>OX421362.1:55114657-56353940 GCA_949126925.1 Cheilosia vernalis | reverse complement strand
GATGTAACTGTGTGCATTTTCATCAGTTGACTTGCCGTCGATTAAACTGAACAAATGAATCTGAATCCAATAATGGTATATAAATTAATAAAGCATGAAAATAACTTACAATTGTACGATTATTGTAACAAAAAAGTATAATACTTAAAAGTCATCATCATAACATCCATTGGCAGCTTTGCACAAGTCCCTACAATAATCTCACAGTTTGACTACTTAACTGAATTAAGATTGATGAGGTACATCCGGAAGAATATATTAAATTTGATCTAGAATCATAAAGCTTCGACTTTAAAATACCGCGTTGGGAGAGGACCTCTTATCGAGTTATACACTTCAGATATTTTGGGATGAGATAAATTAGAGCAGCATGTGCTTTTCTCCCTGGGGTTTGAACCCAAGTCGATCAATACACAAAGCTAGGTAGAGGTACATACAATCGGCCTTACCAATAATCAACTTTAGTCTGGCACTTTACGAAAAGACTCCACACTTTCCAAAATCCCTTTACCAATAAACAAATATAGTTGCCAGACTATCGCTAACTGTAGGGTTAAATGTTAGTGTTGAGAAAGCCATGTTTATCTCGGACATTAGCTAAATAAATCCTCCCTTATGTCATTTTGAAGACAAGTGTTGCCCAACCATCGAAAATCGCGGTATTAAATTTCGAAATAGGAGAGAATTTAATACGACGTTGTTCAGCCTGAGCGTTTACAATTATTAATTAATTTTAGTAAATTGTGAATGCTTTCTAATTTTATTCGTTGTAATACAACAATGCAAATGGTTTTTAAGTCTATCACACACAAATTTGTACAAATGTATGCAAAATATTGAAAAATATTGCGTTTTTGTTTTATTTCTATACACGTGAAACATATATTTCTGTGTTTTTCTTTCTGTTGCTTTTTGATTGGTTTTCCTAGTTAGTTGCTTAATAAAAAATAAATTTTATATAAGTTTGGGATAATTCCAAGACTTTCTTGACAGTCGTCGCAAACAGAATAAAATATCTTCTTACCAAAGTTTGGACGGCTTGTAGGTACCTTTTTGCAACAATTCTCACACGGAAAGAATTGAAAATCACCAATTGCAACATTTTGAGTTGTAATTCACGAATCGTATATTTTTCGCAAATCACAACGATTTTTTCTTGAATTGATATAAAAATTTGTAATTTGTCAGTGAAAACGGCGAAAAATATCAAATGTTGTTTGTTGCATTTTGCGATTAAAAGTATTAATTCGAGCTTCTTTAATTTGTAGTGATTTGCGAGATTGTTTGGAGCAATTTACAACTTCAATAGGCAAATTTCGTAAACACCACTTTGCTATCTCAAATTGCGAAAAATATTTGGTGATTTACCACGACTGAATGATGAATCAATAAAATCTTATAACAATTTACCACATTTAAACCGAAAACGTAAATTGACGTAGAGAAGTCGTAAATTGCAAAATATTTTTTTGTAATTTCCATGGAAACCAACTACATAACGTGTGAAATTTTTTTATGCACAAGTAGTCGACAGTAACGATATAGTCCATCGGCCTTACCAATAATCAACTTTAGTCTGGCACTTTACGAAAAGACTCCACACTTTCCAAAATCCCTTTACCAATAAACAAATATAGTTGCCAGACTATCGCTAACTGTAGGGTTAAATGTTAGTGTTGAGAAAGCCATGTTTATCTCGGACATTAGCTAAATAAATCCTCCCCTATGTCATTTTGAAGACAAGTGTTGCCCAACCATCCAAAATCGCGGTATTAAATTTCGAAATAGGAGAGAATTTAATACGATGTCGTTCAGCCTGAGCGTTTACAATTATTAATTAATTTTAGTAAATTGTGAATGCTTTCTAATTTTATCCGTTGTAATACAACAATGCAAATGGTTTTTAAGTCTATCACACACAAATTTGTACAAATGTATGCAAAATATTGAAAAATATTGCGTTTTTGTTTTATTTCTAAACACGTGAAGCATATATTTCTGTGTTTTTCTTTCTGTTGCTTTTTGATTGGTTTTCCTTGTTAGTTGCTTAATAAAAAATAAATTTTATATAAGTTTGGGATAATTCCAAGACTTTCTTGACAGTCGTCGCAAACAGAATAAAATATCTTCTTACCAAAGTTTGGACGGCTTATAGGTACCTTTTTGCAACAATTCTCAGTACCTTAGGTGCAACAGGTAGATATTTTGTTGCAACCAAACCGTTTTCAAACTCTTTGCAAAAGGAGTTTGTTTACCAAGAATGAGGATCTCTAATGAGACAATGGTTGGCGTGAAAAGGTTCCCTTCGCGGAAAATATAGTTATAAAAATAGAATTATCAGAACTCAGCAAAATACATGCAAAATAACAAGTTTATTAACTTCTGGGGGTGCAAGTACAGCCTAACAAACAGGTAGTACGAGAATATGCGTTTTATATTTTTCAGTTCGAATTTCAACTTTTGTCGGTTTCTAAGTTTCCCGAATTAAGTAATATAAGCCATACAATTTTTTATAGGTTAAATTGTATTTATTTTCAAACCCGGAAGCGATAAGTTCTTAACACGCTTCCTACGTGCGATTGTTATTAATTCTGAAATGAATGAGCCAGATATTATTTCTATTTTCAAAAATATTCTCTTGCTAACAATGCAATTGTGATGTTTAGACCACTAATAAGTTTTGATTTGCATCGTCAGCCTACGAATAAATAAAACCATTCAAATAAACTGTGTTTTTTGTTTATTGAATAATTTAAAAGGGATTTTATTACGACACAAATGCACACATAAAGAAATCGCGAGGTAGTATTAGAAAATAATGGAAAGCGTACCATAAAAGTACTGAAAATTTTGTCCGATCGAACGATAGGGCATTACTGATTTGCATATGATATTTGACAGATCAGCGGATATTTTGTGCATTTCCTATTTTGTGTTTTGTTTTTTGCTTATAATAAGTCTCAAAGAGCATTGGAAAGATATGTGTTGGGCAAATTTAATTGCAATTTATTTATTCCTTCTTTT
This sequence comes from Cheilosia vernalis, assembly GCA_949126925.1. NCBI lineage: Eukaryota > Metazoa > Arthropoda > Insecta > Diptera > Syrphidae > Cheilosia > Cheilosia vernalis. Next base: position 56,350,916 of record OX421362.1, on the reverse strand, counting down.
AGAATAAAATCCTCCTTGTGAAAGAGACTATTGACCTTGTTTTTCACGAAAACAAATTATGATATTTGAATTCTGCAATGACAACAAATGTAATAGATTCAAAGAAAGTTGTAGGACTAGTAAATGTGGAGGTCTAATTCTTTATTGGTGCCATTTCACAAAAGCTGTACATTTTTATTAAAGCTGACATCTAACTAGTTGTCGACATTAGTGATTGATTATTAGTAAGGCCGCATGGGTCGAAATCCTTTCTTTATATGGATCAATATACATACATAATATGTTTGTGGTGTTGCTGCTTGCTGGACAGCTGCAATCATGGGCAGCGACAGCGAAAGACAGTCGGTATTTAATCTTTGCTTAAGGCAGTCGTTTTTTAAGTATAACTAGTTCTCAGTGATAGTGAGTGTACTAACCATTATAAAGCATTCTGGAATATATATCATGTAAGTACCTATTTAATAATGGAAAAAAAATAAACTAAAGTAGGTATGTAAATCTGTATTTTTATTTTTTTCAGAATGAAGATATGTCTCGCTATTAGAAAAAAAGTAAATTGGTATGGTGTGCAGTCGAAAAGGTTTTTTAAGGTTCGTATCAATACAAGTTCTTCTAAACAATTTGCGTGTATTAACAATTTCAGCATAGACAGAAAAACCACCCAAGACAAATCCCGTTGTCTCCGGACGATATGGCGTCATTATGATTCTCAAGGATATCAAGAGGAAACAAAAATATAAAATACGACTATGAATTCTGATTGTAAATCACAAGATATAAGTTGTAAATTGAAAATAAAGTTTTCTAATTTCACGATAAAACGTTTTTAATTTAAGACGGTGATGCCTCAAATCACTACTTAAGAATCGTAAATTGCAAAATATGAATTGTAAATTGCAAAATATGAATTGCAAATTGCAAAATATGAATTGCAAATTGATAAAAAGAAGTTGTATTTTACGATTAAGAATTTGTAAATTGCAACTACAGAAGTAGCAAATCAGCACTAATGAGTTGCAATTCAAGACTAAATGCTTGCAATTCGGTAAGGGATGAAATCAAATTTACTACAGAGAAGTGGTAAATTGCGAAATGTTTTTGCAATTCACAACCATAGTAATATCAAATTTATAACTACTTGTTTAAAATTGCGATCGGTTATGGCAATATGTATATTTCTCGTTTGATCATTATTGACAATGAGAAGTGTTGATTCACGATTTTTGGGGGTCAATATCTTCACTTCTTACAATTTCTAAAATTGCGAATAAGAAGTCGTGAATCAGTAAATCCTGAGCTAAGCTCTAAAACTAGACAAACTTTTCGTGATTCTGCGCTCATTTTTCTTGATTTGATCTTAAAATTTTTTCCGTGCAGTACCTTAGGCGACACAGGTAGATATTTTGTTGCAACCAAACCCTTTTCAAACTCTTTGCAAAAGGAGTTTGTTTACCGAGAATGAGGATCTCTAATGAGACAATGGTTGGCGTGAAAAGGTTCCCTTCGCGGAAAATATAGTTATAAAAATAGAACTATCAGAGCTCAGCAAAATACATGCAAAATAACAAGTTTATTAACTTCTGTGGGTGCAAGTACAGCCTAACAGGTAGTACGAGAATATGCGTTTTATATTTTTCAGTTCGAATTTCAACTTTTGTCGGTTTCTAAGTTTCTCGAATTAAGTAATATATAAGCCATACAATTTTTTATAGGTTAAATTGTATTTATTTTCAAACCCGGAAGCGATAAGTTCTTAACACGCTTCCTACGTGCGATTGTTATTAATTCTGAAATGAATGAGCCAGATATTATTTCTATTTTCAAAAATATTCTCTTGCTAACAATGCAATTGTGATGTTTAGACCACTAATAAGTTTTGATTTGCATCGTCAGCCTACGAATAAATGAAACCATTCAAATAAACTGTGCTCCGTTTATTAAATAATTTGAAAGAGATGTTATTACGACACAAATGCACTCATAAAGAAATCGCGAGGTAGTATTGGAAAACAATGGAAAGCGTACCATAAAAGTACTGAAAATTGTGTCCGATCGAACGATAGGGCACTACTGATTTGCATATGGTATTTGACAGATCAGCGGATATTTTGTGCATTTCCTATTTTGTGTTTTGTTTTTTGCTTATAATAAGTCTCAAAGAGCATTGGAAAGATATGTGTTGGGCAAATTTAATTGCAATTTATGTACTCCTTCTTTTAGAATAAAATCCTCCTTGTGAAAGAGACCATTGACCTTGTTTTTCACGAAAACAAATTATGAAATTTGAATTCTGCAATGACAACAAATGTAATAGATTCTAAGAAAGTTGTAGGACTAGTAAATGTGGAGGTCTAATTTTTTATTGGTACCATTTCACAAAAGCTGTACATTTTTACTAAAGCTGACATCTAACTAGTTGTCGACATTAGTGATTGATTATTAGTAAGGCCGAATGGCATTAAGCACTAAACCGTATATAAAAGAGGCTACCATCCGTGTGTGCTATGGATTCGTATTTGCCCAGAGAGCTACATAGGCTACTTTTTGTCGTGAAAACAAGACTGTAGTGTATGAAATTTTTTTTTTCAACTTTCTGAATCACCTGACCTAGACGGATCTATTGTGTCACAGGGCCAGAACAAAGTTCACCCTATAGTCGGTTCACTGTTTTCCTAGTAAAGTTATTCATGGTGAGGTGATAGCAGATGACTTTTTTTTATATCTTCAGGGCTCAGAAGCTTCCTGTAGAAGACAGATCTTCTCAATCACGTATTATGTGTCCAGCTTTTTCGCCTTCTTCAAGACACATCCGGCAAAGCGAAGAGTCGGATAGACTTATTTAGTTGAAGTGATATCGTAAATCCGTGATGTCCTGATGTAAGAGATTTAGTTAGGTTGCTGATGTCATGCCTATTTAGATCTAAGATTCTCTTGACATCTTCTTTGAAAGGCTCCATAGCACACATGCCTGTCTTAGACCTGGGATATTCTCCCGAAATACATTGGGTCGTATGAATAAAAACCTAGTTTGCTAAAGTAAGTTCGAAAATTCGAACATAGCATTTACTTCGCTGTACGTGTACTTGCCTTGCAATTTCTGTCAAACTTGACAAGTGACAACATTCTGGTGGTTTGTTCATTTTGAATTTATTTTCAAATTTTTGTGGGAAAATTGTCAAAAGTGAACAAAACTAAAAAGAAAAACTGAAAAAGAAAAAAATATGCTGAGCGACGAAGAGGACTATTTGGAAGAGCTTTATGGTAAGTGTAAGTGCATCTGTATTTGATTTTTGATTGACTCTTCTGAATTTTAGCAGACGATGAGGAACTTCCATCTACCTCGTCTACTCCCAAGAGTGACCAAAATGAGTTGATGTTTGTCCAGGCCATAGAATCTGTAGGAAAGATTTTGCTAAGCAAATCCCAAACTCCAACTATAAAGACATTAAAAAAAAACGCTGCGCGTAAAATGTGTGAATTTTTATTGTCTAGTTGCTCAATTTTGTATACGCCAGACAAAATTGTTAAAAAAGTTGCAAATAAATTTCATTTGCCAAATCGCTTGGTAATGTTTGATTTCTTCCTCAGTTGTCGGAAAATGTAACCGATCATCGGCTTGGTTGAACTATTTTTTGACACACATACCAATTAGTTAACGAAACGGTTGACTGATGAACACCAAGATCTTCTCCAACACCAACCTAAATACATACATTTTTCACATGTTATTAAGACATGAATTTTGAAATGTTTAGCTGAAACCCCGGATCTCCTAAATACTTTAGGAAAGATTTAATTTTCTGGATATTTGAAAGAGCACCACCACGCGTCTCAAATCTAGCATTTAAGAAAATATTAGCCAAAATGTCCACATTTTCACGCGTGAAATGGCACAATTGCTTAAAGTTATTGTCGTCACCAATTCTTCTTTGTTTATACTGTTTTTTATTAGCACGGACGTTAACAACAAGATGTAAAACAGGTATAATGTGAAAACTTATCGCATCCATGTTTGGTCTGGTTTTCCTGCACGATTTATAAACAAAACATCAAAAATTAACAACGCTTAGATTTGTCTTATGTTAAAAAGTTGCGTACAAATTATTTAGCAAAAGGTCTGAGTCAACTAAATAGCAGACTCAGAATTTGCATAGCATTTGCTTTGTCTGACAAGTTTTATTCATACCGATCTAAGTAAAAGGTCAGTGCCGCCGCTTTTCGAACATGTCAAAAGTGGGAACTAACTCAAATTGGTTTTTATTCATACGAAACGTAGCAAATGCTTCGCTTTTGGCATTTCTCTTGAGTAAAAGCAATTGCTACGTTTTATTCATACGACCCATTTATTGTGTTAACATCTTTTGACGGCTAAATTTATAGAGGATTTGGGTGTATAGCAGAAGGGGTTCTGGTCATGTGAAAGGAGTTTCAAAGCCGATTCTGGCCAGTTCGTCGGCTTTCACGTTTCCTTAACGACCCTCACGGCCAGGAATCCACCATGGTTTGTTTTTAATCCTGAGGCCAAGCGTTTGAAGGGCGTTAAAACAGCCTAATACCGATTTTGAGTCAATGATAGGCGAGCAAAGGGCGTCTAGCTGCTTAACTGTCGGTGAATATATGGATGTGAATGCCCTTCTCTACTAGGGTAGAGAACATGTCAACGGTTGCCGAACTACGAATTGCCATTTGTGTGTAGTCCTATAGCCACAGTAGGATAGGTACGCATGGTTCCGAATATACCGAAACATGCAAGTCATTGTGTAGAACCACTGGGTATTCTTTGGAGAATAAAGCGTTTATTGGTTTTGGAACTTTGTTATTTATTTGCAAGTTCCAATTAAGTCTTTCTCTTACAGGATTTCTCCCAGATACTTGACTTCGTTGGAATACTCAATGATCGTCTCATTAATAGAAATTTGGGTGCCGTGAACGAAGCCCATATGAATCAACGCCATAATGGCGTAAATTCACTTTCAAATGCGAATTAACGCCATAATCCACTTATGGCCTTAATTCACTTTCAAACGAGAACTACAGCCATCACTTAAATGTGAACTAACGCCATTTATAAATACATTCTTAAATTAATATTAATTTTTGAGACAATAGTAATTTGCGCAAATTATGAAATGTGTATGGGGGGGCATGCTGCCCCCCTGCAACCCCCCTGCTTAGGTTTACTGTTGGATTACGGGGTGGGTGCGAGGTTTTCTACTTATATTTTTTGTTGAATTTTCAAATTGAGATTTTTAGCCTTCGAGATTTTTGTCATTCGAGATTACGTCATGATACCCATTTGCTTCGGCTTTATTTCACAAACAATGTTCGGCGTTATTTCACTTTGTTAATGTGAAATAATAATTCTGAAATTCGGCATTATTTCACTTTGTGAAAGCGCAATAACGCCGAGTTTTCCAATTCGGCGTTATTTCTCTCGGCGTTATTTCACGGCACCTCTAAAACGAACTAAAACCATATGACTTTAGTTCTCATTTAAAAGTGAAATAAGGCCATAAGTGGATTATGGCGTTAATTCGCATTTGAAAGTGAATTTACGCCATTATGGCGTTAGTTCATATGGCTTTAATTCATGGCACCGAAATTTGGCCTATTTAGGTTTTCTACTTTTCGTAAAGGGAACTACGACAGCCTTACTGGGGTTTATCGGTAGACCTTCTTTGGTCAACCAGTCTTAGGACTGCCTTGAGGGAACTTTGCATACGTGTTGTAATTAAGTTTTCCTCTTTACCAGTAATGATGATGACCAAGTCATCGGCGTAACCAATTATGTGAAAGAATAGATTGCTTAATTTATAGAGCAGGTCATCAATGACCAGTGACCTCCAGAGGAGTGATAGTAATACTCCTCCTTGTGGGCAGCCCTTTATTGCTGATATTGACACTGAGGCTTGTCCTGATGAGCAGTTATTTTGCGACCTTTTAGCATCGCTCTGTTCCATTTTATGGTGGGTTGGTCTATGTTCCTTTGGTAGAGAGCATTTGATATGGAATCATATCCAGTCTTGTCAAAAGCACCCTCTGTGTCCGGAAAAGCGCACAGTGCGATTTCTTTGCAGCGGTAGGCGACTAGGCGTTATTAATTTGAGCGCGTATTGACAGGGGTGTATCTGTATAGGCATGTTACTAGTATTCAGCACTCTCTAATATGAACGTCAATTATTTTTCCATCGTTGTAAGGAAAAATTAAGTCAAGCTTATGGGGAAGTAAAATTTATGTAGCTCGCTAGTTTTGTTGCCTAGTTTGGGGCTAAATACGACGTTTATTTCCTTCCCAGTTTGAGGTATGTAACCCCAGTTGAAACTGAACCTTAAAAAATTCAAATTCACGCCTTTATTATTTTTCAAATATAAATCAAAAATTTAATTTAAATAGGTTGGTCCATTACATTGCGCTTCGTTTTAAATATAGTTCTGTTTCCTAACGGTAATGCATTCGAACACATTAGTCAAACTAATGTCGTTTTCAATTGGGATTTTCGGATTTTGCTCTCAGATTTCAGATTTTTCGTGCCCAAATGGAACATAAAACGAGATTTTTCTTCCTTCGCATTTGGGGTAGTGCGTGTTTGAAAAGTCAGCTGTTCTTAAATTGAAATATGTGCTTATGAAAATCCACTCAATTTATGTTGATATCCATTGCGGCAGCCAAATGTAACTTCTTCTCTATTTTTCACAGACTTGTATTCAAATATACGTAATTAATAACACACTTTAAAGCTTGACAAAAGACAAATGTTTTGGGGTTAGTGTAAGTAGGTGTGAAATCTCGCTCAGATATCGAGATTCGCAAAACTGCTCTGACTCTGAAAAAAGTGTGTTTTTCTGTCCCAATGGAAAACGACATAAGGGCCGATTTTTCAATATAGTCAGTTAGCCAATCAGATAGGGGTTAACTGTCAGATAAGACACAAATCCATTTTTCAATAGTGGAATAGAAGGTATTCGAAGAACAGCTAACTGTCTCATAAAGTTATCTGCCCCTTTTTGAGAATGATGAAATATATATCTCTAGTTAAAGAATGCGAACCAAATTTTAAAATTTTATTTTACTGTGTTTTGTTTGGGGAGATATGTTCATATTGTAGAAATTGAATTGTTCGACATTATTGACGATTTTATTATTGAAGAAGAGGAATTAGCAGATACTTACTTCAACCCAACAAGGAAACAAAGAGTATAGTGAGAAAGAGACCTAAACATTATACACAATGGGAAATGCAGATTTCAAACGAAGATTCAGGCTCCAAAAAGTTACTTGCCGGTACGTACTTTCCATGATAAGAACCAAAATCGTATAAGTTATGCTTCCATACTTTAGCTTTGAAATGTTTGAAGTTCTTGCAGTCACACCACTAGCAGCTTTAAATAATTAAGCAGTATTATTCCATACAGCATTCTTTTCTTTGTTTTTGATGAAATCAATTTTTTTATTTTATAGTCTATTGAAATTTGAACACAATAATCATTCACACTCGCGTTTCTGAAGAGGTAAAATTAGCAGACCTCTCCCGCTTTTTACCAAATATAATATTAGCGTTTTATATTGTAAATTTAAAATGTTTGTCACTGAAAATAAAACGGTTAATGATAATCGTCAAGCTTTGACTCACTCACACCACTTTTCCTTCGAATATTATATAGCTCTTATATTATGATTAAAAAAATCAAAGCTTATAGGTATCCAGCACATAAAAAGTAAAATAAATGTAATCGTTAGTTACCTATCAGGCGATTTATCTGACTTTTGAAAAATCGGCCCTAACTCAAACTTCGTTTCCTTAAGCAGAAGCTGGACAGAAGAGAGCCAAAAGGGAAATATTTCTCCTCCATAAGAAACCCAAATTAGCCCAAGAAATTTCGTTGGGATAGTTGGTTATTGCTGACAGATGGCTGTCAAATCTCTTCAATTGCAAATTTTTAACTAAATTTTTATTAGATTTAATTTTAAGCAAGACAATCAAAGCAGTTCAACTCTTGCTCTTATATATAAATGTGTACTTCCTTATAAGACATTTGAATAGGTACTCCCGTCTGAAAAAAAATCACATTTTTTATTTTGTTGCACTTCTTTTCGGTGAGCGAATTCTCTCGCAATGGGAGAAATGTTACATATACCAATACCAATATTGAACCAGAAAGTAATAAAAAGGAATAATAACAGTATTTTTAGATAAGTCGCGAATTTTATCATAAACGATTTACCTTCGCAAAGTTACCTACCTATCGGCAGTTAAGTCCATACATTTTCTTTTATAGTCAAAAACGAGTCGATAAGCCACCTACAAACGGTCTTTGCAAAAATTTATATATTTACGTTTTGGGAGTTGCGCATCTATATAGGTAGGTACATACCCGTACAAGCAATAATTTCTTTTTATAATTATACCCTCTCTTTTAGCACTTACGATTGCGATCTGTTGTTTGCAGTCCATATGTACGTACTACAATTAAAAATATATGTACATATCGCCAGATATTTGCAGAAATATGAAAAAGTATATAGATATACAGCCACGTACAGTATATGTATGCATAGGTGAAAGCTACGTATGCGGAATGTAATTTAATCGGCCTCACTCTCCCTCGACATGAGTCCGTATAGCCGTAGCGTAATCCTTTACCGTACCTTTTTCACTTAGCTAAAACATGCATGCAGCGAGTATAACACGACATTCCCCAAGGACTCGGGGTGCCATCAGACAACTCCTTCAGTGTTGATAAATGATTCGTGCGGTGAGCTATTTAGAAGAAATGAAAAATGTATTTTCATATACCCATCTATGCATATGTATAATTATTACAATGTGCAACATATGCAACCGAACCGACCAAACGCCAGCGGCACTCTCACTTTAGCCTTTGGTGTGGAACACAGGATCAATCCAGCACCAGCAGTGTACATTTTCAGGTGAATGAGCTTCTGCAGGCGATGTGATGTAGCCAGCTTTTGCCTCCGCACTTTTACCTGCATAGCATATTTAGATCCATTCGGAATTAAAAGCATCAATTTTCTGTTTGTTGTTATTTTTGCTTTCACTGAGCATTTGTTTGTCTTGTTTTTTCTTACTGGAAAATGCGAAAAAAAAGGAAGGAAAAAAAAAGAGTACTCTTAAAAAGTTCAACGTACCCACTTTAGAGCCAGCCACTGAACACTTCTGTACTTTGCAGAGCTAAAAATTGCATATGAATACATTTTGAGTGGAGATGTTTGCCAACGAGGATTCGGAAAAAGGATTTGCATTTAGACGAATACACACAACAAAGAAGGACGGAGATGTTTTTGGTTCCATATACAATTTTCCATAATCTCATATTTGAGTGCAATTTTTTTTTCTGCACGTTTTATTTGTAGCCTACAACGAACCTTGGGGGAGACACATAAAATATGCCTATAATAATAATGTTGCACGGCATGTCGTTAATTAAAAAAAAAAAAGAACGTCATCACAACAACAGCGATGTATGTTTGGGATTTGGGATATTTACACCTATATATCTGTTGGATGACAGGGTAGAACTTTGCTGTCTAGAAAGACACACTTAGACCAAATTGATTTAGGTCCTTTGTGATACCACATGTTAGGAGAAGGCGGGTGGGGGGCGAAGGCCAGTGTTATCTAGGCCGGATATGCTAGTGAGAGGCGAAGGGTGACCGAAACAGTCTTCCCCTCAGCTGTAATCCTCAGAGAACTCATTTGAAAAGAAGAGAATGATAATAGCTAATGGACAATATGTCTTCGGATATACGACGGGTGACCGAAACAGAACGTTCCGAATGGGAGAATGGCATAATAGAAAATAGATATGCACTTGACGTTTATACAGATGGATCCAAAATGGCGGAAGGCACGGGTGCGGGAGCATATTCTCAATCACCCGAAATCAATATTGCCTTGTGTCTCCCAAACCACTTTAGCGTCTTTCAGGCTAAAATTATGGCTATACGAGACTTGCCTTGTTTGCGATAGACGATACAACTTTCGCCCTCTAAATAGACATTCAGACAGCCACAAAAGCCCTGAATACACCAACAACCAGATCAAAGTTGGTAAAACAATGCCGGGAATCTCTTAACGAGTTTGTGGACGAATGTTCAGTAACCATGTGCTGAGTTCCAGGTCACAGCGATATCCCGGGCAACTGCAAAGCGAACGAGCCAGACAACAAAGCGGCCTTCACTCAACCAACAACAGAGAACCGTGAGCTCTTGTGCAATCTATCAAATTCATAGGGTCACAGCCAAGCAAATCTGGTCAAAACTAGATGCCAAAAGGACCCAAACAGGACACTGTTGGGTAGGCAGGCACCCTCGCAGATTGGGAACACCCTACAATAATTTTTGCAGAAGCTGCATTTTGATAAGTTGCCAAAGGGTACACACGGGGGGCAGATACGGTGACCACCCGTCTATCCAGAGGGATGCTGTCGACCGGTCACCTCCGTCTCGACCAACTAAATTTAACCTTACGCAAGGTATGCAACGAAAGGGCCGATCCACTTATCACTGATTCTGGCGCAACCTGGTTTGCGACATCTTTTCGACGAAATGTCGGAGCATTATAAGCCAGGGACACTCTCACTCAGAAAACTGAATTTAGAAATATGGGTACCAAACCCGAAAATCTGTTTCCTATAAACCTAACTTGGCGAACTTACCCATATCTTGGATGTTGGATGTCATCCCCAAATCCAGGCTATTGTAGCCAACAAAGAGTTACCATTGCTCTTAAAGGCGCGGTTGTTAACGAACTTAATTTGGATAGGGTGTGAACACCGTTGACCAAGGTCCTGTACCCGTTAATAATGCTATGCTTGTTTACAAGAACCTTTTATCAACTACGTTACCTAGTCGTTACGGTATCAGCACTGCCATAGGGCTATGATAGCTCTTTTTGTGCAGTTCTGCTTAAGGTAAAATTGTTATGGCTCGTAGAGTAAGTGAGAACTGAGTCGTGTCTAGGTATAACAACTGACATGCGGCTATACAGCTCTGTGTTGGCCTAAGCAATCCTCTTTCTTCGTTTCTAGTGTTATTAGTACCGAAGAAATCTTGCTGAACAGACGTGTTATTAATGTCACCAGGTAAGAGTTTTAAATTTATTTTAAAACTGCTCTACATTTTTTTATGCATTTTAGAAAAGAGGGTATTGATTCTTTTTGAATTTTTATTTATATTTTTTATATTGCGTAGATAACTGTAAAGGCTACAATGGATAAGGACGATCAGGTATTAACCGAGTCTTTATGTGGGTCTGATAGCTAACGTGGATGTCTTCAAATATTTTTTGTTGGTTACGGCAGCGCTGTTAATGTGCTGTACCCATGTAAATGAAGGTATCACGCCTTAGTTTTGGTCATAGTATCCACAAAAGTAGCAGTTGATGTGCCTTCATAAAAAAGAGGTGGCGCATTTAGTAGGGCTATCGCAGATTTGTAGGTTTCTCAGTGCTGTTTCGGCCATCCTTCGTAAATCCGATGACATATCGTCCATGTGCAGTTCCTTGCTCTTTTTTTGTTGATGTTGATTAATTTCTTAGCATTTGTACATACATAGATAATTTATTATCAAAAATAGATCGAGCTGGTGCAATTCGTTTTTTGTTGGCAGTTGAAAAATTTCACGAAAACGCAAACAAACTTCACTAGCTGCAAAACTAAAACTTGCTTGCATTGGTAAATCTGAAGCAACTCTGAGAAAAAATCCAGGTTTTGCAAAGTTCTCTCAATAATAGGAAATATATTGTTTTTTTCTTACCAATAGGGCAATTATAAAGTGACCTAGAGCAAACAAAAAGTGCTCTTAGAGTTCATAGGCGAATACCACATAAAACAAACCAGCAAGGATGTATCCTGTTCCTGTTACTAGGTATCTTATATTATCTATATTTATATAAAAATAAGTTGTATTGTGTTATGTTATGTTATGAATTTATGAATTTGAAATTGTTTTTTTTTTTTTTTAATTTGTTATTTACCGGTATGTGTGTAGGTTCTTATCTATGGTTTTTGTTGAAGCCGACAAAATACTTCAAAAAAAAATATTCTCAAATTGTCTTTATGTATTAAGTCAATCAAATATATTTATCGAAAGGAAAATCAACTCGAGGAGAAAAAAAAAATAATAAAAATATGTATATAGAAAATAAAAAAGAGAATTGGATCTTATTATTACCTAATTACCACGTAAGTATCAGTCCACGGAAAGAAAACAAAAATAGGTACAATCAAATTAAATTCAATTTCATTTCAGATAAGTGTTCTTTTACATTGAGTTGTTATTGGAATTGCATTGTTTTTTGCTAATAAACATTGTAGGAAGATATGTATGATCGTAAATTTTTATGTTTTATTTAACGAATAAATCAAATTTCATTTGATTAATTATTAATTGGTATTGCCATATTTGTTAACACAAAATGGTACGTAGACGTTGTAATTTTGGGCATTTAGAGCTTCCCAAAATAACGAAATACTTACGTTCAAAGTTTTGGTAGATAGTGGCGCTGTTGAAGTTTACCGAAGTTAAGGTGAGTGTTGGTTTTGTAGTAAAAAAAATCGTGTCGATACCATCAAATTGTGTTCGGTTTACATATGCGAATAATTTTAAAGAATAATTTTAAAATTCGAAAATCAGTGTCATGACCGAATGATAGAAATCGTTAAAGATTTGCAAAGCGAATGTTATGTTAACGAGCTAGAAACTCAAGTTGATAAGTTTATAAGAACTAGTTTCGCTTGTAGTCGAAAATCGACCATACCTTTTATAAGTGTGTATACTAAAAAACGTAGGTACAGCAATTATTCCCATTATTTATTTATGTTTTTTATAAACGAAACGAAAAGAGCGACATCTATAATATATGGAAAAATAAAGTGCACGACTAGGTCGAACGATACTTTCTCGTTAAGAGTAGATATCCATATGGACATAGAATCCCTTATTTCTGAACATGTTTAGCAATTTATTTACTACGATGGACCATAGCATAGCGATAGAACACCACTCTGGGGCAACTTTTGGGTTTTAACAGAATCATATTAAGAATACTTACATTATCTTTTATATGTATTTGGGTCAAAATCGTTATAGCGGTTTTTGTAAAATTTGCGAATTAAAAATTAAGGACACAATAATTTTGAAAACATAAATTTGACTCTGAGTTTGCACTTTGGTCAAAATCGTTATTGCCGTTTTCAGGTAAACTAAACAAAACAACATTAAAAAAAAAAATACTATTTTTAGAAATGCATTGTAGGTGCGATAATATAGAGTAAAACTGAGCTTAGTTATAAATGACCACATTACCTCAGAAAGTAATTTTTGTTACAATCGTATAGACCGTGTTCGAGATATGTCGAAATTTCAAAAGTACCTACCGTTGTTCGAATTTTTAGCCAAAAACTGGGTACGCAGTCCTGGTAACCTTACCTACTTACGCTTAAATATCAATTTTGGTTGAAATCGTTGGAGCCATTTTCGATCAAATCAAACTGGTACGAACATTTTATAAGTACCGTTAATATTGAGGTTGCATTAGAAAAAAAAAAACCCTACCGAACTGTAAAGCCCAAAAACTAAAAATCCGAGGTTTAAACGTAATCGGGGAAGCCGTTTAGGCTCTAGGCCTGTGGAAGGACGGACAGACGGAAGAACCGGACAGAATTTTGCGGACAACTTTTTTTCAGTTCTTCTATCATCGTAATAGCAGAATTGATTAATATCTCGAGTTCGAAATTTTGTAAGAAAACAATATCTTTCCCTTACTACGTAATGGAGAAAATTAAAACTTAAAAACGTAAATGAGCTGCTCCATCGGAAACAGACTCTTATCTAAGATGATTTATATTAGGTACGTTACTATGGTAATGTGGTGGCGACAAATAATAAATAATTCCCCGAAATAAATTTCTTACAATTATTACTTTTTTTAAGGGGCAGGTAAATGTCATACCTTTATGGGTTAATCGTTAATGATTCTCTCCAACAGGTTCTAATCTAAGATGATTAAATACGTTACTATGGAAACATGGCATGATTGTTACCAAAATCCTTTTAGTACCTGTTTTGTATGGGGAAGTCTTAACTTAATTTTACCAGTCTTAATGGCGACATATACCCATGATTTTGTTTTTGTGCACATCTATGGCACAGCACCTTTCAAATAACATATTAACTTTCATTCTCCTCATTTCATATTAAATACCAAAAAAGCGTACGGAAAGCTCGGATGATCACGTTAATATAATGATGCTAACGAGATTTGTATTGTTTTATAATTTCTATCACTAATAGATGTTCCACCGTCGGTTGCTACAGAAAAACCTTCGAGTTTCGGTTACAACGGAAAAACTGAAAGTTCCATCATCGGATGCTATGGAACTAAATATCGATATATAAAAAGGATGATACTTCTGTAGACGATTTTTAGTTTGACGAACATCTCAAGCGTAGTGAGTTTAATGCATTGTAAATGTCATAATTAGTTAAACTTCTTTTTTTAGGAATTGATGAAGCAAAAGGATCAATGTGTTTTACCATCAACAAAATGGAACAACGTAATATTTGCGGACATGAAAAATAAAATATAAAAATGCTAATCGGTTCTATTGAAGGAGAAATTGAACTTCACAAATTGAAAGGTTAATTATATTTTTGATTTATTTGGAAAACATTTACATTCTAAAACTGTTTTCAAATATCATAGCGCTTACGGGAAGAATTTAGATGTGGAATTGTTGCTGTGGTTAGTTATAGACAATTTCGTCGAGATTGATAATGTATTTTTTTAAATTAGTTAATTAATAACCGTTTTATTGAGAAATACACTTTTCCATTATCCTTAGTTTTCACAATGATCTTCTATCTGTATATTTAAAAATTGTTTGTGCTGTGCAAATGGAAAAGTAAGATTGCCGCCGTTGAATCTACCGCCTGAACCTTTATGTACATTAGTTTCTAGCACAACAACTGAAGGAAGGCTTTATACAATTCATCCGAGCTATGACGAGTGTTTTTATTTACGTCTTCTATTAATCAACGTTCGTGGACCAACATCCTTTGCAAATTTGAAAATACTAGATAGATTACAGTGCCCAACTTATCTAATTTAGCAAGCAAATAATGGAAACGTCTAGCGAAGCGGACGGGGTACCGCTAGCTGAATTTATAATAAATTGACTGCTCCTAGGAACCAAATAAACCTGAACATATTTTTCATCTGTTGAAAATTTCTTCATGAATTTCATTTCATTTCTTTTTTAACATGTACAATAAAGTTTAAATTGCCATTGCTTTAACTTCAAGGCTTTTACCTAATGCATTTGGAAAACATATTTTTTTCATTTCTACAATGCTTTTATTCAGTTTTATTGCACTCAATGTTAAACTTTTCAGTATTTTTTTTTTTTTTTTTTGTACGCTGGGAGGTGGTAATCTTCCAAAGACGAAACCGAGCCCGTACTCAGCAACATAGGTCAATACTCCATACTGGTTTTAGAATTTGCTTACTAAGCAGTAATTTATTGTAATTTGACAAACAAGAGTATTTCCCTATAAGCCAATACATTTCACTGTAGCGCATATTTATAATTAGCTATTCTCTTTTTTTCTTTACATGTGTTTTCCAGTGCAGTTTTGCGTCCAGTGTCATGCCTAGGTATTTGGCTATGTTTGCGTAGTCCACTTGTTTATCATTTATGAATACCGGTATGAACATTTCTATTAGTAAAATTTATATGGACCGACTTTAGGTCATTTAGTTTAATTTGCCATTTTTTGGTCCATTTTGATATATTGATCACTGCCTTCTGTAGGTTTTTTGTCGCTACTTCGAAAGTTTCTCCCACAGCAAGTACAGCAGTATCATCTGCAAATGTTGCCACAGTTGTTTCATCACTGTTCGGCAAGTCGATAGTAAATAAGAGATATAATACAGGACCTAACACACTTCCTTGTGGTACACCAGCTTTTATTTCTCTTAAAGTAGAGGAGTCATTTCCTTGTTTAATTCTAAAGAATCTCTCTAATATATAGGACTCTAAAATTTCTGAAAATTGTTTTGGCAGATGCTTTTGCAATTATATATCGACAAATATAGTAGAGCATATCTTTTTTTCTTCAAATGCTTTCTCGAATTTATCTGTTATTCTATGCACCTGATCGATCATGGAGTGTTCATTTCTAAAACCAAATTGATGGTTTGGGATTAGCGATTTTTCTTCGATTATTTTGTTCAGACGTTTAATCAACATCTTTTCGAATAACTTGTACATTGTACAACATAGGTACAAGGGTGTCCCTTATTTTTCAAAGTTCAGAATTTGTAACGCATAGGTTCTTGTTTTGTTAATTTGCCTCTAAAATACTCGGAAATAAATTTTTACCTTATTTGGAATATGATAACCCGTGCCGAATCGCATCGAATCATATTCATACATATTGCGCGGCAGTAGCGGTCCATATTTGCGGCATTTGTCATTTGTTTGTGATTAACACGTATTATTTTACATTTAAAATATGCCAGTGGAATTAAGAAGCAATAAAAAAAGTATTTTCTTAGTTGGTGACGTAAATTATCAAATAACAGGTGCAAAGTTACCCTCTAATCGTCAAGTTCTTGCCGTACTTTTTCTTAACATTCGCGAAGTTAAATTGACTGTTGGTGAAAGCACTAATCTCGTCATTCGGGAGTGTATTATATTTTGGGAAATAGCTAGAATCCCTACCAGAGCTATAGCTAACTGTGTAAGCAAACTTGTGAATCTTCACCATGCTTGAAGGGAGTTGCAAAAAAAATTCTAAAAAAAATAAAAGATATGTACAAGCGCCGTGAGGAGGACTTTACAAAAAATTTAAATAATTTATTTGATTTAGCACACGCTGATGCCATTGAACGGATGAAAATGGAAGAAGATATAATATTTTTACAAAAACAAAGAGAACCAGGGCGTCCAGGCTGTTTAGCGGGTGTAGACAAAAAGTTAGCCGAAAAAGAAGAAAAGGTAATACAAAGAAAATTAAATGAAGGGACAAAAAGACATGAGGAAATGTGTGTCGGAGGTTTATCTTCATCTCTTACTATGAAAGATTCTATACAAACGTAAGGACATCATGACCAACTTATCAGCTCTGATGAAAGCCTTAAGGAACAATTGCCATCCACCTCTCAAATGGTATGTTCTGAAACTACTACAAAACGAGGAAGGAAAGACTTTATCACGCCTAGGTTAGTTGCAGCTTTAGATAGATTCAATTAAGCATAAGATATTCTGCCTATATACTTCAGGCTGTAGTAGAAGCACTAGATTTTACCTGTGATGATTTTCCGATAAACAAATCGTCCATTCAACACATTCGCACACAGAGTCGAAAAGATAGAGCCGAATCTATTAAATCAGATTTTCAGAATAATATGCCTGAAATGGTGACCGTCCACTGGGATGGGAAATTATTACCTGAACTTGACGTGAGAAGTTCTAAAGAAGAACGCCTGTCAATTCTGATTTCATTTGGAGAAAAGGAACAACTTCTGGCTGTACCCAAAATGGAGAGCTCTTCCGGCCAGAATGAAGCTAAAGCTGTGTTGAACGCACTTTATGAGTGGAACCTCGATGACAAAGTACAAATAATGTGCTGTGACACAACTGCGTCTAATATAGGGCGATTGAAAGGAGCATTATGTACTTTTGGAAGAAAAACTAGACAGAGAATTACTAGGGGAGAGTGGGTACGAAAGTAACGTCGGGTCGGTTGTAACACTGAGGTTTTAAGGAAACGTAGAGCTCCATGCATTAATTTTCAAATGCAGAATTCTTTGCAATTATGTTCCGAATACACCTAAAAAAAATTAAACTTCAGTGTACTCCTATATGTCAAATAGAGTCAAAAAAGTGCAATTCAGTTGCGAATGTGTTTTGTTTTGGGTGAATGTTTTTTCGTCATATTTCGTAATGTAAGTAAGATTAGACTTTATTCAAGTTATATTATTATAGTACGTATTATCGTTTAGCGTTGGAGCTCCATTTTTTTCGTAAGTAAGGGCTGGACGGTTGTAACATTTTTTGTGTGGACGGTTGTAACACGTAACACGTTACAAAATGTCTCAACGTGACAGTTTTTGACGTTTTAATACTTTTGTAATTTTTGTTTGCTTGCTTTCTTCTTACTTATACAAATAATTGAATTGTTTTATTGAACTTAAAATTAATTTCAACCATTATTAGTGACATTTGATTGTTTTCTTCTTTATGATATATGGTGTTACAACCGTCCTTTCATCATGTTACAACCGATACACCGAGAAGGTCGGTTGTAACATTTGACTCTCTCTTTATTTAAGCAGCCTACCTCCAATCTGCGACAATTGTTGGAAACCAAGTTATTATCTTACGGTAGTCGAAAGCTCACTTATTAACATACATGTTGTTTCAGTTTCGTATGTATACCGCTTTGCAAATTATGGAAGGCAATACGAAAAATGTTACTTTCGTACCCACTCTCCCCTACTCTTTGCTTGCCGCCATCACGTTTACGAACTGGTTTTAAAATGTGTGTTCGAAACAAAAAACCACCAAGTCACAAGTAGGTAGCCCTGATATCCCACTGTTCAAAAAGTTTAGAGACAACTGGAAAACTATTAATTCTACTGCCATTGAAACCATACACCGATATCGTCACACGACATTTTTGTAATAAAACAATAGAAGATTTGTTGTTGAACTGCAAAAACCCATTGTGCGTGACGATTATCGGGAAATGATTGAACTATCTATTATTTTTCTTAGGAGGATATGGCTAGAGCTATTTAAAGATATGTTTGTTGTTTAAAATTAGTGCCAAAGATAAACAGACAAGACGTCTGTTTATTTATTGCGGTTATATGTGAAACCATGGAACCCAATCAAGATTTGTGTTTTTGGAAGAGGCTTAAGGAATATGAAACTGTTGACAAATTGATCTCCAAAGCAGCCCTGAGCAAGTTTAGTCAACATCTTTGGTACCTGTCAGAAGAAATTGTGCATGATTTTCATGGTTTGATCACTGCAAAGGAAGAGCAAAAGCAATTTTTTTACGCTGTGTTCAGGAGCATAGAAGTGTGTATCCAGATTGTAAAAAATAGACCCTCAAAAGAAAATATCCTTCCTGATCTGTAATTTTATCTTCTTTTAATAAATATTATAAAAAAATTTAATATTTCGATTGATTTAGCTACATAACAGAAAAGGTTAAAAACAGCAATTTTCAAAATCTTCAGAGTTCTGTCGGTACGGGTTAATGTTAACGTACGAAGATAAAATTTTGTATTTTAGTATGTCTGGGTAGTCTAAAAAGAAATAGGGGGTATGCATTTCGATATAAAAAAAAAAAAATTGTTTACCCTTTAGGTAGTATAGATATGGGGCGATGGGAGGTGACTTCACTAGGCGGTTTGTCTGGTTTTGGTATCATAATCACCTCCGCGACTTTCCAGATGCTAGGTACATACCTTATCCTGAATGCAGCATTTATGATCTGTGCTAGTTTCTTTAAGCCCTTTTTTGGGAATATTGTTTTAGGGTTTCCCCTGATATTAAATCAAATCTCGGGGCTTTTTTAGTACTAATGCCCTTTTTTATTTCATTGGCAATTTCTTTAGCTGTTACCGGTTGAATGTGTCTTTAATATTCGCACAATTCTTCGCTTTCTTGACAGTCTTTATCTTCATATGGTTGAAAGACGTCATCAAGATATTCAGCAAATAAATTAGCTTTTACTTGGTTGTTGTTTGCCCAGTTACCTTCACTGTTTTTAACTGGTGGGATGTGAGCAGTTGGCCTTTTCATTTTCTTTGTTGCCTTCTATAGTGAGTACTCGGTACCAGCATCATTTGTAAGACTGGTAAGGTATTTTTTAAGAGACTCATTTTTAAATTCTCTTATCGATCTTTTAAGCTCATTGGTTAGATTAGATTATTCAGAATTGTTTTGTCTCTGGGCGCCCTTGTTTGTTGCCAACGTTTTCTAGCTCGTCTCTTTTCCGTAATTATATCACATATTACTTTTGGATATGAGTTTTATAGGGTTTTAGTTTTCATATTAGGTGTTGCAGCCCATGTGGCTCTTTGGATATTGACCGTTAATATTTGAACAGCATATTTTAATTGATCTTCTGTTTCAATTGTTTCTAAGGGCTGACTACTATCCTCTAGATGCTGCCTGAAATAGATCCAGTCAGTCATATTATTTCCTAGCCTTGCGCTATTTTCTTTAATAGTGATTTTATCGCCAAGTGTTAAAAGTATTGTGGAATGATCTGGGTCAAGATCTGGCCCTTGTTCTACCTTTATATTGTTAGACGAGATATTCTTTGTTACGAAGAAGTCGACAAGATCAGGGATTTTGTTTCTATCTGTTGGCCAATACGTAGGTTTTCCCGTTGAGTGATAGATACTTGCCGCTAATTTCGTTTATTGCTTCATAAAGCTCTCTTCCTCTTGTATTTGTCAATCTAGATCCCCAATACATGTTTTTGCCATTAAAATATCCCCCTGCAATAAATCTATTGCTAAATATTCGGAAGAGGCCTAAAAAGTCATTTTTCTTTAGATTGTAACTGGGAGAACAGTAAATTGATGCAACTGATCTAGCCCCGCATTTTGCTGAATTATGGGGATGTGGGGAGTGATATATTTCGTACCCTTGCAGTCTAAAGTTTGTATTGAATTTTAAGTGCGTCCCAGAGAAAAGACATATATCTATTTGGTTCATGCCGAGGACAACTTGGATTTCATTCTTGCGGTTTTCGATACCATTAGCATTCCACTCCACGATTTTTTAACTATCCTTCATGTTATTCTTTTTTGTGCATCCTTGTTATTGCTGCTTTTTTTTGCTCAAGGGTCGAGATTCTTTCTAATATGGCTTTATTGCTTTTATCCATGCTTTCTATTATACTTAGGATTTTTTCCATGAACGTTTCCATATTATTATTTAATTTAGTGTTAGTTATAGTTTTCCTTTTTGCGACATTATCTACTTTTTTCGATTCAACCTGTGCATATGTCAGCAATAGCAATTTTTTAACATAATTATGCTACAGCTATGTATATAAAATCTGTTTTGTTTTCCTGCATGTATTTTGAGCTGCCACTTGGTTTTTCTTCTTCTTATTTGACACTGACACTGACGTTGTCGAGAGCTAACCTGTCGAATGAAAAAGCGGAATGTCATAAACATGGACATTGTTATACTTCAGTTTAACTTTTGAATAAAAAACTTGAATTGACCGAATTACTTAAAGCAGCATGTGTGCCTGTGCATACTCGGAAATATTATTTTAATTACTTTAACGATTTTGGGCGAAACGAAGCTCACCGGGTCTGCTAGTTTTTAATACAAGTTTTAATTTTCGCAGATGCACATCTATCTTCGCACACCATTGGCATAGTGGATAATATCTTATCAAAAGTTATCGTAAGCGCTTGACGCTTGACACCCCCTCCATCTATTTCATACGATGAGCGATAGGTACAGTTCAATTTCTTGTTCTGATGCCATTTTGATATAAAGCTTTTATTTTGAGAATACACATAAAGCCCGATTTAGTCTCCCTACAAAGGAGGAAAGATGAGACCGTTGTGACTTGTGAGTGTTTTATTCGACATTCAAATCAAATTTACCGTATTTACTTTTTTAAATTACAATCTGTTAAGGTTTCATAGATGAATTTTTTCTGTATTTGCTTTGCTTGATGGACAGGACTCCTATTGATTTTCTTAATTCTACTTCATAAAGAACTCTTTAATTTAATTATGATTCTTGTGCGAACTAAATGTAAAATTCAGGCAACGATATGTAATCGAATGTATTTCGAAGATTTTATTTTAATTTGATTTCAGAAATATGTACAAATATTTTCATATTAGGTACTAATAAACTTGAATGCGGATTTAACTATTAGAGAGGAATAGATAATACCTCTGCTGAAACAGTAAATATAGTACTTCCCAAAATAGTCTAATAATCTCGTTGTGATTAGGGGAGAGTAGGGCTAGAAGTTGATCCTAGTCCTACGGTTTTGCATGTGAGTGAGCTAAACCTGTTTTAAAACAAACAGCAATATTTAATTTATAAAATTAACTAAAAAAATAAAAAAAGAGACGTTGGATACAACTAAGTTTACAAGATTAAAAACAATTTGTGTCATAAGTTTTTAGGAAAATTTATGAAAAAAAAGAAACCCTATACCAAGAACAAAATAACAAAAACAACATATTTTTATTCACCTGGTTTTTGATTTGGTCTTGGCGACCTTTCTGGCTATGCTTTTATTTTGTTTATTACTCTCCGCGAAACCGTTCTCTTTTTTGGACCTGCCTTTGCATCCTCTGGGACAAATGATGCATTCCGCACTCCATGTTACAACTAGCCCCGCGATTAAATTCAAAAAACAAAGAACGATATAAAACAAAAAACCGGAATTCGCACAAAGCTTATATATTATATTCACAAAATTTACCAAAAGATAAGCGCATAGGTAAAATTTTTAAATACTACAACCAGTTTTTGTTAATTTTAACCCCGTATTCCCCTACTTCATGTTACGTACCCTTTGTGTGCTGATATCAAGAAACTTTTGATAGAATTTGTACAAATTGCATACGAGTGTTGCAGCTTGATTGTGCAACAGTGCCTGCGATTACTTGTTTGTCCCTATGATACATGGGAATAGTAACTTATACACAATCGAGTAATTAATTTAAACGCCTTTTGTAAACTCATGAGGAAACCAAATGCAAACAATTTAATCCGAATGTATACATATTAATTTGAAATCAATGCTGTAATGTTCTGGAAGAATATTCAAATGTTGACGCTTTGCTGTCAGTAGAAAGACTTCCGACAAGAACTTCGACCCCAATTAATCACAAAGTTTTAGGTAAACCTTCTGTCCCATCAGCAGAAAATCTCATCAGTCATACCCCACTATAAAATGTGCTAGTGTATGAGGCAGAATGGAAGCAATCTGCTCTGCTCCTTGTTCCTATTTAGAGGGGTTGATAAACTTTGTATCCTCATGGTATCACTGAATAGCTGGAAACTAAGCTAAACCCATAGCAGTAACGATTGCCACGATTTTTTCATCCCTGCCCTCCGCCCTCTAGTCCATGACTCGTCATGTACATCCCATTTGCGCAGTGGTGAGGTGCAACCGCTTGCGAGACGTTGTAGACTTGAAGTTGAAGTGTATTCTACCTGTTGCTAGAGTGACAGAGTAATTAAACACGCAAAACTGTTTGCAGGAGTGCGGCACAAATTGGGGGAAACTTGCAAAAAATAAATATTTTTCTATAGATATGGGAGTTGCAATTTCTATAAAACACATTTTTGTAGGTTTTATTTAATTTCATAGATCTATTCCTACAAAAGGAAATACGCAGTTTATATATATCATTGTTTCTTACCTCTTCCGACTTGGCCTGTATTAGGCTTAAAACATGTATAATAAACATGTTTTTTTCAACATGTTTAATACTTATCTCGCTAATGGAAAATTTGTAAAAGTCGTACCGGTAATAAAGGTAAGTTGTTGTTAACTAAGCACATTCTTAGTAAAGACTATTTAAAGGTGATAGTCTTTAAGCTCATTTTATAGAATAACCTTTATCCTGAGGAACAAGTTTGATTTAATGCTTTAAATGTTTAATCACAACAAATGATTATACGGGATATAAGGAAAGCCTTTTAACTTTTTTCTGTCTCCATGGAAAAACTACTAATATCTCCTGACTTTCTCTAAAATGTACAAGGTCAACTTTCACTCTAGTGTCCCCTAAGGTTCAGTTCTTGTGCCCGTTTTATATAACCTGTGTAAGTCTAATTTTCCATGTTTAACCTAACGGAGGAAGCTATTTTTGTCTGTGATACTGCGGTTTTCTCATCGCATAAACTTGCTTAAGACGTTAATAAATAATAAGATTCTTAAAAATACGATGACGATACCTATTAGAAAAATCTAACATATTATATAAATAAAACAAAGTCGGGCAAGTTACACCATTCATAACTCAAGAAAGGCTGATTTGTCTCCGCCCGAAAAGAAGAATAACTATTAAAATATCGGAAAGATGTGCGTAAAAAAACGGAAAATGGGGAGTGCCACATTAAGTAAATAAAACAAAACTAAATATTAAACGACAAATGTAGCGTACATTGAATTTCAGTAAAAGTTGGAAGACACGTGTATCATAACAATTGGATTGAAACACATCGACAATGTTGTACTTAAGTTATTACTATTGTTTTTCATATAACTCTTGAATATGCTCGGCATGAATAACACCAATCAGTTCTAACGAATGCATACCACTGTTCGTGAGAGATCCGACATTGGCCACATTGTCATTCCAAGATCGACTGCTGCCGATGAAATAAACGCTTGCCTCAAATCACCACGATATGTAAAGAGACTTCAACTGACAGCATAGATGAGAATTGAGTTGCTGAACGATCCATCCATCAACTGCTGGCTATCGGTAATGGCCTTGTTCCTGTCAACGAATTGAGCTGATCGATTTCATTTCGAAATTTTGCAATTTTGTCTCATCGAAAGACGAGCTCCTAAACAAGTATTTTCAACGAATTCAATTTCCGATTTCTTTTGCATTCAACATGACGATAACGATTAACAAATCCACAAGGTCAATCATTGAGTGTTTGTGGTATGAATTTAGAAAATGTATGTTTTCCCCATTGCCAATTGTACGTGCTACGTTCACGTGTCGGCAAACCATCCACTTTATTTGTTCTTGCGCCATATATCACAATGTGCTTCAGTTAATATAATCAACCCAAGTGTAAACTTCATTTGAGTATGTATATTATTTGTACTTTTGCTTATAACTATATCCTTGCCAATTCTTTTCGATTTGATTACTTTGGTGAAATATTTTATAAATTATTAACATGTTTTTGTGAAATGAGAGCAGTGTACACAGAAAATCAGTGGGAAGTGTTACACAGTAAATCCTTCGATGATTCAAAATTTTGGATTCCATGTTAATTTTTTAAATATGGTTGTTCGATAGAAGCTTATAGCAATATTTTTTAGCAACTGTTAAGTTTTTTTTATTTATTTCTATATTAGGTTTAAAGAGTTTTTATTTTCATACATATGTTATAAAAACAAAACTTGTGTTTTTACTGAATAAATTGATTTTAAATATCCCTGTTTCACTGTGTACCATGCACTGATTCGGTGCCGTGAAATAAGGCCAAATCTGACAATTAGGCCTTTTTTCACTTTACAAAAGTGAAATAAAGCCATATTTCAACAGGTGGTCTTATTTCACTCCGACAAAGTGCAATAACGCCAAATTGGTGTTATTGCGCTTTCAAACTATGAAATCTGTATGGGGGGCATGCTGCCCCCCTGCAACCCCCCCTGCTTGGGTTTATTGTTGGATTACGGGGTGGGTGCAAGTTTGGTCTTATTACTCAAATTTTGTTGGCATTATTGCACTTTGTCCGAGTGAAATAAAACCAACTGTTAAAGTATGGCCTTATTTCACTTTTGTAAAGTGAAAAAAGGCCAAATTTTCAGATTTGGCCTTATTTCACGGCACCCACTGATTCATTGTGTACACCCACGGTACATAATGGATCACATGCAAAGGGTAATTTCAAATATTTTTTTTATTATCTCAGCTTAAATAAATCTTCGAGTTCTTATGATTCAAATGAGGATAAAACATTGAAAAAGCTGTGAAAAAAAAATATTAGCCATACTACTATAAAATGATCCACTGTTGACACCTTTACCCTAATATAGATAAGTGGTTAAAGGAAATATACCAAAAAACCTTTGATATTTCCGATAATCTGTATGTTTTAAATACGTGTTATATTCGACTCATCTATATCAAGTCGAAGATTTTTTTTGTGTTCAATTTAATTACTTATTCTTTTTTAATTCTTATATTGTTTGTTATTTCAGTAATCAGTTTGCTTGGTTTATTATACGTATCACAGTAATTTTGGTATAGGTTAAAGTTTAATATTTATTTTTTATTTGTGTTTTTTTTTAATTAACTGGTAATTTGTTTTATTCACACTTTTTGTTAGTATTTTTGGTTGTAAAATGTATGGTAACAAAACTTCTTGCCGATTTGTAAGCGAATTAAAACTATTCATCTCATTTTTACACTATTATTTACTAAGATCAGCTTTCTATTCTTTGTAGCTCAGCTCCTTGACAGAGCAGAGAGCAAACAAATGAATGGTAACTCCGAGGTATTATCTAAATAGATTTTTTTATTGTTCTTGTATTTATTTAGATTTACGAATATAATTCAAAGCGAAATAAAGTAAAGTAAAGCAAAACTAATAATTTCATTGGAATAAATAAAGTAAAAAAAAAAATCGTGTACAATTTACGCACGGTAAAAGTTTACTTCTCTGGGCCAATTGTGATTATTGAAAATGTATGTGCGTATAGAAATTGAAGGTTGCCTAGGAAAATGATAAAATTTGTTAAATTTATATCTTCATTGAAGAATTTAATTATTTCGCTAGAGCTTTCTACATGTAAGCGAATTCATTGGACATCATTTCCGTAGATAGCATCTCTATTTGCGCCAGAATCTTTTGAGGATATAATTACCCTTAAAAGTATGTAATGATATGTTTAACTTACCTAAAACAATTGTATGATGATTGGCAATTCTTGTCCACTAGTTCTTTGATTAGGTGTAGGTACACTTAATAATTTGTCTAAACAAGCCCAATGCCGGATTGAATTTATGTCATTGAATTTGTGTCATCGAAATTCGAACTTAAAAACCCCTTAATGACTTACCATGAACAAATTTCCTTCGCTCACATTATTTAAGCCCGCAATACAATCACAACAACAAAAAAAACCAAAGGGGTTGTAACTTTGTTAAATTCTAAAAAGTAGCAAACTTTTGGCCAAGAAGTGAAATGAAGGTAAAAAGAAAAGGAATAAAAATAAATTCTGAAAACGATTATATAAATATGGCTATACCGAAAAAAAGGACGCTGCATTAGGATAATCTTGCATATACGCAAATTAAAGGAGAAATTTCAATTTAAATGGCCAGGCAAAAGGACCTATTACGATCAATTACTATTTCTCTACGAGAATAATAGGGTGGATTTGTTGCGCCCTAGAAAGTGTTGTGTTCGGGCCTGCAACGTCAACTCTGTTATTATTTTTATGTTAAACATTATCCTTACAGGACCTTTAAATGGACATGCTTATGGGGGCGTGAAATAAAAGTGGTATCTAGGGAAATCAAAGGACATAAAAAGGACGACGACAATTTTTTACTTCAGGGAGAGAAGAAGGGTGTTTCCTTTTTTTTAAGTTTTCTTTGCGTTTGTGAGCACAAAGATAAGGGACTCCCTATCCTACAGCTATACGAAAAGGAAAGCACATGCTGTTTTACTTTTTCTTTATTTCAAAAGTATATGATGCATGTGACTGGGTAGCACTGCCCCACAATGTGAATATGCAAATTTATATACCTAAGTTGTTAGGTACACACTACATATACATACCTATTCGTTTAGAAGCCAATGGCTAAAACATTCTTATCATAATACTATTTATTTTTTTCTGCCCATTCTACGAATTATTAAAGTCAATAGTAGCTACAAATGGGGGAAACAAATATGAACCTACAATTTAAAGCGCTCTTGTCAGGCCACCGCCAAACAGGAGCTGAACTATACATACAGTCCTTCACGAAAGAAATCCAAATTATCGGGATTCCCGTGTGCACACAGATGGCGAAAGAAAATATTGAATTTTGTTATCGCTTCCGTACAATACGTACATGGTACAATGCACACTATTTGCGGAAACTCAAATTCTTCGCTGATGTCGAATTGTATTTAGAATTGATTTTTAGAATTTTCAATTCAATCCAAAATCGAGATTCGTAGAGAGGTGTATGTGTTCAGGCTCTGTGTGTTGTTTCAAATTTTGCGCGGCATGAATAAACAAGACTTTGTTGTCAACATGTGTTTGGTGTATATACCTATACACTCGTATATTATAACGAAATCAATATCGCAAGCTTTAAAGTGCTGTAGGTACTAAGGCCAATTTTTAAGTTTAATTTGAAAACTTTGCCGACCCAAAATAGGCTGTCCAATTTTTTTCCATCCATCTATTAACAGACGAAGAGCGTGTGGTTGCGGATGGGAGAAAAATTATTTGGCATTTCGTCAAATATTCAATAAAAGTATATATTTGCTCAAATTTGCATTTGAGATTGCTTTCCTAAAGTAGGGGCACGCGATACAAGGATATGGCCACACATGTATATAATAGGCGGAGGCTCTATGCATACAACATACATACACATGGTCAGCCATACTCGTATTTCTGGGCAAATGGCCACTGGATATATGAAACAAATTACCCAGCTGCAGCTGTCGTCAAATGCTGCCCGTTGTGCAAAAGCGCTAGAAAAACCGCACACACATGCTAGCAGAAATCCGCATAATTTGCATAATGAGGATTGGGGTCAGAAGAATCATACTCTTAACTATTCCAATGGTAATATGGCCATTCGAGGAGAATGTGATATTTTTCAATAATGCTCCCAAAATCGTCTACTCCTCTACTTGCCTATCTTGCGTAAGAGGAAAAATTGTTTGCTTTTGAGACTACGGCGGAGAATTAAAAGACCGGATATGAGGATAAAGCACATCAAGCTCTGCCTATTCGTCCGTAGCTAATCTCAACATTATGCTGTTGGCTTTTTCACCCTTGCCTGGTGAGCGTTGGCATTTTATTATTATTTTTCCCGACTATTATTCATTCTGATCGTTTATCAAAACACACTTTGAATTTAACACCAGTGTAAATAGAAGCTATGCGAATTTTTTCGTTTCGATAATAAATTGATTGGACCAGTGTTTTGAGAGCTCATTGCAGATGTGTTTTTTTTTTTCTTTTGTTCCTTCTGGAAACTTTGTAAACATTCTTCCGGAAGGCTCATTTAATCATCTTTTGCTCTGATGGATCGGGATAATGTATAAAAAGCCTCCGCTTAACTGGTAGGCAGACTTAATGTAGACAGTTATGTGGCTTTATATGAATAAATATTTAAATTACATTCAGTCGAAAAGTGTTGCAAAAATGTAATATATGCTTAAGCCTGTCTCATAAAAGTTGGTTAAATCAATTCGTTGGGGAACTTTGTTGGCAATGGCTTTTTTGTACCACGTGCCGTATCTTTAAACATTATTATGATTATTTATTATGAGGACCAAGATTCATTCGTAGGTTTATTACCAATTTCACAGCGAGCATAAATTGTGTATAGAACGGATTTAGCTGTCGCATACTGGGTCGAGACCGTCTTCACAGTAATATTGGGACGCAATTGATGCAAGCCTGTGCTGCGAGGCATGGTTCTTTTACTTTTTTAACGAACCATTCTATTTTTCCCACAGAAAAACAAACCGTATATTTTTTCCATAATTTTACGCTCTTACTTTACACTGACAGTATAAATGCGAATGTGCGTTTCCGCACTCATTGAAAGAATTGGAATAGTAGCAAGACAGAAAACTGTGAGCTGATTGGCTTTAAGCGGCCCAGAGGCAGCACACTTGTGTGCACACCGGTGTAGCGTGTAGGTGTGATTTTTGGTGTCAGACACGGTGCAAGTAAAAATCAAAAGTTTTTGATTTTTGCCACACCGGTGTGCACACAAGTGTGCATGGGCCACTTAAGCAAAATATTGAAAATATTTTTTTCGGCATTATCATATAAATACAACCTTAAAAATATTAAACTTAACGCCTGGGTTCGATTCCTAGTGCTAACGCTAGGCTAGCATCTGTTTGTGAGATTTGTTTCATGGACCAGGTCTACACCCAATGATGTCCCAAGATCTTCATTCTTCTGCCAGCCAAAGCTGGACATTGATACAGTATATGTACCGCTGTCTCAGGTTCCTCCAGGCATAGTTTGCAAGTATCATCCTCTCTAAGACCCATCATCCTTAAGTGATACCCGAAATTACCATGTTCTGTAGACAAAGCCACCACCCATTTCAATGTTCCTCAACTCATGCTTAGAACCCTTCTTTGAGTGGAGCAGGTCGGCCACTTAATTGCTATTTCAGCCTGTCAACATTGTTCCACAGTTGACCACCTATACTCAGGTGTTCTGCCATGATGCATTTGTGAATCATCTGTTCAACCATTCCTCTGCCAATTGAAGCGAATGGTTCTGGTCCCAGCAACTTTTCAATTGACCCCTGTTTTGCAAGGGAGTCCGCCTTTTCGTTGCCTTCGATCCCTATGTGTCCTCGTACCCAAGTCAGTGTTACTTCATTTTTAGATGAAAACTTATTGAGCTTGAGTACAAATTCCAGTGCCAATGATGGCGTAATGTTTGTTTGTTCCATGCGTCTGATCACCACTTGATTGTCCACTGCTATGTAAGTGTTAAATTCAGGCTGGGATTCGTAAAGATAAAACACTATTCCGTTTAACTTCTCTAATAAAATTCACTTTTATTACACTTTTATCGACTATTCTAATATTTCACTTATAAAGTACCAGAACACTATTACTTAAACAATTCTTTAACGTTTCAAACCAATCACTTAATTTACTCTATTACTTTTCACTTATTTATCTTCACAAACTATTACTATCTCGAACTTTAACCAATCACTGTTATAAATCAACTGTCTCGCCCTCTTCTAAAAGCTGTCCTTTTATACCTGCTCCGCCATCTGACGAGAACTTTCTAGCTAATTCTAATGGGTTCTAGAACTAGCTCAGTGGTGAAATACATTTACTTGACAGGTTCCAGTCTCCAATTGGAAGTGACGCTTGGGTGGAACTTGTTTGGTGACTAAGGGGTTGTTTTCACTTCACCATTTTAGGTTACACGATACATTCCACACCACAATGTCCCCCTCTTAAACTTGTTCGTCCCGAACAAACTCGTTAACATTTTCACCATTATAACGATGAAGACGATCCACATGAACGACTTTCAGCTTGCCTCTTCCTCGTTGGATGCGATAGACAACGTCGTTGATGCGTTTTACGATTGTATAGGGCCCTTCCCAGTCTTGTTGCAACTTAGGCGATAAACCTTTCCTTCGATGAGGGTTATATAGCCATACCAGATCTCCTTCCTGGAATCCTGTAGTTGTCGTTTTAGTATCGTACCTCGTTTTCATGCGGTCACTGGCTATCTTAATCTTATCCCTAGTGTCTCGATGCACGTCCCTGATGATATCCCTGAGGTCTGTAACGTATTCCTCCTCATTCTTGGGCTCTTCGCATGGATATCCAAACATCAACTCGCTAGGTAGGCGGACTGTTCGACCAAATAAGATTTCAGATGGAGTATGTCCTGTGGTGTTATGCACTGCTCCTCGATAAGCCAATAAAAACATGGGAATCTGCTTATCCCAGTCTCTCTGGTCTTCGCCAACGACCTTAGAGAGGTGTTCATTCAGTGTCCTGTTGAAGCGCTCCACCATCCCATCTGATTGTGGATGAAGCGGGGTTGTCCTTGTCTTGTGAATCCCGAGTAACTGGCACACTCCTTGGAAAATCTTCGACTCGAAGTTCCGTCCTTGGTCTGAATGCAGTTCCATTGGTACACCGAATCTGCTTACCCAGTTATTGACGATTTGCTCCACCACGGTTTTAGCTTCTTGATTTGGAATAGCAAATGCTTCAGGCCACTTACTGAAATAGTCCATTACAACGAGGATGTAACGATTTCCATTGTTTGTTTCAGGAAACGGTCCCGCAATATCAACTGCTATCCTTTCGAAAGGGGCTCCAACATTGTATTGATGCATTTTGCCACGGACTTTCAGTCTCGGACCTTTGCTGGCCGCACATGTAACGCATTTCCTACACCAAGTTTCAACGTCCTCCCTTGAATGAATCCAGTAAAAGCGTTCCCGCACTTTTTCGAGCGTTTTATTGATTCCCAAGTGGCCTCCAGACACTCCATCATGCAATTCCCTGAGCACTTCCATTACCTTTGACCTGGGTACAACAAGCTGCATTACGAACGACTTTCCATCCGGGCTTTCCCATCTTCTTTTTAGAATGCCGTCTTGTACGTGAAGGGAGTCCCACTGCGCCCAGTATGCCTTCAGCTCGGGGCTCCTATTGGATATCTCCTGCCAGTCTGGTTTTCCCTCATGCTCCTTCCAGGCGATAATCGGTTCGATATCCGGATCTTCCCTTTGAGCCTCCCGTATTTCCCGCGCACTCCAGCCACCAATGGGCATAGCTCTCACCCTTTGAACGGACGCGACATCTTTTTCCTCGTGTCGTAAGCAATGTTTGCAATTTGCTTTGCACGGTCGACGGGAGAGAGCGTCTGCATTAGAGTGAAGACTTCCCTTTCGATGTTGTATTTCGTAGTCGTACACCTGCAGCCGTTCGATCCACCTTGCGACTTGGCCTTCAGGATTCTTAAAGTGTAGTAGCCACTTTAAAGACGCATGGTCTGTGCGGAGGATGAATTTTCGCCCATAAAGGTACTTATGGAAATGTTTTGTTGCCAGTACCAAAGCAAGGAGCTCGCGCCTGGTAACACAGTAGTTCCTTTCTGGCTTTGAGAGAACTTTGCTAAAGTAGGAAATTACTTTCTCTTGGCCATCATGCACCTGGGAAAGGACGGCTCCAACTCCCACATTACTAGCGTCTGCATCCACAATAAATGTTTTCCCAGGGGTGGGGTACGCTAGTATGGGGGCGTTGCACAACTGTTGCTTAAGTTCCTTGAAGCTGTTTTCGCATTCACCTGACCATTTGAATTGTTTGCCTTTTTCTGTCAGTTGATGCAAGCTCTTCGCGATCCTGGCAAAGTCCTTTACAAATCGTCTGTAATAGGTCGCAAGTCCCAGGAAGCTTCTCAGTTGATGTTTGTCTTTGGGTACCGGCCAGTTTCTCACTGCATCGACCTTCTCCGGATCAGTCTTGACTCCTTTGGAAGAGATGATGTGCCCGAGGTACTTCACTTCTGGTCTAAATAAGGAACACTTCTTCGGGTTAAGTTTTAGTTGCGCACTTCGTAGTCTTTGGAACACCTCCTTAAGGTTATCTCGATGTTCGTTAAATGTTTTTCCTACTACGATGACATCGTCCAGGTAGACCAAGCAGGTTTTCCACGTTAGTCCCAGCAGAACGCGCTCCATTAGACGTTCAAAGGTAGCTGGAGCATTGCACAGTCCAAATGGCATTACTGTAAACTGCCAAAGCCCGTTTCCTGCTGTGAATGCTGTTTTCTCGCGGTCTTCTGGATGGATCTGCACTTGCCAGTAGCCACTCTTCAAATCGAGAGTCGAAAACCATTTGGCTCCAGATAGTGTGTCCAGGGTGTCGTCAATTCTTGGAAGGGGGTAGCTATCCTTCTTGGTGACGTTGTTGAGTTGGCGATAGTCCACGCAGAATCTCGTACTTCCGTCTTTCTTCTTGACCAGGACGACCGGCGATGCCCACGGACTTTTTGAGCTTTCAATCAGTCCTTCCTTTTCCATCGTCGACACCATTTCTGCAACCTCCGTCTGCTTAGCCAATGGTAGTCGTCGGGGAGGCTGACGAATCGGTCTCGCATCTCCGGTGTCGATTCGGTGTTGTACGAGATGTGTTCGGCCATACTCGCTGTTCTGCGAAGCAAATATATCAGCGAACTCGTTGATTAAACTACCTGCCATGGACCGCTGCTCCTGATCCAGCTCGCACTCTCCGAGTATATTCTTTTTCATTTCCGATATCTCCGTTGGTCTAACCGGTTTCACATCACTTGCATTGGACAACTTTGTGACCGCAGTAATCGGTACGCACTTTCCAATCACTTCTCCTTGTTTTAGTTTCACGCTTTTGTGTTCCACATTGAGGACACGAACGGGAACCATGTTGTTTTTGGGTTCAACCAGCATCTTTCCGACAATATAGCACTGATAATAATTTTCTGGATCTGGCTCGACTAGGTAGAATCGGTGGCTCCCAGGATCACCTTCCAGCTTTGTCCAAATAACTGTCTCTGACGAAGGTGGTAATATTTCGTCCTTACTTACAACTGTCCGTAGAGCTGCGACGTTCTCGTTTCCGTAAACCATCGGAATCTCGACGTTCTTGTACTTTATAACTTGCAAACCGATGTCGAGTACTATGTCATGCGTCTTCATGAAGTCGATTCCGATGATGCATTCGTCACATATATCAGCCACTAAGAATGCATGGGAGAAGACTATTCCTGCAAGGTTTATCGTCAAGAGTACCTCACCATACACCTTTGCTGTTGCTCCAGTTGCTGTTTTCAGACAGTAGCTGCTGGTGTTATGCAGCCATGATTGGCGAACGATGTCCCTTCTGATTATGGAAGCGGTGGCACCTGTATCGATTGTAGCCACGTACTTTTTCTGGCCGATATGGGCTTCCACTGTCAGGCTCCTATTACATCGTTTGGTCTGGGAAACCTGAATTGTGGTCCTGGGGGCGTCGATTCCAGAAACCAGCTTCTGCCCCGCGAAGTTGGTTCTTACTCGTTTCCCGACTGATGGCTTTGTGATGTTCCATCCGCCGAACGCTCAAATGCCTCCTCGTTCCTAGCTCTGCAATGTGGACAACTGCCCTGTCTACGTTCGGCTCTGCACTGTCGTTGTAGATGTCCAATTTTGTTGCAGTTCCAGCAACGGATCGGTCCCCTTCGAGAACTGTTACGGTCGACTACTTCTGTTCTCTGGCACGAGCATTCAACGGATGTCATTTCTCTCACGCGGTGAAATCCTTGAGATGCTTGGTCAGCAGCTCTCATGGTTAAAGCAAATGCCAGTGCCTCAGGAAGAGTTCTCTTTCCAGCCATTCGTAGAGCCATCTGCAGTTGTCTGTCCTCTATGGCTTGTGTAAATGCCTCAATAGCCATTTCATTGATGACATCCTCGCCGGCATTGGGATAAGACAAGTGCGCTAGCCGTTCGATATCAGCTTGCAGTTGCTGGAGTGTTTCTCCCCTCTTCTGGATTCGACTGCGAAGTTGCACTCTATATACTTGCTGCATATGGTCGTCACCGAATCGCATCTCAATAGCCTTCACCAATGCATCGTAGTCGCGTTGTTTTTCTGCTGAGACAGTTTGAAGCAATTCTGCAGCTGTACCTCGTAATGCGAGTGTTAATGCAATCGACTTTTCCTCGTCGTCCCATCCATTGGTCGTTGCAGCTGCTTCGAACTGTCTCTTATAAATTGGCCATGATGTTTGACCATCAAAAACGGGTGGTTGCATCTCCTTCCTTCTTGGGCAGTCAGCCGAATATTCCCGAGCCTTTTGCTTCTTGACTTTTTCCAGTTCTTTAGCTATGTTCTCGATGTTTGTTCCTTGTTTATGAAACATTTCATTAATTTTCTCAAACTTTGTTTCATGCTCGTTTAATTTTTCATCAATTTCGTCGATTTTTACTTCTAGAACATTCTTAAATTCTTCCACGGCGTCTTTTTGTGCGGCGACAATGGAATTTTTCTGTTCTTCTAAAGAATTCTTTTGTTCTTCTAGAGAATTTTTCTGTTCTTCTAGCGAATTCTTCTGTTCTGCGAACTTCAATTCCATAGAATTTTTCTGTTCTTCTAGAGAATTCTTCTGCTCTGCGAACTTCAATTCCATAGAATATTTCTGTTCTTCCATCTTCGCTAGAAGTAATTCCATCATAGAGCTAATGTCAACGCCTGTACTTACTTGTTCTTCTGACACGTCGAATAGCATGGTTTTTGGATCTTCTCCGTCGTTTTGGACAGCTTCCTGTAGACGAAGGATGAGGTCACTTTTTCCTCCAGCTGTGGATAGATTCCGTTTTTCTAGTTCACTTTTTAATTGGGGTATGCTTAGTTGCAGCAATATACGACCCATTTTGTTTGTCTCTTGTAATTTAGAAATTCACACAAATTCACTTTTTTTTTTTTTTTTTTTAAACTACACTTAGACACTTAGCACAGAATAAGTTTTATCCCACTTCTGACACCAATGTTACATTCAGGCTGGGATTCGTAAAGATAAAACACTATTCCGTTTAACTTCTCTAATAAAATTCACTTTTATTACACTTTTATCGACTATTCTAATATTTCACTTATAAAGTACCAGAACACTATTACTTAAACAATTCTTTAACGTTTCAAACCAATCACTTAATTTACTCTATTACTTTTCACTTATTTATCTTCACAAACTATTACTATCTCGAACTTTAACCAATCACTGTTATAAATCAACTGTCTCGCCCTCTTCTAAAAGCTGTCCTTTTATACCTGCTCCGCCATCTGACGAGAACTTTCTAGCTAATTCTAATGGGTTCTAGAACTAGCTCAGTGGTGAAATACATTTACTTGACAGGTTCCAGTCTCCAATTGGAAGTGACGCTTGGGTGGAACTTGTTTGGTGACTAAGGGGTTGTTTTCACTTCACCATTTTAGGTTACACGATACATTCCACACCACATAAGGATAGTTCTTCCCTCCACCTGACCCTCAAGCAAGTAGTCCAACGCATGCAGCAATGTAATCATCTCAGCCTGGTATACAGAAGTGTGTTTCCCGAGGCTAACGTGACGGGCTAGTTCCAGCTCTTCTGAAAAGATACCGGCACCCGCTCCGCCATCCATCATGGATCCATCTGTGAAAATCACTATTTCACCACTCCTTTTTTCTGGAAGCAATCCGTCCTCAATACGAGTTTTGTGATTCCTTTCCATAATACGCACAAATCCATAGGCATGTTCAGCTCCCTAATCTCGTTTTTGGCGAGTTCCAGGAAATTCCTATGTCCATAGATGGTGCCACGGTTGTGCCATTTCGCATCTCGATGCAAACGAAGTGCCGTTAAGGGCCGCTGTTTTCTTAATAAATAAGTCTAGCGGTAAGATCCCCAGGATCACGTCCAATGCGCTTGTTGGTGTTGTCCGTATTGCACCTGTAATTCCTATACATGTCAAGAGTTGGAAACTATCCAGGTGCTTTCTCACAGTTTTCTGGGAGGCTTTCGCCCACCATACAACTGAGGCATATGTGATAATGGGCCTAGTTATCATCGTATACAGTATGCTGACCTAGGCGAGAGTCCCCACCTCTGTCCACCTACACGTTTTCACTGATGTAATACACTTTTTTCTTTTCTGGCCTTCTCCTCAACGTGGTAGTTCCAAGTAAGTTTAGTATCTAGATAGACTCCTAGATACCTAAAATTCTTGGCCGTATTTAGATCCGATCCGATAAGTGTTAAAGGCCGAAATTCCAGATTTTTCCTCTTTCTAGTGAAGGCTATTGGATCTGTTTTTCCCGCATTAATGGAGAGCCCTGGTTCCAGACACCACCGCTCAACCACTCTGAGTACATTCTTCATGATATCTGCGGTGACGTCTATGAATTTGCCTCTGGCGGTAATAATTGCTATGTCATCGGCATATCCCACTGTGTGAACGCCAGTCAAGTCTATCGAGAAGAGAGTCCACAGTGATATTCCACTTTCCACAGTGTAGGTGAGAGAACACCTCTTTGTTGATAACCTCTGCGCTCTGCTAGCTAACCCTTCCCGTCTGCATATTTATCGCCCTTGTATGTGTAAAATAATCGCTAAGAATAAGAAAATACAAAGAACAGAGTTTCCACTTCTCTAATGTAGCTGGGTAATGTTTTAAGTCGAGGACTTCTTCAGTTCTTCAGGCCTTAGTAATTCTCGGAAGAAGAATTTCCTTCTAGTACTGGATTGAACTGGGCATTCGCATATAATGTGCTTAGCTGTTTCGTCTTCTTCGCGTCATATAGCCGGCACTCCGGGGAGTTGACTATGTTAATTTTGTTTATAGGTGGTGTCGCAAACGGTTGTTATCTGCTAGGTAGCCTAAAAAGTTGTTGATATTTTACCTTCGTAGTTTTAGAATTTGTTTGCGGACTTAGTGACGGCTCAGAAAGGATCTAGTCCTATAAAACGGGTCTCAGACCCTTACCTAACAAGTTCTTTAGCTTTTTCGTTTCCTTCAATACCCTTGGACCCACCAAATTTTGGTTTATTGATACGTTGCGGTCTGGCCCATGTATGCCAGCTCTCACACCCGAGTCCGTTTTGGATCCATTCGTATACCACTTAAGCCCGTTTCTCCAGTTAGGTAGGCTATTGGACACCCATGCTTCTGTTTTAGTGTTCCCCGTGGAGAATTTTCTGTAGAAGAAACGTGTTTTTGGGAGTCGATCAGTTACTGCGCAGATTATCTCAAGTTCTCGAAGTTCCGAGAAAAGGGTCATTAGTTCTGAATGATCACTAAAATTTATCTCCGCCACTTGTGACAGGCTTGCTGCGCTACTGCGGATAACCACTTATTTAATATGTATTTGCAGGGGTGTCTTTGGAGGTGTCCTCATTTCACCTTCTCCGGGGTAAATAGTTTACCGAATAAACTATTGATTCTACCTACGTTATATGTCACTTTTAGTCACTTTTGCATATGATCTGATAAGGATCCGTCATCAGGTGCACATCAGTCTTCCACAATGTCTTGGACAAAAAAAGATTAGAGGGTAAGGTCCATTCCTGAAGGTATGCTTATTGCCCTTATTCAATATGAATAGATCATTACAATATAATAATTCTGATAAGGGCTCACCCCTTTTGCTCGTATTTAGACTGTACCAAATTTTACAACCGATATTGAATTTCCTTACAATGAATTTATTTCTAAAACTAGGCTTCTTCATCTCTAACAGTAAAAGGCTAAACAATTTCAACAAGTGTTTGAAATGGAAATAAATTGGCTGATTAATCATCCAGTTAGCAAATATCTACTTAAATCATGACCGAATCGAAACCATTTGGCGTACTATAAATTACCTTCTAAGGTATTTGTCTAATTGCGGGACTAATCCCTGCCGATAAACAGATTCCTTTCGAGCACAAAAAGAAACAGGAATAATAAATATTTGTTTAAGTGAAACAGGGATCCACGAACAAATTATTTTTAACACGAGTTGATTATCCTTTTCAAATAAATACAATTTCGACGACCAAGGCACGTATGAGACTACTGGTTCCCCTGATTTCCTCTTTCTATTTTATTTGTATAATCTCTTTTTCGGGGAGAAAATCTCACACTCGATATCTGTTTATTATAAAGCCTACGCAGTTTTCCAAACAAGGTTTCTTTTTCAACGGAGAGCCACCATATAATCAGTATACACATTTATGCCCATTCTACAACGCCCCTGGAACTTTTGCCAAGCAAGTTGGTAATGGTTTACACATTTTGATCTATATGTACGTAATATTGACGAATGAATATTCAGGGCTCTTTAAGTAAGTGGATATATGTTAAAGCATTCTAAATTCACACCTATTGCTAAATGATTGACAGTGATATATATGAGGATTGAGGACCTACGATTGGGAATATTTAGTCAATCATTTGCAAACTAATTAAACACTTCTCATTGCATAGTTTGTTTCTATCTTGTGATTTGTGATTAAAAGGTCAATTTATCACGTTTCATCCCCTGGATTAAGCGAACGGCTAACAGCGAATGCGATGTAATTACCCAGCGATACAAATTACGTTTATCTGCAAAACATTAAGACCATCAATTTGGTGCAATATCATCCAATCGAAGAACGATAGAAAATTATTTTGAGATTTATTTTCTGCCACCCTTCAGCTTTCATATGCCTCGTATCACTTAGGTATACACCAGATATGGACGGGGCGCAACCTAAAAGACACTTGTGTATACGTTCATCGACCGCACCCGCCTCGTTCACAAGTCATCCCATCTGACTTACATCACCCCAAAGGAATTTATTTATTTATAAATGTTGCCTTTGTTTTATCCTATCCCCTGGCAAATAATAAAAAAAAATTGCTTTTTTAGGAAACTCCTGGGGTGAGTACCAAGAACGGCCTAGTTTGCTAGTAGCATTGGTGGATGAATATCTGTCGTGGTCGTGAGCAATTTATTTTTTTTTGTTTTAAATTTATTTTCTATAAGCAAAATCATATATCAAAATTTCAATTTTCTCCAAAGTGAAATAGCTAGGCTGTGTGTGTCAGTTGCGAGTCTCAAGGTGAGTGGTAATGTCTGAGATATGCCGCTTTTTCTACACCAGCCTCTGAGACATATGTTTTCTCAATTTCCCCCGAAAAAAAAAAGAAAAAACGCAAAAAATTCAAGTGGAAAGCTGCATTTGATTTTTATTTTCACATCATAATAATTCATGTGTAAATAAGTGGATGGAGATTTTCTTAAATTCCTTTTTTTTTTTGACTGAATCTTTGAACAAAGGGACGACTGCTATCGAGGGGACGAAGCGTAGTTAGGCTGTAATGTCTAATATCCGTTGATGTCCTTCTAAATGTGTATACGAAAAGAAACGAATTTTTTAAGGGAATCAGCAACGGTATCAAGTTGACAAGTCAGTCTTCTAGAAAATGACTAAAAGGTTCCCATAATAGAAACACTTGACTGATGCGACAGGTTTTAATAGATACTCGTACTTTTTGTGTGTGCGGCTTTAACAAAATTGATTTATTTTTTTTATTTTTTATTTTCGTATTTGGAGAAGCCCCAGGCGGAGTAAATGCTGAATTACGCTTTAGTAATCATATTGATGAAAAGGAATGACCAGGAAATATACTACCTATATATTTTCTTGTAAAGGGATATAGAGATACATGCGTATACTTAGGGATATATCCTCCCATTTATATCGAATAATATTTTCAGATCTGATTTATTTGGAATACATATTTTTGTCGGTTCACATACGAAGAATGTCTATATGTCGACAAATGACAACGAGAGCAGCCAGTACGAGTAGTAAACCCCAGTGTATTATTGAAAGGAATATGTTCTTTATTTTCTCGGACAGAAATCCCCTATCCGGACGAGCTGTGTAACTCATCGAACTTTCGTTGTCAAAATATGTTTCCTATAGATGAAGATGACTACCGAGCTCCGACATTAGAACATAATCACGACGTTGTCGCATTCCCATAATGAATACAAAGGCAGGAAATAACAATAGTATTGTTGCTCTTCAAATAGAGCTGGTGCTGCTAAAGAAGACATATTTTCATGTGCGGTAAACTTATGGTATCAAAGCAGCATCTTGACAAGGATAAGTACTGTCCATTTTTCGTAAGATTTAAAACTGTGTGTGAGTGTGTAGCAAACTTTTTGTGGACATCCTTCGGCGATAATCTTAAATAAATGTTGATTAAAAACAGTTGTTGGCGTATTTGGATTTTGTACAGACTTCAGATTATGTCTTTGATCTATACATATACGATACGTACTTGTGGGCATTTGTTTGTATTTGTCTGTATGTATGAATGTTTTGGATAGGTACTTTATGGAATAGGAAAGTTATCCCTATGAGAAGTATTGAACAATTTAAGCCCGTGATAGTCGTAGGGAGCATTTAACTTTTGGTAGATTTAGATTACATCGTATTGAGTTACAAACTATAATCTCACTGGCATGAAAAACGTCAGAGGTTTCAATTCAATCACAGATTCAATTGTTATAATGATAACCAAATCCCAAGTAACAATTTTACTTCGGTAATGAGCTATCGATGCTATTTCCCCTCCAGCAATAATGTCTGCATAAGGCCTACAGAAAACAAATCTGGCTCACTTTTACACAGGCAGAGGGCATTACCGAAACTTTGTAGAAACCTTATAGAAGTTTTACAAAAGCACAAAATATGAAAAATAAAAAAAAATTGTATTCTTAAATTTTTCAAATTTCAGCCATCGTGGAAATGGAAAACAAGTGTCAAACTGCCCAGAAATTGCAGCCCATTTCATGAAATCCATACCCTGAAATGAGCTGTGCAAGAATTTTCATGAAATTGGTTTCTTCGTGAAATTTGAGGTCTCCACGTGCAATCTGTCATTTTATGAAAAATTTCATGCAAAGAAAATTGCACGTGGAGACACCGTGCAAAGACTTTCAATCGCAAGTAGTTGATTGCATGACATTTCATTGCTTCTATAATACCTTCTTTT
The DNA here is from genome assembly GCA_949126925.1 of Cheilosia vernalis. Taxonomy (NCBI): domain Eukaryota; kingdom Metazoa; phylum Arthropoda; class Insecta; order Diptera; family Syrphidae; genus Cheilosia; species Cheilosia vernalis. Next base: position 56,308,842 of record OX421362.1, on the reverse strand, counting down.
AAATCCAAACTTGTATGGGAATGCCTACAAAAACTTAATGAACTCGGTAGGAGAAATATAACCCTCTGCTGGGTTCCTGGCCACGTAGGAATAGAGGGGAATGAAATAGCCGACTCCCTAGCAAGGAAGGGAGCATCAGAAATGTTCATAGGTACTGAACCATTCTGCGGAATAGGGGATCACACCCTCAAAGAAGAATTTAGGAAACTAGAGAAAAGAAACAGGGCAAGAACCTGGCATAACACTATCAGCATGAGGCAGGCCAAGAAACTTCTGGGACAATACAACCGGAAAAGATTCCAAGCTTGCATCGGCATGAGCAAAAATAACCTTCGTATCCTAACGGGCTTCCTAACGGGGCACTGTAGACTCATAAGGAACACCTCAGGAAACTGGGTATATATGAAGAAGGTCTCTGCAGATTCTGTGATGAGTCCAGTGAAATCCCAGAACAGATCATGTGGGGCACTGACCCACAAAAGACTGAAATACTTGGGCAAGTACAAACTATCTGATAAGGAAATACAGTCACTAGAGCCAGATCTCATCCTTAGATTCTTAAAGGAAACTGGACTGGAGAGAGTGCTATAGGACTGATTTCTTCCGCCAAGGGGAAAGAAGAGTACTAAAACCTCTAAAATGATTATATTATAAGGGGAACTCTTTTGAGGGAATAAACCACTCTGAGGCGTAAGCAGGGGGTACAATAGATCAAAAGGTCGCAGTACAATAACCCCTCTCAAATAATAATAATAACACCTTCTGTGAGAAGCTCTAAGAAAGCTTCTCCAATGCACTTCGAACCACAAGCTTTACCGAAGCAATTCACATTCCATACCTCCTCACACATTTTCCGACGTCTAATAAAGATCTTAACGAAACTTAATTTCGTATTCCTCTATAAAGCCTGTGTGTCTGCTACGCCAAGAACGTACAGAAGTTATTTTGGAAATAATTGCTTTGAAATCGGTCTACTTCGGTCAACAAATACTATAGCGCCTCTATCAAAACATTTGCCTACAGAAACTTCAAATTTGAACCTTACCGAAGTCAAATTGTTAATTGGAAATAGTATTTCGCCAAATGAACAAAACGTATTCATTCATAATGGTTCTTCTTTTTTTTTCCTTCTTCTGCATACATTTATACCTACACAATTGATTAGAATGTAAATTAGCAAACTGCGTGTTTTCTTAATATGTGTCTTTTACAAGAAAACAGAATACATATCTGGGAATGAACAAATTAACCTTTTATTTGGTACATATTTCATATAAATCGTTTTTGGAATAACACCGTAGTTGGTTCGACAAAAAAAATTCTTTATCTTCCTTTGTAGAGCCCGTGTCTATGTCTTTGTCCAAATCTGTTATTGTTACGATAGAGGAACGCGTAAAAGTGTGTTTGGCATTTCTGTCTAAGTAAACGTTAGTCACATTTGCAATACACGAAAAATTATCGAGTTATTCAGTCGTGCACTAAGTTTTATTTGACAGCACTATCAGCTCAAATTGCATTAATTTTTGGAAGAATCGCAAATATGGATATGTATTTGAAAAATTTTTCCTCTGTTGTAGATACAGATAATGAGAAGTAATGCTTTACGTGAACACCTACTTTGATGGCTTTTACGGTGGGCATACCCACATTAGTGGCATGAGAAAGACGTTGACCAACGCCCCAGGACCGGTACAAGTACCAACCCTGGTGCATTTTCTTAGCTGTTTAGGTAAGGTCGCAGTCAATCCCATTGCTCATGGGCGGGGCCTATCCGGACACCTCTTCGTTCTTAAAGAACGCTTTAGTCTCCGCATTTGGATAAACCACAGCCCCCACGAGTCCAACCTCAAAGATGGGACTGCTCCAAATTGGTACAGCTGCTACCCCATCTCCGGTGGTACCATATGGTCGAGCTTTCATAACCCAAGGGTTGCCCCGAGGATTACTACCAATTTAGATTGCCTTACCCAATCCGAGGAATAGGTCCACCTCAAGTTGTAGTTACAAATGGAGTTGTTTTGGTATAAGATGAGATGCTACCGTTGACTAATTCAACGAGTAGTAAAGAAATTCATTGAGGTCCCATATAACACAAAAAACAAAATAGTTTGTACAACTGAAAAGTTTCTGCCAGTCTTTATCTCAGAATGTGCTTATAAAAAAGAATATAATTACGAAAGCGATTTATTAATTACTTATTTTTCCGTTTCAAGACTTTTTTCGGTTGAACTTCTATCAGTCGATTTATTCGTTTTCGTTCTACGTACCTATGGCTATAACTGGAACAAGTACTGTTCGTAAATTTATGACGTGAAACAATTCAATAGCTGGAGACTTGGTAAATATTCCATATTCGGAGGTGGCACATTTTTATTGCTAAAATGATTTGGCTTGCTAGATGTATGTTGTAACAGGTAAAAATAATTCTAAATTTATGTTGTTAAGCATACTGAAATTATAATTTAAAGAGCGACTAAAGTCGAAAATACAACTTGCCAAAGTAAGTACGGATAAATGAATGAAAGAAAATATATTAATATGGAATTTTGATTTGTAGATGACCAAAGTAGAACAACATTAATAAAGTGGGGCAATTCGGAATTGATCAAGTGAGCTGGTCCTTTAAAAAAAATTCCCCACAAAGAAACAGATGTGGACACACATAGCTGCGGAGACCAACAAGAAATTTGGTTTAAATCTTATTGCTATACAAGTTTAAACACGCTACAAAAGTGTGAAAAGAACGAAAAAGAAACATAAATAACAATAACACGAGTGGAGCTATATGGGAAACGACGAAATTCGATGACAAAATTTTGGAAATCGTGAATCAGGACGACTCACTATGTCCGGAATATGCTATTTCGCCAGGAAAAATTGTAAAAAAAAAGTCAAAAATTTTCCCTGCGAAGACTCAAATCAAATCGAATTCCGAACCGTCGTTTTCAGGCGCCTCCGGCAGTATCTGAACCATTGGCACGATTTAATTTTTGCCAGAAGTATCATCGGAATAGGTACGATGCAGATGATCCTTGCTAGTCTCCGTCATTATCATCTGAAGCTGAAATATCGTCTACTCAAGATAACCGTCGTCGAAAAAAAAACCTTACAAAGTTGCTTGAAAGATATTTAGAACAGAAGGCAAACAAATATGAAAGGCAGGAAATTCAGTTTTTAGAAAAACAATAAAAAGGCTGAAAGAGAAAAGGACAAAGAACTCAACAGAAAAAACAAAAAACTGGAAATGATTTAAAACTCCATGAAATGAAGCCACATAAAAAAATTAAATAAACAAAACGGTTTTATTACCATAAAAAGGATAACCATTCTAACAACAGCTGAACAAAGTATGGTGGTATAAGTGGCAGTATGTTTAGATCTGAAAAAATATCCAGATCTGCAAAAAGAGCTTCGAATCGAAAAAAAGATTGATGATTGAATTTTTTCCTAATGGAACATGAAAAGTTATTTAGATCAAAAAAAAATATTGATTTTGGGTCCCAATGGAAAACGACATTAGTTAAATGTTCGTGATTTACGATAATGGATCGCTTAGTAATCGAACATCGCGTTAAAATTATTGAAACTTACTACAAAAGTTCTGATTCCAACGTGGCCACTTTTCGCGCATTGCGCGATGATTATAGTCGTCAAAATCGTCCGACTACGCAATCAATTCGTTAAATTGTGAAGAAAGTAAAAGCGTAACTGATTCGTAAGGCCTGTACATCATCGTAATGCACGATCAGTCGAAAACACCTTTTTCTGAAAATACAAAATACCTATAAATGCAAGTGTTATATACAGATGATCCGAATTCATCGATTTATCAATTGTGGCGTTCAACAGTGCTTTCGAAATATTTTTCGACCATCTCGGACACGGGAAATGCACTGAATTCACTCTACAATTTAGTACCCGCCATAGATATTGTTTTGATGCCCTTTGTACTAAATGAAATTGCAACGTCTGACCGAGCATTTCCTATCTTTCATACTCGTTCTTTTGACATCAAGCTTTCATCGAGGCAACAACCTTCGCTCCAGCTTTGCCAGAATATCGACTACAAAGTAATCCCGCCAACAAATATCCATCCAAACATATTTTTATCTGTTGGAATTTTGACCAAATTTGTTTGGAATTTTAATAATACCTAATAGGTATTCTTTTTATTTGATTTATCCTTTTATGTAAGTAAAATTTATCTACTCTTCTAAACGGCTGAGATCACAAATCTTTTTTTTTTTTTGTCCATAGTTTTCATTGCGAGCGAGCAATTTGTGGAGACAATCACATCTCCTACTTTGTTCGCAAGCGATAGCGGGCAATTTGTGAAAACCACCTGATCCGCAACTTTGTCCGCGAGAAAAATAAAAGAAAAAAAAAACAGTCGACCATCACAAAAGTGACGGAGAAGATCAGTCGGAGAACAAACACCGAACTCTATCAGTAGCCCACCAACAACAAAACCAAACAAGCGGAATAAACGCCATGCCAAATACCGCCCCGCACACTTGCCGATTGGAGTCTCAATCTCACTCACATCGTGAATCAAGTGTTTTCCCGAAAAGTTCTCCTTCGCGATTCATACACCAGATCAGTGTCGATCATCACTCCACCGCAGATTGCCAATACAACAACCAAACGCTGTGATTTTCGCAGTGCATCGAGTTGACGATCACACCAATCGTCCGTCACGATTCACAACAGCCAAGGTGTTTGATGATCTGTCGGTCACGCGTTCACCCCACCAAAAAGCGTTACAACCGATACATACGCAAAATTCCTTATCGAGCAGTGTAACTCTTATCAGTGTTATTCAAATTCTTGTTATTGTGTTTTTTTATAAGACATCTGCTAAGAATACAGTAGAGCTGTAATTCATCTTAGATTAATTTTTGTATACTCCACTCGGGAGATCTGTAATTTTCTTTGTAAGTGGGAGAACATTTAATGACTGATTTGATCCTCTAAATAAACAATAGTGACGTCGAGAGTAGCGGAGGTTTTTGTGCGCACAACAACACAGTCTGGACAGCAAAAATAGGGTCCCGTGTAAGTTTTTTTTTTTATTTTTTTACTTTTTATATCCACATTGCATATTCTCCTTTTCTTTTTATTAAATACAGTAAATAGTTTTTTTATATATAGTAATTAACGATTTATTTGATCGGTCTCTTTGTTTTAATAACATTTTTTTATGATAGAATCATTCACGATCTTTAACTTTTAATTCTTTGGTTAAATTAGTTATGAAATACACGCAATGAAATTTAATTACGATTTATCTGCTTTGTTTTACTTATGTTAGTTGAATTCATAGTCATGGCTTGGTAAAGATTTCAGTAGTTTGGCAAATGAGAGGGTGATAAGGGGATGAAGTGAGGATAGGAAAGGAAAAAAGCAATTTGGAAACGGGGGTCAGCGAAGATATTATAAAAAGGCGAACCGTTGACTGAGGTGTGAAACTTTTGATAAGTTTCAATGGCTGTGGGCAATTGGGCATGCCTAGGTAAAAACCATCTTACCTACCACTGGTGCCTAAAACAACAGGTACAAATAAAGGGATGAGCTTTTGATTGGAGGAAATAGTATGGCCGTTTAACTTACATACATTTTTTTGGCACGAAAGTTTTTTGGTTATTTTTTGTAAACCTGGAAACAAGTTCCCACCCCAATACGGCGAGCTATGCCGAGCATCGCGTGCCTGCCAGACGTTTCCACAAAAGGGGTTTTTACACCGAACACCCGCCCGCTACACAATTCAGAGCGATATGGTCGAATGATAACTTTTTTTTTTTTTTGGCGGACGATCATGACTTGGACGATATGAGAAGTTTCTCCTCGTCAGGATTTGCGTCACTGTTTGGTAACGATTTCGGTCCATGCATATATCCTGTCAGATTTTTTCTTTCATCACGTATTGCTCGTTCACGGATGCCGCAATTTGACTTCACCTCATTTCAGTTTCCTCAGTAACCTAAATAATTTAAGTCACTTTTACTGACAAAAAATAAATTCACTAATATGTGTTTTACAAGTTTTTCAAAGCTTTTGCTGAAAAACGGGGAAGGAATAGTGCTCTTTATAGACTCAAATTTCAATAAGTGAACTTTTCATAAATAGAGCTACAGCATCTGTACACCTGAGGTCTTTTGGACAGACTAAAAATATTGTACATATCTGGTAACTCTTTCACTGTGAACACACGAAACCTTTTTTAAGAACCATGTCTGACGAAACGTCACAATTAACAGATACAAGGTCGAATTAGGTAGTTAAAGACTTTCCGCGATACTAATAATAAAACGCAAAGTTTGTCCAACTCACTATAGCGAAATTTTCAATACAGTGCCCATGTTCTGTAACTCATGCGATAAATTTTCGCATTGAAAACATAGTAAAATGTTTTTCTATTTATGTATATCGTTTTAGTTAAAAATATATCGATGTGATAATTACAGAATTATGGGCCTTGGTGACCTACAAAATATTTTGTGTGAAAAAAATACAATAACTTCATCATATTTCGATCCTGCTTGAATGTAGAAGTATGGACTCTGTCAAAAGCGAATGAAAGCCTACTGGGTCTGGGATGTTTTGAGAGAAACATTTTTCGTACGTTATTCGGCTATAAGCGCCACCAAAAGTAAAGTAGCGGTAAGACAGAAATAGAATTAGGTTCAGATGAGATGAACTTTCTGTAAAAGTGTTAATTGCTTTGAAGACATCAAACGGAGTTATTGGGCCTTAAACAGAACTGTTTTCGGCCATCGCTAGAGTACAGCTACAGGCGAACGGAAATTATAGAGCGGTACCTACAGCTCTTCTGTAAGCTGCAATTGCGTATTTGTGAAGTTGCAGCTCAAGCAAGTTAGTAATAAAAAGTTTGTCTGAACTGAAACTTCTTAATCACACTGAAGGTTTTCTTAAGGAATTTCAATTCCCATTCACTTTTAACGCTTCCCTTAGCAGAACTGTGATTACGTACAGCACAATAGTAGGTATCTCGAAAGACGGTAGATACGTGCTTCACAAAAATGTAAACGCTTTCCGATTATAATGCCATTTTCAACTGCAAATAAACACCATAGGATAAATACTTGTATTTATATTGATTTGTTTTTAACTACTGTTTAACTTGCACCACCAGCAAATAGAAAAAAAAAAAAAAAAAAACAGGAAGAAAAAAATCGGAATTTATCGCATTGCTATTTTTGTTTCCGTGTAAGTTTTGTTAAATTGCCAAAAACTACAAGCACCATATACCCTCAAAGATGCTCCGACAATTCCTTGGCAACCAATTGTGCCTCGTCATGAAACTTTTATATGGATATCTTATGAGGTAACCCAAAAAGTGAAGTATTAGGACATAAATCCTAAAAGAGAAATAATGACACTGATGACAGCGATAACCCGTTGAAAAGGATATTGATTGTATCAAAGACCTTAAATTGAACTTTGAAGAATTATGTGCACTTGTTCCCTCAAGGGTTAAAACAATATTATTTTTATTGCGGCACCATCTTTCTTTCGGTAGATACCTACCTATTTATCTACATCCTTAAGAATCCTTTAAAATCTCCGACTGCTAGATACTTTTAGTTTTATTCCGTTTACAGGTATGAACGTTTTGTTTTTTGCATTTTTGCTGAAGTACTAACAGGGTCTTTCTTGTTTGTGGCTGGTATGGATATTTGCTATATGATTTCGATATGAAGCTACTTTGTACATCCTCAAGAAGGAATCACTTAAAGAGACCTTGAACAAACAAACTATGGTCTGGAACAGCCCTTTTCCTTAGAAAAGTCGTATATAAAAACGATTTCAATAAATAAGGTTAAGTTCTCGGTAGCATGTCGTAAAGCAAGAGGGGGTGGTACATCCAACGTATAACTACGACGACATAAAGGGTTATATTGCGAGCGTTTTCCACCCGAATTCCCTCAACGACAATCAGTAGCAATCACCACTTGTTGCTCTTGCTATAGGGTGAATCGAAGGGACTAGACCCATCTATATATACTGTACTGACTTATGCCCACCAGAGACTGAGTATCAGCCACTTGACCATAATGTACGTATGTGCAGGCAAGACAATCAGCTTACTCTCGATTGACCCACAACTTTGAATATATTGTGTAAATCCTATTTTTATTCGATTTTGCTCTTTACGTCGAGCATTCCCCGCACACACACACGCACACACTTTAAACAGAGCCTTCTATAGAAAACGAACACAATAATGAATGGGTCGTATTAACACGTAATCATTTCCACTACCATCTAAGGGTGGTGGGTTCGCTGATGGGCAAAAAAAAAAGTATTCGCAGACTTGGAAAATTCCACTGACACTATTAATTGCCCTAATTTGTCACTTTGCATCACCCATAGATAGCAGCAGTGATAAAGTCCACAAATTGCCCGAAGGGAGGGAGGGGATGAGCAGTGGGACGGTTCGACAGGGAGGTTTTCTATTACAGGATTACAGAGCCATTGGATAAACTGCCTTCTTTAACTCCCTAAGCTCTGCGTTATCGAAATAAAATTAACTGCCTTCGCAATGGTTCAATATAAAAAATACCTTCGGATTAAACTTGTGCTATCAGGATCAGGTCGGCAGCACGACATTGTGTGTAGGTGAATTTCGTTGCGTATATAATTATTTATCTCCGTATGTTGGGAATTGATTGGAGCGGCATTTAAGAAAATTGATCACCTTGCGAAGCTTCTCTGCGCCCTACATCATTTCAGTAATAATTGATTTCTTTGAAATGAATCTTGTGCGTATAAGGAACCAGAAAGTGGATAATTCACCTTTTTGACGACTGAAGTGGTGGTTGCACAATTGACGGTAAAATGAGGAAATAAAGGGTGAAACCCATAGACGCCGTTGTGTCCATCACGTCGATGGATACTTGAACGTTAATGAGTTCAAGAGAAGGAACAGGGTCATAAAACTCGTAAAATATCCGTCAGAGAGAATATTTTTTGATTCAGCGTGGCTACTTACTTGACGGGCTATCGATCCGTGAAGAGTTTTTCTGAGGCACTGCAGCCTTCCATCCTCTATGATCCTGGGCACGCTTCTTTTAATTATCCAGATGAGGCACTCTGGAATCCGCGATGGCTAGGTTCTTGAAACGGAGGTTCGTTCTTCTTACCGCATGGAACCTGATGGAGGCTATGGTTCGAAGATGCTCTTCGCTTGAGCATTATTGTATAATCGAGACAATGTGTAGTTGACGTATTTTGACATTTTAGACTGCATCCACATATTGGTATACACCTCTTTGAGTTCGCGGGTGTAGATATCTTCTTCTCCATTCGCTATTCTCGAACACTGGTCCACAAATCCGTCAAGCAAGTTTTCATTCGGATAGGAGCCCAATATTAGCTCTGCCTCAAGGGTCCAGTGAGGATGTCTTAGTCGAAATGGACTTCTGTACTCGTTCGACAAGCAAGCCGCTGTTTTTCAAGCGGAGATTTTTGCTATTCCTATGGCTGCTGACTGTATAGTCATACTCATAAATATAGGTGGCGTAGTAGGAGTATTTGTGTTCCTAGCGACAGTCAGACTGCGCTTAAGGCCTTATTTAGCCACGTAATCCGTTCCAGAATTTGTTTGAAAAGATGACAGCTTGGCTCTTTTTTGGGTCCAAGGTCACGATGGGTTTGGAGGGAAATGAGATGGCCAAAGAAGATTAGTAAGCAAGGCTCAATGTATGTTTTTTTATGACCTTCGACGAATACAATTGTCCTTGAATGTCTTCACGAAATCGGCGGCATTCATGATATGTCATTCAGCACAAAAGACTCCAAATAACTTATGAGCGTACCTATACATAGAACAATTTCCATTTACCAAGCATCATTTGTCTGCGGCACTTGTGGAGAGAGCGACTATACCCGGATCACCTCCTCCTGAGCTCACTAAAAAGTCGATGAAATCGCAGTAAAATCGGCCCTAGCGAGGTATCCGTCGGAACGGAAAGTTTTTTTTCGATTTTATACGATTCGGAGGATTTTTGCCGGAGAATTGTTCCGAAATTTTAAAACGCAAATCGGCGAACTAGGTTGAAATGCGATAAAGTGCGGTTTTTTCTAAAATTTTTGACAGCTACATGTTCCGATATTCTCCGACAGAATTTGGCTGCGAATTTATCCGATATCCTCCGACAACAATCAGTCGCGGAATTGGAACAATAAAAAAGAAAAAAACAATATAGCAACGCAAAAAAATGCGTCATCGCATTTTAATTGTTTTTTTTCCAAATACGGATAACTCGAATGCGATTTCAGATGCCGACAGAGTATACGCTGCGGAGAATTCTTCGTTATTCGGTATTTTTAATTTGTTTATCAAATAAACAAAATCAAATATAGTTGGTCCACATTTCTTTAATTCGATGAAACCTTAAACCTTTTCGGAAGAGGCACTTAAGGCTATTTGGTGCTGATTGGGATGCATCAATGGGTCAGCGTACTGTAGCCTAAATTGCTGTCACTTTTGTGATAGTCAAAAATGTAGCGCACGAAAAAGAAACGTTTCAGTTCAATTGAAAGAGTAGTAATCTACAAATAGTTATTATATTATAAAGATCGTTAAATAAATGGGGAAGTCTAAAAAGAAAAAAGAAAGAAGAAGAGGAAAAAGAAAAGAAGGAAAAGAATATAAAAAGACTGTAGATGTGACAATGAATGTATTCAATTAATATTTCAAAACAAAATGTGATAGTCACATCATTCTCCTTCTACGTAAGGTGATCACAATAAAATGACTTAACAAATTTGGCATCACTTTATTGTTTCAAAACATAGTTTTGTTGTCAGTTGTCATTTACACAGAAAATTCAAAGAAGTTTTGATTATCCAAATCCTAACTAATATTTAAAGAGAGAAGTTAACTCTGATTGGTACCTTTCCAGGACCGCTAAACCAATGTTTATGAATTTTGGTAAAGGGATAGGTGGGTCCTCTGAGAAAAACTTAGGCTTAACTCTTTGTCGCGACAACAAAACATGAAGGAGATGCAGTCAGGAAGTAATTTTGTATGACGAACGAATTATTTTTCAAGAACAAATATACGAGGGGAGTTCAATATATTAGGCTTGTTTTTTTGAGCTTCAATCTCAGCAAAGCAGAGTAAAGTAGGAATACCTTATTACCTATGTGCACTTAAACGATTCCCAGCAGCTTTCTGAACAGTAGGCTTTATCTAAAATGGTGGCAGTGTGGGCTTGTTCAGTAAGTAGCATGATACAACATGATTGGGCACATCACATGAAGTAACTTTTTTCAGTCAGAGAAATACAATTTTTTTTTCATAAAATTTTCCAAGATATTGATCCTTCCTCATATTTTGGTGTTTAAAAAACAATGGAGAAATATAAAATCTGAAGATGTACTGGTACAAGAAATGGATCTCAAAGATGAATACACTAATATCTTACGATTACAAGTATTAATAAGGTATATTTGTCTAAAACAATATTTGCAGCTTAAATAAAAAATAAGTTATTGCATATATTAATAAAAGCACTTGTATTTATTTGTTATTTTGAAAATTAGTTGGCTTATGCATTTCTTTATGAATTTCCACCAATCACAACCAACGAATAGTATGTACTGTAAATAGAGGAACTTTGCGAACAGATTCATATTATACAAGGGTGGCAACATAAAATTTTCTCCCCCTGGTGTTCAGAAGTATACATTTACTCCCAAGTGAATCTTGTTGGGAATGAATACCTAGTGTGAGTCGTCGAAGTGTCAAGTAGAGCGTAGTTGTTGTAATTGCGTGCTGCAAATCCTATTTTACTTTGCTTTGCTGAGAACGAAGCTCAAAAAACAGGCCTATTCGCGGTATGGGGGGGATACTCCAAAGATGTGAAAAAATTATTTTGTGATTTTAGTAGCCCCGTTATTCAAGTGTCTTACTGTAAAATTTTATTTGGCTGTGATTATAAGTTTGCTTTGTATTTTGCGTTGAACGAAGGTGAAATGGCTGGTGTCGCGATGATCACTAAAATTGAGAACCGCGCTGTGATACAACTTCTTACTAAACAAGGAAAAAGTAAAAAAAATTATTCACGAAGAGATGGTGGCTGTTTTTCGTGATTCTGCACCTTCGTTGTCAACTGTTCAAAAGTGGTCAAGTTTATTTCAAAGTGGCAGGGAGAGCATTGAAGATGATCCTCGCTCAGGCTGCCCATATACTAACTGGCTGCACCGGAGAAAACATTACACAAATCGAGAAACTTGTACTTGAATGCTCACATCGCTCACAATGATCCGGTGCACACGGCATGCATTTCTAAGGCTGTTGTACGGGATTGTGGTTTCGAAAAAATTCAACATCCAGCTTATGGTCCGGACCTTGCCCCTATAGTGATTAATTTTTGTTCCCAGATTTAAAAAAAAAACCTTCGTGGTAAGCGATTTACCGATGATGAGGAGCTCAAAACTGCAATAAATGAACATTTTGGAGAGAAAGATGAAAACTATTTTTTTGAGGGTATAGAAAAGTTATTCTCAAGATGTAATAAATGCATTAATGTAAGAGAAGATTATATTGAAAAATAAAAATATTTTTAATTTAATTCGTGTTTTCCTTCTTGTCGATACCGCGAATATATTGAACTCCCCTCGTAGTTGCTGACTGGTGCAAAAACGGTAACGGTAAACCCCAAAAAAATAGCATAGTTATGCGTTCACAAAAAGACGGAGCAGGGAAAAGCTAAAAAAACCCCTCTGCTTAGTGAAACAACAGAGTTCTCAAAAGAAGTCAAATACCTAGGTTTAACTGTGGACGAAAAACTCACTTGGAACTCTCACCTCATGAAAACCATAAACAAGGCCAGGATCTCTCTGTGGACCAGCAAAAGTCTGATTGGTAAGAGTTTGGGGGTAAAACTATACAATACGCCCCACTTTCAAGAAATCATGAATAAAAGACAAAAAATAAAAGAAAATCAGAAATCTTTTATTGCATACAAATAAAATACTCTTTTTTCTTGACTTTGGCATTTGAAATTTTTATAAAATTGTTTAATTAATATTTTTTTTATTATTTTTTTAAATGGGTTGTTGGGTAAAAAGCCCCATTTTATTGACAAAACGCCTTTAAGAAAAAGTATGAAAAATAAATGATTAAGTTGAATTGTCTGTCTTTTCGTCAAAATTCATGTAACGAGCCCTGACGCAATATACACTGAATCCAATCTTCTAAAGAAGCTGTCTTGTAATCATTTTCAGTACTCTCGATACACCTTTTACAATCTTCGTCTGAAATTTCTTCTTTGGTTGTGTTTTTCAGAACATATGATGCCCGCAGTGTAGTCCTTTTGTAATTCCACTTCATTTCCATTAAAAATAAGTACGGAAAGTAACTCTAATATGCATGCTTATCACAATATTGGGTGAGGCGTTTTAGACTTACTCCACTAGGGCGTTTTGTAAATTTCGCAATGCAAAACGCCCCACTAAAATTAAGGATATCCCATCCCTTTCTTAGAGATACGCGAAACTGTACTGAAACTATATTTTAACTTACTTTATAAGTAGATAAAGAACTTTGGTAAAATGTTTTTAGTTTCTGAAGAAATACAATTTTTATTGCACCTACCGCAAAATGTTTGGGCGCCAATAATTGTTTTCACAAAATATTTTGTAAAGTGACAACAAAAACACAACCGCCAACTACCGCAATTCATCAGTAAATGAAACTGGTTCGAACAAGCTTAGCGTGAGTCATATAACCACACTGATGTACGTGCCAGACTCATGGGGCGTTTTGTCAAGTGGGGCGTTTTGTATAGTTTTACCCTATATAAACCCCAAAATGATGTTATGGGTTTATACATCCGTAAGAAGACCAATTGTCACATATGCAGCTCCAGCATGGTGGCAAAAAAACGAAACAAAAGTCAACACAGGTCAGGCTCAATAAACTCCAAAGACTAGCTTGTGTTTGCACTACGAGCGTTATGAGAACAACTCCCACTTATTCTAAACCTTCTAATTCTCCATCTTTAGATACAGAAAGAAGCTATGACAAATGCCTTCATGCTCATATCTGATAGCACCGAAAACTCCAAGCTAATCCATCAAGACATCATTATGGAACTACAAAAAGATGAAATACTTGGAATTACCATAACAGACAACTGTCTACCAAGATTCAACTTCAGCCGAAACTTCAAAGTTACATTCCCAAATCGACAGAACATGGGAACAGAATAAACCCACATTTGCTAACAATTCTCATGTATGGTACACAGATGGATCGAAAACAGATGAAGGAGTTGGAGCTGGAGTACCTATACGGGGTCAGAAAAAAACGTTCATATACAAAAGCATGGACAAGTGCAACTCCGTATTTCAAGCAGAAATTTTTGCAATAGAACTATGTCTCAGAGAAAATCTAGAAAAATCCATAACAAACAAGAACATATATTAGTTCACCGCTGCCGCGAGGAGCTCAAAGTTCTTTGCTCGCAGCACACCACCAATCTCTGCTGGGTCCCTGGACACAGTGACAAAACCGGCAATGAGAGGGCGGATGAACTGGCGAGAGAGGAATCCAAAATGGATCTTGACAGAGCACTTCAATCGATCAAGCCAACACTTTGCAATCTTAGAGAGCGAGTTGAGAACAAAATTTGAATGAAAACCAACAACAGGTGGAAAGAACTCACTACCTGTGAAATATCAAGGAATCTTTGGCCAGAATACAACAGAGGTCGGACCAACAAACTTCTACAGTTTGATAGGTCATCGCTATCTAAGTAAGTGGGAGCTCTGACTGGCCACAACTACCTAAGAAACCACTTAATGAAACTAAATCTCAAAGATAACGACATATGTAGAGGCTGCGAAGACGAGGAGGTCCACGAGGACACACCTCACTTCCTTTGTCATTGCCCGTCTCTCTGTCACTTGAGGAACAGAACACTTGGAAGTTACTACTTCCATGACGTACATGAACTTTCTGATGTTTCTCTGTCTGATCTTTGCAGGTTTCTGAGGAGATCGGGATGGCTAGACAGCGTCATATAACCACAAAGGAGGATGATGGAGACCACCGATGGTACACCAACGGTTAACCCCTAAAGAAGGAAGGGCATCGCAATGGGACCTAAGTGAGGTATTGCAGGGCTCATCCTGCTCTACCTACCCATTTACCTAACCTAACCTAACCTATATATGCTCTCTGATAGCAAAGCTGCACTCAGCCATCAATAGCTACGAGATAACACCTAAACTAGTATGGAATTGCTTGCAATTACTCACATCACTAGCCAGCACAAATAGAGTACATCTCATTTGGGTGCACACAATGGACATGTGGGCAATGAAATAGCAGACATATTAGCCAGAAAAGGATCGGCATCGACCTTCATGTCGCCAAGACCATTCTGTGGATTACCCACTAGCACTGCTAGATTCTACGTCAAAAAATGGCTAACAAACAAGGCAAACCATTACTGGGCCCACATTGAAGGTATAACAGACAAGCCAAATGTTCAACAAAACAACTCCTAAACTTAACAAGGAGTCAGATTCGCACAGTCACAGGGTTCCTCATTGGACATTGTCAACTTATGACTATGGGAATAACACAAAACAACACTTGCAGACTATACGAAGAATCAGCAGAACACATACTGTGTCAGTGTGAATGTCTAGTCAGATTACGTATACGTAAACACCATCTGGGAAAACCTTTCCTTGAGGCAGAGGATCTGATAGCACACTCCAAGACATACTAGGACTCATCACTAAGTCCGGTATCATGAATGAGCTATAAATGGAAGAAATCACAATAGGCCCACTCGTGGCCGCAGTGATATGGCAAATTGTTTCCACCTCCGCCAAATAATCTAATCTAATCTAATCTATCGAACAAGCGGCGTTGTCTATGGTCATTAACTTTGCGCTTCTTGGTAATTTGCATCTTGCAAGGGTGTAGACATGATGCGCCAAGTTGAAGTCTGCCGACAGGCTCTTCTATACACTTTAAAGAGCCGCAACGAAGAACGCTGCTGAATTCCCAAGAGCCCGAACATTTTATCCATAGATGAAACAGTTAGCCTTTTAAAAATGAACCTTGTTTTGAGACACCCTGTGCATGCATACAATACTCTTTTAAATATTTATATAAGGACCAGCCAACTGCAAAAAAGCCATATTTTGAAAAGAAAACAAAAGTTTTAATCCGTTTGACAGCATAATCAAATTGTGACGTTCGAAAATCTCCATCAATTAATTTTCACCACTACTTCACATTGTGGGCGATGGGGCACCCGTTTCACTTTTCAGCCACCAGTATGGCTGCGCTACAAGTACGAACAGCTGCAGTATCCATAGTACAATGCTTCGCAGCCGAGTTAGTATATACTCACAACACTCTAACGCTAAACAGAAATTTCCATATCCATCCCAGTCCCATTCCATATCCATCCCAGTCCCATTCCAATAAACAGTATTTTAGGTTGAACCATTTCGAACAAAAGCATAATTCATTTTGCATTGTGCCTGTGGCTGTCTACAATTCCGATGCTGCCCTTCGACTAACTTTATTTTAGCCAGGACGGTAGGTATATCTATTCATATGTGTGTTGAATTTTGTTTGAACTATTGAACATCCTTTCTCTGCATATATTATAAAACAGAAAGACGAGTTCTTCTCGTTTTTATCACCTACATCCCCCTGAAATTAATTTTCAACATCAAACAAAATTTGGCCCGAACCAAAGCCAGCGATTATTTCAAAATACCAAAATTTGTGCAGCTTTGTCTGGCTAAAGCTAAATTGCCTGCTCTTCAAAGAGACCTTTGCATGTGCATCTGGTTAACCTTTGAATTTTGTATGCTGCAATTTAATCTGCCTTCTTTCAATATTGCGGTGTGAGTTATAAAATTTCAATTGAATCTTAAATAGTGGATTGTTCTTTTGAATATTTTGTCCATAGCGAACCGAGTTATACGATTGACGAATCACATACCAAAGACGATTATGCCATTAAAGTAGTGTAGCTGACTGAAATAAGGACACAAAAAATAGAGCATGAATCCTTGGGCAAAAAAAAATCAAGGAGCTACGTTACAAAAACAAGCAAAGCAAGTAGAAAAAACAAAATGAGTAAGACTTGTGTTTACCTAGCAAGACCAACCAACCCACCTCGAACGACGACGAAGACGACAACGACGACGAGGACGATTGTATGACTTCAATTTGAGAACATTTTTCAAAGTGAGTTTTATGTTGAAAGTTTCGCCAACAATAAACGACCGAGGTGGAGGAGGACGATGTTGGTAAATGCAATACAAAAGTTTTTCCTTCATCAAAGCTACAAGCCCAAAACAAAACATTGTTTATTCGATTCACTTTTATATTTCGTTTGCTCAAGTATGTGCGAGTGTGTGAGTGTGCTTTTCTCGGCAAAAAGTTTACTCTATTAAAAATGGATTTGTATTTAACGGGCGTGTGGAGGATGAAAGTTAAATGCTAAGAATAACAGCGATAAAAGTTGTTAAAGGCTCCGAAATTAATTTCAAGCATTAACGGCCAGCAGCAGGAGTATTGAACTCCAACACACAAAATGGACCGCTTTGAGAAATTAACTCTTACAATGGTTTTTTTTTTTCGAAGACACAAAAGTACAAGTACGAGTATTTCAACTCGTCATTGCATTCCTATGAGCATGAGTGTAGATTGTGAGGGAAATGCGCTAGGGCCTGGCCACATTTTATATCTATGAATAAAAGTAAATGACCGGGATGCTGTTGTAAATTATATTGTACTCTTGACAAAGGCAGAATTTTGTTTCATTTCATTATAATCTTCTCTCCACACCCGAAGGCATGTCCCAGTATCTGCGTGTATATAAAGAAAGTGTCACATCTCTCAAAGAGAGTTTGTGAAAAGGCAAAGGACTCCCTGACTGATTACTCTTCCACCAAGAGATGCCAACGAAAGGAATTACCCATTTTTCTTGTATTTCTATATATTTTTTCAATTTAAATTATAATTAAAAAATAATCCCACTTGGTGAAATCACTCCGATCTGAGGGACCCAAAGAAAACAGCCAACGAATGGAATAATAGAGCATGAAAATCAATATTTTTCTATTACTATTCAGGGAGTAGGGAAGAAAGAAATCGTTTAGGATCTTACGCCTATTGAAAGTCGTTGCTTTATAATGTGAGCACCAGCACATCCATGGGAAGGTAGACATCATATGTGTGTCAATTCTTTTTCACATTTTAAAGTAGGTACCTATACACAGAGAGCACAATCATATTCGTGTTTGAATGCATGTAATAATTTTTCATTATCATCTCCTTCACGATTTCCAGTTTGTCACTATTTTATTGTGTTGTGTTTGGCCCCAAAAGTCAGCCATTATTCTGTGATGAAACTAAACCAAGTGGAAAGATAAATTAAGTGAAATATTAAAGGGCTCGCCAGCAGCCCAGATTCTGTGCGAACCTTGTAAGGAGCAACGAGCAACGAGCAACTCATATTTGCATGAAACGAACCCACGTTCGCGAGCTATGGAGTTGAGTCCTCAAAACGGAGAATTGCTACATCACTCCACCGTTCGTATATCCTGTATGATGTAGCTGTAGCTGTAGCTGTTCCCCCGTACAACACTTGTGAGCACATAATAACAAATGGGATCCAGTCAAGTATGTCGGACTCTCAGTCTCAGTTACCATTCATGCATCCTACACAAACACCTTCGCCGCATTCGGAGTTTGATGCCAAGTCAACTGGATAAACAAATTGAATAAAAGATCCAAGGCAAATTGAATTTTCAAATGAACATTTCGATACCCGTGAAATAGCTAGGCATGAGCTAGGATACGCTTATGTATACGTGTGGGTAAGTATACACGTCAGCAAGAATGAGTTTAATATTATTCATGGTGTGTGTCATAATTCAGTGTGTGTTAGCGTTAAAGTGTTTGCAATTGCTGTGTTGAATAAACTGATGGCCGATTTTGGGAACGCAGAATCGCCTTTCACACATTTGTAGTCATGAAAGCCCTCTTATATTTTATCGTAGATTTTATCTGATTTTTTAAATCACTAGAAGGGCTATAGCCTTTTCTGTTTCAACTATTTGCAGTGTGTTGTCTTTCCAGCTGTTGAAACATGCGTGCGTTCTTCAATTCGATAGGTCTTATGTTGACTGATTTTAGTTACGGCCTTAAAGCTGGTTAAAGACCTACTCCACTAACCTAAGATTAGGTCTCCCTTTAGGGCGGATTTCGGTAGTAGTGATTAACAAGCTCTTTACAAAAACCTTTACAAAACCCTTATCCTGCCAACTATGCTTTATGGCGCCGAGTGCTGGACGATAAGCAGGAAAGTATAGCTAATGGAGGGAAAGATACAACCGCGAACTCTATGAGCTGTATCAAGATGTGGATGTATTCCAAAAAGCCATAATACGTCGACTACATTGGCTCAGCCACATCGAGCGAATGGACTGCTCCAGCTAAGAGGATCTTCGAATCCCAGTCCCCAGGTTCGAGAACACGAGGAAGACCGAACCTCCGTTTCAAATACCAAGCCATAGCGGAGGCCAGAACGCTTGGTCTGACTCTGATATTAACGAGTAGGTAGCGAAGCTGTCTAATGTGACGTTTCTTAAGTGTGGCTAAACATGACCAGACCTTTGTGCGAGAAGAATATCTGGCCACACTCACGATCTTGTCTGCTGATGTGCTAGATAGTTCGTCAATAAGACCTGGGCAATGACATAGAAAGGCAGTTATTCTAAAAAAAAATCCCCTTTCATCGCAGCCCCTGGAAAGTTCTTCTCTCGTCAGTCACATTTTCCGCAGGTTCCCCATGAGGTAGGTACTGCAGAGTATTGATTCCCTTGAAGAGCATATAGGAACGAACGAAAAAAGCGTGTGCATTAACGTTACGACCCAAAGCAACGACAACCAGCCTTAGTTAATAGGGTATGTTAATTGAATCATCATCCGCCCTCCGTTCAGCTCATATGACTGCTTTCTTGAGAGCCATTACTGCTCAAGGCCCGCTCATTCAACGTGAATATGCGAATGTCGTTTTTCTTTTTTTCCATTTTGCAGCTCGTCTTTCTTTCTTTCTTTCACATTCAGAGGGTTGTGATGGTTGCTTCCTATAACGATGTTTTTTTTCGGTCGTTAGCTAGTGAACCTCGCTCACATTCTTCAGTATAGCTTCCGTTGGCCTATAAAGCGTAAAGAGTTCAACCACCAAAATATAGCTCTATATTAGAGCAATCAAACATTCATCTATCATACTGACATCTCCTGAAAAACTCTCACTAACCACAGCTCCAAATATATCAGAGTAGCTCATGTATGGTGGCAGTCTAGTGATTTCATCCGAATTACTATATTACCCACTCCTGTATCAAATCTTGATTACAAATCGAAGCCCCAGCGACTATATCCACATTTTGCCCGCATAGTCAAAGACAGGCCAAAGCCCCAGCAATCTAACCAAATTAATGTTATCGCTCGACGAAATTTCTTCCTGGAAAGAAGTAACCAAAACTTTGCCAAAGACAATTCTTCTCGGACCCACGAAACCGACCAACGCAACGCGACCCGACGACTGCTTGAACGAATGAATTCAATCATAGCGAAAACTGCTGCCTCAGAGAATAACTTTATCCTCAGCAGTAATAATATTTTCGAATCTATAACTTTTTCTTACCTGGGCTGTGCTGCTGAAGCTTCTATTGCAGCAAAACGAAGATGCCATTGGCAACTTTCTTTCATACTCAGGTAACTTTTTAATAAAATAACATCCTTTCAGTCGAATTTCCATAAACTTTCATTATTTTAAGAAAACTTTCCTCAGAATTCAGCGCCTTCCAAGCCACCGAACAACTTAGATGCTCTTTACTTGAACTAATTTTCCAATTTCATACAACCTTTACCTTTCGTTCGCAAGTAGGTACGAGACGGGCAGACAAGGACCGCGTCGTCGCGCGGTCGTCGATTTCAAATTGTATAATGGCGGACAAAAAAAAACCGAAACCGAAACCAAAGGAAAAGAAAGGCAAAGAAATTGTGTTATTCCTTTAACTGTCGTTCACTGTGCGGAATAAAATGTAGGGAAATAGCCACATAAACAGTTATATTTATACCTATACATATACAGGGAGAGGATAATGGCTGGATTTACAAAATCTGTTCGTCTTGCTTTCATTTACAGTTGCGAGACTATACCTATTGTGTACCTAGGTAGTTGGACCCTACCTATGTGTGCGGGTATATCGGTTTAACTAAGTGAAACACCGCCTGCCTGCAGAAGAAGGAGACGAGCACAAAATGGAATGTCTGCTTTCTTCACGTCGATAATAGAAGAAACTTAAAAAGTTGTTAATTATTTTCATAGGGAAACTTTTTCTCAGACACTTCAGATTTCTCTTCTATTTTTTTTTTTTTCTGTTTAAATGTAGTCGTAGTTATTTTTTTTTTTTTTTTTGAAGGAGATAGAAACAAGGATAAGGTGCTATGATTTTGATTCCATTTTATTGGCTTCGGGGGAGAGGAAAGTTTTTAATTTATTTATCAATGGAGTTGTGCATTTGAATCTGTTCGATTTATGAAAATCCGCAGTTGCTGTTGAATTTGTTTTCAAAGCTTTTGCACTTGAACCGTTTTTTTTTTATAGGACTTCAGCTAATTAACCGGACTATAAAACTTTTCACTTCGAAGTTGTCCTAAACGGGAGAGGATTTCTTATGAGTGATCGCAAAATGAGGTGCCAATGTCACACGGTTAAAAATATTACAGGCCTATGTTATACAAGAAAAAATATTTTCCAATATTTAAAATTTATTAAACATTTTCTTTAATATTTTTATATTAAAATTTAATATTTTGTTCATTAAAATGCACATATTAATAAGAATTTTTTGAACTTTAATGTCGAAAGATTAAAATTCTGTATTTTTGCTCTAAAATCTAATTCTGTCTAGGTATATTAAAATAATATTTTAATCAAGAATTTTTTGCAATTAAGTTATAGTCGAACAAAAATATAAGATCTACTCTGGTTACATTTTAATACGAACTTGTTAAAATTTTCAACTTTAAGATTTATATATGTTGGTATTATTTTTGAACCCAAATATATTATTTTGTCGCTAGTTTAAGAATTTAGAGTTAGTTTGCGCGTTCTGCTCAATGGAGTGGATGATTTGGATAAAGTTTTTGTAAAAGAAAAATGTTTTGAAAATACAATCAAGTGAAAGTCGTGATTACCCTTCAATGCATGATTTTTTTTTTTGGGGTCGAAAAAAATATATTTGATGTAAATAAACTCAAAAAAAATATAAAAAAAATCCCGTTAACCGATTTTCCGGAAAATCGGATTTTCTATATGATGCATATCTGCAACGCCATGCATAAGCGGTATGTAATTCATAAAAAAAAAACGTTGACGCAAAAAAATTTTCTGTGAACTTATTTTTATTTTTTCAAATAAATAGCTAGCTTAAAAACAAGAATTGAACAAATTGTGTAAACAAAACAATAAATAATAATTCATTTTATATGAAACTAACAGGAACATAAAAAATCACATAAATTTAATTGCGTGCTCATTGTATAAAATTCAGTTCGAGCTCTTTTGCAACTGTTACTTAATAATAATAATAATTTTTGGCGCAACAGGTCCGTAGGGACCCTAGGCCTAGCTTCTCGCAACCATTCGTTTTTATGTGAGTTTTAATTTTTGGAACGAATAGAAGGGATCTACAATTTTATGCCGATTCCAAACGGCTAATTGAGAAGCTCTTTCATGACAGTTATACTCTCGGATGTTTGTCAGACGTTCGCAACTGTTACTTTTATTCGTTAAAAAAATGGATAAATATTAAAATGTAAGTAGTAGGGCTATGGGGATCCTGGCCCACGAAAATGACATCGTTCAAGGTCATCATTCAAGGTCAATATTCAAGGTTATGTATAGTGTGTGTGTTTTGGTTTCAAGGTCAATATTCAAGGCTATAATAGTGTATATATATATATATATGTGTTTGTGTGTATGTATGCGTTCTTCAAGGTCAATATAAGGCTTTTATGCATGCGAGAAATCAAGGTCAAATACAACTTCCCTTCCCGTCCCACCTACACATTTTGATATCGATACTGTTCAAGGTCAACAGTAGAGTGTATGTATGCATATGAGATCTCAATCATGAAGACAACTTCCCCTTGCCTCCCACCTACACATTTTGATATCGGTACTGTTCAAGGTCAAGATAAGGCTTGTATGCATGCGAAAAATCAAGGTCAAAAGCTCCTAAATATTGATTCTGCTTCTCATGCCCAACGACATAATAAACACACCCTAAATGCATGGTGTTGCAGATATGCATCATAGGCAAAATATGAAAAAAACATATGTTCTTTGCAAAATTTTAAAATTATTTTTGCACATATATTAGGACGAACATGTAAAAAACAATAAAAAAAATACTTACGTGCATTAAAACACTTTATTATTTATATTTACATTAAATTAAACACACCCCTTCTATAGATTATGAGAGCACATGGTCTTGTGACTTCAAGCTCCATTTTATTGCGTTCATACACTTACCAACACATTTGTGAAAATAAAGTATCATCGCGGAACTAACTGGAAATGGAAAACCAAACAAATCGAAGAGATATCGGCTGCCACTCTCTTATGACAGCTTTTTTGAATGTATGATGCAGATATGCTACAGTATGCATTGAAGGGTTAAAAGGGGAATTGCATTAATAACCAATGATAATATAGTTCTAACTTTAATTTCGAAATATTCTTGAAAGAGGTTAAAATATTTGCTTTTTGTCTTTAAGTTGTGAAGCGCCACAGATGTTCCTAGTAGATTTGCTTTTGAAGATATGGGCGGCCTAGAGATTCCAGTTCATTACCTCAGAAATATAGCTATTAAATTCCAAAAAATAAGTGATTGACTGATTAAATAATAAAATAATTCAGGCGTTCATATTATGGATTCTCCTTCATTTAAGGCTCTAGAAATAATATATAGGTACCTATACTAAAAGAAGCAGAGCTGCACTCTATAGGACATTTTTCAAAGGGGATAAATGCCACGGCAATTTGCCTACAGTTGACAATTTTGCATACTTATGTATTTAAAAATTTAAAACCAATAAAAATTAGTACTAAAATAAAATATTTGTTGTTGAAATAAATCCCATACATATTTAAATCAAATCTAAAAAGTTGGTATTAATATGATTGTGTTATATTTTAGTATTCTATGGGCTTATAAAAAGCAAATGAAGTATTGAATTTGGGGCGGAAGTATTATATTTATTAAAAATATTAAAATTCTTTAATTTTCCAATATAAATAAGTTTTTAATTTTAATACATTTGCATTGAAACCCATCTCCACCTATATTAATATTTCAGACTTATTTTGTAATTGCACACATTAGTTAGAGCTAATAAATTTTTTATGAGTTGTTTAATTTGAATATAAATGGGAAATATAAAATTTTCATATTTTCTTAAATTTAACGCCAGGATTTTTAACCATGCAGTAAATATTTCGCATGCTGAAGTTATAAACTCTGTAGAATTACATTCATAAATGCCTATAATAGGTAGGTAGGTAGTCTTTATTTTATCAGATCACCACATAAGACGTTTTCGGTTGTTTAGTAATAGATCAGATACGCCTGTCACTTCAAATGCAGTCATATCTGGAGTACTATAAAGCTACACGTGTTCACGTATATATGTGCACACGCCCCTACCGATGAGGCTGAAGACCCTACCAAGAAGGAGTTCTATGACCTCCTGGATAGAGCCTACGGAGCCTGTCCGGAGTATGACGTCAAAGTTGTGCTCGGGGACTTCAATGCCAAAATCGGTCAGGAAAACATCTTTGGCGGGTTAGTTGGTAAGCACAGAATCCACGAAACGACAACAGACAACGGCTACCGACTAATTGACTTTGCAGCAGCTCGTAATACGGTGATAAGTAGCACTAGGTTTCCAAGGCTAA
Source organism: Cheilosia vernalis (assembly GCA_949126925.1). Classification (NCBI taxonomy): domain Eukaryota; kingdom Metazoa; phylum Arthropoda; class Insecta; order Diptera; family Syrphidae; genus Cheilosia; species Cheilosia vernalis. The sequence continues at coordinate 56,283,787 of OX421362.1, read as the reverse complement.
GGATCCACACAGCAACCTGGCGCTCTCCAGACGGTCGAACCGCCAACCAAATGGACCATGTGCTAATCGATGCTAGGCACGCATCCAACATCCTCGACGTGCACACATTCCGAGGGGCAAACGTCGACTCTGACCATTTTCTTGTCGCTGCTAAATTCAGAGCTCGACTGTCCAACGAGAAGAAGCTGCGAACCGCTCAAAAGAAGAAATTCGACGTTGGACGCCTAAGCACACCTGGAGTAGCCAGTGTCTACAGAGAGCGCCTGAGTGAGAAACTTCCCACTGTGCATTCACCTACCACAGACGCCAACAACCAGTGGTCCCAGTATCGCGACATCATCAAGGAGGTAGCCGAAACTACTATAGGGTACCAGCCACCCCAGAGAAAAAGCCCGTGGTATGATGATGAATGCGTACGTCGGAAAAAGGTGACAGAAGATGCACATATGAAGATGCTGCAGCGCAAAACAAGGGCAGCGAGGGAAGAGTATCGAGCCAGGAGGAGGGAGGAGAAGAAGATACTGCGTCGAAAGAAGAGGGCTTACGCAGCCTCCCAGGTCAAGGAGATCGAAGAGTCTCGCGATCGAAACAACATCCGGAGATTTTACAAGAAAGCCAAGCAACTGGCTGCTGGCTTCAAGACCAGAACGCAGGCTCTTCGAAACAGCGAAGGAAACCTAGTCACCGAAGCGCAGGGAATAGTAGATGTGTTTAAGCAGCACTTCCAGCAGCTGCTAAATGGGCATCATGTAGAGAGAGTGATAGGGCAGGAAGAGAACCCACGTCCAGTCAATGAAGAACCAGTTCCACCACCCAGTATAGAAGAAGTTGGCTTAGCTATAAAAAAGCTTAAGAACAACAAGGCCGCAGGCTCTGATGGTTTACCAGCGGAGCTCTTCAAATACGGTGGTGATGTTTTGGTAGGGCGCATGCACCAAATCATCAACCAGGTATGGATGGAAGAAAGCATGCCCGATGACTGGGCTATCAGCTCCATATGTCCCATCTACAAAAAAGGCGATCCTATGTCTTGCAAGAATTACCGAGGCATATCCCTGCTTAATGTCGCATACAAGATCCTATCCAACGTACTGTGTGAACGTCTTAAACCGTTCTGCAACACACTAATCGGCACATACCAGTGTGGCTTCCGGCCCGGCAGATCGACCATAGACCAAATTTTCACACTGAGGCAAATCCTGGAAAAGACCAATGACTTTCAAGTCGAGACTCACCACCTATTTATCGACTTCAAAGCCGCATATGATAGCATTCATCGTCAGGAGCTCTATATGGCGATGGCCGAATTCGGGATCCCGGCAAAACTGATCCAGCTGTGTCGCGTAACGCTGGAGAACACGCGCTGCTATACGTGCAATTTGGAAGTAGCTCCTCCGAACTATTCCAAACATGCACCGGATTTCGGCAAGGAGATGCGCTATCATGTGACTTCTTCAATCTCGTGCTGGAGCAGATAGTGCGCCCTATCTTCAACAGATCCGTTCAGCTACTGGGGTATGCGGACGATATCGACATCATCGGTCGCTCCCAGCGTGCCGTGACTGAGGCTTTTACGGCGATTGAGGAACAGGCGAAATTTGTTGGCCTTGAAGTAAACGAGGACAAGACCAAGTATATGCTATCAACAAACAAAAACGCATCTGTCCACCGCCTAGGACAAAACGTCACTATTGATAGCAACAATTTCGAGGTAGTTAAGGAGTTCATCTACCTCGGTGTAAATATGAACTCCACGAATGACACCCTAGTGGAGATCAGGCGAAGAATTACCCTAGGAAACCGCTGCTACTTCGGTTTGGCAAAACAATTGGGTTCAAAACTCCTAACTCGAGGGACGAAATGTACGCTCTACAAAACACTCATCCTGCCAGTTCTGCTTTATGGCGCCGAGTGCTGGACGATAAGCAGGAAGGGAGAGCTGATATTGGGCTCCTTTGAAAGAAAAATTCTTCGTCGGATTTTTGGTCCTGTGTGCGAGGTGGGCGAATGGAGGAGAAGATACAACCGCGAACTCTATGAGCTGTACCAAGATGTGGATGTAGTCCAAAAAGCCAAAACACGTCGACTACATTGGCTCGGCCACATCGAGCGAATGGACGACAATGCTCCAGCTAAGAGGATCTTTGAATCTCAGCCCCCAGGTTCGAGGCGACAAGGAAGACCGAACCTCCGTTTTAAAGACCAAGCCATCGCGGATGCCAGAGCGCTTGGTCTGGCAAACTGGAAGCAGCGTGCCCGGGATCGCAGAGGATGGAAGGCTGCAGTGTCTCAGGCAGAGACTCTTCACGGGTCGGGAGCCCGTTAAGTAAGTAAGTAAGTACACGTGTTCACGATCGGGGTATACATTTACAAGCCACTCACAGCGCCGTTTAAACACCTGGACCGTGATACATAATATTTTAATGTCAAAGGGACGTATGTTTTATAAAAGTTATTAATTTGTTTAATGTATGTAATGTAAGTTTTCCATTTATTGCATGTAATTAGTTTTTAATTTTAAAGCTCTTATATTATATTGTAAAGCCTTCACAAATTATGAGATACTATTTAAATGTGAAACAATTATTATAACTAGTATCGCTTGTGGTCGAAAATCGACCATACCTTTTATAAGAATGTATACTAAAAAACGTTCTTCTGTTATTCTCGTTATTTATTTATGTTTTTTATAAACGAAAAGAAAAGAGCGACATCTATAATACATGGAAAAATAAAGTGCACGACTGGGTCGAACGAAACTTTCTTATGGACATAGAATCCCTTATTTCTGAGTATGTTTAGCAGTTCATTTACTACGATGCACCATAGCAGGGCGGTAAAACACCGCTCTTGCCCCCAGAGTTTTAACAGAATCATATTAAGAATGCTTATTATCTTTTAAATGTATTTTGGTCAAAATAGTTATAGCGGTTTTTTGTAAAATTTGCCAGACAAAACAGTACCAAATATTGCAATGTTTTATTTGAAAAATACTATTGCGTCACTATTTAGTTGTGAAAACCGATTATAAGTAATTGTTCGGGATGTAAGCATTGCTTCGTTTTTTAAGTTTTATCGAAATCAAGATGGGATTTTCGATATATGAGTTTTGAAAACATCCATTTAACTCAAAGTTTGCATTTTGGTCAAAATCGTTATCGCCGTTTTACGGTAAACATAAAAAAAACTAAATTAAAAAAAAAGACAGGCACTCCGGGAGTGCCGACAGAAGTTATTACTTGAACAATTACGTGTGCATTTTTCAAATCGGCAGGAAATACTTTCAAATGAAGTGTTTCTTTATTGATTATTATAAACTATAGGTACTACTACAAATCTTATATTACAGTTTTCACTTTTATTTAATGCGCCATTGTACATAAAAAATAATGCATATTATATTACACAAAATATTGCAATCATTGTTTAAAACATACATTTACAAATACATACATGAAATATTGAAAATTATGAATTTTCATCTACAAAAATTATACATACCTACATTTTACAATTTCAATTGTAAATGAGATATCCTATCTTTCTAGCTGCATACAAACATGCGCACATACAAAGTTTCATTGAGATCGGTTGAGTTTCTCAAAAAAAAATCGAAAACAGCGCCACCTATCGGGTCCAAAACTATCCTATATTTCTAGCTGCATACAACCATGCACACAAACAAAGTTTCATTGAGATCGGTTGAGTTTCTCAAAAAATCGACAACAGCGCCACCTATCAGGTCCAAAACTATCCTATCTTTCTAGCTGCATACAACCATGCACACAAACAAAGTTTCATTGAGATCGGCTGAGTTTCTCAGAAAATTGACAACAGCGCCACCTATCGGGTCCAAAACTATTGTATCTTTCTAGCTGAATCCAACCATGCGTACATACAAAGTTTCATTGAGATCGGTTGAGTTTCTCAAAAAAATCGACAGCAGCGCCACCTATCGGGTCCAAGACTATTGTATCTTTCTAGATGAATCCAACCATGCTCACATACAAAGTTTCAATGAGATCGGTTGAGTTTCTCAGAAAATGGACAACAGCGCCATTGGTTTTTCGGTGACGATGACGCGGTGTCGTTTTACATAAAGGTAACGCGAATTAATTTCTTCCCATCTAAAAGTGCCCAACGCGCCTAAAGAATACTGTTTTCAAAAATCCATTGTACGATAATATAGAGAAAAACTGAGTTTGCTATTAAGTTATAAATGACCACATTACCTTAGAAATTATTTTTTGTTACAATCGTATGGAGCGTTTTCGAGATATGTCGAAATTTCAATAGTACCGTTGTTCTAATTTTTAGCCAAAAACTGGTTACGCAGTCATGGTGACCTCACCTACTTAAGCTTAAATATAAATTTTTGGTTGAAATCGTTAGAGCCGTTTTCGATCAAATCAAACTGGTACGAAAATTGCATATAGGAAGTACCATTAATTTTGAGTTTACCTTGCAAAAAAAAAACACCTCCCGAACTGTAAGCCCAAAAACTCCAAATCCGAGGTTTGAACGTAATCCGGGAAGCCGTTTAGGCTGTAAGCCTGTGGAAGGACGGACAGACCGACAGACCGGACAGAATTTTGCAATCCACTTTTTTGATTTCCTCTATCATCGTTATATCAGAATTGATTAATATCTCGAGTCCGAAATTTTGCAAAAAAATAATATCTTTCTCTTACTATCTACGTCTACGTAATGGAGAAAGTTAAAAAAAAATCGAGCTGTCGTGGGACGGCCGAAAGAAGCGAATCATTGGACGTAAAGTATTGGTCCGTGTTACGTGGCGTCCTATTTAAAATTCATTTTAACTTTTCATAGTGCCAGTTAGTTTAGATTACTCTCTCTGTTCCTCTTTCGCTCTCTACACACATATATTTAAGAACTTTTCGACTTTTCTTTTTTCCTAAACCATCCCTGAATCAAGACGAACAACACAAAACAAAAATCATCCAAATCGGTGGAGCCGTTCTAGAGTTTTCATCTTCCAAGTGCGCCATGGAGGGGGAAGTTAACGCTACGGTGACGATTTTTTTCGGTTTACTCCCCATCTTTTTGAATAATTTATATGCGTGACCCACCGACCGTCCGTAAAAAAGCTATATTCGCTTCAAAAATACGTAAATGAGCTGCTCCATCGGAAACAGATTCTAATCTAAAATGATTTATGTTTTTAATAGGTACGTTACTATGGTAATATAGTGGCGACAAAAAATAATAAATAATTCCCCTTAATAAATTTCTTACAATTATTGCTTATTTTTAGGGGCAGGTAAATTGCATACCTTTATGGGTAAATGATTCTCTTCAACAGGTTCTAATCTTAGATGATTAAATACGTTACTATGGAAACATGACAGCGAAAACTTGATTGTCACCAAAATCCTTTTAGTACCTGTTTTGTATGGGGAAGTCTTAACTTAATTTTACCAGTCTTAATGGCGACATATACCCACGATTTTGTGTTTGTGCACATCTATGGCACAGCACCTTTCAAATAAGATAAGTTTCATTCTCCTCATTTCATATTAAATGCCAAAAAAGCGTACGGAAAGCTTGGATGTTCACGTATTAATATAATGATAAATAAATACAAATACAAATACAGCGCTCAGTAGTATTGAAGTGTCTCCAGGATCTTCTGTTCGAAAAGCCCAAGGGAAAATGTGTTGTCTGCATACAAAAATGGCTTCTATACAAAGTAGAGACATCAGCGCTTGATGTGGACTTGTCAAAGAAGCATTGAGATATCGACATGTTATAGTGAACGTCTTGATGACAATAATGATTAAGAGTAAATGCGCCAACACTAGCATGAGATGCACTCACGTCCCACAGAGATATTAGGTGATGCTACTACTGTTTTTACAAGCTTTTTTTTTAACTGGTTGTTTAGCTTGATGGCTTTTAATATCGCCAAGAGATGAGGGCTCTATTTGGATCCAGGTAAAAACTTTCGATTGGCTTGACATGTCCTCCATTTAAGAATCCCACTCGGACAAATTTTTACTAAGTACAAGATCACTTATCATCGCGGGAAATAAGTTGGCCCTGATGTCAGAAAGTTATAAGCGAAAGGCCGGGGTTAGCCCCCATGATGCTCATGAAAATACCTGAAAGCTGCAACCGTTAGTGAAAAATCGCTATATCATCATCAAAGCGATCGGTATTTGCTTATTGAGAACATCATTAAAATACTTTTGAGATATGACTTTGGAAACAAGAGTGTTATGCACTTGAAGGTCATTTGGATGCCAACACGGTTTAGTCTAAAGATCTCTAGCACTTTGACGTAAGGTCTTTGCTCATCCTTTTTGGATCGCTCTTTAAATATTTTTGTGTCCAATCAACTTTGTCCTTTACCTTCATTGTCAATAAATTTCCACCACCTTAACGATATACAGAAAATTCGCCGTTCTACCGATCTGTTTTGAAATAGAACATGTCCCAATTTTTCAACTGAATGCATTAATGACTTTTTGGGGCAGTCATTCTAAACTTCGAAGAAAGGACACGTTGACGTGGTTATGTGCTATACATATAGAGTCAGTTTGGAAACTTTAGGATCAAAGAATTGTTTTTGTTTTTGGGGATATTCTAGCAAGTGAAAGTTTGAACCCAGAAAAAATATATGGACTTGAACTCTAGACGCATTGGCTTCGCCCTATCTAAAACTCTTTCCGACATCAGACCAAACTTTGCAATATCGAAGCATTGACGGTGTATCTATAAATTGGCGAAGGGAAATAGGTAAGAAGAACTTTCACTGCGCTAATCACATCAGAATAAGACCCTTATCCAACTCTAGATGAAGAAATTAATGGTTTATGACTGGAATATGACTGAGAGAAGAACGAAGAAGCCTCCTCTCGTTTCAGGACTCAAGAAGTTCACTCTAATCGTTGACCATTCATTCAATACGTAAGGGACTAATATATACATATTAGTACTTTTTTTTTAAAACTTAAACTACTTTTTTAAGGGGACTACCTCCAAAAGAGCACATAATCATACATATATGCGTAGCGTATACATGAACCCAAAATGCCTTTCATTACCAAAGGCACTTTAAAATTGAATTGACACTGTATAAATGAGGCACGGAGAAAAAATATCTCCTTTTATAAGTCCCTCTTCACATGAGAACCACTCCCAAAAGCAAAGATATGCTAGGGCGGCGGCGGATGGCTAAAAGGTTCCATCACATGCGAATGGATATATTGTAAAAGTTTGACGAAACCGGAGTAATATTCATTTTCAATCTGTGCATATTAAATAGAGCATATACGGACCGAGGGTGGTTTGCTTAAGAGCAGAAGGCATATGTGTACATCTTACCCTTAAGTCCTTTGAGAATTACCTGAATTCTGAGCCAATAAACAGGTTAACGAAATTTAAAAACTTCCGCCACCTCAATTTTTGTTAAAGAAAAAGCTTTTTACTTAAAAACCGCGGCTTGAATTTATTTTGCTTGGGTTCACTCGTATCTTATCGACTTAATTTATGTCTAAATTCTGTGTACGATTTGTGTGTGACACGTTTCAATTCGCTTAGACCGTAACAATGGTTGGTATGCATCGGGATAACGATAATCATGAATTGAATGAACGCCGTATAGCATGTGGACAAATTCGATTTGCGTCTGTCAGGATGGAAAAGCAACAACTAATTTAATCGTCGTCGTGCACTTCAAATGCAAGCAGGAGGGGTTAATACGCTATAGGTGCACATGTGTGTGGAGAAGCACAAACGGGGCTTGTGACATTCGACGTAGGACTCGTATCTACTGTAATAAGGGCTCGCAAAGCCAGCATACCAATTCGTAATAAAGTCAGGGACATGGCAGCAAAAATGTTCGTTCGTACCAAAGGGATTTCGGAGCGAATGCATTCCTTAATTGAATTTGTAAAATCCCAAATTGAGTTCTATCGCAGCACTTTTAAACGAGTTATGCATTTCAATGAAGTTCCATCGCTAAGCCCAAAATTACCAGGCGCACTGTTATATCTCAAGTATACAAGTCGACTGTTGTTTTACTTTTGCGAGAAGTACCTGCCACCTCAAATGGCTTGCATTCGATGATGTTTAACATGCTGCTGACTATTGTTGTATATGCATGTGTTTCTGTGTACCTATATGGACAATGCCTCCGATAGGTAGGGCACAATGTTTACTATTTTCGAGCTAAAGCTGAATGTGTTTATACCTGTACAACAAAGTGCTGATTAAATTGAATCTTAAGTCGAAATCGAAGTTGTACTGAAGGTTTACTATAGCTTAGTCCTATATACATCTTCTTTGTCTTTTTCACTGTTTGTTAATGTTGCGTCAACTGGTAATTTACTTCTGCAAGGACTTTTGCTTATACATGATTCTGTCATCGGAGGGGGTATATAAAGATAGAAATAATGCCTTTGTATTTCATCTTTGTCGATATTTTGAGCTTGTCCATCTATGTTCAGCTTAGTTCTGCCACAAGATAGGCAAACGCTAGATGGAATGCACTAGAAACTTGTCACACCACAGGAATGCTGTCGCCAAACTTTAATGAAGCCAGACTCATACGAAAGGCTAGAAAATCTTTTTCCACCCTAGTAAAGGAGTCATAACGGGGCACAACAGTCTGCGGTATCATATAAAGAAATTATAAGCTTGACGGAAGAACAACTCAGTAGAGTCTGCGGTGATCAGGATGCTCCTGAGGACACAGCCCACTTCCTATGTCACTGTATAGGGGTCCAACACAATAGGTACAGATTCATAGGAAGTCACTTCTTCCACGACCTAAAAGAGCCTTCCAGCACACCTATAGACAAGGAAATGAGCTTTATCAAATCCACAGGATGGTTCGTACACAACGGCACAGTGAATACCTGCTTAATCACAGGTATTTTTTTGACAGGGTTATTATGGGTAATTGACAATCTTTTCCCCCAATGGCCATCACAATGAGTAAATATTGCCCTGTGTGTAGCACAAAGTATTCAACGCCAACCCACATGCCTAACCTAACCTAACCTAGTTGCGCCTCAGAAACTAAGTCTACATCATGGATCAAAAAGTTTTACAGCTCTGAATGCAGTCACTTTCATAAAATTCATCAGCATCGATTTTAGGTTTTCGTCAGCATGGTCCCATTTTTTTTTTTTATAATATACACTGCGCAGTGTTCTTGGCGACTTCGTGTTTATCACCAACGAAGGTTGTCATATCAAAACTTTTACATAGCTCCCTATGCAGTTTCGGTTTCGGCAATGCAAGTGTCATTCATGGATGGGCGGCAGTATATCCAGACAAGAGAGTGCATTGCGTTTCGGAATAATTAAATTCCACTCTATAAGATGAAGACCATTTTATAATGCTGTCGGAATTTAATTTAACGGCGGTGTGGGGTCGTGAGTCTGAGAAGCTGATTGTGCTGAGGGTGCTGTCAGTATTGAAGGAGTTATTTTTTTACAAATAGTTGAAAGAAGATAATTTTTGGCTTTTTGACACATTTAGAGAAAATACATTATTTTATGATTTGATACCTAATGAATAAACCCTTCTTCGATCTATGTGGCTGCGTAGAAGTCGGACAGAATTTTTTTTTTCATATTTCAAAATGATTGTTTTTTGGTAGGTCTACTTTGAAGAAGCGAGAGAGAATTTTTGATTTAGTGGAGTAGTTGCCTACAATATACGATTCTTTCAAGATATTTGGAGTAGTCAAATTCCAACGGCTTTTTTTATTATTTTTTTTTTTTTTATTTTTCCTTGAAAACCAAAACGCTTGTAATGCTAACCGGCCGTTAAAAAAAAAATCTGAATTTGTGAGCTTGTCAGATTGAAAAACAATTTAAATTTCGCCAGAGCTAATAGCTCCGGTGAAATATATGTGCAAAAATTAAAAAAAAAAAAAACAATGTGGCGGATCCAGTTTCAACGGTAAGAAAGTTAGGTTAGGTTAGGTTGAGTGGGGTTGTGAGATCGTCACAAAAGACCAGGCACAATAGTGGACCCATCGCCATCCCCAAGGAACCGTTACGGTTAAAAACCTAAACCAAATCACCCAAACAATCAATTTCCCTACAGAATTTTATTATGGTCTCAATATTGTTTGAGTTAGGTCCACCACAAAATCTCCCAAAGAGCGACATAATCAAAAATAGAGCGATTAAATAGCAAGTGAAACAGTTAATCGATTAACCATAGTTAAGGTCTGCTATTTCCTGTCCTTGGACATAAGTCCAAACATCAAAAACATTTCCCCAGCTATTCACACACTTTTTTTTTTTTGTTTTAGGCGACGTTACAGTTCGGGGTAAGCCCGTTTCTCAGTTTGTGCTATCCAAACCACTAGAACAGCTGTATTCATTTGGCTATGGAGAAATTCGTTTTATATTCTCTGATTTTCATTGTCCCGCTTGTCCGTAAAAGAGTTTTGAGTGTAAGATTTCCAACTTTAACATTGGACATTTGATTTTAGTGCAATCTTAAGACCATTGGACAGTTCCGGGTGCATATACTTTAAATTAAATTCCTGAAATAGAATACAGCTGCTCGTAAAATTCAGCCTATCATTGATTCTCATATTTTCGAAATGTCATTAATGCACGATGCACCCCGTTCTATTGAAATAATGACGTTTTCATTGACTAAATCACTAATAGGTACGCTAAATGTTGTAATCTCAGGGTAATTCCCAGGACCAAATTGGCCAATTATTATCATGATTCCCCTCGACTAATATTCAATTCAGGATATCCACATTTTGCAGTTATATAGCCTTTGAGTGGTAGGCCACCACTGCTGAGGTTAAATTCATTTTAACATTATACGATACCATATAGCCATCAGCCATAATAGCGAGGGGCATCCCGGGATTACCAATGCGATAGCCCGAATATTTCACTTGTCTACTGTAGGCTTTATTTGCTTTCTGGTTGCATATTTATCTCGGCCGGCGGGATCAGCATTTTTAATTCAATGCAAATAAATGTGTTTGGTGTCAGTTTTTAAAATGTTGGCTATATCCACTAAACTAGACGATTATTCGACATGTATTTATACTCATAGTTGGAATAATGGATTATGTAATTAATGCGAGTAGACTGCGGAAAATGTCACGACTTAAAAAGCAAACTTTGTATAATAAGTACATGTCCTAAGATTAAACAGGCAAGTGTTTTCACGTACCGTGACGAGTACTTGGTTTATTTATTATTTTTATCTAATTAGTCAGCAGGTATTTTCTTGAATTTCATTACATAATTTAAAATTTGTCTACTATCATTTTCTTTAATATATAATATAACATTATTAAATAACAACTTAACTTCAAATCACAATGTATATAAGATACAAATAACCGCCTGCAGATAAGTATTAAGCTTCGCAGGTAATTGAATTTATTATAACGAATTTATTATAAAATTTATAACGAAATAAAAAAAAAAAAAAAAAAAGATGTCATATTTAACAAAGTCCTATCTAAAGCAAATGCTGAAGGAAACAGATTGACGCAGCAACATTGACATCCACATCGCACTTTTTAAAACAAAAGGCTTAACACATCATCACAACATCAACATTGACATTAGACCTGAATGTCAAATTGGCTTTCAGAAATAGAAAAAAAAAAAAAAATTGGCTCAAAAATCACCTTTTGTTAGTTATTTCTGTAGTTTCAGTAGCGTGTTTCTACCTCTTGCGAACTTTGAAAAAAATTAGACTGGATGGAAAAATGGGTAGTTCGCTTCCAATACAACAAAACTTATTTCAATTGTTAATTTTTAAATTCTTTGGACGTTCCGGGTTCACCGCTACACAATTTGAAATCGAAAGTCAGTTCAGTTTTAATTTTGTTAAGCGACCCCAATCAACCGAAACTTTTTTTAACGGATCGCGTTTGATTTGATTGTGAAGAATCTCAAATCAAATGTCATGGAAGCGAAGATTTTGGCTTAAAAAATCAAGGCAAACATTCTATAATTCCGCGCATTACGATTAATTGCAATGGGTTTTCAAGCGCCTTCAATTTCCCATGCGCATCGCTTTCACTATGAAAAATAATAAGTCGCAAGGACAATCGTTGGATATTTGTGACATCCATGGACACATCGACAATGATATACTTTAGTTATTTCTATTGTATTTAATATATCTTTAGAAGAAATAAAATCACAAACGCAGAATTATTTGAAATTATTTTATTTATTAAATAATATAATAATTATATTTTAAAGTTACATTTGCTAACGAAATCTTAACACGAAAAAAATTTACACAACATGCGAAATAAATGCACACACACAAATTATTTTCTTCTTTTGGTTAGGTACTTGAAAAATATTGACCTTGTTGTATACAAATAGAAGGAAGACGATGGATATTTATGTACCTACATATTTCGTTATTTTGGCTTCCACGAGTTCACGAATACTTTTCTTGTGCCAGTAGGTATGTGTAAATCTGAAAAAAAAATAAAGAAAAAGATCTGCAAAAGGATAAAAAAAAACATTGTTTATTTTGCCATCTGGAACACGAATAGTGATTTAGATCAAAAAATAGATCGATGATTTATCCCAATGTAAAACGACATTAATCAGCGGTTTATTGTTTATGTTTTATTTTATTTCTAATAGTAAAAACAAAATGTTTGTTTTTTGTCAAAAAAAAAATTGTATTCCTAAGAGAAAATATTGATATGAAAATACTACCAACGTGCAGGTAGTGGCCATTTTTGGGGGTCCCCCTCCAGATTTAGGGTTTTTTTCTTCTTCAGGAGGAAATCGATCGTTTTTGGTAACCTTAAAATGAGTATGTTATTTTAAAATGCAACATATGGCATGCGTTAACATTTTGCGTTGAATATTTTTCGCACACTGTTGCATTGGGAAAACCAAATTTGCATGTTAGAAAATTGGAAATTCCTTCTTCAAAGTCATATAAAAGCATCAAAAAATAATGACAAAAATTTGGGGTTTTTTTGAAAGAAGTAGCCAAATCGAAGGGTTTCCCAGACTTATCTGGGGGGAAATATTTTGACCATTTGGCATTTTGAACTTTAGTAATTCAAAGTTTTAGTAAATCAAGTCGAAGCTAAAAAATTTTATTGAAATAGCTGAATATTATTTAACACAACTTTTTTGAGGATGTCAAAGGCTAGTGTTTATGTTGATGTGTTTATTTGAATGTACTCGTTAAGAGTGGGTGTCCCTCAGCTATGAACTCCGAGCTCATGTAAACATGCTTACATGTATTAGTGCACAGAATTTCAAATAGCCGAGCACACCCTCCCCCATTAAGATCACATTTGTGACTACAGAGTCTGTAAAATGAGAACTCGCTCAACGTTCACTAAATAAAAATAATAACAAATTCGCTGCACAAAAAATCAAAACAAATCAAAACAAAAAACAACAAAAAGGACAAGCTGGCAGCTGGCTGCCTAGGGCGATAGGCTAGCTGTATTGAGCTGCAAACTCTGTCTGAATAGACTGAAAATGTTAGTGTGTGTGATATCCAGTTTTCTACGAATTACGTACAAATCCAATCGCAAATTTTTACTTTTCAAGATATGTATCCAAGATTCAATAATTTATATTTTTTTATATAAAATTGGTTTTGACTTGTTTGTAGCTTTTGCTTTGTTTGCGGGTCTGGAATGGGTTTCTTGTATAGTTAAACTTAGAATATATGCGAAACGGCCACCGAACCTAGCCTAGGATAATACACTATTCATTTACCTATGTATTTATTATTGTCCTTTCACGGAATGTATAGAACCAAGGGGTTGCACAATCTTTGTTACCGCTAATGTTACTAGAACTTTTCTTAAATTTTAGCAAGCTGAACGTTGTCAATTTTTTAACTGTACGTTTCGGCCTTTTTGAGACAATCGAAGTATATGGCTGTTAGTATTCTGTACTACTAAGGCGATACATAATTACACTACATTAATTTAATGATATGTGGGTAATCTACACATTTTTGGGAACTAAAAACGATATGTTCGATATGTTATTACGTGTTTTATTATATCAACTGAAGCGTTGAGAATGGGAAGGTGTTAAGTGACAAATTTCTAGTTTCGAGTAAAAGAGGTTTAAAGTTGTTTGCCCATAAATCTGCCTAAAACCGAAGTTGGAGTTCGGTAACACGAAACAAAAGTAAATAAAGAAAATACTATTTTAGACAACGTGACTTCATTTATTATACATACGTTATAATAAGTGGTGTTTTTGTACAAATTAATGTCTTAAACGCTTTTATACAGCACTTTTTTCCGCTACGAAACCTGAAAAATTTGTGTATTTACCACCTTTAACCATATCCAACTCCTATATTAAGTACAGTAGAGTATCGGCGAATAGACCAAAATTTAAGATGTCACATAACACCTTTATCGGATAAAAAAACATCAAAATTTTCAAAAATGTCACTTAACACCTTCTCATTCTCAACGCTTCACTGTGAACTTGCAGTCTAATTTAAGTCACGTTAATGCTTAGCAAGTTAAGCACTTTTATTATCTGCCAATTAGAAAAGCAGAGCTTCTCTTAGTCATTTCATACCTAGGTACTCGTATTTAAAAACTTCAATTCACCAAAATATTCTAGAATAATATAATGTATACGTATTATGTAGTCAGTTCCATATCACTCTTACCGATTATTACATTATACCGGTTTTTCTTTAGGAGGCTAGTGTCGAGCGGAAAGAAACAGGATGGAAAGTGTCAGTACTACTTTAAAGCTTATATGCTTTTTAACCAGACAGCTTACAGGAATAAGGTGATTTTTTTACATCTGAAAGTCATACTGAGCATCTCTACCAGCACAATGTAAAAGGAGATTAAAAAAACAAGAACAATCAAACAGGGCATTTAATCTAAGCAGAAATTTACTTATGGACTTTGTTTTATGTTAGGTGTTCGATACTTGTATATGCCTTAGATTTTCTCGGATTTTGCATTTACAATTCTCAGAATGCATCTTCTTTTAATTTTAGTAAATAAGTACACAAAATCATAGGGCGCAAACACTGGAAAGCTAAATTATTATCTCTTGGTAATATGAACTTGCTCCTAAATTAAAAAAAAAAAAAAGTTTTTAAGTCTTTTAGCTCCAAATAGATGTTCATAATTTATTTTCAAACAATTAATTTCTTTTTCTACATCTTCCATAATTATTAAGTCTCTAGACTCTAGCTGATGAAGGGCAATAAAAAGTCCACACCGTTCAACAATAATACCATTTTCCGAGGGGGAAGTAATAAGGTGTATTCAAGGTACTTTTTTGTGCGTATTCCAGTGTATCACAGTGTATTCAAACGAATTCACATGCAATCACAAGTAGCAAATCTGTATTCAAGGACCACTCAAAAATATTGATTACTTCCCCCTCGCCATTTTCACTTTGTATTAGTGTTGACAATGCACTATACAGGAATGTTTTAATTACATTACCTATTTTAATTATTTTATAAAGCAAAAATAATTAATATTTGAAAGCCAAATGAATGTTTTTATTTTTAACACTTTCGGCATCTTGCTATTTTTTTTCAATTATCTGAACTCGTAACAGTAGAAAATAGTAAGCAAATTATTTCAGAATATCTAAATAAAAACACAAATATTGAACGTTTGCCTTTTCCAAGGAAATATGTATAAAACAATAATATTTGAAACTCCTACAAACAAAGCAAAAAATTCAAACACATCAACAACAACAAAGTCATCACCCAGTCCCCACCCACTCTCACATAAATTTTTCTCGGATTATCAAAAATTATCTCATTGTTGCTTTCTTCACTTTATCAAACAGCAAGAATAATAGTATGTATCTATCAGAAACCCAAACAAAACGAAATAAACAAATTTTTGTAATTTTTTGTTCAAGCAGCTCTAGTGAGCGAAAATCTGCAAACTATAGATTCTCAATAGAGAGTAAGTTTAGAGAAAAATCAAATAACGCCATGCCGGTTATTTTGTGAACTACATTGCATATGTGTGCGTGAAATCTGAAACAAAATTGAAAATGCAGTAAAATAGTAAACTTTTCAAAATTCGAATTCAACTATTTTATGAACTAAACATCAACTTTTTATTCATTGAGCAGACATACAAATATCCAAAGCCCATTCTTTTTTTTACAGATTAAAAAAATAGTTCCTTGTTCGTCCACAAAGATTGTTTGCTTTTAGTAATATTAACTTGCAGTTTTAAGATGGTAAGCACAAAAAATCAAAATTGTGCTTCAATAGCTACCTCGAGCAGTTCATTGGTAACAAAAGTAAATCATAAAAAAAATAAAAATGTTTGATCTAGGGATTGCCCCACCGGGGCGCAGAAAAAACACCCAAAAAAGGGGGTTTTTGGTACTTTATGCAATATCAAGGTCGAAAAATAAAATTGTGCTTCAATAGCTACCTGCGTCTATTTAATGGCTATTGAAAACCGTTTACTCCGGTCGATTATCTCTTAAGAGCTGCGAGAAACTACGGGGCGCAGAAACGTCTACCCCTGCCACCCAGCCTTAATATCCAATGATATACACTTTCATAATAGCAAATGTTCTCTATCAGCTAAAAATAGCTATATTTTATAGCGCCCAGTATTTTGAACGCTAATCCGGATATAGATTAGGCCAAAACTTAGATATAATATTGTTTCCACATAGTCGAGATTATGACCCTAGGTACTATACAGATCTGTAAAAATATGGACCACAGTTTCTAAAATTTTTATTCAAAAGCATACAGTCGTAGTAAAGTCCAACAGAAATACATCGATTTTATTACGATTTTTCGTGACGTGAGCAACTCTATCCATTTGCTGGACGACATTGCCCATTCTTGGTGGTGACCGAGTAGAACCTAGCCCGCAAGTCACTGTTTGGTGATGGCTTCCTGACTATGTTGCCACTGGTCTTATGGGTAAGCTGTTTGCTGAGATAGGACTAAGAGCGAGTCATCAGAATACACTATCCACGAATTCTGGTAGTAGTCTCTTAACGATTTTATAGCTTAAAAAAAGTCGTATTTCCTAATAAGGCATTTCTTAGTTTAGGCATTGGATGGATTCTTCATGCTTGTAACAACCTTCACAACTCAAAGAAAATAAAAATTCATATAGAGTTTTCAACCCTCATTTCAATTATTTTTATAATGGCAGATGAAAGGCCATGAAAGGATATATTTTACACCCCCTATCACATAAGTGATCTCCTTTAGCAACTATGATATCCTAAAATTTAAATAGTTGCCCCTAAAAAAAAATGAAACTTAACTCATGTTGTTCAAATTCAGCCAATATTCAGTCCTCTTTAAATAATTTAAGCTTTCATTCTAACGATTATAAATTCTTCATTTATTAAATAAGTAAATCCTCAACCTGTTAAAGACTAACTAATATTTAAGAATTTTATTTAAAACAAACCACAAATTGGGTTTAAATGAAAGTAATAACTATTTAAGTATTTTATAAGGAATTACAATTTATTTTTATTATTTTTACTGTTTAAAAAAAAATGTCACTAAAGTTTGTATTTAACATGAAATATTAAAATGACTTACGGAGCAAAATGTTTTTTTTTTATTTATCGTTGGAAAGATCTTGATTATCTTGAAGTTTGTGTGCACAATCCTGTTCACCCACTAGAATCTCTCCTTTATTTTATTTCTCTTATAAATTAGAATTTGTTATATTTAATACAAGAGTGATTGAAATTTAAAAAAAAAATCTTTGATTAATTTCACTTCTGTGAAATATTGTTCAAAATTCCTTAAAGTTAATAATTTAATTTTTTTTGTTATAGCAAAATTTTTAGTTGCGAATAAAATACTTATTCTGATAGCAATAATTTAGCGTAAGTCTTGTTATGGTAGATCTGCTGAATGAGGCGAAACCAGCATGGATAAATGAGTGATCCGAATCTTCCAAACTGAGACTTCTATGCAGAAACTTAATGTGCTAGTTTTCTGATTCTATCTTGGATGCTTATTTTTCTTTAATTTAAAGAAATACTTGGGACAGATATGAATTGCGTCTGCTTTCCTAATGAAATTTATTAAAATTAATCTTGTTAATCAAAAAGGAAATTACAAATTTTTCATACCAGAATCTGAATATTTTTTTATATATCAATCGATCAGCTTTTCTTTTCATTTATATAATATATCTGAGGTATCTTCTAGATTTTATATTATTTTTTTTTTTTTTGAGTAGACCTTTCCTAGTTGGCTGTCGCAATCCCCTCTATATTATTTCTGTAATTTCTGTAGTGTGTTTCTCCCTTTTGCAGTTCACACGGTCAACCAATCTTAACAAAAGAAGTGTCAAAAAAAAGATATTTTTAATGTGCTTATCTTTGCATTTTTACTTTTTTTAAATATTAACAATTAAAAAAAAATGATTTTACTGCATTAAATTTCAACTACGCAGTTGTGTACAAACTATGATTCCGGGAAATACTTTTCTTTCGTTCTTCATGCACATAAACTACAAACGACATCACGAAAGAGAGTCGACGGTAGAAGAGAGTTACAGTAAAGATTTATGTAAAACCTTCTGCCTACGCGTGAGCGATGGAGGGCACGTCGACCTATAAGATCTATTGTACCATAGGGCCAGAATAATGTTTAGGCGAGCAGATTCTCCACTTTTCTAACAAAGTTAATCAAGCTGCTGGCAGATGATTTCTTCATCTCTTCAGGGCTCAAAGCTCCCTGTAGAAGATAGTTCTCGTGATTCCACATAGGGCTGGACACTCACATATTATGTGCCCAAGCTTTTTCGTCTTCTTCAAGACACAACCGACAAGGTGAGGAGTCGGTTAAATTAATTTTATTTAATTGATATCGTAGTTTGTGATGTCCTGTGAGGAAACCAGCCAGATTTTCGATATCATGCCTTCTTAGATTCAAATTTCTGTTGGCATCTTTTTTGAACGGCTGAATAGCACGCTTGGCCTGTCTTAGACCTGGGATATTCTCCCAATATGAGCTACATTTTGTGTGATTTGGGAGTGTAGTAGAAGGGTTCTACGTCCGAGCCGTTGAAGGCCGTTGAAACAGCTTAGTACTGATTTGGAGGCAATAATAGGCGAGCTAAGGGCGTTTATAGCTGCTTGACTGTCCGTGAATATATCTATGTATATGCCTTTAGTACCTGTGTTGTATATGTGGTTAGGTCCGTGGAACCCAGCATACACTCTTGTTTCCATTTTGGAACCATCCGTAAACCACTTTTGACCATTTTGGCAAGTAGGTGGGCTATTGTACGCCCATGCTTCTCTACTAGGGATCTCCGTAGAGAACCGTTTTTTGAAACATAAAGTCTTTGGAAAGCGGTCTGTTACCGCGCAGATTATGCCAAGTACTGTAATTTCAGAGAAAAAATCCTTTAACTCAGGATGGTCGCTGAGAATTGTCTCTTTCATTTCGATTAAACTTGCCGAGCTGCGAATTGCCCTTTGTTTATGTATATGTGTAGAGGTGTTAGTCCTATTAAGGTTTCTATAGTCGCAGTCGGATAGGTACGCCTACGCATGGCAACGGATATACCGAGACATGCAAGTCGCTTTACCCTCTGAAGCTTACCAATGGCGTTCTTTTGTTTTATTTTAGTCCGCCATACTAAAGAAGCGTATGTTATGATGGGCCTGATCATAATTGTGTAGATCTTAACACAGATAGGAAATCTAAGAAAGAATTTTATTTTCAAAATTTTGCGTGGGAATTGGGTGGTGCGCTGACGGTCTATCCGATACGTGGCGCTGTTGTCCATCTCCGAAACCACTCAACCGATTTCAATGAAATTTTGTGGATGGGTATAGTTGGTTCCAGTTTTAAAGATAGGATAGTTTTGGATCCGATAGTTCCACACGAAAGGCACGCACAAACCGGGCGGGTACCCCAATGTATGCACTCATAACTAGAGAATGGATCGTTAAATTATTACAATTTTGGGCTTGGGGGATTCGTATCGAAATGGCATTTATGCTACTTTTTGTCGTGAAAATAAAAGTTAAAGGGGATGAGATTGGGAATGGAACTTAGTATGGTAACCAAACTTTGAAAAAAATTAGACTGGATAGATAAACGGTTAGTGCTACTTCCAATACAACCAAACTTATTTCAAATATTTAATTTTTAAATTCGTTGGATGTTCGGGGCTCATCGCTACACAATTTGAAACGAAAGTTTGATTTGAATGTGAAGAATCTCAAATCCAATGTCATGGAAGCGAAGATTTTGACCTAAAAATTCAAGCAACCATTATATAATTCTGAGGATTCCGATGATTTGCCATTGGTTTTCAAGCGCCTTCAACTTCCCATGCGTATCGCTTCCACTATGAAAAATAATAAGTCGCAAGGACAATCGCAGGATATTTGTGACATAAATTATCCCATGTTTTTCAAATGGTCAATCGTATGTGGCGTGCTCACGTGTGAGTGAAAAAGTGGAAAGTTGGGAGACACGTCAATCATTGCGGTTTGATTTAAACACATCGACAATGCAATACTTCAGTTATTTATATTGTATTTAATATAAACTTTTGAATAAAGAATTTGAATTGACCGAATTACATAGAGCAGCATGAGCATTTCTCATTCTCGGAATTATTATTTTCATTATACATTAACGAATTTGGGCGGAACGAAGTTCGCTGGGTCAGCTAGTGTAAATGAAATTCAGAAAATTTATTTTGGAAAAGTTTCTCCTCAGTGCCTACTGTGATATTATTATTATTCTATTGTCCTTTTTGTTTCCTATATTCGTATTTTTTTTTTGTAAAGGTAAATAGTAGATAAGTTAGTTAATGATTTTTGCTATTTATATTTGCTATAGAAATATCCGTTACAGGATATCCGCTAACAAGGTGGTCCAAAGTATCCATTTACATCCAGAATGCATGAGACATGCCTTACATTAATCAACGGTTTATGGATGGCAGCGATTTTCTCTTAATATAATTAAGATGTGAAAACCTAGTACTTTGCGATATACTTATAATCATATTTTGTTTCCAGCTTCCAGGCTACATTTAACGAACTCACATTGACGAAATTTTCCATTTAAATTACCCATTACGAGCTACAAAATATTAAGTGTTAAGGTGAGATGATTATTGGTCGGACTCATTGTATTTAAATTCAGGTATACTAGCTGAAAAGTTCTAGGATCGACTCTATAGATAAATCTGGTCAAAAAAATAATAATTTATCTGCAAAATGTAAATACACAATTTTTAATTTTATACCAAAATAGATTCACATTAACCTGCATTAGTTATACACGCCGGAATGTGTTCAATGTTAAACTCGATTGATTATTAATTGAATTGATGCATACAAAATGAACCTGAACAGGCTATATGCCTGCCATAAGCTAGTTTAAATTGCATCTATACAGCATGCAGAGGTATTCTGATAACGCAATTAATTACCAGCGCAACACATGATATTGATTATACGTATACTTATATGCCCACACATACGAGTAACTATGAATAACTGCATAAAACAAAGGCCGAAAAATCTCTGCTTATACAGAATAAACGAGACATCTTGATTTGATATTCCGCTTCCACCGCACTCTCGTTTGGATGAACAAGGCCAAGGTAAAATACAATCTGCATTAAATTCAACAGTATTAACTTAGAAACCAGCAGAATAGAATTGCTCCATAATAATGAAGATATCTTTCTCTACCCCCAAGCAAAGGAGGTAGCTTTATTGCTACTAGTCGTACGTACGAGTGTATACCCACCTGAATCTTGATGCGAGAACTGTTGCGCTTCCGTTGCTATATCAAAGCCAGGAAAATAACACCCTGCCTACATGTGTGTACTATATATATTCATTTACCCCAATGGGTTCACAACTAATTAGAATCGTGTATACTCTATAGAAGCACCCTTCGTCTCTTGCGGAAGCACAAGCAAGTTTCATCTTATCTTATCTTAACATCCTCGCTGTATAATTTCCCAATAAAGATGATAATTCCGTATTTCTTTAGGGCTGCTTGACAGCAGAAACACAGCATTACACCATCGTCTACACAGGTCTACACATATACTATATGTATAACCCTTAAAGCCGACGATTGCTTTTTATTATACCATAGACAAAGAAGCAGCCGCATATACCTATGTACGCCACGGTTTGTCCCATACATTTGACTTGTAAACATATTTTTCCACACACAACATTATGATGATATTGCACTTATGATATTGATAGACATCGCATTTTATCGACGCACAAATTAGCCTCCATTCGAATAGTCTTGATGCTAATTAGAAATAGCTTTCACCTGCTAAAACGAAAAAAAAAAAACAAAAAAAAATCAGTGGGATCTACTAGCGTCAATTAACTTATTCCTCCGAAGAATTTATACGATTTCATAAAGTCGTCCCAGCCGATGAGGATTCGGGAATTAAGCAAACCACAGGAATACGTGATCAATACAAAACCACGAACGTGACTTATCTATAAGTTCAGTCGAATTAAATCTGCAACTTGAAGAAGAGTGAACTTTTCCCTCGTATCCTGCCATATCTGAGAGTTTCCCAAGTAGGTACAGCGAAGTGAGGAACTTGGAACACGAATCACGTCCTTACTTAAAGCATGATTAAATGCCAGCGCTTCGGATCTACTCAATGTAAACTATGAATTTTACAGGTAGGTACAAAACGGCAATACTCGTATCATCGCCAAATATCAGAATGTCAACTCGCACACAATGTGGTGCCTTCTTAAAATACCCACAAGCGTATGTATGTACATTTCATTAATTTGATAATTTAATACTATTTACAATGAGACCGCAAATTTATTTACACATTTGCCATGCAACGACCACATCCAGCTGCGAGCTGCCCATGTGCAGCGCACCCCCACGTGCTTAATTTAAATTTCAAAGAACGGCGAGACGCATCTGGTGCCAGCCAGTGCTTATAGGTAGGATCCTTTTCAATTATATCTATACTCTCTCTCTTTCTCGCTGTAGTCACATTTCAAATGGATGTGTGTTTTGATTCTCGAACTTGAAGTCGGCATTAGATGTAGAACGTATATACAAATGACGCTTTTCTTAATGGCAGTCATATCCTTGTGTATAGAGAACATAGACTGTTTTTTTTTACCGGCTAATGTCGAGCGTTTGCAATTTTTAATTGAATCGCGGGAAGGCTCTGTTAACAACCCCTGAATATGTTCACTGCGCACTTTAATTTTTATGATTGTGGTAAAAAATTATGTTTCATATGAGTGTATCCGCGTGCACGGTGGCGGCTCCTGATGGTTTAAAGCTCCACGGTATGTAAAACCACAGATGAATGTTGGACCTCGTTAAAAGCCTTCGTGTCCATAGCCATAATAGTCAGCGGAGCACTAAAAGCGTACCGTTAATAATTCCCGGTTGTTTTTTCTCTGTTTTCCGTTGGTGCTCCTTTTTTTCGGTCAGTTTTACACCCATGAACCCGGTTTTTGCGTCGCAACAATTTAACAAGAGCAATGGCGCTTACCATAACCATTCAGTAAATATGCAGTAAATGAATAAATCACTGATAAAATAAAATAAATAAAGAATTAATCATTTAATTGTTACATTGCATATGCCAAAAATATGAAAAATTGTATTTGTTGCATGCATACGAATATCGAAAAGAATGGAAAGGGTGCACGGCCGGCTGGCTACATTTGATGCATGCACATGTTGCAAATTGTAGTCAATTACACTCCGACATGACGTTGATGGAAGATGGACGTTTTTATGATGGAGTAAACTGGAAGTAGTAAATTGTAAAACTATTCACTCGGCATTGTTGTGATGGGGAGGTTATACAGGGGGGAAATAAAGACATTTCACACATAAACAAATTTCTACTTGGGGAATTATTATTCGTGGGAAACAACAACAACATGGAAGGTCGATATCGTTGTTTCATTTATTCCTCAAGTGGAGCCTCCATAAGTTCACCGACTTTACTTAGACGACGCTTATCCGATTGTTTGGATCGTATTACTCTTAGATGCATTTAAGTTAACTAGCTAACCCAGCGAACTTCGTTCCGCCCAAATTCGTTAATGTAATGAAAATAATAATTCCGAGAATGAGCAATGCTAATATGCTGCTCTATGTAATTCGGTCAATTCAAATTTTTTATTCAAAAGTTTATATTAAATACAATCGGCCTTACCAATAATCAACTTTAGTCTGGCACTTTACGAAAAGACTCCACACTTTCCAAAATCCCTTTACCAATAAACAAATATAGTTGCCAGACTATCGCTAACTGTAGGGTTAAATGTTAGTGTTGAGAAAGCCATGTTTATCTCGGACATTAGCTAAATAAATCCTCCCTTATGTCATTTTGAAGACAAGTGTTGCCCAACCATCGAAAATCGCGGTATTAAATTTCGAAATAGGAGAGAATTTAATACGACGTTGTTCAGCCTGAGCGTTTACAATTATTAATTAATTTTAGTAAATTGTGAATGCTTTCTAATTTTATTCGTTGTAATACAACAATGCAAATGGTTTTTAAGTCTATCACACACAAATTTGTACAAATGTATGCAAAATATTGAAAAATATTGCATTTTTGTTTTATTTCTAAACACGTGAAGCATATATTTCTGTGTTTTTCTTTCTGTTGCTTTTTGATTGGTTTTCCTAGTTAGTTGCTTAATAAAAAATACATTTTATATAAGTTTGGGATAATTCCAAGACTTTCTTGACAGTCGTTGCAAACAGAATAAAATATCTTCTTACCAAAGTTTGGACGGCTTATAGGTACCTTTTTGCAACAATTCTCAGTACCTTAGGCGACACAGGTAGATATTTTGTTGCAACCAAACCCTTTTCAAACTCTTTGCAAAAGGAGTTTGTTTACCGAGAATGAGGATCTCTAATGAGACAATGGTTGGCGTGAAAAGGTTCCCTTCGCGGAAAATATAGTTATAAAAATAGAATTATCAGAACTCAGAAAAATACATGCAAAATAACAAGTTTATTAACTTCTGGGGGTGCAAGTACAGCCTAACAAATAGGTAGTACGAGAATATGCGTTTTATATTTTTCAGTTCGAATTTCAACTTTTGTCGGTTTCTAAATTTCCCGAATTCAGTAATATATAAGCCTTACAATTTTTCATAGGTTAAATTGTATATTTATTTTCAAACCCGGAAGCGATAAGTTCTTAACACGCTTCCTACGTGCGATTGTTATTCATTCTGAAATGAATGAGCCAGATATTATTTCTATTTTCAAAGAGCATTGGAAAGATATGTGTTGGGCAAATTTAATTGCAATTTATGTATTCCGTGGCAATAAAATCTCTGTGATACTAGTTTATAAGATTCTTGTCTAGTAATTTTGTTTATTTATTTACTTGTATAGTGTTTATGTTATACATGTACTATTTGTGTTTATTTATTAAAAAAATGGTCAAAACCACTCGACCAATGTAAAACCCAATAAAAAGTCCCCAGAAGAAGTTGAAAAAACATCAACGAAACGTCGGGAAATGAATAAAATAGTTTTATTTCTATTTTGATTCGGAAAACATAGACCAGTAAGCTCTAATACAACTACTTCTATGTATTCCTTCTTTTAGAATAAAATCCTCCTTGTGAAAGAGACCATTGACCTTGTTTTTCACGAAAACAAATTATGAAATTTGAATTCTGCAGTGACAACAAATATAGTAGATTCTAAGAAAGTTGTAGGACTACTTAGTAAATGTGGAGGTCTAATTGTTTATTGGTACCATTTCACAAAAGCTGTACATTTTTACTAAAGCTGACATCTAACTAGTTGTCGACATTAGTGATTGATTATTAGTAAGGCCGATTGTGTTTAAATCAAACCGCAATGATTGACGTGTCTCCCAACTTTTCACTTTTTCACTCACACTTGAGCACGCCACATACGATTGACCATTTGAAAAACATGGGATAATTTATGTCACAAATATCCTGCGATTGTCCTTGCGACTTATTATTTTTCATAGTGAAACCGATACGCATGTGTAGTTGAAGGCCAAAGTCTTCACTTCCATGACATTGGATTTGAGATTCTTCTCATTCAAATTAAACTTTCGTTTCAAATTGTGTAGCGATGAGCCCCGAACATCCAACGAATTTAAAAATTTAACAATCCATTCTCTGGTTATGAGTGCACACACAGACGTCAGT
Source organism: Cheilosia vernalis (assembly GCA_949126925.1). Taxonomy (NCBI): domain Eukaryota; kingdom Metazoa; phylum Arthropoda; class Insecta; order Diptera; family Syrphidae; genus Cheilosia; species Cheilosia vernalis. Next base: position 56,257,586 of record OX421362.1, on the reverse strand, counting down.
CTCTTTTATATGTTAGGGTACCCGCCCGGTTTGTGCGTGCCTTTCGTGTGGAACTATCGGATCCAAAACTATCCTATCTTTACCTATCCTACTGCTACTATAGAAACCTTAATAGGACTAACACCTCTACACGTATATATAAACAAAGGGCAATTCGCAGCTCGGCAAGTTTAATTGTTTAATCGAAATGAAAGAGACAATTCTCAGCGACCATCCTGAGTTAAAGGATTTTTTCTCTGATATTACAGTACTTGGCATCGACGGAGATCCCTAGTAGAGAAGCATGGGCGTACAATAGCCCACCTACTTGCTAAAACAGTCGAAAGTGGTTTACGGATGGTTCCAAAATGGAAACAGGAGTGGATACTGGGTTCCACGGACCTAACCACATATACAACACAGCACACAGGTACTAAAGGCATATACATCCATATATTCACGGACAGTCACTCCCAAATCACGCAAAATGTAGCTCATATTGGGAAAATATCCCAGGTCTAAGACAGGCCAAGCGTGCTATTCAGCCGTTCAAAAAAGATGCCAACAGAAATTTAAATCTAAGAAGGCATGATATCGAAAATCTGGCTGGTTTCCTCACAGGACATCACAAACTACGATATCAATTAAATAAAATTAATTTAGCCGACTCCTCACTTTGTCGGTTGTGTCTTGAAGAAGACGAAACAGCTTGGGCACATAATATGTGAGTGTCCAGCCCTATGTGGAATCACGAGAACTATCTTCTACAGGGAGCTTTGAGCCCTGAAGAGATGAAGAAGTCATCTGCCAGCAGCTTGATTAACTTGGTTAGAAAAGTGGAGAATCTGCTCGCCTAAACATTATTCTGACCCTATGGTACAATAGATCTTATAGGTCGACGTGCCCTTCATCGCTCAGCCCTAGGCAGAAGGTTTTAAGTAAATCTTTACTGTAACTCTCTTCTACCGTCGACTCTCTTTCGTGACGTCGGTCGTTTGTAGTTTATGTACAAATTTATTTTTAAAAGCACTAGGTACGTAAATTTTTTTGTTAAGCGATGAAGCTCACTTTTGGTTGAATTGATACGTCAATAAACAAAACTGCCGTATTTAAAGTGATGTGTATGTTAAGACACCGTAAAATCCAGAAAAACTGAGCGCTTGGTGTGCTTTATGGGTTGGTGGAATAATGGGTGCGTACTTCTTAAAAACGATGCTGGCCAGAACGTTACAGTCAATGGTGACCGCTATATTGCCACGATTACTCACCATGATGTTGTGCAGGAGATGTGGTTTCAACAAGAAGGCGCAACAGTATGTCACACAGTTCGTGCCACAATTGATTTATTGAATGAAACGTTTGGTAACCGCATAGTTTCACGTTTCGGAGTTCGGACCCGTGAATTGATCTCCAGGAGCGTGCAATTTAACGCCACTAGACTATTTTCTGTTGGGATATGTGAAGTCGCTAGTCTACGCCGATAAGCCCGAAACGTTTGAACACTTGGAGGACAACATTCGCCGCGTTATTGCCGATATACGGCAACAAATGTTGGAAAAAGTCATCGAAAATTGGACCTCCAGATAAAACAGCCGTGGCGGCTATATGTCAGAAATCATATTTAAATTATAATGCCTGAAGATTATCTTTCGAATAAAGTTAACTTCATTTCAATTTAAAAAAATCATCATTGTCTTACTCCAAAGTTCTTTACCTCTAAAAAAAACACTCTTAAGTTACGCTAAAGTCCGGCGCGGGCCTGGGTCTGAGTCTCAACCAATATGACTCTCTTTAGCACGTTCTTTGACTGATGGCTACCTATAAATTCGTTACGATCGCCTGCCATTTGTGCACACCATCTAAGCGGAGGTCTTTCTCCAACAAATTATCTTCATGGCTTGTCAAAGCGAGCTAGGTTTCGTTGACACGTTGACCATCTGGGTTAGCATCGGAGGTTTTTCTGGCCGGAGCGTCTTCGATATATTCGTCCTATCAAGGTCGATGCAACTGAACAATTCGTATAGATCGCAATAAATCCACTACTTTATCAAAAATCTACCAACACAAACGGCACCGGAAATCATTTGATCCGGAGATCCGTCCATCCTTTATGAATTTTTGGTTCCGTGTTCGAGGAGGGCAAAGATACAACGGCGAACTCTATGAGCTGTACCATGATTTGGATGTAGTCCTAAAAAAAATATATTTCGACTAAGCATTGGCTCGGAGAGTTCGAGCAAATGGACAATAAAAGACAGCCGCCAGGCTCGAGACTATAAGGAAGACCAAACGTCCTTTTCAAAGATCAAGCCATTGCGGATGCCAAAGAGAGCTTGAAGCCAAAACGCTTTGCTTTGAAACACATAGAAGATCCAGATCTCGAATAAACTTCCTATAATTATACATTGTGCTTTATAGAAAGACCCAAAACTCTGCAACCGAAGTACCGTCTTGTGCATATTCTTGAAGCAGGACATTCGTATTAGATTGGGTTTTGTGTGCTCAAACCTTGTAGACTAAATTATGGAAAAGCTGGATGAATCAATCCAAGTGGAACGCAATAAAAGAATACAACCCGGCTGACAGTTTCCAAGCAAGGACAATAAGTAGGTTTTTGACAAGACGAACTGCTTCATAGTTTCATCGGTGTTAACGGAAAGCTTTAAGCTGGGGGCTGCAACCAAAGATGGTTCGTTGGATGTACACAGCGGTGGTACGTCCCATCGTCACGCATTAAGCAAAGCCTACAACATCACTAAATTAAGTAGAGTCCAAAGAACGGCTGGAACTGGAATCACAGGAGCCCTTCGATCAAGTCCGACCGAAGCGCTCAATGTGATTCTCAATTTTCTGCCAGTGGCGCTGCATATACAAAACATTGCCGCGTGTAGCTCTCTCAGACTGAAGGAATCTAAATGTTGGTTTGAAAGGCCTTATGGCGATATCAGCATCCTACTTTCCTTTCCTGACGGCATAGGTCGTATATCCACGGACTACATTTTACCCAAAACTTCCATAAAAAACTTCTCTGTTAGATTCTCCTCTAGATCAGAATGAGAGGAGAATGCGGTCGTTAACGAATTCGACATACCTATCTTCACAGATGGTTCCAAGATGGATTGTGGAGTAGAAGCAGGTATTTTCTCAAGAGATTTAAATATCGCTAAATCGCTATCTTTCAGTTTGAAATCACTCTCGTCTGGGTTTCCGGCCATAGGAACATCGATGAACTTGCTCTGCTCTGGTGCGTGTCTCATGCAGAGGAAGTCTTCCTTCCGCTGGGATATGTTATTTTTATTTTATTTATTTATTATTTCATATAAATTTCTTAACAATTATTAAATAATAGAAAAATAGAAAAACAAAAAATTTCATTTAATTTAAAGAAAAATATAAGAAAGGTTGGCGACATTCAGTATTTTTGAGAATAAAAAATAGAGTTGAATGCCACTTCAAATTACAATACCAAGAATTTAAGTAATTGGGTGGGGTGACCCTTATAGAATTCACATAATTTTTTTTTTTTTTTTTTTTTATTTTACAAATTATATCAAAAAAAAATATTTAAAAATAGCAGAAGTACGTAGTAAAAAAATTGAAATGTCAAAGTAAAGTTAACTCAAAACATCAAAAATATGAGATTCCAGAGCAACATAGTCTAAGGAAAGAAGCCACATTTTAACGGTTTTAAAAAACATTCCAGGTACAGTTATTGTCCTTATTGATTGAGGAAGAATATTAAACAACCGAAAAGACATAATAGAGAAAAAGTTACGATAAGCAGTGGTACGGAAATAAGGAACAGATAATAAGTTTGAAAGGTTTCCACGAAGATTGTATCTCGAAATTAAACGAAAATTGAGATTGCCAGACTTCATATAGAAAGTTTTTAGCACCTTGAAACAGTATAAATGACGAATTGGTAGTATCTTAAGAGCACAGAACAGAGGAAAGCTAGAGTGCCTACCAGCCTTACGACAAATTTTTCTAACGACATATTTCTGCAATACCAAAAGTGGTTGTATTTTGTTACGATATACACCACCCCAGCAAGCAATTCCATATTGTAATTTAGAATGGAAAATACCATAGTAAATTGTCTTTAACAGTTTAGTTGAGCATACATTACGCAAATAATAAAAATGTCGCAGGGTACAGCGGAAATACTTCTTCAGGGATTCAGCATGATTAGCAAAACTCATCCGAGAATCTAGAGTCAGTCCCAAATATTTAAACTCGTTGACTTTCTCAACTAGAAAACATTTATCACTACAGTTCAAATCATAATAAAAGGAGGGAGGAGAGAAACCAGACGAACAGTGGCAGGTAAACAGTTTGAATCTACAACATTCAGGAGCATGGAAGCAAACATTAGCATTCAACATGGTAGATGAAGACAAACTGTAAAACATTATCTTGGTCTTAGAGCTTATTACTAAATTATGTTCATGGAACCAGAGTCGCAATAGGTCTAAATCCCAATTAATATTGGAAACGAGGTCTAAAGGACTATAAGTGCCATATGAGAACGCAATGTCATCAGCAAAAGCAGTTGGTAAGCCTTTGAAACTAAGAGCAAAAAGAGAATTGACGTAAACTAAAAATAAAATTGGACCCATGACAGAACCCTGTGGTACACCCAAATTAAGAAACCTTACGTCGCTCCTTGTATCATCGATTTTCACTCTTTGTGACCTGTTTTCAAGGTAAGACCTGAACCAGTGAAGCATGAAACCCCTAAAACCTGCTTTCTCCAGCTTCCTTAACAATATATTGTGGTTGACCATATCAAATGCTTTAGTAATGTCAACAAATAGGCCAGCTACACATTTTTTCTCGTCGAGTTGTGACATTGTTAACGAACAAAATTGTAACAGAGCATCTTCCGTCGATTTGCCTTTTAAGAAGCCAAATTGGGCTGGATTGAAAAACTTGGTTTTATCTAAAAAACTCATTATTCTATTTTTCATAAGTTTTTCAAAAATTTTACTGAAGACGGAAAGCAGTGAGATGGGCCTATAATTACTAATTTCAGTAGCAGAACCCTTTTTAAATAATGGTAAGACATCAGCACACTTCAGCTCTTCTGGAAATACACCCTCAAATACGCAGCGATTAAATAAATATGCTAATACATCTACCAGGTAATACGCAATTACTTTGATTAAATAACTTGAAATACCATCCGCTCCACACGAAGACGATTTAGGTAAGTTCCCAATAACTTTCAGTATTTCAAAAGAAGATATAGGCTGAAAAACGAAACTCCTACTTTGGAAATTCTCAGAGCGTTGACATATAGAAAGACAACTACAACACATTTGATGGTTATGACTCGGTCCAACATTACAACCAATATTAGAGAAATGGTAATTGAAAGCGTCAGCAATACAGAGCTTATTGGACACTACGGAGTTATCCACAAGCAAAACAGTAGGTTTCTTAGAAACAGAAGCTTTGTTCAAGATACTATTTACAACACGCCATTCATTTTTTATGTTACCTTGTACAGAGTTCAATTGCGCACGGTAATAGGTGTCTCGACATATAGGAATCTCTTTTTTTAACTCAGCACATAACTTCTTATACCTCCTTCTTAATAGTTGGTTGATTCTTTTTGCATTTCAATCTAAGCTTATTTTTTGTTGCAACCTTATTCACAATTGATCTGGATATCCAGGGCTTTAGATGCTTAACAAGTTTTTTGGGTGATACAAAAAAGGAGGCGGACGATATATGTTTCTTCAGGGAGTCGATGAAAATTGAGTATGCAGCAGATGAATCGCTGGAAGCATACACATCTTCCCAAAACTCAAAGCATAAACCATTTTTAAGTTTATCAAAGTCAATTTTTGCTTTTCTCTCAACTGACCTAGAAGGATTGCAACATCTCGTTTTAGAAATGTCAAAAACAAGTCCGATCATGCAGTGATCTGTAATTTTAAAATCGAAAACACATTTCTCACACTCCATAAGTTCGACATTACTTAGACGCCCATAAATATGGTCTAGACAGCTTCCGGAGGCTGGCCTAGTAGGTTCAAAAATGAAGCACATAAGACCATGAGATGCGAGTAGTGCCAAGTAACTAGCAATGTTATCGTTACCATCCAAAATGTTGACATTGAAATCACCTACAATAATTAAATTTTTTGAATTTTCCCTAGCCAAGAAGTCAGTGAATTCATTTATAAAGTTCACAACACTAAACATATGCAATCTATAAACACAAACAAATACGTACGTAACCTGATCAATTTCCACGGAAACCTTTAAAACATCAGCACTAAGTAAATTAACGCACAAAACTTCAATAATAACGTGGTTATCTTTGACAAAAAGACCAACTCCACCTGCAGCATAATTTTCATTCGTTTTTGAATAAAACTTAAAGCCCGGTATAAAGTAATCATTTTCCTCAAACTCGTATATCCAAATTTCAGACAGAAAAACTATATCTGGAACGCAAGCAAAAGAATCTATATGCGTAACAAGTGAAGAAAAATTTTCTCTCATACTTCTTATGTTCTGGTGAATTATAAAAAACTTATCATTACAAAAAGAACTATCAGTTAACACATTATCACAGTTGGAAGTACATACATTAGGGGAAGAAAAGTCATCAATTAAATCTATATCAAAATTCATGATTTAAAACAAAGCAAGATATGCAAAGCACTAAATAAGTGCAAGATCATTAAATGATTTAACAGAAATGACTCTTCCCCCCTCAACCTTTCTTATAAGAATTTGATTATTAGAGAACCATACATATTTTCCGCCTGTCTTCTTCATTGCTTCTTTTGTTTTCATCAAGAGCGCCTGTGTAAATTTTGTAAGAGAATCGTTGATGTAGATTACAGTACCTTTGCTCTTCTTACTGCTACCGCTGTTGCTGCTGTTGCTGTTGCTGTTGCTACCACCCGCTCCGTTGTCAACTAGTCCATCTACGCCAGCCGCATGAGTGTTTAGATTATTTTTGTTTTTCCTCTTTGCACACATTATTCGCTGCTTTGTTGTTAGATTAGAAAATCTAACACAGATGATTGACTTAGAAGCAGTCGAAGATGATTTTGTTTGTGTTTTTTTCATATAGCCAGTGTGACCAATTTAGCATATTTCCTGCTAGATTTAGCAGGATTTTTTTATTTTTAGCATCTTTTTTTTTCAAATCATGCCAGCATTTTTTTTAGCATTATTTCACGCACTAGCAGCAAAATTTAGCAGGATTTTGATTTAGCCAAATTATGAATTTAAATAATAAAATAAAATCAAAGCAGACGAACCTTACACGGTGTCTCCACCTGCAATTTTCTTAGCATGAAAATTTTCATGAGAGGACAGATTGCACGTGGAGACCACAAATTTCATGAAAAAACCAGTTTCATAAAAAGTATTTCACAGCTCCTTTCATGGTATTGATTTCATGAGAGGGACTGAAATTTCTGTGCAGTTTGACACTTGTTTTTCATTTTCACGATGGCTGAGTGGCGAATGGTCGCTTGTAGGTTGTAGCGCTGAAACTAGGTATTTGAATAAAAACGAGACAAGTATAGTCATTACAAGGATATGGTAAATGGGAACAGAGAATGGATGTAGGTAGGATCTAGGATGTAGTCACATGGGCATTATAGTTTTGCATGTCGATCAAGACAGATTTTGCTCTTGGAAATAGCTGGTTATTATTACTTGTTTTTTTCCAGCGATGGCTGAGTGGGAATGAGTTCGTGTTGTATGAGTTTATTTTTGGGTCATCGAACCTTTTACCATTTTTTTTAAAGCTATGTTTACACGATTGCCAGATGTGCGAAAATTTTAACATGGAAAAAAACATTTCCAGATAGTTTTACAAGCATCATAAAACAGAAAATGGAAAATATGCATAGCTACAACGAAAAGGGATAAGAAAGGATCATAAACATTTATAGATCCTTTTAGAAGAACACAAATGACGAAACAAAGAGTAATTAAGATGGATCGTAAACATTCACAGTTCCTTGTAGAAGAAACTTGTCAATATGCATTCTGCAAAAATTCCGAAACTCGTCATCTTCCCACAGAACATCTTTCAACAAATGTTCCTCTAAATTGTGCATTTCCCTTTTTTCCAGAAATGGATTTACCCAAAACCTTCGTTTTCTTTTCTCAGCTCGTTTCCGCAATTCTTCTAATTCCTTCATGGCCTTTAATGCGAGAACGCAACGATGTGCTCTGCTCAAAGACATTTCTACGAATGAAATTTCATGATACGAAATGCCCACCCTACATTTCTTTTCATATTGTCGTTCTTTCAACGCGACCAAATGTGAGAGATTTCATGAAAGAAAATTTGCAGGTGGAGACACCGTGTTATGGCGTTTTTCGTTGAAGATCCGAGAGAATTGCCCCGAAATCCAGAATTGCTTTTTTCAATGAAATTCGTTGGGGCACTTTTGTAATAGTGGTAGACACCATATTATGTGAGATTGGGTATTCTGTTATTACTTTTTTTTTGTTTGTAAATAATTATGAATGTTTTAATAGGACAAATCAATATATTTCAATTTATGCTCACATTTTGCACACATAATTGTATATTTTCGAATCACATTGCGCAAATTTTGTTTCCAACAACACAACACATATTTCAATCTGACATTTTTCAAGTTTGTGTTGGTGATTTCAGGGCAATTCTTTAAAAATATCCCGAACACTTCGTCGTGCTAAGAATTGACCTGGAAGTGCACTTTTCATTTCAATGAAACATAGGAAACATAGAAAGAGCACTTCTAGATTTGCTCTTTTCATAGAAAGGGCAATTCTTTCCTTCAATCGAAAACGCCATTAGTGTGCTACTATCCCCCAGGACAAGAAAATGATATCGCCGATGTTTTTAAGGAGGCTTTAACCTTTTTTTTTTTTTTTCTGAAAAACAGCTTTTTTGTTAATTTTTTGGGTTTTTAGCAGGTTTTGATTGAAATATCTATTTAGCATGATTTTTAGCACTTTTTATAAAAAACAAAAAATGCTTTACTGCTAAATTTAGCATGATTTCAAAAATTAAATTGGTCACACTGCATATAGCATTTCTCAATATCTTTGTCAGGAACAACGGCGGAAAGCGCTTTAGAGAAAATTTGTTGTACTATTCTCATGCAGTTTGAATCATTTGCGTTTGATACGCCAGCAATTTCAATCTCATTACTTAGCAGGTATTGTTGTTGCCAGTTCCACCTGCTTTCGAGCACATTGACTCTTGATTTAAGTTCTGCATTTTCAGATCGTAATGCATTTACTTCAAGTAGGAATTGCTTATTAGTTTCCTCCAACGCAGACAGTTTAGCATAAACCATCTGAAGAGTGCATTGACCTTCGCTTTTTTTATTTTCCTGTGACTCTACTTCTGCAATATGAGCGTTAATTTTTTGCACGGCATTGTGGTTCTTTTGTTTGGGTAAAACCGGTGTCTCTGACAAAATATGAAGAGAACGTCTTCTTAACACTGCACATTTATCACAGCGAAAAGGTTGGGCACTGGATTTAAAAAAATTTGCATCATCTTCAGTAATGTTTACACAACCATAATGATAATAGTTCTTGCAATCATTGCAATTGATTTTTGTGTTACAATTTCGATCAATTTTATTTGAACAAACCGAACAATTCATAGTGAAAGTAATCTTTAAACTTAGGTTCAGTTGATGCGCACCCAGTGGCGTAGCTATCATAGGGGCAGGTGGTGCAGTGCACCAGGGCCCCGGAGCTCAGGGGGCCCTCTAGCCTCAGCTTTGAACAAAAAAAATTAAAAGTTTAAAAAATTAAAAAATTGAGCCTCGTGTCTCGAGCCTGCTCACAAGATTTTCTTGTTTTTTTATTTCTATTTTTTTTTATTCAATCAACATCAGCAATAATAAAACTCCTTATTTGACATTTTCAACACATGCGCCAAGCGTCCTCGATAAGCATGTGCTGTTTGTTTGCCTGTTATCGTTATTTCAGTTATATATGGTAGTTTGGATGAGTACGCCCGTAGCACATTGGATCAGCTCACGTGCTTGACAGTCGTGAGATCAATTCGTCAATTCCGCCCATCAACTTTTTAAAGAAGTTTTCATTCGCTCTTGCCTTGCATCAGTTCTTATTTACTATATTTGTGGCGATGTTTTTATCTTTCTGGGGTCTGGGACGTACTACAGTAGTTGATGCCAGGTGTGTCGCTGACTGTGTTGTAATTCGTAATTCCCTACTACCAGTGTTATTTCATCAAGTATCACCACTAATGCTATGATTTCTTTTCCGCACATCCATCCATCTGGCACCAAATTCTGGTAAAACTCATTTTCGCAAAATAAAAAATTCCGATGACAATATATGTATGATACAGGTTGCTGCACAACGCTAACAGTATAATCTATGATAGCTGTCAACCTGATCGGCAGTAAAAAATAACCAACGTTTTTCTAAACTCAAGTTCAAATTGACAAACGAGCTACTATAGGAACTATAATATCTTCTTATGAGTTAATATTGATTTTACCGCATCATTACCAAACAACCTCTTTTATGGTTCTTTTTTGTTGAGCTTCCTGTAATCTATACTAAACATTGACAAGCAATATAGGAAAATCTCAGTAAGTACTCCGAATTTCTAAAATTTCGATAGTTAACAATTGAAAATTATGGAAAGAAAAAAGGAACGTGCGGCGCCGCAAAGCGGAAACAACGTCAAGAAAGAGAAGAAAGTAAAAAAAAATTGCCCAAGCTAGATAGCATTTTTACGAAACCGCTTCAACACGCGACGCAGCTGTGTAAATTAATAAAGTGACTCGAGATCAGGATCCAATAACTACCAATACTACCATCAATGCCCCTGCTGAAAATGACTACCTCGACGCTTCCGTGCAACCTACAGTTAGAGGAATCATCCATTTCTACATCTTCAAAAGTTCTTGAAATTTCAAATGACTTGGGAAAGTATGAACACGAAACTGAGTGATAACGAAAAACGCCTGATTCTTGACAAGGGCCATTTGAAACCTCCGGGACCTTTTCCGAAGGACCCCCACCAAGACAACAGGAGCTTTTCAGAAACGTACTACGTTTCTACGTCACAATACGGTCTCTTAATTAATAAATATTCTATATTGTCATGTGCGTCGTTGTTTATTTACTCCCTTTTTCTTCCATTGAACACATGAAGATTTTGATAGAGACGACGTATGGATTTAGCCTACTAGGGATGATTCAACTCACTGTTTTTTGAAGGCCAATATAAGTTCAAACTACGCGGAAAGAGGGGCGGAGGGCCCGATTCTCTCCCCAGCACCAGGGCCCTTGTCCCCCTAGCTACGCCACTGTGCGCACCCCACGACAATCAAGAGAGAAATGCTCCTGCTCTTCACCTCAAGGGCTGAGACTAGATGGACGAACCTGACGAACTGTGTCATTTCAAGGAAGATCTGGCCAACCTACGATGATGCCAGAATCAACAACCTCTTAGCCAGAACGCGTATATAGATGTCGCATGACTAACGGCAAGTACGGGTCACTGACCTTAAGGAACTCAAGCAGCCAAGCTTGGCATACCCCACAATACCCACTGTCGTAGCTACGCTGACACAAACAAGAGTGAAACAGTGTTCCATTTTTTTTGTGAATGTCCGGCCCTAGTCAAAACCAGACGCAGTGCACTAGGTCATCCCTTTTTTGATGACCTTTCGGCCATCTTAAGCATCCAGTTCAACAAGATTATCAAATACCTCAACTCCACAGGCTGGTTTTGAGCTTTCTTAACTTCCTTCATCTCCCTTCATTTCAGCTCCCATTAGTTGTGGTTTCAAAACGGCGCTCAATGCGCTACTTGTGTTCTTCCCTCGTCGGTAACGAGAAATACAGCCACCTAAACCAACCAACCATAGAGGGGAGGCCTGTTGTGTTACGAAAGCGTTCCTTCCTTTCTTCTGATAACAAAAACGCATCCTAGACAAAAAGTCAGCTTATCCAAAAACTACTCCTCCTGTCAGAGACTTCATGACATCGCGAAGTGATTACATAGAATTACATAGTATTACATAGAAAACTGTCATCCAGTAGCTGTCAGTGGTTGGAGGATGATGTTGCCAAGTGCATACATTACACTAAACTGGATTCTTGAAAATGCTTTCTAACATCATCAACCCTCCAGAAAGTGTTGTTTCATTTGCTACACTGAAAATAAATTAACAGCTACATTGGCATAGTGACCATCCAAAGCATAACTTTAAACAAAACTCACTAAACCCTTAAAGCTTAAACTATACGCAATAATCCATACTTTGCTAATGCCACTTACCGCTTGACATAAATTTGGAGAAAAAAAAATCGTTCAATACTTCAATCCCATCCTCAATGTTTCGGCCATTTTATCAAATGGCAGTATCTTGACCCAGAAATCTGTCCATTCTTTGTCAATTATCTCGCAGCTATGCAAGACACTAAGACAGTCGTACACTACTCAACGAAAAAAAAAAACACATTTCTTGCCGTAAACTTCCGAATGAAAGTTTATAAATAATTCCACAGGGTAATATACACATGAACTTGTGCGCGCAACCAACCCTTATGCCAGAAGTGAATAGGAATACGAAAGCTACTTACCCACTCGACAGAAACACTTCAAGCTTGTTAAAAAGTTTCGTCGGAAATACGAATCTTTATCAATGCTACACCAGGACTTCCATATACATACATATGTATTTCGTAACTGTGGGAAAACTTAGGCACATTATCCTGAACCGCACGATATGAAATTTTCTCCTCCACAATGTATTGTATATCGTAGAAGAATTTTCTGCATCAGCTTTTCCACTCCACCAGCCAACACATCCTTTACACTCTACAGTCTATACGAGTAGACTCGTACACGGCCTTTCGTGTCCTGTGCACACACTACCGAAATAATCAATGGAGCGTCCAGAGAAAAAGAAAGACTCAAGCCATAGGAAACAAAAAAATGTTCATCTATAAAATACATATGATTCCGGCACCCTTGAGAATTTTTTTGTTTTTTTTTTTTTTAACTTTTTAAGGACTCTCAATCGGAAATCTAAAATTGATAGAAACTTAACCTAAAACGTACACAAAGTCCGGACAAAGCCTTTATCTTCAATATTCTGGCGACTGACAAGCAAAAATAACATTTTCGAAACAGAAAACTTCTAGAATCGGATTCTGGTCGTCCTCGTCAGAGTGCACATATAGAACAGCGCACACAAAATCATAAATACAACATTATGTGCCCATTATGCAATGCTGTGTGCGAATAGAATGTCCTGTGTATTTCCACAGAGGAAAGGACTGAAAGAGACGTTTCAACTCTGGCACTAGTCATGTGCAGTGCCTTAGCTCTAGAGAAGTTCAATAAATTATTTTTACTTTGACAATGTCGGTACTGCCCTACAATGATCTATCTTTGTTTCGCTACTTTGTGGAATATCTCTCTTCCGCTTTGGATTTTCCATCCAAAAAGGACGATGATGGTAATGTTCTTCGAGAGAGAAAGGCAGGAACTCATGGATTCGTGGTGTTTTTTTTTTTTTTTTTTTCTGTCTTTTTCAAATAGCAATGAAAACGACCCTTCTACGACTTATACCACCAGATTCATTCATACTCGCACCAACAAATATAGTCCCGGGGTTCACTTGCCTCCGTTCATTTATGTTGTCTTTTCCGTCGGTTTTTTTTTATGGCAGCCTGAAAACCCACACTCTGTGACTGTGATAGTGATCGCTTGGAACCAAAACTTTCATTTGGCATTTTTCGCTTAATCGTCAGTCTGCCCGACGATATTGGGCGAATATTTACTCAGTCGAATATGAAACTCTATTGCATACGTCTAACTAAATAGGAGTTTGCACATAAAACGTACGTCTAATATCGATGCATCTTGGCACACACGTTTGAGCAGATATGTATAGGTAGGTATATCATGTTATGAAAATAAAAATAAAATTATGAACAATACCATAATAAAGGATACATGTCACACCTGTATTATAATTAAGTGTATAATCTGTAGGTACGTTTGGTTATCGTAATCACTATCCTTTCAGGAGGTTTTCCTGCCTATATGATTAAGTATGGAACCGCTGTCCCGAAGTTTTTTGATTAATATTGCTGAAAATTAGCACCGCAAGGTTATATAAGGGAGGGTGTTAATGTTCGTTCACTGCCACTTGTATGTACATTTTCTAAACAAATTCAAACAGTGGGTTAACCCTTTAGCTCATCCTTTGCAATTTAGTGTGTCCGTAGCCGGAATCGGGTTTTTGGTCTACCAATATGTATATAGTTTGCGCGTATTCCAAAAGCAAGAGGGGACTCACTAAGAGTACCAACACATAAATTATAGTCCCACCATTGATTTATTGTTTTTGTAGTTGGCCAAAATGAATTGGAGATGTTCTCGAACCATTTTTGAAATGCTTGCAAGAGCTGCGGAAAATAGGTAATTAATGCTTCAATAAATAACGGTAAAAGTTTAACAGATGAGAGGAACAATTTTTGCCCTAACTAGCTCACCGGAATGTTGTTCGTAAGTGCGTATTATATACAGGGTGCTAAAGGTGGGTTGTGGGTATGATTCCTTGGTTCAAATTTGAAAAAAAAAAAAATGAAAGTATTCTAAACGTATTCCCGTTTACCTGTCAAGGGAAAATCAAGTGAATGAAGTTTTGGGGACACTCACTGGACCTGTGGCTAATAAGGAAGAGGTATATAAGGTGATAATCTGAAAACCAGCCTGCAGAGAGTTTTTGAAATGAATACCTTAGATTGCCGAGAGGTCACCGTAGAATTGCTGACCTTAATGGGCAGAGTCCGGTTTTAGCCAGGGCCGGATATTCACAAGGAAGTTGGAAGGAGTGATGCCAGAATTTTTTTGCCTAAATTCCCCATTTTTGGAGAATTTTTGGAAAAATTTCCCCATTTCATATCCGTTTTTTCCCCACTTTTTCCCCCATTTCAATTCATTGAAGTAAAGACGCATTTTTAATGTAATAAAAATTTGTTTTCTTTAATAAAGCCATTTTTTAAAGAAGGTAATACAAAAATAAAAAACAAATAATATTCAAAGTCTTTCAGTTTAAACTAATACAAAATAAGTTAAATTAAAAGCAAAAATTGCTGGTAGGTTGAATAGATTTAAAAGGCACCATAGGTAATTCATACGAGGCAGGTTGAAAGTAAATTATAAATATAAAAGGTACATAAATAAAAAAAAATTATAAATAAAAAAATATTTCAGGTAGGTACTTCAGTTATAAATTATATTAATTCAAGTTATTAAATATCGATACACTAATCGTCATTGGACTGGTATCTCGTACATATTTTTGTTGTGCAAAACCAAGCATTTTTTATCGATGCTAAGATCAACGAAACTTTTTAAACAATTTTGCAGCAAACATGTCGTCTGTAAAATTCCGCAATTAGCTCCATTCGTGCCAAATCGCTTAGATTCTATAAACGCGGTGACGTTTTTATGTTCGGGAAATATTTGAAAGTTAACTACAAGTGTTTTATTTTTAAATTATGCAAAATAAATAAACATGCATGGACTTCCGTTTTTCCCCATTTTAAGAGCATTTTTCCCCATTTTCCCCATTGAGTAAAAAATTCCCCAAAATGGGAAAAAATCCCCACATCTGACATCGCTGGTGGAACGCTAATTCAAAATGATTTGTGTCTTCGCAGCTATGGCATCAGTGAATGTTATGGGGATGCCAAGTTTGGCTGCGTGACTTCTTAAATCCCATGTGGCCCGTCCTAATTGTCGTAAGTCCAGCGACAACTGCTCGCATTCTGGCTATAGGAGGTTTTTGTTCTGTAATTGTCACAGGTTGGCGAAATCTTCATTCAAATAACACAGTTCGTCAAGTGTTTGGACGGACAAGATTTAAAAAATTAGGTACTGCGCGTAATCGACTCCTGTTTTGCCACTTGCGCGTTTACAATATTGCCATTCAAAGCTATGCTATCATTTTTTAGATAGCCGCGTTATAAAAATGAGATCTAATTTGAAATCTCAGCGGAGAGTATTTCGCCAATGGTTTCTAGCTTCTAGATTTGATCTTTGAAGTGCACTGGCCAATTAAAAGCAGTTTAGGGATTTGCACCAGGGTTGACGTTTGGCCCCTTTAGGGGCCAAATGGCCCCTTTTTGAGCTTCGGGACCCTTGGCCCCCACTTTTTAAAAAATGATCATAATGGCCCCTTTTCAGTTTAATTAAGATTTTATTATTTATTGAACGAAAAAGGACGTAAACATATGGAAAAAAGTGTTTCGAAATAAATAAATAATTTTTTTTGTAAAAATAAATGCCTTTGTTGCTCTGTTTCCTTCTTTCTTTTTTTTTTGCTAAATTAGTAGTATTTTTAGTAGAGTCCCCTTTTTTCGGCTCGGGCCCCTTTTTTTGTCCCCTTTTTGAAAATTTTCAGCGGCAGCGCTGATTTGCACTTTGCAATAAATTTTTACGTCAAATATTGTTTCATTTTCTCTCTTTTTATGTCAACAGCAGCATTGACGCTCCCACATTTAAATCTCAACTTCTTTTAGGAAAATGATAATGATAAACTCATCAGTGTAGTTCCCGCTGTTCCCTTCTCAAGGCGAGGACTTAGGCGACCACTATCTGCAGAAACCTTTTGCGAATGCGATAGTTTCTGCAAAACAATTAGTACAAAAAACTAATGTCGTTTTCCTATGGGACCAAAAATCAATCTTTTTTTTATCTAAATAACTTTTCATGTTCCATTGGGACCAAAAATCAATATTTTTTCGACTCGGAGCACTTTTTGCAGATCTCGATATTTTTTCAGATCTACACACACTCTCACAATAACAATAAACTTCGCACAGCTGTTTTACGTCATTTTAAGAAGTTTGCTTTCAAGACAAATTTGCGAAGTTTATTGAAAACCAAAAGAATGAAATAAATTAATAACCATGGATATAATTTAAGAGGAACTATTATCTTCATAGTTTTCCTCGTCATCAGAAATCTACGCATCACCAAAAATACTCCATTTGTATGTGCAATAGGGGAAACATTTTTCAAGTCGATATCCATTTGTGAATTTGCAAAAACAAATGCAATTTGAGCAGCTGATACTGCTGTCAAATAACGCACTAATCTATTTATAACCGCTTTCTGGCGGTGGCCATGGTGTGGTGGTTGAGTGTTTGCTTGCTTTAAGGCCGAAAGGCAATAATTTTAAGGATAAAGTAAAGTTTAGAGCGCTCGCTAAGAGCCAGTAAGCTAGAATTAAGATAAATTTTAGCTTTAAATTAGATTTAATCGTTTTTGTCTAGAAAATAAGTTTAATGAATGATATAAATAAAAATGAATTTAAAACTAAAAAAAAATGTTTGCTTGTGCCCCGAAGCGGCGTTGGTTCGAGCCCCAGCGGGGAACAGCAAAAACACTGCCACTGTTGACCATAAATAGAAACGATTAACATCTGAGTTTCTCTACCACTACACCAAAAAAAGGCGTTTCTGCTTTTTAGTACAATGGGCCGGTATCGAGTCTGAGTATTTCCGGGATTTGGAATCCCCTTTTTCTTAAAAAAAAAAGAATCTATTTACAAAAGCAGATCAATTTCGTTGCATGTTCCAATCGCGGCGTAAAATCTGAGATCTGAAAATGATTTCTGGTGGTCCCAATGGAAAACGACATAAGAGATCGGCTGATAATATGCCTGTAGATTAGGAATACCATTTGATTGTTTTTTAGCATTAATAAATTTCCAAAAACATTTAGGTTAGGTATGTGGGTTGGTAGAGCAGGGTAGACCCTACTATACCACACTTAGGTCCTTGTGGACCCATTGTGATACCCTTTTTGGGGGTTAACCGTCGGTGTTGTTGATGGTCAGCTTGTGTTATCCTTCTTGTATTTACCCGATGTCGTCCAGCCATCCTGATGCCCTCAAAAACCTGTAAAGTTCAGAAAGTGTAACATCAGAAAGTTCTCGTAAGTCATGGAAGTAGAAGCTTCCAAGTGTTCTGTTCCTCAAGTGACAGAGGCTCGGGCAGTGACAGAGGAAGTGAGGTGTGTCCTCATGGACCTCTTCGTCTCCGCAACCTCTTCATATATCGTCATCCTTGAGATTTAGTTTCATCATGTGATTTTTTAAGAAGTTATGACCCGTTAGATCCCCTACCAGCTTAGACAGCGATGGCCTGTCAAACTGTAGAAGTTTGAATGTTCGGCCTTTGTCATATGCTGGCCATAGCTTCCGAGATACTTCACAGGTAGTTAGTGCTTTCCACCTGTTATTGGTTTTCATACGAATCTTGTTCTCCACTCGTTCTCTGAAATTACATAGTGGAGGCTTGATCGACTGTAGTGCTCTATCATTATCCATTGCGGACCCCTTTCTCGCCAGTTCATCAGCTATCTCATTGCCGGCTTTGTCACTGTGTCCAGGGACCCAGCAGAGATTCGTGGAGTGCTGCGAGCTCTTCGCGACAGCGGTGAACTAGATTCGATTTAATTTCTATAGCAGAAATTGCTTTTCTAGCCGCCTGGCTATCAATGAAAATGGTAATATCTTTACGTGGTATTGCCAACAATGACACCATTCGGGCCGCTTCCGCGATTGCCAGAATCTCTGCTTGGAAGACACTACTGCTATCAGAGGAAGCCTGATGGAGCAGTGTATGTTCAATTCCTCACAGAATATACCGGCACCGGTTCCACAGTCCATCTTTGATCCATCTGTATAGATGGATACCGATTTCCGCTTTGTGGGTTCATCTGTTCTCCATTCATCTCTGCTCGGAAAGGAGTAGGTGAATGGTCTATCAAAGTTCAGATGGGGAGACATGTAGTCGGAAGTGACATAATTCCCAACGTTTTTCTCTAGAATTTGTGCGTGCCCAAAATTGCATGATTTCCATGTATTAGTTTGACTAATCCTCAAGGCACTTTTGGTAGCATATTCATCCATGTATAGGTCCAGAGGAGTTAGATTGAGAATTGCCTCCAAACCTGCTGTGGGTGTAGTTCTCATTGCGCTGGTTGTTCCTATACATGCTAGTCTTTGTATCTTTGTCATTGCCTTGAGATTGGTCGCCTTGCCCGCGGCTTGCCACCAGACTACGCTGCCATATGTGAGTATTGGCCGCACGATTGCCGTGTACATCCACAGGATTATTTTGGGGTTTGGTCCCCACCTCCTGCCAAAGATGCGGTTACATGCGTAGAAAGCGTTAGCTGCTTTCTTCACTCTTTCATTGACATTCGGCTTCCAATTAAATTTCCTATCGAGGATCATACCCAGGTATTTCGCCCTATCCGTCACCTTTAGAGGTATTCCCTCAAGAGTTGGTGGCTGGAATTGTGGTATTATTTAAGTGATTTAAGTTTTTGTTCACTCTTGGCTATTTCTGAGAAGGATTTTTCCCAGTTAGTCAATCTAGGATTTCTATATTTACCCAAAGGGGCAGTTTTCTCGTCAATGAGGAATTCTATAATTCTGTGATCTGAGAAAGATGGTTCTGTGGAAACTTTCCATTCCCGCACAGAGAGAGTAAGTGAGTTGTTATATAGAGTTATATCTAGGACCTCACGCCTATTCCTTGTTATAAATGTTGGTTCATTGCCAACATTGGCTATTAGTAATCTATTTTTTATAATAAATTCTAAGAGAGACTCACCCCGGTCATTGATGTCGGTACTTCCCCAGAGCGTATGGTGGGAGTTTGCATCGCAGCCTAGAATTATGTCCCATTTGTCACGCTCTGCTTCTCTAACCAATGAATTGGTTAAATCGGAAGGTGGATTGGTGGATTCGTATGGCATGTATATTGCCGCCAGAATAAGAGCGTTTTTTCCCACCCTGTCCCATTTGACCACAGTTTGGTCGGTATTGCTGAGGCTAGGTAAGAGAAAAAGTTTAATTTGTTTTCTGGCGACGATACATGTACGAGACTTACCAATGTCTGATGTACTGTTATAGGCCAGCAAGTCTTTTGAACTTTTTTTTTTTTTTTTTTTTTTTTTTATCCGAGGGTAGGTGAAAATCTTCCAAAGACACTATGAGAATAGCAAGCGCGTTCTCGTAGTAGTGTCAGATTTTTACTGACTAAAAACACCACCCTTCTAAAGATTGTTAGATACTGCAACTAAGATATAACTTATCAAGCAATTTTTCTATCATGAAATAAAAACTTTTGACAGGTTACTTTCCAATGAAAGATCCTGCGTGTTCCGCAAATTAAACGCGGTTAATCTTATCTTGCCAAGTCGAACGGTTTCGTTCGTTGTAGTCGGCGCAATAAATTGGTCTCGTCCAAGATTTGTCGGACTGTATTGTTGATATGTCCGATTAGTCGGTTTCTATGCTTTCTCGCGAAGCTTCTAGTTTCAGCTTCGATTGTTGGAATTCCGAGATCCCTATGGATATCGTCGTTTCTAATATACCATGGTGCCTGTACAATTTCTCTAAGAACCTTATTTTGAAAAGTTTGTAGAATATTGACATTTGTTTTCTTGGTACAACCCCAAAGTTGTATACCGTAGGTCCACACCGGCTTTAGCACTTGCTTGTATAAAAGCAGTTTGTTCTCAGCACTGAGCTGGGAATGTTTTCCGAGTAACCAGTACATTTCTCTATATTTGATATCGAGTTCTTTACGTTTCATTTTCACGTGCGAACTCCATTTCAACTTTGCGTCGAGTGTCATTCCCAGGTATTTGGCCTCGTTTGCAAAGGGTATTCGGGCCAAGTTTAGAAAAATTGGCAAGTCATTAGTTTTCTTATAAGTGAAATTCACGTGAACAGATTTAGTTTCGTTGAGGGCGATCCGCCAGTTCCTTGTCCATTCATTTACCTTATTCACTGCGGCTTGCAGTTTTGTAGTCGCTTCTTCGATTGTATTACCTACAGCTAGGATAGCTGTGTCGTCGGCGAACGTAGCAAGGGTAGTGCCATCTTCCCTTGGAATATCGCGAGTATATAACAAATAGAGAAGCGGACCAAGGACGCTTCCTTGCGGTACCCCGGCCGAAATTTCTTTTAGCTCCGAGTATTCGTTTCCATTTCTAACCCGGAAGAGTCTATTCCCGAGATATGATTCTAGAATATCATATAGGCTTGCGGGGAGAACTTGTCGTAATTTAAATTTCAAGCCGTCGTGCCACACCTTATCAAAGGCTTGTGAGACGTCAAGGAATACGCTTGAGCAAATCTTATTTTCTTCAAATGCTTTCTCGATTACGTCAGTAGTTCTATGTACTTGGTCAATCGTCGAATGCTTGGTTCTGAACCCAAACTGGTGGTCAGGGATAAGATTATTGTCTTCAATAACCGGCTGTAGGCGCCTAAGCAATATTCTCTCGAAGACTTTGGAAATGACCGGAAGAAGGGAAATCGGTCTATACGATTTTACTTCATTTGGCGGTTTTCCTGGTTTTAAAACCATGACCTCCGCGACTTTCCATTGACTCGGCACGTGTTTTAGTCTGAGCGCGGCATTTATAATATTAAGAAGCTTAATTAATGCTTTTCTTGGTAGAACTTTCAGAACTTCTCCGGTGATCAAATCATAACCAGGAGCTTTCTTAGGTTTTAGGGATTCGATTTCACGTTTTAGTTCACTTAGCGTTGCACTAGTGAGTGTTGAATCGTCAGATTGTAATTCCGCCCTAATAGTATTGTCGTGGATCGCTTGGCCATCGTACGGTTTAAAAGTTTCTTCTAGATGAGCGGCAAAAACGTCCGCTTTTTCCTTATCTTCCCTTGCCCATTCATTTTGATTAATTCTAATTGGTGGCGCGGGGATTTTGGGCCTTTTGGTGCCTTTTACAGCTTTCCAAAGTGAATAATTGGAATCTTTTTTCACTGTTAAATTTTCAAGGTAAGAACCTATCGCACGATTTTTAAAATCCTTAATAACTGTCTTTAACAAATTGCACAAATAATTCAAATGTGCTTTATGTTGCGGAGCGCGACTCTGTTGCCATTTCTTACGCGCCTTCCTTTTTTCGTTGACCAATTCTTTTATTTCGGGAGGATATCGTAGCCCGTATTTGGCCGGCGTTTTCCTTGGATTAGGCGTATTATTCCAGGAGGCGATCTGTACGATCTCGACGAAGCGATCAACCTCATCCTCAAGTTCATAGGGTGTCGTAAGTGGAACACTCAGTTCAACATTCTCTTCTATTTCGTTCCTAAAGCCTTCCCAGTTAGTTTTTCTACCAGTTAATCTCGCTGGCTCTAGGTTATTGACTAGTTTTACACTGTTAATAACGGGTGATTTTTTAGCTGGTTTGGTTTTGGCAACACTGGTTTTGACAGCTGACGTGTGTTTAGTACCTTGTGTCACTGTCAAACAGCTTCAGTTTGGTTTGCAATTTAACCATGGATCGTCTTACAAATGAACAACGCTTGCAAATTATTGAATTTTACTATCAAAATTCGTGCTCGATTCGAAATGTTCATTTTCGCTTTTTTATCGAAAAATTGTGTTCAGCTCATTTTTGGTTGAATGGGTACGTAAATAAGCAAAATTGCCGCATTTGGAGTGAAGATCAGCCAGAAGCATTGCAACAGCTACCAATGCATCCCGAAAAAGCCACTGTTTGGTGCGGTTTATGGGCCGGCGGCATTATTGGGCCATATTCCTTCAAAGATGATGCGAATCGCAGCGTTACTGTCAATGGTGAACGCTACCGAGCGATGATAACAAACTTTTTTTTGCCCGAAATGGAAGTTCTTGACTTGCATGATATGTGGTTTCAACAAGACGGTGCCACATGCCACACAGCACGCGAAACAATGGCGCAATTGCGAGGCGAGTTTGGTGAACAGTTAATTTCACGTTTCGGGCCGGTCAATTGGCCGCCTAGATCGTGCGATTTGACACCATTAGATTATTTTTTGTGGGGGTATGTCAAGGATAATGTGTATAGGGACAAGCCCGCTTCGATTGACGCACTGGAAGCCAACATCCATGCATTCATTCGTGAGATACCGGCCGATATGTGTGAAAGAGTATGCCAAAATTGGACTAAGCGGATGGGCTACCTGAGACGCAGCCGCGGTCAACATTTGCATGAAATTATCTTTAAACATTAAATTGCAAGGTTCAAACTATCGATTCAAATAAATATTTCATTCATTTTTTCGAATTTTTTGTGTTTTTTTTTTTTTAAAAAGTTCTAAACCTCTTAAAAAATCACCGTTATAACCGGTGAGTGGTCAGTGCCTTGATTTTGTGCGGTTTTTTCCGCAATGGCGGTGTCGGAAAGGGTTCACGTATAGGCGGATTCTATAAATGTGTGAGTGATGTCGCGACCTGACAACTTCCAATTTTCCCTGTTCTTATATCGCTTTGTTCCTGCAAATTCCAGGCGAGCTTTCCCACACGCGACCTTTTTAGGTAGCGAGAAGGATGTCGGATGAGAAGAAATGAAAACAGCGTGACCGTTGTGCGACAATTTGGTACCTTTTTCGAGGACACTAATACAATTTGTTGTTCCTTTGTTCCTTTTTATTATTTGGAAAATTCACATTTTAGGACTATTCGCATGAGAGCCAATGGCGAACGAACTACGAACAAGCGAATTTTTTACACTTCAATCAGTTCAATCATTGTTTAATGTTAAATGCGATAGAACTTTTTCATTCGTGGGTTTGTGGATCCGCGAATGTTTTATGTGGATTGTGAATAAAGTGTGACAATTCGCTGCAAGAATTTTCAATTGCTGTAATAATTTTAAATTGAGCTATTTAAATCGATTGAGAGTCAGATTTTTTTTTAGATTAGACTTAAGATTAATTTAATATAAGGCTTTGGTGGTAAATAGTATACAAATCAATTTTCAATTCATAAATACAATTAAATTCATTTGTTCGCAATTCGCGCTCATGTGAATAGTACTTAAAAAAGTTTTCAAAAACTGTGATTTCAAAATGAATATGTTTAAAAAAATAACGCGTAAATAGTGTTATAGTACATTTACACCGCACCTAAATTCAACATTTCGGAATAATACTTGTTAAATATTGGGAGAAAATACTAAATTTATGTAACAGCGTCAGAAAAAGGCACACTTTTCTTTCATCGCCCCTTTTTTTGGACTTTTTAAAACTAAATTGAAAGAGATCTTAAAAGTAGATATAAAAATGAGTTGATATAATTTTTAAAAAAAATTTAATCAACTTTTTATGTATTTATAAATAAAAATCAAAGCTAAAAGGTTTTCATTTTAAAATTTGTCATTTGAAAACGAATTGCATCTAAAGTACTGTCTAGCTTACCCGCAGAACAACCTTAAAGACATCTAATTCTAATGTTATTTGGTTGTTTTGGCTTTATTTATAAAAGAAACGTTGTGAGAGAGTGATCTTTTTATAGTCTATTGTAGTGTGAAACTAAAACCAAAATGTATAACCTTTCTCTAACAGTCCGGGAAATTGTTGCGAAATTCTGAAAAGTAACAAATAAAAAAAAGAAAAAAGTGTCATTTCTAAAGCTACTCTGCAATTTTAGAATTTTCGTACAATATTTAACAATTGTTTGCTCTCCTAACACTATAATCGTGTTCTGATAAACAGCAGCGTTATATTTTACTAAAATTCATTTGAAAATCACAGTGTTTCTAAAAATTGCAAAGTTCCTTTTCAAACTAAAAAAAGGGATACAGTAGCAACAAATTGTATCAGGATCCTCGAAAAAAGTACCAAATTATTGCACAACGGGCACGTTGGTCACAGCGCGCGGCTCACTCACACATTCAAATCCGATTCGGGCCGTTCCCTAGCGACATCGCCTCAAAAACCGCACAAAATCAAGGCACAGATGATAGATCCAAGCTCTCTTCAACTTTAATGTGGTTGGTAGGTATTCCTTTCACAACGAAAAAATCTATCAGGTCAGGTAGTTTTGAAGTATCAGTTGGCCAGTAGGTCGGTTTGCCCGTCGAGAGGAAATCGCAACTGTATTCCATACCTGCCCCATAGAGCATTCTACCTTTTCGCGAGATGTATCTGGAGCCCCAGAACGTGTGCTTCGCATTAAAATCGCCGCCAATAATGAAATTTGGTTTGAGCGATTTAAGCAGGTTAGTAAAATCACCTTTTTCAAGCGCGGAACGCGGTGGATAGTAGATAGATGAAATTCTAAGAGTACGCTGACTATTTTTAACTCGAATCGTGCACAGTTGCATAGTTTCGAGCTCTATCTTCAGGTCTTCGTATTGTTCAATGCAGTCTTTAATAAGCAATGATGATCCACCTCTGGCGTTCCCCGATGGATGACAAGCGTGGAAATCATTATATCCTTTTATTTTTAAATTCGATCCCTTTTTCACGTGAGTTTCAGAAATCAAGCAAATGTCAATATCTTTCTCGCGTATGAATATTTCCAATTCGCCGAGTTTTTGTAAAAGCCCGTTTGCATTCCAAGTGCATATTTTTAACATTGGTTTTTCATTCATGTTATTTTTGAAGCACGCGTTTTCCGTGAATTATTTTCGAGCTTAACCAAGCGATCGAGAATAATTTTGTTTATTTTGCATTGTTCTTCAAGTTTCTCGAGAATAACTGAGAAAACAAGAGAAACAGGGTCCGGCGAAGTTTCAACGTTTTTCGCTACTTCGAATGCCGCGGCCTGAGCGTAGGTCTGCACTCTGGCTGTCCAGCAAGTCTTTTGAACTTAACCCTCGTATTTTACCCCGAAAGATCCAAGGTTCCTGTACTAGGGCGACATCGATTTTCCTGGTCTCCATAAGAAGAACCAGATTGGCGCTAGTCGCCTTACTGTGATGAAGATTTATTTGTATTATCTTCATCACGGGCAGCTTCTACTTTTCCTCTGCTCTTCTGCTTTCCCGCTATCAGCCTGAGCTTGCAGCGTGTAATGCCTACTCGGACCTTGAAGTCGTGCTTGCGAAGTAGCGGCAGCGATTTGTGACTTAAGAGTACTGTCACTTCCATACCCTTTTCGGTGTACTCACTCGTTTCTAGGATTTTCCACTCCCTGCTTTGAAGTTCCGGGTTAAGGAATTGCAGGTTGCGTTCTATCCTTTCCGCGGGTAGTAACGGTCCTCGAATAAGTATTCTGCCTTTTGGTCTGGTAATGCTAAGAATCTCCTTTCTATCAACAACACGCAGATCGGCATTTGACCAAGGTGCTTTGGTGTTGTTGACGAAGTTCTTCAACCATACCAGCGTTTCTTTATCGTCACATTCCATCATCTTGAATCCTTTGAAGGTGGTTAGCTGTCCAAAGAGTGGAAGCTTATACTCTGCCTTCACGATAGCGTCATTGACACCGTCTAGAATTCTTTGTTCAATGAGTTCCCATTGGTTAGCGGTAAGTCTTCGGTTTGGATTACCAAGGTCGATAATTGCAACACGAAGACTTTCCTTCACCTTCTCAGCAAATTTCAATTTTTTGGCCTGCCTACCTACAACATTTACTAGGTATTAGATTTTAAATCATATTCAACAGATTAAATACTGATTATAAAGGAATTTATTTAGAGTACCAATTTTTTTTTTTTTTAATATTCGATATTCGATTAGCTCTGCGAAATTGCTTGTATACCTATTTTTATATTTACTTTGGGTGTGTATAAGGCAATTGCTTTATGCATTATTTATACTCATACGTTAACTTTAAAATTTAGTCCAAAAAGTAAATAAATTAACAAATATTGCATATTATGTATTTAACACTAAACGACAGGCTCAGTCAAATATCGAAATGTTGACGTATTTTGTCATATTTTGTAAGAAGTATCAAAATGGGTTAAGATTTAGGAATCGTTACTGAGGGATTAACTTACTGTTATAATTAATAAGTTTATATCGCCTTGCATCCGCTATATTTCTCGTGCTGCATATGTGCTGATTGGTAGCCACCAATAGCGGTTAATTAAAATGAAAATGGAATATTTTTGGTAGGTATCTGCGTTTTGCGAGTCGTAAATCAGTTCGCTTTGGCGGTGCAGAAAGTGCAGATATTTGTTCATATCTAATCAATTTTTCACCGATACCTACCGGAGTAAATAAATTTGTAAATTCTCCCAAACCTACAAAAGGCTATTAAGCATAGAGACCTTCTACCTACTCGCACTTAGGCTCAAATTAGTATTTTAATTAAAATGTTAAATTTGCAACCGTTAAACTTGAATGAATAATTTATAATTCGGTCATGAATATTAAATTACGGACTAATTAATGAAATTCAGCAATTAGTTTACACAAAATGTTACTTGCATTATTTTGTGCCTCAGTAAAGAAGGAATTTTGATGAAGCAACCTTTTCTACACATTATCACATCCTCGTTTAAATTTCAAAAAGGAAGTGTGCTTTGGACTTTAAGCTACTTAAGTGTTTCTATTTTATTTCGTCTTTGTTATTTTCGCGACATGATGTTGTAGCCCAACAATCTAGTTCCATCAAAAAATCCATTATGTTAATTTACCGTGTCAGGAAGACACATCCCTTCGTCGTCGTTTTCTCTCATCGCATCGCCCTAATATTATTCTGCCATAGAAAAACTGATAATAATGCTTGGGTAGGAGATGGCAAACTGCTTTTGTCCTTTTTATGGGTAACTGGGCTGTATGTCGACGAACCCTTTTATCGGAATTAAAAACTCCTTAAAATCCACTATTATCTAAAATGGTAAAAAAAAATGGAAATGCAACTTTCCTTCTCCCAACCATATTTTAATACATATAGCTTAAGTTTGATGTATTTATGAGTGGCAGGCATAGCATTTCCTTTCCAGTTTTTTTGTTTCCTTTTTTTCTGTAAGTGCATATGATATAGTAACTTAAAATCAGAAAAAAACTTTCCAACTCGTGTACAACTGTGGTATGCATTTGTATTATCCACTTTCGTCTTGATGTTTGGTGAAGCTTGTCATAAGTGCTTTTCCAGTGTTTGTAAAAAATGTAATATACCTATTACGAGGTGTAGGATGGCTTACCGACAAAATGAATTAAACATAAAAAAATAAGATATATTCCCTTTTTGGTACTATACCTAACCTATACATGCTACATGTGTGCACAGTTTTTCTATATGGCTCGACTGTATGCAGTGTCCGCAGTATCCATTTGCATTTAATTCGTATTGACACACCTATCAGTATCAGCCTGTCGCCAATATTGAAAGCTTTTTAAAATCTATAGCTATGCAATCGATGACCACGTTTCAAATGAAGAATGGGTGCTGTAATTGGTACGTACATTTTCTAGCTAAACTACCTTCGGTCCACTGGAATGCTGGTGTTTTCTATCTGCAGCCAACTGATTATAATAGGCAGCAGTAGCAATGTCACATATCGAGCGATATATATACAATACATACTCTTACAATACAAACGGTGACTAGCAGGGGAACGAACTTAGATGGAGCATGACTAGGTTGACCAGACGTCCCCTTTTAAGAGGAACTATCTTTTTGAAAAAATATGCAATTTGTGCTCTTTCTGGGATATCTAAGTTTACGGAATTTTGCGACACCACAAAACTATACAAACAAAACTTTTTTTCAACACTATTCAGATATTTTCTGCATCCGAACTCGTTCACTTCTGAACACAGCACAACACCTTCTTTTGATTTTTTAACTTTCTCCATTACGTAGTAAGAGAAATATATTGGTTTCGTACAAATTTCGAACTCGAGATATTAATTTAATTCTGACATTACGATGATAGAGGAACTCAAAAAAGTGGGTCGCAAAATTCTGTCCGGTCTGTCCGTATGTCCGTCCTTCCACGGGCCTACAGCCTAAACGGCTTCCCGGATTACGTTCAAACCTCGGATTTGGAGTTTTTGGGCTTACAGTTCGGGAGGTGTTTTTTTTTGCAAGGTAACCTCAATATTAATGGTACTTCCCGTACAACAATTTCGTACCAGTTTGATTTGATCGAAAACGGCTATAACGATTTCCACCAAAATCGATATTTAAGCTTAGGTAGGTTAGGTTAACATGACTGCGTACCCAGTTTTTGGCTAAAAATTCGAACAACGGAACTTTTGAAATTTCGACATATCTCGAAAACGGTCTATACGATTGTAACAAAAATTAATTTCTAAGGTTATGTGGTCATTTATAGCTTAATATCAAGCTCAGTTTTTCTCTATATTATCGTACAATGGATTTATGAAAATAGTAATTTTTTAAAAATATAGTTTTGTCTAGTTAACTTAAAACGGCATTAAAGATTTTGACCAAAATGCCAACTCAGAGTCAAATGAATGTTTTCAAAACTATTGTGTCCTTAATTTTCAATTCGAAGCACCGAAAACGCTAATTTTAAAAACTGGTCATATCTCGAAAACCCCATCTTCGATTTCGATAAAATGTCAAAAACGAAGTATTTCTTTTATCCGGAACAATATCATACAGTCAGTTTTCAGTTTGATAGTTACGCAATAGTATTTTTCCAACTAAACATTGCAATATTTGCAACTGTTATGTCTGGATAATTTTACAAAAACAAAAACTGCATTTGCACCGCACACACGAGCATCGGGATGTTCAATTTATAGCTACTAATGCAAATTCACAAACGCCTGAATTATTACATAATCTTTCTAAAGATATCGGTCTATCACGAGCAATACTTCCAATAATTGAAAACTTAAATCATATTCCAATCAAAATTAAAAACACATCCTTAGGTCAAAAACAGAAACTGCTACTAGGTACGCTTGTCCTGTACTCAAAAATCAAGTGAGGAGTAAGACCTTATAAAATAGCACAGTAGACGCCTGCGACATTGCCAGTTACTGAGAGCTTTAACCTTTAAAAACTTATATTGTTATTTTATATAACTGCCATATGAGATGAATATGCAAAAGAGGATTTTGTTTTTTTTTTTTTTGTCTAGTATCGAGAAAGTTTCGTTCGACCCAGTCGTGCACTTTATTTTACGTGGTATTCGATTGGGCGCTCTCAGAGCACTTTTTGTTCTCAGAGCAATTTTTATGATCGTTTGATACAAAAAACCCATCTTTTTCAAATTTCAGAGCACTTTTGCGAATCTAGATATTTTCTCAGATTTACCAACACAAGTGCGTATTAATTTGACAGTTGGTAGAGTTAGTTTACATTTTGAATGAATGGATCGCACGAATATTAACACAAAAAAAGGCAAGTGACGTTTTTATTTTCGATAAGCCACACGAAATCTGGAATCTGAGTGCAAATCTGAAGAAGCCTAAACGAATACCACATTAGTTTACATTTTGGTGAATTTTTTCTAAAGCTAAGAAAGGTATTAGGTTAGGTTAGGTTAGGTTGAGTGGGGTTGTGAGTTCATCACAAAAAGACCGGGCACCATAGTGGGCCCATCGCCATCCCCAGGGAACCGTTACGGTTAAAAACCTAAACCAAATCGCCCAGACAATCAATTTCCCTACAGAATTTTATAATGGTCTCAATATTGTTTGAGGAACCAACCTCCTCTAAGTGATTAAATAAGTACCTACCAAGTGCTTCCTTCTACTCCGAGCGATTGCTTGACACTCACATAGAATGTGAAAGATGCCTTCCGTGACTTGTATCGGTCCTTACAATACCTGCATATGTCCGAGTTGGCTAGCCATGAGACTAGCATGGCATGCTTCCTTAGAAGGCAATGTCCAGAGAGTATTCCTACCGTTGGTTCTACTGAAGTTGAGTAATTCTTCAGACTTTTTCCAGTTTAAAATGGGCCACAGTGCCTTTGAGACCCTGTGACCATCTAGCTGTGACCATCTTGTGGCTGCTAACTTGGAAGTTTTTTCGAAACCAACCCTTCTAGCCACGGCCATAGGTGGTCTTATACCCTCAATCATGGTGTCAAGTGGGAGCTCTGGTCAACATTTCCCGTACATACTTCTTGTTTGTGGCTTTCCACCAGACAAGAGCCCCATATGTAATTATGGGTCTTACTACCATTATGTATAGCCAATATAACATTGACGGCTTCATGCCCCATTTCTTTCCTGATGTTTTCCTGCATATGAAGAGAACATTGTAAGCCTTGCGGACTCTTTCCTGTACGTTAAGTTTAAAATTTAGTTTCCTGTCTAATACCGTGCCAAGATATTTTGCGCTCTCCGATAGAGAAAGCTCCACTCCTCAATCAAGTCTGGGCAGGTTGAAGGGTGTTATCTTGTATTTTGTACTCAGCGTTGCCAAGTCAGTGCTTTCAGCGTTAAATCTAGTGCCCAAAATACCATTTCAGTGCCGAAAAAGTTGACTTAGCGCTTGGGCGTTTTTTCAGTGCTTAACAAAATATTTTAGTGCTTTTTTAACGCCGCATTTTTGAATACTTTGCAGCCATATACCACAGGGGCAATTAAGAAAAACAAATTAAAAGTATCAAATGTACCTATTATTTTTGAAGTTTTATTGAAATATTTTTTTTATTTGACAGTGCACTGGCACTCGCCATATGACTGCTGAATATGAATATGATTTTGTTGTTGTTGTTTTTTTTTATTTCTATTAATTTTATCTACTTTCGAGCTGTTTTAAAAAAAATTACAGTTTCAGTGCCCAAGGGGTCAAAATTAACGCTGAAAATTTTGAAAACGGTGCTCAAACGCCAAAATGACTTGGCAACGCTGTTGTACTAAATAGTACGAGTTCGGTTTTCTCCGGGTTGACTCGTAATCCAAACCCTTCGGCCAACAATCTAATGTGGTTTTCCATTGGGACCAAAAATCAATCTTTTTTTTGATCTAAATCACTTTTCATGTTCCATTGGGACCAAAAATCAATCTTTTTATCGATTCAGAGCACTTTTTGCAGATCTCGATATTTTTTCAGATCTACACACACTCTCACAATACCAACATACTTCGCACAGCTGTTTTGCGTCATTTTAAGAAGTTTGCTTTGAAGACAAATGGGGGTAGTTTCGTGAAAACCAAAATAACGAAATACATTTAATAGCCATGGATATAATTTAGGAGGAACTATTAGCTTCATAGTTTTCCTCGTCATCTGCAGACTATGAATCACCAAAAATACTCTATTTGTATGTGCAATAGGGGAAACATTTTTCCAGTCGATATCCATTTGTGATTTCTGCAAAAACAAATGCAATTTGAACAGCTGATATTGTTGTCAAATATCGCACTAATCCATTTACAAAAGCAGATCAATTTCGTTGCATGTTCCATTTGCCCAGTAAAATCTGAGATCTGAAAAAGATTTGTGGTGGTCCCAATGGAAAACGACATAAGCCTATTGAGGGCTGTTTCCATAAGTTCACTCATCGTGTTTAGGAATTTTCCTTTAACAATGATAACTACGTCATCGGCATATGCGGTGACTTTAAAACCTGCATTGTTTAATTCTTTAAGTATGTCATATATGACCAGCACCCAAAGGAGGGGAGAGATAACCCCTCCTTGGGAGGTGCCTCTAGTAACTGATTTTCTTATCGGATTGTTTCCGAGAGTGGAATTGATATTTCTCGTCGAGAGCATTTGGCATAGCCAATTGGTGATGCGTTGCTCGACATTTATCTTTTCCAAGGCACTTTTGATTGCATCTTTCCTGATGTTATTAAAGCCACCCTCAATGTCCAAAAAGGCAGCTAATGCAAATTCTTTCTGGTGAAGGCTGCCTTCAATTTTGCCTATTACCTCGTGTAGAGCCGTCTCTACCGATTTACCTTTCAAGTATGCATGCTGAGCATTACTTAGAGTTCCGTTGCAACACTTGCTTCTTATATATATGTCAATAAGCCTTTCAAGTGTCTTGAGGAGAAATGACGACAGACTAATAGGTCTGAAGTCTTTCGCTGAAGTAGGACTTGGTTTACCTGCTTTTGGTATAAATAACCACCCTTACTTCTCTCCACGCCCTGGGTACATAGCCTCATCGAAGGTAGTTTGTAAAAAGATTTGCGATCATGTTCATAACTATACGGAGCCCTTTGAAGCATAGCCGCCATGATGCCCCGATGGCATTGAGCCGCGTCCTTAGCTAACATTTTGCGAAGTCTGGAAGCCTCGCTAGTATCTGTGATCGCCTCACCGAAAAGTTTCCAAGATTTTCTTTTGGATTGCCTGATCAAGAATTTAAACTCTCTCTTGCTTTCTATGTACAGATCCCATGTGACGTCGTCCCCCACAACTTAAGCCCTATTGTAGAAATGTCTAACTTGCCTTCTTTTGGAGCTTAACTCCTTGTTCCACCACTGAGGCTGGGACCTTTTGGTTGTCTTTCTGAGCGGGCAAACTTGTTCGTAAGCCTTCTGCCTAAGTTATCAACTTCCTTGTCTAAGTCTAACGACGTTTCAATGAATGGTACTTCATTTCCTAGCTGATGCCTAACTATGGATTCGTACCTATTCCAGTCAGCTTTCCTGGGGTTTCGATAGGTGATCGTAGCCTTACTGTGGAAGCCTATCTGAAAGCGAATCCACTTATGATCCGAAAGGGATGGCTCTTCTAAAACCCTCCATTTTCCAATTGTGAGGGAATCAGTACAAGATGCAAGAGTAATATCGAGCACCTCTTGCCTGTTCCGTACCACAAATGTTGGGGTATTGCCTTTGTTGCATATAGTGAGTTTAGTCGATAAGATAAAATCAAAAAGACACTCACCTCTAGCATTGATGTCACTGCTTCCCCATTGCGAATAATGCGCATTAGCATCGCATCCCATGACGAAGAGCCACTTGTCCCTGGTCAGCAGCTGCCTTAAGTTACCGGGTGGCACCCACGTGGACTCGTACGGCAGATAAGCCGATATCAGGCACACCGGTTTGCCTCCCTCTCTCTCGCAAGAGATTGCGGTTAGATCTCCGTCACTGAAATTATTCAAAATAAATGCCCTTATATTGTTTTTTTTTTTCATAGGATACAAGTCCTAATTTTACCTTCGTTAGCTTTGAAGTAAAGCGTCTAGTTCCTTATGGAGAGCCCCTGGCTCTTGTTGTTCGTGTTGATCCAGGGCTCTTGTATCAGTACGGCTGCAACGTCATGCTTGATTACGTAGTTGATCAAGCACGCCGTCGCAGCCTTACTGTGATGCAGGTTTATTTGCATCATTCGGTTCTTCCACTTCCGCTCCCTTGGTCATGACCTTAATCATGACCTTCCCCATGCTGTAGCGTACCATCCCTCTTTTGTCTTTTCGAGGGATGGGAGCGACTCCTTGCTCAGGCTCAGCAAGAAGTGCTGGCCAAATTGCCTTCTGGGACATGTCTTTAAGACCTTCCATGTATCAGCCTTCAGTTCCCTGTTCTGCTTGTGGAGAAGGCCGAGTAGTTTGTCGGGGTATGTATATGGCAGCGGAACCCATACCCAACCCATGCCTTGGGCGGAGAGTACTTAGCCAACTCCGCCACGGCAGTTAACCACTGTCCCATGGTCAAGCGTCCGCTCGGCTCCTGCTCGTTTATGACAGCGACAAGGAGCTCGTCCTTCGAGTCATAAACCTGGTGCACCACGGGCGAAGTACCAGCCTTCACCTTTTTGGCCGCACTTGGCTCAACGACATCGTCAGATCTGCCCCTCTTGCTAAGGAGGGTCTCCCTGACCTTCTCAGACACGGCCTTCTCTCTATCCTTTATGCCCTGTTTTAAACTGGCTGGTGCAAGTCCACTAGTGGACGGCCGAGTTTCATGCATGCCCTATCTACGGAAGTGAGAGTACTATCCATCTCACCTCCCGCTACGTTAGTGTCAGTGAGTGTGCAGTCTGCATCCTCGTTGTCACTAGCTAGCAATACCTCCTCAAGTTCCCTCTTCAAGCCGCAGATGGAAGACTGTGGTTCAGATTCATACGAATCATCTCCCAGTTCCATTGCCGGCGTTATGGAGTCCGTTCCCTCCCTTCCTGGAAAAATAATTTTTTTGTGTTTTTTAGTTTCTTTATATTTAAATTATTGTTCATATTGGTCCCACGAGTAAGGCCGGAGGTCGACCCAGGAAGCTCCGCCATACCTGGGTAGGGCGAAATACAACAGATCCTCGCCACGGCGTCTGAGGTAGCTCGTACTGGTTTTACCCCCAGCCTTTGATCCTTGGGTACGGTTTGCTATCTGGGGCCAGATTCTGTGAGGCGAAACGATCAAACGTTTTCGTGCGCACGAATGATTTGCCCTATGTTACACATGCAAATTTCTTCGTGCAAACGAAAACGTTTTAACGTTTCGCCTTACAGAATTTCGACCCTGCTCCAACCACCACTGGAATTAGGTTGGATTTAAAGGTTTATTCCTACCTCAAACTAAATGGATCACGACAAACGATCGAGACGTTAGCGTAAATCCTTGGCTGACACTAACCATTTAACTGGTTAGTCATTTTCAGGTGGGCGCCCACGTGAAGGACTAGAGAATGAGGATATGTGTCCAGGCCCACGGTAGACGGGAACATCCACCTTATCTTGTAGTAAATAGAAAAAGAAATAAAGTTGCAGCGATCAGGTTAGCAGACATGTTTTCACTTTGAATGAATTTATAACATTCATGTATTCAAAGATTAGAGAAAGAAATTGAATCAGGCATCTGCACCTTATCCAATTTAGTCCAATTTAGTCAAAAATGAATATTTGTATTTCTATGCATGTCAATCTTTTAATTATTAAAGTTTTAGTTGCACTTTGTGGATGCACATCGACATATGTATGTATACATCCACATGTATGTGCATATAACTCATTCCTCAAAATTCTTGTTTTCCCTGATAAAATATTAATCAAGGAACGAAGCGTAGTGCAAAAGGGATATGATGGACTTCGGCGAAGTTGATGAGTTTTACCCACCCTTACTGGCCAAAGAGGCCATCGTCATAGTTCTCACTGCTTTAGTCTATTTCTTTTTTGTCTGCTTTTATGTTTTCCTTTGTAGATGTGAATGCACTTTGATTTTAGTCATCATCATCATCCTTTTTGCTTATTTTTTTTTTTCTAAAGCTTTAAGCCAAGTCATTAACATGTCACCATTTATTTTTGTTTCATTTGTATTCTTGAACTTTAGCTGGTATTAATCCGTATTAGAAAATTTAAATGATTATCTAGAGTGACTCTGATATAGTAAGCATTTATAACACAATTTCATCTGTTTAAATTTATTAACAAAACTAATAGTAATAGCTGCTTGAAAGACATTTAGAACTATTTCATCTTCAGTTTCCTAATCTGTGAATGGTTCGCCTCTCTTGAAATGAGGTTAACTGACCAAAACAAAACCCAAATAGGAAAGAATACACCCGTTATAACTGTGTACATCCAGTTGCCGTAGATCTAGGGAACGAAAAATAATTTGATTACATAACGGGTTACAGTATCATTTATTGTACTTACAATGGAATCAACCAGTACGTATGTGATGGCATCCATCGACGCATTTATGGCTTTAAAACAGACATCGCCCAAAGAAAGCTCAGGAAATGAAACAAGAGTAAGAATTACGACTTGGAGGTATACCACAACCAGAGGATTCAGTACAAATGTATATATTGTTGTTAAAAACTTTGACGAGTGTCCATGATTTATATTTAGGATAATTGCTAAGGGGCAGCTCACTACGGCTATCGAAAATCCAAGAGAAAAGTTCAAGAGCCCTACGACTAGAAGAGCTGATCCCAAGCACAGCAGCGCTGCTAAATGCAATAGCTCCAAGCCGGCGGAAGTTAAGCGTACGAAAAATGGCACAAACGTTCCCAGGACCATCACAAATAAAAGTATAAACATTATTGCGACGGGAGTAGAAATTCCATAGCCTGCAAAAAGCGCAGCTAGTGAACTGTTTAGTGGTAGTATTTCAGTGAGAACTCCAAGGAAATATACAACGCCCATCAAGAGTAAAACCTTTATGTAGGGTAGCTCTTGATTCTTTTCGCTTGTCTTGGCGTCTTTATCACCCTGATGTTCATCATCTACACTATTTAGGCTGAGCCACAGGAGGAATGCTTTGATATACAGGGGACCTGCCATTAGAGCAAGGCATGGCATAAAATCCCCTATCGAGATGAACCGGTCGTTTTGTACTAATATGTAGAAGAAGTAGCTCTGATGAAATCGCTCAAGAAGATTGTTCAAACTTCTGGAAATTCCTTCGACAGTTTTAAGGAGAATAACAGCCGCCATATTATTGTTATTGGAATTTCCAGACGTACGTTTTACGGCCTCAAGGGTTAAGGACTCAATGCGATACCTATGGAAAAGGCCGTGATTGCCTGTTGGTACGCCGTTTGCTTGGCTGGCTATCATGGCTATTATGTTTTTCAGATTCTCTTTCACCGTAGTTTGCGATGCTCTACGTTTCTTCTTGGGGATTTGTTTGTAGCCGGATGGTACGCCCTCACGAACTGCCAAACGCTGTACTAAGTTGAACATATCCAAATTAGGCAACTGTCCGTTCAGTCCCTCTACCTTTACGTCGATGTATTCTACGTATAGACTTCGGTTAGCATGTTCATTAATTAGTTTGGAACTGAACTCACCGGCATCAAAGCCTTGAATTTCCAAATTAAGGGCAGCTTGGAGCGCACCGGCCCTTGCCGGAAGGTTACCACTGTTTAGCACAGATTTATCTCCAGTACCCCCTTCGTAGTACGCTTCAAGCCAAGCGTGTATGCCCAATTGTTCTTGCTCGGTTACCAAGAATATCAAATCCTTTGCCCAATAGTTTTTCCCTGTCAAAAGAAGAACGCTGTTATAATACGAGTTTTAAAAACAGTGCTTCTTTATACTAACTTCGTGCGAATTCCGCAAATGCTAGCAGCAATGGAACACTAGCAGTTATATCAGTATGAACTGAATTAGGTGGTCGGTAAGGTGCTGAAAATACGATACCCTCTGTCGACCCAATGCGAGGGGCACGTAAAATACCATAAATGTTCTTCCCTTGGAAGACCTTTCCCCCTCCAAAAGGATAGTTCAAGGTGAAATTATGAACATGTGTTTCCAAGCCTATTTGCTTCATCTTAGCTTGAACCCAAGAATATGGCATATTGGTTTTGTGATCATCTCGTTCTTTCTTCAACTCGTCAAGATATGTTTGAGCTAAGCGTCCCGAATCGTGCTTTAGTTCTGAATAAACCAAACCTGAATTGTGGTACAATATATAAAAGCATTAATACTAGTTTAAGGGATGATTAGTTTTATAGGTACCAGGTGATAAGGCGTTTTCCGATAGATATGTTGAATGATTAAAATCCGGATGACCCAGGCATACGAACCAAACCAGTCCGGCAACATACAACAAGAAACATATCTTCCTGTTGTGTTTTATAAGAGTGCGTGAAAACTTGTTCCTCTGATTTAAAGATGGATTTGTTAGTAGCCCCATTTTAGCGAAGGACTATGAAAAACAGATCTTTCAGCTTTTGTTTATCCCCGGTAATCTACTGTCAAATATAAAAGTTTTGTCAAAATAATGACGTGTGTTGACTGTGAAGTGAAGTGAGAACCGATGGATTGGATTATATTATGCAGAGCAGAGACAATACCAAAGATAGGTAACGGAATACAGAGATATATAACTTTCCAGTGGAAGGGCGGCTGCCTACAAGCTGTTTTCCAGAAAAATTCATGAAGTCACACACACCTGCTCATTTCCATTATAGTATATGTGAGTTCATGAATTTGACTTTGATGCAAGAATTCGATATTCTCTAATGTGTATTTCACTATTTATTTCAGTTTAATCAACACCTCGACAAAAACCAAACAAATTCAAACCGAAAAACAAAACAATTAAACACCGCGATGCTCATAAAAGCAAGATGATTCGGTCGGCCATTAGCAACGTGCTTTTTTGTTGGTCACACCTATTCACAGGCGGGGGTTGAAATTACAAAAACAACAATGTAAACAAATTGGTTTTGGGGGGATAGACGTAGGAAAGATAACCATCTCGTTTATTCATTCATCCCTGGACAATACCGAAGATAATGGAATACAAAACTTATATAAATTTCCAGTGGAAAGGCGGCTGCCTACAAGCATTTCCCCAGAAAAATACATGTAGGGCTATCGCAAATAAATTCCGATGGAAATGTTTCCCTTGTCAGCAATGTAAATAAGATTGCTGAATAAGAAACATTCCGGTGGAAATATTATTCCCGATAGGTGTGATGAAGTCACACACACTTGCTCATTCTAGTATTTATGTGAGTTCATGAATTGAACTTGCTTTTCACACCAAGCCCAAAACCGCGTTTTCCTCGAAAACTCGTCGATGCATTCACACCGACCACCAACTCGTTTTCGTTTGACGTTTCAATCAGCTGTGAGACACTGTAGTCGTTAAGCTTCGGGTTTTCGCGAAAACTCTCATAAACTTATAAACAGAAGTTTTCCCATACATATTTCTGTTTTCAAAACACCACGAAAACGACTTCCAATCGTTGGGTTGTTAAAACAAACACACTTTTAGCAGTATTCAGCAAATTCAGCAAATTCAGCAAAATAGCTGACTGAACAAATGTCACAACTCACAACTTAAAATCATTTTCACAATTAATTCATGGGCCAATACCATGTTCCCACCAACGTGATTTAGCTAAATCCACTTGATTTAGCTAAATCATCTCATAAATTACGTGATTAACCATACATTTTCGTGATTACTAATTACGTGATTTAGACGTGTTTAATTTTTAATTACGTATCTGTCATCGCAAATCCACACAAAATAAAATCGAACATACCTGCAGCGCTTTCAATTCATTTCAATGTTATTCAACAAAAAAACAACAACACAAATGTCAAAAATTTTACCCCAAATTCAATTTTCTTCGTGTTTCGGTGTATTTTGGTGTTTTTATTAAGTACAACAATCATAAATTGTTTTATTTTTGGCAGAGGTGTGATAACAAAAGAAAAACAACGAAAAAAAAAACTACCCTCTCCGAAGTGGACGAATTCTTTCTGCTGGATGTCAAACTAAATCACGTAAAATTCGGTGGAGACGCCTTTCGTGATTTATAAATCACATGAGTTAAATCATGTTGGTGGGAACATGGTGTAATATTACTTTGAAATGCACTTATTTAATTTTGTTAGAGTTTGCACCGAATTTTAACGACTAGTGTCTCACAGCTGAATGAAACGTCAAACGAAAACTAGTTGGTGGTCGGTGTGACGTGTGAATGCATTAAACCGCATTTACATCATCACGCACGCGCAATTTTGCAACAAAACCGAAAAGAGAGATCCGTTTATCCGCAGTCAATACTATTAAAGGCGTAAGAATGAGATCACAAATCAGACGCCTACGGTGTCATGGATGCTCTACCCATAATTATAGATACGTAAAACGGAAATAGACACAGGTTCCGCTCACCAACATTTCTGCAATTGCTTGAAAACATTAATATTTCTGATTTGGAACATGTGAAATGAGATTGGTTATTAGTTTCAGTAAAATAAACCAACAATTCATCAATCAGTTTCACGAACAACATAAATAATTGTCCGTTCATCATTTCCGGAAGCCATATTGTTTTATAGGAATGCGGAATTTCTTTAGTCATCGCTATAAAAATATCAACATGCAGAGCTTTCCTATAATTCCTATCACGCAAACAAGATGGCCGACCTAAATACGTGTCACGGTTTTTTTGCGTGTTAGGTAATGCTGTCCCTTTCGGTCACACGGCTATTTAGTATTTAGCATCCCTTTAATTTTGCTTGATAGGAATGTGTGAACATGTAAATGCAGCATTTGAACTCATCTTGATTGTCTACACAAATTTCAAAGCCCGCAGTTTTTGCTCTGATGTGAACAGTACCTTAACCTATTAGTTTTCTTTTATCTGTTTACAGAACCTGGCGCCCAAAATACCGGGAGGTTTGGCATAAAGGATTTCTGCCTAAAATGCAAATACTGACCGTTTTAGCTTTTTATTACCTAAAAGTCTGTGTTGACTTATTCCCATCCAATGTCGATAAAGCCAGAAATCAGCTTTCGTAAATTATTTTAATACATATAATTAATTTCATTTGCCTGTACCTTCAAAACGCTTGCATCGCAAGCTTGGGTAGTGGATAGGTGGATAGTGGTATTTCAACAATCATCAACTTTTTTGCTACATCGGCTTTGACATTCAGGCAGCCAATATAACAGCGTATAAATTTCCCGTTTTTTGTGCACACATACAACAGATATTTTTTCTGAAAGCAGCTAAAAGCAAAAACCTTTTCACGGTGATTCTGTGATAGTTCGCAATTGATTGCGTTGTGCTGAGAAAAATTTTCCTAATTTCATCGCTAACGACATTTCAGCAGAGAACATCGAAGAAAGTGATTAACAGAAAATAACTTACAAACGAAATTAAATGGCTGAAGTTGCTAATTTGCCACAGGCACCAGCTTCGGAGCACTCGTCAGTTTCTGCAACTACTTTGGCTGTCGATGTACCAGTGGAAAATATTAAAAATGAGGTAATTACATAGTTTGCATTCAAAATAAAATAATATTCATAAAAAGCCCGATCTTTTTATTTGGGAATAAAAAAAGTCACAATTACAAACGTAGGGTAAAAGTGCTCACATATATCTATATTAGAGCAGTCGAGAGAGTGCACAATTAAAATGAAAGTTTGGCGGTGGCCGCCGTTTAATCATTAGACTATAATGACCTCGTTTCCAGTTGCCACAATATTCGGTTGGGTAGATCATATTATTTCCTTTTGATATTTTTGTGGGGTAAAAGAATGGTTATCGGTGAATATCATGTTGCACTTTCTTATCTGCTATTTAAACGCAATGACTTAGTGAGAGCGACAAGCTGCTCTCGATTAACATTCAACTGCAGTGCCGATGCCGAGTAGAGAGCACATTTCACATTTTGTTGGTTTCTTTCTTTTTTTTCTCTAAAAGGTGAATGATTTGGCTTCGGGCGGCCAGCCGGGAACATCACCAAATCACGAAAAATCGAGCAATTCTCACCATCATGACTCGGAGTATGACACAGCAAGCGATCTGGAGGGTGGTGCTCATGGCGAATACGACGACGATGATGATGATGATGATGATGGGGACGAAGAGGAGGAGGATGATGATGATGAAGATAGCCTTGAAGACGTGGGAAATACCGACACGGATAGCTTGGAGTTCGACGTTGAGAGACAACGCGGCGATGGCCAGGAAACAACAGACTACACTAAGAAGGTAGACGAGGATCGAAGCAATCCCCAGTATATCCCAAAAAAGGGCACGTTCTACGAACACGACGATCGTACAGCTGATGAGCCGTAAGTATCTTGCGATTTATTAAATGCAGTCGCTAAATATTTGACATCGTAGGGAAGGTACTCTGTCGCAAGTGACTGAAATAAGTGAGGATGGAGAAGTTAGCGCGCTTTCACCAACAATTTCGCAGGCTTCCAAGACAATGAAAAAGTGGCAGCCGGCGTCGGGTGGAGACCGTTGGTCACATGACCGCTTTGAAGCTAGTGAGCAAGCACCAAAATCAAGATCTGAACTTGTGTCCGCATATGGGTAAGTACATTTTTTGATTAAACATGGTGGAAACTTTTATATTTCCCTTGTAGATATGACATAAGAAATGAAGACGGACCTCCAAGGGCCCGAAGGCGGCGACGTTACGCTCGTGGGCCGAGTAAATACTCCCGTAATTGGGAAGATGAGACTGCGTACATTAAGGCAAGCAACGCGCAGAGGAAGCCTCCAAAGCCGGAAGACTTCCCTGCCCTGGAAGAGCGGCAAAAGGCACGAAAGTCAAGAAGTTACCGCGACGAAAAGGAGAATCGCTTTGATAGACCACAAACCGATCGCCCACGTATTGGAGGTCAGCAGACTTCCAACAGAGAAAACAAAGAGCATATTAAGCGAAGCACTGCAAATACGAAAAATTTTCGTGCCGGTAATCGCCAGCCAACAATGGACTTTAAAAACAAAAACCGTTCTAGTGGTAGTGCTGCAGGAAGTCATGCTAATTCAAGCCGAGGAAGCAACAATATCGAAAAAGATTTCAATATTGTAAGGTCCATCGTCAATCAACCAGCAGAAACAAATGTGGAAGCATCAAAGCTCCAAAAATTGCCAAACAATAAATCAATCAACGTGCAACCGACCTTAAAATCTATTAACCAACAGCCGTACAATGGATACGATCACGGCCAACAGATACATCCATCGCCGCAATCAGTCAGCATCTCTAATTCAGGAGGCTATAGTTCTCGAGAAATAAGTGAAAAGTTCAACAACAGTCACAGTGGTCATAACAGACAAACTAGCTCAAACTTATCAGCTCGCTTGCAGCAAGCACAGAATCGTAACGATCCCAGTCACGTTGGCAGCGTTCAAATGCATACTCTAGCTAATCAACATAGCTCGCAAGTTGCTAACCAAAACACTTTGCAAAGCAATATGCTAGATCTTCAGCAGCAGCCACAACAACCAACACAGCAAGTTGTTAATCAGCAGGAACATGCACGATCGAAGCGGTACTCAAGCTTGAGGCAAAGGTCGCAACATGATACAACCAGTGGAGTTGCCAGCAACAACCAACATTTAGATCAACATGCCTTGCAGCAGTTACATATGCAACACGAAGTACAGCAGCAACAGCAAATAGCACCAAATGTGCATACACCTCAGCAGATTATGCTACAGGAGCAGCACTTAATCCA
Organism: Cheilosia vernalis; assembly: GCA_949126925.1. Lineage (NCBI taxonomy): Eukaryota > Metazoa > Arthropoda > Insecta > Diptera > Syrphidae > Cheilosia > Cheilosia vernalis. Next base: position 56,213,999 of record OX421362.1, on the reverse strand, counting down.
GGCTAATCTGATGCAGCTCTACCATCAAGAGAATCTGCAAGCGCAAATGCAAGCTCTGCAGGTATCCGGGTTGCCTCCAACTTCAGCATCACAACAACTGGCTGCTGGCAAACAGCCTTTCACTGGAATTCCGCAGCAATATTCTGCTGCTTCGGCTGGCCCACCAGCGGCAGCTTATTACACCCCCACTGCGCCCGACTATAGTTCTCCTCCACCTGCAGCTGGTCCACCCCAAAACCAGTACCCGCAACAACCAACTGCTTTTCTGCAGACGCAGTCTGCTTCTGCTCCACTTGCCTTTAACCCGACAGCTAGCCAGCCACTTAGCCAGACTGCTTTGGCGCCATCAATTGCTGCTCCGGTTTCAGCACCGGTGCCTCCAGGCACCGTCAACTACGTACAGAGTGCTTCTCAAAATCCTTCTGCAACACCACCTGCTGCCTATCCGAACTATACCAATTATCAAAACTTCAACACTGTCGGGGGCACAACGTACTTTGTTCCATCACCGCAGCCCACTGCTCGACCTGTTGTCTTGCCACAGCGACGACCCACAAACGCTATACCCATATTGCCTCCATCGGAAAAGACAAAGCGCAACCAGGAGAACAAGGAAGACGACTCTAAGAACAATTCAATGTCAGGATCAACACCTTCAGTGTCTTCGACTTCCTCGGCCAACGCCCCTATCGGAAGTGCAGAAAATATTGACCATATATTGGACAATATGTTCGTACAACGACCGGCATACCAACCACAAACGAGAAAGAGTTCCTCGCCACCAAATGATGATTCGAATAAATCATCAACTACTTCGTCAATTGGAGCCGCTGCTGTACAAGCTGATCCTGCCAAATCTAGGACTCATGACTCATCTGCTGTAGGTATCCCAATCACACACCGATAAGTCTACAGGCTATTAATCTATTTTACTCTTCATTTTTATTGTTTAATTTTATTGATTTTATTTTTATTTATTTTTTGTGCTAATAGAAGTCACCTCTGCAGGATCTTGAACCGTCCATAATAAAAAAATCGGCAGTGCCAGCAGCAGGTACTGCTAACGCTATTGCGATGACCACAGCAACCGCGAATGCTGATTCCGGTTCTACTCTGGCTGAAGCTCCTCTATCTGAATCCGTACCGCAGTAGAACTAGCTAGATCTAATTTAGTTTGGATTTTTCAAGGTCCATATTTTGTTGCTATTTCTTTTTTTGTCGTTTCCATTTATGCTATTGCCGTTTTTATTGGATTTACTTTTACCTGCTCTGGAAGGGAGCGCTTAACCTTCCAAAAACCGATATAATGTATCCGAGCTTTGCGTTTATATTTCCTTTTATTTTTATTATGATTTCTAGAATAATAGTTATGTGAATTACTTGATATAATTGAATTATATAACATTTCAAGAACGTTGTAAAAACATTGAATTATACATAAATATATGCATACGAATTAGAATGAAAATTCATGTGTATCAAACAGAATCGATATTATGCGAGAAAGCATTTACTGTTATCATCTATTCTTTTAGTTGTTTCTTTTTTTTTATAATTTATTTTTATCAAATAAAATTCAAAACTGAATACTCTCATTAACTAATTACTGTTGAATTGAAGGTGAATGCACTGCACATAGTTGGCATAGATAACACCGACTTGCTGAGGTACCTGAATGGATTCAATACAAAAATCATCGTTTGATTTATGGATGCCAGCTTTTGGTTGTGCCAAATTCCATCGCGGAAGAGAGCGTCTATTATTTTTTATATGTCAAATTTTCATTCTAATCTTGCAAAATTTTATGTCTTACTATACTACTGTCCTATAGCCCAAAATGTCAAAATAAGAGAGCTCCAGGACCTGACGGCATTCCAGGGGAAGTGCTAAAAGCCATCGCCCAAACCTGCCCGCAAATTCTTCTGAATATGTACAACAGCTGTTTGGAAGAAGGGATTTTCTTTAAGAAATGGAAAATACAACGCCTAGCTTTAATCAGCAAAGGAAAAGGGGACCCAAACTCTCCTGCAGCCTATAGACCGCTTTGCATGTTAGATACGGCAGGCAAACTACTAGAAAAGCTGTTGAAACCCCGGCTCACAACTGCAATCCAGAGTGCAGGAGACCTATCCGAAAGACAATACGGTTTCAGAAAAGGACACTCAACGATCGGAGCAGTTGAGGAGGTGATCAAAACTGCGAAAGCCGCTCATCGAGGAGGACATAGCTCGAAATGAAAGATCGCCGTTCTGGTAACCCTAGACGTGAGAAACGCTTTCAACACAGCCAGATGGATAGACATGCTGAAATCGCTCGAGGAGGTCTATAGGATACCGCAGTACCTACTTCGTATAATCAAAGACTACCTCAGCGAACGAAAACTAATCTATGCCACAAAAGAAGGGCCTCGTGTTTAACAAATCACAGCAGGAGCAGCTCAAGGGTCAATCCTTGGACCCGACCTTTGGAACATATTTTATGACGAGATTCTTCGTATCGAAATGCCTAGCGACACCTTTTTGATAGGGTACGCAGACGACATCGGCGCGGTGATAACTGCGAGGGACACTGAGGAAGCACGAAGAAAGTTGAACCAGATCATGAGACGGGTCTATTTCTGGTAAGAAACCCATGGTCTTAGCCTTGCACATGAAAATACCGAGATTGTTCTGCTAGCCAGAAAACATATACCGACGCAAATTGAATTCCATATAGGCCCAGACGTAATCACCAGCAAAAACGCCGTAAAGTATCTTGGTGTAACTATTGACTCGAAATTCACATTCTGGAGCCCTTCGCATCGCAAGTTCTTACCGCACTGTATCAGAACCAGCCGCGCTAGTCGTTGCAGGAGTGACACCCGCAGAGAGAAGGCTCGTATATGACAAGAGAGCGGAAGTAGGAGCAGAAGCGGCAACGACTGAAGCAAAACAGACCACCAAGCTTTTATGGCAGCAAAGGTGGAACTCCGAAACAAGAGGTAGATGGACCGCCAGGCTGATCAGAGACGTCGCTGAATGGACAACGCGAAAACACGGAGAAATAAACTATTATATCACGCAGTTTCTAACCGGACATGGAAATTTTAATGCATACTTGCACAGGATGCGGAAAATTGAACATCCGATATGCCAGTACGACGACTCACTGGTAGACGAAGCTTTTCATACCTTCTTCACGTGCAGCAGGTGGACCGTGGAAAGACAGGCTTTGGAATCGGAGATAGGTTATATTTCCCCCGAAAACATCATTGGGAAGATGATCGCAAGCGAACGTGCGTAGCTGGAAACGGGTATCAGCGTTCATCGAAACCGTGCTCAAAACCAAGAAGAGAGAAGAAAGCCAGAGCACACCCTCATAGAAGAACAGGACGTTTATGAGGTAGAAGGAAAATAACGGCCCCCCGAAGTAATACGAATAGTGGTTCCAGGGAGCTGTTGAAGAATGAAGAAAGCCAAAGGGAGAGGGGGAGTTTAGTCATTAAGAGTCTGACACACCAGGATAGTTTAAATTTCTTGACGGTGCATGATGCATTCTTCGCCCTCCCTATAGGAAACAAACAAAAAAAAAAATGTAATTGGAATATGTTTATAAATTTACATTTAAATACCTGCAATAGAACCAAAGACCCACTTGAAATGCAACCATAAAATCAAATTTTCTATATAGAAACAAATACATGAACCGCTTATGCTCTCAGCCAAACGTCTAGTTGGGATAGCCTGACCAAAATATTATTTCCCAGTTTGGATGCTGTCCCTCACTTCCAACCCATTATAACGATGTGTAGACAGTTGCTGATTGGCCGAAGATGAGACACCTAAAATCTTGACATTCATTTGAAAAATAAAAAGTTAAGTCTTGGAATCAGTAAATCTCCTTTTCACTAGTCGGTCAACAAAAGTAGTGGCAACATTGTTTCTAGCCTGGACCCACCACTTGACTTTCGGTTGCTGAGACGAATGTTCAATAAAAAACGCCTATTGTCAGTATTGGTCACAAGCAAGACTTTGATAACTGAAAGTCCGAATAACTGATAAACATGCATCGAAGAGATACACAATGGATACCATGTCGTTAATAAGATGAGCTGAAGGGTGAAGTGCGCAGATCATCTCGGCAAATAAATTTATACCTCGTTGTTAGAAAGACATTTTTAATCCTGTACTACACCCGTACTTTCTACTTAATTTGGAAAAACTCTACTTTGTATTTACATCAAATTTACATCAATTCTGTCGTATTTATTATAGTAGCTCGTCGTAGCTTTGACGTATGTAAAACCAAGTCAGCTTAGTCCTCGTTTTGTGATTTTTAAATAAATGTTATCTTGTAAAGAAGATCCCATGTACAAGACAACAACCCGAAAGTACATCAATTAATTGTTTTTCATTTATTTAAAAAAAAAATTAAAACATGGGGAAATGTTTCACAAAATTAGTAAGTTGAATCAAGCTAAAATTTCACCCCAGAAAAAACCTCTTGGAGGGTTGAAGTGAAGTGGAAAGATGTCTGTCACTTGATTGTTTGTCGTATTTCCTTTTTAGTTGGTGAAATGTAAGCAGCCTGCACGCGATATCCGAAAAAATTGCAGTGAAAGAGACGGGTTGGTTTTATGTAGAATAATAATAAAACCTTGTCAAGAGCTTAATGAACGCTCGTACAAAATAAATCTTCGCATACATTATAATGCACCTAAAGTTACCCGTATTGAAAATATTCAATGTTAAAAAAACTGAATGGACGCACATTCCAGAAAACTTCTTTCACGCAGTTGAAGAAAGAATTGGTTATATCTATCCTCCTTTTTGGACTATCCAACCAAAAACAACTTCAAACAGTACCAACTGATAATACTTCTTTTCTTGTTCATTCAGCGATGTACCTACATTTGTATTGCAGCCAGGAAATGCATTTGGTGTCCTTCCACGCTAAATGTCAGTCGGATTAAGCCCATTCCCCCTAGATCTTAGATGGCTAGCGACACGCATAATTAACGTTTAAATAAAAAATGCCCTTAGTCATCCAGAGGTCGAAGAAACGCGATTTAGGTACGTAATTGTCGCGTCGCTCGACTTCACAAAAGAGTATGTTGTCGTTTTCCATTGGTTTCACTCGGGGATCCACTCATTCTGAAACCAAGAACAAGGAACAAGAAAACTGCTTCTGGTTAAAACCACAATTGTATTGGTCAAAATGTCAGTCCTAGGTTGCTGCAGTTTAGTAAGTGCGAATGGATTCTAACTTATATTTTGTGTAGCAATGGAACAGTTTCAGAATTATTTTTTTCGATTCCGTACTCTTCTTTCTAGACGTTTCTTTTTGCCCAGGAAAAATGGCATAGCTTATCAAAAACGGTTCCTATGTCGTCACCTTCATCCATTTCATAGAGAACTGCTTTAGAAAAAGGTGTAACATTTATTTTAAATTTACAGAAACAATCGGAATCAATGATTTACATTACAACTTGTAATATATATATGTAAATGAAACAATATCAACATTGTTATCCCACAGCCGTTACTACACATCAACGAAATTGCTGTGCAAGAAGATTATGCTGTTATAGTCCGCACTTGTTCCAATGCCATTGGCAAGTATTCTATTGGCCTTTTGGAACACTTCCCCGTTTACGCCGTCAGATGTACCAGGTATGCTCAGCACATGTCTTGCCACGATCTTCAGATGTGGGAAAAGCGTTATTTTCTTCCAAAATTCCAGCAGGTCCTCGTTGGCGAAATCGAAGCTCTTTGTAGAATAGTACCTATTTATTTCTTTATCAATAACGTCCGATTCGTGATCGCATCCTTCCGCTGCGCAGTCGTTCCTAAATCGTTTAAGAAATATTTCTTTTATAGAATTGAACACTTCTTGCCGATCAGTCTCCGACAGAAATTTAAGGCTCTTAAAGTTGGGATTGAGAAACAGTGCAATCTTGTAGATCGGATGATCAATAAGAAACTTGTTCTGGATCAGCTCGAGGGTGTGAAACTTCAAGCGGGCGTTTTGACGATGCTCGTACAAAACCGGCGAATACTGCTCGATGAGTTTCTTTTTCCACAGCAGTATTCCGTTTATGGTGATTTGGTTCTGTCTTATCGTATCGACGCACAATTTAACTACCTGAAACCCGTTTAATATCGTTTTCACGGTGTTCTTGGGTATGTCCGACAGCGCAATGTGATCTCTTTGGCACGGAGGTCTTTCTTTCAATAATTTCTCTATCGGTTTGTTCATTTCGTAGAACTCTTCCAACAGATCCAGCAGACACTCGCCTTTGGTAACCGAATAGTTGTGTTCCGTAGTTATATGTTCGAAGAGTTCTTGAATTTTCACAACTGTGTTCGAAATGTTTAGTTCAGTATCTTCAACCTGCAGTACCTCGTTGACAATCATTTCCAGGCTATGCGTTACACTTGGCAATCGGGTGTAAGTCTCAAAAGCCTTGACTAAGGTCTCGTTGTTCTCATTAAGCACAACAATGCAGCGTGCCTGGAGTTCGTCCGTTTTGATGTATTCGTTCATAATACTTAAAAAGGCGTCTTGCACATTATCATGCGTGGCATTGTCGCGGAATTCGCGTGTACCTAAAACGAATATTCTATACAAAAAGGCTTTCGTAACTATGTGAGTTTTAACTGTCAGATAAGACATAGCTCTTGAATTCGGTAAATCGTCTTTTGCTAAATCTACACTCAAGCTGAGGTGCGGCTCATTGGCTATCAGCTCTTTGATTTCCGTTTTAAGAGCTCGTACTCGATTGGGAATGCTTTGCTTTAAGATTGTATCAATGCCAAGAAGGCAGTCATTTGCGTTTCGATCGCCGTGCATCGCCCCTAAACGGATTAGACTCTGAGCCAGAGCTCGAAAGCTGGGGTCTTCAATAAAACTAAGTGATTGGCCAGCACTCGTTATGATTAAATCAACCAGGTTATGTGTCACGAGGTTTGTTGTCTCGGGAAGTGTTTCACTGACTACTTCAATTTCGCTGTAGTCAACATGTTCTTGTTTTGCTGCCGATAGACTATATTTTTTCAAACACGGCTTTGGTTTAACATCTACCAGCGTTTCCGACAATTTCTCTTTTTTGTTAGTTGGCAACTTCTTTACGCTCTGATTTTTGGAATTGTGATTGGTAATGTGAACAGCCAGTTCATTTTCGTCCACACCGCTAACGAATGTGTCGCATATAGTGCATCTAAAGCAATTCTGTTTGATATCTGCAACGACAACAGTAAGAATAAAATAAACTGACGAAAAAACGCAACACTTACCTTCGTAAAAAACTTCTTCCAGCCAATTCCAGAAGGAATTTTTTATATCCTTCTTTTTGGGCTTTCTAAATAGAAACAACTTGGACTCTTTGTTGACATTGTACATTTTCCTCAATTGGGTGCAGCTGAAAATAGTTATCTTCTCTACTTGTTCTTCATCTGAATAGATTTCCACCTTTGGAATAAGATTGTTTTCAAGTTCACTGCATTCGTCAGAGGAAGCATTTGATTTTTCAGCATTGTCTCCGGATACAATGCTCTGGGAATTTGGAAATTTGGTGCGTTGCTTACCCAAGCTGCGTTTTGCTCGCAATATGTGCGCACAACGCAATGCATGCTTTCGTATAGAGGAAGTGCCATTTTTATTTGTATATGAGACGAACATCCCACAATAACGACACCGAGCGAACGGCTGCTTGAGTCCCTTATAGGAGACCACATCCAAAAACTGCCACGCAAAACATTTAAAATTCGGTTTCGATTTGGTTACAATAAACTGTTTTTCTTTCGGACTGCGATAAGCTTCAATTAATTCCTCACGCGTTAGTATTTTAGGTTTTTCCGGGTTTTTAACTGCACTAGTTCTGCCTCTGATGGATCGATTGTTAGCAGTTTGTTGACATGCTTCTTTTTTTTCTATTTGGGAATGACAATTATGACTTCGGAGCTGTTCAAGTGATTTTTGTGGATCTTTGTCAAAGATTTCTGTGCAATCACGGCATTTAAAAAAATTTTGTTCAACACCACCATAAGTTACGGCCAGAAAATTATTCCATATAGAATTGTTGTGCGTAGCACTGCCTACAAATTGAAAGTTGGAGTTTTCACTTGGGTCCTGTAGCTTTTCCTGTATGGCTTCCCGTGTTAGCAGCGCCTGTGCCAACATATATTCATAGTTCTGTGCCGTAAATTGTTCAGGTTCTTCCTCAATTTCATCGTAGATTACTATAACATCATCGTCCATGATTCCCTGAGTAAGATCATCAAAAATATCACAAATATATGTACTTTGCACTGGGAAAAATTCTTCTACTTACAACTTGTTGCTTGAACGTAGCGCCCGAAACCTTTTATTGAAGGCAAACTGTGGTAAACAATGGTAGAAATTTCCGTGTATATTTGGAAATGTAAATATTTTTTTCACAAATATAAATACAACTGAAGCGTTCGTGCTGAAAATAAATGCATTTTCAAAATCCGAACCAAAACAAATGTATTTCTCACGTTTTGACGTTTTACATAGGGGGAACAAAAATTTCCTCTGCGGGTGTGTTCGGCGAGTTGACTTTTATGTGGTAATCGATTGGGCGCTCTCAGAGCACTTTTTTTGCTCTCAGAGCAATTTTTATGTTCGTTTGGTACAGGAAAAAGCAATCTTTTTCAGATTTCAGAGCACTTTTGCGAATCTAGATATTTTCTCAGATTTACCAATACAAGTGCGTTTGAGTTTGACAACTGATGGAGTTTGTTTACTTTTTTAGTGAATTTTTTCTCCAGCAAAGAAAGGCATTGCATCGAGTGAATCTATTTTTGTAAATTATTTATATATAAATATTTAGAAATCAATCGGGACAAATATTTCTAATGTTTTAATACAAAATTTAACCAGTGAATGGAAATCGCTTAGAAAAGTGTCGAAGACTACACATATTCAAATCGCACGAATATCAACACAAAAAAGAGCAGGAGCAAGTTTTATGTTCGATTAGCCACACGAAATCTGGAATCTGAGGGCAAATCTGAAGAAGCCCAAACGAATACCACATAAATATGGGTGGTTATGCAGCTCCTTTCAACTGAACGAAAGAATAAGATCGCTTGTAGGTAGGTAAGTACCTACTTGTAAGATGACTCGCAGATTGCAGAGATTGCATAGATAATTAAAAAAAAAAACGTGATGAGTATTAATGTTTGCACAATAAAAGGCAGCTATGTGAATAAGTTTTCAAATAAAAAAAAATGTTTAACGTAGTTTGTAACTAGAACGGTACACCAAAACCACTCCCCAACTTTAACTAAAGAGCACTAATTGTTTTTTTAATTTGAAAACCGCATTTTCTGCAAATCCCAACTAAAAGTACCTATGCGAAATGCTTACAAGTAGAATAAGTTCGGTAAGTTATTATGTCTACAGCACCTAAATATGCCCTTTGCGGTTCCCAGTGCACCCAATCTCCATTACGTATCAAATCTTCCGAGTCTATTTTGGACAAGGTATTTATCCTATAATATTTTTACAAGCATTCAAGATTTTAAATAATTCCCTCACTGAACATTACCAATTTGCACGATCCGAACCAATCCGAACCACTTGTAAGGAATGTGAAATGGCTGACCACTCTGGGTGCACATAAACTTATATACTACGATTATGTACTATGCAGCAGCAGTAGTTTACCATTCTTCGGTGGAGTGTATTGTTAAGTGTCAGATCGAATTCTATTTTTATATTAATTCTGCTGCAAATCATCGCACCATCCTTAAACTTTTCCTTAAAACATATTCCAATAATAATAAGTACATTATTTGAGCGCAAGATATTTTGCAAAATTGAAGACTATTCGTTGAGTAATATTTTCTACTGTGCAAGAGAAAATGACGAAATTCCATTAAGGCCCTTGGCACTATCAATAAACCCACACATTAGCAGCGGGCTATAATAACAAGAAAAAAATTAAAATTTCGCTGCACCGCATTCCAATGGATGATTCCTCGTGGTAAAACTGGGTGGAAATGGGGTATGAGTAAAATCACGATCAATCTCTTTGGTGAACATAATTGGCTAAGTAAAACTAAAACAAAAGAGTTGAACATCGAACTGAATTCAAGGAATCTATCATGACTTACCAAAGCAAAGCAGACTTTGTTTTTTCCTTAAATTATGTGAGACGATCGTGCGTTTAGACACACATCTCGTGGAAGTAATAGAGAAAAATGAGACTGATTTAATTTTAGTAGCAATACCAGATTATCGCATAATGACTGAATTCCTGCCGCTTTGTGATGTACTCTTTAATGTAATATCGTTGGCCGGGTACTTCTGTGACGTTGTCTTTGACGTCGTGTTGGGATATGCTCTCTTGGAACGGGGTCGCATCGGTTACTTTACTATTGTGATTTGCCTGGTTCTGCTATCGCTGCTGGTTTCACAGATTGTTTCCTTTCGATGGTATTGGAGCAACATGAAGCGCAAGAAGATGGATTCAGTCATCACTGCTGTTAGTACAAATGCTAATGCTGAGTGTGGGATGCCCGAAAAGAAGGAGACCTTAAATGCGTGTGCTGATTCCAAAAAAATGCAATTGCAGACTTATGCCATCATTGCTACGCACGTCACGCAATGTGGCGTACTGTGGCGATATGCTAAGCTGTTCGTTCCTGTCAATTTGAGGCGCGTGAAACATGAAGTTCGTGATCTGTGTATGCTACGCCTGGTTCACGGTTTCTGCGAAGCAGCCCCTATGTTACTGCTGCAGTTGTATCTGCTCGTAACGATTCAAAGTGACAGCAAATTTCTCTCAGAAGCCTCTGAACTGAAACTGAAAACACTGAGTGGAAAAGAGTATTCCCCGGGCATGGCAGTTACTCAACATCCAAGCCTGGTTCAACAACAGACCGAAAAAACGTTTAAGGACTTGAACATGATCTCGGCTTCTCTATCATTGTTTAGCGTTTGCTGGGCACTGGCAAGCTTTAGCAAGAATGTCCGGTTGCAGAAAGTACATCGCCTCGTTCTTACTTGGTTGGGTGTAATTTTCCAGTTTATATGGCGACTAGGAACCGTGACGTCGCGAATTGCATCACTTACCGTATACGCATCGGTCTACAAGTATTGGGTATTCTTGGTGATTATTTTGCACTGGTTTTCGATGCTGCTGTGGCTTATATCACCGAAGAATGTATTCCATGGGGAGCGGATATCGAAAGCTCGCAAAACCGTGCTATCGGCGATGATAGCGTTTGTGTACATATTTGCTTACGTGAACTTGCAAGAAGTGAAACACAGACAGAAAATGTTCACCTTCTACATAGTGATGTTTCTGGAGAACGTACTGCTGGTGAGCCTCTGGCTGGCCGGCATATGGGAGCACAGAACCGAACAGTGGCACGTGACCCCATTGTTGATCTTAGGAACATTTGTCGTTGGAATTTTCTTCATGCTACTCTACTACAGGTAGATGCTTGTACCTCATTTTCCTCATAACTGAAACTTACTAAGTTTTTTTTTTATAGATTCTTTCACGTTCGCCGTTTAAATTGGGAATCTGGTGGAAGGTATCCGTCGAATGAAAATGAAATCAAGAGTAGCAGTAATCGCAAGGGAGGTTGCAAGGTGGACGGCTTTAACGGACAACCCGCTATCGCGGGTGTTTTTAACTGCAGGTTTACTAATCCAGTTGGAAAGTAAGTTACCCCGTAATTTTCTTTTATGAAACTGTTTCTGAATTGATTTCTATTATAGTGCGGCAACCAAAAGAAAGAAGAAGAAACCGACAACATTCATTCCGCCACCCAATTTGAGATATACTCCACAAGTGAGCTCTGTTAATTCGGTATTAACCAGCAATGGACCGATGGTTATGCCATTTTGGCGGCGACCCCTTTCTCGTTCTCAAGCCGGCTCGAGTGAGAACGAAGGCAGTAGTGCAGGTTCGCGTGTGAATATTCATCAAAAACTGCAGGAGAAGAAGCAAAAACAACTTGCTGAATTGAAAATCATCGAAGAAGAAATAAAGCAAGGCAAATTAGGGGGGCCAGCAACTAACACGCTAAGTTCTGGCGATGACGGAAGAACTTCACTGCCGAGACAGCCCATACCCCGAACTAAAAAGCACACAAATCTACACGATCACATGGAATGGTGCGCGGTCAATCCCGAGATGTTGGACAAAAGCTTTAGTGACTTTGACGAATTGAATAATCTGAATAAATACTGTGCGGATGAATTGTACTCTTCGTTCGGGTTGAGTGGAATCAATATTCCAGCTCTGGAACAGAGTCCGCTACCAAAACCAGTTGCATCCTCAATACCCTCATCGTCGCAGCTGTCTACAACTGAGAGTAACTCACTTACTCGTCACGCCGTTCACGCTAGAACAAAGATGCCTCACAATATACCATTGAATCCGCTCCTCTTCGAAAACTATCGCAGCAACCAGTCGAGGCATGGAAACGCTGGTGGAAGCTTTGACCATTTAACCCGTCAGAATATCTTTCTTGAAATAAACCATCCGCGACAGATATCTGGTACGTACAGTAGCAATACTGCTGAGAACCCCAAAGGAGGCATCGAGAGTGGATTGCCATTCCCATACAACGTACTTCCGCCGCCCAGATCCAAACTTGACAGCCGCTCAACACCTCCCACACCGTCGATAACAATAACCCAGCAACAGCAGTCGCCCCCGAAAGCCATTGCTTCTGAATTCGTTTCGAAGTTCTCACAACGTCAATACCAGAGGGCTAAGACCCCAGAAGTGTTATTGGCGCCCCACTATCTCGACAATTCGCGTGTTTACTACGATTGGGTGGGGAGAGAACACCCTTACAGGTACAAAGTATACTCCCAGTAGCAAGGCCCAAATATACCAATGATTATGTATTTCAGGTCTCATCACAATGTAGATCGTGTCAGTAGCGGAGACGAAAACCTAGATGTATCTTGCGCAGACGACAGTGTCCTTGGTCTAAACGAGCCTATCGGACATCGGGCCTCGTCTGACATTGACAGTCAGGTAAAGTCTTTCAAATACAACCAAGATGGAACAAAATAAACCGAATTTACAATCTTAGGTGTCCCTTCCTCGGTCTTATACTCTCCCTAGAGAATTTAAGTATTACCGTCGGAACAAGCCTAGGAAAATAATTAAGACCGAGAACTTCATAACGAGCACCAACAGTAGCGATGGTAAATGCAATTGAAATATCGATAGGAGCTTTTGTTAAATAATAAATTTGGTTTCTTTCGCAGGCGACGTCGACAGTGGCGATGAAAATGAGTCTGACCGCAATTCGCATTCTGATGATTCGCAATGCAAGGCGATCCCCCCTCCCAACTTGAGAATAGCATCGGACAACTTTCACAACCACAATCCGAGTCAAAGTAGAATTGTAACAACAAGCAACGCAACTCCAGCGCAGCACCAACTACCACTGCAACCAATTAAGACGGTTCAAATGGGCAGCAGTAACAGCAAGACTGCATCTCCCCTAAACGAAAGCCCTTCCATAGCTGTAAATAATTTGGATTTGATTAGTGGTGTCACTGAGAGTGGGCACTTTAGTCAGTTTTCCAATCGATCACGAGTGAGAACTTATGCGCTGTCAAAGAGCACTGTCAATCATTTGCCATACTGCAGGCATGAGACGAAGCTCTGAACTACAGGCTGTGGTCCTCATCCTCATCACATCACCAATTCCCTGCCAGCTTCATATAATACTGCTGTTATTTATAAAATATATTTGTTAACTTGTTTTTTTTTTTGTAAATTCTCTAGATTAAAAAAAGTATTTATATATATTTGGAAACTGAAGAGAAAAATATTGTAACAAATGAGATGTATATATGTACTTATACATAATTTCCATTGATTATTAGTATAACATTAATAATAGTAAAAACGTCGCTTTGTATTAAATGAATGACTGTGTACTGAACCGTCTATAGATCGTCGTCTCCGATACCTTCGAACGCTTCGTTGTGAACCGATTCGCGACCGTTGCGGAAGAAAACCGTTGTCGACATTTTGTTCTTAATCCTTCGCCGCATCGATAGAAAGTTCGACTGGGACTGTATTGGCATGTCAATGTCGTTATTCTACGACGGCAATAGTTAGGCATGGTCGTTTTCAAATCATACATATAAAGTAACTTACCAAACTAGCGTCCGATGTTGAATCACAAATTTGATTTGCTGAGCTGCCGTCTCTCCGCACATAGCACATGGGTTGGTATGGCACTTTTTCTGACTGGGAAGACAACATTCTAATTATCTACGTTCTTCGATTGCAAATTAGTTGACCTACATTGTATATATATTGCTTTCCATCCTTTTGGTGAATAAGTTCGTCTACCATGCCTTGGAGACAAACAGACATTAACATTGCATGCTCGCTTGCAATCGTTATCCAGTTTAAACAGTTTTTGGACATTAGATATTCGAACGACAGTTCCAAGCTTTGGCCTTGACTATTATCCAACGACGATGAGACTTCTTCGTTCTACAACGAGCGGATGTGTGCGTTTACTGAATGGGAAGTCTGGAGAAAATACTTACGTTGTGGATAGTAGTCACCCGCCAGCACCGCATTCGGGTTACGCGGAATTTGGTTTCTTGTATTTTCTGGCCTAAATGCGACCGAATGCTCAGCTCCCTGTTGCCAATTATTATGACTGCTACATTGTTTGGTTCGGGGAAGTCAACAATGGCGTTCGAAAACTGTACGCATCCATATGAAGGAAGATTCCTGGCGATTTCAATGTACTAAAATTCCAGTAAATATAAAGATATTCTACAGATGTACTATTTAAGACACTTACTTCCTTTTTGTTTCCTCTCTCTTGCAGATTGCGCAGTTCTTTTTTTACGTCGGGACCCACAATTATCCAGTCTCTTTCGATATCACTTATAGTTTGTATAAAAAGTAAGTTTAACGCAATTTTATCTTGCATTAATTGCACATCGTAGCAAGGATCCCAGTAACTGCAAGAAAAAACCGTTTTTAGGTAACTTTCACATAAGTGTTTTTTTCCTAGTTAAGAGCAGAACCGGAACTGTTATACAAAAAGTTTGTGTTTCTTCTTTAGCTCAGATACTTCAGAGCTCGAATTTGTGTTTCTTTTTTAGCTGATAGCATGATAAGAGCGCGCTCTATGAGCTCAAAATAAATTGAATGAGCAGCACTAGCAAAAAGCTGTTTACACAAGTACATGCACATGCGCAAAACTCAGAACGCTCTGAGCACCCTCGGTTCAGAGCGCGCTCATAATGCTTAAGCGCAATTCAGTGCTCAGCTCTGAACTAAAAAAGTAAAACGCTTATAATTGCTTGGTTGAATATCGTCTACCTTTTCCGTATGACTATTTGGCAATCTTCGGCTATCCTCTGTGATATGTATGGCGATTCAAAGTCCATTAACTTCCTGATAAGATTGATTCCACCCTCGTTGTCTTTCCTCACGAGGAAAAGGGAAAAATAATGTATGTAGCTGCATGGTAAATCTATATTTTGGCACGCCTTTGAAAGCACTTTTAGAGAATATTCATTTGTTGTACAATTGACGGATATTCGATAGCCGTTCATGAGATGCACATCGATAGTAGTTTCTCGGGTATCAATGGACGAAGATTCTTGTTGTGCGCTCAAAAGAAATGTCCTCAACAGTTCAGATTTTGAGATGACGGGATCCTGCCCGACAATCTGCACGTAATGTTCAAGTGCTATTCGCCTTTGCTCAAGCTGATTATTTGTTAAGGGAAGTAACTTTTTTGGGGGAAATGCTGGAAGTGTAGCATTGGGTGTAGATGCCAGTGACCGCTTTAGTTGCTCGTGTAGGCTGTGCAATTGCTTAAATCGCAGGCAGCAGTGGAAAGTCCCATTTATGTGAATGTTAAACCCCTGCAAAATAAAAAAATTCGTAATACAAATATTCGTTTAGTTCATAACCAAGTTAGGTTTACTGTGTAGGAGGAACCAGTTGTGTCACTGTAAAACTCTTGAGTATCCGGAATTGAGAAATGCATATTTGGATTGATTTTTTTGTGCGCCTGGAATATTTAATTACAAAATTTCTATTAATTGATGAAACAAATCGACATTTTTTCTCGCTGAGAAAGTGTAAAACTAAAATTTGTGCTCGAAATCCTTTAAAAACATAGTTGCAGAGTACTGACAATGCCCACTGACAAATTAAGAACAACCATCAGACATAAATCATCTTTTCAATTAAAGTTAATACATACAAGTGTTTTTATTTGATCTTTGTTCAATCCATTGAATAGGAGGTGGGTACCGAGATGTTTTCGATTTAGAAGAGACAGACACTACTATCCGTTTTTCTTTTATTACCTACGTTTATTTGATCTTATTATTGTATAGAAAAATTAAGTTTTTGTGTGGATTACGCATGCATTAAATATATTTCTTAAACTAAACAAAATACCCGTGTTGTATTATATAGGTACCTACTACCTATGAGCTATGACAAATAATTTTATTTTGAAATGTGACATTCCGAATAGTTCTGTTTTGTTCGATAATGCAGGGTGAGAATTTCATACGAAATACCTACTCCCTAGTCAAAATAAAACTACGAAGAATGTTAAGAACTGAGCAAACGGAATGAGAAATGTTGTATGAGTGTACCTGCTCTATACCATGCTCCCACCAACGTGATTTAGCTTAAGTGATTTATAAATCACGAAAGGCGTCTCCACCGAACTTTACTTGTTTTAGTTTGACATCCAGGAGAAAGAGTTCATCCCCTTCGGACAAGGTAGTTTTTTGTTTGTGTTGTTTTTGTGATGTTCCCATACCAGCCACAAATAAAACAATTTATGGATTGTATGTACTTAATAAAAATACCAAAACTCAAGGAAACACGAAGAATATTTTATTTAAAATAATTTTGTTGACATTAAATTTGTTTTGTTTATTTTCTTGTTTGTTGAATAAAACTGATTCGAATTGAACTGAATTGAAATAATAACAGGTATGTTCGTTTACGATGACAGATACGTAATTAAAATTTAAACAAGGCACTGTATATGCGCCGTGTTTAATTAACGTAATCGAAAAGGAAATAATCGAGGAAATGGCTCCCCAAGGAGTAACGAGTGTCTTTAAATTTACTAAATCCGAAGATGGTGTTCAACGCCCCACAGGTTTAGTTCTATTTACATTCGACCGTTTCCGACCTCCCAGCTCAGTCCAAGTAGGATGGTATAACCTCAAAGTGGAAGAATACTTCCCTAATCCAATGCGTTGTCGTAACTGTCAACTTCTTGGCCACACTACCAAGAGATGCAAGGGAAATCCCTCATGTGACACGTGCAACCTTCCGCCACACCCCAACAGCGAGTGCGAGCGTACGCTCTGTGCTAACTGTAAAGAAGATCATCCATCTTCTTCCAAAAAGTGTAAGCGCTATATACAAGCAAAAGAGATATTAAAAATCAAAACCATAAAAAAATGCAGTTTAATAGAAGCTAAACAAATATTCATGAAAGAAAATCCTACCTCAGCATCTCTCACCCAGTATTCATCAGTCGTCAAAACCGGAACACATCCATCTACAACAACAAACACTCCATCCACTTCAAATGACCCTGCGCCCAAACAAAATACTAAAGACTCCATTAACCCACCCCCACGCCCCTCAAATCTGGCTACCACAGCTCAAGTAGAGCACAACAAATTTAACCCAACATCTTCCCACATCAATAATTCATTCCAAACAGTTAACACAACAAACCCCACCATTCAGTATCCACAACCAACTTCCTTGTCCCCGGACACACAAACCCCAGCAGTCAAATCGATCAAGCCAAAAATTCCCAACCCCAAGGACAATATATTTACAAAAATTAACAACGATACTACAACAAAATCACCAACCAACCCCTCTAAACAATCATTCCCCTCCCCAATCTCAAACACAACCCAATCCCTAATAAGAAACAACCAATATTACTTACCTGCCTCACGAATAGATGATGAAGACTCCAATTAATAAAAATACACACACACCCCTCTGCAATCCCGCCGCTCCGTTACTGGACCATCCAGGCCCCTCCACAAGCCGATATGGTCCAGCGACTGGGTGGCGGGATCGTAAGATTCTGTCCACCAACTCAGTTACTTACGATTTTTCACAATATACACATAAATATATTGTGCATAAGTCGCCTCCCTCTTATAAACCAAATAAAACAGTGCTTGAGGTTCTTCAATGGAACCTCAAAGGCTACTACAACAATCTGCACGAACTCCAGACTCTGCTATATGAAAAATCACTGTCAGTCATCTCGCTCCAAGAAACCCACTTACCCGCCTCCATAACATCCCTCCCACAAAAAAAATATCGATCATACTTCCATAATATTGACACGAATCAAGCTTCCAAACAAGGTGTAGGCCTACTGGTGCATAAATCACTACCCCACAAAGTTCATCGATTCAACGGAACATCTTCTTTCTCTTTCCCAGTTATTGCGGTTGAAATTATAACGAAAATTAAACTTACAATAATCTCCGTTTACATCCACCCCGAGCAGAGTTTTACATCAAACGATCTACACGAAATTGTTCAGAATTTTGATACTCCAATCCTCCTTACCGGCGACTTCAACTCATGGAGCCAGCTATGGGGCTCACCGAGCAGAAATAAAAGAGGGAAGACAGTAGAAAACTTTTTGTTAGCATCCAACTTAATGATCTTGAATAACGGACAACCTACTCACTTTTCCACCCATAGAACGCTCACACATATTGATCTAACATTTTCATCCCCCCAACTCGCACCCAAAATAACATGGTCAGTTCTCCCAGATCTCCATGGGAGCGACCATTTCCCAATCATAAGTAAAATCACTCTTGGCTCATCCCCTCTGAACAAAAAAATCCCACCTAAATATATCACAGACAAAGCCGACTGGTATTATTTCCAGACCCAAGTGGAAAATTACTTAACCCAAAGAGTTGAGTCTGAAAATGTAAACAAAGAAGCAGCAACAATACAAAGAGCTATTCATTTTGGAGCAAACATGGCCATCCCCCGATCCACAGGACTAACAAAAAACCGCATTGTCCCCTGGTGGAATAAAGAACTCCACATTTTACGCACAACCAAGCAAAACTGTTGGAAAAAATTTAAGAAATACCCAAATGATACCAATTTGATAGCTTACCGCAAAGCAAATGCGGTTTTTCGCAAAACGGCAAAAACTGCCAAAAAGGAAAGCTTTGAGAAATTCACCAAAAATATTAACCCACAAGCTTCCTCCAAAAAACTCTGGTCTGATGTAAAGGCACTTACTGGCGACTTCGCACCACCGTCTGCGTCTATTATTCAAGGGTCAGAAATTATATCCAACCCAACCCAGATTGCTGAAATATTCGGGAAGACATGGTCCAACTATTCAGCTGACGAAAATTTCCACCCAAATTTCCTCCGCCAAAAAAGACTGGCATATAACTACAGGCACTCCCCTAATAACATATCACCCTCAGCTACTTGGCTGGACACTCCAATCACAAAAAAAGAATTCGATGCCCAACTCGCTTCATCAAAAGGGAAAACTCCAGGCTTTGACAGAATCACTTACACGATGCTCAAAAACACCTCAAATTATTGCAAAGACCGTTTGTTGACCTTGTACAATAAAATATACACACAAGGCATAATTCCACAAAGTTGGAAAACGGCCTCAGCCCTTCCTATTCCCAAACCCAACAAGTGCCTCTTAGACGTGAACGGATACCGTCCTATCTCCATTCTTCCATGCGCAAGCAGGGTTCTAGAGAAAATCGTAGCAAAACGGCTCAGCTGGTTCTTGGAGTACAATAATCTGATTGATAGTAGTCAGGCGGCCTTCCGCCCTGGTAGATCATCCTTAGATGCCCTACTGCACATAGACCACCATATATCCAAAGCCTTGTCAAGCAAAAATCACATTTCCATCCTGGCAATTGACTTTGAAAAAGCTTTTGACAGGATTGGGTCGCATATCATCCTAAAGAAATTGGTTAGATGGAACATTGGGGCCAAAATGTTCAACTACATAAAAGCTTTTTTGACAGCTCGAAAATTCCGGGTTATATACAACGGGTGCTCTTCTTCCATTTTTCCCTTGCACAACGGCACTCCACAAGGGTCACCCCTTTCGGTAGTGCTCTTCATCATTGCATTTAATGATATAAGTAATATCCTTTTTAAACATAAAAGGATTAATCATTCCCTTTACGCCGACGATCTTATAACCTTTTCCAAATGTAAAGACATCAACACAGTATCTAGGGTTTTCTCGATACTTCTAGATGACATCAATACCTGGGCCAAGTCCTCTGGTGCCAAAGTGTCCGTCGAAAAATGTAAAATCCTGCACATATGTAGAAAAACAAGTTGTGTAAAGAATATTACTCTGAACTTTCTCGGCACTACCATAGTTAATGTAGATAATTTAAGTATTCTAGGTATTGTCTTTGATAAGAGATTTATTTTTAAGGACCATTGCCTTTATTTAAAAAAGAAATTAGCTACCAGGCTGAACATTATTAAGTACTTGAGTTCTAGAAATAGCTTTTGTCATGTAAATACATTAATTAATATCACCCGAGCTACAATTTTATCCAAAATAGACTATGGCTTAAGCATCTATGGAAAGTGTTCCAGATCATCACTCAGACTCATCCAACCTCTTTACCATGCCGCCATAAGGACCAGCCTAAAAGCCCTCCGATCGACTCCCATAAGTAACCTACTTACAGAATCCGGACTTCCCTCGATCGACCAAAGAGCTGATATGCTGACATCAATGAGTATAGTAAATATCATCGCAACACGAAACAGAGAAATCCAAAAGATCGCTACTGGCTTCCACACAAACACCAGGACCCCCAAACTTCCCTCAACCATCCAAAAAGCAATAACATCGGCAAAAATTATGGGAATCCCATTAGCTAAACGCAGCACCACCGCAAAAACCGCCCCTTCTTGGGTGCTAAAAGAAGACAACATTATCCTGTCTCTTAATGCCCTAAACAAAAGCTCAACGGGTAGTGGCGTCTACAAACAAATGTTTAGTGAGTTATCCGAAGCCTACAAAACAAACAATTGGAAATTCATATATACCGACGGATCCAAGTCTGTCTCTGGAGTGGCATTTGCTGTGGTAGATGGAAACGGAATAACTCTGTCGAAAGGCTTACTCCCTCATTTTGCGTCCGTGTTCTCAGCAGAAGCTACGGCTATCCTACGGGCCATAGACCTATTACGAAAGCAAAAAACAATAATATGCACAGATAGTCTCTCCACCTTGAAGGCCATTACTAATATCAACAACAACACACACATTATCCAAAGCATCCGGAATAAATTAGTAAAAAACCAAGGGAAAATTAAGCTCTTATGGGTCCCTGGACATGCAGGTATAAAGGGAAATGAAGACGCTGATGCAGCATCCAAACATGCGGTCCATGAACCACTCTTCACCTATGCAGTCCTGAATAAAAGAGACACCACGAAGTACATCCGAGCCTTTATCCAGGAAAAACAAAAGGAATGTTGGTCCTCATATACGCACCATTATAAATTAATCAACCCGGAAGGTACACCAGCAATTTATCCGCAGACCCTGTCCAAAAATACGACCAAACCCTTCGTGAGACTTCGACTGGGTCACACGCTCCTCACCCATGGACATCTATTCACAAAAGAAAATCGCCCACAATGCAACCTTTGTACATCCAACGAAGCACTTACTATAAAGCACTTAATCCATGAGTGCAACACAGTTCAATCCAAACTAAGAACTCTATCACCTAACTCCCAACTATCCCAACTTCTTGCCTCTCCCTCCCTTCCCAACATCAAACTAGTCTATTCCCTCCTCTCTTCATTACATCTAGTAGATAAGATATAAGATATAAGATTTACACATATAGCCGAAAGCCCTGGTAGCTAGCGCTGTAAGTTAGTATTAACTATTAATTTATTATTAGTTAATAATTTTATAATAATAATAATAATAATAAAATTTAAACACGTATAATGTCGATTTCCATTGGGACAGAAAAAGCACTTTTTTTCAGAGTCAGAGCAGTTTTTCTGCTTTCGAAATCAGCTGGCTGTCAGATTTCATGTTCCATTGGCCGCAAAAAAAGCAATTTTTCGAATCTCGATATCTGAGCAAGATTCACATCTACTTACACTAACACCAAAACATTTGCCTTTTGTCAAACTTTAAATTGTGTATTAATTACGTATTTAGAAGAGACCCAGTCTGTGAAAAATAAAGAAAAATGTACATTTGGCCGGCGCAATGGATATAAACACAAATTGAGTGGATTTTTATAAGCATAAATTGCAATTTAAGAACAGCTGACTTTTCAAACACGCACTACCACAAATGCGGGGGAAGAAAAATATCGTTTTTATGTTCCATTGGGCACGAAAAATCTGAGATCTGAGAGCAAATCTGTAAAATCCCAATGGAAATCGACATAAATCATGTAATTAGTAATCATGACAATGCAATTTATGAGATGATTTAGCTAAATCAAGTAGGCTAGCAGACTTATATTTTACATGTCATCTATGCCGATTGATAGTTTGACAAATTTAGCCAGCACGTTCAATTCTTTTCAGTAAAGGGATTTTCAATTTCGATTAATTCAACTCAATTGTATTCAAAATAGTGGGAAACTATTGCACTTTCGAAGTATTTAAGATTAGGCCCAAGTTATAGCCATACGCAAAATGCAACCGTAAAAATGTTCTTTTGCTTTTTTAGAGCACTAAATCCTAATGGCTGAACTCAATCTTGATCTTAAAATCTTGAATTATAAAGTTAGTTTATAAAAAAAAATTAAACAAATAATCTTCAAATTTTCTAGAAAAATAATTTATTAATTTTTTCGTACGAAAAACTTTTTCCGATCTACTTCCCAGTCAATTCCACAACAAAAAACCAAATCATTCCACTGAAATATTTCATTTCTTTACTGTTCCATCTATCAGTATTTTTTTTTTTTTTTTTTTCTGATGGAATCCAATCAGTGGAGTTTGATTCCTTGTATTTGTTTTCATAGGGAAACATTTTTCTGACAGAATTTTCGCTATGACCGCCTAAACAAAAAAAAAATCATTTTCATACTGTTCCCACTTTTTCTGTTGCGTTTTACGTATGGCTAAAACTAGCGCCTTAAGTAGGAACATAATTATACTTCAATTGACGTCTTATTAAGTATAAATAAAAACGTACAGGAATACTTCAAATAGACAGTGGTAAAACTATTTACTTTCCCTTAATTCAGCTAAATTAACGGCTACGATTTATCGTGTGCGCGATTGGTTAAAGTAAACATTTTTGACAGCTCCTGACAATGCGACTTTTCTAATTGTGGATGTATTGCGTTCGGGCAGTAAAGTACACAATCGAACAATCAATTTTATTTAGGTATCCATTTGTTTTGGGTTCTGAACTTCTTAAATAATTTCGATTAATTCACAAACAGATCCACTAAATTGGCACTTGCTCAACTCTGCTGTTAAGTCAAACAGAGCTATGTGAAATAACCCTATTTTGAGTTTCGTTATAATCATGCTGCTTCTCTTTAACCCTTCTGTTCTAATTTATCAACAACAAAACCTTTAAGAGAATTTTCTCTTAAAATGAGTAAACCATGAATAATACGGATTACGGAAGAAGGAAAAGCAGGGAAAAGCAAAAGCACACCAAAGATAACAGTGCAGTCAGTGCGGTGCGACAGTCGTCCATCTTGAGTTGCTCTATTCGTTCAGTAGAGTCGAAAATCGATCGTGGTCCTAACAAAAGTTAGTGTAATGAGTGTATAGTAGAATATTTAAATTATCCAAAATGGTTTAAAAAAAACGACTTGAGTTTAGTTTTACTGCATGTGATCAGTGAAAAATTATTGTTTTGCCAAATTAACCGAGTGCAGTGCATATTCTTCGCATTTTCCGTTTGACTGCAGTTCCGTGCACTTCATTAATTCCCTGTATCTCTATTACATAAAAAAAATGAAAAATTACAGCTCATCGTAGCGTAGGCATTAATTCTGATAAGACGTACACGTTCACGGTTTATTTCATTGATAACGTCAACAAAATATAGTAAATAGCCTACCTTGTGGATATAGATTAATGTACAAAAATGCTGGCAGTCAATCTATTTTCTTTTTTGGGATTTTCAAGAAAAAAAAAAATTTGTACTCCTTTTTTTACTTATTGATTTTTCTTCGGTGACGGAAAGTTGCTACAAATCGTATCGACCGGCAGATTGGTGATTATATTCGGCGTCATAACCAAAAACCTCCCCTACATATTGTACGTAATAAATCATCTGAAAACTTTGGGTTTTTTTTTATAGTACAGGGGATGAAAAATTGTTCACATGAAGCAGTAGTTTCTATCTATATTATACATACTCATCTCCAACTACAATGTTGTGCATGGGTCAGTAGCAACACTTTACCAGAATGACTGATGCGAGAGTAAAGAATACACCCACATAGAAAGCGTCTTAAATTAGATGAACTGAATTTGAAGCTGCGTGAAAGTAATTGAAAGTGCATTAAGAGAAGATATAGTTCAATGGCAGTGATTTATTTTGCAAACAGATTTCCTCATCAGTAATGCACTGCTCGCAATTTGAATCGGTTTTTGTCATGTTTCTCTGGCAATAGAGGTCACGAGAACGAGACCGCTTTTCAAGATTATCGCAGTCGCAGATCAGTGTATCTCTCCCTGTCATATCTGATAAGATTCTTCTCCTACCTAGTTCTACTTCTTGGTTTTGCAGTAAGATTGGTTGTTGTTTTGATTGTGTGTGATCCCACGAAGTGTATGTTAATTAGCTCGGCAAAAACGGTAAATTCCCGGAAATACTCTCTCCGTACACAGGTAGGAGTAGTCTCTTTGTTTTGTTGTTTTTGCCCTCCTTCGATGAAAGGATAGATGTCGAGCTTTTGCTTTTGCCACGTTCCTACCTAAACAAATTAGTTTCACGGGAGGAATAAATGCCGGTTGTTGTTGTAATTACTTGGATAAAGTACTGGAGCAGATACCGACTTTCACTCACTTATTGGATTTGAAATTAGGTCTGCTATGATCTGGTGCGTATATAGTACTAGTACCAGGCAACGATCTTGTCAAAGGATAAATCATTTGTACAAGTACCAATCAATTCGAAGTATTTATTGTTTACTTTTGGTATTATGCTCACTGTATGGTTTAAACATCGATGCTCCCAAAGGTTCTGCCATTTTTCAATCATCGCCTATAGAAAAGAAAGCCTAGTGTTCTCTGCATTTGCTAATCGATCAGTAAAGATACATTTGAGTATTGGTATTGTATACACATTTTCTAATCATGTTTCTTCTAAAAGAAACCTTGTTCATTAGCATTCAATTCGGAAAAAATAAAATGCATTCTCTGCCTACAATATGAATATAAAAAAGAAATACAAAGCTCTTCAAACAGCTTAATTAAAAAAAGGAAAAACCAAGAATAAATTTACCTACCACTTAATATTAAATAAATAAAAAAAAAAAAACTCCGTTTCTGGTGCTAAAGTCAAATTTAAATACATTTTCTACATAAAAAGTTAAGTTAAATATTGCTAGAAGTATGTGATGTTTTGATATAAATAAGGTGTAACTACTTATACCTATCATGGTGTGACTCATAAGGAAAAAATAATTATAATAGAAAATTGAAAAAAGAAAACCTTAACAGGTACGTAGCTATTACGTATATATAAGAAGGTTTAAAGAAATCTGTCCGTTAAAAAAAATACAACAACCACGGCGTCCACATCGCAATACTTCCGAAGGAAAAGAAGAATTTATGCATCCACAGGCAGCACATCAAACATCATGATGGATCGGGAGAGCCTTAGCGAGTGGGCTAAGGACAAGCCCTTAAGTATTTTACAGTTGGACCCTGCCGATCGCGCTGTTCTTAGAATAGCTGGTAAGTAATTTGTTCACTTGTTTTACGTCTACACTTTGCACAATATTTGATACAAATAAACTTACTAATATCCTAGTGGACATGGGTACATTTTGATCATTGATCATTTCTACGCTTTATGCACCATTTTAGTTTGTCAAAAAACTAGTTTGTTATCAACAGCTGACTGATTGATTAACCGACGTGTAACCTTTAACAGACGTCGCTTATAAGTTTTCGATAAATATAGAACAACATTTAGATTTAGCGACATAATTATGAAATTTTTGTATAACTTACCATTTCTAACTTTCTCCATTACGTAGTAAGAGAAAGATATTGGTTTCGTACAAAATTTCGAACTCGAGATTTTAATAAATTCTGATATTACGATGATAGAGGAACTCAAAAAAGTGGGTCGCAAAATTCTGTCCGGTCTGTCCGTCTGTCCGTCCTTCCACGGGCCTACAGCCTAAACGGCTTCCCGGATTACGTTCAAACCTCGGATTTGGAGTTTTTGGGCTTACAGTTCGGGAGGTGTTTTTTTTTTTTTCAATGTAACCTCAATATTAATGGTTCTTCCCATACAACATTTTCGTACCAGTTTGATTTGATCGAAAACGGCTCTAACGATTTCAACCAAAATCGATATTTAAGCTTAAGTAGGTGAGGTTACCATGACTGCGTACCCAGTTATTGGCTAAAAAATCGAACAACGGTAATTTTGAAATTTCGACATATCTCGAAAACGGTCTACGATTGTAGCAAAAATTAATTTCTAAGGTTATTTGGTCATTTATAACTTAATAGCAAACTCAGTTTTTCTCTATATTATCGTACAATGGATTTATGAAAATAGTATTTTTTTAAAAATATAGCTTTGTCTAGTTAACTTAAAACGGCAATAACGATTTTGACCAAAATGCAAACTTAGAGTCAAATGGATGTTTTCAAAACTATTGTGTCCTTAATTTTCAATTCGAAACACCGAAAACGCTAATTTTAGAAACTGCTCATATCTCGAATCCCCATCTTCGATTTCGATAAAATTTCAAAAACGAAGTATTTCTATAATCCGGAACAATATCATACAGTCTGTTGTATTTTTCCAAATAAACATTGCAATATTTGCAACTGTTATGTCTGGATAGTTTTACAAAAACAAAAACTGCATTTGCACCGCACACATCGGGATGTTCAATTTATAGCTACTAATGCAAATTCACAAACGCCTGAATTATTACATAATTTTTCTTAAGATATCGGTCTATCACGAGCAATACTTCCAATAATTGAAAACTTAAATCATATTCCAATCAAAATTAAAAACATATCCTTAGGTCAAAAACAGAAACTGCTAATAGGTACGCTTGCCCTGTACTCAAAAATCAAGTGAGGAGTACCTAAGACCTTATAAAATAGTACAGTAGACGCTTGCGACATTGCCAGTTACTGAGAGCTTTAACCTTTAAAAACTTATATTGTTATTTTATATTACTGCCATATGAGATGAATATCCAAAAGAGAATTTTGTTTTCTTTTGTCTAGTATCGAGAAAGTTTCGTTCGACCCAGTCGTGCGCTTTATTTTTTTGTGTTCTCAATATATTTCAAAACAGTTTAAATGTTATTAAACGATAACTATGTACAAAGTACAAGTTTTTGATAGTTCATAGAGGCTTTCGTAGGTTAGTTCTACGGCTTAAATCATTTGGCCTTACCAATAATCATTTTGAACCTTCACACTAAATATTTCCTAGGTCACAATGTGCAATTTTGCATGGAAAATTTTGCCATTGTGAGTTCGAAAAACTTAGCCTGGACACTAAAAATGATTATTAGGACCGCGGATTGTGGCTAGAAATGTCATAACATCCTCCACTTTGGGAGGGTTTGTAAATAATTTTACTAAATCTTTTCACTGAAAACATGGTATAAACAGGTTGTAAAGCTTCTGGAATACATATTTAATTTACAGCTATATATTCTTAATTCAGGGGACAAACCACGTACATAATGGGATGACATAGTCTTTGATTTTTTAACTACCATTGAAAGCTGTTTTTTGAATTAATGAGGACCTTCAAAAGTCTAGTCACCGTTTAGTCACTTATATTTGTCTAGTTGAAATTTAACTTAAACGTAAAAGCTACCGCCCGCTTTAACTGGCTAGATGAACGAGTAAGTTAGCTGGCAAACGTCAGTTAACATACAAAAATTTGAGACAACTGCTGCGCAAACAGTAGATAACGTTTGCGCTGCCTTTATTAATACAATACAGTTAATTGGTCATAAACTTATACTACGTCAAACACACAATTGAAATGTCAACAAAGTAGGTACTCAGTCAACTAGGAGTAAACTGGAAAAAAAACTATTCACATGACCAATCTAGGCCACTAGTTCGATTTAATAAACTAGAGTTTTGAACGTCGCCATTTCTGGCGATGCATAATCAGTCAGTTGTCATTACATTAGTGTTGGGACTGAGTTAAATGTCGTTCTCAAACTGTCAACTATGTCGCTGAGTTTTCAGCTCTCTAGATCTATATTTGTGACGATTATCCATCAGCGCAATATTTTACCTATGAGGACAAATATTTGTTAGAAGATGCTCGTCTTACTTACATGCATATCATTTTTAAAGTGGAGGACACTCAACCTCAACTTCACAGACAACTATTCCATGTTTTCTTTCTTTTTAATTTGTCATGTATTTTTGATATTAAAACGAAAAGTACCTGTGTAAACACAATAAAGATTATCATCAAAATTCTACAATAGGTATGCTTAGATAACTATTTTTTATCAAAGCATATTATTTGACGCTTGATAATAGTAACGCCAACTGTATGTATTACAAATCAGTTGGTCCAAAAAAACAACTGTCGCAATATACCTACATAATGTAGTTGTTAATTCTTACGCTTTCCAAGCTACCAAAAATAGTTCAATGAAGATTTGTCAAAGAGTGTATTTTATGTTGAGGTTTCCGCACTTTTGTAGGCGCGGCTTAGTGTGTTGGACTACTAAGCGGGGGGTCCCAGGTTCGAATCCCGCAAAAATCCAAACTCCAACTCAGGGCTTTTTTCACTGCGCCACCTCTCGCGAACGTCTGACAAACATCCGACAGTATAAATGTCTTGAAAGAGCTTCTCAATCGGCCGCTTGGATTTGGAAAATTGTAGATCCCTTCCATTCGTTCCAAAAATGAAAAACGAATGGTTGTGAGAAGCTAGGCCCAGGGTCCCTACAGAGAGCTTATGTTTACCGAGCTTAAGAAAACCTATCTGCCATTTCTTAACTTTTTGAAAATATTGTCTACTACTGAGGGTATTTTCCCAACAAAATATGCTTGCTGTAATAAAAACATATCTGACCAAACCAAGTCAATAATTTTTTAAGGTAGCACACCTTTTTGATGTTTATACTACTTTCGCATTGTTCCAATTCGTTTATTCCCCTTAATACAAGATCCCACAGTATAATTTCTGGTAGCTGCTTTACAAACTCTTTGTTCTTATAAGCTGGCTCCAATCTTTGATCATCCAATTCTCGTTAACAGCCCACAACATTGTTAATATTTTTTAAAAAGGCTATAACTGTCGGTAATCTTCAAAAGCTACATGATGAAATTGTCAATGATAACAAATAGGAATAGGGAAGGTTATAAAAAATATATCTGGATCTGGAACCGATAAATCTCTAACTGCTGCACCCCTACAGATCCTATACAATTTCAATATAATCGCATATCGTCTTGGGCTGGATTACGCCCATCGAACTTCTTATGGTTCTCCCCCTAGGGGATACTCCTCTGTCATTTCCCTCCAAACCGCTCCCTTCATAGGAACTATGAATCAATGTCTAGAAGGCTATACGTGTGGCGCCAACAGTGCACAGAAAGCCCTAGTCTTTCATATGAGTCGAGTAGATATATATATTATATAACATCTTTTCGACAAAGAGCCAAATAATTTAATGCGATATAGTATCGGTAAATTCTCGACTGGATGATGTCATACATAGAAACTATATTCCTCATGATTTTACGGCCCGACTTTTACATTTTGCGACTCTTGAAGGCAAATGCCTCCCACATTTTTGATGCTAAAGTAAGCGGTTTTCCAATTGTTTTATGAAATAACACCCGGAAAATACAAAATTGCTGAATGAGATCGCACTTACATGTACCTACCTACCTATATAACTGTTATACACAAAAATCTGTTCTTTAAGAAATGAACAAACAGGTACAGGAACAGGTACAGAAAATATCATGCCCTCGCAAACATTCGCTTGGGTTAATGTTTAGCGACCTTAAGTTTTTTATTGCATTTAAATGTAAAAGAAAAAAATAGTTTCCACTTCCAGAGAATGCTGTCTAGAATCATCGTTTCCAATTTTAAACAAGTATTGAAATTCTTTTATGACAAATTGAGAAATTCTCTGGTACACAATTACAGTGTCATACAAAAATAAAACTATCGCTCCGTTTGCTGTTCAAATGTATGCCATCGCCATGGAGATCAATGAATCAACGGCCATTGGTTGTTCATTCCGAAAGACCCATTGTAGGAAATGAATCAGTTCTTTTACTCTTAAATGACTAACCAACAGCTACTTAAGAATTCCAATCACGAATCAACGTATCAGCTAATGTCATTGCTGTTATGTTACCTTATTTTCTGATTTTCGAGCGCTGTGCTTCGTTCGTGCTATATTTGTGAACACTATGGCGGCTATTACAAAAAAGTAAGTAGCTATTTACTCCAATAAATTAGCATAGAACTTGAATGTAAAATACCAAGCCGACGTTTTACAATTGTGCGTTCTTTTTCCGTACACATTATAGTATGCCGGAGGTTCCACACTTTGTATTAGACTTTACTGTATGCATGAATCCTTGTTTTTTTTTTTACCATGAATTTAACTACTCGGATCATTGATAAATTAATTTGAGTAGGTATAGTGATTGACACAAGCCAAAGTTTGGCCTTTTTCAGTTCAAGTATGCAAGGAAACAAGGAAAATGGGACTGTCTGTATCTTCCGTTGAAAGCGTTAACGTTGAAGTAACCGAAACGGATAGGACCCATTGCGATGACGGATACGTTAAAGTTAACGTATTTATCCAAAGACCAGTTTGCTTCTTTTTTAGCTCAGAGACATCAGAGCTCGGAATTTGTGTTGCATGATCAGAGCTATATGAACTCATAATAAACTGACAGATTAAAAAGCTGATTACACAAACAACATACACTAACAGTCACATTTAACAGAAAAGAAAACAGGAAAAACAAAAAAAAAAAAAAATCAGAACGATCTGAGCACGCTGTTTTCAGAGCGTCCTGACATCATTTACCATTCCACAGAAAAACAAAAAGTCATTACAATAAAACATATTTTGGCAGAAAGGGGAATAGTATAAGAAATGACAAAAAACTCAAAATTTATTATGGAGTCCAAGCGAATCTTTCATTTTATTTAGGGGAATAAATGTGTGGCCACGCTAGCTAAACTTTCATCGTTTTGAACTTCGCTGTCCTAATTCGACTCAATTGGACTGGAATAGATTGGTATGTAACGTGATTTTGTCTACGTCAGCCACATATACGAACTGTCAACTTTATACTCAGTCACGAAATTCTTGACTAGATTCGTCATCTTCCCCGACAGGTGCCAGGACAATAATAATAGAAAGACATCAAGTCAGCTAGCTGTCAGGCTTACTAAACTAGATTCTTGAACGTTCCCAATCGTAATTCATTCAACAACCATGACAGTTTCTCTCGCTCCCTCAATAGAGTTTTTCGTTAAGTCTGTCATCTATCCATCTTGTTTAATTTAAACGGAGAACAAAAAAATTAAAAAATTGGTTAACTAATTTGCTTGATAAACACTAAATTTAAATTTTGTAATGTTGTTTCCCTACAAGCGTTTTTAGTTGTCACTTGTGTTTATTTTTACTTCTCATTTGACACTGCCATTGTCGGAAAATATCCAAATATACCTACTTTGTCAGTCGCATCCGGCATGTGCGCTGCTAATGTGTCATCTTCCAGAATCTTGTGTGTATTCTACCGATCTGTCAGTGGAATACGTCGCGTCGCTGCAATGGACGCTACGGATTCTGTTTTGCTCATAATGAAATGGCAACCTAAAATACCTAGTCACAAATCACTTGTCAAATCTGTTGCCACTAGTAAAAGTGCTGCCAATTGTAAGAACAAACATCTTGAAAAAAAATTACCCCTTACGAGTTGTTTCTAGCTGCCGAATTTTCCATTGACGCCAAAAGAAGCAAAAATTGATACACCCACATCAATTAACGGATTAAAGTAGCGCAGCGGGCGCCAGTCCACTTTTTCTTTTGATTGCCAATAATTGTACCAAAGAATTATTTTAACCGCGGTAAAGTAAGTCAATGCGCAATGGCTCAGTTTAAATTGTTGATTTGCGGCATTAAAATTAGTACGAAGTACACCGCTCGGTTCAAGTGCAATGGTATCCCGCTAAGTGGATAAAAATACTCATACTCTAGTGGTGGATTCCCACTTACAAGCAAAGATAATCTCAAATACATCTCTTAGGTGGAGCTGCAGCAATTCATTAACAATCTCATTGGCATGCTGTTTATTTCGGTTTCGATGAATTTTATCTGAAATGTGTTCATGAAGTGCGGTATAAGGTCGTTTACTCTTCGGTTGCCGGCAAAATGAGGCATGTTCGATTAGTTGGCAATGGCATACGTAAAGGAGGTTGAATCAGATATTGTTTTAATTTGGAATTATTCACAAAGCTTATGTGCTAATTTAAGAAAACAGAGAACTCGAACAGGATTTTATTTCTATATATATAACATAATATTGTTGAAACTGCTATAGGCGGAAGCAGGGCGGTAGGAAGTTACGCGCACCAATAATGAGGCAAGCAGGTACTAATTTAAGAATATTATTCACACATTTAGAATGCAGGAGGCACTCCGTTTTCTGGAACCCAGGTTGTGTCGAAATGTTTTATTTTTGTGTTTTTTTTTGAGACGAATTTATTAGTGTTCCGCAGTCCGAACGCGTATGGAAAGCATTGATACATATACCTACTTCCTATATGCGCGCCCACACAAGAGTGGAATGGAATACAAAATCGATACGATTAACGGTATGCCCTGTGTGGCCCACTGGCATACTCTTTGCTCTATTCTATCAATTTTTTGTTCATCATTTTAATTGTGTGTAAGAGTTGAATGAGTACACGTGAAAATGCGTCTTTCAATGGAATTATATTTTTTTTTCTAG
The DNA here is from genome assembly GCA_949126925.1 of Cheilosia vernalis. Classification (NCBI taxonomy): domain Eukaryota; kingdom Metazoa; phylum Arthropoda; class Insecta; order Diptera; family Syrphidae; genus Cheilosia; species Cheilosia vernalis. The sequence goes on along the minus strand of OX421362.1, from coordinate 56,180,737 downwards.
AGAATGTAGAACGAAGTAGTTCAATGCCAATGTCGCATAAATTAACAATGGAGTAGGTATTCGTTACAGCTTGAGAGCACTTACGCAAATACAACTGGTTTAAGTTTGTTTGTCAATTAGCGTGCTTGAGTTGTGTCATTACGTCTACAATGGGTTGGACAGGTGCATATCACAGGGGTTGAATGAAGTGGCATATAGTTTTCATTTGAATGCATATTTTTTTTTTTTCAAACAATAATTTGGTAAATGACATCAGCTGGTTGGTTTCAAGTGGTGGTCGTTGAGCTGCATTTATACTAAAATTGCGCCATTGTGCTGCTAATGATATATGCAGGTGGGTTCTGGAACGATATATATGCTGTAAATGTTCGCCATACTGTCATCTTTCAGAGAGTTGAGAACGTGATAAATGACCTAGTGTGCCCTTCCGGATACAAATTAAATTGTCTATACTTCGGTATTTAATTAAATTGTATATATTTACGTTTAACGCTTAATGTCTATTACAATACAAAGTTTCTGTTCTCTATGAGAACTTGCAAAAAAACTTTTTCCTTTCGCGATCTATGTCGATTGATGTATTTCCCACGACTGCCTCTCAACAGACTTCGTCAAACGTCTCGTAGCTGCAGCAGCATTTTGGTGTCCAAACATGTCAATTGCTCATTTTATCGCTCATTGATCTATGTTGAAAACAATTTTTTTCGCATATGATAACTGCTGGTGCAAAACATTTTTTGTATGGACACCGCTAGGCTTATGTACCAAACGAGTACAATAGAATTTTGTTTGTGTTTACTGTGCAGTAATTTGTGTTGATGCGCTTGGTGTTAACTTACATATGAGAGCAGGACAAGTACCTATGCATAAAAAGTGAAATATTGTGTCCTTCCCTTTTACGTTCCAGATAGGGGATACACAACTTATGGAAATGCCTATCCCTATACGGATCGCCAGGTCTTAGGTTTGTTATTTTTGAAGGTCGAAGGAAAGGTGATTTTCTAGGTCTTTCGAGAAACCCGCATCAACTCCGTCTTATGATTTGACTCTTCGGTCCTTGTTAGAGATCTTGTATTGTGCCCGCCCGAATTCGTCCAGTATAGAGCATAATTTTCGTATGCAGTGATTTGTACGCTTGGGTTTTATGATGAGTATGTTAAGCATGACTAATACTTGGTTCTATCCATCGAGGGTCTCTTATTGCTAGTATTATTTTAAAGAGATTGTTGTACAGCGACCTTTTGGTCTATTGTACCTCTTACGACTCAGAGAGGTATATTCCCTTATAGGGTTCCACTCGCATTAGCATTCCTTTCGGAATCATTTTCCTACAGGAGCCTCCTTGGCCGAAGAGATCAGTCCTATACGCTGAGAATCCGAAGCGTAGTTTGAACTGTCGCTATTGGGCAAGGTTCTTAGCGCTCCTGTAATTCTTAAACATGCTGCTTGTTGAGCTTTTTCTAGTTGGTTTAGGTTAGAATTATTCTCCCCCCATAGTCATTCAATCTACAATTCAATATAAGAATATAAGAAAGGCAACTACCACAGTCTAATGCAAAATATGCGGTTTTACCCCCATGAGATATTCTAATGGACTTATGTCTCGTGGACTTATGTCCCTGCGGTGAGATACCTACCGTCTATCTATTCAATTGTAAGCCCAAGTAGCTTGAGCTGTTTGCCAGACTATGAGAAGAAATCTCCTTAGTGTGGAATACGAGAAGCTTCGAATTGTATAGCTTTTAGGTTTGCTTTTAATTGAGCTGCTTCTAAATGAAACATAGATTACTTTGAGTAGATTATACTATCAGCTTAATAGGTGTTTTCAAAAGGCCTTAAAGAAAAATTGCCTTATGAACTACCCTTTATACTTTTTTACACACGGGGCCGTCTTAAACCATGTGGGGCCCTTGGGAACGCAAGAATTTGGGGGGGAGCCTTTTCTGAAGTAAAAAAAGAGAATGCACAACAAATGTTTTCTAAAAACTCTAAGATGCAACGCGAGCAGGCTCAGATAGTAACTATAACAAAATTAATGAAAAAAATCTTATCATCAATAATAACTAATATTCATGAATCATAGAGCTTAAGTTTGAGATTATTTAAACAAAAACTATAACTGCAATATTGCGAATTAATTAGTTTACATATTTTATTAAAAATCGAAATTCTGTCAGGAGCTCCAGGCGCTCAAAAATATTTTTTCAGTAAGTTTAGGCTTCAGCAGCAAGAAAAATAAGAAACTTTCCCCGCGGGCCAGATACCTAGCGGTTTTTCCAATTTTTAATGTATGGAGGTGCAAAAAGTAAGTTTCTAAAACTCAGCTTGAACCTTAAAATTTCAAAATTGTATTTAAGATAAGTTAAAACAAACCATCATTTTATATTAAACTTCATTTTTGGTCTTCGAATGTTTGATGTCCAGTAAATAATAACAAAACTGATCTGGTGTTTGAATGTGATATTTTAATTTAGATATGTTGAGGGTAATTCTTAGTACAGCCGATAAAAAAGTGTGTACGGTGGCGAAAAGTGGAACTACAGAAAATGTCACATTTTCAATTGAACTTGGCGCTGGCAATGTCATTGGCTTATCACTGTTGGCAAAATGTCGCCAACTACGCTCTCATTGTATCGGCCATAAGGATGGGTATGGGGACCCTGAGCACGGGCCCCGTGTGCCCTTATGGTTAATTGGTTAAGATGGCTCTGCTTTTGATATCATGATCTCAGTGCGCAGGTAGACTCGTAAGCTATATTAATGCACCTACTATACACCCTGGAAGGTTGTAAGGGTTAATATTTTCGTATTCTGGGCCTAACAGAGTGAATAATGTTGTTTAGGTTATCTAACTCTAGCTGTGTTTCTGGTATTAAGCACTTGTGCCTAATAGTTGAGAAAAGAGAATAGAGTTGTGTTTATCCTAGTTGCGAAAGACTGACTTCTGAGCGCTTTTGTGGATTTCTAAATGAAATTCCTATCAATGATATGAGAATTAGTATCGCAGTGTCACCCCGTAGGTATGCGATAACTTTTCGGTCAGCTCTTGCAATTGTTTGCAACTGGTCATTCAATTCGTGGTTTCAAGTTGGTAGGTAGCGCTGTTATTCGACACCTGTCATTCGACACCTGTCATAATCAGCTGTCAAGTGAAGAAATTTAAAGAGAGTGGAAGCGTTACTGATGTCGTATGGCCTGTGCATCATCGTAATGCACGCTCTCAGTCGAAAATATTGCTGCTGCAAGTGCAAGTGTTGCTGATAATCCGAATTTATCGATTTTTCAATTCGGATCGATATGGTCGAATGATAATTAATTTTTTTTGGCCGACGATTGAAGATCATGACTTGGACTAGACGACGTGTGGTACCAACAAGACGGGGCAACAAGCCACACAACACGACCAATTATCATGCGATTTAACACCGCTAAATTTATTTTCTGTGGGGTTCTGCAAAAAACCATGTTCACGCGAATAATCCCCGGACTCTAGACGCATTGAAAACCAACTTTACTTAAGTTATGGTCAAGATACCGCCCGAAATGTGCGAATTTTCCCGAGGCGGCCAGTTGAATGATATTGTTTTTCACACTAAACAAGAATGAAATAAAATTTTCATCAAAACTATGTCACTATGCGTGTGTTTTATTTAGCTTTACTTTCGAAACCGAAAAATTAATGAGCCTTTGCTTTTGTGTTTGCCTGCATTATATTGCAATATTCATTAATTCTAGTCAAGGATCCAATATCAATCTTCGTAGCAAGGGTGTTTATTGTTCAGTTGAGCTCTTACCGACTTTATTGCCAAAGATGTGTCCATCTTTGATCCATCTATTGCCAGCTTATCCCCCTCTTCACCAATGGTGACCATGTCGGCATAATAATCATTTTTAGCCTTGACACTAAAGGTCACAAAATGCATTTCTGTGTGGAGAGCTCTCATCCTTCCACTGAAGTTCCTACCCTTTTCATTTTTTAACTTCTTGCAGAACTCTTTGACTCTTTGACATTTGCTATCAAGTTTTTGTGTCCCCAGATTCGAGTTAACTACAACACACCCTATTATTTCAGTTGTGATCCGTCTCTTGGGTCCTGTGGCGGAACTCCATTGGCTTAGTTTGCTGCGTCCTATTTCTCTTCGTCAAATAATTAATAGAGGATAATAAGGAAACAACATTTTTGTTGTTTTAATTACTCTAAAAAATAATATGCAAATCGGGCTTTAATTAAAGCTGGCGTGTTTATATACATATATATATACGAACTTGCAATTTATGTAAGGAATTTGCATACTTCCTTTAAGTAGTTCGTTTCACGCTATAGTTAATCCCAGGCAGCGACATTAGCTGTTTAGTTCCAATTATGTTTTTAGAGTGAACTGCCACACATGCTCCCCAACATATTCAATCTACTTTGTGCGAATTTACTCTTACTACAAATCCATGGGTACCTTCGTAGGTGAACAACTTAGCTCGGAAGCACTCGAATCTTACGTTTTTCCCGCTTGCAAAATGAAATTGTTTTATCTGTACCTATATACAAATACATGGACAGTTACACCACAACATTTATTCCTGGCATATTACCTAAAGTAAAACTTCGCCAAATCTTCTTTACACCGTGACACAAAATTTTTCGCGATTTTTGAGAGTTAAATTTTGAATGTGCCTGGGTTAGGAATGAATGACGCTACATATATTTTGTTTTACTTACGTGAGTAGAATTAGAAAGAGGAACATTTCATGAAAGGCAGATGTCAGGAATAGCAAGATTTTTATTGGTTTTGACCCGCCTAAGCGATGAAAAGTCACGTCGACTTAAAAAGATATGTTGTGCCTTAAAATCACAAAATTATTCAGACAAGCCAGGTTTTTGCTTTCTTATAAAGCTTATACCGCTACCGGTTTCGTATAGAGTATCTACCTTTTAACTCTACAACTTTACGAAGAGCCCAACATAAAATATACACTATTGTCAAGAAATATTCGGCCTCACCAATAATCAACCACTAATGTCGAAAACTAGTTAGATGTCAGCTTTAGTAAAAATGTACAGCTTTTGTGAAATGGTACCAATAAACAATTAGACCTCCACATTTACTAGTCCTAAAACTTTCTTAGAATCTATTACATTTGTTGTCATTGCAGAATTCAAATTTCATATTTTGTTTTCGTGAAAAACAAGGTCAATGGTCTCTTTCACAAGGAGGATTTTATTCTAAAAGAAGGAATACATAAATTGCAATTAAATTTGCCCAACACATATCTTTCCAATGCTCTTTGAGACTTAGTATAAGCAAAAAACAAAACACAAAATAGGAAATGCACAAAATATCCGCTGATCTGTCAAATATCATATGCAAATCAGTAATGCCATATTGTTCGATCGGACACAATTTTCAGTACTTTTATGGTACGCTTTCCATTGTTTTCTAATACTACCTCGCGATTTCTTTATGAGTGCGTTTGTGTCGTAATAAAATCTCTTTCAAATTATTCGATAAACGGACCACAGTTTATTTGAATGGTTTCATTTATTCGTAGGCTGACGATGCAAATCAAAACTTATTAGTGGTCTAAACATCGCAATTGCGTCGTAAGCAAGTGAATATTTTTGCTGGCTCATTCGTTTCAGAATAAATTACAATCGCAGGTAGGAAGCGTGTTAAGAACTTATCGCTTCCGTGTTTGAAAATAAATACAATTTAACCTATAAAAAATTGAATGGCTTATATACTTAATTCGGGAAACTTAGAAACCGACAAAAGTTGAAATTCGAACTGAAAAATTTAAAACGCACATTTTTATGCACACATATTCTCGTACTACCTGTTACCCCTCCAGAAATTAATAAACTTGTTATTTTGCATGTATTTTGCTGAGTGCTTATAATTCTATTTTTATAACTATATTTTCTGCGAAGTGAACCCTTTTCACACCAACCATTGTCTCATTAGGGATCCTCATTCTTCGTAAACAAACACCTTTTGCAAAGAGTTTGAAAAGGGTTTGGTTGCAACAAACTATCTACCTGAGTCACCTAAGGTACTGAGAATTGTTGCAAAAAGCTATGAACCGTCCAAGCTTAAGTAAGAAAATATTTTATTCTGTTTGCGATGACTGTCAAGAAAGTCTTGGAAATATGCCAAAATTACATACAATTTATTTTTTATTAAGTAACTATTTAAAAAGGAAAACCAATCATAAAGCAAGAACTAGCGGTAAAACAAGATAAAACAGAAAAAAACACAGAAATATATGCTTCACATGTTAAGAAATAAAACAAAAATGCAATATTTTTCAATATTTTGCATACATTTGTACAAAATTGTGTTTGTTAGACTTAAAAACCATTTGCATTGTTGTATTGCAACGAATAAAATTAGAAAACATTCACAATTTACTAAAATTAATTAATAATTGTTAACGCTAAGGCTGAACAACATCGTATTAAATTCTCTCCTATTACGAAATTTAATACCGTGATTTTGGATGGTTGGGCAACACTTGTCTTCAAAATGACATAAGGGAGGATCTATTTAGCTAATGCCCGAGATAAACATGGCTTTCTCAACACTAACATTTAACCCTATACATTTAGCGATAACTGAGTTGGTTCATAAAAAAAGGGTTCCGTTACTGTGAATAGAGTTTCTGAAACTATTTTGGCCAGTTCATTTGCTTTTTCTTTTCCACGAACACACCGTAGTCTGTATTTATTGCTCAGGCAGAGGCTGCGGCATAAGACTGATTTCGAACAATGGTTGATCAAGGAGGCATGCGTACCCATTTGATACATGCTTTATAAATATTATATTGCTTTTCCCTCATCGGTACTGATACGCCGTGGTTGGTATCGTGAATATACCAGTTTACATTTAAAAATCTCTTTGAGCCGATTTGATAGTTTTGTGGGTTGTTGCTGGCTTATGCTTTTGTGAAGCTTCCGACAATATCTTCATCCGCTTTAGATAAAGTCCAAGCTTCAACGCCGTAAAGCAGGAATGAGTTTTTCAAGGTCTTACCAAGATCTTCTTCGAGATAGGTATGCTTTTACTACTCAATAACCTAAGTCCGAAAGAGCAGCGTCAGCGATTGTCAAGAGTTACCTTTCGCTTAATTTCCGAAGAGTCATCATTACATATGAAAACGGTTTACCATTTTAGAACTTGCTTTTAAGCATTTTGCAAACGCGGTTGAATTGAGTAGTGCTGGAATGTGCAATAGCTCATGCTGGCAAAATATTTACGAGAAAGATCGTTGCTCTACTTCACTCATTTTATAAAGAATTTTGCATTTGGTAGCCAATATACTTAATAAGCTTAGTATTTTCTGATCAGAGAAACCAAATACTTGATTAAATAGTTCAACAAGTGACTTTTAAATATAAAACAAACACAAAACAAAGTTAAAAGGCTGACTACTGGTGCCATTACCCGACCTATCTACGCCATTTATCATTCCATATGTGGAATAAATTTGTTTTCCTCTGTCATTGTTCAATTTCATCGTCGTTATTCTTGGCGCTATCGTTGTCCTTTATGTCGACCTAAACACATAGTTTTCGGTATCGTTAGCGTGTAAGTACTCTGGTGTAGGTATATCTATATTATAATATCAAAGCTCTTCCAAAAGGCGTGTTGTTGAATTTCCCAGCAAAGTACCTAATCTAAGTAACGGCATTCGATAACCCATCAATCATTAAAAATGCGTATGCCTCAATTTACTCCACCCCTCTCCAACTTAATACACTAATTAGACGTAAAGACAGCATATTTGTACGCACGATTTGTAGATTGTACAAGCAGGCGAAGACCGTTACATTTAGCACTGTTAAAGCTGTTTGCTTCAACGTTGTTGTCCCCATAAATTGTTACACTTTGAACCGCAATCCTCATGAGTAAAGTTATTTTCGCATAATGTTCATAATCGGAACAAAAAAATGTACCAATTAAAATAGAATGTACCAGTTTGACTTATCAATTAATATCTATTTACTTGTACATGTACTTGCTACCTACTGGACTACGTCATCTGCGTACATTTATGTCGCTTGTCTATGCTAGAGTCCATGATTCCATGAGCATTTAATTTAATTAAATTTTAAAAATGCGTGCCAAACTATTAGAATACATTTTATGCATGTGTATGTGTCTAATTCTCTAAATTGTCTCCGTACCCTATAGCGAGTGTGACATCATCTTGCATTATATACTCACTTCTAAATGTGCTCCTTGTTTTTATTTATCGAACAGCAAGGGTAGCGCAAAGACATGATCTCATTTTGTTGTTCCAATGTGGCATTGTCCCTGAACCTATCCCAATCTAACGAGTTCCTTATTCTGTACTACATGAGTACTGAACTGAATCATGTCGATGCCATGCGCAAAAAGAGAAATAAAAAAAAAGAAAAGAAATGAGTACACACGGGAAAAAGAGAAAGAAGGAGTTCACTTGCAATCTTTCAATGGGAATGAAAAAAAAAAAAAACTCTAAAACACACATTGAACGGTGATGCAGAGAAAAAAAGTTCATTGCCCCGGGATTAAAGCAACGTGAACGGTTAACATTCGTTAATATAAAGCACATAAACAGAATGCAAGTTGTTTGGGCCAAGTAGTAACATCATATCCCCAACACCAGTTATTTATGAATGTATGCGATGCGATTGCTGAAGTTGCCGCTTGCCGGTGCATGCGTTGCTTGGGAGAGGGGTCAAGCTAACCTGGCGTTGTGCAGTCTGCAGTGTAGTAATGTTGTATAAAAAAATCGTCTACACGGTACACGCTTGGTGTAACGCGGAATACAGGCACAACTTCGGTACATCAGAGATGTGAATGCATGTCGTTTCTTGTCGGTCGTCGCCTGATTCAATCCAGTTTATGTTGGATACCTACGGCTGCAACTGAGCAGGAACACCAGCTCAATCTATGTATGTTACTGAATATCAATTATTATTTGAGCATCTGTATCTGTGGATGCTAGCGCTAGGCGAAACATGTTTATATTCATAGAAGCTTTTACTGTCAATCAGCGGGTTAATTCGCTCTGTTATGCGCAGCGCATGAAGTCAACGCTAAATTAGGATTGTGAATTGTGGTGGTTGTCGTTGTGGTTGTACTTTTTAATTTCTCATTCCTGTCCTATGCTCTGGGTTGTTGTTGTTGCTGTCGCTTCGTTGAGTTAGTGTGAGACAGCTTTTTAAGAGACATTTTTATGGCATCAGTTGTTCTCTTAAAGTTTTGAATATAAGATGTTGTCGTCGAAACTCAAACGAAAGCGAAACGTCACTCGTCGTCGTCATCGTCAGTGCAGTGGTCAGTCGTCATCGTCACTCCAACCGGTTTTCAAAAACGTAAAGGAGCAAGGCAGTATGTAAAAAATATTTTGTGCAGTAGTTATACCTACATACAGTCTGTGCGTCGAGAGTTGTTTCTGATTTTAAACCAAAATTTTAAAATGTTTATTCACGCTTATTTTGAGATTCGATTTCGTTCGAAAGTGTCTCGAATTCGTAGAATCTGTATTTTGACATTCGAACAGATAAGAAATTCATCCTATCAATCGAAAGTTCATTTGTCATTCGAATGTTGATCGTATTTTGACATTCTAATCGTTCGAAACAAATGTAATTTTTTATTCGTGTGCAATTTCCTATCGCTTAAACAGCGACTGCTTTGATTTCGTCCATATTCTTGGCGGATAAAATTTGCAAAAATTGAATTTTATCTCGTCCTTTTCTTCATCACTAGCTAGGATACGTTTTGTACCCATTTGGGGCAAAGTTTAGCTTCCACTGCGTTTGTTACAATTTGTATGCACTTTGATAAGGATGATTGAGACATTAAAAAAAAATAAAATATTTAAACAAATGATAACATTAAGAAGTTTAAACGTACTTGGAACAATTGCCATGTTTTTAATGTTTTATTTTCACAATATGAGTTTTGTATACAAATAGAAATGTCAAATGACATCAGACAGCTGATTTCGAAAGTTGAATTCACTTGAATTTATTTGATGACATTCTCGATAATGAATTTTATTCGTTCAAATCTCAAAATACACAAAGTTCATTCGAACGAATAGAGACATTCGTTAGAATTGACTAATCGTTCGAATCTCAAAATAAGCATGATTAGGTAAAAGAAATAACATAAATAAAGGTACGACTCCAACGTAAAATGTTACTTAAAAAATATGTAAATTTATCCTGAATACAGTGCGAATACGTTCAAAATGCTACGTTTCTTCTGGACACAACAAATAATATGTCTTAAATGGGAGAGCTGCCACCAGCACATCGATCATGGCATCGAAACACTTGACTCACAGCGCCATCGATTATGCAGGGTCGATAAGCATTCGAGCGTAGAAAGGTCGGGCCTTAAAGGTTACTTTGGCAATTTTTTTTTGCAAAGCGATGCATTTGAAAGCTGTCTCCGACTTGACCACACAAGTTTTTCCCGCCGCCTTTTGACAATTTTCGTCACGACCAGGGGTTTGCGCTCACTCATGTCAGCGACTGTGGTACAAACTTCGTGGAAGCTGATGCAGAACTACGACGGCTAACAAAGAGGGGAGTTCAGGATTGGAAAGATATTGCGGACGTTCTACCAACCCATGGAACTAAGTGGAAATCCATTCCACCAGCTTCTCCCCACTTCGAAGGATTGAGGGAGGCAGAAGTGAAGAGTGTTAAGATCCACTTTAAAAAGATTGTTAGAAACGGGACACTAAAGTACGAAGAGCTCGCCACGCTTCTGAAGCTAAATGTCTACCCCTTAGAGAAGACCCAGAAGAGTTTCAAGCACCAACAACGGCACACATTGTGATAGGCCAAAGCTATAAGCAAGCAAGGCTACTTGATCGTAAGAAGACCATTCGGGCGCACCTTCAAGTATTTTGGAAACATTTGCAGATAGAAAACCTAAGTTGCCTACAACAGCGCCCGAAAAGGCTAAAGCCGCAGCCCCAGTTAAAGACAGGAGATGGTTCTAATTAATTGCGAACGACTTCCCCCCAGCAAAATGGAATTCATTCCGTATGGAAACGTACCCTGGGGAAGATAATATCGTCCAAATACCTAACTCTGCCCTCTTCCAATTAACGACACAGAACAACAAGAGAATACAAAACAAACAAAAACTCATTACACTCGCACATCCAATGGCACAAATAATGGCAACAAATTTCTCTTAACAACTTTCTAAATAAACAAGCACACAATAATTACACATAAAACACATCAAAAACGAAATACTCAGTATGGAACAACAGAAAAAAAAGACTGTTCGCAGTTGCAACTGTTCTTAGCAAAACGCTTTAAAAATTCCGTGAAAAAATAAAGAAAAACAAGCGCTTCTAGAAAAAGCTATAAAAAGAATGTATTTTATTGTAGAAGCCCACGATCCTTTATATATACTTTTGTTTACATTATTTGACAGTTGTTGACATTTAACTTTTCGGTATAATTTCCCTTTGTTCCCTTGTTTTCCCCTTGATGACGTCAACATGTCTTAGTCTCGAGATTTATCACAACCATTTTAGTATGCTCATGCTCAATTAAACGTCCAGGCATGTGTCAATTCCACATGACAGTTATCCCCGGAAAATATTCTGACAATATCGTGGTAAAAAATCATTCTATCCTGTGACTAATATTTTTCATTGAAATTATATTTAGAAGCCTTAAAAAAAGCACTAAATTTCCGTGAAATTTTCCTGTGCTTTATTTAAAGTTTGGTGAAGTTGTATTCTCAACAAATGTATCAGAAATATTATGGTGCAATTGACACATGATCTAAAAATAAATCTTAGAAACAAACAAGGTTTCCATATCACCTCCATTTTGTGAACACACTCTCCACGCCTCGAGACGTCAACAATGAAAAGCAAACATAGCTGCATTTGGCATTATATCGATGATATAAGGAACAAGAAAAAATATTTGTTATTTGTGTTGTTTTATCGGGACCTATTTTTTTCTAAATACATTCCATGGTATTTATTAGCACTGCTGCCACTTCTCCCAAATTTTGAAGAAACTAATTAAGAATCTTATTTGGAAATTGCTGTCGTATAATGTTTTATTTTCAATACCTACAATATTTTGACAGAGCAATTTGTTGTCATCTGTTTATAAGGTAGCTCGATTTGACGGCGAATGACCGCTAAATGGCTAGCGTCGGTGGCCATAGGGAATATATTGTAAAATATCCCTGAAAAGCGAATTTTTCAATCTAGCTAGATTGAAAGAAATCCAGACAAATTGATTTGGCAAACAAATTCAAACATAAGACCATAAAATTGTAGACCCCTTGCATTCGCCCCAAAAATTAAAAACCCACGCTAACGAGCGGTTGTGAGAAGTTAGTCCTAGCGTCCATACGGACCTGTTTTTACCTTCATGTCACAAAATGTTGCATTGCAAGTCCAAAGTATCAAAGTGCGTGTAAAAAATGTTTTTATTTTTTGCACCACACTGTACCACTTAAATGTAGTTTTTAAAATCTTTTCCTTTATATCTCTATTCTCCACTAAATAAATTGACCATAAATTATATTTCAAACAAGTTAAGCTTGTTTTAGCTTAGCCACCTTTTCTTGCACATGAGAATGTACGCAGAAATTCCGCACATCGCTTTGCCTAGTTGCCAGACATATTCCAACAAGATTTTGTGTGTTAATTTAATCGTTGCTTTGCTTGCGGCACATGATTTCCAGTTATATCTTAATTTATCCTCTATCTAAACCCGCTGCCATCACTTCATCGTGTTTATCGGTAAAGTAGTTTTAATTTTTAATAGGTTTGCCGTATTGCACAGAGGTGGCAGCACTTTGACCATTTTATATCTTTCCCATTTCCATGTGCGTGCCTGCCACTAATTACGTGCCGACGATTGACTTTTATCGGTTATCGCTCGAATTAAAGTATCAGTGGGTGTATTTTTTTTGTGTGTTTGTTGGATGGTTTGTGTAATCTTTTTTCGAGCATGTGAATGGAAGTTAATTAGCCGACTTTGGAACTATTGGCAGATAATTTAAAGGAAATACCTCTACCTCTGCTCTGTACTCGGTGTGAGGTTGCTTTGTGCGGCGCATTCAGGCTAGAGAAATTATTTTCCAAGTTTAGCCGCATTTTTGTACTTGCCGATTGCTCATCTAAGCCATGTAGAGTACGAATATAATATAATGTGTGCATAATGTGGATATTATTCAACTTGCTGCTAATGTGACCTTGAAGTTTTTACTTTACGTATCTATGCACTGCTGTTAACGACGAAGTATTTGGTTTTTTCTTTACTGTAATCAACAATTAACGAACTGAATTTTGATGAATGGAACCGATGACTAATATTGGGCGCCAGCCACTTACGTTGGTATATAAATGTATATGCATAAGCGAATGGAAGATAGACTGACATTATGTAGTTGAATCGGATGTCGGATGTTCACTTGAACCGGCTTTATATGAGTCGATACGGTGCGTATAGGTTTAAACTTTGATCTATTGCTTGTTGTTAAGAGATCAAGGTTTTGCAGGCTCAGTTGGTTTTCGTTGTGGAATGTACTATATGTAGTGAAAGAGTGGGTTCTTGCCGTATCTATAGTCCATTTTTATTAGAATTGTTGAAAGTAAATCGTTGGTTTCTAACTATTATTAGGCTGTAAGGATCTAGTTGAAAAAAAAGTTTCACTTCTGGAGTTTAATTTTTTTTAACATTTTGGTGTCTCCGACAGAAGCTGCATTTTATAATCAGCTTGCTGTGATCTAAAACAATTTGGATCATTAAAATTTAAGTTGTGGCAACAGTTGTTTTCAAAACACAGATAAGATGTCATAATATGATGATTTGTAAACAAAAGGCACAAAAATCAACAAATGTAAGTAATTGCAAATGTAGCTACATGTATTTTATTGAATCGTTTACTTCTTCTGAAATGTACTTTTTTTGTTTTAAAGTTTCTTTTAAAACCGATGATAAAAGAAACGAAAATATCACATACAGTCTTTCCAGTGTGCACAATTTGCATAGCGTACCTCCCCCTCGTGTGCTGAAATTCGACTTGAATCCTGCCGTAAGCCTCAAGAGCATTTGTTTCTTCCTTTGTTTAGTTTCTTGGACTTAAGAGAAGATATTATTTTTTTAAAATAAAATAATTAAATTATTCAAAAAAGACTTGTTACTCATCTGCGGCTCTATCCGTTGCGTATCGTTCTTTATTTTTGTTTACGAAATTGTTATCTCAGTAGTTTGACATTTCACCTGCAGTATCGGGGGTGTTACCATTTCAAATTTACATAATTTTTCTTTTCAATATTTTTTTATTGAGAAACTAATTTAAAGTTTTATGTTGAAATATGCAATGCAGCACAGGAACAATATTTTGCTGCTTGTATTTTCGATGTGCGTGCGGATTCTTAACTATTTTTAATATGGTTACAATATGACATACCATAGTTTTTTAGTAGGTATTTTTCTTTAGTCAGTCGGGTTTTTTGGGTTTTTAAATTAACTTTTTTTTACACTTTTCCTCAATGACATTTCATAAAATATAATTCAATGATACCTATCTCAATTATTAATGCAGTGAGTTGTTTACTGCAAAGTACTTTTCAACTATAACATTTATATGTATATGCTAGAATTCCGAATTTATTTATTTGAATTTTTGGAAAAAAAACTAAGTATGGTATTTTAATTAGAACTATTTTTCTATCCTAAATTTGTATTTATATCAAAATCGTTGCGGCGGTTTCTGTAAAATGATGTATTAACAAATTTTGCAACAATTAGTTTGAAAAATACAATTGGTTAACTTTTTAGCTAAAGACTGAGAAAACATATTGTTTGGGAAGTAAGCATTACTTATTATTTTAAAGTTTTTTTCCAAACCGAAGGTGGGGTTTTCAAGATATGAGCAGTTTCCGGTTATTAGCTAGAGAGTTATAAGCGTACCTACAATTGAAATAATTTTGGAAACATCAATTTTACTCTAAGTATACAGTTTGGTCAAAATCGTTAGTGCCGTTTTCAGGTAAACTAAAGAAAAGCAAACTAAAAAAAAATATTTTTTTTCAAAAATTCATTGAACAATAATAAGCTGAGCTTAGGAACGATCATATTACATTACAAATTAACTTTTGTTATAATCGTATGGATCGCTTTCGAGATACACATGTCCAAATTTTAAAAGTACCGTTATTCGATGTTTTTTTTTTTCCGAAAAACCGAGTATGCAGTCATTCTAGCCTCACCTAAGCTCAAATTTAAATTTTGGTTAAAATCGTGATGGCCGTTTTCGAACAGATCAAACTGGTATGAACATTTTGTATGGGAAGTACCATTGAGCTTACCTTGCAAAACAAAAACTACCCCGAACTGTAAGCCCTCAAACTACAAATTCGAGGTTTGAATGAATACGCCCAGATAAACAGACCGACAGAATTGCGAGACCCACTTTTTGAGTTCATCTATCATCGTAATGTCAGAATTGATTAACATATCGAGTTCGAAATTTTGTGCATAAACAATACATACAATATTTAAAAAAAAAGTTTATGTAGCAGAAACCAACCCTGCATGGATTATGATTCATCTTTGCGTCGTCTTCCATCTGGCCTACGAATAAGTCCACATGCTCCTTCTCTTTGTGCTCAAACTATACACCGTTTTCAAGACACGAAAGCCGAATATCACAGAATGAGTCAAGTCGACTTCTTTTCAATTTGAAGGATATCGTGCGGTGACTTAGCGAGCACTTCTTTGAGTAGCTTTATTCAGAACAGGGCATTGAGGATGACGTCCTACGCTGGAGGAAGCTACTTTTCCGGTCGAATCGCGAAATGTTTGGAGATCTGCCGGAGTCCGGCCAGAAATGATCAAGATTCGAGGTGAAGAGGGTTGGCTCTCTTTCGAAGTAGCCTTTGAATGCAAGCTACCGGTGTTTGGAAGGCAAGGGAGATTTCAAGACGGATGAAAGAAACAATACTTCTAAGTTTCTTCGAAAAGTGTTTGTCAAATAGCCGGAAAAGAGAGCTGTAGTCGAGTCACCTTTCTCTGCGTTTTCTTGGGACCTTGGCAAAGAACGTTTTGAATTTAGAGCCACTTGCGCCACCACCCCCTCCAGCCGCAACTAAATACAATTTGTAGATGGTCTATTTTGAAGGTTGGTAAATGAAAGCAAATCTGAAATGACAGCTATCTCTAGAACGTCTGTTCTGCATGTAAGGTGAGTCCCATTGAAACAGTGAAGGAGTCTAATCCCGGAATCTTATTCGCGTGCGACGGAAGGAGAAGTGCTGAATTTTCCTCAAGGATTATTCACGCTGGGATTAGTTTTTAATTAGACCGAACATTGCTCCAACCTTAAGCTTACTTATACTTTGCTGAAGCGGCTCTACAACTCGGGTTGAACCGAGGCCATGAACTGAAGCCTCTCCAATTAGCCCGCTCCTAAGCTAACTGCCTTCAATTTGGCACTCTAACTCTAATTCGGTTGAGGTTTCCTTCTCCTTCTACCTAAGGTGCAGTCGTCCTCTACTGCGTTTTCGCACTGTGTTGGCCTCGAAAACTGTGATCCGGAGCATTTGTATCAATCTGCTTCACATGGCCAAGCCATCTCAGACGACTGATGTGGAACTTGTTAGAACTTGTCGATGCCTCCGTTTAGCCCCTATAGGTCTTCGTTGAATCTCCTTCCCCAAAGCCCGGAAGTTGTACAAAGAATCTTTCACTCAAAGCGACTGAAAATATCTTCATCTGCTTTAGAAAAAGTCCAAGCTTCAGCGCCACAAAGCAGACTGGGATTGTGAGGTACTCAATATCGAGCAGTTTCTTCTCCGAATGCAGCCGTCCATTTTTTGTCTCATTAAAGGTATAATTATCCCCAAATTGGTGTGTCCGTGTCATCAGGCCAACGGTAAGGTGGGTTAAGGTATAGCAACTGACTATCGTTGATACGACTGCTCGAGAGCAGCTTTCAGTACAGTCACCAGAAATATGAAACAATATGCCTATAATTGAGAGATATACCCAACCCCATGCACATAAAAGATCGTATTCTCGTTATAAGATCGTTAAATTTTCGAAGAAGATATCGCGCAGTCAAAAAGCGTCATTTGTGATTGTAGAGTATAAATAAAAATCAGTAGGTATAGGTACCAGGCCACATTATTTGATTCGATAGTTTGGAGACATTGCCTGTCAGCACGAGCGTTCTAAATACAATGCCAAATGCCAGGAAGCGATCGTTTCTGCATGAGCATTATGATCTCGCAAAACTGCTTCTTTCATCGTTGTTTTAAGTTTCTATTCCCGTCCTCAACCATCCACATGCATGGGCTATTCAAAAGAGCGCACCAAAGCATACACGCCTGACGTACATAACACAGACTGAATGTATTTAGAACATAATCGCGACGCCCGGCCGGTGAATTTTTTGTTTATATTTAAACTGCATATTTTGTAAAATAACAGCAAAAACCAACAAGTTAGCTCACGAAGAAATATGTGCTAACTTAACTTCTTTTCGTCAATCCCCAACATATAGAGGTGTACACCTATGTAGTGTCCTACACATATGCACATCAGAGATTTATTTTTGGAAACTTCATCATAGCACTCAAAACTTCTAAAAACGGCAGCGTAGCGGAGCAGTGATTCTTTTTAGTTATTTTATTTTTTTGAATAATACTGACCTAGGACTAAGTAGGTGTTTTAATGGCATTTGCATGTACTTGTATGGGTCGGATTGTTGTTCTTGTTCGGTATTTTGAATATGATGCTTGCTTTAGTCCAAAGAGAGACGAAACTGATATAATGTGTGTATGTATGCACATCTATTCAGACTGGCTTGTATTTCGCAGAGAAATCCAAGAAAACAAGCTGTTGGTGAGAGACCCACGAAAAAGGTTTTTTTATGTTATTTTCGTGTTCCTCAAATTAGGTTAGCGATAAAGTCACACACTAATGTACGCGACTGCGATTAATGATTACTCAATTAACTGACGACTGTTGATGTGTCACTGGTATATTTTCGCTATATTTGATCATGGCTGTTTACATTTTAGGTTGATTTTTCGACAGTTTTCGATATGAATTTAGAGCTTAAGAAACTCCACTGGTGGTCGATAATATACATTTTGTGTTTTTAGGCGTTGAGAAACTCTTTTGGTCACTAGAACACTAGTTTAGTCTGTGTGAGCGTAAATTATCCAGCGGAATATCTGCAAACACAACCACAAACAACTGGTTTCTAAAGCAACGTATGCACAATAAATTTTGCTTGCAAATTTGATTTCAAGTTGCTTGCAAATAACACGTGAAACACTTCGCGCGTTCGAAAATCTATTCGACCAGGGGTGGAATCGGCTAAGGTGATAGTTGATAGTTGATAATCAAAAATCATGTTTTGGCTCCACGTAAGGTGATTATCAAATTGACTATCGCATTTTTGCCACCGCTTGCTTGTGACAGCTAATTAGGTGTCGTTTTCATACATTTTGTGTCGTTTTCGTGATCTAAGTAGGTTGGCTCGGCTTCAACTCCAGCAAAAATTTTAAGTTTTGTGAAAAAGTGTTTCAAAGTTGTAAAAATAAAAACAAAAAATTGTGGCGAAATGTTTACTTCAATGGAATTATTTTATGCCGCGGCGAGAAATGAAGAAAGAAATTACAAAGAAGTCCGATTGCTTAGAATACACTTGAGAAATAAAGCAAATATTCTGGAACTTCCTAACCCGATGTATGAAATTTTTGTTTTATAGATATTCTGTGAGAAGTTATTATTAGCAAACATAAATTATTTATTTTAGATTCTTGAAAAATTTTCGACTTAACAAAGAAACGTTTATGTTTGTTTTGAGGCTGCTGGATTTACCATCAGGAATAAGGTCAACACATATTCCACCTATTCTTCAACTGGGTGCAACTTTAAATCTTCTTGGTGGTGGTGGTTATCAAAGACAAGTCGGGGCTGATTGGGCTGCACCGATGGGTCAAAGTACTGTGGCTGAAATAAGTGCTAGAGTCATTAAAAGAATGCAGTCAGTTCTCTGTCCAGTTATGATTAAGTTTGCGCCTGAGGATTCAACAAAAGAATATTTTTTTGACAAGTATAAAATTCCTGGAGGTACATTTACTTCAAACATAGTTTTTATAACTTATTACTTATTTTTTTAATTTTGTAGTTATAGGATGCATTGATGGCAGTCATGTTATGATTCTTAGGCCAACAGAAAATGAAAACATGTTCTTTAACCGAAAAGGAAGACACAGTATAAATGCAATGATTGTGAGTTTATTAAAACCAAAAGTATCTATACGATTGAGAAACTACTAAATTTACCTTAGATTTGTGACGAAAAAACAAGAATCATGGCTATAAATGCGAGATATGGTGGAAGTGCTCACGATAGCTTCGTTTGGCGCCAAAGTGAAGAAAGAGAGACATTGGAGAGCAATTATTTATCAAACAGGAGATCATCATGGCTGCTGGGTAACTTAATATATATATATAAAGTTAAGATTGTACATTATTCCATTTTTAAGGTGACAGCGGCTACCCCTTGGAACCTTTTCTTTTGACTCCTTATAGAAACGCAAGTGAGAACTCTCCCGAACTGAAATTCAACTTTATTCACTCACAGGCCCGAAGCATCGTAGAACGATGCATCGGTCGTTTAAAAAGTTATGTTCAATTTTGACTTCAATAAGTGACTTAAACTTCAAAATTTAATTTGTCTAGGTCGATGGCGTATAATTCTAGAGGAAAGGAAGTGCAGATACAAGCCGATAAGAGTTGTCGAAATAATTAACGTCTGCGCTGCATTACACAACATATGCTCCACATATAATGTGCCCTATCCTGAGCAAGAAATAAATGTTTCCCAAAACCATAGACTTCAAGGACTTCCGACTGGTGATCACTTTCCGAGCAGAGAGGCTAAAAGAATTCGCGACAGTATAAGGGATGAATTATTTGCAAACAATTAATAAATTTAATATATTATAGTAAAATGTTGCTTTTCTAAAGCTTTTTATTTATTAACAACACAAACAAAACATGTGTTCATAAAAAAACTAAATAATACAAAAAACTATTAACACATAACAAAATATAATGCTTTTCTAAAGCTTATTGTTAACAACACAAACAAAACAAGTGTTCATAAAAAACTAAATAATACAAAAAACTATTAACACAGAACAAAATACAATGCTTTTCTAAAGCTTATTGGATCGGATTATTAACATAACGTATAAGTCTACACTTAAACCAAATAATAAAAAAAAAACAGTCTTGCAATTACTATTCCGTAGTCAGTTCTAGTTTTTTTA
This sequence comes from Cheilosia vernalis, assembly GCA_949126925.1. Lineage (NCBI taxonomy): Eukaryota > Metazoa > Arthropoda > Insecta > Diptera > Syrphidae > Cheilosia > Cheilosia vernalis. Next base: position 56,160,394 of record OX421362.1, on the reverse strand, counting down.
ACTCGTTTGCCATTTTCGCGACTTCAAGTTCGAGTTTTCGAAGTTCTAATTCTTCTTTTTTTAATGCAGTTTTCATTTCTATCTTTTTGCTTTCGATCTCCGCAAGTTGTCGTATTCCATCCCGAATTTCGACAAGCGTTTTGCACATTTTATTTTGAGCTACCAACTGCTCGCTGAAGAAATGCTCTTGCAATTCCAACTGTTTTTTTATTACATCATCCACTTTATTTTGTGGAGGTGGCCTTCTTGGGGTGGAGCTAGTTATGTTTGACGTGTCCCGCAAAACGTCTTGTCTGTCCTGATCCGGTGAACTTGTCAAATCGTCCAGCAGCTGGCTAATGGCATCAGTCTCTTCGTCTTCTTGAATGTTTTCTGTTAAACAAAAAATATCAATGATAATAAAATTAGAAGTACTTTACACATAAGTACCTTTTGCACTGCTGCCAAAAGAAATACCTCCCGCAATGCCCGAAACGGCTGCTTCCATCCCGCACGCAGCAACTATGGCTTCATCCGTCTCGTCCAATGGTTTTAAATCAAATGGACCACCACCCGTTTGCTTGATGGACTTCTTATTGTGGCCCAGTTTCTTTTTGGTGCTGTATTTTCGTAGCGTCCAAACCTAATTTAACAATTTTATATAAAATTAATTTTTCACTATAAATGTGTGTACTTATTCGCAACTTACTCTTTTCCACTCTGCTACAGTCTTTGTTGGTGGCCCACTTATATTTAATAACCTCGCTAGCTTCTCCCATTGTTGCCTTTGGGTGGTTCGTCCACTACTTGATAAGGCATTATATGACTTTGCTAGTTCGGGATGCGTTTCCATAAACGACGACAGCTTTTGAATTTGTTCCTTTGTTGCGTGCGACCTTTAAGAAAATATTAATTTAATTATTTCTATAAATATTTCATTACTTCTCCATAAACTTACATTTCTTACAGGAAAAACAAAACTTGGGACACAAACAATTTTCACAAACAAAACCAACCAACAGCTGACTGAAATGACGTTTGTATATTTTAGAATTGTAAGTGCTGCCAAGAACCCAAGCACGTTTAGTGATCGCTTTACACAGAGCAAAGAATAGTTGATAATCAAAAACGACAGTCAAAAAAGCGACAGTCAACTATCACCTTAGCCGATTCCACCCCAGATTTATTTGCACTAGAACAAGATTGGTCGTTTAAGTCAGTCAAGTCACGAATTTCTTGTCTAAATTTATCGGCTACCCCATAACCCACAACTAAAAAAAACAGTTCGCGTGACAAAGCCCAATCAAAACTGAAAAACATCCAAGTTGTCAGGCTTACTTAACTAAAGTTCAATTTAATTTTGAGCAGTTAATAAGAACGTTTACCAACCGGGTCCCGGGTCACAAGCTACTAAAAACATCTCACTATTAAATGCGAAAGTATGCCTGTCTGTCTCTTTTAAGAAAGCAACTTCTGGACCAATGCTTATGTTAGAGACAGTATATATACTGAAGAGAGACATAGGCTTAGTTTAGCCCAAAGTGGGTAAAGAGACAAAAACCTTCAAAATCTAATGCATATCTCGAAAACAGCACTGAACCGATTGAGCTAAAATTGTCAGACTACCTTTGGAATTGTCCAGAGAGTATTCTTGCAAAGTTCGCCAAATCTGAGGGGCTGAATTAAACAAATTTCTTAAGGCAGTTATACTCTTGGATCTTTGTCAGATGTATACCTACGCGGGAGTGGCGCAGTGCAAACCAAGTTAAAGTGTGAAATATGTTTGTGTTGGGGGTTGAAACTGAGACCGATCCCAGCTTCATTATGCAGTCCAACTAAGCTAAAACATTCAATTTGGTATGGCCGCCAAGACTAAACGCTTGCAAAAATTAGATATAGGATTTTCTGTGATTCTATTCTAAATCTTGGATACACATCGACTTTGTAAACTAGCTCGTCTTGCAATTCGAAAATTGGTTTCAAGTGCCATTGAAGCGATTTAATTTCAAGCGAGAAATGTTTTGCAGAAACGATCAGTTTTGGTGATTAGAAGTCCTTTCATTATTAATCACGCCAATCTACAGTTGGCACATTAATTTTCGTCGGTCAACATCTAGTACGAATATATTTTGCAGTTAACCACTGAAATTAGATCAGATGAATAATTGTGTAACTGATGAGGACCTCTTTTCCATCAAAATGTCTGCGGATTGAGGCATACAGATAGACAAACAGTTCTTAGTTAATATCTAGTAGTAGTAAAAATTATTTTCAACATTTTTAGCCGATGACAGTTCTCCTAAATTGAGATAAAGCACACGCATTAGAGGAAGTATTGTAAAAAATTTTATCGGATATTGATTTTGGCTTTATTACGGTTTTGGTTTTCAAAAAAATTGCTCATTGTCTCACAAAAACAACGTTCCATTCTTCAGTTCTTAAAAAAATCCTGTATTATTGGATTTTGACATTCTTTTTTTGTCTAGTAAGATAACTAAAAATAAATACACTAATAAAAAATTACCCAAATAAATTACTTATAAAAAACCTAAGGACCAAAAAACAAAACAAAAAAAAATTAACCATGGATTCGGTCAATTACTGAATTGACAAATAAACTGGAAAAATGGAACGATTTGTTGCAAAGCTATGGTTTGGTGACCGAAGTGACAAAACGTTTAACAAAAACTCATTGGTTATCACTGACTTATAATCATTGGTTATCCTTAATCTATGGTAACCTGACTAAGGATTTAACCAGCTGTGAACAGTCCGGTCCTTGCCTAACGTTTTTCTAGTTTTTTTATTCCCTCCGAATAATAGGTTTTCTCAAAACTCTCAAAACAGGCATTTATTTCAATGGTGACCTCTTCATTGAACCTAAATCTCTTACCGCCCACTAAATTTTTTTAGGTTTGGAAACAGGAAATAGTCGCAAGGGGCCAAATCTGGAGAATATGCTTAATGGGGCTAGCAGTTCATAGTGTAATTTGTGGAATTTTGATGAAACAGCACTTTTTTCTTTTCCAAATGAGAGCGTTTTTTCTTCAATTCAGTATCAAATCTATCCAAGAGCTCTGAATAATAGACGCCGGCCGGTGATCGTATTTTCGTATTACCCTTTTAAAGGTAATCGATGTGAATGATACCGCGCGCATCCCAAAATACTGTGGCCATGACCTTGTTGGCTGAAAGACCCACTTTAGTCTTCTTTGGTGCACGTTAGCCTGTAGAAACCCACTGTTTTGTTTATTCCTTGGTCTCTAGTGTGTTGTGGTGAATCCATGTTTCGTCAACGGTTACGACACGTTCTCAGGATTATGGCTAAACATTGTTAAACAATACTTTGAAATGGTCACTCGGTTGCGTTTATGGTCGATTGTGAGCGATCACGGCACCCATCGTGCGGATAGCTTTTTAATGTCCCAATATTCATGTAAAAAATGATGTACCCGCTCATTTGAGATGCCTGATGCCTGAGTCATCTCACGAATTTTAACTCTCCGATCGTCCAATATCGACGATTTCTGGCGTAACTACCTGTTTGGGGTGTCCTGAACGTTCGCCGTCATTTGTGCTGGTACGACCACAACGGAACTCAGTAAATCACTTTTTATCCATTTAAATTGATGGTGCATAGTAATTACCTAGCCTTTCCTTGGTTTCGGTGATCGATTTTTTACGTAAAAAAAAATGCTTAGGCAATCAGCACACGAAATTCACTTTTTTTCATTTTTATATATTAAAATTGTAGAGGTTTATTTCTTTAAATAGCTCTCAAACACAAATTAAATAACGCCGGCTACCCAAAATTTCACAGTAGTCAAATAAGAGATGACAGTTGACGATAGTAAAACAGTCACTGACTTATCAAACTGCCCTCGTATTTTCAACATTTATATATGAATACATTGTTTTGTTATTAAAGTTTCAAATTTTTGTAGATACATATGTGAGAACTTATGACAATGACATAAAAGTCGTCCGTCGGGTTGCCTTTTGCAAGTATCTCGCTCTTAACTCTCTTAGTACGGGACATCTGCCTGCGAAGTGATGTATATTTTCTTCTTCTCCCATATTACATATGGCTAAAATGCTTTTTCCAAACCTGCTCCCATTTAGAAGGATTAAAGAAGGAGAATTAAAAATCCAGGAAATCTTGCTGATGTCGAAACTGTCAATGAGATATTCTTGTCCTTTTGAGAAATCCAGAAACTTGAAAATTCTAGTGCTATTTTCCCTCCCTCTCCGTTCCGGCGACCATCTGCTTTAAGCCGATCCAAAAGCTGCACGTTTATTTTTGTCGATCGATAGGCAATTCCATCCTTTTTTTCTCTATAATCCAAGGTTTTGGTTTGGTGAGTAAGTCAAGTCGAGAATTGAAAAATAAGCATGACGCACAGTTGTAAATAAAAGTTAGTGATGCGGCTTTGATCGAAGAATGTTCCAGATTTACCAAGTTTAAAATGTATTTGTATAATTTGATTGTAAAAAACAGTTCACCAAAAATTGTGCCTTTTTTCTAAAAATTATTCATCAATGTCTCAAGCCTAGAAGGCATAATTATGCTGCAGTTGGCATCACTGATCTGTGACAAAGTCAACTATGAAGTGGCATTTGACAAGCGTTTTTGCTTTTTCGAATTTTCCCCTTGCTTTATTGGCATAACAATTTTTGTTTATTGAAAAATAGAGGGTGTAGACATGCAAGTTTGACAGATCATCGAAAAAATATACGAAAAGAAGCTTAGCAATATTAAATATTTAAATATGTGTTGTGGAAAATGAATACATTTGTTAATTAAACACATACGAATAAATTTCTAAATAGTTTACAGTAATGGAAAATAGGGAGAAAGTTTTGGATCGAGCGTCTCCTCAGTGCACCTCATATAGACAAAATGGTATGGTTTTAGACTCTCGATTCCCTTTAAAAAGGTCAATAGGTCAATTGGTCAATTGTTCTTCGCGTGGGAAAATCATTTCCTAAATTCTTTAAAATATGTAGTTTACATTTTAAAGAAGGCGATAAGCAAGCCGATTGCGAGAGATAATAAAAGAATATACACGCGTTTGGTCAAAGGAGTATTTCCAAGCAGAAACCTTCCAAAATTATCATGGGGTTATCGAGAAAGTCTGAGATAAATCTCGGTTAGTTGGGTCCGCCATTGGTATTTGGGATAATGCTGCAGAATAAATAGAATATTAACAACAATTTAAAGAACTTTAAACACATAAAAAAGTCTAATCCAAAGATCTAAATTTCCTACACGAAACCAACACAAATTTTTCATTCCACTTTTAAACGATTCAAACATATTTTATGGGCCCGGGGTTATTTTATTTTTCATAAACATTTACCACTTTTCTTTTATTTTCTTTTGTTGTTCCTCTAATTTAATTTATACTATATTTTTCTTTCTCAATTTCATATGTTATGTTACTGTAAGTTCTACTTAAATTGTTCCGAGTAATTTCTGTAAACTGTGCACTCATAAAGAATGTATTTCTTATTGTACAGCAAATTTATATTTACATAAATACAAATACAAATACATAAACAATAAAATTAAAAAAGTTTGCCATTTATAAAATAGATAAATTACCTTTACAAAAAACACCTACCCCTTACCGATGACAGATTCCTGTATGTCTGATAGGGTTCTTTTCCTTGCCACCAGATATCGTAGGTCAACTTGTATATTTTTCAATTTAGTTCATATCCATCACGAGTTGAAGTTCGCCTCAGGTGAAACAACAAAATTGAGTCACAATAGCTAGCAGCAGCTGATTTTTGTTAATAATAATAATAATTTTTGGCGCAACAGGTCCGTAGGGACCCTAGGCCTAGCTTCTCGCAACCATTCATTTTTGGAACGAATGGAAGGGATCTACAATTTTATGCCGATTCCAAACGGCTAATTGAGAAGAAGCTCTTTCATGACAGTTATACTCTCGGATGTTTGTCAGACGTTCGCGAGAGGCGGCGCAGTGAAAAAAACCCTGAGTTGGAATTTGGGTTTTTGCGGGATTCGAACCTGAACCCCTCGCTTAGTAGTCCAACACACTAACCACTAAGCCACTGCGCCTACAGCTGATTTTTGTTAAATTTGTTTTATTTCTATGAAATGCTAGGTGGAATCTAGATGTCACTAGCGAAAGTGGACTAAAGGATCAAACTTTGTCTTTTTTCGTTTCTTTTTAAGTGTCATTGCATTTAATATAACTTTTGAATAAAGAACTTGAACTGACCGAATTTCATATGAAGGAGCATGTGCATTGTGCAAAGGTTAGGTTAGGTAAATGGGTAGGTATAGCAGGATGAGCCCTGCAATACCTCACTAAGGTCCTCGTGGACCCATTGTGAAGTAGTAACTTCCAAGTGTTCTGTTCCTCAAGTGACAGAGAGACGGGCAGTGACAAAGGAAGTGAGGTGTGTCCTCGTAGACCTCCTCGTCTTCGCAGCCTCTACATATGTAATCATCTTTGAGATTTAGTTTCATTAAGTGGTTTCTTAGGTAGTTATGGCCAGCTAGAGCTCCCACTAACTTAGATAGCGATGAGCTACCAAACTGTAGAAGATTTTTGGTCCGACCTCTGTTGTATTCTTGCCAAAGCTTCCTTGATATTTCACAGGTATAGTTAGTTCTTTCCGCACCTGTTGTTGGTTTTCATTCGAATTTTGTTCTCCACTCGCTCTCTAAAATTGCAAAGTGGTGGCTTGATCGATTGAAGTGCTCTGTCAAGTCCCTCTCTCGCCAGTTCATCCGCCCTCTCATTGCCGGTTTTGTCACTGTGTCCAGGGACCCAGCAGAGATTGGTGGTATGCTGCGAGCAAAGAACTTTGAGCTTCTCGCGGCAGCGGTGGACTAATTTGGATTTTATTTCATTGGCAGAAACTGCTTTTATTTCCGCCTCGCTGTCAATGAAGATGGTAATATCGCTACCTGGTATTGCCAATATCGACGCCCTACGGGCCGCTTCTGCGATTGCCAGAACCTCCGCTTGGAAGACACTACTACTATCAGGGAGTCTGATGGAGCAATGTATATTTAGTTCCTCAGAGAATATGCCGGCACCAGTTTCACAGTCCATCTTTGACCCATCTGTGTAGATGGATATTGATTTTCTTTTTGTGGGTTCATTTGTGTTCCATTCTTCACTACTCGGAAAGGGGCAGGTGAATGGTTTGTCAAAGTCTAGACGGGGAGTCATATAGTCGGATGTGACGACGCTCCCTACGTATTTACCTAATATCTGTACATGCCCAAAATTGCAAGGGTTCCAAGTGTTTATTTGGCACACCCTTAAGGCACTTTTGGCAGCAGATTCTTAAATGTATTGGTCTAGAGGTGTCAGATTAAGAATTGCCCTTTAATGCATTGTGCATGCTCGGAATTATTATTTTCAATACGTTCTCATGAATTTGTTCATCATATTCTTACTGTGTAAGCATGTATTTGTATCTATATATATATATATATATATAATACAATAAATATTATTTTTATTATTATTATATTGGTGAAAAGTACGACATATCAATGAATCGATGAGCACCATTCATCAAAATGACGACGTTTTTTTTTTTTCAGTAATGGCAGCCATGTCTGCCTTCAGGCAGTCTAGGCCGTCTGGTGATAGTTCGACTGCATGTGCGGCGGCTGTTTATGGTCCAGATCCGAAGGTCATTGGACTTAGTAAATCCGCCCCTTTCCAAAGCTTACATTTGCTTCACAACTATTTAACAAAACCAACGGACATGTACAAACATCAAAGCATTCAATTTTGAAAACCTCAGTCTTTTCAAGTCCATCTTTCACAACAGTAGAGTTTTGAAACACAAAATATACGCAAAAGTAGTCGAATGCACAAGAGCATGACTTGGATTAAGTTAAATTACTCCACCATCGGTAAGCTGATTATACCCACGAGGGATGACCTACTAAGTGTCCGCACAATTCCGCTAAAGACATTGTACTTTCTATTCAAGCATTGCCCATCACAACCCAATCCCCCATCAATGGTCAATCAATGGAAATGTGTACCTTCAAGTTTTTCCCGCAACAGCATCGCAATTGGAAGAAAAACTACAGTCGCACGACTAGCACAAGCACTGCGTCTCAACAGTCAACACACCCGTAGCCCGTAGGTAGTGGTTATTTCTAATTCCAAACAAAAAAAAAACAACAACAACATATCTACATTTCATCGTGTGGCTGCAGAGTGTAGAGCAGAGGTAGTCGCTAGACGGCGACGACGTAGAAAGAAACTAGAAAAAAATATATATGCTTATGTGGAAGAGTGGAGCATAGAGTAGGTTTGCTGGGCGCTCCGCTAGATGTCGGATTGGAATTTTTTTAGTTAAATATGTTTAGTAACGAAACTGGTTTGTACATGGGCGGGTGAAGCTGGCTTTGCGAATGACGCAGAAAATACTAAAAATCTCAGTTAATATTGATCTACCTACGCGAATCGAAGTGTAGCAGTGAAGTGTGTAATATAGTTCGGTTTGCTTAAATTTCCTTTTTTGTCTCAATCAAGTGTTCGAATCAATACTGTGGTCTGTGGAATGTACCTTCATCAGAGAGAAATAAAAAAGATTAGGATAAAAGTGCCTGTGCAAAAAAAAAATAAAAACAAATAAAACAAGTGAAAACGGTGAAGAAGTCTTGCACAAAATTATATAGCCATTTCGAATCCGTGTGCAGTTCTTAAGTTAATTATCGCACGAAATTGTTTTTCGATGTATTGGTTGGTTCGAGAGACCCCCACGGCCGCCGCAATCACAATCACAATCACAACCACAATGTCGTGCAAAATTAGTCGAGCTCAGCTGGACTGCCGTTGATGTCATACTTGATTCTTGCTGAATCAACATAACGTCATCCATGAAGGGAATTTTAAATTCGCCGTATGCAAATATGCTCAGAGCTCAGTATTTATTGACTGCATAGAAGTGATTCAAGCTTTAACTGGAATGTGATGTGATATGTGACTGAGCTTTTTTTTTTCTCGGCTTCTTCTTTTTTTTTTCGCATGTCAATAATTCCTGTTTTTATTTATGACACATTGATACATACGTTCGCCGATATCTATGTAGGGTGTGAAGTTTATTTTTAACATTTGGCTTTAATGAGTAATTTTTGTGTATATACGGAAGCGTAAACACAATTGTGATCCAGACACAAGGCTGTATAATATACAGGACTTTCAGAAGAGACACTACGTCATTTTTTGGTCACAACCAACCACTTGTTTGTGGCAATTGCAGAGAAAAATCATCAGGCAACCTACAATTGAATTGAAGAATTTCTTTTATAGCTAGTGCAAAGCTTTAAAGTGTACAGGGTCCTCAGGATCGGGTAGAGGTCTGAAATATCGCACATATGCTTGATCTTACTTAATCTTCCAATATCGACTTCCATCAAGCATTTATACACGAAGCAGGTTTGTGTGTGCATAAAGGGTGTTCCTAAATTAATGGCAGATTGAAACTTGCGTCACTCGAACTCGCGCAACAGGTCCGTAAGAACAGTAGGCCATTCGTTTTGTTTGAGTTTGTTTTTTTTTTTTTTTTTCAGAAGTGGCCCAGTGGTAATAACCTCGAGATGTAATTTGCATTTTTCCGGGAATCGAACCTGGGACCCTTCGCTTGGTCACTAACCACTAATCCACACTGCGCCTGTCATCTGTCATGCGTTATTTTTTTTTTCATTGACAACCATTTACCGACCTAGTGGCGCAATATGAAAATCTTGAGGCACCCTTTATGAATACAGATTGGTGTAAAAATTCTTGCTTTAAGTAAGCCACCAAACGTTCGTTTCTGGATGGACCTGACCCTCAACTGATATCTTCGACTCTCCAGTGAGATCTTTGACAAATTGCCTTTAGTTGCGCACTTTAAGTTGGTTCAGGTCCACTTTGATCCTTCATCTACTAAGTTGTCCCTTCGTGTTGCAATCAAGGACTTTTGGGTCGGATCGCTCTACAAGTTGTAGTCGTCTTAGCCGCCTGATGTGTACTTTTCTGAAAAGATCGGTGTCGCTGTAGAACTAAAGGGTGGTTCAACGAAAACGCACGATGTTAATTGTAAATAAAACAAAAAGTTTTTAGAGAATTATCTTAATTTTTGACAAATATTTGTGAAACAAAATAGCGACCAAATGCTCACCACGGCTTCGGTGCGACACCTCTATCCGATGGCCCGTATTTTCTGAGACATAATTGAGGTTCAATGTCGTTAATGTGCCGAATTATCTCAACCTTTAGCTCTTGAATTGTTCTTGGCTTATTGATGTATACGTTTTCTTTTAAATATCCCCAAAGAAAGAAGTCTAACGGTGTCAAATCACATGATCCACTAACGTGAAAGTGTGCCTGGTAGCTGAAGATGATTTTCATTTGTAAAGTTACCATTCACTTCTGTCTGTTCAACCAACCATTCGGCGTATAGACGACACTTGAAATGGTCAGGATGATTCAGCTCTTGAGTCAATTGAACCTTGTAAGCGTGTAAATTAAAATCTTTATTCAAAATTCGCATCAGTGATGTTTGGGAGATGTTCAATTGTTGGGCCCGACGACGATTCGAGGTTGAAGTCTCTTCTGCAACACTGCCGCGAACAACAGCAATGTTTTCACATTTCCTACAGATCTGGTTTGCTAAAATGTTTGCGCACAATCCCCGATTGCGGACACATTTGCTCGATAATCGAGCTGACCAAACAAAATCACGAAGTTTCGTGCACTTGCATTTTTATTTGAACGCCCATTTTCGTAAAAGGCTTCAACAATCTTAACGCGCTGCTCATTTGTTCACCTCTCCATGGTTGAATTTGTCAAACACTGAAACAAAAAAATGTCAAATTAAGTTGGGCAAAAAACATCGTGCATCATGGTTGGACAACCCTTTAGTAGAGCTCGCTGTTAAAACTTTCTTCTCCTCCAAAGCCCGTAAGCTTTTGTGCTACTATAGAACAGGACCGGGGTTACATAAAGTTTTCTCTGTGTTTCGTGACGAGGTCTTAATCTTCTTAGACCGAAGAAACAGCGATTGACAAGTTGTGTGCCTCTTCTTTTTTAATGTGATAATGTGATATTATTTTCAGAGTTAAATTAGTGGAGCCGAACTTCTGTCGTGAAGTTCTATCCGAATTGCCTATGTTATGTGTCCCTTCTTGTAGACAGCATATTCAGTATGGAACCTCTTTTTTCCCGCTCCTGTACAAATGCATGTAATCGTACCAGTAACAGCGAACTACCAATGTCGTCGTCATATATATGCAGCACAGACTTTTGAAAAATTGTGTCCCTGTTGGCTTCCGAGTTTCGCACAATTTCTTTTTAATTGTGGCATCACAACGGTGTGGCTTGCCTAACCCACATTTCCATTACTTCTGTCTAAATCCTTTTCTGACATCAAATTCCTAAAATTACTCCCGACCTTCAAGGAACAGCGAGGGTTCTCTCCACTGTCATTCTGACAAGTTTACCAGGTCAACCAAAACTTAGACATAACCCTGTATAACTCATCTCTATAAATATCCGCCTTTAAAATCGATAAAAAAAATAGGTGAATATCGATCTGGTCATTTGGGGCTTTCTGCATGATCTGCCGCAGTGTGAGAATATTTTGTCGATTTGGATTTACGGCCAAAAACCGCTCTGGTAAATCACGTCGTTGACCAATGGTTTCAGGCGTTCAAACAGTACAAGCAGGATCTTGTATATAATGTTAAGGAGACAGATGCTTTTATATATTTCGCGGAGCTTTGAGGGCCTCTTTTCTGCTATATAGATCAGGCAGCTTCAGCTCGCAGTTTTTTAACTTCAGCCATTATCTTCCATTTCATCTTACCAATCGCCAAAGCTGTCGACCTTGGGTTTGTAACATCCACAAGTGTTGTTTAAAAGCCAATGCATCCAAAACGGGTCACTCTCTGGTACGGATTTTGGGAACATTCTTCTTTGAAAATGCGTCCTTGCTATTGTGATATAAGAATCAATTTTGCTGTGCCTAAATTTTTGTCTCTTGTACAAAACAGCCATATTTCCGTGAGACTTTAGACTTGTTCACGGATGCGGCAATTCGGCCCCAGATCTTTTGGTTCGACTTTTTTTTGAAGGCAAAGATGTTAAGGCATACAAACATACGAAAACCTACCCCTAAAATGGAGTAAATTGAAAGCTCGTTCAGCTAAAGTCAGCCACATATAAGCGAAAGGGTTCTACAAATTTCCTCAAAAGAGTGCATCATTGTCACCAGAACCGCGCGGGTCTTTTAACCGACATTCTTCCATACATTAACTGTGTGCACTTTATGAATCAATACAAAATTTCCAATTTTCTGTCGAAATTACAACTGTCGCGAATTTTGCGACACCTTTTATTACCATTATCCCACTCCATTTGCCAAACACATAGCAACAGAGTGTAATATTTCGTCATTTAATTAAATTGTCATAAAGAATGTCGGTATGCCACGATTGGCATAACCATTCTCTAACTTAGCCAAGTATAGTCGAGTATAAACGAATCGAAGCTGCCTACTATCGTGCACCACTAGCTGAGATTATATGTAGGTATACTTGCTCTTTTGGCGACCATTCTATCAATTTTAGATTGAATTTGCATTTAAATAGCATTTCAATGACGTTTCGACTACTGCTGTCTCTTCATATAGATATGCATATCCGATTAATTAGTCACGATTCCTACGAAGTACATAATCTTTCGTTGATTGTTTAAAATATAACTCGCTGTTCTATCCTGAAAAAATAGTTGTCCTGCCAAATTAAATTTGGATTTCCAACGACCTCAAATTATAACCTTCTGTAAGTTAACTTCCTCCCAATTGCGTGCCGAATTGCATTACAACTTAAAACCACTTATCAAATGCTTGTCATTTGCAAAACAAAATAAAACATAGGATAACGCCTACAAAGTCTGCAAAACCGCTTTGGCTTGGGCGTGCAAACAAGTGCTCATAATCCAAAGCCCGACCGATAAACTATACACGCACACAACCATTTCCAAGCAATTATTGCTATATTTGATCTGTGTATCGTTCAAAGACTGTCTTTTAATGCCAATTTCATCACATACCCGTGAGACGAAAATACAAGCGAATCATTTTAAGTGACCGGATTCGGCAACTATTCCATAGGCGTATGTGTTGAATAATTTACAATTGAAAATATAGGTAGGCGCAGGCTACCGCCGACGTCTTGACACCTACGTACGCTGGCAAATATCGCTGTGTTACCTAATAAGACCGAACGAGATCGTTACTTTCCATTTAACTTATCGATCGATGGCTCATGCATTGTTTCTGTGTGACATGTCCCCATAAGCAATGAATGAATGGATGTGTAGTATTGTCCCGGGAAATATGTAATTGATAGGTATTCGTTGTTCAAACATAATGAGCTGTTTATAAAGTACATTTATTTGAATAATATATGTATGGCGCCCGTATTTGGATTTTCTGAGTCACATACTTGAAAACAATATATCCTTGAAATTATATAACACTTTCGATGTTATGGCTGAGTGAGCAAATCATCGCAACGGCACTAGAGGACTATTGGAGTGCTGCTCAAGCACTCTCTTTCACCTAATTACACAATTCATTAATACGGTGGGCCTTAATCCGCATCATTAGGCGAGTACGATATGCGGATAAGGTTGGCGGTGTTTGCTTCAGATTAAGTGGTCGGTTTGTTTACCTTCGGTTCAAAATAGCCCGCGTAATAGTTGGGTAAATAGGTTTTTAACTGTCTGTCGGCAGATTTGAAGTCAATTATTTGACAATTGGAGTGCAATATTATAATATATACCTCGTGTGCAGGCCGTTCCTCCAGAAAGAAGTTCACAAAATGTGCTCACTACTTGAGCATCCTAAACTATTGTCAATGGATAAACCGACTTCTAAGAATGAGTTATAGATTCGTATAATACCTTCAAGATTCCACCAACAGACCAAGAACCCTTCCGAAAAACAAGTTTGCTAGCATCCATCTTCGAAAATGGCGAAACACCACTCAAGATTTAATATAGAACTAGCGGACCTGGCGAACTTCGAATCGCCCCAATTGAACGTCTTTAAATAACCTGTGATAATAAAACGCATATAGTTCAAATTTCAATGTGATTTATTTGAATGGAATCGAAATCAGTAGGGAGTGGTCAGGACTTCCTCTTTTTTAAATTATCCCTTGATGATCGTCACTTGAATCACATTGTTCATCGGTTTCTCGTCGGACAACCGCGTACCGTTGCACAATAATTTTCCGCAACATGATTATAATCGATCCCGCCTTCAAATGTATATTATGCGGCGGAGTTCCTGGCACATAAAGCGAGTTCAAAAATTCCGTCGGATAGTTGGTAGCTTCATCCTCGTAACGGATTTGTACGAATGCAGTGCTCCAGCAATTTGACTTTGAATAATGAAATTCAATCAAGATTTTTATAATTTTGTGCGGTGCCCGTTAACAAAACAATATCTAGCACATAAAATTCCATAAAAAACATATTTTTCGATTTTTCCAATTTCCAGATTTATAAAACGAGATTGCTGGCTCTGCGCTAGGTTCCAGATCACAGTGACATTCCGGGCATCTGCAAGCACGAAAAAGCGGCATTTACACTTCTGACGTTAGTGAAGGCATTTTTTTTTTGGAAGGGGATGAAAAATTCAAAAAAATTCAAATGAAAATTTGGCCGAAACTAGGTGACAAAAGAACCGGTGACTAATATTTATAAGTAGGATCAAAATCAGGTCTGTTATAGGAAGATTAACAGGACACTGTCTAATAGGCAGGCAGATTCGCTGCATATGGGAGTCCGAAAAGGGAGACGAAACCATTGGTGACCTTCTATCACCTGTCCATCAGCTCTTGTCATTTTCGCAACTTTATTAGGTTAAAGACCCGAGCGACCTGCCTAGTTCTGACGTCCGCTGCATAAGGAAATTTGTTGCGAAATCTAACAATCAATAGATCGATAACCTAGCTTCCTCTTTATAAGATGGGACGTCAGAGGCTATACACCTTGGGGCTTACTAATAATCATTTTTAACCTTCAAACTTAGTACGCTGCTCGAGCTAAACTAAATTTTATCAGGTCTCCAACTTTTCTCTCCAAACATCAGCTAAAGTCCTAGCTAAATTTTGACATAGAGAGCGCTGTGGATAAATGCCACAAAAAACAGCTGTTTTTTGAAAATAACTTACTTCAAAAATTCAACTCTCTCTAATTTAAACCATTTTCGATTCTAGTTATTCCTTGTCGAGGAATTTATTAAGAAAACTAATCCTTGCTTACTTCTACCGCTCTCCGCAATACAAAAACGCAACAAAACACCAGAGCACAGCGATCTGTCAAAATTTAGCTCGAAAAAATGTCCCGACCCATTAAATAGGCGCGCTAAATTTTGACAGATACATGAAGTACATTCTGAAACAAAAGTTTGATTATTTAGCTCGAGCAGCGTACCACTCAGCTAAATGGGTTCGCTAAAATTTAGCTGAGCTAAATTTTGGAGAGAATTTTGTATGGCAGCGAAAATTTAGCTCGAGCAGCGTACTAAGCTTCACACTAAACATTTTGCAGATAACAATATGCAATTTTGTGTTTATAATTTTGCCAGTGTGAGTTCGGCAAATTTAGCCTGTACACTAAAAAGATTATTGGTATCCCGGAGGGTAACCACCACCTTTTTCCAACTCCTTCCTACCAACTGACGAGGCTTCCAAGGGGTCATGAGCAAGGGTTAACTGCTTAAATCACCCTCTGTCTTTCTGAAGACGAACCGTTCAAGGACCGTTCCACAATTATGCATAATGCACCGTTAGCTGTACACAGTAATAATCCTCCCAAAAGCACGACCGGTCTGGAAATATCTGGCCACCTTCCCTAATAACATTTCGTGAGGTATCACAATGGACCTATGGACCTGCCAAAGTGTCTCCTTCAAGACAGCCACCTAGAGCATAATCTCACGTTGCTCGAGATACGAGCGGTCATTACCGACCGAACAAAAACATACAGAAACGAACATTTAACAAAACAATGTGCTTTATTTAGTAGCCGAAATAACACTAGCTTATTGAATATGATGAGCACTGTTAGTAGCATCTTGTGCTTTTTACTCTTGCTGGTTGCATTTGTCCTCTCACTGGTTTAAGCAAATTCAGCTAGAGAGTTCCGCTCGTTCTCGGTTAAGATCAAAAGATGATGTTGATCGCTGATGCTAACGTAACTCTCGCGCATTAAGCAACTCAATTCAGAAAAAAATTAGATACGCTCATATTGAACGCGTTAATCAACGAACACATCCGCCTGCAGGCACCCAGAATAATGTGACTGGTATCAACCATAAATCAAAGAAATGCAAGACTACAACATTCACAAGACAAGATTCCTGTCGACACCTAAATGTATGGGATATTAAATTATGACGTATATGAGCAGGTTAAAAGCAAACTCAAAGCACTTGTGGCCGAATCTCTAACACAAGGCAGCGTCACGCATAGAGAGTGTCTCTTTCCACTACGCCTTTGCTGCAAGCAAAGTGAACCTCGTAATCTTATGTTCCCTCATTTATGATATCGCTCAACAGTACCTACATCTTGTCCGTTTAAGGGTATCATCGACATAAGAGGGGTGTCCATTGAGGGCGAGTTCACTGTTCTTGGGTATTTAAAGGAAATTTGAGTGCTTCTGGAAGAGGAAGATATCGATTCCTTATTGGGGACAGAGACAAAAAGAAAAATAGCAGAGTGTTTGTCGAGGTAACTGCATAAAGGTCACTACCGGGAATGGTTAGCTGAGGTTTTGTAGTGTGTTGAACAAAAACCCCATCACGTCCACTCGGAGACCTATTAAAGGTTCATTGTGAATCTTCTGTTAGAGTGAGACTGAACCCAACTGCGGATTTCATTTTGTCAGCTTAAAATTAAAACGTTTAAACGATTTAAGGACTGCTTGACTGTAAACGGAAATGGTTATATCTGACTGTGGAAGGTGACTATCTCCCCTACCTATCTCCAGTTTTGATCCATCCGTTAATACTATAGTGATCTACAAGATTTGACTCCCTATTTGCCCGGCTTTAATCTTCGACTCGGCGTTCCAGTGCAGATTTACATTTATTTGCTGTTGCCTTTAAGTAAATAGAAATATTCATTCGGAACTTGATTTTATTGACACTTCCCATCCGTAACAAAATGCGAGTTGATTTTTATCCGAAGTGCAGGTGGGTCGTATTTGTTTACATACTCATATTTCTACCTACGAGGATACGAGGAAGCCAGCCAATGCCTTATAATATGCACAGAGGGTAAATTGCCCGTTCCTGTGACCCGAAGCAGATTTCAAGGCTTAAAATATTTTATATTAGGAGCAGTTTTATTATTTTGTGTCGTTGCCAATTAAGAATACACTCGGTATTGTCAGGTGCGGCGTTTGATTGTTGGCTTGGAATTGTTAAACTAGATCTACGAGTTGACAGAAACTCCACTAGAACTGCTTGCATTTTCATCCATCAATTTTAGCTGTACATTATTTACATTTGGCAAGCAAATTCTTGAAAAATATCTCTGCCGTTAGAAGAAGTGGAAGTGCACTTTTGTCGTAAATGAAACGCAGCACTTTTCTTTTGATAGTAATGGATGGGGGAAATTCTTTCCTTCAGCCGGTCGATCACAAAAATGCAACGTCAACGAATAGTTCGCTTATCGACAAATATCTATTTTGATCGAGACTTCTCCGACCTTAAACAACTCGGAGGATTTTTGGTTCGAGGTATTCTTGCGAACAGCTGTTCGGATCATTTTTCCGATACAAATGTAACGCAGTCCACTGTTTTGTGTTGCGTGCGATCAAGCTCTTTTTTGAGTGTCATATCATTTTTGTCATAAGAATTGTTTTCCGATGTCCTCCGAGAACAATCGCAGAGTTTATTTTCGTTCCGAATAATACCTCGCTGGAGCCGAATATCAACATAGAAACATGACAATCGATTAAAGCCGTTGTAAAATCGATAAAACTGATTTTGTTGTATGAAGTTTTCACGTGATCCCAAATGTACTTACCTCGCTGATTTTAAATTTGAATTCAGTTTGCAAGCTCAAAACTTTATATATAGCTGTAGCCCGCTTGTTCCTACTTAATTATTGTTTAAATCTTCTTGCTCTACCTTAAGTTTGACCCTGTGATTTATTTATTGTGATGGCAATACAATATATTAAGTTGAAATATATAAAATGAACGCTTCTATTATGATTTTCCACCACGAAATTACTCCCAATCTGATGGTTTCATTACAAAGCTCCATGGACTTTCATGCTATTACTCGATTTACTGCGCATCACTTTTAACCACTTCTATATATGTGGGTCGTAAAAGGACCCTTAGCATAGCTAATAGTGCTCGTTTTTATGTAGGGTAAGTTCGGGCATTATGGCGCACGGGGCATTATGGCGCACCTCGTAAATATCATACTTCCCAAACTCTAATTAAAATTAAAATAATACAGAAACTTCAATCTTTGCCGAACACGTGCGCAGTAAACATAGACAGTCGGTACGACGAGTTTCGCTGAACAAAAAAATAAAAACAAAAAAAAATTTGTTTGATTTTGGTTTTTTATAATTTCGCTTTGTGTTTGGATTCGTTTTTCTCGTAAAGTATACAACGCAGGTTTTCGGTGTGAAGAGTGGAATGCAGAATACAGTTTCAGTTTTGTTGTGTAACGGCAAACATTTGAAATGAAAAGAAAACTACGTTTATTTTTTAATGTGTTGTAAATAAGTGATTTTTGTGTAATATGGCGCAGGTGCTGTAAGGGCATTATGGCGCACCCGCGCCTTATGAAGTTTTCATGTAAATTATAGTTTCATACCGATGTCCTTCGTCTCTTCCTGTTTTTTTGTGTTCTGTTTTGCAAAGTTATATTTTGTTATGCATACTATATAATTCTCTAGAAAATCTTGAGATCCAGCTACCCAACGAGTCGGGTGTGGTCGAAGATTTTGGGGAGAACATTTGCGCTGTATGTGGTGAAGATTACACCACTAAAACTAAAAGGGACGAGGGGATGCAGCGTGTCCTTTGTGGACAGTGGTCCCACGACTCCTGCGCTGTTTTCAGAAACCCCTGCGATGGATTTGGGCGTTTAAATAAAAAATTAAAAGCTAGTCGCCATATTGCCCGCATTTAGGGCAATATGGTTTTTTTATAAACTATTTTTAAATTAATTTATTTTTAGTTAATGAATTTGATTTATTATTTTTATTTAATATATTTATGTTACTGTTTTGTCTTGTTTATTAAAAAAAATAAAAATTATTAAAAAATGTTGTTCGTCGAAAAGTTTTTTCAGATTGAAATTTTGTGCGCCATAATGCCCGAAGTTACCCTATGTATGTATGTATGTCTTCATAAACAGTTTAAATTTTGAAAGGCAACTTAAACAACGATGATCGGTCAAATTATGAAAGAGCTTGCTTGTCCGACTTCAGCAACATTTCTTCGCTCAGTTAGTTCCTTCCACCGGCTGTTGGCTTCCATAGGAATATTATTTTCGACTCCTTCTCTAAAGTTACTGAGTGGTGGCTTGATCGATTTTGGTCGAGAATGAGCAAGATAATATTATATCCAAGTCCAGATCAGCGTTCCCTCCCTTATCATTGGGTTCTTATTAGTTCTCATTGCGGTAGAAAATGGTATTCAAATAGGTCTAAAGGTAGTATACGCTATAATCTGCCTAAAACTATACTTTAGGTGCCGTGAAATAAAACCCAATTCTAAAAATTGTTCTTATTCCGCTTTTAACAAGTGTAATAAGGCCAACTTCCAAAAGTTCGTCTTATTTCACTCCGACAAATCGCAATAACGCCAACAAAATTTGAGTAATAAGACCAACCTTGCACCCGCCCCGTAATCCAACAGTAAACCAATAACACCAATTTGGCGTTATTGCTAAATAAATGTTCAGTCACTTCACTGTTATTCCGAAAAGCAATTGAGAAAAAGAGTTGTATCCTGGGCGACAATTTGACTTGGAACGTTTGTTTTGTAGTGTAGGTCTGTTGTTGCAATTTTGGAAAAATAAGAAATGCGTTATTGATAAGAATTTATGAAAAGTAGTACGGGGTGGCAGTACCGTACTCAAAAACTGCAAAACACTACAATTGTAGCACGGGAGTGAACGCTGGCCCAGATGCGAAGACATGTATAGTCAATAGTGACAGCTCTCCCCAGGGTCCTGTAACACAACGCCGCAAGTAGTTGTAGGACAAGTGAATTTCGACAACTTGTAAAATCGACAAGTCCGTAAACACTGCGACAATATTTGTCGCGAAGAAAGATGACAAGTGGGAAATTATGCAGCTTTCCTCTTTCTGTAACAGAACACGACAAGTGTCAAGAAGTACTCTTGTAGAACTGTGTTTTAATGAGGGCAGGTGATTTGAATATAGTCAAAAGCTCACAAGTGCATTTTTAATGTAATATACCTTTCGAAAAGCAGAATACAAATACAAAAATAAAATACAATGTAGATATATATTTAAAAATTTACTTATTTTCTTACGCCTTTGATAGTGACGGTTATAGCGAACAGTGAACATCGGTACTGGCTGAAAGATCTTAAGCCAAGAATTAATTTTGATGTCAGTGATCAACTGTATATTGAAAAATCACTAAAAGCACCAAAAAGGATATCTTTTCCCTCTCTTATCTTAGTTAAAATACAATTTTTGTTAGTCCGCCGTGATTTTTGCCATCTTCACATGTTAAACACTTGTCGAAGAATGTCGACAAGTCAAGAGAATTTAATTCTTTTGACAAGTGCAACTGTTAACGTTCTGTTGCAGAATTTAATTGTAGGTTCTTGTCGTAAGCATTGATGGTCAAGTGAATTATTTAGACTTGTCAACTTGCCATGTTGTGTTATAGGCCCCAGGTGTTTATTCAGAATCTGGGCATGTCCAAGTTTATATAGTGGCTAACTGTTTGTTTGGCTGATCCTTATGTCACTTTTGACGGAACATTCCTAAATATAAAGTGTTGGGTCGGCAGATTGAGATATTTCTCCAGTCCCGCTGTATAGGTATAGTTCTTATAGAGCTTGTTGTTTCTACAGCGTTAACCTTTAGTGGTTCCATCTGTATGACTACCTGTAGTCACTGATCGAATTTGGATGCGGTTTTCATTGTTGTCACCTGCAATTCTCTAAAAAAAACTTGTTCAAGTGACTAATTTATTAAATCTATTTTGTCGATGGAGAAGAACTTACAGGGGCTACTTGTAAATTGAAAACTTGTGTTGTTAGATAAAAACTGAAGGTCTTTTGAAGTCGGCAACAATTTAGAAAGAAGCAGTTAAAAGCCGTGTGCAACGTCAAAAAGGTTCGACTTGGTTAACCAGTGTAATTGACAATCACAATACGGCCTTTGTTATTCGCAGATCTTATGATAGTGCGGTAAATGATGTATAGGTCCAGTCATAGAACTGACGTCTTTACAACTGTGTAGTTATTTTTAGAAATGAATCTTGTCTCAAACGTTCGTCATTAAGGTTACATGGAAAACTTTCTGACAATATAAGTCTATTGATAGTCAGCTCAAAAGTCAGATGTAGTTTAATTTCCTACCTATTCTTTCTATCTAATGAGATTAGGCAACCAATTTTTTGAATGTTCCCATTATCTGTAAAATTCATTACACTAGATGCTTTCGCGTCGATTAAAAACCAATTACGTACAATTACTCGATGTTTTTGTTTTCGAGGAGTACCTAGGTACTGCTTTTAATTAACTTCTGTATTGCGGTATCAGTAACAGGAAAATATCTAATTAATATGTGTACTTTAGCACTGGTTGTCATACAGCCTTTTAGTAGCATCCTATAAATCGTGTTCTATGACATCATAGAACTGACGTCACTTGTGCAAGCTAACCACGTAAAACCCAAACACTTGGTGGATATCATCCGCAATTCGCTGGAATCCGAAATCTCAAGTCGAATTTTGAAATGACCAAGAGAATGAGGTACACCTACTTGGACATGTACCTACTACCTCTTGCACTTGTATGCGAGAAGCGAGAACTACTTGTTGAAGTGTCAGTGTTGGTACCTTTTGCATATACACATACCTGTTCCGATCAATCTGATCGTCAACCCAACAATCACAGCACACAGTCATTCCCATTCGCAATGCTGTTTGGGATGATGATTATTCTCCTACCTCTTGGTACAGGTACCCACTCTCACGCAGTAGGTACATTCCTAAAAAAAAAAGTCTATTCAATTTGATGCGGATTAGCTAGCTAACAATCTTCGGCCATTCATACATTTGGTTTCTTATTTTCTCCACGCCAAATACACTAAAACACGCTCTTGCGACTTGCGAGAGGCAGTTTGTGTTGTTCCTTGTGTGGTGCCTGGTTGGTTTGTAGTGGTGTGCTGTGCAATAGTGTATATATACACACTTGTGTATGGTGAAGTGCGGCGTTTAGATATTTTGTGGCTGGTGGATGTGGAACTCGGTTTTCTTGAATCAAGACACTTTGTTGTGTTTAGTCCCATTATAAATTTGATACCGAGCGGTCCTCTTTTCGTGCACTTGTATAGTTACTTTTATTCCACTAGCATATATTAATAACTAATTGGATATTTTAGTACCCACATTATAACTGCTTGTTTTATGCAAAAGAAAAGTGACTTGGGATTTACAGTGTTTTTCCTTTTTTTAATTTTTTTTCTTACAAAGCCCCTTTCTACCGTAGCCAGCAGAGAAAATGCATTCACCAACCTGTTTGGTTGACACAAAAATACGTTAAATTGTTATCTCGGTGTATTGTGGCACATGATGTATTCATCCGAACGGGAATAAGAAGAATGTGTTTGGTGAAATTCTCCAGTTCGCATTGAGGAATCGAAAAGTATCGTTTTTACGTTATTTTCCAGTGAATTTACATAATCCAGCAGTCGATATGAGCAATTTATTGGCCCAACAGTCACTTTAAGTCGTATCTAATCACAGAGTTTACGCCACGGCCTTGATATGTGTGCCTGACTGCGAATAAATAGGAATACAATTGGATGTGTATCTTCTACCAATATATAGATATGAAACGAAAAGCTGAGTCAAACGACAGCAGCTTTTATCAAACATAAATAAACACACTTAAAGTGGGCATCGCCACCATCGCACGGCCGTGTGGTAATTGATTGTTGTTCATTTTGCTGGCGCATTTATTGTGTCGGAAATGCCCATAAAATTCTGGAGCGGTTCTTCAATTTGAATGTGATTTCCTTTTCGAATAATGTCCTAAGCGATGTGGTGCGATTTATGCATTGTGTGCATTTTTTTATTGAATTAAAGGCCCATTCAACCATCCATCCATCCATCCGGGCAATTGAAGGCAAAATCAAAGAACGCATTTGCGAAGGAACGCAGGAGGATGCACTCTGCGACTTCATTTCGAGTGGGGTGCGCTCGCATATAGATCCAAAAATAAAAGTCATAGAGCGCTACACAAGTTTGCTCTTATGCGTATGCCGTATGGTGTTCTGACTTTGTCTTGTAGTTCAATAACCCTTCGGCCGCCGATGTTGGGCGATCTTTTGGAATAACGTCATCACGTTTGGTGTGTGATGACGAATAAATTTGCATTTCGTAAAATACCGTAAAATACCTGCTTGTATTTCGTGGCTTCCGATGTGACTCTCTCCCGATTGGCGTTTTGCCAATCAGAACAATCTGAATTGAGTAATATTTCCTCAGTAGATTGTGTTTACCCGCAGTACAGACATAAACACGTTACAATTCATTTGCTCGTGTTAATCAAATTACTACTTTTGTTTGCCTACGACAACGATACATATTGATACTCGTAACCGACTCACGTCGACCTATACGCGTATCGAGTGCAATGCATTCCGCCGTAATCTCCTGTCACTTGTTTTGCATTTAGTTTGACATAACTTATTGGTGCTGGTGCAATGCAAGTAGCCCTAATACCTTTTATATAATCTTTCTCTCTCATGTACGTACAGCAGAATATGAAAAAGAATATTTAGAAAATAGTGCCAAACGACTTTCGTGTGTGTGCCTGTGAATAGTGTGTGAACTGGCGGAAAAGAGAAAATGAATTTTTCATTCTAAAAGTGCCATTGTCTAAACGAAGAAATTGAGAAAAAAAATAAAAGAAAATAATACTAGTGCATAGTTTAAAGGAAAACACTTATCTTGTGATAATATAGTTGAAAGGGGGTGATAATTGGAGTGCCATTAGGTGAATACAGGTAAACCGAGAGCGAACTTGAATATTCGTGATGACGACCCAGTCATACTACAAAGATCTTCTCGGATTTGATCCGCGCGAAGCGTTCAACGAGCCTTCTAGCCCTCCGGCAAAAGGTGGTCGCTATCATAACCACCACCACCAACAGCAGCAGCAACACCATCAACAGCAACAGCGAATCTCCGTCTCACCTGGAAATAATCACGATCAGGAGTACGAAACCAGTCCTGCGAAAAAGGCAAAACAGGGAGCGCCTCAAGGTGGTTACGAGGATGCCTTGACACAATTTAAAGGTACCATGTCTATTTGGGAGTATTTCGTTGAAAATTGGGACATTGTATGTAAGTCACACCAAACTCAGTTATTTTCAGTGTGATGTGCCGCGCATTTGCAGCTGTTGTGAGATTGCTTTTAGAAAAGCCTGCACTTTTGTTTTGTTGTGCGATTTTTGTTCGTCTTCTTATTTTTTAATCAATAACAATAATACAGATAACAGAGCATGGAATTCCTTTTTAACATCGGCATATGGTTTGTTTTACACTGACTTTCACCGCAGAGCTTGACATGAAGCGAAAATTACTTTACAAGGAGTGAAATCGATTAATCGGATGAATGCCAAGCGATTTCTTGATTTTGTTTATTTTGTCGTGTGAAACAGTGACTCAAAAAAGGGAATGTATTTTGTTTTATTCTTTTCCACATTCCCACTGCTCGATGAACACATTCTGAGGGTGCACGTGATTCGCATGAACGCAAAGCAATTTTCTGAAAGTAGTTATCTTCGTGCAGAACCGTCATCGTCACAAGGAATGCGACCGAGTGACATGTTTCACACGACAATTTACTATGTACAGCAAGCTGTTGAACACTTTCTTTCCCTTTCCCGGTGGGTTATATTTTCTATAATAATTGAAGAACGGAAACTGGTAACTGGATTTATTTCTCTCGAATAATTACATCTGTTTCTGTGTGAGGAGTCTTGGGTGAAAGTTAACCCTTGGTCGATTCTTTACGAACAACTGGTTTCGCGTGTCCATATGGTCACTTTGTTATGTACCTTTGTAGGGAATTTTACCTTGCGTAGTCAAAAGCAAAAAATCGGGGTTGCAATCGCAAGTCGACTGTCAAAAATTGAAACATAATAATTGTCTGAGTTTGACACAAGAATGTAATAGAAATTGCATAGAATTTTCAATCGGAAAAAAAGATACAAACATTCTTATAGAAAAAGGGGAACATATTTTTAATGAGCACATTTTTACGATTTGAAATAGATCATAATTTTTTAAGGTTGATCAAAAATTACGTGCTATTCGTCCCAAAAATGCCAAAATACCGCATTTGAGGAAATAAGTTAGTATATGAATAAATGCCAAAATTTGTTAAACTGGTTGTTATAGTTGCTCCGGCGTTCGGCACCCCTTGCTATTTTGTTCTGGCATCGAACCAAGGAATGTGGTCCCTTTAAC
This sequence comes from Cheilosia vernalis, assembly GCA_949126925.1. Taxonomy (NCBI): domain Eukaryota; kingdom Metazoa; phylum Arthropoda; class Insecta; order Diptera; family Syrphidae; genus Cheilosia; species Cheilosia vernalis. The sequence goes on along the minus strand of OX421362.1, from coordinate 56,134,625 downwards.
AATAGGAACGATTATTTGTGATTTAAACTGAATCACCATCTCTGAGTACACTGGTCCGTATTTGTAGTTATATCGGCAGCGAATACTGGGTCCTGTCAAAAACTATTTCATTGAAGTTTTTGTTTGATTTTTGCTTCACGTTTCATCAAAAACAAAAACAATTTTCGTTTCGTGCTTTCTTTAAATATTCCTACACTATTAATATAGCATTTGCGGTTTTTAAAACCTGAGAGTCTCCACACTTAAATTTTTAAAGTATGCAATAACCAAAGATCGAGAAGAAAATCAAAATTGCTTAGTTTGGAGTTAAATGATATAACCAGAAAAGCGAAAGGTACGTACACGAAAGGTGTTGCCAAAATCCAAAGCTCCCTGAATTATAAAAGTGATCCTAAAACTACGCAATTTTAACTATTTTAAACATTTGCTAATATGGAAACGAAGCAGTCAAGGATGTTTTCGCTTTCGCATGATTTCTTTCGTTTTTTTTGCTTTTGTTTCGTTTTTTTTTTAAACACGGCTGGCAAGCAGATTTGCCTCTTATTTACCTGTAAGTAGACCAGCGACTTTTAGTCTACACTTAAAATAAAACTTTAGGAGGTTTAATGTCTGTTACCGGTTGAAGATAAAACAAATCGACAGATTTCGATGGAACTTTTAAAATGTTTCGTAAGACACCGAGAAGCTTTAAACTATGATGGTTAGATTATACCATGTTTATCATTTTGCAACGTTTTTGATTAAATTCTTACTAATACTTGCCATTGCACAAAAAAATTTCAATGCAAAAAAAAGAGTATGCTTCATCCAGAAACTGAGCTACGAACCAGAATCAAATCAGGATCAAATTAAAAAAACGATTGTTGATCGTGGTTCTGTTCTCAGGTTATGGTGGAAATGCGCAGATGGCTAGTGAAACATCAGAACGGTGGTGTGAATTCAAATTAAATGCAAGTGTTTACCCAGGCTTTTGAAACATGCTTTATTAAAGTTAACGAAAACCTGTCATTCACTTACATAATGTTGAAACTTTATAGTTTTCTTTATTTTGGTGGTTCCCTTTGTGTATGTCCTCTTAAAAAAACACTTCTAAGAGGAATCATCGCGAAATATTTTTTTCTTTTAGCACTTACAGTCGAGCCCGGATAATATCATATCGACTAATAGCACAATCCGTTTAATGTCACACTAAACAAGTTGTCTTGACACAACGGGTGTAAAGTTACACCATTTTGTTGCCCGTTTGATTTAGTCTTTATGCGAGCTCGACTGTACCACCATTAGTCTTTTTACAAAGAAAGATCTTACTTTTAAATAGATAAGTCCATAAATCCATAAGTGTCATAAATGGTGAATAATTTTTTCTTGGTGAAATACTAGTTACTAGAATTAGGAAAATAAATTCTGCATAACCTACAATTAACGCCACCAACAAAGTTGCGAGCACATTTAGTATAGAATAAATAAATAGTTGGCGCAGCAGGTTCATACCACGCACTCGGCTTAGATTATTGCGTAGGCTTTATTATTTGGGACGAATGCCGGATCCCAAGATCTGATGGGAAATTTTTTTTACTCAATATAATTTCACTCTTGTTTCTAGAATTATTTTCAGACTTTGCCTTAAATTCCTTTCAATATTGCTCACTTCACATAATCAAAATGTGTTAAATCACATCTTGGAGGCTATAACACAGTTATAAGTTTATCGTATATATCCCTTTATAAAATTTAGTATCAATTACAACAATTTCGATTGTTGACGTCGTTAATGTTAGGATGAATATAAACTCCTTTTTATTCCAAGCGTGTAAAACGACAAACAAACTGATCTCAAACCAGGGATGAGATTCTTGAACATAAAAAAAAGAAAGCGATAGAACAACAACTACAGCTTTTCCACAGGTCTTTAAAATTTTCTTTCAATATTTCGCTAGTATAAATCCCATTTGCGGCTTTCAATTCACACCCAAAACATAAGGTATCATAAGAAAGATACATTCGTGGCTCTGTAACGTTTTCAATTCGCTGATTCTGTTCATTGTTACTTTATGTGAAAATACTAGTCAATAGAATTAATGAGAAAAGAAAATAGATATTGTGGTATATAAATGCAACAAAGTAATTTATTTACGATCGAATTAATGATCGCATAAAATCTGAAACGCAGAAGACGGAAAAAGGTTCATCCAACTAGTGCTGTCAAAAATAAAATTCCTTTTATTAAGGAAATAACCATATAAATATACAGTTTAAACTTCACTGATTGTTCAGAGTGTGCAAATAGAAGGAGTGTTATATGAAGCAAATTATCGCTATCTCATGATGTCTTTCGCTTATTTGTAAAAGCATTTTCGTTTTTTTATGTAACACTGTCCCAGCTATCAGCTGTCAAATTGGTTATTGCAGGAAAAAGTAATACAATCCTCATAAAAGCTGGACCATTTTATTTTCAACATGGTTTAAAATGTACTTAAAAAAAACAAACAATGTTAGGATCCAAATGTGAAAATAGCGCACTTCTAATTGGATAGAAGTTACATTTTTACGACAAATTATGTCGGGTGGTACTTTTTACTTGGTTTCCAAATAAATACATATTTTTAAAAATGCAAAAAGCATTAACTTGATTAAAAATCTTCTGGCGTTCATACTATTGCCCACAATCTTTGAAAGACTTGAGTGTATACTTTGTTTTATTAAAGTATAGATCATTATACTAAAATACTTGTGAATGGGCCTTTAATTTTTAATAGGCGTCTATTAAAACAGATTCAAGCAAAGCTCTAACATTTTTAAATTATACCGATTTTATTGAGGGAAACAATGTTGTAAACAAAATCAATTTTTATGTTAACGATTTATTAAAATAAACATACATATACTTGTTTACAATACTGCCGCCGAACATTTTTAATTAAATTGATGCATTGCACTTTGACGGAAATAATTTGTGGTGATCATGTGTCTTATAAGGCTACATATTTTGTTGACTTACACTTTTAGCGATTTTTGCAATTTTTTTGGCGTCGGTCGTAACGTAAATACAGTTTAAAACCGTTTGCTGTCTTCTTTCAAACTGCCTACTGTTCCAATACACGCATAAAAATCACTTATTTAAAGTCAACAAACTTTCGGTTAAAAACTGCCAAGTGATACTGTTAATATCGCTCTTACAGAGTTAGTGGATTAAAAATAACCGAGTCAACTTGTTTAACGAAACTCGGTTAAAAATAACCGATTTAACGATTTCCTCTCCAAATTTTCTCGGTCGTAAATAACAAACTACATAACTAATAACAACAGAGTAACATGGTTGATACCAACTGATAAAGTGTGTTATTTTTAACAGTATGATTTAGCCTTTTAAACTCGCTAGTTTTCAACAACAAATACTCGTTTATTTTCTACAGAGACTTAGTTGATTTTAACACATTTTTTTTAACCGAGCAAAAATTCCACTCGGTTAATATTAAATATTCTGTGTGTAGCTTCTTTACAAGGTAACGTATAGTAGTTACGAAGCAACTAGTTTTTCAGTTGACGTTTATGGAATTTTTCGACCAGTGGGAATCCTTAAAGACATCAGTGAGTAAAACTTTGGAGCCCTCGCCCATTGAAACAACCTTCCGAAGTTGCAAGCGAGTTGTAACGCATTTAATAAATTCTTAGCTTGTCTTTTAATAAGTAACTAAGAGCCATCCCATTGGCTGGTTACGAATTTATTCAAATTGCATTGTACAAAACTAGTAATAAACTTAATTCGCGACTTTAAATTTAAGGAGGCTGTCAGTAGCGAAATATGAATGGAAATAGCCACAGTGAACTTCTTAAATTTAAATAGAAACTTAAAATGTATTATAGTAACGCCCATTGCATTTAGACTCATTCAGAACACGGTCAGAGATAAATTGACTGAGTACAGTCTGTCTGAACACAGTGGGCCTTACCAATAAACATTTTTAGTTTGGACTCAAAATTTTAGCTATATTTTCCATACAAATTTAGCAATAGTGAGCTTCCGTAAATTTAAAGTCGAGACTAAAATCTTTTATTAGTACGGCGCACTACATTTTGACATATTTTGACTGGGGACGTCCATGAATCTACTTAAATAAGTCTGACACCTGATGGATGACTTCATTTATTTAGGTTTTAGAGGATTGCATTGGTCACATGAACAGTTTTTTCAGTTGAAATTTTTTGAGGGGTAGCCGCTAAATCTCGTTGAGAATTTCGAGACGTACAGCTACGTAGATGACGTTTCGCATAAGTAGCTGATGTAGGAAAAGTAACGTTACCTACCCGTCAATAGTATATGCGTTCAGGATACTTCTAGGGCAGACCAATCTAGTCGACTTAAGATAACTCGATTTTTGAAAGTGCCCATTGACCATTGCTGATAAAGAATTCAAGAAAGCCGAATGCTGGCATAAAATTAGAAAGTAGTTCCCAAAAAAGCGTTACTAAATAAGTATGTACAGCACATACTGCGCACTTAGTATATTTTTATTGCCATATCACAGCTTGCGATCGAAATGTTTTTCATAAATAAATCGGATCACTTTAAACACGCTCTGTTCAGTGCTCTGGTGTGAACGAGACCCACAAACTATTGCGTATCGATGCCCAGTATGGTGTTGATGCCAAGTGGAGTTTGAGTTCACTCATATCATCCGAGTTGCGAACCAAATGTTTGACATTTCCGTCAGATGAACACTTTTTTGGTTGGCAATTTGCGAATATCAGTCGTCAGTTTCTAGTTGCGCAATTACTATTTTGCGGGCAATTTTTAACTCACTTGGCATTCGTGAATTGTTGCGAATATATTTTGCGGGTTGTGAATAAAGTCTGACAGTTGGCGTCACGAATGTTTCAATTTGAGGATTTTTTTTTTCTTAGATGTATCTGTTAAAAGTATTTCTGCCAGATCAATCAAGAAAGTATAGCGCTTTGTGAGTAGCATAACCAAGAATTTTCCTTTCATAAATGTACTAAGTATTAAATGTTCCCACTTCCCAGTTTCGTGTTCGTCTTGTCGCGATTCGCCCTCAAATTAATAATCCTTCCTTGAGCCAAATATGCATATTTTTTGGAAGGTATGATATGAATGTAGTAATCTAATCGAAGTCTCTGACTTATTTTACACCAACTCAAGTTGGGAATAACAGAAATAAGAATTATGACCACGCTTTTAATTGATATAACTTTCCTCTTTCACTTGACACCCTCTCAAGACAGGAAAGTCTAAAGAATTGTGTGACCCACAACACTTATATTTTAAATTAGCAATTGGCTCCGCTTAACCAATTGGGACACATCTGGGCTATGACCAAACTGATTTCTTCGGAAAAATAGGTGCATGTATCAGATGACGACATCCAAATCTATCGTGCAATACTCGACGGCAAAAAATTAAATTAAACGACCGCAGATACTAGATAGAGTTGACACAAATATTCGAACAAAGGGGGCTATTGTTATTGTGATCTAAACTCCCTCGGGGGATATAAATGGCTGCCACGTAGTGTTCCAAAATGATTTATGTACTTGTGATGATGTCACGGTATGGTATTATTAATTTAACTAAAAATAAAATTTTATTGAATAATATGACGATAAGAACGCAGTTGTGCTCTTGGTTTGGGGCTCCCGGTCCTCTGCGGCCAAATGTCATTTATTGACGATTATTAAATTGAACCACTTAAGACTTGTTAAAAAGATTTCATGCTGTGATTGAATTTTTGTTTTTTTTTTTTTTTGGTAATAATAATAACTGAATGAGTTTGTCGTTGACTTACATACTAAACATATTTATTTATATTGGATTTGCTTCTAATACCCATTGCCCAGACTTTGGAGATAAATGTGGGCTGCATATTTTCAAGCACTTCGTTTCGAATGCACAGCGCAACCGTTTTGATTGACAAGCGGCTCCATTTATTCCACTTACAGACCAATGTGGGATGTACGCAGAGCAATTACAGTAGATGTTAACTTAATTCATTTATTTGTTTAAGCGTATCTAACTTACAAAGCGCGGTCTATCTATGCGACGTTGATACGTGATAAATCTATTGTAAGACAAGTACGTGGTTAGGTTTGAATTAATTTCACGTTCATGGGCTTGAACCTACAAATAGCTTTGGTTGTCACAGTTTTTTTTTTTATTTGCAAAGTGTAAACGGAAGTATAGATAATCCAAATATGCAATAACGAGTTTTTTGTTTTCTTTAACAGATGAGCGTGATGCTATACAGAAGAAGACGTTTACGAAATGGGTCAACAAGCATCTGAAAAAGGTAATTTTCTTTTAATAAATTTCTTGTCTTTAATTTGTTGCTGTATCACAGCCGGTGTATGATTATGTTTGTTACTTTTAATTGTGTTAAATATGAAGTATGGCGTAGAGTATATTCCAATTGAATTCCCATGTAATGTACATATGTTTATTCTGTTACCAAAAGACGTTTCGTATGGCTGTGTAATTAACAGATCGGTCCAAATCCACATACATTTACAATCTAAAAAAAAAGTTCTTTATTTGTGAAAATATTCGTCAACATTAGGATTTATTTCACCTTATCAGTGAAAAGTAAAGTAGAACCTATATACCCTTTTCAAATCAATTTAACAGAATGGATCCTGCAAAAGTATTTTGTGGATTGATAACTTCTTCTAATAGATATCTGAAATGAGTGACAGTAGGTACGTGGAGTGAAACCCACTACTTAAACACGGTCGTTGTCCAATGCGATTTGAGAAGTTTATTTCCAAAATCAATATCGGCACACAGCATGGTGTCTTAAGTGTTTCGATACGATTTTTAAATGCAGTAGCAATCGTCAATTGAGAATATTTAGGTCAATTTGTTGACTACTGATGTAGAGTAATAATCAGTGATTTGATCAGTCGAGGGTCAGTCGATGGTAGCACTTATTTTAGCATACAGCTGGAAAAAATAAATTGGTCGCATTCATTTATGATGCTGAAACAAATAATTTTGTAAATATGTAGCTACAATTGTGCTTTGGAATACTTTGTCAGTAGGTATAAAGTGTCTATTGTTAATTATTCTATTAGACGATCGGTTTGAACACTATCGGTTCAGTGGTTGTCCTATATGTGCACAAGCTTTGTTTAGTGAAAAAAACTAAAAACTCTTTTGTAGAGAACACTTGCTGGGATGTTGTTTCTATAGATTGTGGATCCTGGAAAGTCCATCCTCTTTTAATGAAGGAATGAAGAGTTTTGGTTTGTTACTCTTACACGATTGACTTATATTAGATTTTGATGTAAATTAATGCTGAAGTCAGTCTTTGACACTTTGTGCATTACTGTACTTTGACACCGTAGCAAGTTGCTTTCTAACGATCTAATTTAATCGAACTTGGTGCCACCCACTTTGACAAGTATAATTTATCACAGAAGGGATATAACTTAAAATAACTGCGGCGACTAAGCCAAAGCGTGATTTATACCATCGTCTCGACAGCTTTGTGCAATATATCACAGTCACAGCTTATGTCGCTAGGTTGCAGGCGGAGGAGTTTCATATAAATGTTGGTAAAGCAATTTCTTTCTTTAGCAAAAGTTATCAAGAACTTATTCCTATACTAGGTATTTAGTCCTATATCTCCATACGAAAACTACACATTTCGATCATTAGATGTCAAACGCATCTGTTTGTATTATCTATCAGTGGAAATTCGTGTTGTCATTACCCGCAATACTGACAATCTAATCAACGATTTTTTTTTTTTGTATATTTCCTGAGTAAAACAATAAACTCGGTTGTAAATTAAAATGAGTTCATTGAGGAACGTTAAAAATTAAGAAACTCAAACTATGTGCCTGGTCTCACCGCAAAAATGCGGAGGCGATGATGTCATCAGCAGCGCCGAAACTTCAATGTTTTTGTTGACAAACATCCCACAGTATGTGCGACTTTTTTATGCTATTGTGCCAAGACTTTTAGAATATTTTTTTATTTACCTAACTATATGTAATATTGTTAATAAAATGTTGTGCTGTTTTTTCTTTAACCCCATTTTAATACGATTTCATGCAGCACTGGAAATATGCTAAGGTATATTTTTATCCCCATCCATATTTAGTTCACTGTAGTAAGATTTGTTTAAAACAAAAATTATAAATATATAAAAACAAAACAAAAATTATACATTACAGACTTACACAATGTTACATGTTTGTGTTTATGTCAATGGATCACCCTGTTGTCCGCAGTCCGTAAGTCCGTAGTAAAATTAGTTGTGTTCGATTTTGTGTGAATTACAAGAACTTTGCAAATATTTTTTCCCAAAAAGATCTCCTCTTGAGTTAGTAAAATTTACTGTTGGAGCCTGCCCCGTTTTATAGCAAAAGCACTTAAATAATATATGAATAAAGGTTTTGCTTGGATTTTGATAATTAAACAAATCTTGCATGATTACAATTTGTAAACGTTTTTACTTATATTTTTACCTTGTGTTGTGTGAAGCTGATTTAAATAAAAAAACGTTTTTGTACATTAAAAGTCTAACAATGTCTGTGACTGTCCTCTTTCTACTAGGCCAATCGTCGTGTTGTAGATCTGTTTGAAGACTTGCGTGATGGTCACAATTTGCTTTCTCTCTTGGAGGTGCTGTCTGGCGAACACCTGGTAAGTTGGAATTCACAGTAGCGACTAGATTTGAATTTGTGATTTTCTCATTGCTTTCCTGTATTATTTCAGCCAAGAGAAAAGGGAAAAATGCGTTTCCATATGCTGCAAAACGCTCAAATGGCACTTGATTTTCTGCGGTTTAAGAAAATCAAATTGGTCAACATACGCGCAGAGGACATCGTCGATGGAAACCCCAAGCTGACTCTCGGTTTAATCTGGACAATTATTCTACATTTCCAGGTGAGTTTTTGTTTTATTTTAATAAGCTGAAGCGTAATTGTTTTCTGAAAAGTGTTACATTCAGCTGAAAGAATTTTGGTCTTACATTTTCATCAACACTCGAATTGGTCCTTACGTAGGTGACGCTACAAGTATGAAACAGCTCAAAAATGTGTAATAGATTTTAGATTTCATTTTACGTTCAACAGAAATTTTGTGCATTTTCTACTTAAAACAAATATAAAGGAGTATTTGTGTAGAATAAGAGGAAGACAACTATTTTATTCGGATTATTGTTAAAATATTCGCATCAGTTGTTTACACCACATAAAAGTGTCACAAAATTAGATGGGATTTTTTTTTAGCAATTCACATACGACCTCTAAATATGAATTTGTAAACCAAATTTGCTTGTGATTTGCCGAGGCATTGGATGTTACTATACAATTATCTGTGAGTTTATGATTTGAATCAGCGTTGAATCGTTTAAAGTATTCATGTCAGTATTCTTTTGGTTTTCTTTATTATAATTCTGTTTTTAAAATTGCTAATTCAAAACGCAAACAGCTGTGGCAAAATGAAACAGAATTTCAGTAAAATTGGCCTGAATTTTTTAAATTCGTGGTAATTTTTATATGTTTACACTCGAAAGTTCAAATCAACTCATTTGTTTTTATGAAAATAGAATATAACGCATTGTTCGTTATAAATATCGCTAAAATAGTGCTATTTTTACCGTCAAAACTTAATACATGACAATTATTTTGACATTTAATTTCAAATAAAAATGGCATATGACAACAATACTGCCAAGAACTAAATAATAGAGTCAACAAGTAATAGAAGCTAATACAACTATAAGCCTTAACAACACATCTGCCAGTTGACTACATCAGTGGATGCAATGGATTTTATGTGTTGAGCACTTTAGAATTTGTTTCTTTTTTTGTCAAAAGATGTAAGCCACTCTTGAAGCAAAACATATTACGTGCTTCGGTCAGCCATGTTATGCCTAATATGTAGCTCTGCGTCTTCCAAATGCATCTGTCATCATGACCATTAGTTTCAATTTCAGCGATAATGCCTATTATTCTATCTTTTGTTACAATAAACAATTTTTTTTAAATGTGGGCTTCTTTAAACTTCAAAGGCTGGTGCCCTCTGTGGACAACGTGACATTTCCGCTTTTTTGAATTGGTTAATCCGCTTAGTTTTTGTCAAAGGATTTTTTATTTTTTTAACCTCAAATTGGTGACATTTATGTAAGCGATACGGTCGGTGCTAAATGCCATGCAGCAAATGATGACTTTCACTCTGTTACTTGCCCGCCCGTTTTATTTGTTAAAAGTAAAATGCTTCAGAGGACGTACTAAGGTTTTTGCAACGGATGTATTTCCAATCCAGGCTGCATTGTAAGTCCAGCTATTGTTACCTTTATGATATACAACATTGACAGTTGAAAGAATGAAAATTAAAATAAGGAACAATTGGGGACATTCAAAAACTCTACTTTACTAGTTATGACAGCAGGCGGCTGTCACTTCGTATGTCTGCTTTTTAATTGCATAAATTGATAGCAGTTGATGTTTCTGATAGGGATAGCCAACAAATCTATTCCTCGACTGAGAAGGTACTAACATTTTCACTGCCAAAGTAAAAGTGACATTACCGACCAATTTATTTCTACGTTTAGCGAAAATCTAGTCCAAGAGTATCAAATGCTCACATTATTGATTGTGGATTGTGGTAACGAACGATTCAAAGAAGTCATAAACAAGTAAACCCCTGTTCCTTTATTTACAAAAGTTAAATCTCCAATGCCTGTGTTTAACCTGAGCTAACTATTCTATCTATCTATCATGAACACATGAACAATTTTTTTTTTAATTATTAAGGAACAGCTATTCGAAAAATTCATGCCATGAAAAGTGCGTTCCATTTCGAAAGTGTCCGAATACAGTGTGTTCGAAAAGAAATTTCAAAACCGACGCAAATTACGTAAAAAACATTAAAACTTGCAAATATAAATAAATCTTAATAGGAACTTTTTATTAAACAGTTCAAACTAACACGTATAATGCTGAATTTATTGTGGAGGACGAAATATATAATTCTGATTTCCTTCAGATACGCCCATGCTTAATTAGCATATACGATTTCAAAGTGATTGCAAAATGTATTGCGCTCGACATACCTATAATAATTTAGGTAATGTATTCAGGTATGCCTAAATAAAACTGAAATAGCGGAGGTTTTAACCTCCTTCCTACACGGAATGCATTACTAAGCTTCATATACGTACATGATTAAAGATTACAACCTACAGTCTGTCATAATTTCGGTGTATAGACATTGAAAACTAACCTACACAAATTGTATACTCATAACGTAACGTTTTATTTATCTTTGATTTGATAGGTAGGTATGCAACAAGCCTGTTTTTAGCAAATCAGCTCATACAACTTTTCAAAACAAGACTTGTGGTTAAACTTCTGAATGTTGTTTCATTCATAGATGGAGCTCTAACATAATAACAAATGTGTTGTGTATGTATAGTGGAACTGGTTCTCTGTGTATCCAAACCAAAGAAAGGTCACGAAGGCCCCAGTTTACCACCAAAGAGATTGTGAATATATCGAAACTTCAAGTTTCAATGACAGTTGTCCTGTTGCTTTGTATATACATTTACTTGCTCCTAACCAAAATAAAATATGCAGGCACTGAGGGTTTTCACAATAAGCCTTCAGTATGGGTAAAAGCATTCATTTGAATTTTAAGTAGGTATGAGATAGCTATCGCCAATTGACGCTCTACTAAGTTCACACGAGTTTCTCTAAGGCAAGTGTTTCGAATTTCAGTAGGTACCTACCGAGTTTGCACCGTCGAAACAGAAAATGAAAACGATCAAGCAGCAGCAACAAAGCAGATGGTCAACATCTCGCGACTGTATGAGAGTGTAGGTATGACATCAGACGCATAAACAAAAGACATCAATGGCTACCAAAAACTTGTTCCCTCTTAAGGGAGTCGACGAATACGATATACACAACTTTTTCGCTGCTTTTTTTTTTTTGGACTTGTACATAATGTCATTATAAGTTTACCAACAAATAAACAAAAATAAACAAAGGTAGCAAAAGCTTAGTCTAGTCATGTTAAGCAGCTGAAACACACACACAGACACATTGTAGCCTGGCATTAATCTGCTTTACTTGTCGCCATCGCCAGCGTAAGTCGTTGTAGCGTAATAACTCTTTTTTTAGACATGTGATACCATAACAATACAACAGCAACGGCAGCGGCATAGTAGTACTCCATACTCCCACCACTTGACGCTGCAACTATGCCCACCATACTACAAGAAAATGTGTGTTGGTGGTGAGGTAATACACGTTAGAGAGCCCACACGTTTCTGTATAGGTGGTTCATTTTAATAATTGTTATATGTAGGTAGGGTAGAGAGAAAAAAAAACACCTGACATACGGTCGGTCAGTCAATTTACCTCGGAAATAATTAAGGGCATTCTTGTTTTACGGACAACTGAAATGACGAGCTTCAACTTGGGCTCGGAGTCGAGTGGAATAGAGCGCCAATAGATTCTATAACTCTTCGCCGGCTACAGTTAATGGTAATATAGTTTTGTTACCGCCACCACAATTTTTTTTAACTCCGCCAACCGAATGAACCGACACAACGACACACCTGGGAGACTTCAAGTGAATCCAACCTGACGATCATATGTTAGTCGTTGGCGAGACACCGAGAGTACATTCGAGTTTGAGAGCTGGTGGAATTTTGAATTTTATTTTTGCTACAAAAACAGAAAAATAATGCGATTTTCCGATTACGTTCGAGATTGTTGATTGTTTGATTCGTGTAGATTTGGATACACAATATTGTTCGTTAGCACTAGTGAACGGGTTTGAATTAGAACTGTGGATGGAATTCATCTATGACTATAGCGCCGTCACTGTTGTGTTCAAAAGAGCTTAATGAGCAAGCAGATCCCTGATCGAGTGGATGATATTTACAATTCGCCTGTTTGAAGTCACGCTTGGCCGCGCTTGAGTAATGATTGCCAGTTTTGCCTAAAGCCGCCCAGGAATTAATAACACTTTTCGATGACTAATTTAAACATTCTTGTGGTTATTAATTGGTGAACAAGTTAGCTGCGTGTAAATGTTCGCTCTTATCATATGTTAAACAATTTTGATAAAATATTTGATAAGCACAACATCAATGAACGATTTATAAAAAGAAAACAAAGCAAAGACGTTTAAAAATTAATAAATGACTTCCAGCATTCTAAATGCCTTAAGAAGTTCACGTATCCGGTCGCCAAAGTTCACTACGGTTTAACTCCGCAGTCGCTTTATTTCTTTATTCATGAAGCCACGCCAAACAGAACCATAATTGGCATACACGTAGAAAATTAGAAAAGAGTTTTACGAATTGACACGCAAAGCGGTCGCAATCGCAACTGAAGGGAAACACTCCATCACAGGAAGAGAACATACTCGTATGTAGCTAGTTGTGTGCGAAACATCAAGCGGTAACAGTGGATAGATTTTGAGTTGGAAATTGCAACCATCCGTATATGACATCTATTGTGCTTTGTGAACGGAAGAAAATGTATAAAATTGACGATGAATTCCGTCCTGGTGGAGGTCGAGTGTTCATCAAGGCAACACAGGAACAGGAAAACCACGATCAGAGGAGTTCGAGCGTTGGACGGAAATCGAGCCTCAGAAAGGGACCAGCAATCACGACGAATATAGACGATAAGAACATACGCTTTAAGCATGAGGTGAAGCATGAGAAAACCATAGAAGCTGTCATAAGGGACTACCCCGATGTAGGTGATGGTGCGGCATACCCTCCCCCATCGTCGACATCGTCAATTGACCGAACCCTTGTTGTAACAAGGAACTTAAATGGACGCGATCGGCTGCCAGCGGACATTCCAATAATTGGCAACGATGTTAATTCCTTCCATTCGATCACAAAGAACAAACGGATGTCGACAGAGGTGCTCGGTTCCAGTATGGAGAGCACAAAACTATCGCAACGCGCTCCAGACGGACATCGACGAATCACTACTCACATAGTGCGGAAGGTGACCACCCTTAGTCGAGCCGAGGAGAAGGCTCAAGCTCAGAATTTACTCCGTGCTGCCAAGAGTGTCCGAACAACTGAAATTGGCTACCATATCCCCCAGCCCATTGAAGCGAAGCGCCCCAAGGTAGTATTTCACTTTTGCTATATATGACATGACATCCCTGAAATGGAAATAATTCACTTTGACTAACTCTGGTGGATGCGACTTTCGATTGTTCAATAAGTGTCTGTCCTCTTTCCTTTCAGTAACCAAGAGAATGAGTGAATTAATTCCAGCTCCATTGTGTAATACTTTATTTGAGCAGATGAAATCAATAAATCTGTGCATTGTGCTGGAATGAAAAGTATTTACGTGTGTAGGCTGGCAATGCTGATGTTCACCACACTATAATGTCTGTATGATGGCAGCGGCAGGTTTTCTTTTCGGTATAGCAATTTCAAATGACGTCAGCCTTATTGGCAGCGACAGTTGGTGAACACACAAAAAACAAACAAAAAAAAAACAAAAAAGAAGACATTCTCCACAAATGAATAATTGCTCGCAAGAAGCACTTTTTCCCCCATTCAAGTCCAATTTTATGTTATTAGGTGGGAAGAGTTAAAGCAAGGTTGCTAAACTGGAACAAACAAGACTACGTGGGGCAATGCCTATATACTGCAAAATCGAAGGCAAACTTCAATGTAGGCGTTGAGTAGATCAACATTTTTCAGCAGCACAAAACAGAAAACAACGCTACGTTCAATTTGAATCCATTCAAGTTAAATGCCAATTGTATGACTTTATTTTCAGATCTCCGATATTGTTGTTGGAAAGGAAGACAACGTATCAGCTAGAGAAGCACTTTTAAGATGGGCGCGTCGTTCAACTGCTCGGTATCCTGGCGTCCGGGTTAATGATTTTACTGGCTCGTGGCGAGATGGCTTAGCGTTCTCAGCGTTGGTGCATCGTAATCGGCCGGATCTGCTTGACTGGCGAAAAGCAAGGTCCGACCGACCCAGAGAACGCTTGGAAAGCGCATTCAGTATAGTCGAAAAGGAGTACGGTGTTACGCGTCTACTTGACCCCGAAGGTAAGCCAATGAAAATGTCTACGATTTGTCAAACGTGACTTAATGTTTTTGGTTTCTTTTTCCAGATGTTGACACAAACGAACCCGATGAGAAGTCTCTGATCACGTACATATCTTCATTGTACGATGTATTTCCAGAGCCACCATCTATTCATCCACTTTTCGACATGGAATCGCAACGACGAGTCCATGAATACCGTGACCTGGCTCAGCAGTTCATATATTGGTGCCGCGAGAAAACTGCTTACTTACAAGAACGATCATTTCCTTCTACTCTGATCGAAATGAAGCGTTTGCTAGGCGACCTCGATCGTTTCCGAACCGATGAAGTTGCTCCTAGAAAACGCGAAAAGACGAAACTCGTCCAGATTTACAAGGAACTAGAGCGATATTTCGAGAGTATTGGTGAGATAGAAGTTGAACCAGAACTCAGGCCCGATGCGATAGAGAAGGTGTGGTACCGTTTGCAAACTGCCCTAGCTGATCGCGACCATATATTGCAACAAGAAGTAGAGCGCTTGGAGCGTTTGCAAAGACTGGGCGACAAAGTGCAACGAGAAATAAAGCACGTTGACATGAAGTTGACAGATCTGGAAACTCGTATCGTCGAAGAGAGCCGCAGAATCGAAAGACTACATCCGGTCGATGCCAAAAATATTGTCGAAGCTCTGGAGACGGAGATTCGGCATTTGGAAGAGCCCATCCAAGATATGAACCAAGATTGTCTTGTCCTGAAGGAGGGTCGTTACCCACAAGTTGGAGACCTGCAAAAGAAAGTTCAGAAATTACATCAAAGATGGTCCCAGTTGCGATCAACTTTCCATTCCACTTTGGTGCAGAAGTTGTCCGGGTTGAAGTATCCCGTTCACGAAACAACAGTTACACGACAAACAAGAATGGTTGTCGAATCCCGACAAATCGACACAAATCCTTACTTCCGAGACCTGCAAGAGTATACTGAATGGTGCCAAAATAAACTGGTAACTACAAGTTTTTCCTATTATTTGTTTGTGATAGATCTTATCGTGTTATTTTTGTTTGTTTGTAGAAACAATTGCTTGCTGCGGATTACGGATCGGATTTGCTATCGGTTAAAGAGGAACTCGAACGTCACCAACAGGAACATAAAACAATCGATCAATTCCACTCGAAGATCCTTCAAGCCGAACGCCAACAAAACAAGTTCAGCGGTGACGAACTTAACCTATACCAACAACGCTTGAATCAGTTACAAAAATTGTACGCTGAACTGCTGAGTACATCAACGAAGCGGTTGTCAGATATCGATTCACTTCAACACTTCTTGGCACAAGCTTCGGCCGAATTACAGTGGCTAAATGAGAAGGAACAAATTGAAATCACTCGCGATTGGGCTGACAAGAACCTTGACCTACCATCAATTCATCGGTACTACGAGGTGAGTAATATTCATTTACCCAGTAGTCGGTGCTTCTTAGCAAAAGTAAATTGTTAGTAGCATAAGCCAATATAATATGTATGTAGGTAAGAGCAAAAACACACGGCATTGCTCGCCGAGTCGACATCATGAGCCTGCTCTAAATCACATGATTGGGTTGTTTGATTATGTGATTATAGCAGTGCAAGCTATCAATGTGGCGACTCGCCGAGGATCGCTGCGTACGCTTTGGCTCTAAAGTGGAAAATATTTACATTTCAGTCTATTTTCAAGCGATCTTTTGGCAATGGAGAGGAGGTAAGTTATCCTGGCTGCCATCGTTTTGTGTTCGCATCTAGTATCATATTCGCATCGTTGCTTTTTAATAAATATTTGGATGCTCTGTTCCGCTTTATCATAAATCCATGTCACTGTGCATGCCAATATGTAACATAACAATGTTTTCTATTCTAGAATCTAATGTCGGACTTGGAAAAACGAGAACTTCATTTTGCCACTATCTTGGATCGTGGAGAGGCATTGCTTAATCAACAGCACCCCGCATCGAAATGCATTGAAGCGCACTTAAGTGTGTTGCAACAGCAATGGGCATGGCTACTCCAACTAACTCTTTGCTTGGAAGTACATCTGAAGCATTCGACAGAGTATCACCATTTCTTTGCTGAAATAAAAGATGCCGAACAGTGGTTGGCCAAGCGTGATGAGGTGTTGAACACTACCTATTCACAGTCTGACTTTGGGCTAGATCAAGGTGAAACTCTGCTCCGTGGAATGCAAGACTTACGTGAAGAGTTAAACGCTTTCGGTGAAACGGTGCAAACTTTACAAAATCGCGCACAGACCATTGTGCCGCTAAATAAACGTAAACAGCCAGTCAACCGGCAATCCCAAGTTCAAGCAATCTGCGCATACAAGCACCAAGGTCAGCAAGTTAATGTTGAAAAGGGCGAAGCGTGTACACTCCTCGACAATTCGGGACGCGTTAAATGGCGCGTACGTAATAGCCGAGGTGCAGAAGGCTCCATTCCCAGTGCGTGTCTGTTGATGCCGCCTCCAGATCCAGAAGCCATTGAAGCTGCCGATCGCCTAAAACGACTCTTTGACCGATCTGTAGCCCTTTGGCAAAAGAAACATCTTCGCCTGCGTCAAAATATGATCTTTGCTACGATCAAAGTTGTAAAGGGCTGGGACTTTGATCAGTTCTTAGCAATGGGACCGGAACAGAGAACTGCCATTCGACGTGCACTCAATGACGACGCAGATAAATTGTTAAGCGAAGGCGACCCCAATGATCCGCAATTGAGGAGATTGAGACGGGAAATGGATGAAGTTAATCGTCTATTTGACGAATTCGAGAAACGAGCTAGAGCAGAAGGTGAGCATCAGTGCGGGCGTATATTTCAGTAATTTTTTCAATTAAACGCGCACCATGTCACAATGCTTTTAAATTGAATAATAGTTTTTTCCAAGATCGCGAAGACTAACAAAAAAAAAAAAAAAAAAGAACGTCTATGGGTACCTAATAATATCGCTCAGAAATCATTTAGATTCAATTGAAGACGCAACGTTGTCAAGCACAATGAGAAAACTATTTTCCAGTCGAAAAGCTCGGGGTGCTAAATATTTGTTATTTTTTGTATTTGATACTAATCGTATTATCCTGTTTATTTTCATTTCAGAGGAAAGCAAGCAAGCCAGTCGCATATTCACCGAAGAATGCATTTCAATTAAAGGCAAGTTGGAGGATATGGCACGAGAGTTAGACCACATCCTCTCGTCACCACTACCGCGAGATCTTGATTCATTGGAGCATGCTGTGCAAACTCATGAGGATTATCAGCGCCGCCTGCGAGCTCTTGATCCAGAGCTGAAGCATTTGCAAGAAACATTCCGCACGATCGCGCTCAAGACACCAGTGCTGAAAAAGAGTTTGGACAATTTGTTAGAATTGTGGAAGGAGTTGAATACGCAGAGCAACTTGCACGGAGACCGCCTGAAATTGCTTGAAGGCTCTCTAGCTGGTCTAGAGGACAACGAGCATGTGATTTCCGAGCTCGAAAATGCTCTCGCTAAGCATTTGGACTTGCCATCTTCGGCCGAGGGATTGCATATTGTTTTTAAACAGTTGACCAATATGCAGGATGTCATCTCACAACAGCAGCCATCAATGGACAAAATGAACGATGCTGCTGACCAACTGGGGCGCATGGGTGTTCCCACTAGAGTGTTGGGTGATTTGAAGCGGCTGAGCTCAAATGTGGAACGTATGAACACAAGGTGGATTACAGTGTGTACGCAATTAGCGGAAAGGTGAGAAAATAATGTTTTTTTTTTTTTTTTTTTTTTGTGTAGGTATTACAATCAAGACATGCTTCATTAACAATGATCAAATTAAACACCTTATTCATGCGTCTATCGTTTTCTTATTATTTTCATTTGCAGGCTGCGATCATGCGAGACGGCAATCGGCCTTTTGAAAAATCTTCAGGCTGGCATTCAAGTGGAAGAAACATGGGTCGACGGCACCACTGAAAAGCTTTCCGCCATGCCGACTGCTGCCTCTGCACTTGAACTAGACGTGAGTATTTTGACTTTCCCCCCACTTCAAGTACATTTTGATTGGTTCTCCTTCCTCTGAGCGTCTCACGCTGCACAAGAGTCTTTATTATATATTTATTTGGAAAGCTTGTACAATTGTTATTGAAATTATTTGAATTATTTCACCGGATTCTTGATTTTGAGTTTTGCACTCTCCCTATTTTGGAATTGGTTTTCAACAGTGCGAACTAAATTTGATCTAGTAAGATAAATACACAAATTAAAAGTAAAAAAACACAAAATATAAAGTATAAATTGCTCGGGTGCTGGATGTATTGTAACCGCCACTGGTTCTATTGATGAATCAAGTAGCGCGTGTATTACATGTCCTTACAAAGTATACATTCGTTTTTCATTTAAATATTCGTCATTATTTGGGGAAATCGAAGTATGTAGTGGTGAAATGGCTGTAGTGTGTATTGTCGCTACTATGTTAATTCAAATTAAATTTGTAATGTACAGATATCTTAAACTTCTCGCACTCTTACGTTCCCCTTTGCACCACCTTAAGTAAAATGTGAGTCCATTGTAGTTAGTGATAAAATTGTTACACACTATTATTGAAATTATTACTTGTATTATTGAGTACTAATATATATTTATCTAATCCTTTTTTGTATTTTCACCAAAACATTACACAACACCAAAATCACGAATATACAAACAAAACCCAATAAAAAATCAAAACCGTCGACATTGGCCATTGAATACACAAACCATTTACGTATTAAATTTGAAAAATAAAAATAAATAAAATGTTAGAACCTTCTTGGCGCTGCTATCGAACGAAAACCAAAAATCGAAAATGTAAATCTAACCGGAGGACGGTTTATCCGAGAAGCGAAGGTAATTAAAAAAACAAATATATAACACTACATTATTATCCTAAACCAATTTGGCAAACAAATATATAATGTGTGATTGAAAATGTGAGTGAAAATGTACGTTGATGAGTGCTTATTTAATATTTAATGCTTTTTAAAAAGTTGAACACAACACAATTACAAAGAAAAACATTATGTATTCAACAAGCTGACAAATAAACTAGAAACTAGTATTGTAAATCCAATAATATACAAAAAGCACTAAATATAAAGTTAACCAACAAAATTAACATCTCTCATTTAGTCATATCGAATACATAGCTAAGCTAAAGAATAATTGAACTTAACCTAATCAAATCACTAACCTTTTAACTGAACTTAACCAACTTTCTCAACAACACCTAACTACCAACAATGAAAAGATATACGATGGCAAATGCCTGCACTTTATCGACTGGCTGGTGGAAGCCAGACCATCATTTTCGCCACCACGGCGAGATTTGCGACCTGTCGACGCAGATCCGGGCGCAACACAATACTACACCCAGCGACTGGACAATCTGAACAACAAATATGAAAGATTGCTGGAAGCCCTCTCACAGAGACTCAAAACAGCGATCGAAGTGAACGGAGCCGATGGATTGGTGAGTGAAATATTTTTCCTACATTTGAACTTTATCGATTATAAAAATAAGTCGTACGACAAAATGAAACTTGCTGTTTAAGATCATGCTCTGGCGGAATATACTGCTTACTGATAGGCATACATAATATGATATTCAGGACAATAATTAAACCGCAATCAGGAACTCGCCTGTTGCTAAGCCGTCGGTTTTATATTTTGTTCTTGGTTATGGCTTTGTTTTCCCGTGCTCGTTCGACATCGGAGACCATTTTTCCTTACCATGTCGTTAATTCTTTGAATTGTGCCGAATCTATTGGTAGTTTCGAGTACACGAGCATGAGACGAATTACTGAAACACTTTTATCTGCTTTTATGCATAACCGTTCTACACGAAAGCTGTGTAATGGCTAGGTCATTGAGAAACCAGGGGTTGAATTACCTACTCCGTGATCGAGAACTACGTGACTGAAGCTGTTATTGTATTGCGTGTAATTTGCGGTAATTCGACCTCAGCTTAAATCATCAACAGGAACTTAAATTTGTCTGTTCCGAAATGTCGAAGATTTGATGTTGGCGCTTGTTTGAGTACTAAACACCTTTGATATTTGAGTACAATCCTCAAACAATAATATTTTGATTATCGACATACATATGTACTAGAGCTTTAGATTAGATTAGATTCAATGGAAGAGGTGGGTATGTCAACAAATCTCTGTGTTTACAGATGAACCTGTTGTGATTTCCTCCCAGTAGGTCATGAATCATTGTTCTTGAATTAGTGATGAACGCGCAAATAAATTTTTAGGTGAGCTGGCAGATATGTGCTTCGGCTGTGTGTTACAGTGATACGAAATGTGTCCTGTACAATCTGCAAGTGCTGTCTTGAGTTATTCACGTCATCTTTAAATTTACTGAAGCTCACAATTGCGAAATGTATGGAATGCATGGAAAATATAGCCACTGTGAACTAATAATAATAATAATAGTTGGCGCAACAGGTCTGTAGGGACCCAGGGCCTAGCTTCTCGCAACCATTCGTTTTGTGTGAGTTTTTCATTTTTGGAACGAATTGAAGGGATCTACAATTTTATGCCGGTTCCAAACGGGCCGATTGAGAAGCTCTTTCACGACAGTTATACTCTCGGATGTTTGTCAGACGTTCGCGAGAGGTGGCGCAGTGAAAAAACCCTGAGTTAGAATTTGGGTTTTTGCGGGATTCGAACCTGGGCTCTCATCGCGTAAGACGACGATTGTATTGCTTCGTGTAACACTAAAATGGTTGAATCGTTTGGACGACGTCGTTTTGAACGATTCACTAATGCTTCGTATAACTCAAATTCAGACGATTTAACGATTGCGATTAAACGATTGATATTTTGCAATCGTTTCATCGTTTTTGGTGTATTTCTTCAGTTATAATTAGGTCTGAGAGAAGTATTAGACAATAAACAAAGGAAGACATACATTTATGTTCTATTTGGTGGGGAATCAGTCTTATCAGAGCGAAAAAAAATGTGTTCTTTGCAAAAAAAAAAAAAATATTGCATTTCTTTTCGAATTTCAAATGATTTCCATTTAGGTATTTGTGTTATAATATGAAATACAGTAATGTAATCATAAAATAGCATTCATTGAACTCTTTTTTTATAACTCGACAATTATTAGAAATACCAATTCTAATGGGATGCTTTATGATGTTTGATGTCCAACGAAATCCAAGATCTTTATTGCCAAGACTAGTTCTAAATATATATTTTAATAACCACAATTTCCTCATTGTACACTTTTACATATTGTTCTAATTCTTTCCACCCGACTTTCACAATTCTATCTGTGTTTGGCTTCTTCGATAGAGTTGTTACTTGCATTCAATTTTTGCATTAAATGTCCGATTCCATATCACCTACAGAAAAAAAAACGCAAATTCCACACATTTTTGTTGTTTGTAGTTGTCAGAGTTTGTTTACAGTCATTTTCAAACTGTTCAAAAGCGGTTACTGTACTGCGATCTTTTGGTCTATTAAGAGGTATAGTCCCTTATAATAACTAGTTCCCCTCGCAGTATAATTCTGTAAAGAAATCCGTCCAAATCGGAATCATTTTTGAGGTTCTTGTACTCTTCTTTCTCCTTGGCGGAAGGAATCCTTTCTCTAACACTCTCTCCAGTCCACTTTCCTTAAGAAATCTGAGGATGGGAGGTGGCTCCAGTGTCAGTATTTCCTCAGATAGTTGGTACTTGCCCAAGTATTTCAGTCTTTTGTGGGTCAGTGCCCTACATGATTCCAGCAAGTGTTCTGTGATTTCACTGGACTCATCGCAGAATCTGCAGAGATATACCCAGTTTCCTGAGGTGTTCCTCCTTGAGTCTACAGTGCCCCGTCAGAAAGCCCATTAAAATAAGGAGGTTATTTTTGCTCATGCCGATGCAAGCTTGGAATCTTTTCCGGTTGTATTGTCCCAGAAGTTTCTTGGCCTGCCTCATGCCCTGAGTGTTATGCCAGGTTCTTGCCCTGTTTTCTTTCTCTAGTCTCCTAAATTCTTCTTTGAGGGTGAAATCCCCTATTCCGCAGAATGGTTCAGGAGCTATGAAAGTTTCTGATGCTCCCTTTCTTGCTAGGCAGTCGGCCCTTTCATTCCCTTTTATTGCTAGGTGCTAGCAGAAGGTTATTTTGTTTATTATAACTATATCATAGTTGACTGTCGAGGTTGATTTGTACATCGCTAGGATGTGCCAGCTAGGCTCCAGCAAATCGTTAAAGCCCGCGTTGCTTTCCTGTTTTTCTCTTCTGTGTGTTTTTTGCAGACGAGTTTGCTCTCCAGGCTTAGTCCCGAACATTTAACTTCATTAACTGATGTCAGTGTTGCAACCGATTACCGTATCGGCCTCAGTCGTTCAAGTTTTCTTTTCCTCGTGAATGGTATACTATTGTTTCCGTTACGAACCAATCCCGAGTTATTTAGAGTCCCATTTGTTTGCTATACGATGCACCATATCAAGGACAAACAGCACCACCCTGAGGGCAACCTTTCCAGCTATTAGTTGATTCTATTGCTACCTAATGTAGGTCGTATTAATATTTCTACCTAAGCATGAGTTATTTATCCAGGTGAATGCATGAAATATTATCTACTTTTGTGTATTGTGTTTTACTGTATGTTCGGCATGTTCGGTCTTGTCGAAAGCTTCTTCGATGCCAAGGAACAGCCCATCGCAGTCTAGCTGTGAGTTTCAGCGAAATTTGATTGTCTGAGAAATTAATCATTCGACTCGATGCTTTTCATCTAATAACAGTACGAACTCGATTGACCCTGAACTATTTAGTCCATTATAAGAATCTGATAGTATTATGTATTCTAAGAACGGACTGGTATTTCCGTTTCTGTTAAACAATACTGTGATAAGTCCCGTCCCCGCCTGCTTGTGCTATACATCATTCCTGTTTATTTTTATTGTGGACATGACAAG
Source organism: Cheilosia vernalis (assembly GCA_949126925.1). Lineage (NCBI taxonomy): Eukaryota > Metazoa > Arthropoda > Insecta > Diptera > Syrphidae > Cheilosia > Cheilosia vernalis. Next base: position 56,110,623 of record OX421362.1, on the reverse strand, counting down.
AACTCAGTGTGAGAAAAATGAAATTAAAAGAGCAGAATTAACTCAATTAAAGTCACTTGTATACGTATCTACAAATATATGGGTATATTTTGGTTTGCTTCTACGAATTTGAATTAGATTATTTCACGTTGAAAAATATATATCTTCTAAACCAGTTTTCCCACTTCTGTGGGACTTAAGTTTTTTGCATTTATTGTAGTAGTGACCCCGGTAATTTTTAACAGCAACAATGACGTAATACATTCGCAGTAAAGGTCTGAAAACAACCGCCTATATGATATTTATAAGTAGCGCTCAAACTATTCGTATGCGTATGGTCTTTTGCGCTTGTTTGGCTAAATTAACCTGATATGATATCATAGTTGACATGTTGATTTAACTAAAATTTTTGGCGTTTCAATGTCAAATTGCTTTGAAGAACTTCGCGTGACATGAATATAAACTATAAGTTCTGCGAATATTGAATTGTTTTGTTGGTAATTCCTTTCTCTTTGTGGATCCTCCTTATTGTTTTCAAATCCACCTATACCAATTGAATATGGTAAGAGATGAAGTCACATCTGAATTCGTTGGAATGGATAGACCGGCCTTCGTCATAACCAGTAATAATTACATTATAAGTGATGGCATGACTTAATTCTAATTGTATGGCATACCTAGTCGTATTTCGTATAATAGTATTTGAGAGAGAAATAACCTCAAATATGTTATAGCCGTTTAAAACTGCTTGTTTCTCTTAATCGTCGGCTTAGGCTGTTCCTTCTTTTGAGGTCATTTCAGCCTGTTTGTTTCCTCGACATCGGCATTGATGTTGTAAAAACATTTAGCCACTTAAATGAGAAAGGAGGTGCGAATTAAATTCCTACCCATTGTTTTCTCATCGCATTGGAAATACAAATAACTCCGCCGGCATACGAATAAAAGCTCTACTTGTATACGTGTATTTTTGTCTACCTAGGTATCCATGCGCTAAGAAGCTTTGCCACCACACAATTCTGGGAAGGGGAATGGGGCGCTAGTCTCATAGCTCATACAGTGAACGTTTCAGACAGTATGTACATACAAATGAAATACACTGGGAGGCTGCTGGCTGCCAGTGAGTAACACGAAAAAGCATTCAAATTTCCGACTGTAAGCCCATTCAAAGTTTTCACATTCATTTAGTTTTGAATAGGTCGTCGATGTGGGATGAACTTTTCCAGCAACGTCTGCATTACGTGTGTTTAGTGTTTACTATTTTTTTCTTCTTTTCCATTTCCATTTACGACTTGCCTTTCCCAAATTGGAATTACGGTGTGCAGTGCGTGTTAAATGTACAATATGAATTTATCTGGAATTCGTTCGACCTTAAGAGACTTTGTCGTGGTTGAGAATCCGGTATAGGCTCGCACTTCATAAAAAATAAAAAATATAAAAACCACATTGCGGAATTCGAATAAAATTATATCTGATGTCATAACCAGCACGAATAAATACAAATATTTCCCACCTATACTTGCTCTTTGGCATTGGTGAATTTGTTATCAGTTCGAGTTGAGTTACATTGAGTGTGTCGGTGATTAAATTGTTTAATAGACTATTGCAGCAAACAACGAATCGAACGAATGTTGAAAAAGTGACAGCAAATAACCCGATCAAATTTTATGTGACGTTTTGCCATCCAAACTAGTTTGATTTGAGTGTTAACCTTGAATTTGAATTTTTTAACTGATTTACGGATATTTATTAATGTCTGCTTCTGTTAACAAATGGACTGTATAATTATTTAATGATGGAAATCAGCTGTCTCCCTCAACCCAATCGATACGAAAAAATGCCCGACTATCCATATCCTTTAAAGCTCCGCATAGATATACACAAACATCTGATGTAGAACAATAAATTTCATATGCCACGAACCAGTCGTGTTCCAATTTCTTCCTGCCCTGCGATGTCTATTTTCGGAATCCCTTTATTCATGCGGTTGTAAAATCGATTCGTAGTTGGCTTTTTTCATGTTTGACGGTATTTTATGTGGAAAATGAAGACGCAGCCCAGTTGATAAGATTTCGGCTTTTGAATTCGGCAAATAAATGTATATACATCTTAATTACATCATCAGTGGATGACGGCATTTGTATACATAGTTGCTGCTTCGCACAAGCATTTGTGCATTGGCATATGTCAAACATGCACACATTTCAAAGGGTGTGCTGAATTTCGAACTCGTGAAGAGTCGTAAAACAACAATACAATTTAAAGTGTGGAACCCAAGTTGCGGGTAATGATTTCATTGTTTATAAAAACAAAGAAAAGAATGTTGCCTATCTAATCAGGCCGGCAGATAAGCTTTGCTGCTATTCGATTGAAAACAATAATATAAAACTTTTCTTTGAATTTCGAACACAACCGTCTTGAAATCTGGAATGCCCACTCTGTTCGCGACTTAATTAATCCTTCTCAAAACGGGCTGGTCAATTAGGGTTCTGTCATTAAGTTTTTTAATTGACTGAAACACGTTCAGCCGGTTACACGAATAGATTAGGTCAGCCATACGTTTATTATTATCGTCATCATCATCATCATCATAGTATTTCGCCGGGTCTTGTTTACTCATATCTACATACATACCTAGGAGTAGTATGTAGGTACCTATGGACAAAAAAAATCACTGAAGCGCGTTGTCGCCGTAGCTTTATTTTTGACATCATAGCCAAGTGGTTTCTCTGTATATTTTTAGCACAAATTAAGAATATAAGCCTACGTACATATATTATTGATATTCCATTCCCTCAACATCAGACAAATGTTGTCTACATAAAGAACTAGTTTATTGTGAATAAAATATGGCATCTTGTTGAAATAAAATTTGTAAACTGATTTTTCTGGCTAAAAATCGAAGCAGTAAATTTTTGTTGGAGCTCTCGCAGTGATATTTATACTGTCAAATTGTATAATGAATTCAGACGAGTATGATTTTGCGTACGAGTTTCAGGTACACTATTTTAACCATCCAATTGGAGCTGTCAAATGTTTATCGAGAAAATTTGTATTACTTGCAGCGCTATGCCGAAAGTTTGCAAAGACCTCTACGAACATTTAGAGTGGAGTTCAACTTGGGCGGACCAACTGGCGAAGGTCCGGCTCTCCATGATGAAGAATCATTCTACACAACATCGTACAGCGCGACAAAGTGAGTAATAGAATTATAGCTTTATAACCGAATTAGCACTTAACACTGTTCAAATATTTTCGTTTTTTTTTCTACTAACATTGTCACACCACAAAAAAAAAATAAAACAAAACAAAACAATGAAATAGATTCAGTTCAACGTCAAAAGTCACTACTACGAGAAATTCGACGTCGACAAATGTGTTCGACAGCACAGATCATGCCTTTGCGACTAGTCCAACAAGAGTGGAACAGAGTCCGAATTCTGTGCAGTTCAGTGAAATCCGTAGCCTTAAGCGAGTGCAGCGTGGCAGTGAAAGCATTGGTACAGATTCGCGAGAACTGTTGGACATGCCCGGCATTGTTGAGCCGCATACTGGTCGCGTTTTAACTGTCGGCGAAGCAATCCATCTGAGAATTCTCGACGTGAGAACTGGAGAAATTCTAATTACCGATGGACGACGTGTTAACCTGGAGGAAGCTGTGCGAAAAGGTGTGATCGATCCGAAACTGGCAGGGAACTTGTTGAAACCAGGCGCCGCGAAGGATCACAACGGCCGTGATTTGTCCCTATTGGAAGTGATACAAAGAGAGATAATTGAAGCCGAGAATGGCTACGAAAAGGCCGAGAAACGAATTAAGGTAACTCGAAATGATGCGGGTGTAGATGAGTTTGATGAAAGTCCAAAAAATATTGCCGATGCCATTTCTGCTGGAACTGTTGACGCAAAGACGGGTCTTTACCATTCGAAATCGGGAAAAACTATAAGCATCGCCGAGGCCTACGAGAAGGGCTATCTGATTCGTCATGAATCGGTGACTATTAAATCGAATGCGCTCTGTCTGACGGACGCTATTTCGCATGGCTTGGTAGATACCAGCGGCTGGATATCGGACAGAAATTCCGGTGATAAGTTTAGGCTTGATTCGGCAATAGCAAATCAGTTAATTGATCCAAATGTGCGTGAAATCGTCGACGCAAAGAACGATGTAAAGGTGACGCTAAATGATGCTCTTAAGTTGGAGATTCTTAACGCTAAAACAGGTCGATATCTTAACCAAGTGACTAAGGAGAAACTGACATTTGTCGAGGCAAAGAATAGGCAGTTGATAGTGAAACCGTTCACCTTGAAGGATGTCTGTGATTTCCAATTACTTGACAAAGAAGGTCACATTACAAGCCCAATGCGTAGGGAGAAGCTTAGTATTATGCAGGCTATGAGTTCGGGTATCTTAGACGAGGATAATTTGAGGTGTGTGACTAAGCAAAAGGGTGAACTGATTACACTGTCCGAAGCCATCGCGGATGGGGTAATCTTGCCATCAGAATGCAGATATCGTGATTTTGTAACAAGCGAAGTGATAACCGTACCGGAAGCGGTAGAACGTGGCCTTATAAGTTCTGTTTCCCAAAAGTCCATTTTTAGTATTGACGGATTCAAGGATCCGTATAGCAATGATTTTGTTAGCTTTAACGAAGCCTTAAGTAAAGACATTTTAAGACGTAAGAACGGTGAGTTCCTTTTAGACGCGGGCAAGGGTAATTTTTGCACACTGCAGGCAGGTATACAGGAGGGCCTCGTTCGGCCAGAGGTATTTGAAATGTTCAATAGGGGGGTGGGGGTGCACGATGCTACCGGGAAGGAATTGTCCGTCTTAGATTTAGTGTATCACGAACTGATAGACTCGAAAACGGGTTATCTATTGGATAAAAAGACAGGCGCTCCATTGGCGCTAGACACAGCAATTCAACGTAAATTCATCACACCAGAAGGTGCCTTACTTCTAAGCAGTCTCTTGAATATTACCCTAACTACGGAAACTGTAACAAAGACAATTAAGCGATATGTCACAGTGCGGGCCACTTCGCAAGAACCATGTGAGCAGATTCCACTTACTTTCACTGAAGCCGTGCGACGCGGCTACATCGATCAGGATCGTCAGCTTTTCAAAGATCCGTCAAGCGACAAAGTCTATTCAGTGCAACAAGCACTTAGTTACGGCCTGCTTTCACCAGACAACGATGCTGAAATAATACCCGACCAGTCGAGTCGCAGGAGATCGAAATCAACCATAACCATTGTGACTAAGCAAATCCTTCCCGAACCAGATCCAATAAACTTGAAAACGCAAGAGCGTTTAGAGAAAACAATTGATATTCCTGTTGTGGACAATAAAACCCTTACAACTGAAACTAGATTCCATGCAAAGAAGAGCCTGGTGACAGATTTCATCAACGCTGAACGGTACAGCGCTGAGCAACAGAGTATTACAGAGAAGCAGCTACTGGAATTGCCACCCGATGGTTGGCCGCTATCCGTGGCCATTGCGCAGAAGCACTTTGACCCGGAGACGGGACTGTTTCTCATTCCCGGCACTGATCGGTTGGTGAGCTTCCAAGAATGCATCGAAATGCAAATCATCAACAAGAATTCGCTCTACATCATTGATCCTAAAAATGGTAGGAAGATCACTCCGAAGCGCGCCTTTGAAAAGAGGGTCTTGGATAACACCGGAAACTATATTGAGGGCAATACTCGTCTTAACATGAAAAGCGCAATTGCCGCCGGAAAGATTGTCTTGGAGTATGTAGTGAATGTCGACGAATCGAATCAGAGGTTGATCAAAATAACAAAAGTGACTGGTCAGCCGGATTTAGTTGAAGTATCATCGCGCCTAGGAGGCACTCCACCACGATTTGTGGAAATAAAGACACTCAAGAGGGAAGTTCTCAGCCCGGAGCCGTTACAAATCGCTCCCGGTGCAATATACGACCCATCAACCCTACTCGTTATATTCACTCAAAATGGCAAAACCGAAAATATTCTGGCTGCTGTCCTTCAAGGAATTGTCGATGAAAACCTTGTGAGAATAATCGACCCTAGAACTGGAGAGCAAATTTCCATTTTCCAAGCTATTGAACGGAAGATACTGGACCCGTCTACTGGAACGATCATCGACTCATCGGGCCAGCCAATCGACTCGATTTCTGCAGCCAGACTGGGCATGCTTATTGTCCAGGGTGTTCCACTAGTAGCTTCCGAAGGTGCCTTACGCACTGTGCGCTTTGTAATTGATCCTCGTACGGGTGAACAGATTCCAGTGGAGGTTGCATACGAACGTGGTATTGTATCGCGCGACCAACTTTCGTTTGACTCGAAAACGTCCACCCCTAGCACAAAAAGCCCTCAGCGAGAGAATGTGCATGAGATGGGCTCCCAGGTCAGTAAAGATAAATCACTGACTCCGGAGCGAGAGTCTAAAGTGGTTCTTCTGCAAAAGATGCGAAAGAGGATCATTAAGCCTAAGGACGCGCTCCAGAAGGGACTGATAGACGAACTTACGTGCAATATACTTGAAAATAAGTCGAACTTCACCAATGACGACGGTGACGTTGTGACAATTACCGAAGCCCTGGAACTGGGACTGATAGACGGTGATAAGGGATGGATTATAGATCCACAACGTGGTACAGTTATGAATATCCAACAAGCTGTTGAAGCTGGAGTTCTCGATCCGGAAGGCACAAATCAACTCTTAGTGCCATTGGCGGCGAGTCTTTCTGTGCCGCAACTTGAGGAACAGGGTCTCATCGATCAGTCAGGCGTCACAATTGTACATCCAGAAACAGGCGGTCAGCTTTCCGTGAAGGAGGCTATAATTTGCGAAGTTCTTGACGCTCAATCGAAGCTAGTAAAACCAAATAGTTCAACAATAGAAAGAGCCATTGAAATGGGCTTAATCGACGAAGACAAGTCGCTTGTTTTGACCAGCAAAAAGCCACTCAATCTCCTTGAAGCAGTGGACGAAGGTGTTTTCGATAGAAACGATAATAATAAGCTGATTGAAGACATTCCACCAGCAGGCATGACCTTCCCCGTTGCAATGAAGAGGGGTCTCGTCGACATAAAGAACAAAGAGATCCGTCACCCGACAACTGGCCAAATAATGCCAATCAAGAAAGCTATCGACGACAACTTCATCATGTCCATACCATACCCCCCTCATACAGATGCTGTTCAGATCGAGGAAGCAATCGAAAGAGGTTTAATCTACCCCGAAAAGGATGCTATGGCTCATCCGAAAACCGGAGAGTTGATGCCCATCAGAGAAGCCGTCGAAAGTGGTATTTTGATCGTCAAGCCCATCCCCGAGTTTGTTGTTTCCCATTCGACAGGCCCGATTACATCCGTGACTGAAACCGTCACCTCAGTCCATACGGTCACAACTAAGACAATCGAACTGATGCAAGGCTACGCTTTGATTTCGAACGATGAAGTGCAAAACGTTCAAACGGGTGAAATCATGACAGTGACCGAAGCAAAGGAGTACGGTATTCTGCGGGAGGAATCAGAGTCAAAGAACGTGTTGGCCACAAAAGAAATCAAACAGAACTTTACAGATGCCGTTAAACAGGGTCTTGTTGATGTTGCTGAGGGAACTTACATGGACCCCAATTCTGGAACGAAAATACCTCTTGAACAAGCAATTAGCGAGGGGATTTTGGAAGTTGATGCGTGTCAAACACCGAGTGAGGAGATTACAAAAATGACCGTAACCGACTTCCAGACGATCTACGATGAGAAGACCCAGCAATTCCGCGATCCCAAGGAAGTCGGCAGGTTGGTGAGCTTGAACGTTGCCATGCAGGAGGGTATTGTCGATCCAAAGTCGTTGGTCTATGACATAACATCGGGTAAGGTGCAGACACTGGAGGATGGCGTTAAGGACGGATTCATTGATCCCAAAACGGGTGCAATAAAGCAAAAGACAGGTTCCTCCATCAGTATCCCAGATGCTGCGAAAATGGGTCTGCTGGCTGTGGTAGGTGCGCCTGTCCTAGCAGGTATGGCAATTGCGAACACGATCAAAAAAGTAACAGAGAAATCGACTAAAACTCAACAGAAGACCGAGGTTACGACTTTTACACCATCTCTGCCAGCGAAAACGGAGCAACCGTTAAGAGTTAGTCCTGAGAAATCCCCTCCGTCAACAGTTAAATTCGAGCAAGAAACAAAAATCACCAAAGACACTGCTGTAGTGGGTGAAAAGCAAATCCAGAAGGATGTATTGGTAGAGTCGACCCAACAGATTGGAGACCAAGCTAAAAGCTATCCAAGTAGTAGGACACCAGTGTCCCAAACTGAAGATAAGGTGATTGAAATAGTCACAGCTCCAATACATTCTACGGAAATAGAGTCTGAAGACATGTCTGTCTCTAAAGAACTAACATCCGTTGTTAGTGAAAGTTTTAAGTCCACATTAGTTACATCCACAACAATACAAGAGTCCAAAATGCATGCAACCAGCGAAACCATTTCGATCGTGACGGAATCCGAGGAGAACATCCCAACAAATGTAACAGAGAAAAAACAGGAAAAAATCCCAACAAAAATAACAGAGATACCAAAATCGACCGAAACAATTGTAGTAGAATCACCGTCTAGTACGATAACTAAAACAGTAGAGACCATTTCACAAACGATCCCAATAACCAAAGAATCGGAACAAATTGTTACCATTTCTACCACTGAAGTTCCAAACGTTCTAGTAGCTCCCACAGACCTGACAGAAGTCAAAGCGGTTACAGTTGATATATCCTCTATTACGTTGCCCAACGAAAAAACTCCAGTTGAGCAAACGTCTGTTATTCCAGTTGACATTGCCTATTCTGGAGAAGAAAAACTGGTGCAAGACACTCCTTCGATATCAACGACGACTTCCACAAGTGTAATAACTACAGTCACTTCCGTCCGTACAGAGAAAATAATTTCAGAAACATCCGATACGAATTTACCAGAACAAGAAATTATATCAGTCGAAGAGGTAGCCCATCCGGCAGAGAACGACGCACCAAAAGATCTTGAAAAAGTTGCAAATAAAGAAGAGTCTGCTTCGCAACTGTCATCGGGTATACAGTCCACAACTACTACAACTACTACTGTAGAAACGTCAGTAGAAGTCGCAGAAAAACACGATAAAAACGATCAGGTCGATCACGTAGCCGCCGACGACCCCAAGGCTGTCAGTGAGACAATAGTGGAGAGTACGCATATTCTCGAACCCGCAACACCTTCAAAAACAGAATCAGTTGCCCCTCTTCAGTCAGAGGTAATCGATCTTGACAAGAGAGCACCCGAGACGAAGGCCTTGATCAAGGAAGATGGAAAAATCCTCAATACAATTGGTGAAACTGCTAAAACCGGCCTGCTGGCTGTAGTTGGTGCACCCATTTTAGCTGGAATGGCCGTAGCAGACGCCTGTAAGAATATCGCCAACAAACTGACCGAAAAAAGTGACAGTGAACCACAAGAACTGACCTCACAGGTGGTAATTTCCAAACAGGTTGTTATCGAACGCCCAACCATTCCGACAACTCTCCCAATTGGTGACGCTATTTCACAAAACATTATTTCACCAAGCGAGTGCAAAATCATTGTCGACGGCGAACAACAGTCGCAGAATGTCCAACAACTTTTGGACGACGAGCAACTAAGTCCCTTAGACGAAGTGAAGGTGTTGGACACAAACCTAGTTGTGCTGCAAAAGTTCAGGTACCTTATAGACGCAGACGATGAACTCACGCCCGAGAAACTGAGTGAATTCGGAATATACGACATTGAAAACGAATACTTTGTTGATCCGTCGACTGGGCAGAAGATTTCCTTCCAAACACTGGTCTTTGAGATGAATGTCTTCAATCCGGAGACAATCCTCGTTAAGAATTTCAATAAAAAAGAATATGAGCCACTGAACGTTGCCCTTGAGCGGCCATTGCTAGACAAACACACTGGTCACATGGTTGATCCGAAAACGGGGAAGAAAGTTCCGTTCTTTGAGTGCATTGCACGCGAGTGGATAATCAGAGACACGCCGAAGAAGGAGAAAGTTGAACCGATCGAGAATGTGATAGATCCCGAAACAGGTAGGGTCGTGCTCGACGATGGTCGACAATGTTCCATTGCGGAGGCCATCAACAATGGAAAGATCGATGTACAGTCAATTTCGGTACGCGATCCAGTTAGTGGTGAAGTGATTCCCTTGCGTATGGCAATTGAGTTGGGAGTTGTAGACCTTAAAAGTGGGACCGTCATAGATATTCAGACACTTCAGGAGATATCAATGGAGGATGCGTTTAAACGAGGCTTTTTAGTGTCAGGTTCCAGAAAGCCAATCTCACTTGAAGCGGCAGTTCGTAAAGGATTGTACGATCCAAAGTCCGGCAAACTCTACGACAGCGAGTCTCAGAATCAAGTAGATGTTCAGAAGTCTATTGAAATTGGTTTAGTGGATCCGAAGATCTCCTTGATTGTGGACACAATCAGTAATAAAACGTTTTCGCTCGACAACGCCATTGAGGACCAGTTGGTGGTCAAGGAGACTGGTCAGATCAAGGACACTAAATCAAATGAGCTGGTTTCATTCGACGTTGGTGTCGAGAAGAAACTACTTCAGACAGATAAGGTTACTTGGAGCCTAATCGAGGTACTGCAGCGGGAGTATTACTCACCCAAAACGGGTAAGGTTCTAAACCCCGCTACCGGAGAGGAAATGTCATTGCAAGAAGCTGTCGAAAATGATTTTGTAGAGCTCGATTCATGCCTAATCAAGGACTGTAACAAAGACATTCTTGTGTCTGCAGTGATTGCTGCGAATGAAGGTCTTCTTGACACGGTTAAGGGCACCCTTTCGAAGCCCGATCTGACCCTAGATCAGGCCTTTGTAAAGGGCTATTTGATAAGTACCAAGAAGCCGTTGTCTTTGGTAGACTGTTTGCTCAGAGGTCTCTACGACCCACAGACCGGACTTTTCCATATTGATGACAAGCAAATCAATCTTGAAGAAGCCATTTCGGCTAAACTAATCAATCCCAATGAGCTGGTCATACTCGATCCAAAGACGAATTCCATAGTATCGATAGCTGATGCAATTAAAATTAAACTGGTCGATCCAATTGGCGGTTTGATTGTGGATCCGTTCACCGGATCGAAGCAAACCCTAATCGAAGCCCTCGATAACAGGGTGCTTATACCTCAAAAGCGTAAGCGCAGTCTACCCGATGCCGTGTATCGTGGGCTTTACGATCCCAAATCTGGTCAATTTAGTAATACAATTACTCGTGAGAAACTCTCTACTGAAGGTGCTATTCGTAGGGGAATTCTTGACTCTCAGTCGACTATTGTCAATGTGAACGGAAATGTTGTTCCTTTCGAAATGGCCGTTGAATCAGGTACGGTTGATGGCAAACGCGGTGTTGTTATCGACTCACAGGGTAATCGCGTTGACTTCAAAGAGGCCTTCGATCGCGGAATTTTAGTAGAAGTCAAGAAACCACTCAGGCTTTTCGAAGCCGTCGTAAAAAATGTGTACGACGAAGTTGATGGACAGTTTGTAGATCCAAAGACGGGCAAAAAGCTTTGCTTTGCCGAGGTCATAGAGGAAAAATTCATCGATAATGAAAGCGTTCAGATTCGTGACTCAAAAACAGGCAATTACAAGGACCTAGACTTGGCTCAGGCCACGATGAGTGGTGTTATTGACGGCAAGACAGGGAAACTCACGTACAACAGCCAGAAGATTACATTGAAGCACGCATTTAACGTGGGAATTTTGACAGATAGTCGTGCGCCAATCAGCGTGCAAAGGGCCATACACCAGGGACTGTTTGACGACAGAACAGGTAAACTACTTGAACCAAAAACAGAGCGAAGAATAACCCTCCTCGAGGCGATGCGGAAATTCATTGTCAACCCTCAGTTGCCTTGTTATTTCGACGAGCAGAACGAGCAAATGCTGTCTTTGGCAGACACGTGCCGTGCCGGCCTCATCGATAGACGTGAAGGTGTGTTCCGCGAGCCTGGTAGCAATGTATTTGTTTCGTTGGGTGAGGCCATGAGCCTAGGTCTGTTGGTCGACATTGAAAGTGCCGGCTTTGGCTTGTATGAGCTACTCTCGATGGGCTTCTATGATAAAGAGACGGGAATGGTCATCCATCCTGTCACAGGCAGGCAGTTGAGTCTTAGGGAGGCATGTGTTGAAGATGTCGTTAGTTTATCATCCAGTTTAGTTAAACATCCAAGTTCAGGAAAGTACGTGAGGTTGAACAGCGCTATCAGCGAAAAAATAATCGATGACCTAGATGGTAGTTACGTCCTGCCGGACAAAAAGCTGAATCTGCAAGAAGCTAGGGCCAAGGGTTTGATAGTGACAAATCGCAAGCTTCTAAGTTTAGAGTTAGCTATTCGCATGAAACTATTTAAGCAAGAAACCGGTCGATTCACGGACCCCGTTAGTGGCGAGTACTTCGACCTGATTGGAGCCATTCAGAGCGGACTTCTAGATCCCTCTACTACTGTATTCAAGAATCTGATAACTGGTGTTGACACTCCTCTAAACGTCGCGATTGAAAACGGCGATATTGACATTCAGAAAGGTCGCGTTCTCGATCCCAAGTCAAAGACATCCTATAACTTTGATGTTGCATTCTCGCGCGGACTCCTAGTCACAGTGAACAAGCCAATTACCGAGCGCGCATTAGTTAAGCGTCATGACAGCATTGAGCTGTTGGCTCACTCACCAGTTAGCGTTATGATAAGAAAGCCGAGAGAAATGACTCTGGACGAAGCCATTCGGTACAACATCATCGAACCTGAAACAGCAGTAATACGCGATTATCAGACATTTAAATTTGTACCTTTGAAAAATGCCATCGACAACGGCGTAGTTGACTTGACGAAAAAGACCTTAGTCGATCCCAAGGCATTGTTCTTTGCGTTCGATCAATCGTTAACCATTTACCAACGGGAACCAATATCATTCGACCAAGCTGTCGACAACAAGAGCCTTGATTTATCAACCGGAATGCTGACCTATATGATGCCACAACACGGAGACGTGGAACAGAATTCCAGCCAAGAGCCAGTTACTGATACTCTTAGAGATGCCGCGAGCAAGGGTGTTATCGATCCCGATTCTGCACTTGTTAAAGACATTGCCAAGGGCAAACTTGTTCGTCTCTCCGAAGCTTTTCGAAAGGGGCTCATGGACGCCAACAAGGCTAGTGTTCTAGACACCAAGACTTCGAAACTCTGTCCCCTTCAACAGGCGTATGATAACGGCCTGATTGTATCGCCGAAACGCGCATTTGGACTCCTCGAAGCCATCAACTTCAACCTTTACAACCCGACAACAGGATGCATCGTCGATCCCTTCCAATCCAATCCCGATATAATCAATAGAAAAAAACAAACAATCGCCGAGGCAATTACCGTTGGACTCATTGACCCTACCTCGACTGTGGTGCGCGATCCCAGCACTAGCGAAATAGTTACACTCATCGCCAGTATAAGTAGTGGCCTAATCGATCCCGTCGGCGGTCGTCTGATCGACAGAAATGACCCCAAAAATAATTTCGATCTGGTCAAAGCCAACGAAAAAGGCTACCTTCTACCTGCCGAACAAAGGGTAAGTCATTGCATCACAATGTCACTTTTTCTGAACATCTCTAAGTCTTCTGTTTTTTTTTTCATTTAAACACAAACTCATTCTCTTCATAATACAAATGATCTACTCCGAATGAACGTGTATTTGGCGACTGACTTGTTCGCAAAGCCTGCAAAATTAACATAAGCAAAGCATGTTTCGTGTTTTTTTTTTTTATATAATTTTTTTCAAAAACTTTTCTTTACTTATCTATTTCTTTTGCTGATTTGGAAAAAGAACAAAATTTAAATAGTTTTCTTATCCGAATTGTGTTGCTTTAAGTTTGGAATATATTTTGCCTACTGCAAGAGACGCGTTCCTTCATTTCATCAAGTCCCCCTGTAAATAGACTGTGACATTGTGTGATCATAATTAATAACGAAAGTCTTGTTCAGAATTTGGAAAGAAGTCCATTGCTCCGCTTCATCCATCTGTGCGGAAGGTGAAAAAAAATTGGTCTCATGCTACATCTCACCCCAAATAAGGTCGATAAATAGTTCGCGGCCCTTCATTGGTTTTATGTGTGTGTCGTACGTTCTCTCACTAATGGCTTCGGCATAAAAACGATTCGAATTGGCTTTCTTCAAATCTTATTTTCTCATGGATTCACCTGACCTTCACCTTTTACCATCACTCTAATCCTTTGCCAAAATTTCCCGTCTTCCACTTACCTACCTAAATCTTGCTCTGATTACAAAATTTCCCGTCTTCCTACCTACATTTTATTTATGATTAAAATAAAACTCGCATGCGATCTCTGGGCTGTGTAAAAAAAATATATATGATCACCCAAAGGACTGGCGAGCGTGTTGTGTGATTTTATTTATTTAGTTTTTTTTTTACATGGAATTGAAACAATTTTGCAAGTGCAAAAAGTTTCAGTGGAAAAGGTAAATGTGCGTTTTAATTATTATTTTTTTCCTTTTGTATTTTCCTATTTTCTTTTGTGTTGCCTTTTTGTTTTTTTTTTTCAGCTTTAATGTTTTCCGCTCTTGTTTTCAGGTTTCTATGTTGTTTTATATGAAATTATTGAATGGAAAACTAATTTATTTAAATTGTGCATTGCTTGGTGGTGGGTTAAAGAATGTGCATGCTTTTAAATTTTGCTTTTTTGTTTAGATTATTGTTTGGGCTATTTGTTTGCATGTTTTAATTTATATTTTGTGTTTTTCCATAAACAGGAATTAAGCAAAAAACAAATTTATATATATATGCATCAAGTCAGAAATCATTAAAAAAAAAACTATACTCGATATATTTTTGTACATAATTCCTTTCCAAGAACCCTCCCAACCTCCCGTTACTTCTGGATTGTTTGGAATATTATCTTGTTGACAGCTGACTAATTGTTTTTAATAATTTCCCACGTATAGCAAGCCGTATTCGAGAAGTTCAACTTGTGCGAGGAGAACGTCAATGAGCTGCTGAAGTGGGTAGCTACAGTGGAAGTGAAAATCGCCCGAGTGGGTGGACCAAAGGAGAAAATTGATGACCTCCGCAATCAAATCAACTCATTGAAGGTTAGCTATTGTCATTTTTTATTTGCGACAGAGTGTTTCAATTTAATTTCTATTCTTTACAGCAAATCAAGGATGAAATCGAAAGTCAGTCACGCCCGGTGTCGTCATGTCTGGAACAAATTCGTCAAATCGTTTTAACCGGCGGCGACGTACTGTCTGCTCCGGAAGTTACAACCCTGGAGAATTCTGGTAGAGAACTGCGCTCACGCGTTGATCGTGCAAGTGATCGCACACAACGCTTGTTGAAGCGCCTAGAAGCAGGACGCGATGAGTTGTGTAAGTTGCGCACTGAGCTGGATCTATTTTCCAGCTGGTTGCAGTCAGCTCGGCGAACTCTTGAGGACAAGGAAAGAGGCTTGTCCGACCTCACACGACTTTCAAGTCAGTCTGATTCTATCCGGGAGTTTGTTAGTGATGTGATTGGACATCAGGCCGATTTGAGATTCATAACCATGGCAGCTCAGAAGTTCGTTGATGAAAGCAAGGAATTCTTAGTTGTACTGAATGACTTCCGAACATCTTTGCCAGAGAGGTTGCCGCACGTGGAACCGCTGCCAAGTGCAGAGAGCCCCATCCGCCATGAAGTGTCGCTGATTTCGGCCCAGTACAAGGACCTTTTGCACCGCGTGAATGCGCTTTCAGATCGTCTTTCTGGTCTGGGCGGACGTCAACGGGAATACCAAGATGCACTCGAAAAGGTAAATGATTGGTTGCGCGGAGTGCAACCACGTGCTTCTCAAATTCTCAATGATCCAGTTGGAGCTGATCCGCAGACCGTTCAGGAACAAATGAATGAAGCGAAGGCATTACACAACGAGTTCATGTCACAGGGAAGGTTGGTAGAAAACGCACAGCAATCGCTAGCTTCCCTTTTGAGATCACTAGGTGGCCAGTTGAGTCCCACAGAAGTTAACGCCTTGGAAATGCCCGTTGAAGAAGTTGTCGACAAGTACAATCAACTTCTGCAGGCACTAGGGGATCATTGTAAGCTACTGGATACTGCTCTAGTGCAGTCTCAAGGCGTTCAAGATGCCCTGGACGGATTAGTGGGATGGGTGAATCAAGCCGAAGACAAATTTAAGGTGCAGTTCCGTCCAGCCTCATTGATAAAAGAACGTCTGCAAGAGCAAGTGCGTGACAACAAAACTCTACTTGCAGATCTGCAATCTCATCAAGCCAGCATCGATAGCGTTGCGTCTTCAGCTCATCACTTGATGACGACAGCCTCAAATGCGCGAATTGCCAAGAAAGTTGAATTAAAACTAAACGATATGACTGTGAAATTCGAGAAATTACTCGATAAGGTGATGAAACGGGAGGAGTTCCTTGAAGACACTTTCCAGCAATTGAACAAATTTAGCGATGAAACCGCAAATGTTGAACAGGAGTTGGGCGCCTTGCAAGAATCCTTGGATAACAGGGATCTGGGACAGCTGAGCACGGAAGAGCTCGCACGCAAGATGATCGAGCTTTCTCGAAGGAAGGATAAAATCAGTCCAGTATATGAGAACTGTGTACGCAATGGAAAGGAACTGATTAGTCTGCGCGATGTGACGGACACTGGAGTTGTTAGAGATCGTGTTAAAGCACTTGAATCGCAGTGGCGCAACTTGGATATTACGTTGGAGGAGAAAGCGAAGCTTTCGAAGCAAAAGGCCGAACAGCATATCGCGTATGAAAGCCTCAAAGATCAGGTGTTGGCTTGGTTGGCCAGCATTGAAGCACGAACCAATTCATTGGCTCCTGTTGCTGTTGATCTCGAGATGATTCGCCAGCAATTTGAGGAACTGAAGCCCATTGTCAAAGACTACAAGGATTACGCCTCTACCATAGACAAGGTAAACGATTTGGGTACCCAATACGATGCATTGATTCGTCCAGAAAGTCCAGGACGTAAACGTTCATCGTACAGTCCAATCAAGCGTGTAAGCCCACTTCGGCGAATGTCAGGCGATGCCAGGAGTCCGAGTCCCACTAAGGGAGGTATTCTGTCGCCACTATCACCTGGATCCAGTGGATTTGGTAGCCGCAGATCTTCCCAGGATGGATTCCAGCTAACTGAGCTGTCGCCGATTCAGCAACAGCTCAGCGAAATCAATAACCGCTACAGTCTTATTGGGGTTCGATTAAATGATCGTCAAAACGAGTTGGATAGCTTAAGTGAAGAGATCAGGAAACACAACGATAGCTTGAAAAATCTATCTTCGTTCTTGGATAGAATTCAACGGCAAGTGCCGAAGGACTCCATTGCCAATAAGGATGAAGCGGAAAGAAGTACTAAGCAAGCACGTAAGATTCTTGAAGATATGTATGAAAAACAAAGCTTGCTGGACTCGACTAAGGCTCAAATTAAGGATCTATTGCGCCGTAAGCCCGACGTACCCGGAGCTGAACAGCTGCGCCAAGAACACGACAACATCGTCGAGAAGTGGAGAAATATAAACGACTTATGCAAGAGTCGCATCAACTTCTCTGAACAGTTACGAGACTTCTTGGACACTCATGACAGTTTGAAGAATTGGCTCAATAACAAGGAAAGAATGCTCACAGTCCTTGGACCGATTTCTTCAGACCCGAGGATGGTACAGAGTCAAGTTCAGCAAGTGCAGGTACTTCGCGAAGAGTTCCGTTCACAACAGCCTCAGCTCAGCCATCTGCAAGAAATCGGACATGAAGTATTGGAACATATCAAGGAATCATCCCCAGAAGGACAAGCAGTTGCTAAAAAACTACAGGAAGTACAAGGAAAATGGGATGAATTGGTTGCTCGACTAGACGAACGTGCCAACAGCCTCGGTGGTGCCGCAGACAGCAGTAAGGAGTTTGATGCTGCAATCGGTCGCTTACGAGATGCACTACACAACATTAGCGATAACTTGGATGCCTTGCCTGTTGACGGTGATTCGCAAGACAACTTGCGTAAAATTGAAAACCTTGAAAGGCAGCTTGAAGGACAAAGACCTCTTTTAACCGACGCCGAGCAAACAGCTGCTGCTCTTTGCAATATTTTGGGCGACCCTGCGTCTCGCGCAGATGTAAACGGCCGAGTAGCTGCTCTGGAAAAAATGTACCAAGCTTTGCAGAAGAAGTTGGATACTAAGAAGGCCGAAACTGAATCTTCATTAAGAGACGGCCGCCAATTTGCCGAAAGCTGTTCGAAAACACTAGGATGGTTGTCAGGAGAACTCGCCAATCTTGCAGAGCGTCTTTTAGTGTCGGCTCACAAGCCAACGCTTCAACATCAAATAGACACTCATGAGCCTATTTACCGTGAGGTCATGGCTCGTGAACATGAGGTAATCATGTTGGTCAACAAAGGAAAGGATCTGACCAGCCGCCCTGGAGTAACGCCAGACCGGGGTGTGCAACGCGACTTGGAACGCATTCAACAGCAGTGGGATAAGCTGCGTCGCGATGCTGTAGATCGTCATACTCGTCTACAAACCTGCATGGAACACTGTAAGAAGTACTCTCAAAGCTCAGAAGCCTTCCTATGCTGGTTGCGTAGTGCCGAAGAAAAACTGGCTGACCTGAGACCCGGTGTTCTCAACAAAACTCAATTAGAGCATAGATTACGTGCCTTGCAAGCATTCCGTAGTGAGGTTTGGAAGAGGACAGGAGAATATGAGAACACTAAAGGCTTGGGTGACACATTCCTCGCCAGTTGTGACGTTGACAAAGACCCCATTAAAGCAGAACTTCAGGATATAAAGGATCGGTGGGAGAGACTTAACAACGATTTGCTTTCTCGAGCTCAAGAAATTGAAAACTGTTCACGTCGACTTGGTGACTTTAATGAGGAACTGAGGAACCTAGATCACTCTGTTGGACGTTGCGAAGATCGATTAGCTGCTCATGATGCACTTGGAGGTGCTGCTAAAGATGCCAAACTTCTAGATCGTGTCAAGGCTATACGGGAAGAAGTCACCCACTTAAAAAGACCACTTCAATCACTTCGTGCTATGGCTAAAGATATTTCATCAGAGGCACGCGCGACAGGTGGCGATGCTGATCATTTGACAAGCGAAATAGACAGCGTCGAAGATCGAATCGCCGATTTGCAGTCACGTTTAGATGATCGTTGCGGAGAACTGCAATCAGCAGCAACAGCTGTTTCTCAATTCAACGAACAGGTTAAGAACCTGGGACTTGATCTTACTGATTTGGAAAACGTGGTCGATAATCTCTCACCCCCCGCTCGAGAAATTAAAGTGGTGCAAACTCAAATGGATGAAGTTGCGAACATTCAGGGTCAACTTGATCGTATGACAGATCGGTTAGGTGAAGTTGAACGATCAAGTGAAGTCTTGGTTGACTCCGGTTTCTCTCCTGACACTGTGCAGACAAGGGAGCAGGTTGCTGCTCTTAAGAAAACACTCGGTCGCTTGGAGAACCGTACCCGAGATCAGGATGAAGCCTTGCAAGCCGCCTTTAAGGATCTCACTGCGTTCTACGATAAACAATCGCACGTGGTTGATGATATTAGGGATATTAGTGACGAGCTGAAGCGAATGAAACCAGTTAGTTCGGAGCTTGATCAAATTAGAACTCAACAAGAAGACTTCAGACGTTTCCGGGAACACCATGTGGAGCCATTAAGACAAAATGTCGACGATGTAAACCGGTGCGGTAGAGACCTTGTTAGGTCAGCATTAAGTGGCGTTTCCACAAATGCTATTGAAAAGGACCTGGAAAAATTGAATGACCGTTGGAACGATCTCAAGGAACGTTTGAATGAGCGCGATCGCCGCCTAGATGTGGCTCTTTTACAGTCAGGAAAGTTCCAAGAGGCTCTTGACGGCCTTACTAAGTGGTTGTCGGACACGGAAGAAATGGTTGCGAATCAGAAACCACCAAGTGCGGATTACAAGGTTGTTAAAGCCCAATTGCAGGAACAGAAATTCCTGAAGAAAATGCTTTTGGATCGTCAGAACTCCATGTCGTCCCTATTCAATTTGGGAAAAGAGGTCGCAGGAAATTGTGATGCTACTGAAAAGGCAGCCGTAGAAAGACAACTAAAGGAACTCATGAATAGGTTCGATGCTCTTACGGATGGCGCCCAACAACGCGAAGAAGACTTGGAGCAAGCAATGGAGGTGGCCAAGCATTTCCATGACAAATTTACACCATTAATCCATTGGCTTGACACTTCAGAGAGAGCAGTGAAGAACATGGAGTTAATACCTACAGATGAGGAAAAGATTCAACAAAGAATTCGTGAGCACGCTCATTTGCATGATGAGATCATATCAAAGAAGCCAGACTTCTCGGAATTGGCTGATGTTGCCGGTCAACTCATGCACTTGGTGAGCGACGATGAAGCTGTAGTCTTGGGCGAAAAAGTTCAAACCATCACCGAGAGATACACAACACTAGTTGACACCAGTGACAATGTTGGACAGTTGCTTGCCGAGTCTAGGCAAGGACTTCGTCATCTGGTTCTAACCTACCAGGAACTTGTTGCCTGGATGGAAACAATGGAAAAGGAACTACAACGATTCCGGCTTGTCCCCGTTCACACGGAAAAGCTTTTGGAACAAATGGATCGATTACTAGAGCTGAACGAGAACATTGCCAATCATGCCCCCAATGTTGAGTCTACTGTCGAAACTGGATCTGAACTTATGAAGCACATTTCGAACGATGAAGCGCTTCAACTTAAGGACAAGCTCGATTCGCTGCAACGTCGCTACGGTGAGCTTACGAACAAGGGTGGAGACCATCTGAAGAACGCCCAAAATGCCTTACCACTTGTACAACAATTTCACGATTCACATAACCGCCTTATCGATTGGATGCAGGGCGCTGAAAGTGCATTGTCCACAAGTGAGCCACGCCAAAGCGATATTTTGCGCCTGGAAGCTGAACTAGCCGATATGCGTCCCATCTTGGACACTGTTAATCTGGTTGGACCTCAGCTGTGCCAGATTTCACCTGGTGAAGGAGCTGCGACTATTGAAAGCTTAGTAACAAGGGACAATCGTCGATTCGACTCGATTGTTGAACAAATTCAACGAAAGGCTGAACGTCTTCATCTAAGTAACCAGCGAGCAAAGGAAGTTACCACAGACATAGATGAACTTTTAGAGTGGTTTAGAGATATGGACGCAAGTCTAAGAGAAGCCGAACTCCCTGCAATGGAACCGAAACTTGTACGAACACAATTGCAAGAACACCGTTCGATTAACGATGATATCTCTAGTCAGAAGGGTCGGGTTCGTGATGTTACAGCAGGCGCCAAGAAGGTACTACGTGAGTCACCGCAAAATGAAAATACATCTGCTCTTCGTGAAAAGCTCGAGGACCTCAAGGAAGTGGTTGATACTGTTGTTCAATTATGCAGCGAACGACTTGGCATTTTGGAGCAAGCACTTCCACTTTCGGAACACTTTGCTGATTCGCATAACGGATTAGTTGTGTGGCTCGATGAAATGGAACAACAAATTTCAATGCTAAGTATGCCTGCTCTACGACCAGAGCAAATCGCTGCTCAGCAAGATAAAAACGAACGTCTCGTGCAATCAATCTCAGAGCACAAACCACTGTTGGACAAACTCAACAAGACCGGTGAAGCCTTGGGAGCTATTGTTTCCGAAGATGACGGTGCAAAGATCAATGAAATTCTCGACGCAGATAACTCACGCTATGCAGCTCTTCGAACAGAACTACGTGAACGTCAACAAGCTCTGGAAAATGCCCTTCAAGAATCTAGTCAATTTTCCGACAAACTTGAAGGTATGCTTCGTGCTCTGGCTAACGCAGTCGAACAAGTCAACCATCTCGACCCAGTGTCAGCACTGCCACAAAAGATTAAAGAACAAATCGACGACAACATGGCTATTGCAGATGATCTTGACAAACGCACAGAGGCCTTTGCCGCCGTTCAGCGAGCCGCAAATGACGTTATTGCCAAGGCGGGCAACAAATCCGATCCTGCTGTACGCGATATCAAGAAAAAATTAGAGAAGCTCAATGGCCTGTGGAATGACGTACAACAGGCCACAAAGAAGCGGGGCAACTCTCTCGACGATGTTCTTAAAGTAGCTGAAAAGTTCTGGAAGCAACTTAATGCCATAATGAAAACGTTGAAAGATTTGGAGGAGACCCTTTCCTCGCAAGAACCACCAGCTGCTCAACCCCAAGATATACAAAAGCAACAAGTGGCGCTGCAAGAGATCCGTCACGAAATTGATCAAACCAAGCCTGAAGTTGAAGAAGTACGCCGCACTGGTAATAGCTTGATGTCACTGTGTGGAGAACCAGACAAACCCGAGGTTAAGAAGCACATCGAAGACCTGGACAACGCTTGGGATAATATCACTGCGCTCTATGCCAGACGTGAAGAAAACCTCATCGATGCAATGGAGAAGGCAATGGAGTTCCACGAGACTCTGCAAAATCTACTGAAGTTCCTGTCCAAGGCCGAAGAACGTTTTGGCAGTCTCGGAGCCATAGGTTCCGATATCGACGCTGTCAAGAAGCAAATCGAACAACTGAAGCGCTTCAAGGACGAAGTTGATCCACACATGGTTGAAGTAGAAGCATTAAACAGGTGAGATGATTTGTTTCTTGATAAATTATGTACATTATTTACCATACACATTTTTCTCTAATTCTCACAAATGATTCGCAATAAACTTTCGATCAAAAATATCACCTGCAACAGAACTCTGGAAAGGCAAGATTTCATATAAATATACTCATTATTGTTGATGTTGTTGTTGTTGTTGATTGGCCTGCATGATAGTTATAGACTGCTCACAAATAAGATCCAAACTTTTTTTTACTGTTGTTGTCATTGAGCACACAAAGTACATTTCGTTGATGTTTTAATTATACTCCACCAGTGAATAATAGATGTGCTTTTGTGCTTAAGTTTTTTTAATTATAAAATCAGCCCCTTCAAGATATTAGTTTAGAGTTCACTTCATTAGATCATCACCTTCAGGTTTGTTCTTTCTAAACCTCTCAGCTTATCGCCAGCGATGTTTTCGATCCGATAGTTTTACTTAAATTACTGGAACGATAGTAGCATTGATAGTACTCATTGGAATAGTCTACAAGTAGAGTCTACATGGTACAAATTTTTCATTAAAAAGACCGCAAAATTAATCGTTCAAAGTTTGCATTTCTGACTAGCATTAAGTAGGTAAACGTATGTTACGCGCTGCGGGGTATGGGCTACCCCTTCTGAACGAACACACGATATCAAGCTAGTAGAGCTCGCGGTAGAGCATCATTTTAAAACTAGCTCTGCAATTTTTTTAGAAGCTGTGTTTGCACAAATCTAGTTCAACACTGACATCCAATTGGTGTTTAATTGCTTATTGAATTGAATTAACGTTTTTTTGCATGCAGTTTGATTATAACACATTTTGCGTATTGATCATTAGGATGAGTCTTTTAATTATAGTGACTGCAATTTGAGAGAGCTTAACTTCTTGAAACAAAATATATTTGTACTAAACTTAACCTGTTAACTTCTTAACAGACAAGCCTCGGAGTTGACGGAGAGAACGTCCCCGGAACAAGCAGCGTCGATTAAGGAGCCACTGGCTACAGTGAACAGACGATGGGAGAACCTTCTGCGTGGTATGGTAGAACGTCAGAAGCAATTGGAACATGCACTTCTCCACCTTGGTCAATTCCAGCATGCACTCAATGAGTTGCTTGTGTGGATCGACAAGACCGACAAAACATTGGACCAACTTAAACCAGTAAGTGACAAAAAAATGTTTACTCTTGAAATGCCCTTTTTTTAATTTTGCATTCTCTAGATCCCTGGTGACCCGCAATTGCTTGAGGTGGAACTTGCTAAATTGAAGGTTCTGGCCAACGATATACAAGCTCATCAGAGCTCTGTTGATACGTTAATTGATGCCGGTCGGCGGTTGATAGAATCAGAAAAAGGCTCGCTAGAAGCATCAGCTACCCAAGAGAAGCTGCGCAAACTCAACGATGAATGGCGTACTCTGATCCAGAAGTCTTCTGACCGTCAACATGAGTTGGAGGAAGCGTTGCGCGAGGCTCAGGGTTATATCTCTGAGGTCCAAGACATTCTTGGATGGTTGGGCGATGTAGACGCTGTTATTGGAACAAGTAAGCCAGTAGGCGGCTTGCCAGAAACTGCGACTGAACAACTTGAGAGGTTTATGGAAGTATACAACGAATTGGAAGAAAATCGAGCTAAAGTCGAGACCATACAAGCACAGGGTCAGGAGTATATTAAACGGCAAAATCAAATGAAGGTTCCTTCTAGCAACCTTCAGCATACTTTGCGAACCCTGAAACAACGCTGGGACGCAGTTGTGTCACGGGCGTCTGACAAGAAAATCAAATTGGAGATCGCTCTTAAAGAAGCAACTGAATTCCACGATACATTGCAAGCATTTGTTGAGTGGCTAACCCAGGCTGAGAAGCAACTTGGAGGTGCTGCTGCTGTATCTCGAGTTCTCGAAACGATACAGACACAAATAGAAGAGCACAAAGTTCTGCAGAAGGACGTCAGCACTCATCGGGAGGCTATGCTTCTTTTGGACAAGAAAGGAACTCACCTGAAATATTTCAGTCAAAAGCAAGATGTGATTTTAATCAAGAATCTCCTCGTTTCCGTACAACATCGATGGGAACGCGTAGTCAGCAAGGCAGCGGAGCGCACACGTGCTCTCGACCATGGCTACAAAGAAGCCCGCGAATTCAATGACGCCTGGGCAAGCATGCTTCAATGGCTGCGTGAAGTCGAAGAGGTGCTTGATCGACTCACAGAAGAGGCCGCTACATCGAAAGATCCACAAAAGATCAAGAAGCATATACTTAAATTAAAGGATACCCACCGACAATTAAACGGAAAGCAGCCACAGTATGATGCTACATTGCGTGCTGGAAAGAATCTCATGGATCGCGCTCCTAAATTGGATGAACCCGTTTTGAATAAAATGCTTATTGAGCTGAAAGAAACGTGGACTCGAGTTTGGTCAAAGAGCGTGGACCGTCAGAGAAAGTTCGAGGAGGCGCTATTGCTGTCCGGTCAGTTCTCTGATGCTTTACAAGAGCTTTTGGACTGGCTAAAGAAAACAAAGAGTCGATTGTCAGAAAATGGACCAGTTCATGGAGACTTTGAGACTGTTAGCGGTCTATGTGATCATCATAAGCACTTGGAACAAGACCTGCAGAAGAGATCTGCACAAATGCAAGGCGTTATGAGATCTGGACGTGATCTGGAAAAATCACCGGCCAATGCAGACATCGCCAAGTCTCTCGATGAACTCCAATCCCTTTGGGACGATGTAAAGGATTCAACTTCAAGGCGAGGAGAACGATTGCGGCAAGCATTGAAAGATGCAGAACGTCTCAACACGGGTGTGCAGAGTCTGTTCGACTGGCTGGATCATGCTGAGAATAAGCTACGTTATGCCAAGAATGCACCCGATGATGAAAAGATTGCCCGCGATTTACTCGAAATTCATACTGAGTTTATGAAGGATTTGCGAAAGCGTGAGATCCAGAAAACCGAAACATTCACGCTTGCACAAGAGATAGTTGACAAAGCATATCCCGATGCCATTCCAATTATCAAAAACTGGCTTCAAATCATTCAAACTCGCTGGGATGAAATTTCCCAGTGGGCTATCAACCGCGAGTCCAAACTTGAACAGCACTTGCAATCTCTTAAGGATCTAGATGAAAACATCGAAGATCTGTTAGCGTGGTTGAATGGACTTGAATCGACATTGTTGAGTAAGCCACCAACCAATTTAACGCAAATTGCATATATATTCATGCTTATTGTTTGTTTAGATTTGGAACGAGAGCCACTCCCCGAAGAAATACCTCCATTGGAGAGGCTTATCGAGGATCACAAAGAGTTCATGGAAAATACAGCGCGTCGTCAGCTGGAGGTAGACAGAGCTTGCAAACCTAAACAGCTCCCACCAGGAAGCCGTGACGTCCGCAAAATGTCTCGCACTGCAAAGACTCCAGTGTAAGTACACAACCGTTCAAATCCTTTTTACTGTTTTAGAGGATCGTATCGGTTTGTTTGTTTTTTTTTTTTTTTGTTGTTATTTTCTTTTGTAAATTGATTTCCATTACTATATTTTTTTATTTTATTTTATTTTTTTATTTCTTGTCTTTGTGTATCCTATTGTCGACAATGTGTTTCACTGCACTCTTTTCTACCTTGAACACAATCAACCGGACTTGTATCTATAAAAAATGAAACAAATTTTCTAAAATGTTTGTATAAAAAAAAAAATGGGTGTGAAACAGTCGAGGATCGACACACGATCTGCGCGAGCAATCTCCAGATGCCGGCGCATTGAGACGGCAAAGGTTCGTTTAACTAAATTGATCAATTTACTAAGCGACTGCCCATCATAGACTAAACTTATGTTTATTATATACCTAACCAACAAGCGAACAACAATTAATTTGTTTAACATCTTTTTAAAGCCGCATAATGTCTATAATGTCTACTGTGATGCTTTTTTTGAAAATTTTTATCAGAATAATATTTGTCTTTGTGTTTCTTCTAATTACCTACCATTCGACTCATCCCAGCCCCAACATAACAAAACGTAATGGATTTTACTCCAACTCATTTTCTACATTAAGAACTCCTTACAGCCGCTTTTATGCTTCTTTGTTTCAACTTATTCTAATTTTCATCTAATTACATACATGAGACTGTCGTTTGTGATGTGTTTAACTAATTGAACGAGTTTTTTTTCGCAGCTTCAAGGGCTCTCGTGACCAGGGTCTTAATGTACGCAAGCAAAGGTTAGTATATCAGAACAGGAAATATTTTATTGACTTTAATTGCGATCGACTGCTTAACTACCAAAATCTGTCAACGCATGATATCAGCTCCATAAAGTGGATGTAATTTTACTATTGATTTTTTTTTTTTTTATTATTTAACATTTCCTTTTTATATATTGTTTATTATTTTTCTATTTTATTTCATGTATTGTGTGTGTTGTGTGCTTAAAATTCGAATTACCATTTCAAATAGTCGTATCACACCAAGTCGGGATACGCCCGATAGAGACCGCTTGCCGCACTACGGTCCAAGATTCTCTCCAAGGTAAGTGCATTCAAGCATTCAACTTGTTTGTAGCTAATGAGCTCGCCGAAAAGTTCTGTTTTTGTAGCTTTTCTGTTGCTTATTAATTCAATCTAAATTGTTGGCACTCAATTACGGGTTTTTGTCGTTTTATAATGTTTGACTTTGAATTATGTTTTCAGCATGGCTCCTGAAGTTGAATTCCGTTCACCAAGAGCGAAATTGCTTTGGGACAAGTGGCGCCATGTATGGCTGCTGGCATGGGAAAGACAACGTCGCCTGCACGACCATCTCATGTACTTGCAAGATGTTGAGAGAGTACGGAGATTCAGTTGGGACGATTGGAGGAAGAGGGTAAGCAAAAGCATTGTAACGAATAGGTAGTTATTTAGAAACAAATGCCAACACTTGCTTGCAGTTCCTGAAGTACATGAACCACAAGAAATCACGGTTAACCGATCTCTTCAGAAAAATGGACAAGGACAACAACGGCTTGATTCCACGTGAAGTATTCATCGATGGAATCCTTAGCACTAGTAAATACGTACTTGGCGTATAAATGTCGAACGTTATTTTAAATTGATTATTTTTTGTTTAAGAATTCGACACATCCCGAATGGAAATGGGCGCAGTAGCTGACCTATTCGATCGAAACGGAGAAGGGCTCATCGATTGGCAAGAATTTATTGCGGCACTTCGACCGGACTGGCAAGAGCGTAAACCAGCTAACGATTCGGACAAGATTCATGACGAAGTTAAACGCTTGGTAATGCTTTGCACATGTCGACAGAAATTCCGCGTTTTCCAAGTCGGCGAAGGCAAGTACAGGGTGAGTATCATAAACACACAAAAAGAAGTATCGACACTATTTAGAATAACTTGCCTATATAATTTTAGTTTGGCGATTCGCAGAAACTAAGACTCGTTCGCATCCTTCGCAGCACTGTCATGGTGCGCGTTGGCGGCGGCTGGGTAGCCTTAGATGAGTTCTTGCAGAAGAACGACCCCTGTCGAGGTAAGTGTCATGTTTTCCAATAACTAAACCAACTACTTATATCGATATACTAGCATAAAATATTAATCAACCAAAGGAAATGGTCATTTAATAAAAACAAATATAATAATTATCTTAATATTACTATATCTAACGAAAAAAAAAATTATCTTACAATAATTAAAAACACTTGCATAGTTTAATATACCATCACCAAATGCATTATTCCATTACTCAATGCGATTAACATTTTGTTGAGCTATTGTGGGGTTCAATTAATAACCTAGAACAGAAATCCATTTCATTCATGCTTCAGTATTATCATAAGAACATTTTGTATAAGGGTGTGCTAGTCTACAGTCATTAACTACACTCTGCAAAAGTAATGTAATTTGCGGTAGGTGCTTGCACAAAAAGCGCTTATAGTAATAATATATGTATGTAATAATTTGTCAGTTATGCATTTTACAGAGAAATATGAATTACAGATTTGTTTCCCTTTGAAGTTAATGTTAAAGAACACAATATAAACGCTACTCCATTATAATGAATTTTACCATTTCTATTTTCACGCTCCACAACCGGTTCGTCAAATTAAAATTAAATTACTTTGAAACCTCTTTCGAAATTAAATGTTATAACGTATTTTGTTGTTTGTCCTTTTTCTTTTGAATAATGTTTTCTCGAAAAATATCCAATTATCGCGTTTATTTGAATCGTTTTTCTGTAAAATTGAATGCATGTTGTGTGTATACTACCTGATTCATTACTTTCGTCATAATCATCATCATCATCTGCCTGTTTATGTAACCGTATCGAAAATAGTTACGTTGGTGCTGCCTATTCCGAATCCAAACGACCCATCACAACACGAAGCATGTTGTGTTTTGTACAGAATGACTCTAGATCAGATTATGGTCTTACAACAAGCCCATGCCAATCAATGTAAATAATGTCTATTACTTTTCACTCTGCCTGGGTACAGTCGATGGTCTAATATAGCAATCGACTGAAATCAACTGAGCTTTCTGTTTAGTAATCTCTTATCCTATTACAGTTTTGTTGTATGTTATTGTTTTTGTAAACATGAGAACTGTGATGCGGAGTAGGTTTCCAAATGCTCATGTGCGAGTAAGCTGATGTGTTTAATTCTCCATCAGCATTTGCTTTGTTTGAAGTTGTCAACTTCGCTCTATCGTACATCCAACAGATCGATATTTTGGTTTCGAATTTGAAAATAACGTAATTTGTATGCATTGCTAAGATCGAGCACGTATTCATATTCAGACTGAGACTTCGCACAGTGTCCGCGCTAATACAAAATCTGCCTCAATGTGCCTGACTTAAGCTACTCGATAATAAGCTTTTCACACCAAGCCCAAAACCGGGTTTTCGCCAAAAAAACACGAAAACTTCATCGAAAACAGAAGTTTTCTAAGCTTTTCACACCAATCCCAAAACCGGGTTTTCGCCAAAACACACGAAAACTTCATCGAAAACAGAAGTTTTCCCATACATATTTCAGTTTTCAAAACGAGTCGTTTGCACTCGTTTTCCGCGAAAACACCACGGAAACGACTTCCAATCGTTGGGTTGTAGGAACAAACACACCTTGTGCAATGTTCAGAAAAATGGCTGACCGAACAAATGTCACAATTCACATCTTAAAATCATTTCCACAATTAATTGATGGGCTAATATTGTTTTTAAATGCACTAAATTAATTTTGTGTGTTAATTAATGCGATCGAAATTTGTAACCACAAAAGTTTGCACCGAAGTTTAACGACTAGTGTCTCACAGCTGATTGAAATGTCAAACGAAAACGAGTTGGTGGTCGGTGTGAATGCATCGACGAGTTTTCGAGGAAAACCCGGTTTTGGGCTTGGTGTGAAAAGCATATAAAAGAAAGCGCATTCATTTTACACATTTCTTTGGTAATGTTTATTATGGCGTATTGCATTCATGTGAACTATATGTGGTATTCGATTGGGTTTCTTCACATTTGCTTTCAGATTTCGTGTGCCTAATCGAACATAAAATCGTCATCTTTTGTGTTGATATTCGTGCGATTTGAATATGTGTTGTCTTCAGCACTTTTCTAAGCGATTCCCATTCACTGGTTAAATTTGGTATTAAACTATTTGAAATATCCGTCCCGATTGATTTCTAAATATTTATACATAAATAATTTACAAAAATAGATTCACCCGATGTAATGATTTTCTTTGCTGGAGAAAAAATTCACTAAAATGTAAACAAACTCCACCAGTTGTCAAACTCAAACGCACTTGTATTGGTAAATCTGAATCAAATCTGAGAAAATATCCAAGTTCGCAAAAGTGCTCTTTTTGTACCAAACGAACATCAGAGAGCGCCCAATCGAATACCACATTAAAATAAAAATAAAAACATTAAACGTTATCTATCGTATTTATCATAAATCGTATTCGCGCTAAGTGTCTTCTCAATACACAGAATTTTCAAATGTCGTAACTAGCTAAGAGCGGTACCTTTTGGAGTTATAAGATTTGTACAAATCGTTATCTGATACCTACACATAAGGCTACGGCCACGCAATGAGCGACCGAGCGACTGAGCGACGCAAAAAAATTAAAACACATGAAATCGTATGAAGGTGGCCACATAAACTCTGAGCGACTGAGCGATTTTTTAAGCGACAGAGCGACGTCGCTCTGCAATCAAATCTGTTTTAATTTTTCAGTCGATCGCTGAGCGACGAAGTAATAAGATGGACAAAATAAACACTAAAAGTTTAATTTCAGCTGTCCAAAGCCGCCCAGTCCGACAGCAAATCAAAAGATGGTACTGACATACAACAATATTACCAAAATCGATCTGGAAATCTGCGAAGATTTGGATATAAATCCACCATAATTTGCCCTTTCACGATTTATGGGGTGTACACCAAATCTACATAATCCTCGATCTTATTATCTATATATAAAAATGGTGTAAAAAACGGCTGGGCCGATTTGGCTGAACTATTTTAAGCGGTTCGTTATTATGAGAACAATGTCTTTACGAACGAAAATTTTGGAAAAAAACATCCAGAAAAGTCGGGAAATTGGAAAAAACGAAAATTGATTTTTTGTATGGAATTGTATGTGCGATTCCCGAATGACATTTCGAATGGAAAATTAGAAAATTCTTAGTGGAAAACTCGGTTTTTTTTGACCAAATTTCGCATTTTATCGCATGATTTGGATTTTGGACGATGTATCGCTGGAGAGCTGCATTCGTACAAATCCGTTGACAGCGTGACCGACGAGGATGAAGAGCCCAACTATCCGAAGGTGGGATCGATCATAATCAATTAATCATGTTGCGGAATCTGATCATCCAGTCCAAATTCCAAGTCTTTATCCCATGAATTCAGATTATTCCAACTGATATTCCATTCTAATTCAAGCGGATTCAGTTAACCGTTCGGTTTGCTTTTGCGATGACAATGAATAAATCGCAAGACCAATCGTTAGAGGTCTGTGGGATTAATCTTGAATTTCCATGTTCTTCGCACGGTCAGTTATACGTTGACTGTTCGCGTCTTGCCATCGTTGTTTTTGCGCCGGAAAACTGACTTCGATTCCATTCAAATAAATCACATTGAAATAAATTGGGGCGAGACGAAGTTCGCTGGGTCCGCTAGTAGATTTATAAATATGAACGCGACTTTCAACAAATAAGCTACGACGAACCGTACTTGACGATGGCATTTTCCCAATTAATCGCTCAGCGAGGTCGTTCAGAAAATGGCCAGCCATCGCTCAGATTCGTCGCCCAGTCGCTCTTCGCTCATTGCGTGGCCGTAGCCTAAATTATAATTAAATTGTGGTGTGTGTTTTTGACCAAATTCCCCTTGTTCCCATGTAATTTTTTCCTCTATGAACTGAGATGACAACCTATATCAGCAATTTATACGGTCGCATATCTTTAGAACAAATATAAATCTGCTAAAAAAATACCCTATCGCATAGACATTCGCAATACATAATTCATATAACGTTGCTCTCAGATTTTATGTTCCTTACATCTTATCATACATTTATTGCTTTATAACTATTAATCAAACATTTGATTTGCTTGTGTAGTCTCATACGTTTTTAAACTTAGTGTGCCAAAAATATCTCAGACTCAATTATTTGTAAGTAGAAATGATATTATTACTAGTGTTTGTTTGGGTTATAATATTCGTTTTGTTCTTACATTTTTTGTTCTGGCTGAGATTTTGATTTTGCTTTTATCTAATTGTGTTGCTTCTTATCCTTATCATTATTTTTGTTTTTCTTTTTTGTTTCTATTGTCCTCACTTATTGTTTTGTCCATTCCCACGCTTCCTTCGACAATATCCAAAACAAAACGGTACCTAATGAACCGAATTACATTTTGCTGAAATCGGCTGTTTTACATACAACAAAATTTACCTTATGTGCCATCCATCTTCAATACAAAACAAAAAAAAAACCCTGCAACCAAATGCAATTTAAACTTAAAATCAAAAATTGATTGAAATAGCTAAGGGACGCACTAACATTGAGCTGCGAGAACAATTCATTTTGGCTGACGGAGTGTCACAGAGCATGGCAGCCTTTACACCGCGCAGATCAACGCCAACTTCCTCCACACAGAACGGAGCTAGTAACCCCGCATACATGAGCGGCCAAGGTCCCATCATGAAGGTAACCACCCAAGTCCTAATTACGCATTCTCATTAAAGTAATCATAATCGAAACCAACAATTCATCTTATTGGGACTATATAAATTTGTTCCGTTGTTAAAGTTACATTACGCTCATCCATCCAGCCGTCTTTTTCTAAGATGTGCTTGAATGATCCCAAGGCAGTAAGGTAAAACAAAATCCTTCTGTCCAACAAAGAACGGTAAGTATTGTGTTAACTAAAGCCCTCTGCCCTGACGATATCTTTTCAAAGACTATGCCAAAATTGATGTATTGATGATGATGTGTGGTGTGATGTAATATATTCATTTTTTTTTTGTATTATTATTTATTTACAAAGCATGATGTAAAGGTGTTTATTTTTTATTTATTGAGGATTTCTGCTAGAAGCAAATTTAAGTTTAGTACATTGCGAGAGCGCGCAAGCTGTATCATATTTTCAAAAATCATTTGGTATTCTAATTTGTAAAAAGCACCCACTTTATGTTTACGTCATGACATGTATGGAATTTCTGATTGGAGGTTTTTTTTTTAAATTTTTGTTGCGTTTCTCATGAGTGTTCACCACAAAAAAATGTGCCCAAACCGGGATGTTGTAAAATATATGAACATTTATCTTTTGCATGGCTTTTTGTGAAAGATAAGTGTGATTTTCTTTGATGCCCCATAATCAGTTCAAATTAAATGCGAAGATGCTGTTGTTGTTTTTTTTTTCTATTGATAATTTTTCTGTAACGTACCCAGTGTTATTTGAAAAAAAAAAAAAAAAAAAAATTAAATGATCATAGACTTGGTGTGATATCGTTTAAGAAATTCGGTTTACTTAATGTTGTTATTCCGTGATTATAATGTAGCCGACGAACATTTGGCCGAACTAATGCCAATCTTTGAACGACTTCGCGCCCAAGAGCAAATACCGTGTGCGTTTCCATTGCATATGGGGGCAGGTGGCACTGTTTTCGTGCGTAGCAATAATAGTCGTTCAGTGCCCTTAAGTCCACATGCACCACATTGTCATCCGTCCACGCATTGGGTAAGTTGTGCTATAAGCAAAAGCACTGTTCTCATCTATACCACTTCACCATAAGAAACAAATTGAACGCTTTCTTTTTTAAATGCAATATTATATGTATGCGTATGTAAATTTGAATATATAATCCAACATGGACGGTCATATTTAGGTTCGAGAGAGATCAATACGGTCTATACCAATGTCGCGACCTTCGAGATCATCGCTGTCAGCTTCGACGCCAGATTCATTGAGCGACAATGAAGGAAGCCTGGCTGGACCATCTGGAAGGTATACACCAAGAAAGGTATCATACGCTCGGACCGGCCTCACTCCAGGAGGCTCAAGGGCCGGATCAAAACCCAACTCTAGACCAGCAAGCCGTCAGGGATCGAAGCCGCCTTCAAGGCATGGATCCACTCTCTCACTGGATAGCACAGGTAAATATAAAAAATACTCCTTACCAGCTAGATATTTAACTCGAATGGCTATTTCAAGACGAAACCCCATCACGCATTCCGCAACGCAAACTTCCTCTATCGACTTCCACTCCCACCGGAGGTCAGGGAATTGCACAGAGACCATCACGACTTTCAGTGACCCCAGTGACTTCACGACCCAATGGTACAAGTACTATCACCCGAAAAACTGCTTCCGGCTCAGCAAGTCCTGCTCCCACAAGGTAATTGAACAACTAGTCATTTCACTATTCACGTCTTTTTTCCAGAAACTGAATATGCCATAACTACGGTTTATTTGCTTTCTACAAAATTTATATTCTTATTACTTATATTTATTTATTTGTTATTTTATTTTTATTTTTCTAATTTATTTTACTTAAATTTTGCATTCTTAATTATCATGCACGAATTAACAACGATTCCATTGCAATTGATATACTGCCATTTAACAATACAATATACCTACCAATTAAAAAATTAAAAAAAAATACTAAACATGCTAACCCAACAATGAACACGATATCACAGCAATGGTGGAATGAGTAGATCCTCTAGCATACCGGCATTAACTGGCTTTGGCTTCCGATATAGGTAAACACACGTGCATTCACTTATTTAACTCATACATTATTTTTTGATTTAAATTAATTTTGCTTTTGTTCTTTTTTTATAATAGTTTAATTTATTTTTATTACTACTTGTATTGAAAACAAACGGCAGAAGTTTCACAAAAAATCTGAAAATGACATGAAAACACATTTAATCCACTGACTCATTCATAACTATTATCCATAATGATTATAATGCTTATTCAATATATATATTTACATTCTAACATTCAAAGCCGCCCTTCAAGGATTCCAATAAGGCAGGCATCGACCGATAAGTCGTTTCCCTCGCCTTCCAGTAATTCCAGTTCGACTACGAACAGTATAAATTTAAGCAGTTTGGGGTAAATTTTATCGCAAGTAATTCGAAAATATCAATGTTTTATGGTTTTGCTTCTGTTTTATTCTGTTTTGTATGTCGATCAATAAGTTTCCGATTTATTTACCTTTTTTTTTTGTATCCATGTGCATTAACAGCTGCTCTATATGTTGTTTTATAAAGATTGTTGTGAAGCTAGCAAACATTGTTATGAAAACTTCGCAATAATAATCGTTTGCTGGTTTTAATTGAAATTTTATTTAGCTCTGTTAATAGCTTGCCCAAGCTGAAACACTGATTGGTACAAATTGTTTGTAACAAGAAAATTATGCAACATATAAGGTCTGTTCCATTTCCATTACTTTCTGGTACATTTTGGCAATA
This sequence comes from Cheilosia vernalis, assembly GCA_949126925.1. Taxonomy (NCBI): domain Eukaryota; kingdom Metazoa; phylum Arthropoda; class Insecta; order Diptera; family Syrphidae; genus Cheilosia; species Cheilosia vernalis. Next base: position 56,074,932 of record OX421362.1, on the reverse strand, counting down.
TGCCACATTTCTCTCATTGCGAGAGAATTCGCTCACGGAAATGAAATATAACCAAAAAGAAAAGGAACGAACAAATTTTAAAAAAATGTGAATTTATTCTAGGCGGGAAAAAAGCACAAATTTATACTTCAGGCTAAGATTTGTGTGGCTTTTATTGCAGAAACTAAAAACTTCAATTCATTTGCTTCTTACATATATTTTAATGCTAAATAAGTACAAACTATAAATAAAAACAAATAAAAAGTCAGTTACAAATAAGCATTTGAACGATTTGACAACCATCTGTCAGCAATAACCAACTAGCCCAAAGAAATTTCTTGGGCTAATATTTGCAGGTTTTTTTATGTAGGGCTTGGCTCTCTTCTACCCAACTTTTGAGTAAGGGAACAAAGTTTGACTAAATTTGGCTAATGTGTTCGAATGCATTATCGTAAGGGAACAGAGAACAGACCTATAATCAAATATTTTTGTGGGATAGGTCAAGATCCAAGTTATGAAAGATCTCCACCGCACATGAGGACACTATTAAGGCCCATTTTATTCACTCGAAATTGAACACAACTCGGGGAGTTTTCCATATAAAAATCCCCAAAATGGGCCTAAGTGGTTTAATTCTTAACTGCCTGTTTGAGCTGTGGTCCACTCTCTATATGCCCACGGCTTAAGAAAATCTATTTCTACATGTACATAGTTCACGATGGACTTATCGATTAACACCCAATTATACCTATAACTATGAACCTATTAATTCAGCAATAACTCTGCTCGGTAGACATTTCAAAATGCCGATACTTCAAAATAAATTTAAAGAGCTCGTTATGATGGAGTTTTTTCCAATTGACTGTTTTGGACTGTTTCCTTATATTCTCTAAGTGCGATATCGATATTGTTCTTATTAATTAGCCTTCACTTTTAGCGTTCCAATTTGACTTGTATTATCTGTTTAATTTAATTTTATCCAATAGATAAAAGCCAGAGATGGCAAACCTTTACTCCACTATGAAAATACCACCACATTCAAGTCAAAGAAACTTTAAATATCGAATATATCAAATGTCGAAGTGTTTATTTGAACAGAGTAGTCCCCGAACCGGCCGGGGTCTACTCAGAATCACCGAATGTGTCATATCGTATGCCGGATTTTGGCCGAGTTTTTTAGGCTGAATTACTGGCTATCAAAGCCATCAAATCGGCTACCATATCCTCTAAGCTGGTGCATGAGTACCCGTCTGTGCGAACGTTTCAGAGTCACTCTTCTCTGGGTACCAGGGCATAGTGACAAAATAGGTAACGAGCGTGCAGATAAACTGGCCAGGCGGGGCAGCTCTACACAGCTGACTCGCGGCAAGGGTCTACGTTCGACTAGGAGTGGTCAAGGGACAAATTCATTCACATTTCCTGCACAAAGCCAATCTCCAATGGAGAAGGTTGACCAACTCCATCATATCAAGGAATATATGGCCTAGATATGATCCAAATAGAATAAGAAACCTGCTAAACACAACAGATATTGCCAGAGTCACGCCAATAATCACAAGACCATGCGACCAAACTTGGGATTCCACACAACCCTTATTGCCGCAGTTGCGGAAATACAAATATGAAAGAAACTCACTCCCATTTCCTCTGCAAATGCCCGGCACTATCAAGAGCTAGATTGCGCAGACTGAATCAACCTTTTTTCGACGACTTTAGCGACATTTCGGGTAAAGTGATAGTAGATATAATCCGTTTCCTCACCGTTTCCTTTCCATGCATCACACCCTTAACAATCATCACAAACTAGGTTACACGAGTAGTGGTAACAAAAAACACATCATAATTCTACTTGGGTTCAAAGCTGCCACTTATCTACCTAGTCCCCGACAACGTCAATGTCAAATAATAAGAAGAAAACACAAAGCCAAAGATGGAAAACTTATAAGAAACCAAAGATCATTATTTTGTTAAACAAATTACTCAAAAGTTTATAAAAATTCCATAAATTAAATCCAGTGTTCACTTGCTATCCGAAGCTGAAAAGTTAAAGCTTTGAACCTTTAACTTTTGTACAATGTATTTTACACTCTTTAACAATTTATCATTATAATGGCCTGGCTTAGGCCGCAGTTATAGCTATCATTGAAATGCATCATTGAAAATTTTGATTTGATTGATTGAAATCGTTCACTGATCAGTGAAATAATAAAAGTGGATTTAAAGAAAAGTTTTAATCAGAATGAAGTTATTTTTTTCGTAAACAAATTCCACAATTGATTACCTTTATTTTGATACCAACTATAGCCAATATTGTTTGATTAATCGTCTTAAAATCGTAAATCAAAATTTTCAATGATGCATTTCAATGATAGCTACAACTGCGGCCTTAAACTTATGTTGTGCTTAAAGCGGTGAAAGTGGTTTTTAAGTATTTGCCTCCGCCTATTTATATATCTATAAGAAATCAACAGAATTACTGATCTGACCATATAAATATGTATCTGCTTTGTTTTCCTAGAATTTGTTTCTAGGATCTGTAAAAGGATCAGTGTGGTTCGCGAATTGCTTTTCAGACAGGGATTGATTTTCCATTAGGCAGTGTAGGCAACTAGTGAGGGGCTCCGCATTGGAGTCGAAATTTACAGCCCGATTTTGGGAAACCTCACTGATACCTCACGAGTCACAAAACCCTCACAAGGTGAGGTGAAATTGATTTTCTGAAGTTTTCGTATTTTGTCAGCACACTCACAACTTGTGAGGCTCGCAAAAACAATCGAATTTGTGATTGTCATGACGGCTCATAAGTGTAAATCATTATTGCATTTGATGGTCCCGGTTCCCTATTTCCACATCCTTTATGACCTGAATATGACATTTTATGCCGCATATTTATAACTATTTCGGCTCACAACGGCAGAATCGGGCTGTTAATTTGAAGATTTCTATCCTTCATGGCATTATTATTGCCTTGTTTTTTTATATTACATTGTCATATTTCAAATTATTAGAAAGACATTCGATTTTCGGGATGCTACTTTAACGCATATGGCAAGCCAAATGATTAGCATCTTTTTTTAACCCAAAGCGCTTCGAAAATTCTATATCAAGAGCGCAAAAGCACTACGTAATAATCTACTCAATGCCCACATTACCATCGTAAGGTTGGTAGTAATTCCAGAAAAGGGGACTGCTTAGAAAAGGGTAAAGGTGTCTAGAATTGCATTGCCTAGGGGACTCGACGGTTAAATCGGCCCTGTATATGGGAAACATTCAAAATTCTGTTGGTCGTTCACTGTCTAGACGAGGAAGCTCCAAAAATAGAATTATTTCCCTTATGTATATTACATGAGACCTTTAATTCACTTCATTTTGAATTTTATCCAAAAACTCAATCTTCTTTTTCCCAACTTGTTTTACCTTTAAATCAAATTTCTGACTGACACCTCGCCTGTCACTTATCTCTCAATCTAGCGGGTAATTTTCCGTAAGATTGATAAATTTCTCATGCGCAAATGGTAGAATCCTAAAAACGATGTAAGCCACCTAGCGCAGACTATAATGAGTAGGGACACTCTCCACGTGTTTCTTGTCAGTTTAAAATTTTGCAGTACACATACACGAGAAATAGACGGCAATAAAAGTGCTATAGTAAAAGAGGGATGGAAGAGTAGTTGAATTATTTCAAAATGTGGTACAGAGAAACAGAGTGTGACGTAAAAAAAAACAAAATCAATTTGTAATATTTCTTATTGAACATTTAATATCTAATATATTTTCACATGTGTGCTACACTTAAATATTTTTGTTTGTTGGTACATTTTTTGTTATTATTATTTAACTGTTTTAAAGTAAAGTAAACCCGTACTCGGAAGTAAAATTAGATGAGAAATTCCTTATTTTGATTTTTGCAACAATTGTAATGAAATTCATTTTTCAAAAAGTTAAAAATATTTCCCTCAAAATTATTTAGGTATTAGGTAGGTAGGTAGAAGTGGCGGTCCATCTTTTAACCCAAGTAGCACTAGATGTGCCTTTTTGTTACCACGACTTGTGTGACCTAGTTTGTAATGGTTTTTAAGGGGTGTAATGCATTATATACTTGTATCCAACCCGTGGAGTTGAGGAAACGGATTTTATCTAATATCCCTTTACCCGAAAAGTCGCTAATCTGGCTCTTACTAGTGCCGGACATTTGCAGAGGAAATGGCAGAGAGTTTCTTTCTCATTTGTATTTCCGCAACCGCGGCAATGAGGGTTGTGTGGGATCCCAAGTTTGGCCGCATGGTCGCCAATTGGCCAATGCCCCGTGGTTATTATTATTATTATTTAGGTAGTACATAATTGAAAAACAAGAAATACATTTTTGTTCAAGATTCTCTAACGAGTCTAAAAATTCTTGATTAGGCCGTGTCAATTTCGCATCTTCATATTTTTTAAAATCTGTTAAAAGGGAGGAAACGTTAAGTTGCGGACTCAATTTTAACTCACACTTGTGGTTTAGGCGGTATTTTTTTAAATATATCCTGCGAAATAGTAGAATGCATTATCAATACCAAAGTTCACAGTTTTATAATCAGGTTCAGTTTTATATTCGTTCTTGCCCGATCTATAACTTACATTGCTTACCTCTCACTGTTATCCGGTATTTTGAAATATTTAACTCCAACATTTTCTTTCTCCTCTCGCCCACATGCCAAACATTTAAAATAATGTTTCCCAATATTTTATTTGGAGTTTTTAAACTATGCAAACTTGCACTTCAAATTCACTATTTCACTACTTTTAATTGTTTGCCAGACGCACTGACACGGAACACCCTTTCTTTCGTCAATTGATGTCAATGAACGACTGATAACAATCCCATTCCATTGAATTTCGTGATATAGAATGAAACATTTCTTTTTCATGTTCATAACATAGACCATTTAATCAATAACCAATGGCAAAAAATAGAAATATTACCAATTCTACTAAAGCAAAGCGGGTTACCTGATCATATTAATTCATACCGAGAGAAAACTTCTAGTATACTGACAGTCATTCCGGTCCGCATTTAAAAATGCTTTAAGTCGTTCGTCGCACACAGCAAGCCCCATGTAGTGGTTCATGTAAAATGTGTTGTGTACCCTTTTCTTCTCAAGCAGTCATTGTATTCAGGTAAAAAGTATTCTTTCGACCTGCTTCCACTTACGTGTACAAGATGTCAGCTTGGAAGTGAATTTTAAATTATAAATAGATCTATAAGCTCAACCTTTGCAGTACCTAACGCCAATCTAAGAGTTTCGAAAAACTGATGAAGTTGTTTCCTTCACAACAATTTCAAAGAATATTGTGATGCGTGCGTAGCGAATAAAATAAAACTGGAAAGATTTGCCGACTAACCCTTCTTAATTTTACATTAACAACCTCTCGCAAACTTATCACGGAAGCTTAAAGGCGTACATAGTGCTAATTAAACGCCTGAGGCATGGCTTACAGGAGTACGTGTCACGTATTTAGGTAGACCACCATGTTTTTAAAGCGATTGCCTACGTAGTTTGTGTCTGGTTTGCTCAGAACTCGAGTTTAGTAAATTAACGGAAGCTTGATTGGTATGGAAAATATAGCCACTGTGAACTACTAAAATTTTCAGTCGAAACTAAAAATGTTTATTGGTGAGGAACGATGAGTTTCAGTTTTTATTAGCCTTGGTTACGTAAACATTTTTTTCAACTATGACATTTATTGAGTTTGGCCGTCAAATCTAGTCAAAAATTTCTTTACCTACTCAATACCAGTAGCAGACAACTCGAGTGTTTATCTGACGTTCTTTAAGCGACTTTAACGAATAATCTAATTTTGCCGTTCTCATCAGAGCTCATCAAATCTATCGAATGTACATAGTTGACAAAAGGTAACTAGATTTTTGCATGAGTCCTGCGAAAAAACGGATGAAAAACAAAGGGTTCACGCGATCAACGTTAGCCAATAAAATCAGACATACGACGGCTGCCTGCTGTCAGACTCAGTAAACCATGTTGCACTGTGACTCGGATGGCGTAGGTTCGAACCCCAATTGAAAGCAGCACACTATGGGTTCGACTCCCGGAAAACACAAATTACACCTTAAAGTTTCTTTCACTGCACTACTCATCGCAAACGTCTAAAAAATGTCTATCTTGAGACGGTTTCTCAATTCAGCAGTCCTTTCATTTCGTCAGGGAAATAAAACTCGCCCAATGTGAGCAGTTAGGGTTAGGGTCCTACCACTTTTTATAATTCTTAAACTTGCATGAAACAAATTGTGTGATTTTATTAAATGGTTGATGTTTACATATGAAAAAATAACAAAAGCAAATTGAGTGATTATGACTGTTTTGATGTTTTATTTTTTTTTTTTCACTCTGATTGGCCACAAATTAATCTTTACCTTGTTTCTTTACCACTTTAGGAGAAATCTTAGTGGCAGTTCAACGCCTTCTGGTATGCAAACACCGAGAAAATCATCAGCAACGGAAACATCAGGCACCGCAGCCGGGGCGGCACGTAAATCACGTGGCACAACCCCAATTCACCAGCGAGAACCGTTCAGACTTTGAATGAACAATAAAACTTAATATAAAACAAACAAAAAAAAAGCTCAAATATTATGGCAACTTTCAAAATTCATCGGCTTTTGTCAATATCTTGTTCAAGTCAAGTTTGATTTGAATTAAAAAGTGACGCTTTAAATATTCATTTGTTACAAATTTCTAGGCAAATTCCAAGCTTATGCCAATTTAACTTACTAACTAACGGAACTACATAAGATTAAAAAACACACACCCACACTAAGAAAAGACAAAGTAAAACATTCATGAATTATAAAAAAAAAACAAAAAAAAAACATGCCTATCTTGTATATAGAATTAGTTAATTCCAATGCATAAAATTATTAAGATGAACATTTGTAATCGTTTTTATACATTTTCTAATATATAATTATATATTTATGTATATTTGAAAGAGAATCGCACGTGTTTCCCTCGCATGAATGAAATCGCCAGTTTGTTTGTGTGATGGAAATACTAGTGTTGTCCGTCGAAATATTCGAAAAAAAGAATGAATAACAAATTTACTAATCATATTAAGAATACAGTTACTTCTTCTTTATTTTAATAATTTAACATAAGTCCTACTAAAAGTCATAATTTTAAGTTATTATGTAGAGCTCAGTTTTAATTTTTGTTTATTTTTTTTTTATTTTCGTTAAAATGAAATATTTACCAGTAATAAATTATTATGTTATGTAAAACGCTGTAATTAATTTTCCTAACCAGTTGTTACCCCTTTATTTGTTTGTGAAATGACACGGAAATCATACATTGCAAAAGAAAAAAAAAATAACATTTGCTTAATAAAGTAATCAAAAATTATGAGTTGTGTTTAATTAATTGTTTTGGCCTCAGTAGTACAGTAGAAAAACTGCACATCATAATGAGACCATCTCTTTTCCATTTTAGCGGACAACAGTTGTAAGTCATAGCTAAATAAAATAAAGTACACGACTGGGTCGCACGAAACTTTCTCGTTTAGTGCGAGTCTGACTGACTTTCAGAGACTTCAATAAATCGAAAATTGAGGACACAAGTTTTGAAAATATCTATTTTACTCTAAGGTTGCAATTTGGTCAAAATCGTTATCGCCGTTTTCCGGTAAACTGAAAAAAAATTTTTTTTTTTAAAAATCGATAAATGAAATCGTTAGAGCCGTTTTCGATCAAATCAACTGGTACGAAAATTTTATATGGGAAGTACCATTAATATTGAGGTTACCTTGCAACAAAAAAAAAAACCCTCCCGAACGTAACCCCAAAAACTCCAAATTCGAGGTTTGAACGTAATCCGGGAAGCCGTTTAGGCTGTCGGCCTGTGGAAGGACGGACAGACCGGACAGAATTTTGCGACCCACTTTTTTGAGTTTCTCTATCATCGTAATATCAGAATTGATTAATATCTCGAGTTCGAAAACAATATCTTTCTCTTACTGCGTAATGGAGAAAGTTAAAAATGTATGTGGTATAAACGCGGCTATTGAATTTGACACTATGATCATTGTGTCGAGTTAAATTTTACGAGCCAAGAATGGCGAAATTTCAATATCAAATAGTCGATTGTGACATAAAACAAATAAAGTATAAGTGAAAATGTGCTTTGTGAGTGACATCATGGAAAAAGTAATGATTACACAATTTCAGGTAAATATTGTAATATGTACTTTTAAAATATTCTGGCCTTTAACTTTGCAGACTACTTGTATCTACGGGACCGAGGTTTGACTTCATTTAACTAACGTGTTCAAATGCATTATCTTAAGGGAACAGAAACAATCACAACCATCTACGATCTTTCTAATAAACACCTTAGTTACCCTCCAGTAGAATCCGGCCAACAGATCACCGGATCCTACTCATGGAATGTCCGGCTCTATGTCGTCAGAGGGAAAAAATCCTTGGTCATGAAATCTTCAGTTCAGCAACCCTCGCATCCATACACGTTGAGAAGATCCTTGTCTTCCTGGCTGTCTCCGGAGTGAAAATATTGCTCTAGGACCCTACCAGGGAAGGCCGAAGGTGATCCCGCTTTATAATCTATTTATATCTATTTAAATATAGGGAACAGATCTCACGTAAACAACGTTGAGAGCTTGCTAAGAACAAATATGCATAATGTATCATATACATGCGACAATCAAATATTGTGTAATGTTTGAATAATAGTCAGAAAAATAGTGCGAAAACCTTGGGTAATAGACGATGCAAGGTAGCGACTTCGCAAGTTTAATTGTAGCCTCTTGAGAAAAGATTAGGTGCAAAACACTAGTTTAGTAATGTCGTTTTCGATTTGGCAAAAGATCAATTTTTTTTTTGATCGAGATTGCTTTTCATGTTCGATTTGCCACAAAAATCAATCTTTTTTTTTGATCTCAGATCACTTTTGAGAAATCTCAATTTTTCCTCAGATTTTACACATACTTTCACTAACACCAATGATTATGACACACAGCGTCGGTTACGAATTGTTTATCGTTGGAAGGGTTCCTTTTTTAACTGAATTATTTATTTTACGCAAATGGGATCGAGTTTTTATATTAAATTATTTCGAAATGCAGTACTATAAATGTGTGAAAATCAATTGAAATGGATTTCGAGTGCAAGTGCAAAAATGTTTTATTTTGCCGCCAACTCAATACACACACATACCAATATAATTCAGATTTCATGTTCGTTTTGGCAGCAGAAATCTGAAATCTCAGATCAAAATCTGAAAAGCCAAATCGAAAACGACATAAGTTTGACCGCTGGCTGACATGGTAATTGAGAAAAAATCAATGCTTTAACCATTGACTTATTATATATGGACTGCTAGTAGCCAACTTCACGCATGTTCCAAAAATAGTGACGGGCCACAGTTTGCCAGCGGAAAATAAAGTAAACTTCAAACGACCTAATTTATGTCGTTTTCCATTGGGATTTTCGGATTTTGCTTTCAGATTTCAGATTTTTCGTGCCCAATGGTCAATGGAACATAAAACCAGATTTTTCTTTTTTCGCATTTGTGGTAGTGCGTGTTTTAAAATTCAGCTGTTCCTAAATTGTAATTTACGCTTATAGAAATCCTTTCAATTTATGTTGATATCCATTGCAGCGGCCAAATGTAAATTTTTCTCTATTTTTCGCAGACGTCTTCTAAATATGTGATTAATAACACATTTTAAAATTTGACAAGTGTTCTGGTTGGTTTTGGTGTAAGTGTAAGTAGGTATGAATCTCGCTCATGTCTTTTTCCATTGGGACAGAAAAAGCACTAATTTTCCGCTCCCACGATATAAGTATTAGTTTGATTGATAGATACATGGAAGATACCTGTAGGCATTTTTGTTTTCAGTTTATAAAATAATAAACATTCCTTAAAAGTAATTGAAAAGCACTCTTTGTAGCTTTGCATCTTTCGAATAGATGACGCTGTTTTGTTTTTCTTTTACTATTAAAATGAGTCTCTTCGCACAAGATGTCGCTCTTTTGTTTACATGTTTCTATGGAAACATACTTTTTTTTGAAAAAACCGGGTTTTCGCCAACAAAAAACCATGCGAGTCTTTCGCGCCGAGGTAATATGTTGACGCTGCGAGAAGTTTGCCTCTACCCTCCATACCTTGGCTACTATACCAGTGTTGCCATAAAAATATTTGGAAAAATCTGCAGTTATGACAAAAAAAGAGCGGAATACAAAAATGACAACTACAGCGAAAAAAAGTGTTAAAAAAATGTTGATATTACTTTTTAAACAGAAAAAAATATATTGCTGTTATAAATACAAGATCGGAAGCGCAGATTTCTGGATATTTCTGGTTGTTAAAAGTCTGCAGCTAAGTTGAAAATCTGCAATATGCTGACAAATCTGCACTTATGACAACGCTGTACTATACTCGCCTAAGTAGCCACTTTATTTTTACCTCCTACTTCGCATCATCCTCCCTATCCGGACTCCCTCATCCTATGTCGCCCTTTTTAAAACAAACTCATTGTATTAGTATTGCAGTGTAATTATAAAAAAAATATTTATTCATTAAAATTACTTTACTTTACATTAATTAACATAAACAAAATCCTTATATTTACACGAATTATAAATGCACAACCTAATGGGCTTCTTCGGCGTCTTTTATCAAAATTGTTTTATCTTGTTATGTCTATAGCAATATGGTCCCCTTCCCTTTTAGATTTGTTTTATCTATGTACAGTGTACACTAGTGAAATAGGTCCAAAATTACTCACCATTTTCTATCAGCAACTGGCGTTGTGGCCACAGCATCCAGGTTGCGCGTACTGCTTGTCGTTGTACCTGCATCACTAGGGCTTTAAGTCGCTATTATGTTTAGGTATGTTAATGTAAAACAAATCTGTTACAATTCGACCCTACGTTATTTTCTCTACCGAAATATACATTTAAACCAAATTTAAGGATCTTCTTTATCTTTAACATACAATTTACAAAAAAAGACTAACAGATTACTAGTAACTTTTGTTGGCTTAATAAAATACAATAAACAAAAAAGAATGCTTCGCTGCATCAGGGTTTGAACCGGCCGGCGCTTTCTCTGTTTTTTTGTCACCGCTAACGCTTGCGCCACGTAGTGGTTCATGTTTGCGGTTTCCAAGTACCGCTTTTCTACAGTTTGGCTGATTTGCGTAATTTTAGGCCATTCGCCTATACCGGATTTTGATTATGGAAACGGAACCACAAAATAATTTAACGGTCAAGCTTTTATGGTTTCCGTCCTGCTGCCTGGTTTTTAATGTGCACCTCAATTCCTTAACAATCTTGTCTCCTTCTTTAAATATTTATCTTTCTTAATTTATCGGTTTACTTTAACGCACTTCACTGCCTTAACAAAAAAAAGAAACTTGTCTCCGGCTTTAATTTTTTAAATAAATTTAAATACCTGCGTGATTTCTTCACACGTCAGCTTTCTTTTAAAATGGCATTTTTATCTCGGCGTTGGGAAAATAATTTTAAATTCCCTTTTGCTCATTTTACCCAGAGTCAAATAAACTGCTTTTTCATAATACAGTACGCGATCGGTAAAAGCAACCCTCGATAAACGCAATACCTCAGTTAAAGCAACACCTACAATTTGACCATTAGTGACTCAATAATTACAACTTCTCAAAAAGCTGTGACTCGCTTAACACAACTTTCCATCCAAGTATTTAGCATTTGTCTTCAATGGGCTGAAGAAAACTCGGTTCCACTGACTAGATGATACATATTTTTTTTTTTTTTTTTTTTTTTTTTATAATAAACACGCGCTAAAGAGGTTATGACTACTCTTATGGTGTAGTTTGAAGTACACAGCGCGGGCGTTAAGGAAATTGGGATAGAGAAGATAGGAGATTCCGATGCACATTGGTTTTAAATGTCTGCAAATTGAACCGAGGGGGAAAGACAGAGCCGGGCAAGGCGTTCCACATTCGCGTGGTACGGCTTATGAAGGAATCTCTATATTTCATAGTACGACCGAAAATAGGCTGAAGGGTAAACTGATGGGCATTCCTGGCTTGGCGAGTATTGCGGTTGAATTGTTGAAGGGGTGGAATGCAGCTGGCGATTTCGCTTGAGCACTGTTTGTAGAAATAGCGATAAAACAATGAAAGACATGTTACATTTCTGCGATGTTCGAGCGAATTTATAGAATTCGCTATATTTGTGTCTCCAATGAGTTTTAAAGCACGATTCTGTATCCTATCCAGCAGGTGCAGTGAGGTTTTGGGCGCACCAGACCAGATATGAGAGTTATACTCAAGTTTGGGGCGAATGAACGCCTTGTATATGGTAGCCAGATCAGAAGGGGTAAAATATTTCTTGCACCTTTTAAGGAAACCTAGACATTTCGCAGCGTTCTTGGCGACTTCGTGTATGTGGTCATTCCAACGAAGTTTGTCATGGACACACATACCGAGAATGGAAAGTCTTTCGGTTTCGGCGATGCAAGTGCCATTCATGGATAATGGCTGAGGATTCTGGTTTCGCTTTAATGACAACAGACAGCATTGTGTTTTGGAAGCATTAAATTCCACTCTATTGGCTAAACCCCATTTTATAATGCTGTCGAGATCGGAATTTAATGAGCTTAACATACGTTGCCGTTCCAGTTCTACGGCCGAAGAGCAGGGACGTGAGTCCTGGAATGAATATGAGAAGCTGAGGGTGCTGTCATCGGCGAAGGAGTGGATTGGATTAGAGGTTGCAGACAGGAGATCATTTATGAAAATGAGAAAGAGAGTCGGAGACAAAACGGAGCCTTGGGGAACACCAGCGTTTATATGGTGAATTTCAGACTTGAAGCCATCCAATACAACTTGAATTGAACGGCCAGAGAGGTAGTTTCTAATCCATTGAAGAAGAGACGCATCGATCCCATATGCACGCATTTTCGACAAAAGAGCTTGGTGCCAAACTCTGTCAAATGCCTTTGAAATATCAAGCGCAACAATCTTCGTTTCACCAGAGTGATGTAGAGATTGGTTCCACTTTTCGGTGAGATAAGCCATCAAATCACCAGTGGATCTGTTGCCACGAAAACCGTACTGCCGGTCATTAATGAGTTTTCGTGATTCAAGATATTTCATGAGCTGACGATTTATCAGCGTTTCCATGACCTTAGAAAGAATGGATGTAAGTGCTATGGGTCGGTAGTTGGTGGGAGAAGAAGATTCGCCTTTTTTGGGGACGGGCTGGACAAATGCTGTTTTCCACCTTCTCGGGAAGAGTCCAGAAGAATAGGACAGATGGAAAAGCTTACGCAGTGGTTTTGCCAGCGTAGAAGAACACCTCTTCAGAACAATTGGGGAAATACAATCTGGACCAGCGGATTTATTTATGTTGAGATCATTAGGGGAAAGTGGTCACCCTTCGTACATGGGGCACATTCATACAGTAAGTATAAAAGAAAAACTAAGCTTCGCTAAAACACGTGTTTGCTCGTGTGCATAGACATACCAGGTACCATTTCGCTCAACGAACTTCGGGACAGTCGGGCAAAAGGTATGATAGCTGACAAGCGTAACGTGTTTTCGAGCGCTGTGAGTAATTTTTTTACCGAAGTTCGCGATCGCATTGCGAGTAAGTTTTTTACGTTTCTTGCAAAATAGGGATGACGAATTTATGTTTACAATGTTTATTTTGTGTTTCAATGACTAATATTTCCCTACTAAATTTTAATTTATTAAAAAGTTGTAATTTTTATCTTGTGCATAGCCTGGGGTACATTCGGACAGTAATACAGGGGGCACATTCGTACGCGTACGAATGCTCCCCTTCAAATTTTATTTACGAAAATTACAAGCAAAAGATCAATAATATCGATTTTAATGAAACAAAATTATATAGACGTCTTTAAAACTTGTTTTACGCATTCTATAAGGTTTATTAGAAATGGCAATGTCTTTATCTGTTGTAGCCTTTACAGTTATCTAGGCAATATAAAAAATATAAAAATAAAATTCGAAATGAATGAATACCTATCGTTTTTTTCTAAAATGCATAAAAAGATTTAGACCATTTTAAAAAAAATTAAAACTCTTACCTGGTCAAATTAATAACACGTCTCTACAGCACGACTTCTTCGGCACTAATAGCAGTAGAAGCGAAGAAAGAGGATTCGTTAGTCCAGCACAGAGCTGTCATAGCTTCATATCAGTTGTTATACCTAGAAACGACTCAGTTCTCACTTACTCTACTAGCCAGAACAACCTTACCCTAAGCAGAACTGCACAGCAAAGAGCTGTCATACGACTAGGTAACGTAGTAGATAAAAGGCTCTTGTAAACAAGCATATTTAACGGGTAACAGCTAACAGGACATTGATCAACGATGTTCACACCCTACCCAAATTAGGTTTGTTAACAATCGCGCCTTAAAGAGCTATGGTATGGTAACTATGGACATCCAAGATATGGTTAAGTTTGCCAAGTTAGGGGTATAGGCAGTGTTGCCATAAAAATATTTGGATAAATCTGCAGTTATGACAAAAAATAAATCTGAAATGCAGACTTTTTTTTTATTTAAATAACAACACAAAAAAAAAAAAGAGTTGAATAGGAAAATGACAGCATACAGCGAAAGCAAGTGTACAAAAAATATTGACATGTTTTTTTAAGGACCAAAGCATATTATTTTAAATGCAGACAAAATCAGAAGTGCAGATTGTAAAAAGTCTGCAGCTCGGTTGGAAATCTGCAAAACGCAGACAAATCTGCACTTATAGCAACATTGGGTATAGGAAACAAATTTTCGGGTTTGGTACCCATATAGTATTCTCAGTGAATACGCAAAAGCATTGAATTTAAAGTATCCAGCGAAATGGGAATAAGATTTTAAGTGAACTTTAAGTCAATTTGAATATTATTTAGTTATTTTGATATTTAATAAGTTTTTTTTTGCTGTTTATAAAAATTAGCAAGTTAAATAAACTTTTTAAATACCTTGTATGAGTCTTCCCCATGTCGTACGAAAGTACCCCATCTGCTGTACGAAAGTACCCCACAGGTGGGGTGCATTCGTACAAAAATCTAATCCTAGAATATTTTCTATAACTCTGTAAATCTTTGACATAATGGTTTCATACTTTTTTGTTATAAGCTACGATATATATAGAACATATAAATGCATTAACTACATACAAAGGTGAGTTAATTTTTGACTAAATAATAAAAATTCAAAAAGTGTACGAAGGGTGACCACTTTCCCCTAAGTATTCTTGCCACTGTACGAGTGCGAAAATGGATTTGTCCCATGGTGTATTCGACGCTCTCAAGTACAGGTAGAGGCAAAGCGCAATCTGGTAGCATTGAGCTGGCTGCAAAATGTGCAGCAAGCAGATTCGCTTTGTCTAAAGAGTTGACAGCTGGAATGTCATTGTAAATGAGCGTTGGGATCGAAGATGAGACCCAATTCTTTATATTTTTTACAAAAGACCAAAAGTTTTTACTACCCTTGGGACATTGTAGTATTTTTTGCCTCAACTTTTGGTCATACGAGAATTTAACACGCTTGATAATTGTATTGCAGTCATTTCTGGCTCGCTTGAACTTTTTTCGGTTTTCCTCAGATGGGTTGGCCTTATATGACCGAAAACTTAACTCCTTTTGTCTGATAGCCTCTTTACAGCTCGAGTCGTACCACGCATTTTCTTTCGGTATGATACTTTTTATCCTGTTAGGAATAAAGGATTTCATACCTAAGGTGATAATACTGGACACCATATCAGCGGCGGCATCCACGTCGTTATCGAGGAAGCATAACGACCAGTTAAAACTCTTAAAGAAGCTGTTAAGTCCGCTCCAGTTGGCTTTCTCGTATTGCCATACGGTTCTTTTCGGAGATTTTTCTTTAACTGTGTGGTTGGAGTACGAGAAATTAGCTGATATGATGCAGTGGTCCGACGAGCCTAAAGGCGATAATACTTCTAAAGAGTATTTATCAGGGCTCTTCAGCATCCGAGGTGAACAGACGACTTTGATAGTGAGGCAGCGCAAGCAAAAGTAGAGTGTTAACAAGTGTTTTTGGATAGTAAATCCTAATAAGCCATTTGGCTCAAAGGAGTAGTCGTCGGCTCTGACGTAGAGGAGCCAAGTTCGAGTCCCAGTGGGGGATTGATTTTTATTTGTGCAATAAATAACAAAAAACAATAACAAGTGTGGAAGTGCCGCAAGAAAATCAGGCGATGGACAGTGGCCAGTCCAAAGACCCGCAAGGGGATGCCCTGTTGGCCAAACGCGTGACCAGGCAGGTCAAAGTAAAGCATCAGCAAGTGGGAGCAGAAAACTCAGCAACAACAACTACATCATCAGCAGTAGCAGTACCAACAAATGCAAGCAGTGCTACGACAGTACCAGCAACAAAAACAATTGAAGAGAAACCAATGCCATCAACAAGCAAGGCAGCATCGGTACAAGTACAGTCGCTAGAAGTGACAAAAACTGAAAAACGAAGGAGGAAATTAAAACCGACACCAAACCTCGCACAGAAGAGGAAGCCGAAGCCAAACGACCAAATGACGTCACGAGCAACCTCGTCAGCACACGAGTCAGACGTCGATGACTCTGATGCCCTCAGCTACTCCTACGAGTCCGAAGGGGGCGAGGGCAGATACGTGGGCGAAGGTAATTCCTTTCAGGAGTTACTGGACGCCGAAGACGAACAAAAAGACGATGAAGACGAGGAAGCCCAACTTGATAGGCTAATCAAGGAGCTCCTCGAAAAGAGGAATAAATTGCGCCAGCAAAAATTGCAGCAGCAGCAACAAAAGCTGAAACAACTGCAAGCTGAGCAGCAACAACACAAACAACAAGAAAAACAGCTTAAGCAGCAGCAACAACAACAAGCACTGCTTAAGCAGCAACAAGAGCAACAGAAGAAGCAGTTGGCACGCAAACAGCCACTGCAGCAACACCAACAACAAAAACAACAACAGCAGCAACTGCAACCGCAGCAACAGAAGCAGAGACAACAACAACAGCAACCGCAGCAACAGCAGCAGCAGAGACAACAGCAACAACAACAGCAACCGCAGCAACAGCAGCAGCAGCAGCAGCAGCAACAACAACAAGAACAACAAAAGGAGACAAAAAAACAAAAAGTACCACCAATTAATGTAAGTCATTTAGATATAAGCGATAGCATTAGATTATGTAGGTTAGTAGTAAGTAATAATTTTTATATTAAAAGGCTGAACGCCACAAAGCACATAATTATGTGCACTAACATGGAGGAGCACAAAAAGTTGCGCACCGCTCTGGAGAAAGCGGAAGCTGAGTACTTTACGTACACTCCAAAAGGAGAAAAGCGACAAACGGTGCTGCTTAAGGGTATAGACCCAAATGTTAAGATAGAGGAGCTTGAAAAGGAGCTTAAGAGTTTTGAGTGCGACGACCTTAAGTTCGTGGGGGTCAAGCCGTTTTCCTCGCCTGCGGACAGGGGTGGTAGCCGCAAATTACCATTCTTTTTGGTTCAACTAACCCCCGACAGCAAAATAGATAGTCTCAAAAGGATCAGATTCCTGTACTATCATGCGGTACGTTGGGAAAAATTAAAGAGGTCAGATCGTGTACTTCAATGTATGCGCTGCCAGAGGTTCGGGCACGCCGCAGCTAACTGCCACATGCAGTTTAGGTGCGTGAAGTGTAACAAGGACCACAAACATGGGGAATGTGCCTTAGGCACGGAAAGAGTAGAAGATCGGGGCCAGCTCTCATGTGTACTCTGCAACACCTCAGGACATCCTGCAAATTTCAAGGGATGTCCCAGGTATCAGCAGGTTAAACAGAATGTGCAGGCTCGAAAACAGAAGTCTGAAGAAGAGAAAGGTCGAAAGAGTCGCTCGTTCTCTAATTTTGTTGCACCCAATGTGTCCTTTGCCCAAATGGTAACTGGACCGGGTAGCACAATAACAAAAAGCGCGCCGAAGGTTCCTACGCCTGAAGCGGATCTGGATTTGAAATCGATCCTTCTGTCATTGCACGGAAAGATCGACAATTTCCAGAAACAGTTAAATGAGCAAGCGGCTCGAATAGACGTGATCTATTCGACACTGTTTGCCGAGTCTGCCGCGCCATGAATATGATGGGTACGCTGGACGAGGTAAACTTGAAGATCCTTGCGGTGAATGTTAATTCACTTATTCGGATCGAGAGAAGGATCAATCTTTCCAATCTGTTGGAAGCCGAAAAGCCTGATGTACTTCTGGTTAGCGAAACTAAGCTAACTCCGAAACACAAATTAGGCTATAAGAATTACATTGTAGTTAGAAGAGACCGACCCAACTCCACACAAGGAGGTGGTGTCGCTATCTTAATTCGTAAAGGCTTGCGCCATAGGGTCATATACAGCGGGGACGTGCGAAGGTTCCAGGTGTTGGAAGCATGCATCGTATGCATTCCCCTCAATAGCCAGAGGCGGGTGTATGTGGTGTCGCTTTACGCACCTGAATCTCCTCTACGCATTGAATTTTTGAATGAGATCGAGACGCTTTTTCGCTGCTTACAGCTTCAATCGGAAGATAACTATTACTTTTTGGGCGGAGACCTCAATGCTAAACACGCGGCATGGGGAAATGATATTCCGAACCCTAGAGGCAACCATTTTCACGACTGGTGGCGTCATAATATGATTGAGTATAAACTCGAATTATACGCGACGGATATCCCGTCTTTCCCTAGAGATGGTTCTTTCTTGGACTTAGCGCTAGTTGACGAAAGACTCGAACTAACAAACACTGATCTAAGCACGCGGAACTGTTTACGAGCGGTTAAGTACGATAGTGATCACTACGGACTTGCCGCCGTATTACGGATCCCGAACGAGCAGACGCAGCTGGAGCAGTACGACCAAGTGCGTTCTTTCGATTACCGAAAAGCGCAGTGGTCGCGCTTCTCCAGAGTTTTAAAACGCGACATACGCTCATGCGAGATCGACCCACCGACAAACAGGAACTTGACGAACGATGAGATCGACACTCATTTACGGCAAATGAATGTCGTCATCAAACGGACAATGGAGCGGACTATCCCTCGGGTAAGACGTTCCACCGACGAAGAACAAACTGAAAAGTATCGAAACGCGACAATCGATGCTTTGTACAGACATAAAAGTAGACTGCTCTCGAGGCTTAAACGGCTACACAGACAGTTTACTGACAGGAACGATCCCGAGTTAAGGACACTGAAATCGATGATCAAAAACCTGAAACAGTTGATCACCGAAAATTACAGAAAATCTGTAAGTTTGTATTGGGGCAATAAAATTCGGGCTATAAAAACCAGTAGTCCGAATATGTTCCCACAAATAAATAAACTGTTCAGGCGGAAAGATCATAACGATATTTCATGTGTTCGAATACCTCGGACGAACGAAAACAGACAGACACTACTGACTGCTGGCATAAGTCCGGAGAGTGCTGACTCGAACGATGGTTTTTTCGTGGTCGAAGACCCGCAGTAGAGGGTGGATTTGATGGGAGCTTTCTTTGAGAGTGTGTATACGGTGAACAACCCTGTTTGCCGTAACCGCGATCTCGAGGAGAGGGCCTTTCTTAACCACTTTTATTTGCGGACCGAAATTCAAGATTGGCGATCCGAGAACAACGGTTTCACCGGGTTCAATGACGACAACCGTGCAAATGGCACAATCGCCGATGCAAATACTCACCTGTTCGTGAGTAGAGATGAACTTCGGTTTATCTTTGAATCACTGAAAAACAAAAAATCGGCGGGAGTTGACGGTGTCCCAAACGTCGTATTAAGACACCTGCCGCTAGAGGCGATAGATATCTTCGCCACGCTATTTAACAATGCGCTGAATAATGCATATTATCCGGAGCAGTGGAAAATAGCGGTGGTACATCCTATCCCTAAAAAGGATAAAGATAGGACAAACCCTGCTAATCTTCGGTCAATTAGTTTGCTCCCGAATGTTAGCAAGGTATTCGAGAAAGTCGTCAATAGATCTCTTTTGAGATGGGTTGAGGAAAACAAGATAATTCCGGAAAATCAGTTTGGCTTTAGAGCGGGGCATGACACTATTCATGCCGCGTCGAAACTGATCTCCGACATTCAGTGGAATAAAAGTAAGAACCAATGCACGGGTGCCTGCCTGGTCGACTTTGAGAAGGCCTTCGATACCGTATGGTTGGAGGGACTCTTTTATAAGCTGACCAGATTGGGCATTCAAAAACCTTTGCTGTATATGATTTATGACATGCTTATGGGAAAGAAGTTCGTTGTCAAATCATGGCAATGTGACTTCGAGCAGGGTTTTCGAAATTAAAAACGGCTTACAACAGGGAGCAGTGAATTCTCCGATCCTGTTTAATATTTACACAAGTGATCTGGTGGGTTCCCTCAGACATGCTATAGCGTACGCAGACGATTTAGTGGCGTACAGATCAGGACCAAAAATCGAGGTCATCAGAATCCTTCTGCAGCGTGACTTTGAGCAAATTAAGAGGTATTGCGATGATTGGAAGTTGAAAATCAATTTCCAAAAATCGGAAACAATCCTGTTCAGAACTCCATTGGCTGGGGCCCCTAGGGATACCAGAAAAAACTGGAGAAAATTAACAATTATTGGACAGCAGGGACGGCCGTTGGTGGTGAAAAACGTGGTCCGGTATCTTGGCATCTGGCTGGACCAGTATCTGTATTTTGACAAACATATAGATGCTTGTCTTGCTGGGGCTAAGCGGGCCTACGCTCTGACAAGGAGACTGTTTCGCAGCAGTCAACTTGACTCCAGGGTGAAGGTCATTTGCTACGTGGCCCTCATAAGGCCCATCATCGCTTATGGCTGTCCTTTGTGGTTCAATATAGCGCCGTTCTATATGGAAAAGATTCGGGTGTTTGAGAGACAATGTCTCAGGGCCTGTCTAGGGTTGTTTAGAACTCCCGAATCTGAGTACACAAAATACTATCCCAACAGGACCCTATACAATGGGGCTCGACTGAATAGGGTTGACAATTTCCTTATTAAGGTGATTCGGAGGCACGTTGCAAGGGCGATGGCCAGTGATAATAGCCTGATCTCAGGGGCTTACTACCCCAATTTAATGTACCATGAGAGTACGCTTCGGTCTGGCTTTATCCCGCCTGAGGCATTCCTTCATGTAGACATGAAAGGGTTAGTCCAGAATAAAGATGGTGTGCCGGTATTGTACCACAGCCACCGCGGCGCGAGGGATAAGCGGCTCATCCACGACGGGTCCGCCGCCAATGCTCAGGAGCTCCTCCGTTTTAGCACCGCAATTGCGGATCGGGACAAGGTCGATACGTTAAAGCAGTACACCGAATATTGGTGGCTTAAAGAAGAGGTGAGGGCTGATACGCTCTCCCGGGCCGGTGCGCTACTGACGTAGCATCCTCCTTAGTTTTAAGATAGATATTAAGTTTGTAGGTTTAGGATAGAGTAGGGGGTCCTTGGGAGGGACTGGGCTAGCCGACATGTATGTGCTACCGAGACTCGACCGACGCTATTGCGTCGCTCGAGTCTCGGCGGCACGGGTGAACCCTTGTCGGCGGCTGTCAGGCGCCCACGGATGCAATCAGGATGGTGACCAATCCTTAAGATTGCTCACCACCCTGATTATAATTAATTTAGGCTAAGTAGCGTAGGTAGTTTTAAGTAGTTTATAGGTAAAACAATAATAATAAAGAATTCAAGTTTTCGAAGTTTCTTGAAAAATAAAAAAACAACACAAATTAAATATAGATAGATTTTAGGCCGAAAGGCAATAATGTTAAGAATATCGTTAAGTTTAGAGTGCTCGTTAAGAGCCAGTAAGCTAGAATTAAGATTGTTAGTTTTAAATTAGATTTAATCGTTTTTGTCTAGTATATAAGTTAAATGAATGAATAAATAAAAATGAATTAAAAAAAAAAAAAAAAAAAAAAATTACAACTTCTCAAAAAGCTGTGACTCGCTTAACACAACTTTCCATCCAAGTATTTAGCATTTGTCTTCAATGGGCTGAAGAAAACTCGGTTCCACTGACTAGATGATACATATTTTTTTTTTTTTTTTTTTTTTTTTTATAATAAACACGCGCTAAAGAGGTTATGACTACTCTTATGGTGTAGTTTGAAGTACACAGCGCGGGCGTTAAGGAAATTGGGATAGAGAAGATAGGAGATTCCGATGCACATTGGTTTTAAATGTCTGCAAATTGAACCGAGGGGGAAAGACAGAGCCGGGCAAGGCGTTCCACATTCGCGTGGTACGGCTTATGAAGGAATCTCTATATTTCATAGTACGACCGAAAATAGGCTGAAGGGTAAACTGATGGGCATTCCTGGCTTGGCGAGTATTGCGGTTGAATTGTTGAAGGGGTGGAATGCAGCTGGCGATTTCGCTTGAGCACTGTTTGTAGAAATAGCGATAAAACAATGAAAGACATGTTACATTTCTGCGATGTTCGAGCGAATTTATAGAATTCGCTATATTTGTGTCTCCAATGAGTTTTAAAGCACGATTCTGTATCCTATCCAGCAGGTGCAGTGAGGTTTTGGGCGCACCAGACCAGATATGAGAGTTATACTCAAGTTTGGGGCGAATGAACGCCTTGTATATGGTAGCCAGATCAGAAGGGGTAAAATATTTCTTGCACCTTTTAAGGAAACCTAGACATTTCGCAGCGTTCTTGGCGACTTCGTGTATGTGGTCATTCCAACGAAGTTTGTCATGGACACACATACCGAGAATGGAAAGTCTTTCGGTTTCGGCGATGCAAGTGCCATTCATGGATAATGGCTGAGGATTCTGGTTTCGCTTTAATGACAACAGACAGCATTGTGTTTTGGAAGCATTAAATTCCACTCTATTGGCTAAACCCCATTTTATAATGCTGTCGAGATCGGAATTTAATGAGCTTAACATACGTTGCCGTTCCAGTTCTACGGCCGAAGAGCAGGGACGTGAGTCCTGGAATGAATATGAGAAGCTGAGGGTGCTGTCATCGGCGAAGGAGTGGATTGGATTAGAGGTTGCAGACAGGAGATCATTTATGAAAATGAGAAAGAGAGTCGGAGACAAAACGGAGCCTTGGGGAACACCAGCGTTTATATGGTGAATTTCAGACTTGAAGCCATCCAATACAACTTGAATTGAACGGCCAGAGAGGTAGTTTCTAATCCATTGAAGAAGAGACGCATCGATCCCATATGCACGCATTTTCGACAAAAGAGCTTGGTGCCAAACTCTGTCAAATGCCTTTGAAATATCAAGCGCAACAATCTTCGTTTCACCAGAGTGATGTAGAGATTGGTTCCACTTTTCGGTGAGATAAGCCATCAAATCACCAGTGGATCTGTTGCCACGAAAACCGTACTGCCGGTCATTAATGAGTTTTCGTGATTCAAGATATTTCATGAGCTGACGATTTATCAGCGTTTCCATGACCTTAGAAAGAATGGATGTAAGTGCTATGGGTCGGTAGTTGGTGGGAGAAGAAGATTCGCCTTTTTTGGGGACGGGCTGGACAAATGCTGTTTTCCACCTTCTCGGGAAGAGTCCAGAAGAATAGGACAGATGGAAAAGCTTACGCAGTGGTTTTGCCAGCGTAGAAGAACACCTCTTCAGAACAATTGGGGAAATACAATCTGGACCAGCGGATTTATTTATGTTGAGATCATTAAGTATTCTTGCCACTGTACGAGTGCGAAAATGGATTTGTCCCATGGTGTATTCGACGCTCTCAAGTACAGGTAGAGGCAAAGCGCAATCTGGTAGCATTGAGCTGGCTGCAAAATGTGCAGCAAGCAGATTCGCTTTGTCTAAAGAGTTGACAGCTGGAATGTCATTGTAAATGAGCGTTGGGATCGAAGATGAGACCCAATTCTTTATATTTTTTACAAAAGACCAAAAGTTTTTACTACCCTTGGGACATTGTAGTATTTTTTGCCTCAACTTTTGGTCATACGAGAATTTAACACGCTTGATAATTGTATTGCAGTCATTTCTGGCTCGCTTGAACTTTTTTCGGTTTTCCTCAGATGGGTTGGCCTTATATGACCGAAAACTTAACTCCTTTTGTCTGATAGCCTCTTTACAGCTCGAGTCGTACCACGCATTTTCTTTCGGTATGATACTTTTTATCCTGTTAGGAATAAAGGATTTCATACCTAAGGTGATAATACTGGACACCATATCAGCGGCGGCATCCACGTCGTTATCGAGGAAGCATAACGACCAGTTAAAACTCTTAAAGAAGCTGTTAAGTCCGCTCCAGTTGGCTTTCTCGTATTGCCATACGGTTCTTTTCGGAGATTTTTCTTTAACTGTGTGGTTGGAGTACGAGAAATTAGCTGATATGATGCAGTGGTCCGACGAGCCTAAAGGCGATAATACTTCTAAAGAGTATTTATCAGGGTGGGAGGTAAGAAACAAGTCCAGAGTGTTGGCATTTTGACCGTCAATATCTGGTACGCGTGTTGGCTCATTTACAAGCTGGGTTAATTGATTTACCTCAGCGAAGATCTGAACATAAATTCCTTCGGGTGTTGTCTGTCCAGTATGTCGAAGCCAGTTAGAATTGTGTATATTGAAATCGCCCGCAATGACAATTTCAGTATTAGGATACAGGGAGACAATTCTTGTAATGGAGTCAGACAGCGCATCAAAATCGTTAAAAGTCGAGTTGCTATCTAGATTAGGGCTTCTGTAGATAAAACAATAGTGAATGATTTGCCTACGGATGTGGAATTTCAGCCATATGAAATTAAATTCCGAATTGGAACATTGGCCATAAGAACCTGGAGTTTGGTAGGCAATATCATCACGTACGTAGATGGCGAGACCGCGGTGAAGAAAGAATAAAGGCACTAAACGATACCCAGGTAGATCAAACTCCGATTTATCAGAATTTACACCCACCTGAGTCTCGCTCAGCGCCAAAACAGCTGGTTTATATTTAGCAACGTGGACGTACACCGAGAAGAGATTCGATCGTAGCCCACGAATGTTGCACATGTCAACCCTAAAATTCCCCATCAATACAAAAAGCAGACACCAAAAAACACAACTCCGACGCTTCTAAGCAGGGCTGTGAAGTGAAAATCCAATGCTAGATTCTCAAATCAAACTGTCATAGGTGTTATGCCCGTATGACAATTTGCTTTGGTCCACCAACAAAAACTTTCACACACAACCCGCTATCCGCCAGATGTTGCTCTCACCCACTCATTGCAATTGCCGTATGTACAACAGTACAAGCACAATCGCTTGTACGTTGGCGGCCGGCGATTGCAAAGACCAAGAAAGTGCAACAGCAAACGAGTTGGAATGGGGGAGGAGGGAATCGCCCACGCTAATGGTTTTTTTTTTTTTTTTTTTTTTTTTTTTTCCTCTTTTTTTTCTTTTCCACAACACTTCACTGGCACTGCACTCAGAATGGATTTGCGCGGCAGAAGATCAGTGTTATGATCTTCGCTTTTTTTTTTGTTGGTTTTTTTGTTTTTGGGTGTTGTTTGCGCGACGAGTGGTACGGGGAGATGCGGGGAGAATGCTACGGCTGCACACACGTGTGTTCGCGACGGGTTGCAGTTCGGAACTGATATTGGCTCTTCAAAAACTGAAAGAGCTGGCCATTAATATTCCTCTAAGAAAAAGCAAACGAACATTTCTCAATATTTTAAAGCAAATTAACCGAAAACTGTATTAACTGTACCTACTACATAACAACTAGTTTTTTTAATTAATTAAATTATATTCCTTTTCTTTCCTTTTACGACGAACAATATTCTTTTATTTTTAACTTTCTCCATTACGTAGTAAGAGAAAGATATTGGTTTCGTACAAAATTTCGAACTCGAGATTTTAATCAATTCTGATATTACGATGATAGAGGAACTCAAAAATGTGGGTCGCAAAATTCTGTCCTTCCTTCCACGGGCCTACAGCCTAAACGGCTTCCCGGATTACGTTCAAACCTCTGATTTGGAGTTTTTGGGCTTACAGTTCGGGAGGTGTTTTTTTTTGCAAGGTAATAATAATGGTACTTCCCATACAAAATTTTCGTACCAGTTTGATTTGATCGAAAACGGCTCTAACGATATCAACCAAAATTGATATTTAAGCTCAAGTAGGTGAGCTTACCATGACTGCGTAGTTTTTGGCTAAAAATTCGAACAACGGTAATTTTGAAATTTCGACATATCTCGAAAACGGTCTATACGATTGTAGCAAAAATTTATTTCTAAGGTTATATGGTCATTTATAGCTTAGTATCAAGCTCAGTTTTTCTCTATATTATCGTACAATGGATTTATAAAAATAGTAAGTTTTTAAAAATATAGTTTTATCTAGTTAAACTTAAAATGCAAACTTAGAGTCAAATGGATGTTTTCAAAACTAATGTGCCCTTAATTTTCCATTCGAATCACCGAAAACGCTAATTTTAAAAACTGCTCATATCTCGGAAACCCCATCTTCGATTTCGATAAAATGTCAAAAACGAAGTATTTCTTTTATCCGGAACAATATCATACAGTCAGTTTTCAGCTTAATAGTTACGCAATAGTATTTTTCCAACTAAACATTGCAATATTTGCAACTGTTATGTCTGGATAATTTTACAAAAACAAAAACTTCATTTGCACCGCACGCACGAGCATCGGGATATTCAATTTATAACTACTAATGCAAATTCACAAATGCCTGAATTATTACATAATCTATCTTAAGATATCGGTCTATCACGAGCAATACTTCCAATAATTGAAAACTTAAATAATATTCCAATCAAGATTAAAAACATTTCCTTAGGTCAAAAACAGAAAATGCTGTACTCAAAAATCAAGTGAGTAGTAAGACCTTATAAAAATAGTACAGTAGACGCTTGCGACATTGCCAGATACTGAGAGCTTTAACCTTTAAAAACTTATGTTGTTATTTTATATAACTGCCATATGAGATGAATATCCAAAAGAGGATTTTGTGTTCTTTTGTCTTGTATCGAGAAAGTTTCGTTCGACCTAGTCGTGCACTTTTTTTATACTCAATTCCAGGGGAAAAAAATTAGCCCCGAAACATTTTTGTTCCATGGAAAATATTCCTCGTATCATAAATCTCCATGGGAATTTATTTCCCCCGGAATTTTCGAAGTTATTTTTCGAAGGCGTTGACAGATATCAATTGTGATTTTGAATTGTCAATTGGGCTCATATTTGAGAATATTTTGCAAATATTTGTTAGAAAACAATTAGTTTTGATAATTTCATCAATTATTGTAAAGTCGCGAATTCAATTTACATATTAGTATTTTTGTAAAGTGCAAAGAAAGTGTTTGATTGCTAAAAATAGACCAAAATTCAAAATGCACAGCGCAGCATTTAGATTGTTGGCCGAATAAGCAATTCAAAAATAAAAAAATTAAGTGAAACTAAATGGAAGAACTTTAAGAGATAAATCAAATCCCTTAGAGCTACAGGCGTTGTAAGTAGAAATTAAATAGCTTTTGCAATATAGATATTTATTCTTTAGTAGATTTTACCAATGGTTCAATAAACCAATACCAAGTACCTAACGGGTGATTTTTTAGCTGGTTTGGTTTTGGCAACACTGGTTTTGACAGCTGACGTGTGTTTAGTACCTTGTGTCACTGTCAAACAGCTTCAGTTTGGTTTGCAATTTAACCATGGATCGTCTTACAAATGAACAACGCTTGCAAATTATTGAATTTTACTATCAAAATTCGTGCTCGAAATGCCGAGGATCCGCTTTTTTATCGAAAAATTGTGTTCAGCGATGAGGCTCATTGGTTGAATGGGTACGTAAATAAGCAAAATTGCCGCATTTGGAGTGAAGATCAGCCAGAAGCATTGCAACAGCTACCAATGCATCCCGAAAAAGCCACTGTTTGGTGCGGTTTATATGCCGGCGGCATTATTGGGCCATATTTCTTCAAAGATAATGCGAATCTGTCAATGGTGAACGCTACCGAGCGATGATAACAAACTTTTTTTTGCCCGAAATGGAAGTTCTTGACTTGCATGATATGTGGTTTCAACAAGACGGTGCCACATGCCACACAGCATGCGAAACAATGGCGCAATTGCGAGGCGAGTTTGGTGAACAGTTAATTTCACGTTTCGGGCCGGTCAATTGGCCGCCTAGATCGTGCGATTTGACACCATTAGATTATTTTTTGTGGGGGTATGTCAAGGCTAATGTGTATAGGGACAAGCCCGCTTCGATTGACGCACTGGAAGCCAACATCCATGCATTCATTCGTGAGATACCGGCCGATATGTGTGAAAGAGTATGCCAAAATTGGACTCAGCGGATGGGCTACCTGAGACGCAGCCGCGGTCAACATTTGCATGAAATTATCTTTAAACATTAAATTCCAAGGTTCAAACTATCGATTCAAATAAATATTTCATTCATTTTTTCGAATTTTTTGTGTTTTTTTTTTTAAAAAAAGTTCTAAACCTCTTAAAAAATCACCCGTTACATACAAATGGTTGCTCTCCACTCAAAACACAAACACATGAAATTTGATTAAATATCCGTTTATTTGCTTTCAATCTGTAATTTATTCTATCTGTTGTTTGAAGTTTACAAATAAAAACGCCAAAAAAACGCAAACTTCCAACTTTAAACCGTACAAACTGCTTACGTTTTGAACTTACACCTACAAATTTCCAAGGGAAATATTCCGGAGGGAATCTCATCAAATTCCGTGGGGAATTTTTGTTCGCGATACCAATTTATTCCGGGGGGAATTTTTTCCCTTTTTCGAAATTCATTGCCGATACCTATTCCGGGGGGAATTTTGTTCACGATAGCCCTGAACAAGGCACAATTTTTTGTAACTCGTTTGTTTTACATCGATTTTGATGCTCTTCATTTCGAAGTCATATTGAATCGAAATAGGTAGGTATTTTAACACAGTTTGGGCTTTGGGGAAAGCGTTTTTTTTTTATGTTGTGGGGAAGAAGATATTTTAGCTTCAGCCAAGACAATTTTAATCTGTTCATGGTACGTAAAATGTTAAATTCGAAGAATTAATTGGATATTTTTTTTCCGTTTATTCTACCTGTGCGCGTTTAGCTTTTTCTGGTAAATTACATAATACAAAAATTCTATGTAGATCGCCTTTTATTTATGTGAAATAAGGTCCTTTCTAAAGCTTAAAACTCAGCAAAGAAAAGTAAAGTAGGATTTTCAGCTCGCAATTAAAACAACTACAACTGTTCAAAAACCTTTCGGGTCCAAAACTGTCTTATCTTTCAAGCTGCATCCAACCATATATGTACATACAAAATTTTGCTTCTTACTAAAAAAAACAATGAGGAAACAGAAAGTGAAGATGAAGTGCATCTGCACGAGGACACAATGGGCCTTACTAATAATCATTCTTAACCTCCACACTAAATATTTTCTAGGTCACAATATGCAATTTTGTATGGAAAATTTCGGCATTGTGAGTTCGAAAAATTTAGTCTGGACACTAAAAATGATTATTAGTATCGCGGAATAACGGTATAAGTGCCTCCTTTCCAAAATCAAAAACACACTTGTTTTAAATTTTTATTTATTCCCTTCAACTTTAGATTAAAAATGAAACAAACTAACCAGTGGTTATGTGAAGAGACCATTACACCAGACTATTTATTTGTTATATTAAGAAACTTTCCAATTCTTTCCTTGCGGCCAACAGCGATGTATAGATGTATGTGTATACTTAGTTGAAGCGTAGTAGTAATATGGAGCTTAATTATTTTTACAACAAAAACGGGAAAATAGCCCTGCGATTCTTGGGATAGTCTTTGAATTCCTTTTTGTAGTTCCTGTGCTTTCCAAGAGCCCACAACGTCATCTGGAATGCACCAGCAACCGCAAACAGCATAGCTGGTAGACACGATGTCATAACAGAAAATGATACCCATGCAGCAACTTCATACGTGTAGTTGGGGCAAGAAACGAAGCTGTAATTAAAAGACATTGTTAATTGCTACGGTTTTGTAAAATGGACACACGTTCCGCCCATACTTGAATAACTTAGTCAATGGATTTCCATCTGCTACTGGGATCTTTCGGACTTTGGTTCCAGGTGGACGCAGATTTCTCAATGCGAGGTGAACAGAGAAGTTGCCAAGTTCACTCAGCTAGAAACAATATAAAATAAATAACAAAATCCGACTATAGACCTACATATAACTAGCCGGCGTATTCAAAAACTATTTGAATACCGATTAGAGTTCTACTTTATTCTTACTAAGAATGCAGCGAGTCCAGCGTATACTTGACACATACAGGGCGATGTAAAGAGAGGATGATTAACATGATAGGCAACATAGGCAGTAAATCCCCAGTAGTACGAACAGTTTTTGAACAAATTCCTTAAGGGCATAGTGGAATGTGAGAAGCGATGCACGAATATGGTTTCGAGCAATCGCTTACAATAATGCAATGTGTAGCATCCTGCCGCAATGCTGAAAGAAGTAATAAATCAAATGAAATAAACCAAAAAAAAAAAAAAACCATACGAAGTGTTTGATAAAGGGGAAAGCGACAACTATGTATATTGCTCCCTACATAAAATGTAAAATGCTGGACAACTAAGGATGAAAGCTCACCCACCGTAACCGGGATTTAAAAGTGAAGCGGATATTGGTTTTATTTATGTCATTTCGTAATCAATTGCAATCCGCTTTACTTATTTACGCATAGAAATACCGCGGGCTAATATTATAATCACTAAAACTCCATAATGCGTTCATTGAAAATCGACGGTATACGCAATTTCCATTAATGAGCCAAAGGGGAAATAATTTATGCTAACTATAAATGGTAAAAAATTCCCATCTCTATAGGGCACAAGCTGCCACATTCCGTGTAAAAAACGAAAAGGTCAAATTAAGTTAAACTCTACTTTTGAGTAAATAAGGCAAAAGTGAAAACTCACTGCGTTGTTAGGCTGATTGGAGCACTAGCACCGTTTCCATAGAAGATTGAAGGTCTGGTGTAAACTATGAGATAAACTATTAGCGGTCCAGCATATTCCGCCAAGAATACAGTCTTCCAACCGATTTGTGGTCCAAGATCCTTGATAAATATTTTGTCTCCGGTTCTTAAGCCCAATCCCTGTAGCGTATCGGTGTCTTTCAAACTTCTACCCTTTGATTCAAGTCGCAAGGATTGACGGTCTGCGTGCGGGGTTTTACTTATTTGCTGATGAATAGTGGATCGCAATTCCGAAATTGTAACAGCGGGATTAACTCGGCAAAATCCATAAGACTTGGAAGTTGTTGCACTTAACACTTCGATCTATAAGTGCAGTATTGGGGGATTCATTAAACAATTGCATTTTATTTTACTGTTATCTAAAGGCTCACCTCCATTTTTATGTATTTTAATATTATGTATTTAGTTTTCCAAATATTTAAAATCGTCTCCACAAACTATACAGTTCACATTCGCACACCTCTTGCCAATTACAAAAATGTCTGCTGCTAGCAAATGAAGTGACAAATGACAAAGTCCGATAAGTTAATTATCATTGAGAAGTGGTGTGACCTGTGACATGTTTTTGTATAAACCGCCAGAGATGCCACTTTTTAGTGTTTATTTTATGGTATTTTTTGGGGTGATATTTCAAAAGTTAATCTCAATTTATCAACCAAAATAAGTTAAATATGTACATAGACAAGTACAACGTACTCACAAATAATTAATAAAATAATTAAGACATAGGTTAGACCTGAAGGAGAGTTCTTAGGTTTGAATACCAAGTTTTTTATTACTAAAAAGAAACAAAATACAAAATACCTATATATCAAATGGAACTCATACTACTAAAGGGTCTTTCATTACCGACTTGACATTTTCAAGTTTTCAGTCGATTAACGAACTGTCAAAATCAAGATAGTCAGTAAAAATCAATGTTAACAAATACATACCTAATTAAACTTTACTACCAAAATTAAAATTCCAGATCATGCCTTACTGGACAAGAAGTGAGAACCCTCATGTGCACTTCATAGACAAAAAGTCACAGTTTGGTGTTCTCATGCCGGTGGTGTCTTTGGGCCGATTTTTTTCATCGATGAAAATGACAGTCACGGTACGGTTAATGGTATTCGCTGCAGAGACATGTTGGAACGTTATTTCTTTAAGCAATTGCATGAATTGGTCATCAGTGATACTGACAGTGGTTCCAACAAGACGGTGCCACAAGCCACATACTTATCGGGTGCAACAAACGATTCATTGAAGTCTCAGTTCGGTGAACATATTATCTCTAGAAACAAACCCATCTATTGGCCACCGAGATCGTGTGATTTACCCTCTTTAGACTTTTTTTATGGGGCTACATTAAATCGTTTGTCCATGCCAACAAGCCGGCGTCATCGGAAAATGGGTTCAACTTATCGACCGCTGCATAGGTTCCCGTGGTGGATAGTAATTTATAGTAACTCAATTCAAGCCATAAGCCATTTCAAGTAGTTTTCATTTCATTTAAAAAATTAATTGTCAAGTCATTAATGAAAGAACCTTTATTGAAACGAAGAGAAAACAGTGATTTCTGCCTAGACAAAACAAAATATTATTTAAAAAAAAAAAAAACTACCTACCTAATTGTAAGGAACTAGTACCTAGTAAATAAACGAACAACCCTGTAAAATGGAGTGCACAATACAGGAAAAAGTCGTCCAGTGACAGACCGTTTTGTGACGTCAGATTTAGGATTTTTCACACTTAAATAAGAGGGAGAAGGTATACTTTTATGTCGTCGCTTTTAACAGTATCCGTTGCCAAATCCGAACATGACGTCACAAAACAATAAAATGGTATTGGAGTATTAAAGTCTGGCATTTCTTGTTTCTTCAATCAAAACTGTTTTGATTTGTCACTATTAGTTGTTCCAAGAATTTATTGAAAACAATTTAGCGTTTTTCTTCATTTCGCAAAAAAAATATTTGTCCTTTATGTTACTCTTACATTTTACATTATATGTATTTGTATTTCGTCCATAATTTTTAATTTGTTTTGATTGGTGTGTATTCCGGAGAGGTGATTTTTAATTGTAAGTAGAACTAGGTGTGGAGAAAGAATAATCTTTTGAATTATCTACTACATGCTCTTCATTCATACATTCAATACATGAGTTTAGATACTTTATAAAACAAATGGTCTTAAATCCATTGTTATGAGTCGAGACGAACACTTACTATGGTTTCATGGGAAAATTTCAAGGGAGCGAGCAGAGGAAATACTAAAAGAAGGTTAGTAGCTTTTTGCAACAAACAAAAGATTCGCTTTATCATTCGTTTGTTTTCAGGCAAAAAAGATGACGGAACATTTCTAGTCCGCGAAAGCAATACTGCTATTGGGGATTTCGTTCTTTCAGTCTTATTCAAAGATGACGTCTGCCACTATCAAATTCGAAGACACGGAGAAGATGCTTTCTTTTCTATAGACGACAAAGTGAAAATTATGCATGGCTTAGAGTCGCTGGTTGACTATTACAGGGAATCAGCAAATGGACTTGTTACGAAACTAACACACATAGTGAAGAAGGATCCTCCGCCTAATGATTCTAGAAGCCACGGCATCACCAATTTACTGCATCGTGCAACGAAAGAAAAAAATCAGACTGTAGTGTCGGAACTTTTGAAATGCGGCTACCGCAATGTTGACGCTAAGAATCAGGACGGTCAAACTGCTGTGCATTTAGCTGCTTTATATAGCACCGAAGAGATCTTGAAGTTGCTACTTAATGCAGGCGTTAATGTTAATTGTATGGATAGCACAGGCAACACTCCATTGCACGTAAGTATGAAGTCGCTTGAAAAGAAAATGTACCATTTTTGACTATTATAATATTTAGTACGCCTGTCGTACAAAATCGGATTCATATGTTCGTACACTGATCGGAGCTAAGGCGAACATACAAGTACGCAATATCAACAGCGGATATGTTCCAATGCATGACGCTGCCCGCCATGGAAACTTGGATGTAATAAAGGAACTATTAGCTGCTCAGGCCCCACATTTGCCTCGAACAAACTTTGGAGAATTTCCCGTTGACTTGGCCAAAGAAATGAATCACACCGAAGTCGTGGATTTTTTGACAAACTACCAGCCGCCACCAGCCACAACATACAAACATCAGTGGTATCATGGCACATTGGATCGACAGGAAGCCATTAAAGTATTGTTGGAGCACGCAGCCAATATTACACCGGAGAGCAACAATGGCAAGACACTAGATTCAAACACACTAGAATCACTATCGGCAAGTGCAGCTCCAACGGAAAACACGAATAATGGCATTACAGACACAAACTGTTCTACGGACAAATCTGGAATATTTTTAATTCGTTTCTCAAGCCGCCATGGGTATGTTCTCACAATGCTGTGTCAAAACAACCCGAAGAACTTTCTTATTAAGCAATCGGTGAGTTTGCAATGTAAAACAATATATATCTGTGACTAATCTCCATTTTATTAGAAAAACTACTTGTACATTGATGAGGGACCTTACCTGCCTTCTCTAGAACATTTGGTGCAGCACTTCAGTTTATTTTCTGATGGGCTCCCTGTTAATTTGAAATACCCAGTCCCCCCCAAACCCAAGCCGCCACTTCCCCTTTTTTCAACAATGCCTAAAAGTTCATCGAAAAAAAATCAACAACCTACTCCATGTAGCCCGAACGCCACCCATCCCGGAGATGACGCTATGAACCGCGTTGGGCTATTTGAAAACGACGATTGCATAATGCTCGAAACTGGGGCATCACCTAAAAAGCCCAAGGAAAAGCGCGATATGCTTATTTTCCGAAGTCTAAAACCAGCAAAGAGGAATGTCATCATTGATGGAATGAAGAGTCTGCGGAAGGTAAGGATTCGATCTCCGCCAAAAGTTGATCAGGCAAAAATAGCATCGCAGCTAAAAAAGGATAATGATAGACTTGATGACCTGCAAAAAGCTGAATCGCTTATAAACAATTTGTCATTTTCGACGGACTTTCTTCACCAACCATCAACACCAACTAGCTCTGATGCTTTGTATAATGTACCGCAAAACAATTCGGTAGTACCAAATGCGGATTTGGTGGTTAAAGACATAACAACGAATGCTATTGTCGATTTAGAGCAGAAGACTGAAGAAGAAGTGGAGTATTTTACAAAAACGGATGTGCTAATTGCAAGAGAACGGGGGCCGGAGCAAACTGATTACTTTGTAGACGCTCCTCCTCCGATCAATATGAAGTAAGTATAAGTATAGATGTGTAGATTTACTTGAAGAACTTTAATTTTTTAATTTGTGTCCATTGTAGAACGTTTCCGCTGCTGAATTCGCAAGGTTACATCCCAACAACAGATATTCGCAAATTCATGGATCTACCTTCTCCAGAAGAGACTTCAAAGATGCTGGAAGAGTCTGCTGCAGAGCTTCGTGAATTCTCCGACCATCCCGAGAGGCTGGATTCAATTATATCCACCACAAGTGTAGACAGCGAGTTCAAAGTTTTATTCAACCGCCAAATAAGTACAGCTTCTGGAATGTCTGCTTTAAGTGACAACAGCCGTGCAAAATTGAACTATTTCATACCGAACGATTGTCTGGAGCTCGAAAATATAATAGGCGAAGGAGAATTTGGGTCCGTTTATAAAGGATTTCTAGTTCGAAAGCATCAAATCCCAGAAAGCGACATCCGCTGTCCGGTGGCCATAAAAACACTGCGCGACGAGCATTGTCGCAGTAACAAACAAGAGTTTTTACGCGAAGCATCTGTTATGATAAAACTAAAGCACCATTGCATAGTTCAACTTATTGGAATCTCAAAAGGAAAAAGTCTGATGATGGTCCAAGAAATGGTGCCCCTAGGGTCAATGCTGCATTTTATTATGGAAAACTCGGCCAAGATTAATCCCAATTACGAATTGAAAATATGGGCTTCGCAAATAGCTTGCGGTAAGTAAAGCTAACCTCATTGTTCACTCACTACATGTTGGTGCATTTTGTATTAAAAAATCTAGGTATGAACTATCTGGAGTCGCAACACTTTGTTCATAGGGACTTGGCTGCTAGAAACATATTGCTTGCATCGAGAAATCAGGCTAAAATAAGTGATTTTGGGTTATCGAGGGCGATGGGTACAGATAACGATTGTTATCAAGCAACTCAAGGTGGAAAATGGCCGATTAAATGGTAAATTACTAAGCAATTCATTATCAATTACATACTTACAAGAGAAGTACTCATTCTTTGACAGGTATGCCCCCGAAAGCTATAACAATGGCTACTTTTCACATGCCAGCGATGTGTGGTCGTTCGGTGTTACACTTTGGGAAATGTTTTCTCTCGGAGAGCCGCCATATGGTGACATTAGGGGCGTTGATGCAATTGCACTAATAGAGAGCGGCAAGCGCTTACAAAGGCCACCTAAATGTCCGGAGAATGTATTCAAAATCATGGAGAACTGCTGGAATTATAAGCCAAAAGACCGGCCCACATTTCGCTATCTAACCGATTTCTTTTCGAATGATCCCGACTACCAGAATCTTGTTGAACTTATCAAAACAGAACACATAAGTTAATTGATCGTATTGTAGATTTTATGTACCATAGTGGTATTATTATAGCATGCTGTGTATTTGTATATCGCATTTTATAAATATGCATTTAAGGTGCACACAAGAAGTGCCAAATTTTCATTAGTTAAATATTACATAGTTTTATTTTTTTGTATCGAGTTTTCCGTGCTTCCAATTACCAGATTGAAGAAAATACACATAATCTGTATCATTCCTTATTTGTTATTTGTTTTGCTGCATATGTTAATGACATCTTTGGTGCTGTATAAAATGTATTATTATAAAAAGGTATCTTGGGTGTAAGCGTGAAATGAATTAGCCACTTTACACGGAAATGTCAATAGCGAAATCATGTATAAAAACTTGCAAAATATGTAGGTGTTTTTTTTTTTTTTCCTTTTTGCCATTCTGATGGAACAATAGTGCCTTACTAAAATTACGAATGTATTTGATTGTAAATACAAAAAGGCATTGAGGAGTTTTGACAATGTTTTGTACATTTTTTATTTATTTTAAAATGAAAAAAAAAAAACAAAAAAAAATAAATTGTATTACCGAGTATGTACTTGTTTTATTTTTCATGCATATTTTGCAACTATACCTCTAGACCAGGGGTCGGCAAGTAATTTTAAATGGGGTCCAGATACGATTGCCAAATTTCTTCGATGTCCACAGAAAACTGTGGTTCAGTTTTTTAGTATTTCATACTTATAAAATGTAGGGTCTGTTTTCGACCACAAGCGAAACTAGTACCTTTGTATATACAAAGCTTACTTACTTACTTAGGTGGCGCTACAGTCCGGGGTGGACCTGGGCCTCAACCAATACGCCTCTCCAGTTAGCGCGATCTTTGGCTAACTGCCTCCAGTTGCGCACTCCAAGTTGGTTGAGGTCCCCTTCCACTTGCGCGCGCCACCTAAGGCGAGGTCTTCCTCTACTGCGTTGTCCCTTCGGGTTGGAGTCGAAGACTCTTCGGGCCGGAGCGTTGGTGTCCATTCGCTCTACATGTCCTAGCCATCTTAGTCGACTCATGCGCACTTTTCTGACCAGGTCGATGTCGCTGTACAGCTCGTAGAGTTCGTTGTTAAATCTCCTCCTCCAGAGCCCGTCAACGCAAACGGGACCAAAGATCACTCGAAGAATTTTGCGTTCGAAACGACCAAGGAGATCTTCATCCGCCTTTGATAACGTCCATGCTTCTGCACCATAAAGTAGGACTGGGATGATGAGGGTCTTATATAGGGTCTCCTTAGTATTTCTCGACAAGGTCTTACTAATCAATTGCCTTCTTAGACCAAAGTAACAGCGGTTGGCAAGTGTGATTCTTCGCTTGATTTCTGAGGTGATATCATTTTCAGAATTAATAGCGGAGCCGAGGTAGACAAAGTCCCGAACTACCTCAAAGTTATAGCTGTCTATCGTGACGTTCTGTCCGATTCGTCGGTGTTGTGTCTCACTTCTTGTGGACAGCATATATTTTGTTTTGCCCTCATTCACCACTAAACCCATTTTAGTCGCTTCTGTACTGATACTTGCAAACGCACCAGTGACAGCTCGCTGTGTTCTGCCAATGATGTCGATGTCGTCAGCGTATGCAAGTAGTTGCACAGACTTCTGGAAGATTGTGCCTCTGGTGTTGGCTTGTGAGTTTCGCACAATCTTCTCAAGAATTATATTAAAAAAGTCACATGACAGCGCGTCACCTTGTCTAAATCCTTTTTTGACACCAAAGGTCTCGGTGAGATTGTTTCCGACCTTTATGGAGCAGCGAGCGTTCTCCATCGTCATTCTGCACAATCTGACAAGTTTGGCAGGGATGTCAAAACTAGACATGGCTCTGTATAGCTCGTCTCTATAAATGCTGTCATATGCGGCCTTAAAATCGATAAACAGGTGGTGGGTATCGACTTGGACTTCTTGGGTTTTCTCCAGGATCTGCCGTAGTGTGAATATTTGGTCTGTTGTGGACTTACCGGGCCTAAAACCGCACTGATAGGGTCCAATCAGTTCGTTGACATATGGTTTCAGGCGATCACACAGTACGGCAGAAAGGATCTTATACGCGATGTTAAGGAGACTGATGCCTCTATAGTTGGCGCAGTTTAGAAGGTCTCCTTTCTTGTGGATCGGGCAGACAATGCTGAGGTTCCATTCATCAGGCATACTTTCCTCTAACCAAATCTTGGAGACGAGTTGGTGTATGCACTCTACCAAATCATCCCCCGCTGCCTTGAAAAGCTCGGCAGGTAAGCCGTCTGGTCCGGCAGCTTTGTTGGATTTCAGCTTGGATATTGCTATCCTCACTTCATTTAGGTCAGGTGGACGGAAGTCTTGGCTTTCATCGTCCAGGTTGAATGGTTCAATCTGCCTGACAGCGGAATTGATGTCGTCTTCGCCGTTTAACAGTCTGCAGAAATGGTTTTTCCATGTCCTCAGCACCGACTGTGATTCCACTACAAGGTTTCCTTGTTCGTCTCGACAGGTTTCTGCTCGGGTTTTGTTGCCATGACACGTCCTTTTTACCCTTTGGTAAAACTTCCGAACATTGTTCCTGGAGTAACACCTCTCTATTTCCTCGATCGCGTGCTTCTCATGCTCTTTCTTTTTCTTCCGGAGAAGCCGGTGTTCTTCCCTCCTCTTTTGCTCGTAGAGCTGACGAGCCGCCCTCGTCCTTCTGTGCAGCGCCGCTTCGTAGGCATGCTGTTTTGCTGCATGTGCTTGCCGGCATTCTTCATCGAACCAGGGGTTTCGTGGGGGTGGTTTGGTGAAACCAAGCACATCAGTTGCGGCGTTCCTGATGGCTTCTTGGCAGCGATGCCACTGGTCTTCAGCACTTGATGCTGGCCGTACAGGACTTCTCGAGAGGTTGAGGGATACACGATCGGCAAAGGTTCTGGCGGTTTGTTGCGTTTGTAGCCGTTCAACGTTGAATCTCCTCACAGCATTTCCCCGTTGTTGTGGCGTCTGGGATATCCGCATTCGTACCTTGGCTACAACAAGGTAGTGGTCCGAGTCTATGTTGGCCGCTCGGAAAGTTCGGACATCTAGAATACTGGAGGAGTGCCTTGCGTCGATCGCAACATGGTCAATTTGATTGACGGTTTGATGATCAGGTGACCGCCATGTTCCTTTGTGAATGTTGAGGTGTGGAAACCGTGTGCTAGCTATAGAAACATTATGCCCCGCAGCAAAGTCAATTAGCCTAAGTCCGTTCCCAGACGTGGTGTCGTGTAGGCTAGTACACATTAAATACATCGAATCGATTAGTAAAGATCGATGTTTTCGATGTGTCAATGGATAATGATAATGAGCCGCCCTAGCCCCATTTCTGCATGGACGCGGATGGTGTCAGAAGAAATCACACATTTATATACGTAAAATTTGGCATGAAATAATAAATAATGTATGTAGTATTGCTCCTAAGCGAGGACTACATATTTCTTTGCACCTTTTATAACAATAAAGAGTACAAAAGTATCCTAACCTCTCTTTTTTCAAGTCAAATTTAGTAGGTAGGTATGTATGCATATAAAATATTTGGCGGTCCAAAGAAATACCATCCGGGGTCCGTTTCCAGACCGAGGTCCGCCTGTTGCCGACCCCTGCTCTAGACTCTAGAGCTCCAAGTCACTTTTTATGAGCACTCTAGCGAATCTGGATTTTTTTCTCATAGTTGCTTCAGATTAACCAATACAAGTGGGCGCAACAGGTCTGTAGGGAACCCAGGGCCTAGCTTCTCCCAACCATTCGTTTTGTGTGAGTTTTTCATTTTTTGGAACGAATGGAAGGGATCTACAATTTTATGCCGGTTCCAAACGGGCCGATTGAGAAGCTCTTTCATGACAGTTATACTCTCGGATGTTTGTCAGACGTTCGCGAGAGGTGGCGCAGTGAAAAAAACCGAGTTGGAATTTGGGTTTTTACGGGATTCGAACTTGGACCCCTCGCTTAGTAGTCCAACTCACTAACCAAGCCACTGCGATCACATCGATTACACACACTAAATTGAGAGCGACTCTGAAGAAGCGCAATCGAATACAGGTCCACCGGACTGACCCGGTGGTTCAACAACAATTGAAAATTTGTGAAAATGAGAGATCAAAATAGGAGGGCAGGCTCCCGATCCGCAGGTATACAATACATCAAGAATTCAAATTTGTGATTCCTGCACGCAAGTCTGCTATTATTACCTTCACTAGGTTACGAAAACATTTCAAAAACCCTGTTCTTACAAGCTTTCCGTTTTTTTTTCGGCTATTGCCACAATTTAAGTCCCTTCACTGTCGTTATATAGATATTTCTAAAGCATACTCTTGGGCGGCTAATTACACGTTGTGTTTCGTTTCCACATGTCATTTGAAAATGAAGTCAAATCTGGTCCATGTAGTGGCTTCCGGTACAGATTTACAAAAAAAAAAATTATTTGAATGCAGAATTGAATGGATTTCCTCAGATTTCTGATTAAAACTCAAATTGATCTCTTTATTATTTATTATTGGTATTCCCTTTGTCCTGTCGCCCTTTGAGTTGATAGATACCTACGGCATGGAAATAATATGTAGGTATAAAAATTAAAAACACACATTAGCACAATGTTTATATATTTACATTTACTTACACATGTTTGGACAAAGAGTAATGCAAAACTTTATATAACAATATTTACATTTTGTTTCTGAATAACACCATATTCAATGTTAGTTTAATATAAATTTTAGATACACTTTTATTGCATCTAGTGGGTTTTTCGTCAAGGCTTCTTGGGCTTGGGATGATCGGCATAGGTACACATAAGTTCGTCCTCACCTTCGGGACAATCCACTACCTTTAATTCACACAAACAATGTAATCGAACTGTCTTTTATATGTAGGTACGTCACACTTACTTTATCGCAAATCTGATCAACTGTGATACACTTCCCACTTACACACCTCAGCTGATCGCCTACACAAGACGTTGTTACTTCACTTTGAACTGCAGACAGACTCTTCTCAGTTGCATTACTGTGTTGGGAAACTTTTAACTTATTTTCCGAATCACTCGTCATCATGATTTCCTTACTATCCTGAAAATTAGCTACGACCGAAATAGATGCTTCAATAGTTGGGTAATTTACTCACCTAAATTTCTCGCAGAGCTTATACTAGCATTAGAAAGTTCTCCTCTTTTTAGCAATACTTCTGCGGTTATGGCACCTAGACTTCCGATAGTTGATGTCAAGGATTCGTTGAGTTCACTACCCGATGCTAAGCGATCCTCTGATATTACAGTGAATAGGTTTTCATTTGAGTTATTTAAGGGCAGGAAGCTGGCAAATGAAAATATCCTAGGATACAATAGAGGGTCGTCGTCATCATTTTCAGAGGAACAATCGATCTCATCCGATCCATCTATGCAATCTTCGTTCAAGTCGCATCTATATTTGTCCTCTAGGCACTTTTCGTTTGATCTACAGCGAAACTCTTCGGGATTGCATATGATGCAGCCCAACTCATCTTCGCCGTCACTACAGTCCTTAATATTATCACATTGCCACTGGTTTGGAATGCATGACAAATCGTCACACTTAAACTCATTTTCATAGCAATCTTTGCGACGGGTTGGATCTTCGCAAACGTTTTTATCGTCTGAATCTGGATATTTGTCGCAGTCGAATGTGTACGTGAGGATATCTGAACTGACAATCAAGCTCGAACAGGCTTCCAATATAGCTAAAATTAACTGAATGTTAAACAGGGATTAGAGTATATTTAGAGTAACATCAATTATACATTTGCAAATTCGTTTACAGGGTTGTAAGCTTCCTATTAGCGTCGGACGGCATTCTGGTTCTAGTGCGGAGCAAACGAACTCAGCTGAGCGGGCAGAACAATTCGATGTGACAAGTTGTTCGAAAACTTTCAAGTCAGCTTGGCTCAACTGTAGGCTCTTGAAATTGAAGGAGGTAAGGTCATACTGCAAGACTCCTCGACACATAGCAAGTGATGTGGATTGACATTGAATCTCTTCGGATTGTTTCGGGCTTGAGGTCGAAATTTCTTGCTCGTGTAAAATAAGGGGAACTGTGGGTGACACCTTTACAGAGCTCTCCGTTCGCCCGATAATCTTTGAAGCTTCCTAAACATATTGTTAAAATATTTTCAACTCACTTTAGCTATATATTATACTTACCGTTTGGTGTTCAAGTCGAATCAGTTCCTCGTTCAGAAGCTTTAGTACTCTTTCGTCTTCTTCTATGGGTATGCCAAAGTTGTTTTGATGACCCGAAGTAAATCGAAGTAGGTTCAACGTGTCTGTTTGATCTTTTAATGAGATCGGATCTAGTTCAGGACCATAAGAGCTTTCTTTCCCTGTACTCGTAGAATCCTTGTTTTCTGTTTGTTCTGGGTTTTGTTTTCTATGAATTAACTTGTAGTCGCTTTTAGGCTCATTCTCTCTAAATCGTGATTGAAATAGCTGGGGAAAAATAACTGGCCTTAAAAGGGTGGTGGATCCCTTTAGAACTGCTTCAGTAACTTCCTCATCTGAAGTTGTTATCTCACTCTGTGAGAGTAATTCCAACGATTCGGATTCACTTCTATCTGTTTTATTAGTAACTAAGCGGTTAACACTAGTACTGGAATTGATGCAATTAATGACCATGTGTGTCCTATTTAAGCTAATCATGCAGGTATATGTAATGAAACCGATAAACGTGCACAAGAGAAACAACAAAAGTGGCCATTTCAGATAATTCCAAAGGCGGTCTAATTGATTGTTCACTATGAAATTACGAAAGCTTTTATTTAAATAAGTGAAATCCAAGCATTTCATTCTACTTCCTGGCTTCTCAGAAGCAAGAAAGCTCATCGGGGGATGATGCACCGAATCTGTAAGATGTCCATAGGACTAAAAAAAATAAGGTTGAAATTGGTAAATTAAAAATATATATTAGTACAAATATGAGTCGGAAGTGTAATCGTATAGGCATTACAAAGGAAAATGTTTTTAAAAAATGTAATTCATCATGGTGAATCGAAGCGAAAAGACATTTATTATATTACAAAAGTTTACTACCAAATCAGTGAAAATATTTTCAATAAACAATGAAGCCAAATAACAAAGCATTTTTTTTATGTTATAACTTTGACCAGATTAATACTACGTTTCAATGTGACTATACAGTATTGTTTATGCTTCGAATTCTACCCATGCGTCGATTTCTGTTTCATACTGTCGTATATGATATATAATAATATTTTAGTGTCAAATATTGCACTTTTGTCTTTCAATTTCCATGCTCCCTCGAGAACTCGAATATCAATAATTATTTGAAAGCAGACATAGGTACTGATAATAATGTAAATTTCTCTAATTGGGTCGTATGAATGCAAACTTGCACTTGCTTTGAGTTTTTTTTTTTTTTTTTTTTTTTATCCGAGGGTAGGTGAAAATCTTCCAAATGAGAATAGCAAGCGCGTTCTCATAGTAGTGTCAGATTTTTACTGACTAAAAACACCACCCTTCTAAAGATTGTTAGATACTGCAACTAAGATATAACTTATCAAGCAATTTTTCTATCATGAAATAACAACTTTTGACAGGTTACGCAAATTAGACGCGGTTAATCTTATCTTGCCAAGTCGAACGGTTTCGTTC
Source organism: Cheilosia vernalis (assembly GCA_949126925.1). NCBI lineage: Eukaryota > Metazoa > Arthropoda > Insecta > Diptera > Syrphidae > Cheilosia > Cheilosia vernalis. Next base: position 56,030,698 of record OX421362.1, on the reverse strand, counting down.
TTTTTAGTCGGCGCAATAAATTGCTCTCGTCCAAGATTTGTCGGACTGTATTGTTGATATGTCTGATTAGTCGGTTTCTATGCTTTCTCGCGAAGCTTCTAGTTTCAGCTTCGATTGTTGGAATTCCGAGATCCCTATGGATATCGTCGTTTCTAATATACCATTGAAAAGTTTGTAGAATATTGACATTTGTTTTCTTGGTACAACCCCAAAGTTGTATACCGTAGGTCCACACCGGCTTTAGCACTTGCTTGTATAAAAGCAGTTTGTTCTCAGTACTGAGCTGGGAATGTTTTCCGAGTAACCAGTACATTTCTCTATATTTGATATCGAGTTCTTTACGTTTCATTTTCACGTGCGAACTCCATTTCAACTTTGCGTCGAGTGTCATTCCTAGATATTTGCCCTCGTTTGCAAAGGGTATTCGGGCCATATTTAGGAAAATTGGCAAGTCATTGGTTTTCTTGTACGTGAAATTCACATGTACAGATTTAGTTTCATTTAAGGCGATCCGCCAGTTCCTTGTCCATTCATTTATCTTATTCACTGCGGTTTGCAGTTTTGTAGTCGTTTCTTCGATTGTATTACCTACTGCTAGGATAGCTGTGTCGTCGGCGAACGTAGCAAGGGTAGTGCCATCTTCCCTTGGTATATCGCGAGTATATAACAAATAGAGAAGCGGACCAAGGATGCTTCCTTGCGGTACCCCGGCCGAAATTTCTTTTAGCTCCGAGTATTCGTTTCCATTTCTAACACGGAAGATTCTATTCCGGAGATATGATTCTAGAATATCATATAGGCTTGCGGGGAGAACTTGTCGTAATTTAAATTTCAAGCCGTCGTGCCACACCTTATCAAAGGCTTGTGAGACGTCAAGGAATACGCTTGAGCAAATCTTTTTTTCTTCAAATGCTTTCTCGATTACGTCAGTAGTTCTATGTACTTGGTCAATCGTCGAATGCTTGGTTCTGAACCCAAACTGGTGGTCAGGGATAAGATTATTGTCTTCAATAACCGGCGGTTGTAGACGCCTAAGCAATATTCTCTCGAAGACTTTGGATATGACTGGAAGAAGGGAAATCGGTCTATACGATTTTACTTCATTTGGCGGTTTTCCTGGTTTTAAAACCATTACTTGCTTTGAGAAAAGGTTGTACCAAAGTAGCCCCTAGCAATCGTGTTGAATTTGAATTGGTATGAATGAAATCCTGCTTTGCTAGTGCATAAGTTCTAAAATTCGAACATACTCGTAGCATTTACTTCGCTCTACGTGTACCTTTGCTTTCAAGCTCCTGTTAAACCTGACCCATTCTAACAACTTTTCGAACAAAAGTATAATGAAATTAAAAAAATAAAATCCAGCAAATTTGTGAAATCTGAAATCTTTAGCTTCACATGGAAACATGAGTTGTGTTTCATTTCTTCTGCAGGTGTCAAAAATTGTATCCGGTCATCGACTAGTTGGAAATATTTGTTGACACACTAGCCAATTAGTTTACGAACTATATACTTATAATAGGGCCTCACTGATAATCATTTTTAACCTTCACACTAATTATTATCTAGGTCACAATTTGCAATTTTGTATGGAAAACGTCGCCATTGTTAGTTGGAAAACATTTAAAATGATTTTTAGTACCACGGAGATTGTAATGTTAAAAATATGCGTACCTACAAAATATTTAGCAAATGCTCTGAGTCAGCTAATCCAAACTCTGCTGGGATTTTCGTAGCAATTGCTATGTTTTATTCGAACGTTTGACATTTGACACATCGAAAAAAACCAAAAGATCTAAGTTCAAATTTAGAAAATATATAGCAAAACATTATAGATGTGTCTTTGCGCCTTTGCGCCTTTGCGCCTTTGAGCCTCGACTTTCTTAAATACTTCTCTGTTATATTCACCTCTCACCTCGCTCTCGTTAACGATTGCGACATACGTATCTTCACAGATGGTTCTAAAATGGGCTGTGGAGTGGGATTTTGTCAGCAGAGTTAGACATCTCCAAATCTTTCTACCTCCCCAACGCAGCCAGCGTCTTTCAAGCAGAAGTACATACCTGCAATCAAGGATGCGTGTAGACTGGTTCAACTAAGTCAACGTCCAAGCTTGTTGTGAAATGCAGGGAGACACTGACCAAGGCTTGTCAATAGTTTAAAGTCACTCTCGTCTGGGCATAGGGACAAAGTGGAGAATGAGAAAGCTAATGAACTTGCCAGACTTGGCTCTGCTATGTGCGTGTCTCAAACGGAGAAAGTATTCCCTCTGCTGGGATACGTTAAGAGAGAAATCCTCCTGTACTTCACCTCAAGGGTGGATACTAGATGGATGAACCCTGACGATTGTGTCATTTCAAGGAAGATCGCGAACCGACGATGATGCTAGCACAAAGAACCTCTTAGCCAACCCCTTGTAGTATGGGGTATGGCCCATTGGCCTTTAGGAACTTATGCAATCAAGCTTGGTATCCCCCGTAACACATACTGACGTAGCTGCGCTGACAAGCGAAATAGTGTTTCATCTTCTTTGTGAGTGTTCGGCCCTAGTCAAAACCAGACGCAGTGCACTAGGTCATCTCTTTTATGACGACCTTTCGGCCATCCAAGTATCCGTTTCAACAAGATCATAGAATTTCGCAGGTCCACAGGTTGTTTTTTATCTCCCTTAAGGTAATTCTCCCCCTTTACTTTCAGGTTCCGTTAGTTGTGGTCTCAAAACGTTGCTCAATGCGTTATTTGTGTTTTTCCCTCGTCAGGAAACGGGAATAAGCCACTTGTTTTATTTTCCGCTTTTGAATATCTTTAACTTTGATTTCATGAGTACCTTACATTTTTCTTAAATAACTAAAGAAACATTTCTCTAAATGTTTTTATTTTCCCTCAACCAATCTACATTTTTGTTTTTTCATAAATATTTGAAGCAAGGGTACACTTATTCGTAAGAAGAATACCTACTGTCCCGATTTAATGAATAATTTCAAATTTAACGGATAAAATTCTATTAACGCTGATGACAGCAACTTTGCTGACAGGTGATGGTGAGCCGAAAGTTACGTGACATTTGTCAATACGATTTCTATGTAACAATAGTAGCGCACCAAATAGTGGCCTTACTAAAAACATAGCTTGTAGTAGCATCAGTCGAATTTGTTGGTCTCAGTACAGTATTGTTTCTGGACGGAACAATAATGTTTCGAATAATGGTTGTAATATGTATGTTGTACAGTAAAAGCTCGTTTATTCGGAATGGTTGGGGGGAAGGTCAGTCCGAATAAACGAATTTTCGAATTAATGAGAGAATTAATGAAAAAATGCAAGGACTTAAACCGAAAAATTATTTTATTCATTTAATTCATTTTTGTAACCCAAAATTGCCCGGACTCCTCCCAAAAAAAAAGTTGCATGATTTATTTAGACTTCTACATATTTGAGATCTATTTGGTTCAATCAAGAATTAATTATAATTTAATATTACATTTAATTTATAGATAAAAAATTTAAAACCGACTCTCATTTATTAGTAAAAATCTCTTTTATTCGGAAATTTGTTTTTCCGAATTAAATTTGTATTTAGTATTTATAACTACTTTAAATTTCATTTGGTAGTTTAGTAACAACATTTTAGTTTATACAGAATCATGTTAAAGTTTCTCAGAAGTTTCTGAAATCGTGTTAAACTGTTTCACTTTTTATTTCTAATGGTAATTCAATAAATAATTTTAATCCACGATATTTGATCATGTTTTGGTTTTACAATCTCGATACAATTGTCTAAAATCAGAATTCTAACGTTAGTTATACAGCTGTGATGTTCCTATGGAAATATGGATTGACGTTAGATACTCTTTCTTCTTTATTTTGAACACGAACGAGAACCATACATTGAGAAAAAAAAAAAAAAAAGGACTGGATAGAAAAGCGGGTAGTATCACTTCTTTGAATTATTTGCATGTTCCGGGCTTACCGCTACCCAATTTAAAATTTAAAATCGGATCAGTTATAATTTTGTTGTGGAACCTCAATGCACCGAAAGCTTGCAACGAAGTGCGTTTGATTTGATGGTGAAGAATCTCAAATCAAATGCCATGCAAGCAAACGATTTTGAGTGGAAAATTCAAAGGCAAACATTTGCATTCCCAGGATTCCGCTTATTAAAAGCGATTTGTCATTGGTATTTATGTAAGCGTCTTTAATTTCCGGTGCATCTCGCTTTCGCTATTCCAATCGCTGAAAATTTGCGGCATCAATCTTGAATTCCCATATTTTTCCCATCGTCAATTGTATTGTATGCTCACGTGTAAGCAAACCTTCCGCTTTGTACGTCGTGTACAATAAATAAAGCACTTTAGTGAAAAAGCGGAAGGATGGTCGATACATCAGTTCAGATATTTCTATTGTAGGTATAACTATTAGTTTTGAATAAAGAATTAGATTTGACCAAATTACATAAAAGAGCATGTGCATTATGTGCATGTTCGAAATTATTATTTTCATTACATTAACGACTCCGGGCGGTACGAAGTTCGCCGCTTCAGCTGGTTTAAGTATAGTTCTGCAGAGACCAATCGGCGAAGAATCAATATTGAGAATCGCTGTTGCTTCGGGCTAAGAGGGCATTTGAAAAGTAGAAATATTCTATATATGCAAGAAGCAAGAAAGTGATAATACGCGGGTAAAAACCTTTGGGGACGCTTTAAAAAAATCTTTGGAGTATATTCAGTCCAGTTTGCTCCGCTCAGGAAACATGGACCGACGTTGCACTGGTCAAAAAGCGACAGCCCACCCCATCGAGTTTTCAAGCCTCTGCAAGAGATAACGATAACGAAGCAGATCGAGTACGACCCCACTTATAACATGGCGGGCAACACCGACGACCGCAACAAACTTTTTATGCGTAACTCGGTGCAGCTTTAGGATTGAGGTAACTGGAGTGGAATTTCTGGCACTATCCGACCACTTTCTATACTTTATGAAATGCTAATACGATAGCCCAGTTAGAGTGTTCGAAATTTAAAATGTTTGTTAACGCAACTCATAAGTGATTTTTCATGATAATTTACATTCTTTCGATGTCTTTTATCGGTATTATGGCTTAAATATTGAAATTACTCAACTTCATTGAATCGAAACTTCTTATTTTTAGTAATTTACAGCAAGCACCGTAACCGGTATGTTTAGTTTGAAGCAAAAATTATCCGCGTGAAAAATATCGGCCACATGGACATGGACAATAAGTGCATAAGATACATACGAATATTCTACTCACGTTTTCATTATTCATTTGCGGCGATGTGACACGGAAATCTCTGCACTGATTTAAATGCAGTTTTCCATATTGGACGTTGATAATGTTGTCATTGCTGGTAAAGTCTTGTGCTCTAGTTGCGGATGCAGGTGATGTTTTCAGCATTGTTGGGCATAAACTATCATTCGTTTGCATGATAACTTGCATTTGAATGTCTTGACTGATGTTATGTCGATATTTATGGGATTGTGGTAATGACATTTTTAACTGCGGTTCAAGATATTGAGTTGCTGTTGAAGGAAACGAATCTGTCATGGCTGCTAGTTTTTACTAAAACTTCCGATTGACAAACCTACAATAAACATTCAAATTTTAATTTAACTGACAGTGACCAGCAAAGTGAATGTGGAAGTCGTGAAACAGTAGATTAAGCATTAGTTTGGAGTAAACATAAAAAATATTTGCATAGGTTCCGTAAAACTTTCTGAAACAAACTACGAAGTGCATATACAACTAGCTATATTTTATCTAAATATGCGTTCCTCCATATTTGTTATTCAAAATGAAACAAACAAAAAACACAAACAAAAACGTAACGTTGTGCAGGTTTTTAGTAGTGCATTTGGAGCGACTAAGAGTCGATGCGTCAATTTGGAATTATGTAATCTTCGAATCCAGTAAAATATCATTCTGTAAGTTGGTTCCAATACTTTACGTCAATATTAAATAAAGAACTGTGTCTGAGGAAGAACACATTTCCGACGCACTCTAGAAACATCAAGTTTTTATTAATTGCCAATTTAGTTGTGCAGACATTCGGTATTTTTAAAGTAGCAACACAGTCACAGAAATCAGTACATACCACCACTTTTGACAAAGCATTCTCCAATTCGGTGCATGCAAGACTTACAACTAAACTAGTATGTACAGAATTAAATTTTTTACAAACATCACAAGCTGAATAATAACACAAAAATGCAAAGTGACCTTTCCACTATTACGTGAGCGCACATAAGATCTCAACAATTCTTCAAATATGTATATCCTGAAACCGATAACCGATCACTTGCAATTTTATTTCTTCATGTTTCCGCACACTTGTTAGGAACTCGTCTTTGAATTTGGTTTATTTCTTAAATTTATATCGAACAAACTGAATATTGTGCACCATTATATCAGATTTTATTTGAAATCGAAACTAACAAGTGAATTGCTGCATTCTCATTACGAGAGAAAGAGTAACTTTTCCGTGAGACATAAAAAAAGCAGCCAGACACTTTGGAATACCATACAAGAGTAAAACGGAATTCGTCCGTAATACCCGAACGAAAGCCAAAGACTCACGGAACGGTTGACTTTGGTAAAGTGCATTAAGACCAATGTTGTGGTTGTGGTAACAAATTTGAATGCTAACAATCCAGAGAATTTCAAAGCTTTGGAGCATTTGTGAAGCCGAGAGGTGGCTCCTATACGAGATGAAGCCAAGAGTACTCGTGAGAAACTTTACCAGTCCATCAGTATTGCCAGCGGTAGCTTCTAACTGTTTTGTATATTTCAAATGTTGGTTAATAAATAGTCCTAATTTTTTTATTGAAGGCAATTGCTTTTTAATTTAATTTTCAAATCAAAATTGTTATACGAAAGAATAGAAATAGTGAAAGTATGTGTAAATCTTAGAAAAAATCGAGATTTCTCAAAATTGCTCCAGATCAAACACGAAAAGTAATCTCGATAAGAAAAAGAGATTGATCTGTTTGCCAAATCGAATTATTAAAGAACGCTTTTCCGAGCGAAGCCACTTCGGATATGTATACCAAGTAGAAGTGAATTGACAACAGCAATTCATGCTGAACACTCTCTGGTAACGTTTTTCTTGACACTTTCACTTGATGTGTCTGAGTTCGAATTTTTGATTGGAATAGATCGGTCACATGAACAGCTTTTTCAGTTCGCGTTTGTGGAGGGGTAGCCAACGCGAATGACTACTAATTTGACAGTTCACATGTGTGGCTGATTTAAGAAAAGTGACGTTACAGAGGTGTTTTATTGAGTCTACTTTATCTTGCTTTACTTTCCTTAGATATATATACTTAAAAAAATTAGAGGTAATTAAAAAAAGGTTAAGTATACGTCATACACAACAAGGAGTATTTTTCGAAGTGGTCACGTGCTAATTGTGATATACTCTCCAACACGTAAAGTTGAACTTATTTATACATGTTTGCCAAACTCAATTAAGTTACTTATGTATATAAGGAAGCTAGTACGTTACAGTTTACATTGTAACTTTTATCTGGGACTCTACGAGTGATATGAATTATTTGACTACGGCAACACTTTTGCGTCTGCTCTGCATGGGTTATAAGTAGATAACCAACTAAGATGCAGTATGCTAGTATAGGTGGATAAACTTGTTTCAATATTCAGTGGTGGTGGGTGCTAATCTCAATTAAGTAACTCAACACTTACAATACTACAGCAGCTATGGATGCTATGTATACGTTGTAACCAGAGATAAATGAAAAGGTTAGCATTAGTACTTATTTGAAGTAGCTATAAGACTCGACATTTTTTAAAATTTATATGTGTGCGGTAAATATTTACACCTATTCGCAATGTATCTATGATCACATGGACTGTAATTGGTAACCAGGTCACTGCGTTCGCTATTCGATCAAAGATATGCGAAGATGAAGATTCCTCCTTCACAGACTTACTATTCATGTATGCAGCTACGGCAACGTGAAAAAAAAACTGTGAGAGATGGGTACCTCTGAACTTTTCCACCGAGACCAATTGGAATTTCGTCTTCGAGGTGTGTCATGATAAACAGTGGCTTCAGCTTCAACTGCTTTACAGTCGTTAATGCCAGTGTCGTTTCACTGGCATTGTGTAATTGTGTGACTGTAATTAAATGAGACATTTTGGATAATGTCAGCTTGTTATGACTAGTATTATGACTACCCAAGGGAGTGTTCCGCCATGCAAATAATGCACATACACAGTAATGAAAAAGTGGATATTGACGCTACAATAATTGTTTCTCATCACACGCTCCCATTCCCACTTACCAATTATTGTCCCACTGAAAAGTAGTTGAGTGTATCTGCGCAATGAGACGATTCTTAGAGAAGTCAGTCGATGGGGCCAAAGATGGTACACTTTTGCAATTGAGAAAAAAAAAAAACAATTGAAAAACTATTTTCAAAACATGGTTTTATTTAAAACATTTAAGTTAATGTCACAATGATTATGCAACATATATATATTATACATAATTTCCTATAATAGGTATATATCTATTAAAAAAAATGTGTGGCCGTGTAATTTAGAGTGAACGCAAAAAAAAATTATACTAATTTTGAATATTGCAGTCTTAACAACAATTAATTAAAACCAAACAAATGGAAAGCGTCAATTCAATTTAACAAATATAATAGCCGCACAAATGTTTCAATAATTTAGAAAACAATTTAAAAAAATTAAAAACATGCAAAAGACAAACGAAAGGGGTCGCAAACACAGAATTAAATCCGAATACATCAGATTCCATTTATGGCCTGTTTTACATTGTCTGTTGATACCAACTTTAAGGCTCCAACGATTCCCTGGAGGCTGTCCTCGGTGTATGGTTTGCCCTGCAGTCCAGAAACGATTGGCAAAACTTCGTTAGTGGGCATCGTGATATTGATATTCGACATTAGTCCCTAATGAATGAATTATTTAGACTCATATGTAAACACAAACAAATTCGAAAATACCTTTTCAACTTCAACGCGCAAGACTACCTTATGGTCTTTGTCATCAGCTTTCAGATATAGCTCCTTCTCTACGTGGAATTTCGGAGTTCTTCCAATGCACCAGTCCCAGGAAGCAAATTCATCACGAATCTCTGTTATACCCGGGAACCATTTCTCAGTTGGATTTACGAGTTGGAATCCCATTTGTTTCATTGTTTGATCGCGACCACCGTCGCACAGCTCTGTAGCAGAGGTTCGAAGGAATTCATATCCAACAGCGGACAACAACTGAGGAACATTTACAGCTCTGTTTACATCGTTGAGATTTTTGATGGGTGATCGTACAGATGCTGTAGCTTTGCTTATGTAATTAGCCTGGAACATAAAAATAAAAACATTTTGATGAAACGTATTTCAAAGGGAGAAAACGTTCCATTGATGTTGTTTCTATGGCATTTCATAAACTACATAGGTATATTCTATAAATACCCACTTCAGACAACAAAGACGTGTGAAAAAACAACAGATAAGAATGAATTATGTGCTGATAGCAGGAGTGTTGCTTTACTTACTTCTTCGCGTACTAAGGCCTCGCTAAGGTGCAGCTTGTTTGAGTTAACCAAAAGAGTACAATGGTGATATGCATTCGGATGACCTAATTTGGCAGCAGTTCCCGATATCTAGAAATATAAAGACAACAAATTATGTCAAAATAAGAATTTAAGGCTAGTGTTGCTTTTGATTATGTAACATATTTATGTATCAATTAAGTCATCATATTGCGAATGTGTTGACATAGAACAAATACAAGTACGTGTTGGAGTTGTAGGTATTAATAGCAGTTCATTAAATGCTTGTTAGTTGTTAACACTAGATAGGTATTTAAATTATTTTCCCTTTAGTTCAAGGTCCGTGTATTCAAAACAGAATTTTTTTTTATAAAGCATTAGGTACTTGTATTCAATCGAATGATAGTATAAGAGTAATTTGAACATGGTGGTCATAAAAGGCGGACAAATTGAATTTACACAGTAAAATTGAGTTTGTTAATCTATCTATTTAGTCGAATCACGCAATACAAATTTTAAAGTTGTTTGCAGATATCACTGAAAGTATATACCTACACGCAGATGTGAGTATGTATATACATGGATTGTGCAAATGTTTATGTGGAATACTGGAATGTACTTGGTTGGATATAAAAGGCCAATTTTTCTGAATTTTAATATATTTTCAGAGTTCCTAGCCATTTACAATAACAAGTAGGTACGTGTGAGTTATGTCGTTTTCCATTGGGACCAAAAATCAATTTTTTTTGTTGATCTAAATCACTTTTCATGTTCCATTGGGACCAAAAATCAATATTTTTTTCGATTCAGAGCACTTTTTGTAGATCTCGATATTTTTTCAGATCTACACACACTCTCACAATACCAATATACTTTGCACAGCTGTTTGACGTCATTTTAAGAAGTTTGCTTTGAAGACAAATGGGGGTAGTTTCGTGAAAACCAAAATAACGAAATATATTTAATAGCCATGGATAATTTAAGAGGAACTATTATCTTCATAGTTTTCCTCGTCATCTAAAGACTACAAGTCCCCAAAAATACTTATTTGTATGTACAATAGGGGAAACATTTTTCAAGTCGATATCCATTTGTGATTTCTGCAAAAACAAATGCAATTTGAACAGCTGATATTGTTGTCAAATTACGCACTAATCCATTTACAAAAGCAGATCAATTTCGTTGCATGTTCCATTCACCACGTAAAATCTGAGATCTGAAAAAGATTTCTGGTGGTCCCAATGGAAAACGACATAAGTCTCAAAGAGCATTGGAAAGATATGTGTTGGGCAAATTTAATTGCAATTTATGTATTCCTTCTTTTAGAATAAAATCATCCTTGTGAAAGAGACCATTGACCTTGCTTTTCACGAAAACAAATTATGAAATTTGAATTCTGCAACGACAACAAATGTAATTGATTCTAAGAAAGTTGTGGAGGTCTAATTGTTTATTGGTACCATTTCACAAAAGCTGTACATTTTTACTAAAGCTGACATCTAACTAGTTGTCGACATTAGTGATTGATTATTAGTAAGGCCGAATAGATCCAGAGAAAGATTTCACATAAGCAAACTATGAAATGATCAGAATGAATAACAATCGCACGTAGGAAGCGTGTTAAGAACTTATCGCTTCCGGGTTTGAAAATAAATACAATTTAACCTATAAAAAATTGTATGGCTTATATATTACTTAATTCGGGAAACTGACAAACCGACAAAAGTTGAAATTCCAACGGAAAAATATAAAACGCATATTCTCGTACTACCTGTTAGGCTGTACTTGCACCCCCAGAAGTTAATAAACTTGTTATTTTGCATGTATTTTGCTGAGTTCTGATAATTCTATTTCTATATATATTTTCCGCGAAGGGAACCTTTTCACGCCAACCATTGTCTCATTAGAGATCCTCATTCTCGGTAAACAAACTCCTTTTGCAAAGAGTTTGAAAAGGGTTTGGTTGCAACAAAATATCTACCTGTGTCGCCTAAGGTACTGAGAATCGTTGCAAAAAGGTACCTATAAGCCGTCCAAACTTTGGTAAGAAGATATTTTATTCTGTTTCCAAGAAAGTCTTGGAATTATCCCAAACTTATATAAAATGTATTTTTTATTAAGCAACTATTTTAAAAAGGAAAACCGATCAAAGAGCAAGAACTAGCGGTAAAACAAGATAAAACGAAAAAAAAAAACACAGTGTTCACGTGTTTAGAAATAAAAAAAAAACCCAATATTTTTCAACATTTTCCCGTGATTGATACTTTCTGTCTCTGAAGGAAATACCTAAGTAATTTTTGATTTTTAAAATTTAGATTACTAATGTTTTGTGATCGAAATTAACCCTTGCCACATCGTTTTCCGAAAATGTACAGAAAAGAAACATATCTAGAATAGGTTAGATTACGGTAGTGCTTGACAGATCTGGTGCCGTTGAAGCGCAAATCAAGGTATGCGTTTATATATATATTTATATATAAATATTTATATATAAATATATATATAAATATGTTAAAGCTGAACATGGAAAAGAGCTATCACTACTTTTAGATTGCAAGACTAGGTGGAATAGCCTTTTGATTATGCTAGAACGATTCGTCCTTCTGAAAACAAGCATTCAAAAGGCCTTAATTGATCTCAACCATTTTGCTCAGATAGAAGATTCTGATTTTGATTTAGCAGGTGAAATCGTCGACGTACTTACTCCATTAAAATTAGCTGTTGAAGCAATCTGCCGCCAAGAATCAAATCTGTGTACAGCTGATGCAGCATTAAGATTTTGTTTCGATCAATTGGCCAGCAAAAATACAATTTTGGCCAAAAAATTACGATATCTTTGTCAGAAAGAATCAAACAAAGACGGCGCACGGAATTAACTGGTTTGCTAAACTATCTCCAAAATCCATCAACACAATATTCTGGTCAAGTATTCTTGTCACCTAGCCAAGCTACGATAAAAAAAAAAACAGATAAAATCACTAATTCAGAGACTTACTGCTACTAACCAACACCAAAACATTTCTAATAGTGATGAAGAAGAGGATGCAAATTTATTGAAATCACCCATCCAACTTACACTAAAGCAGCAACTATAAGCCGAAATTAAAAAAAGTATACAAACCATTGCACCAGAAACACAAACAGAATCGGATTTACCAGCGTGCATAAGAAAAGAGTTGAATCTCTTCGAAAATGGAGGTACCCGAGGACACCATCTAGATTTAGTTCATAAGTATTTACTGTCCATTCCACCAACAAGCGTAGAAGCAGAGCGAGCGTTTTCAGCGGTCAGTTATATTGGCAACAAATTTAGAAGCCGGCTTGGAGATGATACTCTCGATGCCCTTATTTTCCTGCGTTTTTATTTCCAAATGTCGAACGAAGACCAAGAACAAGAATAAATACGCCCTTACATTTTTTTCATTTTTTTTTGTTTTTACTTTTGAATTAATTTATTTTTTTTTATTTTGTAAACCCCTTGAATTGAGGTATTTTTTTATTTATCTTTATCAAAAATTATCATCTTAAAATTTTTTATGGAGTGTAAATATTTCTTTGTTTCTTAGCAATTAAGTTTATATTAATTTAAATAAACTTCTTAAATTACGCTGCTTTTTACTTAAAAAGATAATGCACTTTTAATTAATTTCTACATTTTTAAGAGCACTTTTTCACCCGTGCATCGATTTTTGGTTTGATTTCTTTTTTTTTTCCAAAAAAAAAAAATATACTGTCCAATACCAAGATACCCCGGGATCCCGGGGTTCATTTTTTCAAATCCCGGAATCCCGGGATTGAAAATTAGCTTCGGGATTGAAATCCCTAATTACAACGAATAAAATTAGAAAGCATTCACAATTTACTAAAATTAATTAATAATTAATGACATAAGGGAGGATTTATTTAGCTAATGTCCGAGATAAACATGGCTTTCTCAACACTAACATTTAACCCTACAGTTAGCGATAGTCTGGCAACTATATTTGTTTATTGGTAAAGGGATTTTGGAAAGTGTGGAGTCTTTTCGTAAAGTGCCAGACTAAAGTTTATTATTGGTAAGGCCGAATGTGTTTGATATAGCACTCAACTCGCCCTGGTACTGAAAACCTGTGTTTGACATGACTTCTAAGGCACCCTAGTTGCGTGTCCTGAACTGACCCCAGTTTATTTGTCGGGGCAAGAATTCAGTGCTGAGTTTGCGTACATTTCGCTTGCTGTCATTCTTTTGTTGAGATATCGTACATGCACACAAACAGTAACATTTCACAGATAAAAATAAACAGGAAAAAAGAGCGGTGAAAGAAAAAAGTGTCATTTCTAAAGCTTTTCTGCAATTTAAGAATTTTCGCACAATATTTAACAATTTATTGTTGGCTCTCCTAACACTATAATCGTGTTCTCATAGACAGCAGCGTTACATTTCATTGAAATTTATTTGGAAATCACAGCGTTTCTAAAAATTGCAAAGTGCCTTTTCAAACTAAAAAAAAGGGTTAAAGTAGCAACGAATTGCATCAGGGTCCTCGAAAAAGTGCCAAATTATTGCACAACGGTGACGTTGGTCATAGCGCGCGGCTCTCTCACACATTCAAACCCAATTCGGAACGTTCCCTAACGACATCGCCGCACAAAATCAAGGCACTGAATCCGAATGGATTTTCTGTCCCAATGGAAATCGCATCGTAAGTACTCAGTTGACATTTCGATTGTTTGACTGACGGCTTGAAAGTTAAAAGCAACATTTAAGGCCAATTAATTAGTTTCTTCGTTCAGAATCGTATCTAGGCAAATCTAGTCGATATTTGGTATCTATTTTTCTAATCCACCCATTTAATGTAACAATTTATGCTAAGCTCCAGCGCAAGTGGCAAATCACAATTAAGACGCGTCAGGCGGCTGCGCGCGTGCGGCAGGCTGTGTACTATCGCGCCGTTGCGTTACCGCCCGCCGCGTCCACAAATACTTTGTAGAATGTAATATATTTAAGAACTTTCCAATTTGGAACCTAAGAACAATGAAACTTTCCATTTTATTCACATCTTTAAAGATTGCACTTAAACGCTACTAAGCGAAAACCCACTAATTTATAGGTATACCGTATACCTACTGATTACGCGTGATCGACGTGCTACATCAATGGTCTTGAAACTTAACGGCAAAATAACATAAAAACTAAGCCATACAAAACAGCTTTATGGTGTTTTTTTTCTAAAAAAAATGTTTCCCGTATTTTCCTTTTTAATTTAAAAAAAAAGACCAACAAATTTTCTTGGGCTTTTTTTTCCATTTTCCTTTAACGGAAAAAATGCCCAAAACATTTATGAAAAAAAAAGCCAAATTTCGCGGCATTTGCGCCAAAAACCACCACAACTTTGTATGGAGATTTTTTTCCAATTTCATTTTTTTTTAGCGTAATTTCAGGTACCTAGCCTGAATAAAACGTAGCAATTGCATTTGCTACGTTTCGTATGAATAAAAACCAATTTGAGTTAGTTCAAACTTTTGACATGTTCGGAAAGCGGCGGCACTGACCAGTGGCGTAGCAAGGGGGGGGGGGGGGGCAAGGGGGCATAGGCCCCGGGCGGCACTTTACTAGGGGCGGCAATTTGGAGCTACTAAAAAGTTTAAATATACAAAACGGATTCTTATTCCTCTTTAACGAATTTATTTACAAGGTTTAACAACATTAACACTGCTTCACAGTAAGAAATGAGACGTTCCTTGTGTTGCTTACCAATAAAATCCAATGAAAACTGCTCCCTAGTTTGCAACTACATTTTATTACATTGCAGGTATACTTCTCTGATGAGTTCGTGTAGTTTTGTTTTATTTTGCTCAAACGAAGTGAAGTTTTCAAACATACACAACCATTCTAGTTGGCAATAAAAGTTGCAGTCTTGTCTTGTTGACGTGCTTTTTATTTTTGAAATTTAATTACCAAGGTACCTAAGAAGAAAAACATCTTCAGCGTTTTCTCACAAATAGGTCTGCCTTTTCCTTTACTTTTAAATCTTACGAATTTTTACTCAACCAATTTGTTGTTGTAAGAATTACAAAGGATGTACGTCACCTTACAATTACCAGATGATTTGAAATTTGTTTTGATTTTTTGAGTATTAAAATGGTATCAACAGGCGGAAAAATAAGATTGAATGTTCTCCTCAATATTCTTTTCCAAAGTGGCGACAAAATTCTTCTTCGCTATAGCAAGTAGGTGCTTTCTCGAGTTTATCAGACTTTTTGCACCACTTTTATGAATATTTGAATTATGTATCTGTCATTTTTCATAGATTACTACAAAAGCGTTCCCGAACTTTTTCGTAAGAGTCTTACACCACTTCCATTTTGGCAGTCTTTCCATTTATACTACAAAAGTAAAGGTACAGACCTAATGTAGATACGAAGATATAACATTTTGGCGCTGCCAAGCTACGGATATTTGTGTCAACAGTCAACTCAAATAAATTCGTGTACCTAATTGTGTTTTGTTTCGTTTATATGAAGTGGAGCTTGCAAACATCTCAGTAGGTAGTAGGTATAATAACGACAAAAATTGATACATATGTGTTTAATATGAACAGTGCACTTGTCCATGTCCTGTCCATGATCTAAAGTTTTTTGTAATTTGTACGAGTATCTATGTATAGTTGCAAAAATTATAGGTGCTTCTTCTCTAAACTGGCAGTATTTTCTTAGTCACAAAATAATTGATTTTTTTTTGTGGGTAGGTACACTCTTTCGTATTAAATATAAAGTGCACAAAAATAAGAATTTTTAAGTTGTGTTTTTAAACGTCATTATGAAAATGGAAAATAAGCGGTTATCTCGTGTTGTGGGGCGCGACATTTAAGAATGCATAGCAGAAATGTAGAACTTTTACCAAGTTTATTGACATATTACATAATGTGTAGATAAAACTGGTTGAAACCGTAGACAAAGCTGTTTTTAGTGTGTGAAAACACTACCATAGGGGCGGCATAATTTGGGTCTGCCCCGGGCGGCACCAACCCACGCTACGCCACTGGCACTGACCTTTTACCCCATATCACTGTTGGGACTTCGGACAAAAAACCAGACAAACGGAAAAAAGAATGCGACAACGGTTAAAAATTCAATGCAAACAGAGCTGCTTTATTACGTGAACTGATTAGCGCATGGACATTGCAGTTTTGCTTTATATAGTGTTCGTGTTAACATGTGTTGGTGTTGGTCTTATATAAATCTATGTTATGTATAACAAACAAAGAACACTAACACCTTCTCTCAAAACTGATTTCTAAAAACAAATTTATAAATTCATTATTAAGCGAATATTAATATAATACTTTAATAAAGGCAAAAAAGGTTATTAATTCATTAAACAATATTAAAGTTACTACATTTTTAAGACTTTAAACCTAACATACTACTGAATTGCCTGTGTTTTATTTTCTTTAAATTTTTCGTAAATATATCTGCGGTCATTTCGGTGGTAGGTATGTACTTCAATACAAGTAACTCCTTCTCTGCAACATCACGGACATAGTGCGCCTTGATATCGATGTGTTTCGTACGGTTGTGGAAGATAGGGTTTTTTGCCAGCTTCTGTGAACTCAGGTTGTCGCTAAAAAGCTCAGTTGGGCCGTCAATAAGTCCGATAAAGCCCATCTCTTCCAGAAATCGTCGAAGATATACTATTTCCTTTGAAGCTGTGGAAAGGGCAACGTATTCCGCTTCGGTGCTGCTGAGAGCTACGGTTGACTGTTTTTTGCTGTCCCATGATATGGCTGCACCAGCTAGGAAAAATGCAAATCCCGTATATGATTTTCGGTCAATGCAGTTCCCACCCCAATCAGCATCTACATACCCCTTAAGCTTCATACCAGTCTGGAAATAGTAAAGTTTCATATTAAGTGTAGTTTTTAGGTACCTTAACAAATGCTTTGCAGAATTCAAATGCTCAACATGAGGGTTTGTGTTAAACTGAGCAAGTTTGAACACAGAATGAATAATATCTGGTCTCGTACAGACGCCCAAGTACGTCAATGAACCGATCAATGACTGGAACTTCTTTGGATCAACCTTCTCACAATGTGAACAGTCTTCACATTTCTTGAAATTGGTCCCTGGTTCCAGCGGCGTTGTACAGCTTCTACAATCCATCATTTCGAAGTCCGCTAAGAGATTCAAAATTAACTGCCGTTGCGAAATCTGGATTCCACCGTCTCCTCTTGTGATTTCAATACCTATGAAGTGGTCGGCTGGACCTTTATCGATCACTTCAAACTTCTCACCAATTTGTTGTTTGATTCTTTCCAAATTTTCAAGATTGGAACACGCGATTAGTATGTCGTCGACGTACACGGCTACTAAATTAATTTCACCAGGCCTCCTCTGCACATAAACACATGCGTCCCCGTTGCACTTGTTAAATCCAATCTGTTTGAGAGAAGAATCCAGTTTCTTGTTCCAGTTACGACCAGATTGCTTCAGTCCGTAAATCGCCTTCCTCAATCTGCATACTTGCTTTTTGTTATTTTCGTCGGTGAAGCACTCTGGTTGAAACATAAACACCTCCTCATCTAGCGCGCCATTTAAATACGCTGATACGACGTCCATTTGATGGACAAACAGTTGATATTCCGCGGCCAAGGCAAGGATAAGTCGTATTGAAGAATATCTCACCACAGGTGAAAATATTTCATTGTAGTCCACTCCATATTGTTGACTACAGCCCTTTGCAACGAGTCGTGCCTTGTACTTAATTGGGGCACCCTCTTTATTGCGTTTGATATTAAAAACCCACTTCGATTTAATAACTCGCCGGTTAGCAGGGGCCTCGGTTAGTTCCCAAGTTTCATTTTTTCTTAAAGACTCGTATTCGGATATCATTGCGGCTCTCCATTTTTCCGCATCTGGACCACACATTGCTTCTTCCACCGTGAGTGGGTTGGGTGTTCTGTCCTTAAAGAAATTTAAAACATGAGGACTATTTACCTGTTTTTCAGAACGGAGTTTTGAACGATACTCTTTTGCCTTTTCTATATTTGCTTTTCTAGTTTCAGCAGACTTTTCACTTCTTTTGGTACCAACAGCGACTACAACATTGCCAACAGCACCTGCACCTGCAGCATTTCCAGCATCAACAGCATATTCTCCAGCGTCAGCATCTGCAGCTTCTTCATCACCTGCAGTTTCACCAGCGTCACCATCTGCAGCTTCTTCATCACCTGCAGTTTCACCAGCGTGAAACAGCGTCACCATCTGCAGCTTCTTCATCACCAGCGTCTGGTGTACTCTCGCCACCTCCAACATCACCAAAACAGCCACCATAATTATTGTCATCAACACAACTTCCAAAACTAGAATTAGCATCAGTGGAAATCTCGTGATCCATTTCAGGCTCCGCTTTAAATATATTTTTATCCAAAGATGTATTTTTACTAACTTGATTTTCCTGTTCATCTAAGAATGTTGTTGAGCTAATATTTTCTAATTGTAAGAACCTAACGTCTCGACCTATCACGACTGTATTTCGCTTTGGGTCGTATAGTCTGTATCCTTTTGCTTCATTGGCGTAGCCCACCATGTAACATTCAACACCCTTGGCTGCGAATTTCGACTTACGTGGTGATTTGTCGAGCAGTATTCCGCGTCTTCCAAATACTTCAAAGTGAGACACGTTTGGTTTCTTACAGTTCCAGGCTTCATGTGGGGTTACACCCAAGAGGATCTTCGTGGGTGCACGGTTACGCAAATAAGCGGCGGTATTTACGGCTTCGGCCCACAAGAATTCTGGCAACTTGGAATCCAACAACATACACCGACTCATTTCAATTAGAGTTCGATTAAGGCGCTCCGCTATACCGTTTTGCTGCGGTGTATATGCGACTGTAAATCGCCTGGCGATGCCTTCACGTTTTAAAAAGCAAGCAAATTCGCGACTGACGTATTCGCCTCCATTATCCGAGTGTAGCGCTTTTATTTTCTTACCGGTTTCAAGTTCGACTTTCGCTTTAAATATTTTAAATGTTTCAAAAACATCACTCTTATTTTTTATAAAATAAATGAAAATTTTACGGCTAAAATCATCCACGAACGACACCATATACTTTGCACCGCTAAGGGATGGCGTGGGCATCGGGCCGCACACATCGCTGTGAATAATTTCTAAAATCGAATTACTTGATTTCTCCGAAGATTTTGGGAAAGGCAACGTATTTATTTTACCTTTAAGGCATATATCGCACTCTAATTTAGCCGTTGTTTTTATGTTTAATCCACGCACCATATTTTGTTTTACTAAAAATTCTAGGCTTCTATAATTTAAATGTCCGTATTTACGATGCCACTCAATAATGTTCGTATCATTTACCTTCGCGACGCACAACCTATTTTGCATTTTCTCTGGTACATATGTAAATAAATCCCCCGTTCGTTTCGCTCGCAACACATCTACACCGGTCACAGGGTTTGTTATTTTTGCAAAATCTTTCTCGAAATTTACTTTGCACGATCCAGTTAATTTGCTCACTGACAAGAAGTTCATTTTCAAGTGGGGAACATATAGAACGTTGTGTAAGTAGATGTTTGCAGTTTTCGTCTTTAAACATACAACACCAACACCTTCCGAGTATATGTAATTGTCTCCAGCCAACTCGATTTTTTCTTTGTGTATTTTTATGTTGCTAAACATTTCTTTGCTGCAACATATATGAGACGTCGACCCACTGTCAAGAACCCAGACTGAACTGTTCAACTCTGTGTATGAGTTGGAGAGGTGAAGCATTGCACAGTTAATATTTTGTTTGCTTGCACTATTTACTGGGCAAGTAGATGCATAATGTCCTCTCTTGTGACACTTATAGCATTTACCTCGCTGTTTCGCCGTTTTTTTTTGTTGTTGCTGCGGGTGATACTTTTGCTTGTTAGCAAAAAACGCAGTTTCATGCACGTCATCATCGAGCCTGGCTTCGTTCTCCCTTCGCTTTTCCTCTTCCAGCAACTTAATTTTTAATGCTACTGTGGTTGGCAACTTGTCCCTCGATTCTATAGCTATTACAAAGTTATCGTATGTCTTCGGCAAGCTGCAGAGGATAATAATGGCTAGCAATTCGTCTTGTAACTTAATTTCCAGCTCACCCAGTTTTTCGAACAAATCGAAAAATTTATTTAAATGGTCAGACATCGATGACCCTTCGCTCATTTTTAAATTTACCAACGATTTAAATACGGTTACTTTCCTCGCCGGTCCACTTGGCGAGTGCATCTCATGCAATCTCGTCCATGCATCTTTGGATGTGGTTGCGTTCTTAATGTGGAGCAATTGTGCAGACTTGACACACAAGACCAATGTAGCGAGTGCCTTTGCATCCTTGGCCTTCCATTCGGCCAACTCAGCTGCACCTACAGGGGCAACGTTTTCACCCGAAACAAAACCCCACAGACCACAATGAACCAAAACCGATCTCATTAAAATTTTCCACGAATCGTAATTAGAGTCGTCTAATTTATCGATTTGGTATAACGCGGAACTCATTTCGATTTTTGATTGAAAAAAAAAATTAATTGCAAATCAAAAAATTATTATTATTGTCTCTTGACGAGCCTGGGCCCATAACCTTTGTTGGGACTTCGGACAAAAAACCAGACAAACGGAAAAAAGAATGCGACAACGGTTAAAAATTCAATGCAAACAGAGCTGCTTTATTACGTGAACTGATTAGCGCATGGACATTGCAGTTTTGCTTTATATAGTGTTCGTGTTAACATGTGTTGGTGTTGGTCTTATATAAATCTATGTTATGTATAACAAACAAAGAACACTAACAATCACTATGAATAAAACTTATCAAAGAAAGCTAATGCTATACAAATTCTGAGTCTGCATTTTAGTTGACTCAGACCTTTAGCTTTATATTTTGTACAACAAAGTACCTACGGAAAAAGCAGCAATTGTTTGTTCCACCTTCCACGCGAGGTATGGACTGTGGACTATTTGGCTAATATTTCATTTGTAAGGTAGGTAGGTATATGGCGGAGATCCGGTCTTCTAGGTTGACAGTTCAAAAACCTATCAGTAATTTATATTTCTTCTTTTACTAATTGTCTAGTGTGCTAACAGATAAATATTTCCAACAATATCGGATACAATTCCCGGCACCTAAAGAAGAAATGGAGCATCAACAAGCTATTTGGCAAACAAAAATCATATTTACTGGTCAGATTTGACAGGAATTGCAAGCCAAGTACACGTACAGCGAAGTAATGGGGACGTTCGGATACCTACCTATGTAGTTTATGTAATGTCGTTTTCGATTTGACAAAAAGTCAATTTTTTTTTGATCGAGATTGCTTTTCATGTTCGATTTGCCACAAAAATAAATTTTTTTTTTATCTCAGACCACTTTTGAGAAATCTCAATTTTTCCTCAGATTTTACACATACTTTCACTTACACCAATATTTATGACACACAGCGTCGGTTACGAATTGTTTATCGTTGGAAGGATTGCTTTTCTAACTGAATTAAATGTTTTTTTTTTTTGCCGCCAACTCAATGGGTCGTATGAATAAAAACTAGCATTTGCTTTGAGCAAAAGGTTGTAGCAAAGTAAAAGCCCTTAGCAAATGCTTTGAATCGGTATGAATAAAAACCTAGTTTGCTAAAGTAAGTTCGAAAATTCGAACATAGCATTTACTTCGCTGTACGTGTACTTGCCTTGCAATTTCTGTCAAACTTGACAAGTGACAACTGTCTGGTGGTTTGTTTATTTTGAATTTATTTTCAAATTTTTGTGGGAAAATTGTCAAAAGTGAACAAAACTTAAAAGAAAAACAAGAACACCAAGATCTTCTCCAACACCAACCTAAATACATACATTTTTCACTTGTTATTAAGCCATGAATTTTGAAATGTTTACCTGAAACCCCGGATCTCCTAAATATGTAGGTACCTTAGGAAAGATTTAATTTTCTGGATATTTGAAAGAGCACCACCACGCGTCTCAAATCTATCATTTAAGAAAGTATTAGCCAAAATGTCCACATTTTCACGCGTGAAACGGAACAATTGCTTAAAGTTATTGTCGTCACCAATTCTTCTTTGTTTAGGTATACTGTTTTTTATTAGCACGAACGTTAACAACAAGATGTCAAACAGGTATAATGTGAAAACTTATCGCATCCGTGTTTGGTCTGGTTTTCCTGCACGAACAAAACTTCATTTATAAACAAAACATCAAAAACTCACAACGCTTCGATTTGTCTTATGTTAAAAAGTTGCGTACAAAATATTTAGCAAAAGGTCTGAGTCAACAAAATAGCAGACTCAGAATTTGCATAGCATTTGCTTTGTCTGACAAGTTTTATTCATACCGATCTGAGTAAAAGGTCAGTGCCGCCGCTTTTCGAACATGTCAAAAGTGGGAACTAACTCAAATTGGTTTTTAGTCATACGAAACGTAGCAAATGCTGCGCTTTTGACGTTTAACTTGAGTAAAAGCAATTGCTACGTTTTATTCATACGACTCAATACACACACATACCAATATAATTCAGATTTCATGTTAGATTTGGCAGCAGAAATCTGAAATCTCAGATCAAAATCTGAAAAGCCAAATCGAAAACGCCATAAGACGTCAACTAGATTGGTCGGGACTATGAATCCGAACGCGTTTGACTAAACAAATTGAATTGTTTTTCCGCGATACCAATAATCATTTTTAGTGTCCAGGCTAAGTTTTTCGAGCTCACAATGGCGAAAATTTCCATACAAAATTGCCTATTGTGACAAAGGAAATATTTAGTGTGAAGGTTAAAAAAGATTATTGGTAAGGCGCTTTGTATTCTCGCGGTCAGCGTTACCTTTGCTTGATTTTGCACTTTTTTATTTGGAAAGGCCCTTCATAAATCTTTAAAAAATTGTTATTTTCAAATAAGTACATTTAAAATGTAACACGGCTGGCAATCACTACACTATTATAGTGTTATGCGAACTAA
Organism: Cheilosia vernalis; assembly: GCA_949126925.1. Taxonomy (NCBI): domain Eukaryota; kingdom Metazoa; phylum Arthropoda; class Insecta; order Diptera; family Syrphidae; genus Cheilosia; species Cheilosia vernalis. The sequence continues at coordinate 56,007,165 of OX421362.1, read as the reverse complement.
TGGTTGTTAAATATCGTGTGAAAATTCTAAATTACCAGAGTGGCCTTAGAAATCACACCTTTTTCTCTCATCGCGCCTTTTCTCGACTCCTCAGAATTCTGCAACGGCCACTCTGTTTATTTTAAATTTGACTCTTCGAAATGTCAACTGAGTACGCAGGCAGGATTTTCTTGACTAGATTGGTCGGCTTCCCCTCCATAAACGTCAACTGCAAAAACTATACACGTGACGTGAACACTCTGGGCCAATAAAAACTGAGACGCATCTAGTCAGACAGCTGTCAGACTTACAACTACGAATCCGAACGTCCCCAATGCTATGTTCGAATTTTCGAACTTGCTATAGCAAAGAAGATTTTTATTCATATCGATTCAAAGCATGCTAAGGGCTTTGCTACAACCTTTTACTCAAAGCAAATGCTAGTTTTTAACTTTCTCTCGGAATGTTTGTTTTTCAGCTACACCTATAACTAATACCGACTTCCAACTTACTTCTGACATTTCATTACCTACTAAGGGTTTTTTCTGCTGTTAAACAATAATTACATATAGGTACCTACATGAAATTTATCATGTTCCTCTGTTTGGGATCGAAAGTGTCAATGTAAAATACTGAATTCTAGAAGCATAAAAGATTAAGGTCCATTTTATTCACTCGAAGTTGAACACAACTTGGGAAGTTTCCCATATAAAAATCCCCAAGTTGTGTTCAACTTCGAGTGAATAAAATGGGCCTAAAGTTAGTTCAACACGACCTCAAGTTGTAAACAGCAGGAAACAAGCTCGACCAGAACTGTCCAGCAAAATTTGAAAAGCTTTGCAATTCAAGTAAAATCAAGTTGACAGTTTAGTATAAATTCTTTTGAATCTAGGAGCAACATTTTGCATTTATTATGTCACTCATGTGTTAACATTCGCAATATAAATTTCTGCTAAAGAAAGCACAAATATCAATAGTTCTTACCTTTTTGCCACTGATAACAATGTCATCCCTGCTGTTAATTTCCGATTTAATTGCCCATTCACGAAACATCGCCCTTGTTAGTATATTCAGATTATACTTTCGATTGTATCGATCGCGCGGAGTAAAGAAGGTGCAATTCAAGTTTCCCTTGTCATGATAAACAGCACCACCACCGCTGTTTCTTCTGGCCAATACTATGCCCTTATCAACCAACTTCGATACATTAGACTCGGTGAAGGGATTCTGATGACGTCCAATGACAACACATGGATTATTGGCCCACAGCATAAGCACGTGGTGACGAGAAAAATCGAAGTTCTTGTAGAGCCAGTCCTCCAGGGCCAAATTCGTAAATATATCGGACGATTGGGAGATAAAAACCGTTTTCTTTATTTCGGAATCGGGAATCTTCTTCACCTTATTATCAGCCGATGGCTGGCTGTTATCAGTAGAAGTAGTTGTGCCTGTCGTGTCAGTCGATAAGAAACACTTGCGCACAGCATTATCATTTCGCCGTCCGAAAGTCGAACTTAAAAGGCACTTCAGCGACTTCATCTGGTTAACCCTACTGACCTGCATCAGCATGATGATAGCGAAGATGGTAGATCTTTGAAATGCAACTTAGTGCTAATTAATTTCTATTTAATTTAATTTTAACGCTCGGATTACTGTTTTGTTTTTGTTTTATTAAAAGTGTAGGTTTTATTGTTTCTCACACTTTTGCAAACAGAGAGTACACTCTCAATTCGGTTTCGGTAGGTATAGTTATGCAAATGCAAATAAACACACAACAATTACTAAAAATAAGTCTTGAAAGGCAGTTATGGTTTTCTTATTGACGATTTCGTACAATGTTTTTAATTGATCAACAATTCCATTGATTAGTAAAGCTTAAAACTTTGTTTTTTTTTAATTTAAGTTCTTCTTTTGTTTTCTTTGTCGATTTTCACTTATTATTGCGAACACTAACTCATACAACGGCGCACAGCTCGTGTTTGTGTGTAGTATACGTGTAACTATAAAGCAGTTTCTTATGTAGGTATAGTGTAGTTATTAAAAATACAACAAAAAAATGGAGCAATGCCAACACTGAACAATATCTGTGCGCTAGTCTCTAGAAGTTAGTTAAACGTTGCTTTTTTGTACGTGCAGAATCCGCCGATGTGACCGAAATAAGGTACTCGTGCAGGGCGATAGTTTGATGCAACCACTTCCAGGTTTGATGCAGGCCGTTGACTCGCAAACGAAGACCTAAGCAGTCTTTGCTAATGTTCTTATTCATTCCTTTGGTACCCATCCAACGAGTACAAAATAATTCATATAAAATGATTCCCTATTTTAATTTCCTTCGATGTTTTGCCGTTCGATATGTGAAATTGCCGTAGTTAGATATTACAAAAATAAAATATGACAAAGGCACAAATTCAGTGACAAGCAACGGATGTCGATTTCAGCAATACGAGAACAGAAACGAAAGCGAACGACCACGACTGAGGAGAGAGTGCGACTACTTCCACCAAGGTGAGCAGATTGCGACTGAGCTCTTGTGGATGTGGAACTAGTTCTGTCTGCTGTGTGAAAATATACAGAATACAGCACGAGCACGATTAGAATTGAAAATAAATTTCTGTTGAGGCTATGTTGTTTCATTTTTTCTCGGTCTTTTTATAACTTTGTTTGCCATCACTTTTCCATGGGCTACACTGTCGACGATCCACACATTTTTACGCAGAGAACAAAAAATATATAATGGAAAGTCATATAGGTACACATATAATCATGTTGAATATACATATCTCTCTGTTTGAAAAATTTCATGTTCTAAATATATCGATTTTTCCCAACAAAGCCGGTCATCCTTACTATGAGGGTATGAGTGATATGAAAAATAACAATAGCAAACTGACCAACACTAGCTGTACTGTACAGAAATTAGTATGTCCAGGTAAAGTACTAAACAATTGATCATATAGAATGTGCTGGTAGATACTTTTATTATATATAATATAACAAGCATCGAAACGAATAATTATTGTCTTTTTGCATTTCAGAGAGATTTAAATCTGCGTAAATAATTTTGTATGGCAATTGACACGCTGACGTTGAGTGGCTGCTGCAGTAGCATACCAGAGAGTAGGAGTAGTTCTGCTTCTGGTAATAGGCGAATGTACATTGTACACCAAATCAAATGTAAAGCCGCAGGTAAACAGAAGACAAGTCGCTGACCTATGTCGGTGCTAGAGGTGCTACCATGGGAGATATTCAAGACAAAGATATTATTTCTCGAAATGCGACATACGAGCACTATTGTAGATTGATAAGTGATAACCAATTCAGTCAGCAGCTGACAACCGTTACAATTGACCTGTTTTAGCCCTCTCTTCCCCTACATAGATTTTTAAGTTTGTTTATAAAATAAGGGTGGATGTCACTTTCATGTCCATATCCATGACCGTAGTAACTAGTGAGTGGCGTTTGACTTTGTCCTTATTTGAGCTGGTTGATTTTATAAAATTAATTCTATAACTTTGATAGCTGGTTATCTTTTTGGTTTTGTCTTTTTCAATAGAAATTGTTGGTTTATATCTTAAAAAACAATAGTATAGCTCTTTTTTTTTGAGTAAAGTACACTGATGTAGGTATATTTCATTTATCATTATACAATTTTTCAGTTCGAAAAATCTATTTTGTTCACAATAGAATTTTGTCAATACATTACCTTTTATTTTTAATGTAGGTCCATCGTGATGTCACAACGATACCATGAAATGAGCTGAGCAATACATTTCATGAAATTGGTTCCTTCGTGAAATTTGTGGTCTCCACGTGCAATTTCCATTGTATGAAATACTTCATGAAATGAAAAATTGCACGTGGAGACACCGGGTAAAAACCTAACCCAATGTGTTACACTCTCGGAAACCTTCAAGTGCCTCACTGATGCTACAAGCGGTCGAATGTTCTGCATTTAGAACGCAATTTCCACGTGCCTAAATAGGCTTTTCACACCAAGCCGAAAACCGGGGGGCAGATTCTGCAGGCGAAAAGATAAAACGTTTTCGTTTGCACGAAGAAATTTGTTTGTGTAACATATGGCCAATCATTCGTGCCCACGAAAACGTTTTATCGTTTGGCCTTACAGAATCTGGCCCCGGGTTTTCGCGAAAACTCTCGCAAACTTAGTTTTTCTATATATTTCAGTTTTCAAAACGAGTCGTTTAAACTCGTTTTCCACGAAAACACCACGAAAATGACTTCCAATCGTTGGGTTTTGCAAAATTCAGCAGATTCAGCAAAATGGCTGACCGACCAAAAGTCCAACTCACAACTTAAAATCATTTTCTACAATTAATTGATATGCTTATATTATTTTATTTACACCACCACGTACGCGCAATTTTGCAGCAAAACCGAAAAGAGAGATCCGTTTATCCTCAGTTGATACTATAAAAGGCGTAAGAATGAGATCACAAATCAGCCGCCTACGTTGTCATGGTTCATGGATGCTCTACCCATAATTATAGATACGTAAAACGGAAACAGGCACAGGTTCCGCTCACCAACATTTCTGCAATTGCTTGAAAACATTAATATTTGTGATTTGGAACATGTGAAATGAGATTGGTTATTAGTTTCAGTAAAATAAACCAACAATTCGTCAATCAGTTACACGAAAAAAATAAATAATTGTCCGTTCATCATTTCCGGAAGCCATATTGTTTTATAGGAATGCGGAATTTCTTTAGTCAGCGCTATAAAAATATCAACATGCAGAGCTTTCCTATAATTCCTATCACGCAAACAAGATGATGATATCTATGGTAATAATAAAAGATCTAATAAAGGGAAGGTAAGGGAACACACCAAATCGTAATGCTGGCTATACTCGGAATACAATTTGTAAGTGCGTTTCATGCAGAATCTTTTAAAAAAAAGTTTAAGAAACCTATTATACCAAAAAACTGAAGATAATTAAAAACAACGATAAAGTATACTGATCAATCGCAATAAACATGTCAGCGTTTCTAGTTGTGTTTTTGATTTTGTATATATACCTACTCAAATGAATATGAGTATATTTAGTTATCTACCATATAAACACCAGAGAAATTCTTCTTCAATTAGGTACTATAAACTATACCGATTATCATTTGGATGTAGATATATATTCTGTTCTGCGACTAGGGCAATGTTGGGAAGTGAAGACGGTGAAGACCACCAGAATGGGGGGTTGATAAAATAATCTTTGAATACATGGAGGAAAGACTCAAAGCGAAAAAAAAAATTATGCACACACTTATTTATTGGAGATTTGCTTTAACTTTTTGCACACATATATCTGAGAGAACAAATATTTGTGTAGGTAGTCTATTTTAATCTTTGTTGTTTTTTGGACTTTGTGATAATTTCAAAGTATTATAGATAAAAATATGTACGAATGTATGTAGGTTGTGTGCGAGCATCAAGTTGACGACCGAATGGTTTTAGCTGAAGGACAAATGAATCTGTAATCATGTATATACAAGATTCGTATTTAATTTGTTTTTTGGCAAAATTAGTTTTTTATAAAAAATAATGTATTACGAATAAAACGCATGCATGATGAATGCGGTAGATAGATGATCGTCGGAATGTTTTGAATTATAATCTAAACTAGTGGTGTTTTCCATTAGGAAAGCGTTATTTGACAGCAATATCAGCTGTTCAAATGCCTTCGTTTTTGGAAAAAATCACAAATGGATATCGACTTGCAAAATGTTTCGCCTGTTGTAGATATATCTACAAATGGAGTATTTTTGGTGATTCGTTGTCTTCAGATGAATAGAATAAGTACCTACCTAGTCCAAAATTTTTCCAATGGCTATTTATGTATGTCGTTATTTTGGTTTTCGCTACACTTTGCACATTTGTTTTTAAAGTAAACTTCTTAAAATTACGTAAAACAGGTGTGCAAAGTATATTGGTATTGTGGCAGTTAGTTGGAAAGAAAAGGAAAGAAAATATATTATAAAAACAACGGCAACACTTACAATAAAGTACTCCATTTTCGAAAGCCAGCAACCTGTTTTTTTTTTAATTATTTTCTAAGCAAGTTCTGTTCGTAGTTAAAAAATATATTCAAACTTGAAATTTTAGGAAGAAAAGAAACATATTTGAATATGTTTCTAATATTTAGTGCCCGTAAAGCACTAAAAACCAGATTGGTTTGTCTTTTAGCTTTTGAGAAAATGAAAAATTACTTTTCTGGCCGGCCCCGGCAGCAATGTCAACAGATTTCTTGAACTACAGCACCTTCAGCGCGCAAATTGTTACCCTTCTAACATGGAATATGTACATGCAAGAGGGCCACGCTGCCCCCTTGCAAATCCCTTTCTTGGGCTTGGGCTTTCGCGGTCGTCCATTAGCAACATGCTTTTTTGTTGGTCACACGTATTCACAGATGGGGGTTGAAATTAAAAAAAAAAAAAACAACAATGTAAACAAATGGATTTTGGGGGGATAGACGTACGAAAGATAACCATCTCTTTTATTCATTCATCTCTGATAAACAGTCTCTATACTCTGTAAAACAAAAATTGTCAGTAGGTACAGGGAAGATAGGATGTTTGTCTCAGTCTGGTTGCAATGACTTACATAAATCGGTCGCACTTTAAAGCTCTCACAGGGTTGCCGTAGGTTGTATGATAATTCGCCATACCTCAGAGAGAACAACTAGTAGGGTTACCATCTTCCAATTTAAAATAAAAATATTGCTGAACGAAATAAATTCCGTTCATCTTTTTATTTTTCCTTCAGGGCCTAATCGCATCCAACATTCCAGCGCTAAGACCTGGGTCGGTATTCTGTAAGGCGAAACGTTAAAACGTTTTCGTGTGCACGAAGAAATTTGCATGTGGTTACATAGGGCAAACCTGCTCATTTCTGTTATAGTATATGTGAGTTCATGAATTGGACTTTACAAATTTTTTCAGTTTAATCAACACCTCCACAAAAACTACACAAGTTCAAAACGAAACACAAAACAATTAAACACCGCGATGCTCATAAAAGCAAGATGATTCGCGGTCGGTCATTAAGGTAAGATTAGACTGTATGCCAAGTGGTCATAAAATGCCAATTTCTGACAGTGTAATGGGCATATCTCATATGCTCTAATGACCTAAATGACACACATGACCACGGTGATTTTGACAGATAAAAATGCCCAAATAGCATATAGTGTAATGGGCCAATAAGCACGAATGCCAGCACAAACATTATATGCCCAAATTTTTTTTTTTTTTTTTTGCACTTATGCACTTTCTTGAAATTTCGCTGTGGAATTAATTGCTGGCATTTTTGATGGAACAAGTGGGTACCTTTATTGTCATCGGTGTTTGATGAATTCGTAGGATTGGGATTTGTTTTCATTTTCTTTCTCTTTTTTAGTGGATTATTAAACTTATCATTCGTCTTGTTGGTCTTGTTCTTGTCCCTAATTGTGGTTGTGTAAATACTTTTTTCCTGTTGTGAAATTTTGTTTGTGTAACAATTCTTTGCTGTTTTGTGCTACTTAATAAATTTCCAACTTCAACTTTTTTGATTTGTTTTTATCTACAGCATTACCCTTCTAGAACATTGGGTAATAAATAAGAAATGCCTTAAATGACCATATCGAGGCAAATATGACCATATTGGTAATTTTTGTCATATAGTCTAACATAGAGTTTTGATAATTGTGGCATTTTGTTAATTTGACAGCTAATCTGGTCATTTGCCTTTTGGCAATTATATGCATAATTGGCATACAGTCTAATCTAAGCTTAAGTCTGACAGCTGTCTGACTAGATGTGTTTCAGTTTTTATTGGCTCAGAGTGGTAACGTGTAGCCTGCATATTCAGTCAACAGAGTGGCCGCTGCCACTTTGCGACCAAATTTGATTTATATACATATTTGTACATAAATAATTAACAAAGCTAGACCCAAACAATGCTGTTCTTTGCAGTTGACAAACTTTTCGAAATCGTTAACAGACTCCATTAGTTGTCAAAGTTTCGAAGGGTACACATATCCGAATCACACGAATATCAACATCAACACATAAAAGAGCAAATGACGTTTTTATCAGAGACAATTGGGCCTGTTCTGCGAAATCTTTTATTCTGTTATAAATTTTCTGTTATGAATCATAAAAGGTCTCGACCTTTTATAAATCGAATTCTGGGTTTCGAACTTTTATGAAACTCTGTTACAGAACTTCGAAAATTGAAATCTGTTACGAACTTTCAAAACAAACAGCTTTGTTTTAATTTTTTTGTAAATACAAAATGGGCACCTACTAAATTTTGTGCAAAATAATTGTCGAGAGTAATTTTTGAGTTATTACTCACATCAGGAAGATCAAAAAGGTTACTTTATTAAATCTTAGTTCCAGCAAAAGTGATGGCTGTTTTCGGCTAACGAAAATATAAATGTCCCAAGTAACAATTTTACTTCGGTAAGGCGCTATCGAAGCTATTTCCCCTCCCGCAATATTAACTGCATAAGACCTATAAGAAACAAATTTGGCGCACTTTATACAGGTAGGTCACTACCGAAACCTTATAGAGGCCTTATAGAAACTTTATAGAAACCTTATAGAAACCTTATAGAAGCTTTACAAAAGCACAAAATATGAAAAGAAAAATAATTTTTTTTTTATTCTTCAACTTTTTCAATTTCTTATTTTGTTTTTCGTATTAATAAACATTATCTATCTACTATAATTGACTCTTTGCAATTTTCGTTCAGTGAATACTCCTCTCCCCGTATATAATTTATATTTTACTTACAACGGGTCGCACTGAGAATCGAACATGAGTCCTGCTGCGTAGTACTCCAATACACTACCCCTAGGCTAATTCGTCATAATAATGTAGCAGTGGTAAATCTCAACTACTTGATACATTTCAGAATTTCGTTGACTTCCAATCGCAAGTCGTTAATTGCATGACATTTCATTGCTTCTATAATGCCTTCTGTGAGAAGCTCTAACGAAGCTTCTACTTCCAACCACAAGCTTTACCGAAGCAATACACTTTCCATCATCTCCTCACTTCTTTTTAGAGGTCTTATAGAGATCTTAACGAAACTTAATTTCATATCCCTCTATAAAGCCTGCGTGTATGCTTCGCAAAGGACGTACAGAAGTTATTTTGGAAACAATTGCTTCGAAATCGGTCTACTTCGGTAAACAAATCCTATAGAGACCCTATCGAAATGATTGCCTACAGAAATTACCAATTTGAACCTTACCGAAGTCAAATTGTTACTTGGGGTAGAAACAATTTTCAATTATTATTACTTTTTTAAACACATTTATTACATTTCTCCATTTGTAAGCATTTCGTTGCCTAGGATTATATAGAGCATTTCAATCCAAGACTTCATATTTAATAAAAATCTTTTATAATAAAAGTCACAAAATTCTATCTTTTATTCTGTTATGATTCTTAACAGAATTCATAAAAGATTTTTCCACACAGACCAATTTTAGAGCCGTAAAAGATTTTTTGACAGTTCGAACTTTTGTATGGAAATTCGTAACAGAATAACAGAACAAATTGATAAAAGATTTTGCCGAATAGGCCTGAATGTATACAAAGAAGGTGTGTCTGAAATTTGATATTTGAGAGCAAATCTGAAGAATCTCAATCGAATAGATACACCAGCGTTGCCCCCCTACTACAATTGTAGCGTTTTCACTACATTTTTCGCCCTCAAAAAGTCACTACGAAAATTCGTAATTCATATTCTAAATTTCAGAAATTTCAGTTACCAAACTTTTACTACACTACACATTCCACCACGTAAAGGTTGCATTCAGTAAACCCGAATATTTGTCCCAGAACCGGGCCCTTGGACACGATTTCACGAGAAATCTCCCCAAATTGAGATTAAAGCAAAACAGAGAAAAAACAACTTGATCAATGCCATAATGTCAGACTGACTCGGAGGAGGTTGTTGACATACGTTGCCACACCTTTCGCTGATTGGAGTTTGTTTTTAAGTCCTATATACCCAAAAACAAACAAAAATGGACCATATTCAGAATTTTATATTTCTGTCGGTTTAGCGGTTGGGATCTTTATTTTTGCATAGATCGAAGTGGAACAAACCGGGGCCTCCAATAAAAATAAAAAATAAAAAAAGAATAAAAAACTCCGGATTAACGTAAGTTTTCAAAAATTCACCAGGGGATCAATTCCCGTTCCGTGATACTGTGAAATGATAAATAATTTATCATTTCAGTTTTCACAGCAGTTTATCATTTTATCACTTCACGATTACACCTAATGCGATTCTCAAACTTATCATCATAAAAAGTAGTCTAAATGTGTACTAAAATGCACTAAATTATAAATGCTGTCAACTATCTTTGAAGCTCTTGTCCCCGTTAATTTTTGTGTATCCATCACGTTTTCACACTTCTTCACAAATGAAATGGCTGTGATAAAAAACTTATCATATGAAAAAATTCTGACATTTGTTTTCATTTTTTCATAGATCGAGAATCGAGTTCAGCGTGATTGTGAAAACTCTTTTCATTTCACAGTATCACGGAACGGGAATTGACTGACCCAGGGCGAACCAGTGCCTTGATTTTGTGCGGTTTTTGAGGCGATGTCGCTAGGGAACGTTCCGAATCGGATTTGAGTGTGTGAGTGAGCCGCGCGCTGTGACCAACGTGACCGTAGTGCAATAATTTGGCACTTTTTCGAGGACCCTCATACTATTTGTTGCTACTTTTTCCCTTTTTTTAGTATGAAAATTCACTTTGGGAATTTTAGAAACGCTGTGATTTCCAAATGAATTTCTATAAAATATAACGGTGCTGTCTATCAGAACACGATTATAGTGTTAGGAGAGCCAACAATTATTGTTAAATATTGTGCGAAAATTCTTAAATTGCAGAGTAGCTTTAGAAATGACACTTTTTTCTTTCTTTTAAGAATTTTGCAACAATCTCCCGGATTGTTAGAGATATTTAGTTTCACAATAGCCCTGTTTTTTTGAGCCTCGTTCTCAGCAAAGCAAAGTAAAGTAGGATTTTCAGCACGCAATTACAACAACTACGCTCTACTTGACACTTCGACGACTCACACTAGGTATTCATTCCCAGTAAGATTCACTTGCGAGTAAATGTATACTTCTGAACACCAGGGGGAGAACATTTTTGTTGCCCTCCTTGTATAACATGAATCTGTTCACAAAGTTTCTCTATTTACAGTACATACTATTCGTTGGTTGTGATTGGTGGAAATTCATAAAGAAATGCATAAGTGAACTAATTTTCAAAATAACAAATAAATATAAGGGCTTTTATTATAATATGCAATAAATTATTTTTTATGTAAGCTGCAAATATTGTTTTATACAAATATACCTTATTAAACTTGTAATCGTAAGATATTAGTGTATTAATCTTTGAGATATATATTTTTATATTTTTTAAACCCCAAAATATGAGGAATCAATATCCATTGGAAAATTTTATGCAAAAAAATTGTATTTCTTTGACTGAAAAAAGTTACTTCTTGTGATGTGCCCAATCATGTTGTATCATGCTACCTACTGAACAGGCCCACTCTGCCACCTTTTTTGATAAAACCTACTGTTCAGAAAGCTGCTGGGAATCGTTTAAGCGCACATTTTCCTACTTTACTTTGCTTTGCTGAGATTGAAGCTCAAAAAAACAAGCCTAATACAATATAGACTGTAAAAAGATCACTCTCTCAGATGTCCTTAAGGTTGTTCTCGGGTAAGCTAGATGCAATTCGTTTTCAAATGACAAATTTTAAAATGAAAACCTTTGATTTTTATTTATAAATATATAAAAAATTAATTGAATTTTGCTTATAAGTTATATCAACTCATTTTTATATCTACTTTTAAGATCTCTTTCAATTTAGTTTTAAAAAGTCCATAAAAAAAGGGGAGATGAAAGAAAAATGTGCCTTTTTCTGAAGCTGTTACATAAATTTAATATTTTCTCCCAATATTTAACAAGTATTAGCCGGCTTTAAACTATTTACGCGTTATTTTTTTAAACATATTCATTTTGAAATCACAGTTTTTGAAAACTTTTTTAAGTACCTACTATTCACATGAGCGTGAATTGCGAACAAATGAATTTAATTGTATTTATGAATTGAAAATTGATTTGTATACTATTTACCACCAAAGCCTTATATTAAGTTAATCTTAAGTCTAATCTAAAAAAAAATCGGACTCTCAATAGATTTAAATAGCTCAATTTACAATTATTACAGCAATTGAAAATTCTTGCAGCGAATTGTCACATTTTATTCACAATCCACATAAAACATTCGCGGATCCACAAACCCACGAATAAAAAAATTCTATCGAATTTAACATTAAACAATGATTGAAGTAATTGAAGTGTAAAAAAATTCGCTTGTTCGTAGTTCGTTCGCCATTGGCTCTCATGCGAATAGTCCTAAAATGTGAATTTTCCAAATAATAAAAAGAACAAAGGAACAACAAATTGTATTAGTGTCCTCGAAAAAGGTACCAAATTGTCGCACAACGGTCACGCTGTTGTCATTTCTTCTCATCCGACATCCTTCTCGCTACCTAAAAAGGTCGCGTGTGGGAAAGCTCGCCTGTGCCTTGATTTTGTGCGGTTTTTTCCGCAATGGCGGTGTCGGAAAGGGTTCACGTATAGGCGGATTTTATAAATGTGTGAGTGATGTCGCGAACTGACAACTTCCAATATTTCCCTGTTCTTATATCGCTTTGTTCCTGCAAATTCCAGGCGAGCTTTCCCACACGCGACCTTTTTAGGTAGCGAGAAGGATGTCGGATGAGAAGAAATGACAACAGCGTGACCGTTGTGCGACAATTTGGTACCTTTTTCGAGGACAGTAATACAATTTTTTGTTCCTTTGTTCCTTTTTATTATTTGTAAAATACACATTTTTGGACTATTCGCATGAGAGCCAATGGCGAACGAACTGCGAACAAGCGAATTTTTTTACACTTCAATTACTTCAATCATTGTTTAATGTTAAATTCGATAGAATTTTTTCATTCGTGGGTTTGTGGATCCGCGAATGTCTTATGTAGGATTGTGAATAAAGTGTGACAGTTCGCCGCAAGAATTTTCAATTGCTGTAATAATTGTAAATTGAGCTATTTAAATCGATTGAGAGTCCGATTTTTTTTTTAGATTAGACTTAAGATTAATTTAATTTAAGGCTTTGGTGGTAAATAGTATAAAAATCAATTTTCAATTCATAAATACAATTAAATTCATTTGTTCGCAATTCGCGCTCATGTGAATAGTACTTAAAAAAGTTTTCAAAAACTGTGATTTCAAAATGAATATGTTAAAAAAATAACGCGTAAATAGTGTAAATACTACAAAATACTAAATTTATGTAACAGCGTCAGAAAAAGGCACACTTTTCTTTCATCGCCCCTTTTGTATGGACTTTTTAAAACTAAATTGAAGGAGATTTCAAAAGTAGATATTGATATAATTTATAAACAAAATTCAATTAATTTTTTATTTATAAATAAAAATCAAAGCTAAAAGGTTTTCATTTTCAAATTTGTCATTTGAAAATGAATTGCATCTAAAGTACTGTCTAGCTTACCCGCAGAACAACCTTAAAGACATCTAATTCTAATGTTAATGTTATTTGGTTGTTTTGGGTTTATTTATAAAAGAAACGTTGTGAGAGAGTGATCTTTTTGCAGTCTATATTGTATTGTGAAACTAAAACCAAAATTTATAACCTTCTCTAACAATCCGGGAGATCGTTGCGAAATTGTGAAAAGCAACAAAAAAAAAGAGGGGTGAAAGAAAAAAGTGTCATTTCTAAAGCTACTCTGCAATTTAAGAATTTTCGCACAATATTTAACAATTGTTGGCTCTCCTAACACTATAATCGTGTTCTGATAGACAGCACCGTTATATTTTATAGAAATTCATTTGGAAATCACAGCGTTTCTAAAATTCCCAAAGTGAATTTTCAAACCAAAAAAATTGGAAAAAGTAGCAACAAATAGTATCAGGGTCCTCGAAAAAGTGCCAAATTATTGCACTACGGTCACGTTGGTCACAGCGCGCGGCTCACTCACACACTCAAATCCGATTCGGAACGTTCCCTAGCGACATCGCCTCAAAAACCGCACAAAATCAAGGCACTGGAATTTGCAGGAACAAAGCGATATAAGAACAGGAAAAATTGGAAGTTGTCAGTTAGCGACATCACTCACACATTCATAGAATCCGCCTATACGTGAACCCTTTCCGACACCGCCATTGCGGCAAAAACCGCACAAAATCAAGGCACAGAAGAAACTCCGAAAATTCCGTACGGCTGTGACGGCTATAATGTACGACCTTATCAAACATACCCAATGTAATCTCCCACGAAAGAAACACTCCTAAGTGTCACTAAAGACAGATGTCAAAATATTTTGTCAGCCTTTGTAGTTTTCTTGCTTTCGCTACCCAGTTTGGATTGCAGAAATTTTCGAAAAAATGTCTGGATATATTGCACGAAAAGGACCCCTTGTTTTCTGTAAGTCTTAAAAAAAACATATCATCTAAGAAAAAACCAACATAGAAAATTATAAATATCCGTATTCCAATAAAATGCAAATTGGAAAAAAAATCTTTATTACATAACACATTTGTATTACAGCAAACCTAGGCAAATGGGCATACAATCTATCAGGATTTAACCAATACGGTAATAAAGCCAGACATTTGTTATTTAAAAAGTTAATAAGTGTGTGCTGTATATTATCTTTTAAAAACAGGCTTACACAGGGACGACTTATTGTATGAGAACGACGATGTGAAGGAAGCAATCAGGCGCTTACCCCGTCAAACTTACGATGAACGCAACTACCGCATTGTAAGGGCATTACACTTGTCGCTCACAAAAACTATTCTCCCCAAAGAGCAATGGACTAAGTACGAAGAAGATGTAAAATACCTTGAACCATACTTGCAAGAAGTAGTCAGGGAGCGCGAGGAAAAGGAAGATTGGATTAAGAATCATTAATATGCCTGGTGGATTAATAAATTAAATATGTGAATTAAAAAGCATGTTTTTAAATGAAGAGAGCTATGTAGTTAATGTTTGCAATGTAAAATGAAGGCAAAAGCCAAATAAGTAAAACACTGAGGAACTTTCATTTGATCTTGAGGAGAATGTTGAATAGGTATGTATATCATATGTAGTGTATTTTCAATACTTTATGTTGTACGTATTGTACGCGTTCCTGTTCATAGCAACGTACTAAGTGCTAACTGCCCGTAAAAATTTTTTTTTTATTTAATGGCAACTGCCAACAAATATGAAGTGATAGGTAAATATTGCCTTTGGGGTACCAGAAGAATATCGCGAATACCAACTGCCGACATCAGATTTTCTTTTTGAATTGCATGGCATGGATCTTCTCTGACTAAATAAAATACGGAATCCAGGAGCTAAAATCCTTCGAATCAGGTAACCTCAGAATAAGATAATAGGATCAAGTATAACGACATTGAGTTTGAAACATTCCCAAATCTTGAACGGAGTAGACGGACCAAAAATAAAGTCTAAATGCAATTTCTTAGGAATTTGTACAGATTTTTCTCTATTTTCTATATTATCCAAAGCCAAGTGTGATACATTCAGGTACAGGTACACCATAAACAATCATCTCAAAATAGTACACACAAGTCGTGGTAACAAAAAGGCACATCAAACTGCTACTTGGGTTCACGCTGAATCGCCACATCTACCTACACCCTACCCTACTGTACATTTTTGAACCTTATGGAATGTTGAGGGAATTGATACTTACTAACCCTACCTATTCGGCCTGAATATCTTTTATCCATTCTTTGTTATGAATTTCAATACAAAAGTTCGGACTGCCAAGAAATCTTTTACGGGAATAGAATTGGAATTCTGTGTTGAAAAATCGTTTAAAATCATAACAGAATAAAAGAAAGAATTTTGTCGATATAAAAGAAGTTTTGGATTGAAATGGAACTCTATATAATTATTCGTTAAAGAAATGCATACAAATGGAGACAAATGTAATAATATTTACAAGAAGTAGAATTGAAAATTTATTTCTAAATTTATACCTATTTTTTTTTAGCCGAAAACACCGGTCACTTTTTCCTAAGATTTAATAGTAACCCATTTGATCTTCCTGCAGTGCATGATATTTCAAAACTCATTCCTTTCAGCCGGCATTTTAAAGTTTTTTGGACAAATTTTATCAAGTGCCCACTTACTATTTACAAAAAAAAAAAAAAAAAAAAAGCTGTTTTTGAAAGGATCGTAACAAATTTAAATTTTCGAAAATTCATTAGGTACAGTGTTCCATAAAATTTCGAAGCGCAGAATACTATATTTATAAAATATACTAGCTGGCCCGGCGAACTTCGTTCCGCAAAAATTCGTTAATGTAGTTAATGAAATTAATAATTCCGAGCTTTCGCTTCCGGTCAATTTAAATTCTTTATTCAAAAATTATAAACGTTCGAATCCCGCAAAAACTCAAATTACAACTCAGGGTTTTTTCACTGCGCCACCTCTCGCGAACGTATGACAAACATCCGAGAGTATAACTGTCTTGAAAGAGCTTCTCAATCAGCCGTTTGGAATCGGCATAAAATTGTAGATCCCTTCCATTCGTTCCAAAAATTAAAACTCACACAAAACGAATGGTTGCGAGAAGCTAGGCCCAGGGTCTCTACAGACCTGTTGCGCCAACTATTATTATTATTATTATTCAAAAATTATAAATATTTTTTTTTTACCCGAGGGTAGGTAAAAATCTTGCAAAGACACTATGAAAATAGCAAGCGCGTTCTCATAGTAGTGTCAGATTTTTACTGACTAAAAACAACACCCTTCTAAAGATTGTTAGATACTGCAACTAAGATATAACTTCAAGCAATGTTTCTATCATTAAATAACAACTTTTGACAGGTTACTTTCCTGAAAGTTCCTGCGTGCTCCGCAAATTAGATGCGGCTAATCTTATGTTGCCAAGTCGAACGGTTTCGTTCTTTGTAGTCGGCGCAATAAATTGCTCTCGTCCAAGATTTGTCGGACTGTATTGTTAATATGTCCGATTAGTCGGTTTCTATGCTTTCTCGCGAAGCTTCTAGATTCAGCTTCGATTGTTGGAATTCCGAGATCCCTATGGATATCGTCGTTTCTAATATACCATAGTGCTTGTACAATTTCTCCAAGAACTTTATGTTGAATATATAGAATATTGACATTTGTTTTGTACAATCCCAAAGTTGTATACCGTTGGTCCACACCGGCTTTAGCACTTGCTTGTATAAAATCAGTTTGTTCTCAGTACTGAGCTGTGAATGTTTTCTGAGTAACCAGTACATTTCTCTATATTTGATATCGAGTTCTTTACGTTTTATTTTCACGTGCGAATTCCATTTCAGCTTTGCGTCGACTGTCATTCCCAGGTATTTGGTCTCGTTTGCAAAGGGTATTCGGACCAAATTTAGAATAATTGGCAATTTGTTTTCTTATAAGTGAAATTCACGTGAAAAGATTTAGTTTCGTTGGGAGCGATCCGCCAGTTCCTTGTCCATGTCCATTCATTTACCTTATTCACTGCGGCTTGCAGTTTTGTAGTCGCTTCTTCGATTGTATTACCTACTGCTAGGATAGCATTTCTTTTAGCTCCGAGTATTCGTTTCCATTTCTAACACGGAAGAGTCTATTCCCGAGATATGATTATATTAAAAAAAAAAAATTGTGCGACTGTATCCACAGTCCCGAAATATATGTGTAAAACGGTGCGTGCGGTATGTGTGTGGCTTGATATACGTCATTGAGAAAAGCGGGAGTTGTAATAACCGTATTCTTGATATATTATGAAATAACAATAATTTATTCGTTGTGTGCTAGTTTCGGTAGAGTAGATACAATCGGATTGTGGTAGCTGAAGTAAAATATGTACATTCGATACTGTAATCTATCTAGATTACGCTGGAAGACAGACATCGGTGGTTGTTCCATATCGTGTTGTTGAAATTTTCCGGTTGGAGTTCATTTGAAGATTAAATTTATCTTATTTCATTCGGCTTGCATTGCATATTGTAGAGGTGCTGGTCTACGACATTTTTGTTAGTTGTTGTCCAGCTGTGATTTCTGCGTGCCTGGTAATTCACGAAAGATTTGGCACTCGCGAGAGGTTTGCCGACACGTGAGCATACAACTGACCATGTGAGAAACATGGAACGCTATGCTGATGACGATTGTGTTGTTGTCTATCTCGGTCTCCAGTATGGACGACTGCATGATATTCTTTCCCGAAATTCCGACATATTCACTCGATTGTTAATTCCGATCTGACTGTTCGTCCTGATTTTTTGCGGTGTGAAACGTTTGCCCCTTCTCACTGGCGGCATGATCAAATTTCTCTTGGAATCGCCGAATCCCACACAAACTTTCATCCCCTATATCATCCTGTCAAAGTTTTGTTTTCGAGACATGAAGTAGCCTATGGCCTTCCTTGGGCCCAATCGAAACCATCAAGCTCAAAAACTTTGAAAACTAACCATCCTGTCTCGAGTCATGCGCGTAAAAACTCAAAACGCTCAAAAACTCATGTGTTGCCTATCATCATCGTCATCTCAAACATTTCAACTCACTCATACAAATGCAAGGATCCTGAAAATATTTGGCAAACAAAAATGATGAAGTATCTACTCCATTTCAAAAAGCTACTTAATGTGACATAGTAAACATAAGCAAACTTATTAGGTGTATATTAAAAAAAATCAAAATTGTTGACAACAACAATTTGCTTGGAAAATAATTTAAATAATTGACAACAACAATTGCTTTCAAATTAAAAATATTTTTTTTTTATATTTGAAGTATCACTACTCGATCTCCTTCCCGTTTATTTTTCTTCAAAGTGCATTTCCCCATACAAACTTTAATAACCTTTTTCATCCCCTCAAAGCTTTGTTTTCGCGACAAAAAGTAGCCTATAACCTTCCTTGGTCCAAAACGAAACCGTCAAGCCCAAAATCGTTGAAATCCAACAATCCTTTATCGAGTTATGCGCGCACACACGGACTTCATTGCCTTTTATATATATAGATTTTACTGTCGTGACCTTTTATGCTTCAAAACAGAAAAGATTTCGTAGAATAGGCCCAATTAAAGCTACAGTACGAACGCTATGAAAATGATCTACAATGTGCCTAGATTACCGTTGAAAAAAAACCTTTACTAGATTCGCATAGCAAAAAGGTGAAACCTTAGTTCATATAATCTCTGTAGTTTATTTGATAACCCAATGATGTAAAAATCTACGTAAATAATTATCTTATAATAATAATTCAAGCAAAAATGTACCTACTCACCCAATTGCTCTAGCACATTTTATAATTTCTTGAGCAGCTCCAATTATTCCCTCCAATAAATCTGTTTCACGTCACTCGGTGGATGTAAAAACAAACGGTACTAATTTACTGACAAGAATGAAAACGAAAGGACGAGCATAAAATCAATGAACTAACTTCTATACATAGCTAAAAATACGCACTAACTCTTCAAATTATAAATTAATAACTAAGTAACAAAGCACATCAAAATAATTATAATATTTTAAAAATAGTTACACTTTACACAGTCACACATATCCAATCAACTATCTGTTTACATTCGTTGAAAGTAAGACAAGGCAGACTATATTACTAGTATACAAATATCAGATTGGCCAACCTTAAGAAACCAACAATATTTCGATTTTAAACAGAAGAGACGAGTAGTCTAGGTTATTCATCGACCTATCAAAGCAAACGACAGAGATAGTCGACAAGAAAGAAATGGCGATTATGTTCCATTCTCAGTTGTTCAACGACGACTGCTTGTGGGCTATGCAGTGAAAAGAAAGCCAAAGTTTCAACTGCTCCCGATTTTTTTTACAAAGTTATTTAATGAAAATTATACTCGACGAATAAAGATATAACTCAAAGGTTTTAACCATGCATTTTACGTCTACCACAATTTCTTCCTAAATCACCTATAATATCGATATCTTAAAATAACGCAACGAAATAAGTCGGTGCAAGAGTGGAAAAATGTAAAATGTGTACCCAATGTAAAAACCAATAAATCTATAGGTACGAGAAATGAAAAGAAAATCAAAATTTAAATGTACACGTACAATTGTTCGTGTGCTGTCCTCAAAAATATTTTTTTGACGACCGATTGATAATAAGTGTAAATTTAATTATAAAAGAACCCTATAAGTGAAAGATTTCCAATGAACTTGAATAGATTCGTCTTGAAATGGGGAACTTTTGGACAAGAAAATGCACTCAAGTAGCTTGCGTTTGAACTATTTACTAATTTGTTTTCCTTTTTTTTTTCTTTTTGCATTGCAGTAAAAGATCGAAAAGTGATTTTATGTGAATCTAAGGTAAAGTCCCAACACCAGTGGAAATTATCCAAGCACCCGATCATGGGTAAGCGTATTGCACCGGAGCCACAAAATGCAGCAGTAAATAGCATAAGAAAGCGCAAGCGTTTGTGCAATGACCATCAGGACACTAAAAAGGATCACATGTTGGAAGAAATCGAAAAAATACAAGTCGATTCGAGAAGTCCAAGCAAACACTTCTCTTTGAATGCGTCATTTGACGATAATAATTCTCCGAAGCCAGTGTACCATTTGAGGCCAAGTGTAGTCAATGGTATCATACTTGAAGATATTGCTGAAAAGAAATGGCGCATTGGAAAACCTATAGGTAATGTATATTTCATTGGGAAAGTGTCGAAACACCAGGCAGGCTCTTTGCAGAATATAATAAGTGAAATTATCCAACACTAATCTGCTTTCAGGAAAAGGAAATTTTGGGGAGATATTTCTAGCTTCAGACAATGTGAATGTACCAGTGACTACTGAGAACGCCAAATATGTTGTCAAAATCGAGCCGCACTCGAATGGCCCTTTGTTCGTGGAGATTCACTGTTTATTGAATACAGGTAAAAATGGTAAGTGTAAGAACAAATCACAAAGTTAGCTTAAATTTATTCGCATTCGATTTAAATTGAAGGTGAAATGCCACTGCCACCCGGAATGCCGGAGTATATAGCGTCGGGGTCTCACTATTTTGCCGATGCCCGCTACAGGTTTCTGGTATTAAAACGATTTGACCGCGACCTTCATTCAATAATCAAAAACAAGCGTGTTGGTCAAAAGTCGGTGCTAACATTAGCTCTTCAAATTATTGATGTTCTTCAGCATTTACATGACAATGGATACTGTCATAATGACATCAAGGCGCAGAACCTTATGATATCAACGTGTTCGTTTAGAAAAAGTCAACTGCACCGAAGAACTATGAACCAAAGCGAACACATCCCTGATGACAATGATGAAAGATCTAAGAGAGATCATGAAAATACCGATGGCAGTGACTCCGACAGTGGTCATAGCTCGAATGAGGATGAGGATGAGAAAGATGTTTGTGATGCTGACGAGGACATGTACAAGACACCTGTTAACAAGAGACAGCGCGTCAAAACCATCGTCGAATATAGTGGATCCAATCCTGTAATTTATTTTTATTTGTCTCTTGTGTTTTTTTTCACTAACAACACTATTTATGTAGGTGAGGTCATGCAGACGGGAGAAGCGGAACTCAATATATGATGAGATGGTGACATCGCACTACTTAAGACCAGCAAAACGCATCAGTTACTCGGAATTCTTCAACGAAGACAACTCCAAGGACGATGAGGATGGTAACTCGAACTATCATGTTTCGTCATATATGGATCGTAAGTGCAGATCTGCAGGTCGACACCAACCCATGTTAAAGAAAAATATCAAAAAACAAATATTTGATTCTTCCGAGTCAAGTGATGCGTCTGAAGATGAAGATGAAGATGACATCATTACCGAAGAACGAGTATTTTTAATTGATTTTGGTCTAGCGTCGAAGTTCATGGACAAAGGTATTCACCGACCATTTGTTATGGATCAGCGTCGAGCTCACGACGGAACATTAGAGTTTACATCGCGAGATGCACACATGGGTGCGCATTCACGGCGCAGCGATCTCGAGTGTTTGGGATACAATTTACTGTTCTGGTCGCAGGGTTATCTGCCGTGGAAAGATGCGGCTGCCCAGCATCAAAACGAAAAGGTTCACTGGGTGAAAGAGTACCTTATGAAAGATGTTAAGGAAATGCTGAAGCACATCTATGGGAAACAAGTTCCTAAGTATTTGGGCGAGTATTTGCAATATATAGGCCAATTAGCGTACCACGAACGGCCGGACTATGAGAAATGTCGTCGAATATTTGAACGTGAGTACGTCTCTTTAGGCTACGACCTCAACAAAATACAATTAAGTACCGATGAACTAATTAAAACGTCCGTTAAGGGCAAAGAAGAAATCGAAAACAACAATGTGATTGAAATGAAGAATTTTAAGAGTATTATGAAGAATTTGAGCGTTATCATGCCATTCCATGAGAGTACCCTATCAAATCGAGTATCACCGAAGAACCTACGCTCGAAATCTGCCAAAAAGAAGTCTGTAAGGAAAAAGTTCTCATGGACAGAAATTCTGTCACAGGATCCCGATCAAATAGCCAGAGAACGCGCCGAGAAGGAATTTGATAGAGAACCGACTACTGAAACACCATTGATACGTTATAAGGGCAAACCGACATATGCAATTTTGGAAATACAAAAACGACTGAAACTCAAAGACCGCATGGATGCGTATGTTAGCAGTGGAGAAAGCTCAGATGACGAAGCTCCTCCAACTGCAAATAACAAAGTTTGTGCTATGAAAAAGCGACAAATACTGCCCACAGTTAACGAAGCGGAAACGCATATTAATGTTAACTCCAACTTTAGTAATAATAAGTCAGGTGCAGCAGCGCCGTCTAGGTCTACCCGAACAAAAGCTGGACTAAAAACATTTATCACACCTTTGAAAGGAACTAATTCTAGCACAAAGCGGGGGCTGGACAACTCTGCGCATCAGCGAACTACCACAACCATAACAGAAAAGCAGCAACGTCGTACAAGACGTTGCCTCATTGAGACTGGCAGCACAGGCGATTTCACGGCATCGGATGAGTCCTCATGCAGTAGCATTAATTCGAACAGCATCCACATTAGTAATAATCCACCTGCAATAAATGTAAAAAAAGGAAAGGCCTCGGCAAATGCGAGAATACGAAAGGTAAACCGCACTTATAGTACTGACCGCAGTTCAAAAAACTCCTCCGGCATAACAAGTGAAGATGATAGCAATTTCAGTAATGATGAGTTGTTCAGTCCAAAGAGGACGCGAAACGCAACCGAGAAGCTTAAATTGAAAATTGTCGACACTAAGAACGCTTCATCGAGTATTCTAGTGAGCAGCGCGGATGTTGTAGGCGCCAAACGCCGAAAGCGTAGCATACCCAAGAAGCGGAAGAGTTCTACCAAGGGTGAGTTGATCATTGTTAGGTAAAAGCTGATTCGGGGCTAAATTGTAGCATAATTCAAACTGTGTTATTCTTTGGTTTGTTTTGCAAAGTTTGATCTCCTTTTGGGCAGGGGGTATTTGAATGATCGCAGTCACTTGTGTTCCTCGGTTGCTGCTGTATAAAAAAAAATATATATATTTTTCTCGTGCTTGCAGACGACTGCTTCGAGGGCGAGATCTTAGGGAATAGAGATTTGCGACCATTCAAAAAACGGGCTTGCCGGGGCTGAATCGAGTTCACATAGACACACCTATGTAATATACATATATGAACTACTGTTTTTACGTAATAGTGATAATTTTATGCAAGTCACATTTATCTACAATTGTTGTGTAGATTTATGTGCACATTATTGGACAAATTACCACATTTTATGCTATAAAACAAAAAAAAAAGTAAAATGTACACTCTGAATCGGTATATCCATGTAAATTGCCGATCGTAAGCCTATTAAATATTTAAATAGAATTTAGACATAATACATCAATCCACATAAATAAATTTAAAAAATATATAAAAACGAATACAATATGTTTATCTTATTTTAATATTTTTGGTGTCTGAAAGATGTCAAATTCTAATGGACCTGGGCCTCGATCACCTTGTCTCTCCGGTTAAATACCTCTGATTATCTGCAATGGTAGAATGTGAGTGAGTAGTCTTCGTAAACGCCAGCGGCTGTAGATTGGATGGAAGTGTAGAATCTTTTAACAGTCGAAGGATAACTCTTTGCTCGATTTCAGAGAGACACAGACAATGATAAAGACCCTTGTAAGTATGCTTTCGGGGACGGAAAAGGAGAAATATATGGAAATAGTTTTTACGTATTGTAAGTACCTACATATTCAAATCTAAAGAAAAATAAGACACCACTTCTTAGAAGGTTTTTTGTGGTAGTAGCGTAGCGGATACAGTGGTTGACACCCCTTTCTTTTGATACAGTTGTTGGCACCACTGTGTTCAATAGCAATTTGCTCTGGTTCAAATATTTCTATGGAGAACAAATTTTTTCTTCCAATAGTATTATAAATTCATAACATTTTCCTGATGTGCTTTTGTTAAAGGCTGCCTACAGTCGATATTTGTAAATCAAAATGTAAACACCTATCAGTGCAATTTCTTTTAGTGCGAAATTTTGTGAATTTTTATAAGGACTTCAAATTTGGTAAGTACAGATTTTTTTTAAATTCTTTAAGTAATAACAAAATCTCTTGCTTTTTCAAATGACAATGTATTAAATATTGTTAACTTAAGTTTAAATATTGAAATTATTTGCTAGTATATTAAATAAGAGGGGTGCCAATAACTGTATCAAAAAAAATCAATAGGTTCTATCGTTGACAGGGGTGCCAACAACTTGTTTATATGGGGCTACAGTTGTTGGCACTGCAAAGAACTATACATTTCACTGTAGTAAATGACAGTTATTTGTTTCAGATTTTTGAAAATTCCTAAACAAAAGAAAAGTTTTGATGAGGATCGCCTTCATGGATTTATAATTTTTTAATATAATTTTAATATGAGTTTATCAAGCTGTCTCATTTTTGTTTTAATAAACTCAAATAAAGGAGAATTAAACAAATTTCAATAGATCGGTAGTTTTTATTTAATAATTGTTTTTGAGTGCCAACAACTGTAGTTTCCTATAATGCCGACTACTATACAGGGGTGCCAACTTCTGTAGTTTTTGATTGATGTATTTTGTTTTTCATTTAATCGGAAATCGGAACCCCTTGAATAGAAAACTCAATTTTTAGTTAAAAGAAAATTCCTTAAGCATTGTATAAATGTATACGATATTACAATCGCCTTTAAAATGACAAATCAACGCATCTTCAAAGTCAAAAATTCGTTATGGGTGGCAGCTACTGTATCCCTTACGCTATATTACTGTAGGACCTGAAAAGCGAATGCCGTTACGTAAACATTTTGAAAATGGATGTTTTGCAACCAGCTAACATTTCCTACTAATCAAATTCATCAGTAAGAGTTCACACGGCCATCAGCGAAATATTAATATATCCGCCACCTCAGAACTCAGTAATATCAATGGATATAAATTTTATGTACGTGAGGGATTTGCGAGCGAGAAAATTTAAAAAATTGCAATTGCCTGCCTATAGGCCGTAGAGTTATAAAACTGCGTTGCGTTAAGAGAGGCCCTAGCCGAAAAAGGGGCAAAAACACTTATTTTCATATGTTTTCATTCTTTTTCGTTCAATAAAGAATAAATACTTACTTAAACTGAAAAAGGGTCCAAGGGTCCTGAGGCTCGAAAATAATAAATTGGCCCTTAAATATGCCAAATGGTAACGCTGTTATAAGCAATATTTTGCAACTGTCAATGACTAAACATGCTTCTGCTGCTTTTTAAACGAAATTAATAAAGCCGCATGGAAATACATCTGTAAAACCACATTAGACCTATCTAAAAGACTATCTGCCTTTTGCTCCTCCTATTATAAGTATTAGATGTTGTATAATAATAAGTACCTAGGTAGGCTCCTTAATAACACTAATTTAACGAAGAACAATTTTTTTGATTGGTTTAAGGTCACTTCAAATTAAACTACCGCTTTCAGAATCAGATAAAAGAAACAACGATAAGAACTTATGTCGTTTTCCATTGGGCAAAAAGAAGCGTCCGGAATCGAAAAAAAAACACTTCTGAAACTGTTCTATTGGCACAAAAAATACTCTTCTGGTGATTCTGAGAGAATTTCGCTTCTGGATTTGAAGTCAGAATCCACTCAAGAAGCACTCACCCAAGTGTAGTTTGTGTATTTTATACAAGTCAACTGATGGCTGCCGTAGATTATTTTTTGGCATTTCACCAATACTCTTGTGGATTCAATCAGAAGCAGTTTTCTTTTTCCATTGGACTACAGAATGAGTGGATCCCCGAGTGAAACTAATGGAAAACGACATTACCAACAATATCGTTTTCCCAAGATTACCAATGTTTACAGGCTGAGCCATATTTTTAGGCTTAGGTTGAGCTTTGCTTGCACTGCGTATCACGTAGTTAGGACTTAAATAATTATTGCCTCTGGTTTCGCCATTGTCAGAGACAGCCTGTACACTTCAAAGAAAAGAAAGATTAATAGTATGGCGGACTCCGAACATCACATTTTGTAAATACCTAGTTGAAGAAAATCTACATCTTCCACTTACTAAACTAAAGTTTGGAACCAGCTTGGAAATGTAAATGTAATCGCGCTTGAAACGCACTCATCCTGCAAACGAAAAAAGAGAGCGAAGAATAAATAAATTTAAAACGCAACAGCAATAGACTTTTGCCTAGTACTTTGTCTCGCTTCATTTCTGACAAGACAAGTAGTGTTTAGTGTTGTAGCAGGAGCAGCAGCTGGTGAACTCAAAGCACAGCTGACTGGCTGCAAAATTTGATTATGTTGTGTTTCTTGTCCTCTTTAAATATATTTGCTTGTTTTTAAATAGTATTTTATAGTAATTTTAAAATGGTAAATTGAGTGTGTTGCATTGAATCCGCAACGAAATGTGGGATAACATTTGTCGTCTGTGTTCGAGTAGGGGTGATTATGATATATTCTCGATTATTCCATCCTATTTGCATGCCAGTCCAAATGAATTCCTGCTGTGGCAAAAGCCAATTAACAAATTGCTGGAAGATACTACCGGCTTAACGGTACTGGTTGCAAAATAGAATCCTTCCAATTCGAAAATAATATAAAAAATCTATTTTAGGTTGACGTGGACGATGGCTTGCCCCAGAAGATGTGTGCTTTGTGCATTTCCTATCTAAAACATGCTGCTACATTTCGACAGCAGGCTATTAACAATGCCGTTAGTCTAAAGGCTGTTTCCACATTAAGCGGTAGAAATAAGTCTGGGCGTGCGGCATACATGGCCGATTCGATAGATGAAAAAGCAAGTGTATTGATTACTGCAAATGATCTCACATTCAGCAATGAACGAAAGACTGACACGAATAGACTCGTAAATACTTTAAACAACCAAAGCTCGAAGATTGCTAAAAGTGACGAGTCTATGAAGAAATTTTTGCTAATGAACAACAATAAAGGTATTAATAGTGGGATAGCTGCTGCTGATGAAAACGAAGATGTTCTGGCCATGACCTACTTAAATCTGTTATTTGACAAAGATAATAACTCTTCTGCACGGAAAATGAAGCGCTTAGCTCATCAGCAACCACTTCATCGACGACCCCAAGGTGATAACAATTTGGCAGCCATCTTTGATGAAATCAACACTACTGCAAGTGACCCGCTTGGTGAAGAATTCCAAACGGCATCAAGTGACGAAAATGAAGCTCTTGAACAAAAAAAGAACTTTTTCTCTTACAGAGAAAAAAATTTTGAGGAAGATGACGTGATGGACCTCGATGAGCTCAAGGAGGCAAATATTACTGTGAATATTCCAGAGACTTGCAAGGAACGAAAATGTCGGGCATGCTTCCGTCGGTTTATGTTCGAAGAGTCCTATAAGGAGCACATGGACATGTGCATCGAGTATAAATTTCTATTGTTCATTGAAGAGATCAATCGCTTGCTTGACATTCGTCGCAGCAAAGCTGTTTCCCCGCATGAGTTTATTCGGCGAATGATTTTCTGTCTACGTAAGACATGCCAATGGCTGAAGTCGTCGTGCGGAGAAATTCTCTTACCTGACCTCTTGGTAAATGGAGACACAAAGAAACGCCTAGAAAGCGATGGTAAAAACTCAACCGCTGAGATATCATCTGGGGGCAATTCGGATGAAACAACAGAAAAGTTTGCCCAAAGTGGCAACCGAACAGTTAT
The DNA here is from genome assembly GCA_949126925.1 of Cheilosia vernalis. NCBI lineage: Eukaryota > Metazoa > Arthropoda > Insecta > Diptera > Syrphidae > Cheilosia > Cheilosia vernalis. Next base: position 55,978,849 of record OX421362.1, on the reverse strand, counting down.
AGAGAGAAAAAAATCACTTTTGGAAATTCTCAAACAGGGTACGGAAGCAGAAATACCAGATAAATCGCTGAAAGTTCCGTATCCAGAACTTTTTAAATCCTCTAGCATTTTCAGTAAAAGTACTCCGGAAAGAAGTACTGTCATAGAGGGTAACAACTTATTTGCAAAGGCAAATGCTACGAATACAGATCCAACGAAGGGAAGCAAATTTGAAAACATTCTCACTTTAATTGACGGCGCTGACTGCAATTTAAAACAATCAAATGCGAACGTTTTCCTATTACAAGACTTAGAAGGGCAACGTGTGCAAACAACTGATAACAAAGTTAAGGCTGACGATGAGCGTACGAATTTCTTTGAAAAACTCAAAAACGCATCATTGCCTTATTTCAACGTTTCCAAAATGAATACTTCAATGGGGATCAATAACATTTCGTTTCCTTCGACTAAGAGTGACATGAAGTTTAGTGCACGTTGCAATACATGCAATACCATCTTTGATTCTGTTGCATCGCTGGAGGAACACAATGCCAACTATCATAACAATCGTGCAGCGAAAATTTACGATGAACATAAAAAGATTATTTCGCTATTCGAGGATGATATTGACGAAGAGGAAAACTCTACGAAGTAACATTTTTATACGCAATAATATAATATTCGCCGAAAGGTTTTTAATATTTTAGATGTAATTTTATGTGTATACATGTCAAAATATAATTATGTGATGACGTCGTTTATATGTATGTTTAAATCCATTCAAATAAAGTAATGTAACTGCAATTTTATCTGTTTTAATGCCTGTGACCTATATTGTTATAGTCCAAGTCCATATTTTTGTTTTATAAGAAATTGACAAACAGATTTCCACGGTAGCAAATATGAGATCAACAGTAAACGAAGTTTGATCGGCACATTGTTGGCAAGCTGGTTCCGTGATACTGTGAAATGAAAAGAGTTTTCACGAGTTCACGCTGAATTCGATTCTCGATCTATGAAAAAATGAAAACAAATGTCAGAATTTTTCATATGATAAGTTTTTTATCACAGCCATTTCATTTGTGAAGAAGTGTGAAAACATGATGGATACAAAAAATAAACGGGGACAAAGGGCTTCAGAAACCCAAAAAATATATTTAATGGACTTTCTTGAGAACAGTCCCGATTTGGCCAATGACTTACTTGTCTTACCTTTAATTAACATAAACATTATATCTGATGGTTTACCAGCGGAGCTCTTCAAATACGGTGGTGATGTTTTGGTAGGGCGCATGCACCAAATCGTCAACCAAGTATGGATGGAAGAAAGTATGCCCGATGACTGGGCTATCAGCAAAAAAGGCGATCCTATGTCTTGCAAGAATTACCGAGGCATATCCCTGCTTAATGTCGCATACAAGATCCTATCCAACATACTGTGTGAACGTCTTAAACCGTTCTGCAACACACTAATCGGCACATACCAGTGTGGCTTCCGGCCCGGAAGATCGACCATAGACCAAATTTTCACACCGAGGCAAATCCTGGAAAGGACCAATGAATTTCAAGTCGAGACTCACCACCTATTTATCGACTTCACAGCCGCATATGATGGCATTCATCGTCAGGAGCACTATATGGCGATGGCCGAATTCGGGATCCCGGCAAAACTGATCCAGCTGTGTCGCGTAACGCTGGAGTACACGCGCTGCTACGTGCAATTTGGAAGTAGCTCCTCCGAACTATTCCAAACATGCACCGGATTTCGGCAAGGAGATGCGCTATCATGTGACTTCTTCAATCTCGTGCTGGAGCAGATAGTGCGCAGGGCAGGTGTCAACACGGAAGGCACTATCTTCAACAGATCCGTTCAGCTACTGGGGTATGCGGACGATATCGACATCATCGGTCGCTCCCAGCGTGCCGTGACTGAGGCTTTTACGGCGATTGAGGAACAGACGAAATTTATTGGCCTTGAAGTAAACGAGGACAAGACCAAGTATATGCTATCAACAAACAAAAAAGCATCTGTCCACCGCCTAGGACAAAACGTCACTATTGATAGCAACAATTTCGAGGTAGTTAAGGAGTTCATCTACCTCGGTGTAAATATGAACTCCACGAATGACACCCTAGTGGAGATCAGGGGCCCTACTCTGTATTTCGTTCCGAAAGTGAAAATTTTCGAAAACGAATATTTCGTACTCTCTATTTCTAAAGTGGAAAGAAATTTACTACTTTTGGAATGACAATTCCGAAAGTGGAATTTTCGTACCTGGTAACTCGTTTATGAATGTCGAAAGCATTCGAAAACGGAAAATTTGTTTCTACAACCAATGTGATGACGGAAATGACGACGAATGTCTTTAAATGTATGTTTTTTTTTATAGAAAAACTTAGTTTTAATAACAATTCAAGCAAATAAATGTAATTATAGTGAATCTTCGAGCAGAAAAATGGACACAAAACAGAATTTTTGAATTAAATATTCACGTTCATACGAGAGACTCCATACATGTGAATCATGTGCTGCACCACCGTACTTTGCATTTACTGCCCGTATGAACAATTTTATGGTCACATATCTATAATTTGTAAAGGCACTTTCATTGTTTTAAGAAATCATGAAGATTATGTTTTTTCTTACGTTTTATTTCACTCATTTTAAAATTTATATGTTTTGGACACAATACTTTTACTATCGCACTGCAGACATTTGCAACAGCACTTGATGTTGTTTGTTGTGCTAGTTTCAAGATAGTTGGAACTGCAGTTGATCTTAAAGGAGCAGAGTTCATCTTAAAACAATAACTAAAATAATAAACAATAGTTAATTAGTGAAATGAATCTTTGCCACCAATACCTAAAATTTTACATTTTATCACACATTTTCATTGTATTTGATTTGTCTCGTATAATTTTTCGTTCAATTCGTTCTTTATTATTTTCTGCATCCATCCAAAGTGCAACCGAATCCATTTTTTTGTTTTATTTTTCTTTCAAAATCGCAATTTTGTCTTATCCGCCTTGTTTGTTATTTGTTTTGAATTCTTGATTTTGCAGATTTCATGAGAACTAATTCGAGACTCGAAACAACCAATCCGTAAAAGGGAAAAGTGTTTTTTTCCGTTCCGAATGTTTAACAGAGTACAAAATCAAAAGCGGAACGAAAAGCACTTTCGAATAGAAATGACTTTCGGAACGAAATACAGAGTAGGGCCCCAGGCGAAGAATTACCCAAGGAAACCGCTGCTACTTCGGTTTGGCAAAACAATTGGGTTCAAAACTCCTAACTCGAAGGACGAAATGTACTCTCTACAAAACACTCATCCTGCCAGTTCTGCTTTATGGCGCCGATTGCTGGACGATAAGCAGGAAGGGAGAGCTGATATTGGGCTCCTTTGAAAGAAAAATTCTTCGTCGGATTTTTGGTCCTGTGTGCGAGGAGGGCGAATGGAGGAGAAGATACAACCGCGAACTCTATGAGCTGTACCAAGATGTGGATGTAGTCCAAAAAGCCAAAACACGTCGACTACATTGGCTCGGCCACATCAATGCTCCAGCTAAGAGGATCTTTGAATCCCAGGCCCCAGGTTCGAGGCGACATGGAAGACCGAACCTCCGTTTTAAAGACCAAGCCATCGCGGATGCCAGAGCGCTTGGTCTGGCAAACTGGAGCAGCGTGCCCGGGATCGCAGCGGATGGAAGGCTGCAGTGTCTCAGGCAGAGACTCTTCACGGGTCGGGAGCCCGTTAAGTAAGTAAGTATAATAATTCGAAATTTTTGTACGTAAATAAATAACAAAAAGAGATCCACCCAATGCAATGTGTTTAATGGCTTGTCTTTCAACTCCACTAGTTGTCAAATTTAACAGCATTTGGATTGGTAACTGGTAAGCCACAAGTACCTAACTCTGAAAAAATGCAAACAGATCTTCAAAAATTCTAAATTTATTCTCCTCTCCTAGAAAACGACCGTCAAAAGTTAATTAATAGAACAGACTTTTCAATGATTTTTAATTGATCAGTACCTTTCTTTTTTTTTGACAAACAAAAACAAATATTAGATAGTACTGGAAAAGGATTTCGATGAAATGTTTGGAAGACTAAAGCCGAGTTTTTTTGAGCTTCGATCTCAGCAAAGCAAAGCAAAGTAGGATTTTCAGCACGCAATTACAACAAATACATTCCAATTGACACTTCGGGACTCGCAATAGTTGTTGTAATTAGCGTGCCGAAAAGCCTACTTAACTTTGCTTTGCTGAGATCGAAGCTCAAAAAAACTCGGCTTATATAGTTCTAAAAACATCGCAAACGAACAATATTTCAGATATATCCGTCTGGAGACAGTGCCGGTTCATTTTTGTTGAAGTAATTTCATTCTACAGCACTCTGTTTTGTAACAGCTATAAAGCTTTATTTATTAACTTATATTGTATGTATGTAACAAATTGTATAATATCTCGACAAATATACATAAATTTATCGAATGAAATGTTTTCGGTTCTTTTTTGTGTTTTATAAATAAGTACTTAATTTTAGATAGATGTAACTTAACCATATATCTGTTTATTTTAAATAAATTTTCTAAATGTGTATAATTTAATTGATGGTACAGAGTAAAAAAAAACGAGAAACAAATTTAACTAAATTCAAATAACATCTCTTTTTTATGAAAAGTGTATTTCTCTACAATAACAAAATGTATCTTCGGAAAACAGTAATTCAAAGATAAAAAAAAACGAGTAACATAGAAGCAGCATACAAAAATTAAAACATTTCATTTTGTATTGACTAGGCTCTTTAAGAAGCTATTATATGCAATTTAGTATACAGTTTTTGTGTTTTTCTTTATATACAGTTGTTTAAAGCGACTTTGATTTTGCTAACATATTGCACAGTTTTTTTTTTTTTTTTTGTTAATAACAAAGCTATTTGAAGCTATGGACAGTTATTTTTTTGGTCTTGTCGCCTCTCTAGTACTTAACAATTCGAGATTCTTTATAAATTCTAACGATATGAAATTTTATATTTTTTTTAATAGCAAAACAGTGCTAACAAGTAATATCATTTGGAAAATATTAGTGAATTTTAATATGTACCTAATCGAAATGTCATATCTCATGTGGGAAGGCAAGAGCTAGGTTTGTTCATAAGGAAAACTCCTCTAAAATCATTAAACTAAGTCAAGTTGTTATTATTGGCCAGCAATAAATATACTCGTTCGATGAACATTTCTTTGAGAAAACTGTACTCGCGTCCTTTAAGTACAAACTTAGATTTTCAATGGATTGTTGATGTGATTTGGTTTACGAAATGAAGAGTTCTACGTATTGGTTAGCAACTGGGGGCCCATTGGGTGAACCCGTGGCGTTTCTCTGGATTATTGGAGAAGAAATCGGTGTTAGGGCGTAAGCAGGTGCTGCTGGAGCGGTAACAATTGTAGCAGCTTTCATAACCCTTGTATTTGCAAGAGTTCGTTCATTTACCTGTGAAGCGTGTGTTGTGTCTATGGTAAGTAGTTGAGGAGAAACAGACTGATGCTGCGGTTGAATGCCCTTCACATTGTATTGCAGTTTTGAAGAGTTAATGTTTTGTGGGGGAGAGTTGGTCATAGGTACTGCGCCGGGAGCTGGTGATAGCTGAACATGGTTTTGTGTATGCGAGTGAAACGGCGCAGGGCTTGCTATACTTTGAGCTGCTACATAGTCTAATGGAAACTGCAGAACACAAATTAAAACAAAAAAAAATATTTCAACCCCAAAAAAATAAAAATTAAAACTGAAATTTACCAAATGTTGGTGTTGAGGAGATATTGGTGAGGCGGCCATGTGTGGCGGCGGATGTGCGGGGCCAAAGTATGTTGTCGGGGAAACCGGAGGGCTTGGGTATGGCCATAACACCAATGGCGGACTGTAAAATGCTGGGTGTCCACGGTGCTGTGGTGGCGGTATAATAGCCGTTGGTCCAGGTCCGAAGTGAGGAAAAGTTCCAAACGGAGGAGGACCGATCAATGTGCCGCCTAATAAACAAATAAACAAAGCAAATTATTCATAAATTTATTATTACAATCGATTTTTCACTGATTTTAAATACGCAAGTGTTTGATTCTCTATAGTCTATAAAATACAATTTTCATTTAAATGTTTACAATTACGTTCTCACCACATTTAGTCATACAAAAAGTGCAAACTAAACAGTTTCAACTGAACTTCGATCATTTTTGTTAGAAATGTAAAAAATATGTAAAATAAAAAATAACACTCACCGTTTAGCCATTTAAATATTTTAAGTACAAAAATATTTACCATTGCCCAACCATACAGAGTATAAAAAAAAGTACACACAACCACCATGGAAATGCAGTTTTTTTTTTCTATTATTTCCTTATTCTGATTCCGCCGATGAAGGACAACAAAACAACATTTTTTTTATATTTAGATTCAGAAAAGTACCACATTATATAGAAGGAGTATTTATGCGTGTAGGACAAAGGATGAATGCAGCATCAGGTGCGTTGTTATTTTGCTCTGATTTGTTTGTACGTTACACGTGTATAATAGTATTAAAAAATATATTCAAAAATAACATTCACAAAGGTGAAATTAGTTGCGATGGCGCACAATATATCACGTTCGCTTTTTTACTATGTTAAACAACTGCAAGGTATTCCAAGGAAACATACAAAACCCAGCAACCAAAGTTTATATATGGAAGAAAGAAAAAAAATTCTAAACAAATCCAATGTTTTTTATGCAGAAGTGGCTTCTAGCTGTAGACGACACATAACTATGAAATAAATAAAAAACCTTTGTTAAATTAAAATTTAATGGCCATAAAACAAGATACACATAAAAGAAAAAATAATAAACCGGTAAACAGAGGAGAATATGTTTTAAAGAAAAATAAATAAAGCTTGTATAAAAATTCCCAATCGAATGGGTCTTCTATTAAAAAATTAAATCAAATAAACCCACAATGCGGTTGTGATAGTAAATATCTGCAGGTATGTCATGAATTAGCCTTTTACAGTGCCACTAAAAAGCTGTATAATTTATATCAGTTTAAGGAAACCATATTATAATATTTATTAGCAAACAATTTTATTTTCAAAATATAAGGGCAAAAAATATGTTATCAAAAATAATATCAATGAATTTTTTTTTTCTTGTTTCCGTCTGTGTAATTATTATGATTTATAACAAGGTTTATTTTTTAAATAGTGTTATCTCTCAGATACTATTTTCTTGACTACTTCATTGAATTTTGTTTCCTTTTGTTTCTGTGTATACTTAATTAAACAAAAAACAACAGCGAAAAACCAACTCAATGTAGCATTCAAAAATATGTGCATCCAATGTTCACCCCGAGTACCACAGATGTAAATGGGAATAAAAATAATGAAATAGCCAGCCAAGTAACATTTCGTCATTCTATTCTAAGTGTTAATTTACATTGGAATGTAATTAAAATTATTATTTTATTTATTTATTCTCTCTTTAATAATAACATGTATTTAAATGATAACCAAACACCTTTTTAGGATACACTTAGACACGTACAATGTAATATATATAGGTATTTATGTAAAAAAAATAGGTCTATATTAATTCTAACTAAGAGTACAAACTATGGTTCTATATAATTTTTTTTTGTCTTTTATTTTGCTGATTTTAAATATATTTCGTTACTTATTATTTTCGCCAGTTATACTAGCCAGAATGTTGTGATGCTGTAAGTCACAGAGCCACAAAGTATGTGCTTGCTGCGCATTAAGGCATTTTGTTTCTGTATTGTAGCAATGGTTCTGGGCAGATCATTTTACATTAAGTGAATTACATGTCCTTAAAAATGTTTGACGTTAAATTTCCTTTAATATTGCCCTTAAAGTTCGGAGACAAGTGTCTGCATTACGTTAATTTTTTCTCAACCAACTTTTGAATTTAAAGAAAACGTTAAAACAACAAATAACCGATAACGAGTTCTTGTAAGCACCCAAATACGGGTGCTTTCACGAATACGCAAGAATTGACGTATTATGGACTGGCAGGCAACCAAAACTGGCAGTTAAGTTTGGTTTTAATGAGAAATGTGAACAAAAAACCTCAACATAACACGTCAATGACTTGACACCTGTAAAATCATTCATTTTCCACCTTGAATACTATACTACTATTGCGATTATTCATTTGACTCAATTGATCACAAACTGATACGATTATTTCGTATATGGGAGTAATATTTCGAATTATCCTATCCAAAGCCCGGAATAGTTCGCTTAACTGCATTGATATTAAAATACAACATTGCACATAGCGCTCACAAATTAGGTCGCTCCGCTGTTGTATGTAGTACTATCGGCAGTACTGATCACTTTTATCATTTGTCGCGCCACAACCTCAAAATCTAGTAAAATCAATGATTTTTAATTTTGTTTTTACCCAATTTAAGTCGAAATATTGCAGTGTCTGTTCGCTTGCGCAAATGCATTCGAATACATTAGCCAAACTTAGTCAAACTTCGTTTACTTCAACGGAACTTTTGCGTAAGGGAACGAAGTTTGACTAATGCATTCGAATGTATTATCGTAAGGCGACGAACCTAGTGTCCCTAATTTATAGTTTAATCTGAACTTTCTATTGCATTGCTATTCATACAACTATTGCAATAATTTCCAAGTTAGTATACTACTGTGCGTATATTTTGTTAGGCAGCACATACCTACGATTTTGTAGGTACGCATGTTCCATTGTGTTTAGACGGTAGCTTGCATCAAGATGACTGTCAGTTTGAATGACATTTCAACTAGCCATCCAAAACAGTTGATATTCGTACCTAATTGTCTTGAACAGTCTCTGAATAAAAATCTGAGGACACCATATTGATTGCTGATCAGATAAGAATGCGAACTTTGGGGGTCAATTTCTGATCTGTGAAGTGATAAAATTTATCATTTCAATTTTCACATCAGTTTTTCATTCTATCAGTTCATAAGCACGCATTATTGGATTCTCGAGCTCATCTGACTTAACAAATGAATTGGTGATTCTTATTCTTCAGATGACGAGGAAGACGATGAAGATAAGAATTCCTCCATGGATATTTATTTCTTTTGTATTTTGGTTTTAACAAAATTTTGCATCTTAAAATGACGTAAAACAGCTGTGCAAAGTATATTGGTATTGTAGCAGTATGTGTAGATCTGAAAAAATATGGAGATCTGCAAAAAGTGATCCGAATCGAAAAGTGATTTAGATCAACACTACTAAATTCTAAATCAGGTTTTGATTGGCCTAGATCGGTGACATCAGCTCTTCTAGTTGATGATTATGGAGGGGTAGCCGATGAACTTGGTCAAGGCTTCTCAGGAGAATAATATTCTCGAATGTCTGAGAAACGTTAGGGATAAGTGGGAAAGTGAAAATTGCTCTTGTAATATTAGCTTGGGTTTGAACGTGAAATCGCTTTTACACACACAAGGTTTGTTCGTTTACTTTTGTAGTAAGAACGGAAAAGACTGTCTGTCTGACTGGTGGGGATGCATTCTCTCACAACGAGAGACACTTCCAAAAAAGTCAGGGAACGCTGTTGTAGTAATCTATTGTCGTTTTCCATTGGAATTTTCGGATTTTGCTCTCAGGTTTCATATTTTTCGTGCCCAATGGAACATAAAACGAGATTTTTTTTCCTTCGCATTTATTGGTAGTGCGTGTTTGAAAAGTCAGGTGTTCTTAAAGTGTAATTTATGCTTATGAAAATCCCGAGGAAAATCCACTCAATTTATGTTGATATCCATTGCGGCGGCCAAATGAAATTTTTTCTCTATTTTTCACAGACTTGTCTTCTAAATACGTAATTAATAACATAAATTAAAGTTTGAAAAAAGGCAAATGTTTTGGTGTTAGTGTAAGTAGGTGTGCATCTAGCTCAGATATCGAGATTCGCAAAACTGCACTGACGCTTTTTTTGCGGCCAATGGAACATGAAATCTGACAGCCAGCTGATTTCGAGAGCAGGAAAACTGTTCTGTCCCAATGGAAAACGACATATGAAAAATGGCAGATACAAAATTCAAAAATTCAAAAAAGTGGTACGAAAAGTCGTTAAATTATTTGATTACAAAACTAGCTATGAAATTGATTCCGAAATAATCGAACTTCTTTTTGATGACTCCAAATATGTGAAAGAGTTTGTACTGATTAAACTGCAAGCACTCAAGAAAAGGAAAAAGCGACGCTGCATTAAAAATGACACGGAGCAGATTATCTCTTTTTAAAGCAAGGAAGAATTTCGTTGCCACTATCGAAATCGAAAATAATCTTGAAGAGAACATTCAATATTGTTTTGCCGCCTGTTGATATCATTTTAATACACAAAAAAATCAGAACAAATGCACACATATGCCAAATGGGATACCAAACCTCAAATTAGCTGTTAGTCGTAAAGCGACTGACTGACAGCTATACCACTTCTTACACCAAGAAATTTGTTGAGTACAAATTCGTAAGATTCTTAGTGGAGGGGCAATAATTTGCCCTCTTTAAAAATTCGTAAGAACTAGTAAAAATTCGTAAGAGTAAAGAAACAGACCTACAGTTACTAAAAATATTTTAATGAGCACCATTTTTTTCCCGACACAAACCTCTTTACGTGGATTATCGTTCATAGCTGAGAATAGCTTAGCTCACGTAATCTTTAGTGCCTGTCTGTCGCAGAAGATCGAACAGTGTAAATGGGATATCAGTGCTTTTTTTGAAGGACTTTTTACCTTCTTAATACGTTAACACACACAATTTCTAAATTGGGATAAGTACTATATCGAAGGTACAAAAAGAACAATCAAAAAAAGACAACAAATCAAAGATACGCTGACGATTTCGCATTTTCCGAAAGTTGAATCCAGAAAAAGTAATGACTTAAGCAAAGCTACTTTAGGTGCGAAGTGTAATAAATGAACTTGTGTTTAGGTGTTACCGAAGTTCATTTAATTTTTTGTAACCAAAGGCTTGCAGTATTAGCATAACAGAATCGGAACGTATTTTGTCCAAGCAATTCGAATAATACGAGCATTAGGCTGGAAAAAACAGCAGTAGTGGGAAATGTTCAACCGCTAAATAGATTTATATGTATCTAAGTGTTATTTTTTTTTTTTGATTTTATATTGATAACTGGTATTAGTTTTACACCGCGAGAGCAAGATAAGATATAAATTAAATAGCAACAAAAAAAAAAAACAGTTTTGTTCGCGATACAAAAAATATAACAATAATTATTACTATATAAACTTGCTCAAATGAAACTAGATAAAATTAGGAAACTACCATCTAATTTGTAATCAAGCCGATTTAAGAATAACTTAGATAATGGAAGACCTTTTCAAACCGAACCATTGCCATCACAAACAATTACCAAACCCTTCTCATTCCTTAAATACAATTAAATCACATTTCACAGTAAGTAAGTAAAAAATAAAATTCGCTTACCACGGAAAATGCGGCTACGCGAAAGCAATAAAGCGTTGCTCACTTTTAAAGTACAAGAACAAAAGCAAAATAGGTGCGTTACAGAACAGAAAGGACAACAGTTTAAGACTTTGCGACTTACACCACCAATTACAAATAGTTATTGAAACAAAATATTGTATATATGCATTTATGTAGGTATTAATATAATCATATTATGAAAGTTAAAAAATACACGATGATTAATATTGAATATTCATGATTGCAAAAAGTTTACTTGTTATCCAAATTGTTTTCAAAATTTTCAACTTTTGAATTCTTGTTCATTATTTCATTCATTTTGTTTTGCAAACTTCCGATAAGTTACCCCGGAACGAATAAAATTCAACCAATTAACCCAACACCTGACAAAACTCATTTCAGAAATTTATGCAAATTTAATTTGAGAAACAATTTCGCTAAAGGTTACAACTCAGTGTAAATGTCATGTGTGGTATTTTCAAAGAAATTTCTGAAATTAATTTTGTTAGCCTCATTCAATTTGTTTACCCGATTTAGTTGAGTAATGCTTCAGAGTTGTTACCGGAAGCATTTCTCATCTTATTTCCCAAATCTACAAATTCGCCCTTTCGATTTCCCTTTCGGCTCAAACTGTATAGGTACCGCCTGGAGAAATCTTAAGGTTGAATATGCCTTCAGAGAGAAACGACGCCTGATCATTAACCAAAATATTAACTAAAATGCTTTCATTTTCTTTTAGAAATAACATTAAGTAGACGATAAATGTAAGAATATGCTAAGGCCCGCTTATAGCTAGTGTATGCATGATAATTGAGGGAATCGTTATTTTAAGTATACGTATATAAAAAAAGTTAAAAATACGTTTATTTCTAAAATTAATATTGCCATAGAATTCTCGATTTGCAATAGGATGTGGGAAGGACAGGATTGGATCTCAAACCCCGGGATTGTAAAACGTGTACATGCTGCCTGCCGGTGGACGGGTAAGTGTGCGCTTGGCGGCATTATTCACTTGGTTCGGATCGTGTTGGAATGCATTATCATAAGATCGCTTCATAGATTGCGCGATGCTGGCCTGGGTCACTCCAGGACCAGCCGAAGGGGTATGACCGGTGAATTGAAAAGCGGACGGATCATAACTCAACTGAAAGGGTTGAAAAATTGGATGCCTTTGCGGCATCAGTAAATATTGGGGTTGGCCCGGAGACTGGCTGGCAGCTACAGCCGTGGCAGGCGATGGAAGAAGATATGGATTAATGAAGTTGGAATATAATGGAGTTGCCTGCTCCGCAGCTAATGCTGCAGCTTGACGTGCAAGCAGATTTTGCTGTGCAATAAAATGAGCTTGTTGTTGCGCAATGAGCGCAGAATTAGCTGTCAGTGGAGGAGGTATTGACAAATTAAAGGGCATTGATGTGGCGCCAGGCATGTTGGAATGATGCTGGTTATGCATTGCTGTTAAGCTCGTCGCAGAAGCACTTGGATGTCCATTATGCATGGGCAAGGCAGATGTCATTGGTGCCGAAGAATGGTGAGAGAGGGAATGATGCCGAGTTATGAAGGGATTTAGGCTAGCAGCACTGGCAGCAGCAGCGACAGCAGCAGCCTGTGAGTTGGCCGCTGACAATTGTTGATGATTATGTTGTTGAGCCATGGCTGCAGCTGTCACTGCTGCGGAGACAGGTGCATTTGATTGCATTGAAGGATGGGCACTATTTGAATGTGCTGATGTCTGCTGTGGTTGTGATAACATACCCGGTGATAGTAAGGACGGTTTCGATCCGTGGTGATGATTTACTGGCGACTGCAAGCCTCCATTCAACACCATGTTCATGTCGTCCCCGGAGCATTGGAAAACTTCGATGTAGCGGTATTTTTTACCAAATACCATAAACTGATTGTGTTTGCGCTGTGCGCATTGTCGAGCAGCTTCTTCAGAGTCCATTTGAATAAAAGCCTCTCCACTAGGTTGACCCTGTAATATAGAAAGAAAAAAACACCACATTGTTGAAGTTAACTGTTGCTTATGTTAAGTGCACTACGCAAAATTTTTAGAGAGTAGGCTGTTTTCGATTTGTATTAACCTGTGCGTTTATGACCATATGCACTCCTTGGAACATAATGTTCTTCGCAAAGTCATCAAGAAAATGCAGAATATGTTCAACCATGGCTTCGTAAGGAAGTCCCCGAAGACGAATGCAGCTTTTTGTTGTACCCGATGTTATCATGTGCTGTTGACAAGCAGTAATAAATGTTGATCAGAAAGCTTCTTACTAAACTAATCCAATTTTTACCTGTGGTAAGAGTGATAATTGCATCGTAGGCAATTGAGCGATAAGTGGCGGCTGCGGAGGTTCATATGTTTTTGGATCCATTGACCTATTCAACACTTGTTGCACCTCAGCCGTCGTGGATCTGAACAATTCTATGTACCGTTGGCCAATGGATTCTCGGTGCCGCGACAAAGCTTTTGGAGAGTCTGCCTCGGAGGCGAACAAAACAAAAGCGTCTCCTGTGGCCCTGCCATCGGGTTTCTTTACAAACAAAACACCTTCAGTCCCGTCTAAGACATGGCAAGGATCAGCGCCCGTTATAAAGAAATCCAACTAAGAGGACATTGTTATATAATAAGCAAAATCAGCACTAGCAGAAAATACTTACCACTTGCTTAGCAGTGCAGTCATAAGGTAATCCCCGCATACGGATAATAACTTGAGCGCCTTTGGATAGAAAGGCTTGCGCTTCATTCGAGGCACCTCCAGCAATCGAAAGAAAGTCTTCGCCGGTTGCACGATACACCTCGATGTATCGATTGCCAATATGATGCTTGTGTCTTTTCAGAGCCATGTCTCGGTGCTCTTGTGAAATGAATCGAACTAAAGCTTCGCCGTTTCGTCGACCTAAAGGCGATAAACAGAGCGCTACACCGCCTCTGAAAGTCAAAAGTGAATACAAATTTAACACACCTCAGCTTTACAACAGCAAGTTTCAGTTTTGTTCTATTAATTACCCAGACCAAAAGATTGAAAGCAGCTTGAAAGCGTGAAACTCTATTATAATATTTTAATTTGTACTGAACGCAATAAATTATTTGTAATGGAATAATTAGAACAGAGATCTTATGATATGTATAAATGTACAACGAAAATAACGCTACTCATTCTCAAATAACATGCTCTATCGGTATTTCTTTCATTCGAGTCAAAGACTCTCTCAGTAATATAATCTGGAGACCTTTGCCCTGTTATCAGAGGAGAATAGAAATAAAACTGATGGCAAGTAATGGTTACGAAAATAAGTAATCACCGATAGAAATATCTTATTTGGGTTTTCATTCACTACTGTACTGTTTTCATGCAGTACTGTTTACTTACTTTGCAACGTTGAGACCTCTGAAAAATTTAGCAATATCCTGATCGCTACTCTGCCACGGTAAACCTCGAGCTCGCACTATGCAGGCACCATCAATTTCGTCGTCAATTGAACTGTATACGCGAAAGAACGTGTTTTTTGTTAAATAAAACAACTGAAATATTAATTAATAAATGAGGCACACACAGTAAATGAACAATGAACTGTGTGCTTTTTGCATTTGCTTATCTCGACTTGCATACTTTTAAGGAATTAATGGATTTCAAGTATAGTTTCGGATTATTGGCACCCATATACACACACACCATGTACTTCTCACCTTAATTCGTTCGAATAAATGCCAACATTATAATTTTTTCCTCAAGTTTGGACTTAGCTCATTGTAAAATGTTTAACAACTCAACACTTTTATGAAATGCACGATAAGCACAATTTTAACAGCGAAGCAAACACAAACAGCTCTCGTTTTATCGATTTTAATCTGTGTTAGATCAAATAATCCAGCTAATTTAAGTGCGCCGATAAAGCAACAAACCAAACAGCAATAAAAAACTTTTACAAACGAAGACAAGAAATATACCTATTGCATTATTAGAAATTACATTGGTTGATTCTTTAGTAGGTATTCCTTAGTATTAGTGTTGACTTGCCGCTGAAGACGCGGTTTTAGATTATCTGTTCACTTTGTCACAACACAGAATCGATTGTTGTAGAAAGAATTAGATACTGCCCGCAAACGAAGATAGCGATCTACTATGGATAACGTTCGAATGGGAACTGTTTTGAGTTCGCTTTGCGACTTTATCACCGAAGTTCCAATCGGGATCGAGGAGTTCTCACTCAAAATACGAATACGACTGTAAATGTAGGTACGTGTATAAATAGACATTTGTTTTTCTTCGATCGAAAAATGTTGATAAGACTCATAAAGTAACTCAAAGAAAAACAAAAAATGCATACAATTTTTTTTTCTTATTTGTATTATGTACGTATGTTATACTTGTCAATCTTTACTCCAACAGAGGGACACAGTCTGGTGTAGGTGCTGGATACAGATTTCCAATTATTCGTGCAGAAGTTGCCAGAATCTAATACTACACTGTTCGGTTTTAGTTTGTTCAATTGTCTTAGCAAACAAAAAATCAAGTACTTACCAAATTCCTGGTTCTAAATTTAAGTTCACAACGTCAGAGTTTTCAAACTTGTGTCCTTCGAAATGAAAGAAAGTCAGACAATTTTACAAAGTATAAAGCAAAGCAAATAATTACCTTCTGCTATTAGAGATTGAATCACCGACACCATATCTCGAGATTCCTTAACGTAAAATTCAGTATCATCACACATAGCTATATTGAGTTCTGTAAGACAAAGAGTCATCATTTTAGTCCAATGTCGCTTTTCAGGTTTTGTTTTATCAAACGATCTGAAACACTTAAATTTCTTAAAAGATTTGTCAGATGTATAAAACATTTTACGTAAGTAATAAAGAAACTACACACAAAATTCTTCATTAAAAATCATTTTACTACAAATAAACAACAAAAAAATTGGTAGTTTTGAAAACGATACGCCGATCCCAATTCCCAACGATGTCAGTATGATCCCACTTAGCTCAACAAAATCTGTAAACACATTCCTGCAAAATGTCTCTTTATTCAGCTATATTGAGTTGCTGATGTCACTACTGTGATCAGATGCACTGAGTACTGTGGTTTCATGCTGACACCAAAGCTATGCAGTTCTGAAAAAAGATCAGCATGACTAATATTATAGAGAATAAACTCCTTGTTCACTTATTGTCGATAGAGGTTTTTACTTTTAACACCTAAAACGCTGGAATACCGAGTTTTGATGTAAGTGCACGACTATGTCGCACGTAGTTGTTTCTGTACGATAATAAAACTTAATTTTATAAGATAAACCATTATTTGCAGCTCGAAAAAAAGTAATGAGCGATATAATGCTAATCTATAATTTAGTAAGAAAACATACTCTGTCAAGATAGGTTCTCAAGCAAGACAACATTCTTTTATCTGGTAGCCCGCAAAATTACATTCAAGAGTATAAATGATCTGGAAAGGCTCCTAACCTCAACTCTTCGGACTCGCCATAAAAATGTGGGTCTCTTTTTTTCGTCAAAACACAAAACGGTTATTCGTGAGAAGCTAGATGTAGGGTTCTACAAGGAACTCAAGGACTATAATACTTCCAATTTGGCTTTTTTTTTTTAACATTCGTTCCTTGAATATTTATAAAAGGGAATTGAAAGAAATGCTGTATTCGATGGGACTTCTTCAGATTTGCTATCAGATTTCGTTTGTCTAATCGATCATAAAAACGTCACTTGCTCTTTTTGTGTTGATATTCGTATTCGTATTCGAACCTGTTTAAAGCATTCAAAATTTAAAATGTTTTTATACTAAAATAATAAACAAATATAGATTCACCCAATGCGGTAGAAAAACGTCACGAAAACGTAAACAAACTCCAACACACCTGTATTGGTAAATCTGAAGCAAATCTGACAAAAAATCCGGATTCGCAAAAGTGCCAAACGAACATTAAAAGTGCTCCGAGAGCGCCCAATCCAACACCACATAAGAAAGAATTTCGGACACGAGGGTTTCACACTTTTTTATTCATTCAATTTGCTCAAGCTCAAAACTTAATGCTTTTCAATGTATTTTGATCTGTTATTTATCTGTCTCGTCCGTCCGTCCAACAGCTGAGCTACACTTTCTTCAAGACACAATGTTTGTTCAAATGCGAAAAGTTTTCGATTATAATTCTTCATTTTTTGGGGGTCTGGTGTGCACGAAAACATTGTTGCCATACAGATATTATATATATTTACATATTGTTCTGGTTTCTAAACGGAAGTTTTACTGAAGATTTCTGTGTTTGCAAGAAGGACCCCATAATCATCAACTAAACCAGCTTAAGTACATAACAGACTAAAGAACATAAAAGAGCCGTTCGGCGAATTGTTCGATTCCCAATTCAATGCAGTCAATTCAAATTGCAGGAAAAGGTAAAGTTTTACTCAAGACCACTATATTGACTCGTTGTGGAAAATTAGTAACAGTTTTCATACCCCTATATAAAAGTAATTATCCGAAATCTGACTAGATATCGTTCTTTGTGTGAAATTAATCAATTAGGACCAATCAGTGAACATGGTACGGCTCAGACCTTAAAGGATGAATACTTCTTTTATGGCCAGCTGTATGTGGCGTGCCTTAACGCCTAAACTGTTAACCATAGCTAAATTGGCAATTGTGAAATTTCACCATTTTAAAATAATAAAATCATTTTTAACTTTTCACTTAAGTCGTTTTCCATTGGGACCACCAGAAATCTTTTTCAGATCTCAGATTTTACGCTGCAAATCGAACAGGCAACGAAATTAATCTACTTTTGTAAATGTATTAGTGCGTTATTTGGCAGCAATATCAGGTCAGGTGTTCAAATTGCATTTGTTTTTGCAAAAATCACAAATGGATATCGACATGAAAATTGTTTTCCCTGTTGCACATACAAATGGACTATTTTTGGTGACTTGTAGTCTTTAGATGACGAGGAAAACTATGAAGATATTAGTCCATCCTAAATTATATCCATGGCTATTTCGTTATTTTGGATTTCACGAAACTTCGCCCATTTGTCTTGAAAGCAAACTTCTTAAAATGACGTAAAACAGCTGTGCGAAGTATGTTGGTGTTGTGAGAGTGTGTGTATGTCTGAAAAAATATCGAGATCTGCAAATCGAATCGAAAAAAAAGATAGATTTTTGGTCCCAATCTAAAACGACATTAAATATTTTGGAGTTAATAGATTTGTGGATTTATGATTGCAAGCGGCTGTTGTTTTAATTATTTTAATTTTAAAAACTGAAGTTTTTTTTGCTGCGGGTTTTCTAAGAGTCAAGAGTTACCTTATAGCGAATCACTGTTAATAACAATAAACGAACGAAGGACAACCTGTTTTTTACAAACAAAGAACAGCATGCTACGTAGTTCTATTCGAATAATGTGGCTATACTCTGTCCAAGTACAGGGAAGATAGGATGTTTGTCTCTCAGTCTGGTTGCAATGACTTACATAAATCGGTCCCACTTTAAAGCTTTCACAGGGTTGCCGTAGTTTGTATGATAATTCGTCATAACTCAGAGAGAAAAACTAGTAGGGTTACCATCTTCAAATTTAAAGTAAAAATATTGCTGAACGAAATAAATTCCGTTTATGTTTTTATTTTTCCTTAAGGGCCTAATCGCTTTAGTTTGTTTTCCAAACAAAAAATAAAAACGAAAAACAAATCAAAACCAAAATTATATCAGCGTAATTCAATTTGTTCACTATAAATATTGTAAAACATAAAATACTAATTTCTAATATCACTGATTATTACCCGTCAGTGCATATCTTCGCGGAAATAGTAGCAAAAAAAGGATCATAAAATCTTTTCCAGGCATTTTCTTTACTGGGGAGGAGTGACCTGATGTGGTAAAACCCAACGACCAGCAATAAATGGTATAGGCTTACCTGCTTCGTCATTTCGATATTTTTGTATTAAAATTATTATGTAGCTACTTCGATCCACTTCCAGCTAAACAACAATTTATGCAACCACATATCTTAACATCAGCTAATATTTACAATTTGTATAAAATGTCAACCTTTTCCAATATATATAGGTTATATATATTTGCCGAGCAACTTTTGAAAACAAATTGTAGTAATAATATGACAACAACACTCAAACGGACGTACTAATAATCGTTTTTAACCTTCAAACTAAATATTTTGTATTTCATAACGGGTAATTTTACATGGAAAAGTTCACCATTGCTTATTTATTTATTTATTATAATATAACTATACTGGGTCTTACACATTTTATAAAATATACCTTCGTATTTTTATTGAGCCCAATAACCATTTTTAGTCCCGACTTTAAATTTTAGTGTTTACGTTTCAGTGCGTATATTTTACATGAAATTTCGCAATTGTGAGCTTGTAAATTAAAGTTGAGACTAAAATTTGTTATTAGTACGAAGCATTATTGTTAACAAAAAAGAATTTTATCTATATGTCAACTTTCTGCATTTGAAAAATTTGTCGGTGTCAGTGCATGCCAGAAGGAATCATCTGAACTATTCCGAGCCAAGAGATTCTGTTTTTTTTTTATTCCAGTGTGTGTAGACTATGTCCGAGACTATGTCCAATATTGCAATCGATTTAATGATTTTATTTAAACAGCTAAACTTAGTGGACCTAAAACTTGTACCAGTTTTTATAAAAAACTGTTGCGCCAAAAATTATATTTATTATAGCGTTTGTCTTCTCATTCACACGAACTAATATTATTTAGATACACACTACACATTTTGGTACGCATCCTCCATGTATTTTTATTATTAAAATCCAAGGAATATTTTCGTTGAAATTTTTTATGAAACCAATACATATCTTGAATAATAATCTTGAGGCAACATGCAAGTAGATTGTCTGTAGCCTCTCTTTAACATACACATGCAAACGTGTCTCTTCTTCTGATATCTGATTATCTAAATACAAAATGTATTATGTATATGTATACCTTTCACGCGCAAGTGAAGAAAAAGACAAAACGAAAAAGAAAAAAAGAAAACAATATGTGCTCAAAGAGCGGATTTATTGTGTCGAAATTAAGTCAACAAATGCGCAAACTAAACCTACGTGAAGTTAGCCCGCACTTTTTCTAGAATGAAAAACGTGAATTGCAGTTCGATAGACATTCGTTTGTAGTTGTTTGTAGTGAATTTTTTTTCGTTTGTAGTTCAAAGGTTAGAAAGTTAGAATCATTAGAAACAAATTTCAGCCCCCACTTTTGGCTATTTGAAACAAAAACAACAGCCAGTTGCGTTTGAAATCGTTTGTAGTTGTTTGTAGTGAAATTCTTTTTTAACAGAAATGTCTTATTTCCGAGATATAAGGACATTTGTGTTTGCACCTGTAACTCCGAATTTACAAAAAAGAGAAATAATTTAAAACCACTAGTGCATAAAGCATATCCTAACTTAAATAACTGCATTTAAAATTTCTGAATTCACTTAAGCGTCACTTAACAAAAAGCAATCAAAGTCAAAAAACGCATCCCTTTAGAGTTGCATACATATATGGGCTTCCCAACAACAACAAAACAACGGTAAACACATTTTCGCAAAGCACTCATCTGTGCCCATCGACATGAGTCACTACCTGTCAATTAGCAACAAGAACCAATCAATAAACCCCGATTTTATCCAACAATTTTTTCTATTCCTTCGAATAACATTAAAACCTAACCCCTTTGAAACAATTTATAACAACAAAAATGCATTTTCTGCAAAGCCTGTATTCCTGACTATCTAATCCAATTCAAATTTTATGATTTTATCACAAAGAAAAAAAATTAGATGAAACTTAAGCGAACACTACTTCGTCATATAAACTCATATGCATATTTCAGTTATTAAGCAACTCAAAATAGTGAAATCTATTTTTTTCTTATGCTTTCTGTTTCTGTTCGGCCGGTAACAGCTAAAGAACTTGTCAAAGAAATCAAAGAAGGCATAAACGTAAAAAAAGCCCCAGGGTACGATTTAATCACAGGGGAAATTTTAAAACAATTTCCTCGAAAAGGTTTAAAAAAAACTAGCGCAGATTATAAATGCTGCATTTAAATTAAGATATGTGCCAAGCATGTGGAAGGTCGCGGAGGTAATAATGATACCAAAACCAGGTAAACCACCTAGCGAAGTAGCCTCATATCGCCCAATATCGATACTACCAATGTTGTCCAAGCTATTCAAAAAAATGCTGGCAAAACGTCTGCAAAAAATTATTGATGAAAAATCGCTACTTCCAAGTCATCAATTCGGGTTTAGAAACAAGCACTCTACAATTGATCAGGTGCATAGAATCACAGATAAAATCGAAAAAGCATTTGAAGAGAAAAATGTGTACTCTACAGTATTTCTTGATATAGCACAAACTTTCGATAAAGTCTGGCACAAAGGACTGATATACAAACTACAAAAGCAACTGCCGAAGCAGTATTCGACCATTCTGGAGTCTTATATATCAGATCGATTCTTCAGAATTAAGCAAGATACAGAGTGCTCAACATTAAGAGAGATTAAAGCTGGTGTACCGCAAGGCAGTGTGCTAGGTCCAGTTTTATACCTACTCTTCACTAGCGATTTGCCTGAAAGTGTAGAAACCACCATAGCTACTTTTGCAGATGACACAGCCGTCCTTGCTGTGAGAGAAACTGTCGAAATAGCAACAAAAAAGCTTCAGACGGCAATAAACAATATTTCAGAATGGACCAAGAAATGGCAGATTAGATTAAATGACCTTAAGCCAGTTCATATTAATTTTACGTATAAAAACGTACCACACATTCCAGTCTACATTAACAACAATGTGGTAGAATTTTCTAATACAGCTAAATATCTAGGCATGACTCTAGATGCTAAACTGCGTTGGAAAGCGCACGTTAAGAAAAAAAAGATGAGTTGAACATGCGATACAGTAAAATGTATTGGCTTATTGGGAGATACTCATCCCTGTCCAACTACAATAAGTTATTGCTATACAAGCAAGTTCTAAAACCAGTATGGACCTACGGGCTCCAATTGTGGGCATCTGGGCATGCCAAACAAACTTACAAAAAATTCAGGTTTTTCAAAATAAAGTACTAAGGAACATAGTTAACGCACCTTGGTACATACGCAACGCCGATCTGCATAGGGATCTAAATGTTGAAATGGTTGAGGATGAGGTTAAGAAGGTTGCTCGGAGGCATAGAAATCGGCTTCTCAACCACACAGAAATAACAGAACTTTTAAATAATGACAATGTAATCAGGAGACTGAGACGGATTAAACCTCTTGATCTGTAAGATTTAGCTAGGGCTAAGAAATTAGGTATTGATTTCAAACAAAACAAGTTTAAAAATCCGACAAACGGCGGATTTATCTCTTTAAATTCATTAAACTATTCAAAATATAATTTGCTGATTAATCGTACGACTAGGTGCAATCTTTTTTCGGGATGGCTTATGCCAGTCCCTAGGGCGTTTTTTTAGATGAGTTAAAGTCCATCACTATTGCAGAAGCATCCCTCGCGTATAGCTCTGCAATGTCTTTCGATGATTTTTTACTTCCAGCGAATTCCCAACACAAAACAAAAAAAAAAAAAAAAATGCTTTCTGTTAGATGTATCTAATGGAGCAAAAAAAAAACCTCTTATCAATAGATAACGATTTATTGAAAATTTAAGAAAATGGCTGAAATCGTCTTCGCAGACTGATTTAAGGGGACGGATATTTCAAATGCTGCACAACTACAAACGACAAAAACTAGTTGGTTGTTAGAAAGCATGTGTGCTCTATCTAATAAAACCTTAAATGTCGAAATTGACCAAACCAAGAAGAATTTATAAGCAATTTAAGCAGGCGATATAAGACCGCGTTATCTTCGAAACGATACATTGCCGTGTGATGCAATTTCCTATTTCAACAGTTTTCCACCTCACCAATCTAATAAAACAAAAATTATACCAATCGGCCGAACGGTTTATGATTTATTTGAAATTTAAGCAAAATTTGGGCTTCTAATTTAAGGTCCCCATAACTCAAAAACTGTTAAACTACAAACGATGAAACTTTGCAAATCTATTCTCTGAACCCTTTTCTACATATGATATCAAACAGAAGACAGCCCACATTACTGGACACTTTTTATTCGCAATTTAAGGGGAGCCTATAATGGTCTAAATTGACCCATTTTTAAGCGATCCGATATTTCCATTGCAGTTCAGTGGAAAACGATTTTGGATCACTTTCTTAGAAGAGGGTGGGTTGTTGCATTAGAAAAAAAGATATTTCACCTTTCATAACTCGTTAGGAGTGGAAATATCGGATCGCTTAAAAATGGGTCAATTTAGACCATTATAGGGACCTTAAATTAGCAGCCCAAATTTTGCTTTCTAACCTTTGAACTAAATACAAACGAAAAAAATTTCACTACAAACAACTACAAACGAATGTCTATCGAACTGCAATTCACGTTTTTCATTCTAGAAAAAGTGCGGGCTAACTTCACGTAGGTGCAAACTAACTCGATGCAAACAAAAGTATGTTGTGGAAATAATAATCAAATCACTAAAAAACTAAAAAAAAATGCATTTTTGAGGATGTAAAAAAAAATGTAGGTGCAAAGAAAAAGGAACTTCTCGACGTATTAGTTTTATATGTAATTTGTGGAAATAGGCGTTTGAATGAAACTATATTAGTTCATTGCTTTTCCCGACGTTTCAGAAGGGATTGTCTGCCTTCTTCAGGGTATAATATTTAAAGAAGTTTAACTGCTTAGACAAAGAACAATAATAAAAATTAAGCAAACCTCTACCTGCATTCGCCCCTGCAGAGTACTATACTAATTGTATTCGATTGGGCTTCTTCAGATTCGCTCTCGGATTTCAGATTGTGTGTGTATACAAACGTCTCTTGCTCATTTTTGTGTTGATATTCATGTGATTCGAATATGTGTAGCCTTGGATACTTTTCTACACGATTTTCATTCACTGCTCAAATTTGTATTAAAACATTCGAAACTAATGATTTCTAAATATTTACCTATAAGAAAAATAATTTTCAAAAATAAATACACAATGCAAGGTTTTTTTTGCTATAGAAGCAATTATGTATTAACATTGTATTGGTAAATCTGAGAAAAAAATCCAGATTCGCAAAAGTTCTCTGAAATCTGAAAAAGATTGCTTTTTTGTTGAAAACTATTAAAATTGTCATGAACAAAATACGAAACAGTTTTTTTTTTGTGTGTTTGGAGGTTCGCTGGAAGGGAAAATCATCGAAAGTCATTCGAGAGCTAGTAGGTATGCGAGAGATGTTTCGACAATAGGGAGAGCCTTTCAGCCGATCTAAAACTTCTGACTTTTGCCAAACGAATGTGATTGCGCCTAGCCGTTCGACTAATCGAAAGATCCCTCGTTTGTAGAATTTCGGAACTTTTTTGTTAGAAAATATATAGACTTAGCTAATTTTTATAGTATATCAACCTGTTTTATCCGCCTTAATCTTCTGATTACACTGCCTGTATTTAATAATTCGGTTGTTTCTAAGCTAACGTGGTTGAGAAGCTCTGTGCATTTAAGCAACTTGTTCGACTTCTTTCTACACTGTTTCAATATCTAGATCCGTATGTAGATCAACGTTGTGCGTGTACCAAAGTGCATTGACTATGAATATGTTCCTTTGTAATATTTTTGAAGGACCTGAATTTTTTAGAAATACGTTTGACGCAGTCATACCCACAACTGGTGTCCGTAGGTCCATACTGAGTGCAGAATTTGGTTTTATAGCAATAACTTATTGTTATTGTGGTTGAACACGGACGGATATCTTCCAATAAGTCAATACATTTTACTGTATCACATGATTCACAAAAAGTGAAGTTTCCAATTTGTTTCTTCCAGCTGTTTTCTTGTCTAGTAAAATAAAAGTGCGAGATTTGAGTAACTGCCACAAAAAAAAAAAAACTTTTGAGCTCAGTCACCCTGCATAAATTTCTCCAACTAAAATCTCCAAGAAAATATTTCACAGCACTTTTTGGAGAGGAGTGCAAATTTCACTTCACTCGAACAGCGTGCCCAGCCCTAAATTTTGACAGCGCTGTGGATAAATGTCTCAGAAAGCAGATGTTCTTTGAAAATAACTTACTTCAAAAATGCAACTCTCTCTAATTTAAACCATTTATGATTATAAGTACTCCTCGTCGAGGTATTTATTAAAAAAAAACCTCATTATTGCTTACTTCTACCGTTCTCCGCAAAACAAAAACGCAAAAGAACACAACGATCGGTCAAAATTTAGCTTGAGAAAATGTGCCGCCCCATTAAAAGGGCACGCTAAATTTTGACAAATACACGATGTACATTTTGAAACAAAAGTCGGATTTTTTAACTCGAGCAGCGTACCACCTAGATAATGGGTTCAGCTAAATTTTGGCGAGAATTTTGTATGGGAGCGAAAATTTAGCTCGAGCAGCGTACCACCATTAAAGTGAAAACAGTTTTTTTTTTTTTTTTTTTTTATAAATTCCCACGCCCAGTTGGCTGACACTGCGACCAGAAAGATCTATTGTATCAATTGGGGATAGGTTATTCTAAGAGACTAGTGACCTCCCCGATGAAGGTCAATAAGTCCTTAGTAGCAGAGTTCGCTATGTCTGCTGGCGAGCGAGTCTCTCGGTTAAAGACGCGTTTTCTTAACCAATGAAGAGCCGGACAGTCACAAAGGATGTGCTCAGAGGATTCAACATCCTCCAGACAGAATCTGCATTCTGTTTCCGGACATAGGTTCATTTTGTTGAGGTGATATCTGAGGCCACAATGACCTGTGAGGAAGCCTGTAAGCTTTCTTATATTGTCCTTGCTGAGTCCAAGGATTTCTTTGTATGAATAAGGCCTAATTAAACGTTTGGATTGTCTTAGACCTGGGACATGTTCCCAGTGTTCGAGACGAAGTTGTTTTTCCCAATCGTTAATTTGTCTTAGCGCAGTAGTCCAATTGACTGTGCAGTAGGGTTCTGGTCCACAGAGGAGGGATTCGGAACCAGCTCTAGCTAATCTATCGGCCTGTTCGTTGCCTGCAATACCCCGATGACCCGGCACCCAGCCAAGCCTTACCTTGTTGTGCTTGGATAGGGCTTGCAGAGCCTCGTGACAGCATTTAACTGTTCTGGAGTCCATTGTATTGGACGCCAAAGCTTTTAAGGCTGCCTGACTGTCTGAGAATATTTGAATGATTGCGCCTTTCATACCTTTTTTGGATATTAGGTTAGCGCAAATTTCTATAGCATGGATTTCCGCTTGGAAGACCGTGGGACACATTCCCATGGATATCGAGATTTTGGTGTTGGGCCCAAAGACACCAGCTCCAACTCCGGAATCCATTTTTGATCCGTCGGTGTACCATACTAAGCTTTTTGGGTCAAGTGTCGGAACACCATTAGTCCAAGAGGCACGTTCAAGTATTTCTACTTCGTACAACTTCCCGAAGCTGTATTCCCTAACCATAGTGTCCGGGAGTGAGCAGAACATATTCAAGTTTGGGATTAGGTTGAGTATTTTCAGATGTCCCACATGGTTAACTGATTTAAACCTATATTCTAGCTGCAGTTTGATTGCGCATCTAGCTGCAGTCTTCATAATGAAGTACTGCAAGGGTGAGAGCCCAATAATGGCTTCAAGTGATGTTGTAGGACAGGTGCGCATTGCACCTGTGATACCGAGACAGGCAATCCTTTGAAGCTTCTGAAGCTTGTTTGCCGTGGTTCGTTCAAGTACTTTTGGCCACCAGACGATTGCCGCGTACGAGATAATGGGTCTTACCATCATGGTATAGAGCCAGTGTATCATTCTGGGATTTAGACCCCAAGTTCTGCCGTACAGACACCTACTGGCCCACATGGCTCTAGAGGCACGTTCTATGGCAGACTTGATGTGCAAGTTCCAGTTTAGTTTCTTATCTAGGATGATACCTAGATATTTAACTTCGTTGGAATATGTTAAAGTAGTTCCGTTCAGGATAAGGGGACCTAAATTGACAAGTCTCCTTCTGGTGAAAGGAACTAGAATAGTTTTGCTAGGATTGATGGATAATCCTTCCGTAGTACACCATTCTGAGACATGTAGTAGAGCACTCCTCATTCTACTATTATTAGTACACCTCCTTGAGGGCATCCTCTGACTGCTGTCACTGACACAGCCACTTCTCCTGACGAGGATGTTATTTCTCGATTTACCAGCATGGCTCGGATCCAGCGGTTCGTCGAGTCTTCGATACCTTTACAACTGATTGCCCTAGCAATCGAGTCGTATCATGTATTGTCGAAAGCACCCTCAACATCTAAGAATGCACCTAGGGCAATTTCCTTGTGGTGAAAGGCGTCTTCTATCTTTTTGACAAGATGGTGAAGAGCACCTTCAGTGGACTTGCCTTTACTGTACGCAAACTGATTTGAGTGTAGAGTGAAAACAGTTAAACAAGAATCGAATACAGCTAACTCCCACCGGCTGGACTTTAGAAAATCTTCCAGATACGTATTAATCCAGTCAGATGCGACTTGATTATAGATATAGGGTCGGCGGCGGAAAATCTAAACATTAGAACTATGGATGGTCTTCACTGTCACTGGAATAATGCCACGATGCTTATGGCGTAAAAGGTATTTAATCAGTTTTCTTCATATTTTTTTTAAATAACTCTATCATGGAAAGCACACATATTAAAAGCTTCAATTATGTAGCGCAATGCTTACATAGATAGGTGTTAGAGTCTGCTTCAAATCACCAGTCTGTCTCAATCTCATCCACAATTGACATTTTGTTACTTGTTAATCTGCGCGGAATGTTGTAGTCGACATTAAATTAAAATTTTGATAATATTTTTATCTGTCAAACAACCTTATTTATTAATAAACCGGACTACACGAATATCATATATACATAATATTATATATATATAACAGAAAATGTGATATGCGTTATGGTTTAAATAACGCATTATCTTTTCAACAACCTGTAATCATACAGAAAATAGAACTTAAGCATAAAAATAGTTTCATCAAATCGACATACACATTTGCAGAGTGTTTTTGGAGATTACATTTTGCTTATCTGGATCACTTTTATACCCCATGAACACCGAGCCGAAAACCGGGTTTTTGCGAAAACACTCAAAAACTTCATCGAAAAGAGAAGTTTTCCCATAATTACATATATTTCAGTTTTCAAAACGAGTCATTCAATGTTGTTTTCCACGAAAACAACTTCCAATCGTTGGGTTCTTGATACAAAAACAGCTTCAGCGAAACAAATGTCACAACACACAGCATTATATTAAATCATTTTCCAAACTTAATTGGTGGGCATATATTATTTTTAAATGGTATGAATTAATTTTATTTGTTAATTAATGCTATCAAAATTTATAATCAAAATAGTTTACACAGAAGTTTCACGACTAGCACAACTGATTGAATCCTCAAACTAGTTGGTGTTCGCTGTGAATGCATCCATGAGTTTTCGACGAAAACACCATTTTCGGTGTGGTGTGAATAGGGTTTTAATGTCAGTTTCATTACTATATCGCCTTATTCAGTTATATCCTCAATTACCAATTTTTGATGTAATCTTTTGTAGGTGACAGCAATATTTTGTCAGCTTTAACAGTGACCTCATCCAATTATTTATAAAAGTTCTATCGTTTTATCGGACAAAACGATCACGCATTATTTACGTAACATCGTTTGCTGGACGATATCTATATTTTACTTAAATGAAAAGCAAAAATTGATCTTCACTATCGTGTTTTTTTAGCGACTCGTAGTAAGAATTTAAAATGGTTTTCTGTTTTACTAAAAAACAACATGGATAAATACTTTTACGCCTTGGTCAAGTCTCTCCCAACCATTTCTTTGTGTCGTTTATTTTTGAGACTAGTAGCAGGAATATACAATTTGGTTCTTATTTTGGTGGCTTAATTGAGAAACTGTTTTGACTTTTGAACACTCGGATGGTTGTGAGAAGTTTGCAGTTGGTAGAGTATTTTGGTGTTATTTTTTTGTTGATTTAAACTACATATTTAAATGAAAATATCTACCAAGACAATAAAGGGAATACAATAAGATGAAACACTAAAATTCACCATACGATGAGTATATATATTTTTTTATACTTATACCTAGGCTAGGTATATTTTAAAAATTACATCGGCTTACCTTTGACCATATCAGCAATACACTGGGGCGTAGTTGCTGGTGGTATTTGTAAAATCTTTTTAATATCTTTCATTGGGACAAGTGCTCTTGATAAATCTCCAGACTTGTATTTAACATATTCTTTACGTAAGTCACTAAATCTACAATAGTATGAGGGTAGTTCTAAGTCTTTGGCACAAGCTTCTGGATGTAAACATTGGCGTATTGGAAATTGTCCATCGGTTATCAATTTAAAGTTTGACACCGAATCAGGATCAATGGAGAGAGAGCGTAAATATTCATCGAACTGTAATAAAAGAAAAGAAATAAAAACTTTAAGTACATATTAATCACTATACATATATAGTTATACATATTTTTATTTTGATAAAGGCAGCGTAAAAGTTGCCATCGTATGTTAACTTGGTGACTTCTTCGAATTTTTTTTAAATATATAAGTGGGTAAACAAAATTTGATTTCAATCATCGCTTAATTTTTGTCTGCCGGAAAAATAATCGAATGGGAGTTAAATTTTTTATAAATGATAAAGAAAACAATAAAACTCTAAATTTATTCGTACTTGTCTCAGTTTATCTTGACTTTTTAAAAGGTAACACAAATAAAAAATAAATCCTTGGCCAAGATATAAGAACCTAGACCTTACTTCCTGCTACCATATATGTACTATTGTTCTCAAACGTGGATAAGTATAGGTGTATTACAAAGATCCTACTTCAACTAGTTTCGAATAAAGTGTCACACAAAGATTAGATTTTAAGTAAAATAGAAACTTTTTGTGCAACAAGTGCTTGGTTCGAACATGTGAAGGGATACAATTACACACGAACGAAAAAAAAATATTTTGAGGCATTAAGTTAGTTGCAAAACCCAGAAAGTTCTCGAACGATTTCTTTACGTATCTTTACTAATCATAATTTTTAAGATTCACACTAAATATCTTGTGGGTCATATTGAAAATTTACCAATTGTGATTTCGAAAAATTTAGCCTGGGGACAGAGTATGAACGATCGTCTGAACGATATCGTTTTTGAAATTTTTTCGATTTATTTTGTGATATCGTCAGAGTCAAAGAAGAGAAAAGAAATTCAAAAAACGTTGTAAGCAGAAAACCTGTCTGTAATATACATACATTTTAAATATTTAGTATTTTCTTATTAACCAACGCGTCTTTAAAACACATAGATCAACTATGTAATAATTAATAATTTATTGTTGCCGCATGAGGCTTTCAGCCTTAGCAATCTGTAAAGGTGTCTTTCAAATTGTCCGTCCTCGACTTTAAACCCATTTCATTAAAATATGTAGATATTCTTTCTTTCATTTGAAAAACAGTTCTTACAGTGTTCATTTCTTGTTCGTTTTTCCGCCCCCTTTTTACACACTTTTAGTGTTCTCTTTATGATGACGACGAAACTATAAATTGTTCCTTCAAACCCATTTCCTTACAATATGACTACAGCCATCAAATAATTCTAAATTGTTTATCCACCTGTGGCTTTGAAAGCTGTCACACGTCAGAGCAAGAAGAAGTTATCCACATCTTTCGCATCAACTTGGCCGTGCCAAGATTGCGAAAAAATTCTTAAAGCAAACTCATCACTTCGTTAAAATATTGTCTAAAGAATTCCTCAAACCCGTAGTGAACGCTGTCCAAAAGTGGTCCCCCTTTCAACGAGTTCGTGTGCTCTTACAGAATCAAGTCATTGTCTTGCATTTGCTAGTTGCCTATCTTGGAATTTTACTCTAATCCTGTTAATCTATCGAAGTCGTCTCGAAGCTATCACTCGAAAATACCTGGAACGCAGTCAGATGAATATATTCCTTTTTCCACCGACTCTTCCCAGACTTAGTAGATTGCACGTTGTTTTATAACTTTACACTACTACCCTTTTCACACCGAGCTGAAAACCGTGTTTTCGTCGAAAACTAGTCGATGTATTCCCACCGAACACCAACAAGTTTTAATTTGACGTTTCAATGAGACACTAGTTGTTAAACTGCGGTACTATTTTGGTTAACAATTTCGATCGCATTAGTTAACATACAAAATGAGTTAATAATAAAAATTATTTTTGGCACAACAGGTCCGTAGGGACCCTAGGCCTAGCTTCTCACAACCATTCGGTTTGTGTGAGTTTTCATTTTTTGGAACGAATGAAAGGGATCTACAATTTTATGCCGATTCCAAACGGCTAATTTAGAAACTCTTTCAAGACAGTTATACTCTCGGATGTTTGTCAGACGTTCGCGAGAGGTGGCGCAGTGAAAAAACCCTGAGTTGGAATTTGGGTTTTTGCGGGATTCGAACCTGAACCCCTCGCTTAGTAGTCCAACACACTAACCACTAAGTCTACCTAAAATAATATTAGTCCATCAAATAACTCGTTTTGGAAACTGAAATATGTATGGGAAAACTTCTGTTTTTGATGAAGTTTTCGAGTGTTTTGGCGAAAACGTGAGAAAGGGTATAAGGCTTGTAGATTCCGAATCCAGTGTGTTGTGACTTAATGATAAACCTTGCGAAATGTTAACTCAAACCTGTCTTCTAAGTTTGACCTTAACGATTTATTGATAAACGCTCTAGTTCTGGATAACTATATTTGTAAGTATTGGATTTAAATCTTAGGATTAAGTTGTTATTGATTTAAGCAATTGTTATAGTTTGTATGAAGACGAATAAAGCGACGTTTTGTAGTACCAAAAATGTTGACTGACCGACACCTCACAGCGAAGGCCATTATTTTCCGACTTTATTAGTATTATTATTATTTATTAACCAATAATTATAAAATATACAGGTTAATCTTAAAAGGTAACACAAACAATTTTCCGACTTGCTCTATAGATTTTTACTTATAACGAACTTTTGTGATGTAACGAACCAATTTTGTCATTCATTCAGCATGTTCGTTATAAGTGGAGGCTACTGTATATACGTCTTTAACACAAGGCGTGTTTTTTTGAACTTCGATCTCAGCAAAGCAAAGCAAAGTAGGATTTTCAGCACTCCATCTATTGCGAGTCTCGAAAGTCTAGCGTAGCTGTTGTAATTGTGTGATGAAAATCCTACTTTACTTTGCTTTACTGAGATCGAAGCTCAAAAAAACAGGGCTACTGTTTATGAAGATTTTAATAAAATTGCCAAGACACTTCTAAGAACTCCACACGGGTTAATGCCAACGGGTCCTGTACATGCAATAACCATAAAAATAAATATTGTTTAATCGAATTATGATCATTTTGTCTTAATCTTTACGTTCAAGCCGTTTCTCTATTTCATCACAACTAGTGAACTCATAACAAAAAGAAAAAAACACACTCACACGCCGTTTGATAAGAAGTAACTGATGTAGGTACATTTCCAAACACGAACAGAGTGGAAAAAGTGGTCAGTAACTGGAGTGTGGCCGGTAACTATCCGGCTTCCCTATGAATTGAACTGTGTGAACTAGAAGTGCACATTCAGTTTCCTTTGACAATATCTATAAGTAGGCAAATTAAGTTATTACGTATGAATAAATATTCGCGGCATTACAAATGGATGAAAGTCTATAATTCCAACATCCTGTTTAAAGAGCAAAAGGCACCAATTAAAACCACATACAAAGTTGATCAAGTTTTTGCTTATCATCGTGCACAGGAATCATTAGGTAAGCATGATTTTTAATTCGTTTGCCTTAAAACGTCATAACGATTATTATTCCTGCTTTTCACCTTAATAAGGGTAATGCGGTTTTATCTTAATTTCCCTGCTGATGAAAATTTAAACACTCTAATAGCTCTCTCCATTGACCTAAGGGGATCTACAAGATATATATAGAACTAACACGTTACGTGAATTGTGTGTACGAATAGATGTTATTTTTCTTTTTTAGATATCTGCGAAAACAAACTCTTTACAATTGCACATGTGAAGGCTACATAAATTCTTACGAGTTGAGTCAATAATGGGCTGCGCAGCACATGACAGCGTTTTCTGCAAATATTGATCTAACAATTTCCGAGATTTTAGGGGATATACGTTCAAATATAGGGAGGTGTTTAATGGGCTTTTACTGCTCTTCACATCCCCATCAATTGACAGTTTTCCAATTAATTTATTTGCATACTTGCACGACCATATACTGGCAATCTCGGATAAGTGAAATCTTAAAAGCACTTATCTGGCGTACCATAATAATAAATATCTTATCGCAGCACGCTGTTTTTTTCCTCACCAGGGATTTTGCAATTCAAAAAACATTAAGCAAACTTCGATCAGTGAACAGTTTTCATTTGACAGTATATGACACCTCAATCCTCAAGGACGGAGACTAGGTGGGTGAACCAGACGAACTGTGTCATTTCAAGGAAGATTTGACCAATCTACGATAATGAAAGAAATAACTTCCTAGCCAGACTAACGGCAATTAGTACGGCCCATTGGTCTTTAAAGCAACTCACACAGCCAAGGTTAACATTCCCCATAACACCCACATTACGACCAAAGTATCCATTTCATCTTTTTGTGAATCCAGAACAGAGAGAATCATGCTGAATAGCCGATAATGCCTCTCTATGCTCGTAGGTATCCTAACGGCACACAACACCCTTCGGTACCACATGAAGGAAATGCGACTGACCCAAGAAGAACTTTGCAGAGGCTGTGGTGATAAGGAAGTTATAGAGGACACAACTAACTTCCTATTTTACTCTCCAAGTCTCCAACACTCCAAAAAACAAATTCCTTGGCAAATTCTTCTTACACAATATGAACGAGCTATTTAGCACACCAACGGAAAAAATCCTGAAATTCATTAAATCCTCATGATGGTTTGTATGGAATGACACAGTAAGTAATTAATTAACTAATTGATGACAAGACTTACAGAATAGGTAACTACGGGTAAGGAATAAACCTTTTCGCCCCGACGGATACCACAATGGGTCAATTTTGATCTGTGTGTAGCGAGGAACACTCCCCGCTAAAGCCCACCAACCTCTCCTAACCTAACCAACCATATGACGCTGGGTGGTAACTAATTCAAAACATATATAGGTAGACGGCGATTTGTACACGAGATTTCTTCGATAAGTAGATTATTGCGATTATAATATGTGACAGCCAAAAGTTGTCAGTTAGTCAGGAACTGTACTGTGGCCCGAAAATTGTCAGCACAGGGAAGAAATGTTGTTTGACATAAGTGCCATTGCAAAATGACACGATCAAGTGACTAATTGTAATTACTGTGTGATCAGCTGTCACTCGCTGTTGGGACTGAGTGAACAATTAAATGTCTTTCATTAAATTATGTTCAGTGACATTGCACGAATTTCTGCATTGTCACGCATCTCTCACAAGTGGTACATTTTTCCATGTTGTTTTTTTGGTTGTCTGAGGAAATGATCGCATTTTAAAATTTTGAAAAGCAGTGAACAAAACGTGTGTACAGTGCAGTGGAAAACTATTTTTTATGACTATGTAAGAAGAGGGTGGGTTTTTGCATTAGAAAAAATATATTCCACCCTCCATAGCTTCATAGCAATGGAAATATCGGATCGCTTAAGAATGGGCGAATTTAGTCCATTCTAGGCTCCTCTTAAATTTCGAGAAGAAAGTGTCCAGTAATGCGGGCTGTCTTGTATTTTATATCATAAGTAGAAAATGGTGCAGAGAATAGAAATGCTAAATTTCATCCTTTGTAGTTGAACAGTTTTTGAGTTATGGGGACCGGAAATTAGAATTTTGCTTAAATTTCATAAAAATCATAAACCTTTAGGCCGATTGGTATGGTTTGTATTTTATTAGATAAGTAAAGGCGAACACTTTCCAAACAGAAAATTTGATCACTCTGCTTGCCACGGTTTTAAGGGATTGACATTTTTTTCAAATGATTCTAACATTCTACAAACGAAAAAAAAATAACTACAAACAACCACAAACGAAACCCTAACCAACTGCAAACACAGTTTTTCGTTTTAGAAAAAGTGCGGGCTAACTTCACAAAAAGTTAAGCGCAATTTCGCTTAAATTTCATGTAAATTACAAACCGTTAGGTCGATTGATACAATTTTTGTTTTATTAGATTGGTAAGGTGGAAAACTGTTGAAAATATAAAATTTCATCCCTCGGCATTGTACCTACCGTTTCGAAGATAACGCGGTCTTATAACGCATATAAATTCATTTTGGTTTGGTCAATTTCGACATTTAAGGTTTTATTAGATAGCATACATGCTTTCTAACAACCAACTAGTTTTTGTCGTTTGTAGTTGTTCAGCATTTGATATATCCGTCCCCTTAAGTCAGCGAGGACGATTTCAAACATTTTCTTAAATTTTCAATAAATCGTTATCTATTGATAAAAGATCACTTTTTGTTATTCCATTAGATACTCATACATTCAATAGAAAGCATTAGAAAAAAATAGATTTCACTATTTTGAGTTGATTAATAACCGAAATATTGATATAAGTTTATGTGACGAAGTAGTGTTTGCTTAGGTAAGTTGCATCCAAATCTTGTTCTTTGTGATAAAATCACAAAATTTAAATTGGATTAGATAGCCAGGAATACAGGCTTCGCAGAAATTGCATTTTTGTTGATATAAATTGTTTAAAAATGGTCAGTTCTTAATATTATCGAAGGAATAGACAAAATTGTTGGATTAAATTGGGGTTTATTGATTAGTTGTTGTTGCTAATTGACAAATAATGTATTTGGGCACGGATGGAAGCTTTGCGAAAATGTGTTTACAGTTGTCTTGTTGTTGTTGGGAAGTCCATATATGGATGGAACTCTAAAGGGATGCGTTTTTTGACTTTAATTTCGTTTTATTAAGTAACGCCTTAGTAAATTTAGAAATTGAACTACAAACGTTAAAAACAAATATTACAATACTACTATCGAACTGCAATTCTCGTTTTCTTTTCTAGGTAAAGTGCGGGCTAACTTCACGTAGGTGTAAACTCGACCTCTGTCATAACCAGAAAAATGTGGTAGGTATATAATAAATAGATAACAGAGAATATCGTACCAAGAAAATGAAAGTCAGCACAGGAGAATGCGGTGGCAAGGAGGAACAGACGGACACTCAAGACTCAACACTTTCTTTGCTACTGATCAGCACCAGCCTCTGCCACAACAGAAATAAAATCCTGGAAATAAATCAAGCCTAAAAATTCAATTAAATATAAACATGAGAGATAGAAAATTTCCCTTCGCTATCACTATTTCCCTTTTATTGTGAATGGTCCAGAACTTACCACCAGCGTTGCCGTTTGACGCTCAGGACCTTTGAACCCCACTTATTGAAAAATTTTCAAAATGTTCTTTCAGTTTAAGTATGATTTAATTCTTAATTGAGCGAAAAAGAATCAAAGCATATGAAAAGAGGTAGTTCGTGATAAATAAATTTGTTTCTTATTAAAAATAAATGTCTTCGTTGATCTGTTTTCTTTTTGTTTATTAGTATTTTATGTGGTGGATGGTGGCACCCCTTAATCGGCCCCTTTTTGAAATTTTTCAGCGGCAACGCTGCCTACCACTACCAGTTTCTTTGGAATACGTCGCATACCTTAAGATTTAAAAAAATACATAGTCAATATTATTAGAGAAGACGCAAACAAACAACTCGTTGCATTTAGCTTGGGGCAAGTAAATGCAATAACTGCAAATCTTGATGATTCTTAAATCAATCTATAAGTACTATGCAAACATTGACACAATGATCAATATCCGCAATTCCACTAATGACTTGCAAAAAGGTTACGATCACTGCTTTCCTTAATGAAACTCACATTTCTATATTCCTTATCGCATTGCATCAGCTTTTGATCTTTTTAATCGCATCGCTGCTCAAAGATCTTAACAAAAGCAAGTAAGAATCAAGTAATCTCTCTTATTCATCTGAAAGTCTATTAGTTAAAAGTTCGATAAGATTAATCGAAGCACAACTTCTTATATCTTATCGGCAATGGCCACACCGTTGCCGTCCATTTATTGTTGAAGGACTGATGTAATTGGAATAAATATAGGGGGCATTCTGTCATTCACAATGATGATTTATACAAATTGCCACTGATGTAAGTACATAATTTGAAAATTGCATTGATAACCGTACACCGTTTCTATGCATATCGTACCTCGAAATCTGATAAAGCTAATTGCTGTTGTCCGAAATGGCCATCACTTTAATCTGACAACAGTGATTGTGTGCTTGCTAGTGTTAAAGCAAAAATAATAATAAAATAAGTCAAGGAATAGATAACTCAAAGCATTGACTTATTATTGTCACATATAGACAAAAATACTAACGGGCTAGACGCGCTAAGATTACTTTCATTTCAAATTTGTATGTGCAAATGCGCTAGTAAAGGATTAACTTGTGTTTTTGATTTATTTAAAAACAACAATGTAAACATATGTGTTTTGGGGCGGATTGACGTACGAAAGATATCCATCTTTTTAAATTTATTAATCTCTGTCCCATCCCAGAGAACAACTGCCTTGGAAGAGCTTCGAGAGCAATTCAGCCGTTTGGACTAAAATAAAAATTATTCATAAAATAATTACAGGTCCAATTCCAATGGTCACAAAAATAAAAAGGCACAAAACGAACGGTTGTAAGAAGATAGGCTGAGGGCATTTACATGAATCTGTTGCGCAAAATATTTATTTATATATTTTCTTTGTATAGCTAGTTGATCACACTTTTTTTATTCAAATAAAAAAACGCTTAGATCATGCATCATAGTACTCCAAAACTTAATTGACTACTGAATTCACCTGACAGTCATTGGATGTAGGTATAAGGTCTTAAAACAACACCATTAGAAAGAAAAAAAGAAGGAACTAGTCGCATAGAAATAATAGCCAGTTCATTCATTTCAGAATTAATTCAAATCTCACGTAGGAAACGTGTTAGCTTATCGCATCGCATTGAAAATAAATACAATTTGATCTACTAAAATTTGTATGGCTTTACTTAATTCGGGATACGTAGAAACTGACAAAAGTTTAAATTCTCGCTGAAAAATATAAAGTGCACATTTAAACCATTCGACAGTACAGTTAACGATATTCTGGCAACTATATTTGTACTGCCAGACTAAAGTAGATTATTGGTAGGGTCGAATGTCTCTTGTTACGTAGAAATAAGAAAATATGGGAGAATGTGGTAATTTTGTACGTCCTTCATAATTGGCTTGAGCAGCAGCGCGCTGTTAAAATTTCGTAACTAAGTTCACATTTCGTACATGTGTATGAGTAAGAAAATGGACGTTACCGTCCTATTTACATTTAGTCCTGGACTACTGTAATATAGTCGACTGAAGGTAACTACATTTTTGATTGTGCCCATTAAAAACTAATGGCTTTAAAAAGTGCCCTGGTTGCTGTCAAAGTTGCGCTGTTTACGTCGCAGTGCCAATCTGCTTCTGCCATTTTTGCAGTTAACAATAAGAGTTTTCACTTAACCTAATAATTAATACTAGCATCGCTTTTATAAGTATGTGTACTAAAAAACGTACTACAATTATTTTCGTTATTTATTTTCTGTTTTTTATAAACGAAACGAAAAGAGCGACATCTATATATCGAGAAAAAAATTAGTAAGTGAGCTGCTCCAACGGAAACAGACTCCAATCGAAGATGATTTATACAAACATATTTTAAATAGGTACGTTACTATAGTAATATGCTGGCGACAAATAATAAATAATTCCCCTAAATAAATTCCTTACAATTACTGCTTGATTTTAGGGGCAGGTAAATTGCATACCTGTATGGGTAAATGATTCTCTCCAACAGGTTCTAATCTAATCGTCATTTCATATTAAATACCTCGGATGTTCACGTATTAATATAATGATGATATATCTCTCCTCAGGATTTTTGCTTATTAGTTCGCCTTCATCAATATCACTTTTGTTTGTGAGTTCTTTTATAAATGAACATTTTTAATTTTAAAATTATGGCTAGCGTCATTTCTTAACAAATTCTTGGTTTCAATGCACTGAACATTTTCCAACTGAAGTCGATTTCGGCATAAATTTGTATATGAACAAATTCTTTCCATACAAGCCGAAGAATGTGGTATTGAAAGTATGAATTGAGTTTGTTAAGAAACTTAAAATCACCAATTTAAATTTTAATGAGGGTAACCGGATTAATAACGCTATCAATTTTTGAAATTTTATCATCAATAAAATAGTACATATTAGGTTCATATTTAGGTAATAGAAATGAAATTGTATTTCAAACCCAAACATCCAAACATTTGCGAAGTGATGCGGCATCACTGTTTGCTTCCAATGCTGATCGAATATGGCGTTTGAGTTTTAGAACCATTGTTTAGGTACCTACATCAAACATTTTAATGTCAAGACGGAAGTTTTGCTCATAAAAGTTTAAATCGATAACTACGATCGCAAAGACGATAAATTTATATTTATTATGTCTGAAGCAAGAAGAAACCGGTCGAAACGCGTATACTGGCAGATTTAAAAGAAGGGAAGTTCCTTAAATTTGAGCCTATTTCAAAGTTCTAGAATAATATCGAGACGATGTACCTACTCCAAAATCATTGTAGAATGTGCCGCTCACCCTTACTTTTCTTTCTCTTCCGACATTTTTCTTATTTTTTTTTCCAGCGAATCAATACATGACGTTGAAAGTGATGCCAATAGTTGCATCAATGTACATTTTGCAAAGCATCATGACCGACCATCATGATGCCAGTGATACGTTACTGAATTTACACTTCACGGAGGTCTTCCGAAAAAACCTTGCAATAATGTTTTTCTGTAGCTTATGTTTTAGTATTTCATGATTTGGCACATTGTATCTTTTAAAGAAGGATTGTAACTGCGTAACTTTTGAAGCAAAAATATGTTTGGTAAATTGTAACCAAAAGATACAATTGTATCCGCTTTTCCATCACTGGTTGGGATTCGAGCCTAAATCACTGTGGATCGTCTGCTTAAACTATTCTTCTGTAGTGGAAATAATTTAAACCAGTCCTTTTATTTATGGCACCCACTGTGTATGCGATTACATTTCATATACAAAACCTGACAGTTGTTTTGCGAAGTGGTAAATTTCTGCCGTTTACCCATGAATAATAATAATAATAATAATAATCGCCTATTATGCTCAACTTCGAGTGAATGAAATAATCCAAAAAATAGTCGTCATTTTCTTTGAAGCACTAAACTGTGTAAAGTTCAGGTTGTTATCTGAACTATATTTGCGATATAGTCTTCCTTTTTTTCTGTAGATCACCCTCAAATGACAGATTTGTCCAGTGCAAATGCTACAGCTCACAGAATTCTAAAAAAAGACGCATATCTGCATACTATGCATCGCTTTGCATGCTTCCCCAATGTAATTCCAATATCTTTCACTTCATTCACTCAATTCAAATATTTTACTCTTCAACTTGACTCTTTAAAACAGAAAAGAAAAACACGGTTTTTAAGAGAATTCTCTCAATCCTCTTGGCATGGCAGCCAACATAAACATACCCAAAACTAATTTCATAAGTTCTATTTAAAAATTAAACTCTGCCCACCTCTTTAATCGCCTCGCTAAGAGGTTTTCCAGCTGCTTGTGCAATCGCTATTGGAAGATCGACACTTGTCGGTGGTCCATTCACAATCTGTGGACCATCCCCCAAAAGGGGTGACGACGGAACTGGAGCTATTGCATTCGTTGTGGTTGGTGAAGTCGCAGTCGTAGCAGCCGTATTAGAAGTATCCGAACTAGTCGAAATTGATCTGTCCTTGCCGAATTGTCCAATCGGTCGCACAAGAATTTGCTTCACTCCAATGATCTAAAAATAAAAACAAAAAAACGGAAACATAAAAAAGTGTTTTTAGCTTTCGTCACTGTATGTAGTTTGGTAGGCGGTGTAGGCTATTGCTGTTCATGTAAAATTCATCGAAATCGAATTATAAATACGAAGACAATATGCAAATAATGCTCGAAAAAACCTGAGAGAAATAATGTAGGTACGCGTGTGGAGTGTGTACGCTTGCACTTTGAAGAAGGAGCGCTCGTTGCTTCAACACATCGTCAGACAAAATTTAATATTTATTAGTTCATCATGGTTAATTCAGTGGTATACTGTGCGGGAACGCTTACTGTAATAGGGGGTCAGGATTTGGGGTTATAACCTGCACATGCTCATTATTCAATTGTCGCTTTGGGTTTTAATAAAATCTGAATGGCAAATTAGAAGCCAGCTTGTCGGGCGCATCTTAAATGCCTATGTGCCCTGTCGACGGCAACTTAAATTCAAACCAACGACTAACGGGGTATCCTGGGTAGCTACTTTACAATAAAATGGACTAGATGATTAGGTACATTACAAACATCTAGTCCATTTGTAGTACTTAGGGCTCACCCCAAAGTGGCATGATTAGATAGTGCTGAAGGATTTATCGCCTAATAACGAGTTGCTGATATTGTAAAAAAAAATCGTGACAATGCTTACGATGATTAAGCAAAAATTGAACTTTCATAACAGAATCGCTGTGCACTTGTTGCGAGCTAATAGAAACGATTAGAGTTTGTTTATAATTGAGTTGGCTGTTACAAAAGAACAAGCCTACAGCGACCTGAATTTTCATTAAATCGTAGCGTTGCAATGCAAACACATTACGATACCAGTTTTCTAATAATTACCTTCTGACGATTTACATAGCCTTATTCTCGCGACCCCATCAACATGAAGACCATTGGACCATTCAAAGAATTGAATAAGGCCTCGAACTATTGAAACGACATCCTAACAAAAAGCATACAATTAGAGGCTGTTGCCAGACTAACGACATCGCAGCCACCTTTGGCCACATTAACTACCTCATTCATGTGTTTGCAGTGATCTTATACCAGACGGGTCCAGCTTTTTATGTACATATTGTCACTTTAATGCAAATTAAGACTTCATGGTATAAGTACCTATAAGTAGTCGGCTGTACGGGCAACAACATGTCCTATATTTGTGTTCAAGCGAATCACTTTCAAATTACAAATGGCGAGCACAATTAACGACAGTAATTGCCACCAGACGGGTCATAATAGACGTAATTAAGTACCAATTACCACCGAGCTAATTGCGTCCCGCTTCACTCATATAGGACTCACAAAACGACAGCCTATCGCAGTACAGTGATAAGTGACCATTTCTTTATATATATTTTTCTTTACCTACCAACATTTGGAATGACAAAATCCTTAAATGGCGATACAAATGTAACACGACAGACGCTCGTCAAGTGCAACGCACAAATATATTTGAAGCGGAAAATTATCATTTGGCTTTTCCGTTTCCGTTTCCATGTGCGTTATCGAGTTTATCGGTTTTTGAAATTACTACTATAGCGCTGGCTTCAGACCTAATTTTATTAAACGTCTCATTAAGTACAGGTCAAACCTTGAGAGACCCAAATGCTCATCTACCTCTTTCTTACCAATTATACCTGTCACCCAGCGTTCTAATACAGATAGGCCAATTAAATGTTACATTTGACATGTGCAATTTCATATCTGAATGCCTCTGAAACATCTAATCACTCTCCGCATTGTACATATATACACAGCTAGTATTCTTCTCTATTTATTTGCATGCAAGTCGGACTAAAAGTTGTAAACAACGTCTTCGATGAAATTGTTATACAATACAAACCAAGATAATGTTCATTTAATAGCCCCAGTGTACTATACTGTGGCACATGTAACGGCCATTCGGTGTCATAGGAAAATTACACTTTTGGCTGTAGGACCAGCGCGCAACTATGAGACAACTTTGTAGATGCATGAGCTGGTTTGTGTGTTAGCTTTGCCATTGCCATATGCGATTTGTATTTTTGTTAAATGAATTTCATTGCATGACGATGATTGCTAGTAATTAACAAGTATATTTTCTCAATTGAATCATATAATACGTGCGTTTATGTATGTATTCTGCGTTGCAAATGCTTATGAGTACTTTTACAAGATCTATGTGCATAAGACATTTATTTATTGAATGCAATATAT
The DNA here is from genome assembly GCA_949126925.1 of Cheilosia vernalis. Classification (NCBI taxonomy): domain Eukaryota; kingdom Metazoa; phylum Arthropoda; class Insecta; order Diptera; family Syrphidae; genus Cheilosia; species Cheilosia vernalis. The sequence continues at coordinate 55,935,162 of OX421362.1, read as the reverse complement.
TAGCGCCAATTTAGTTGAATCACATGTGAAATAGATATGTAATAGAAATAAAGACTCTGTTTCTATAGTATGCCGCTTGATGAATTTTCGCGAAAGAGAGACACAAAGCAAGAAAGTAATCAATTAAAATGTTTCCACGTGCTTCCGTTTTTGTAACTCTATAACACTTTGGCATGGCGCGAATACGTAAAGAGGCACCGAAAGTGTTTGGCTCATATTTGTTACAAAACAAATTGAACAATCAAATGCTCTACCTGTTCATATACCTGTGTTAAAAATAAATGAAAGAACATGAGGGACGACGATAAACGTTTTCAGGTCTTTCCCTAAGAGAGAACAGAACTTCACATTTACATATAACTGCTAAAGTTACCAGGAAAAGCTTAAACGCTTAAAAGCCTGAAAGCGAGGTCTCTTTTTATCGGTCATCTGATCTCTGATGACATTGTCCACGCACGGCAGTTATGCGGCTTAACGCACCAACGCTGGATTAACTGAGCAGACGTCTTTTTCCAATTGTCCAATTCTCCGACTTTATTGCCTTTCTTCAGATGAGTTAGCTTTCATGGGTTATACAAACCTGCAATTGTTACTATATAATGTTGGCAGGTATTGGTATAATATATTACCCAATTGACCCAAGTCCGGTTATTTTGTTGAAATTTGTACATACATACATAGACAGTTAATTGCACTGAACTGAATGTGTACATTTAGAAATGTAGTAGATTACATTTACATAGGAACGCGACTGACTATAAGACAACCACTCTCAAGGCTTTGTTCTTTTTGTAAGTAAGAATGAGTTTCAGGATAGGTTAGGTTGAAGCTTGAAGTAGCTGCGACATCTAAATATATAAGGTCACTTGTCGTTGAAGCTTCTACAATGAAGCGTAATAGGCTCTGAATATCCGGTTGTTTTTGGGAGAGGGCTGGATAAAGGGTATAAGTTCTGAGAATTAGCTTTCTCCTCGTTCCTACAGCTTCGACAAAAATTGTTTGAAACTACACAAAGCCTTGTTGCGTGTGCTTGCCCATAAGACAGTATCAATTGTGATGGCACCACTATTGTATTGCTGATATGAAGTCTATAGAGAGAGATAAGACTCTGAGAGTCTGAGGGCCAATTGCACCAAGTTATAGGATAACTATACATAAACTGCTGAATAGGTAACAAAAGATTGACAGTTCGAAATTCCGTCTGGATATAAGTAACCTTAGATTATAATAATTTTGGCACTACATACTACCAAAGCAATAAAAAAATTCTGAATACAACTTAATTCAAAAAAATTATACCAATCCTCGTATAATTGAAAATAAAATAAAAACCGGAGAAGTGCGAGTGTCACTCGAGCACTGAAGATTCCGTACTTCTTTAGAGTTGGAAATTGCGAAGATTTCTTGCAGATGAGGTAAACTATGTACATGAATGTAAGCGTGAGAGTAGAGAAAAAACTGGAGAAAATTAACAATTATTGGACAACAGCGACGGCCGTTGGCGGTGAAAACCGTGGTCAGGTATCTTGGCATCTGGCTCGACCAATATCTGTATTTTAACAAACATATAGATGCTTGTCTTGCTGGGGCTAAAGGAGCCTACGCTCGGACAAGGAGACTGTTTCGTAGCAGTCAACTTGATTCCAGGGTGAAGGTCATCTCCTACGTGGCCCTTATAAGGCCCATCATCGCTTATGGCTGTCCCATGTGGTTCAATATAGCGCCGTCCTATATGGAAAAGATTCGGGTGTTTGAGAGACAATGTATCAGGGCCTGTCTAGGGTTGTTTAGAACACCTGGAATCTGCGTACTTAAAATACTATCCCAACAGGACCCTATACAATGGGTCTCGACTGAACAGGATTGACAATTTCCTTATTAAGGTGATTCGGAGGCACGTTGCAAGGGCGATGGCCAGTGATAATAACCTGATCTCAGGGGCTTACTACCCCAATTTAATGTACCACGAGAGTACGCTTCGGTCTGGCTTTATCCCGCCTGAGGCATTTCTTCATGTAGACATGAAAGGGTTAGTCCAGACAAAAGATGGTGTACCGGTATTGTACCACAGCCACCGCGGTGCGAGGGATAAGCGGCTCATCCACGACGGGTACGCCGCCAATGCTCAGGAGCTCCTCCGTTTTAGTTCCGCAATTGCGGAACGGGACAGGGTCGAAACGGCAAAGCAGTGCACCGAATTTTGGTGCCTTGAGGAAGAGGTGAGGGTGGATACGCTCTCCCGGGCCGGTGTGCTACTTACGTAGCATCCTCCTTAATTTTAAGATAGATATTAAGCTTGTAGGTTTAGGTTAGAGTAGGTGGTCCTTGGGAGGGACTGGGCTAGCCGACATGTATGTGCTACCGAGGCTCGACCGACGCTAATGGCCTCGCTGGAGTCTCGGCCGCACGGGTGAACCCTTGTTGGCGGCTATCAGGCACCCATGGATGCAATCAGGATGGTGTCCAATCCATAAGATTGCACACCACCCTGATTATAAATAATTTAGGCTAAGTAGCTTAGGTAGTTTAAAGTAGTTGTAAGCAAATCCAATAATAAAGATTTCAAGTTTTCTAAAGTTTCTTGAAGAATAAAAAACAAAACACATTAAATATAGATAGATTTTTAAGGCCGAAGGGCAATAATTTTAAGGATATAGCTAAGTTTAGAGTGCTCGCTAAGAGCCAGTAAGCTAGAATAAGATAAATGTTAGTTTTAAATTCGATTTAATCGTTTTTGTCTAGTAAGTTTAATTATAATCCCAATAAAAATAAATTTAAAAGTTAAAGTAGAGAACACGCTTTAAGAATGAAATGACCAAGAGGATGTTTGTCAATGAGTATATATAAATTCCAATTGGAATCGATTAAGAGAACACACCAATAAAGACTGAAAAATGGTTCAAATGAGAGTTCTTTGTATAGTGATAGAAAGTTTTCGGTAAATAATATCTTTTAAAATAGTAGCTTTTCTGTAAAACCAGTCGATGTATCGCTACCATTGGTATTTGTCGTTAAACTAGAGGTTATACCTACGGTGACCATATTTTCAAGAGCGAAACCCGGGACAAACAAAAATATATAACGGCACACAAATAACCAAAAATAACAGAAAAATCGTATTAAATTATTTTTACAAATTCAGTTCAGCGGGTATGCAAACATGGTAGTAGGTAATAGATGTATTATTTTTGTAGTAGATTCCCTTGTGATTATTAAAGGGCTATTTGCACTTTATTAGTGATCATGAAATGGTTAATTTTGTAAAATAGATAATAAAATATTACAAAAAAAAATATATTTATGAACATACGGGACATTTGTATGTCCCGTATTTCTAAAATAAAAACCAGGGACAGGCTATTGAAATACAGGACTGTCCCGGGAAATACGGGACGTATGGTCACCATAGTTATACCGGATGTTGTGTGCAAATTTCAGCCTTCTACGTCAATTAGTTTCTGAGGTAGATCTAGAAACAAAACTGGTCTATAGTGGGTTCGGACAGACGGACAAAAGCTAAACTAATAACGTTCCGTTTTTTCCCTTTGGGTACGGAACCTTAGAAACCGATGGACATTATTTTAATGTCAAATTACCATGTATTTGAAAACAAAGGCAAGACATCCCGCGAGTTCATAAGTGGATTTAAAGAAAAGTTTTAATCAGAATTAAGTTATTTTTTTCGTAAAAAGATTCCACAATTGATTAGCTTTAATTTGATACCAACTAAAGCCAATATTGTTTGGTTAATCGTCTTAAAATCGTAAATCAAAATTTTCAATGATGTATTTCAATGAAAGCTCCAGCTATAGCTTACCAAAGAAATTTCTTGGGCTAAAATATGAAGGCACTTTTATAGATAGGATGTATTTTTCCCTTTTTAGTGCCTCTCGGCTGACCAACTTTTGTGATGCTATGGCATCAACGGGACCTTATTTCTTTAAAAATGAGACCGAATTTAGCTTTTAGTCAACAGGCGTTTTTCTTTTTTAGTTCAGAGCTGAGCACTGAAATGAGTTCGAGCATTATGAGCGCGCTCTGGACCGAGAGGGATCAGATCGTTCTGATGTTTTTTTTTTCTGTCAAATGGGACTGGAAGTGTGCATGTACAATGTACATGTTTAATTAGCCTTTCACTGAGCCCATAGAGCGCACTCTGTTCATGCTCTGAACGAAAAAATAAACACAAATTCGAGCTCTGATGTGTCTGAGCTACAAAAGAAACACGAACTTTTTGTATAGCAGTTCAGGTTCTGCTCTGAACTAGAAAAGAAAAACAATTCGAACAAGATGTGGTTTTTCCCAGATGGGTCTTCATGACACAAACACGGCGACTGAATTCATAGAGATAGGTACATTCAAATTAAGCAAGAAGCTGATTTCTAGAAATTTACCTATCAATTTGCGTTTTCTCTTGGGTTAATTTTTATCTTACATACCCTCTTTGCATTTCAATATCTTGTTTCAAAAATGCCGGGCGACATGTTTTTCCTCAAACTTGGACTTCAAAAACGGCACAAGATTAATGCTAAGCTTTGCTTATACTGATAGCGAAACCTCCTCCCAAGCCATGGGTTAATATGATTTGACAAACAACTTTTTCGCTAACTCTGATTGAATGAAAATTATCTTATTGCCTAACTTATTCTCCCACTTGGGGGGCTTTTTTCTATTTTGAAAATTAAAGTTCAAAAAACCCGTTTTCAAATTTGAGTCTGCTCTTGAAGTAAAGATCTTCTAATTCTGGTTGCAAAAAGAAGCAACCAAAGATGATTTTTACCTGCCTTGTGCCTTGGGTGACATTGGAATAATTCGTACCCACGAATGAAGAAACACTCACGTGAAAGCGTCCACAGTATAGATACACATTCTTTCCGGGCAGAGGTTATATAAAGTATCTCCGAATAACAATGTCCGCTTAAAATGCAGCTACGACATATTGTTTTCTAATTCGTCTCCTTATTGGATACACATTTTAAGTCCTACTATCTACAGTCGAATGCTTCTCAATGGACTTATCCAATTTTGATATTTCACTTCAGTTCACAATTCCGGATGAATAATGCAACATGTACGTCAGGTGCCAGTGGGGACTGCTCGTTGCTTGTGAATTAAAACGCAATCCCGATCTACTAGTTCATTTTGGATTCGATTTGAACTCAATGGAGTAATAATAAAATACGACAGGCCAAGAATAAAACAGCAATTTATTATACCGCACCGTATGCAAAGGAAGTGGAATTAGTTATCATGATGCAAGATGGACAAATGCATGATGCATAAGTAGAGAAATTCAACTCCTATTCGAACAATGATTATAATGGAGAAGAAATGGCGACGGGGCGTTGCAGTTTAAGGGCAGGAAAACGCAATGGTGGCCGCCGACATTTTTTTTCACAGATAGGTACTTTCAGTTTTCGATGAGATTGGTTTCGATTGTGAATAAACAATCCGATTGTCTGATGAATGAATGAACGAAATTATTTTTTTGGTTTTTTACATTTTAAAACGACAAAAGTATGTAACTCACCTGATTTGACACTGCGTCTATTATAACATAGACCAGAAGTATAATCTCCTTTTCATCCGAGCCCAGTCCTTGTCCATTCTGTCCACAAGTGGCTACGTACATAGACACCACATGCTCGGGTCCTTGCATTTTTAAATTTAGTAGTATACAAGAATAAAAAAAATTAAAGAAGTTGTGCTTCGTGTGCGTGGTAATTTAGAACGTAGCACTGAGTTTGAATATCAACATGATACGCTGTTTGATTCCACGATAAGGGGTTCTGGCAGATGACCTGTAAATAAAAAGACAGAGAAGTTATTAAATGATAAAAAGACAGTTTCTCATCGACAAAACATATGAACAATGTACAGTCCACGATGGATAGGTATAGGAAACACTCGTATAAGAACACTTAGCTTATAAGAAACGCATGTGGAAACACCTTAGAGTTTGTTTCTCGTATAAGTCTTCGCATATAAGAACACCTCGGATATAAGAAACAATTGTTTGGTATTTTAGGTTTCTTATATCCGTCGTGGACTGTATATAAGGTATAAAATTTAACGCTTATACAAACAAAGAGAACTACATTGGTAGTAGTACTGGAAACCATAGCCTAAACCAAACGACGCCATAAAACTAGCCTAAGCTAATTGACTTTGCAGTGGGTCGTAACATTTCCTATCTTTCACGGCTTTCTCACCTTTATATTAACAAAGAAATTTGGCTTCCACCAGATTGTAAGGCGAAGGACGTACCCCAAATTTAAAATGTAAATAAAGGGCTAAAGCAAGCCAATGACCTAAGACAGTCCCGTATCGTGTCCAGAAACCCAAAATGACGCCTACCTGAAGGCCATTTGAGAAAATTAACGACATTAAGACATTTCTGATGAGGCCCACAATTGACACTAAAAAGTCAAAGATACTAACATCTCTTTATGCAGACCAAATCAGAGCCAATATTGGCTCACAAAGTATAGCAACAGATCTGCTGTCGAATCAATTCCTAGATCCACCACAACTGATGTGTTATGTTTCACCAGATCGCAACCACGAAAAAACGGTCGCAAGAACAAAAAGGAGAACAATTCAGTTTCGAAATAGCGCTGTAGAGAAGAACCAAAGCTACTTGTAAGCTCTACAAACAAAGGAGAATATAGGCTTCTCATGAGGCATGTTATGCGGATATAGAAAGGCAGCTTCTAATAAACAAATAAATAGTTGGTGCAACAAATCTGCAAGGACCCTAGGCCTGGGCCGGCATTCTGTAAGGTGAAAACGTTCTTGCACACTAACAGTTTGCTTCATGTAACATCAAAAACGAAAGAAATTCTCGTGGGCGCGAAAAAAAAAACGAACGAACACATTTTCTTTGACGTTTTCGCTCTTCTTGCTTCATGTAACCTTAAAAACGAACAGATTTTATCGTCTCCACGAAAGAAAACAAACGACAGCTATTTTGTTGACGTTTATCATTTTTCTATTTATACTACTCTTTGAGCTTGGTGATTTTAGCTTTTAAGATTGTGCTGAATATTTTACTAGAAATGCTAACAAACTATTTTTTGTTTATGCACAATGATTTGGACTTATTCCCATATAAAATTCAAATGCCCAACAAACTGAACGTATAGCAGACTTGCCGGTTCGCGTGTGTGGTTTCAGCAAGATGGTGCAACTCCTCACAGAGCCCGGCCTGTTATGACATAATTGCGATGAAAATTTCCCAATATCCGGAAGCTCCACATTCTGTTGGCAAACATTCGTGCCGGAATCATCGCTTATACCACCGACCGTCGAGATGCTTGGAAAAGGGATGCAAAACGCAGCAAACCGCCACATTTTGATTTGGCCAACAGAGGCGGCCACTTGATTGATGCTCTGCTCAAAAACTAGTCCAAATAAATTGTAAGCGACCAAATTAAATAAAAATACGTCATATATTTAAATATACGGTTATATGTATGTGCCTTCCTGAACAAATAAAATTAATAACAGAAGTAACACTTTTTTGTAAGTATGATACCCATTAGGTTTAGATTTTCCTTAAAAAAAATAATCGTTAACATTTGTGTTAAATTTTGGCATTGATGTGATGAGTTCACGTGCGCTTGACATCATCACTTTAATGCATTGCGTACAGAATGTAATTAATGTTTTAAGTAATCATGTATTAAGTTCAGAGAGTAACATGGGCACCACTGGTGTTAAAAAAAAATAAACACAAAACTTTCTGACTGATGATAAACATGACGATTATTTGTCATTTACGTTGCCTAGAGGTTCACAGTGAAATTACTTGTATATCCACAAGGCCTATATTATTAAAGATAACCTTTAACAAAAAGGTTTATGTTTCCATAAATTATGTTATTAAATTGGAAATGAAGTGCTCAAGTAGTTTCAGCGCAAAGAACCATTTTAATCACTCTCAATTTCAGTCGTAATTTATGTACTCGTATACGAACACAAATAGACTAATCAAATCAGTCGTGCACACACCAAAGATTGATTTATTGATTAGATTTGTTTTTTATAAGTTAAAAGAGAACAACGAAATTAAGAACAGCAGCAGGCTAAGTTGCCATGTACGTGCATTTTGAAGACCTATATAATATACTTTAAGAAAGGTTTTACTGAACCTACCAACATTTACAAAACATCTATTGTTGGAAACTACTGAAATTGAAAACCGTCCGGAAATAGGCCATCACTACCATGTGGGCACACGCTAAAAAACAATCGTCAATATCTTGTATATCGGACAGTACATTGAGAATCCCGAACAGAAATAAGATAATAAATAATTTAAAATGAGATTTTTTGAATCCGACTTTGATAGTGGCGTTGACCGTGAGAACAGTAAACATCGACACAGCTTGAAAGTTTTTAAGCCAATAATTATTTTGACGTCAGTGATCATCTGTATATTGAAAAACCACTGAAAGCTTTTATTTTAGTTAAAATAACATTTTTTTGTCCGCCGTAATTTTTGCCATCTTCACATGTCGAAGAATGCCGTCAAGGGAAATTAGTTCTTTTGACAATTGCAATGGTGTACGTTCTGTTACAGAATTAATTTGTACTTATACTCGGACAAGCATAGTTGGACAAGTGAATTTAGGCTTGTGGACTTGTCTTGTTGTGTTATAGGCTCCTGGTAGCAATTCGTTCTTACTTAAGGCAGGACAGGGAACTATGGGATGGTTGCTCAATGCATGCGGGAGCAATGTAGGTATAGATCTTGATGTAAGTTGTGGTCGTAATAGGATTAACCAAGTTCTTCTATATGAAAACCTCTATGTAACAAGTCGGCCGTGAGAAGTACTGAGATCTAAAAGTACGCCAAGTTCTTATTTCTAAATTTGTTTATTACTAAATTAGATTAATACTGAAATAACAACAAATTAAGATTCAAATTTCATTATTTAATGACTACTGACTAAAACTTTATGGGTTCACTGGTCAAGTTTTCAAAACCTTGGGCGTAATAAAAAGAAAACTATCCAAGTATACGCACCAAATTTTAGTCATGACCCAATATCAATAAGAGCATTTTCGAGACCGAGTCACCGAGCCCTTGGATTGTATGTATTTTGATTGCATATGTGAGGCAGATAGAAAACTGTTTCCGTTTATGAAAGCCGTATTACATGGCTTAAAATTTTTAAAATAAGTTTAATTTCGGGACTCAAAATAGTGCAATGTTAAGTTGATTGCACATTTTGTAGCCAGTAAGCAAACTGTGGAAGAGCTAGAAGAAAGTGGAATAATGTTAGAGAAGAGGGTATCCTGACTTTTTTTTTGTAAGCCCTTTATATTTTCAACAAATTTTTTGTCGTTTAAGTGCCTTATATATTAATTGTCAACTCATCACATGTAAAACGTTATTTCCACATCTTTTCAACCTTAGAGCTTTGTAACTTCAGAAGTTAACTTATCTTTCAAGATGCATGTATAATATAATTTCAAAATGACAATAAGCAGACACTTCGAATGAAGAATCTTAGATTTTCAAGCTCTACTGCTCTACCAAATTTTTTTATTCTACAGCACGGAAGTGCTTCTTATAATTGACAATAATTCTGAGAAAGTTGGTGGATACCACGCCATAATGTTGATTATCTGTCAGTTACGGTTTTTGTGATTTTTGAGGCCATATATCTCGGGAACCAATAACGCGTTTGGTGAAGCGAAGGTGCTTTTTAAAGTTTCTGACTTAATTGATACTGAAGATAGGGCTGGGTCGAAAATCTCCTGCGTTTGTTCCGGTAAAAAGGGTGTAGTGCGCCAGAACTTGGCTGGGATAATCATTCATATTTGACAGTATAAGCTCACATAATATGTAGTACTGTGGTTCACCTTTAGGTTAGGTTAGGTATGTGGGTTGGTAGAGCAGGGTAGATCCTACTATACCACACTTAGGTCCTTGTGGACCCATTGTGATACCCTTTTTTGGGGGTTAACCGTCGGTGTTGTTGATGGTCAGCTTGTATCATCCTTCTTGTATTTATCCGATGCCGTCCAGCCATCCTGATGCCCTCAAAAACCTGTAAAGATCAGAAAGTGTAACATCAGAAAGTTCTCGTAAGTCATGGAAGTAGAAGCTTCCAAGTGTTCTGTTCCTCAAGTGACAGAGGCTCGGGCAGTGACAGAGGAAGTGAGGTGTGTCCTCATGGATCTCTTCGTCCCCGCAACCTCTACATATATCGTCATCCTTGAGATTTAGTTTCATCAAGTGATTTCTTAAGAAGTTATGACCCGTTAGAGCCCCTACCAGCTTAGACAGCGATGGCCTGTCAAACTGTAGAAGTTTGAATGTTCGGCCTTTGTCATATGCTGGCCATAGCTTCCGAGATACAGATACTTCACAGGTAGTTAGTGCTTTCCACCTGTTATTGGTTTTCATACGAATCTTGTTCTCCACTCGTTCTCTGAAATTACATAGTGGGGGCTTGATCGACTGTAGTGCTCTATCATTATCCATTGCGGACCAATTTCTCGCCAGCTCATCAGCTATCTCATTGCCGGCTTTGTCACTGTGTCCAGGGACCCAGCAGAGATTCGTGGAGAGCTGCGAGCAAAGAACCTTGAGCTCTTCGCGACAGCGGTGAACTAGCTTCGATTTAATTTCTATACCAGAAATTGCTTTTATAGCCGCCTGGCTATCAATGAAAATGGTAATATCTTTACGTGGTATTGCCAACAATGACACCATTCGGGGCGCTTCCGCGATTTCCAGAATCTCTGCTTGGAAGACACTACTGCTATCAGGAAGCCTGATGGAGCAGTTTATGTTCAGTTCCTCACAGAATATACCGGCACCGGTTCCACAGTCCATCTTTGATCCATCTGTATAGATGGATACCGATTTCCGCTTTGTGGGTTCATCTGTTCTCCATTCATCTCTGCTCGGAAAGGAGTAGGTGAATGGTCTATCAAAGTTCAGATGGGGAGACATGTAGTCGGAAGTGACATCATTCCCAACGTTTTTCTCTAGGATTTGTGCGTGCCCAAAATTGCATGATTTCCATGTATTAGTTTGACTAAACCTGCTGTGGGTGTAGTTCTCATTTCGCTGGTTGTTCCTATACATGCTAGTCTTTGTATCTTTGTCATTGCCTTGAGATTGGTCGCCTTGCCCGCGGCTTGTCACCAGACTACGCTGCCATATGTGAGTATTGGCCGCACGATTGCCGTGTACATCCACAGGATTATTTTGGGGTTTGGTCCCCACCTCCTGCCAAAGATGCGGTTACATGCGTAGAAAGCGTTAGCTGCTTTCTTCACTTTTTCATTGACATTCGGCTTCCAATTAAGTTTCCTATCAAGGATCATACCCAGGTATTTCGCCCTATCCGTCACCTTTAGAGGTATTCCCTCAAGAGTTGGTGGCTGGAATTGTGGTATTATTCTTTTGTTTGTAAAAAGGACAAGCTCGGTTTTTTGGGGGTTGACGCCAAGGCCGCATTGCTTTGTCCACGTACTAAGTGTTCTAAGTGAATTCCCTAGGAGGTCACTTATGGTTTGTAAGAATTTGCCTTTTGCAAGCAAAACTACATCATCTGCGTATGCAGTTACCGTGACCCCCATATTCTTAAATCTGATTAGTATCTCATTAATGACAAGTACCCAGACTAGAGGGGAGATGACCCCTCCCTGCGGAGTGCCTCTTGCAGCAGTTACTCTTAGTTCTGTGTCACCTATTTTCGCGTTGATATTCATTTCACTAAGTAAATTTATAATCACATTAGTAAGAGATTGGTCAACATTTGAATTCTGTAGTGCTCCCTTGACTGCGCATGTTTTGACATTATGGAAGGCACCTTCAATATCCAAGAACGCCGCCAGTGTATATTCTTTATCTTTTAATGACTTCTCTATAGTGCTAACTACCTCATGCAATGCGGTTTCCACCCATTTGCCTTTAATATATGCTGTTGGGCAGAGGAAATCGCATTGTCATCTAATCGACTGCGTATAAAGACGTTCATTAGTTTTTCAAAAGTTTTAAGAATAAATGATGTCAGACTTATCGGCCTGAAGTCCTTAGCGGTAGTGTGGCTAGATTTGCCCGCCTTCGGAATGAAGACGACCCTAACCTCTCGCCAGGTTTTCGGAATGTAGCCGTGGGTGGAATGACCCTTAATATAAATATATGGCAGCAGCTAGTTTAGGTTGAGTGGGGCTGTGAGATCGTCTCAAAAGACCAGGCACCATAGCGGGCGCATCGCCATAATATGTCCGCAGCTAACTTTAAGAATGTTTTAAAATAACAAATTTTCTAGCGACATCTTGTCGATAGATAGTGAAACCATTCTATTAACATGGCAAGTGGTGACATTAACTGACGGCCAAATAAGAGAATATCCACAGAAACAATATTTCTTATAAGAATTTTGAGTTTTAAATTGTATCCTTGTTTTTTTTTTAAATATATATATAAGGATTTTCATTAAGCGTTTGCTATCTTTAAACATAAATGTGTTAAACAAAGTGTGTGTGTGATGTAATCTATTTTTTTTTGTTCGTTTGAAAGGCCTACTGATGCCATAAACTAAGCAAAACTCAGCCAAAAAAAAGAAGGGTTGCCTAGAAGCTGAATTCGACCTTGAATGTAGTCCAGTTTGAATTCATGAATTTGTGCCCCTTTGCATCAAAGAGGGCACACACTTATACTTCAAAACAGACTAGTTTCCGGTTTATACCGGAAGACAGCCTGAGGTGGATTTTCATTTTCATTGAGCATTGGGCTATGTTGTAAATAACAGTTTTTCTTCAGGTTGTGATTTTTCGCCACAATTTGTTGTTCGATTTTCTTATTTCTTGGTATCAAATGAAACTAATTATGTAGCTAGCCACCATGCAATAAAAATCTGTTCTAAACACCACAATTTCATTAATCAAAAAAGCATTTCATAGAAACTACTTAAAACAAACGAAATAATTGAAGGGCAATGACGCAATGAGTGTTCAAATTGTACGATATAAGGAAAAGTCATTCCGTATACCTATCAATTTTATAATATCGATATTAAACCTTTTTTCGTATGTTCGCCATAGAATTTCCTTTAAGTTTTGCAACCTTTTTCTTCTTTCACATTACCATTTTTTTCGATATTCCCAAGCGGTAAAGCAAAAAGCAATTTGCAACAACATTAAACTGACAAAATGTACTTAAAAAAAGTGTAAGAAAAATTAAAAAAAAAAAGAAATTGCTTCCTAGAACAAAGTGTGAAAAAAACAATAGATAATAAATGTGGAGTCATCATTTTGCAGCAAAAATTTGGCTGCTTATTTTCTTAACTCACGATCTTTATCTTACTTTTCACGTAAATAATCCTCGTGCATGAAATGTTGTTATTTTCATTCATTCAATGTCTATACCAAAAAATTTTTAGTTTTAAGAAAACCCTTATTAATATAAAATGACTGACTAAAATGTCTAATTATATAATTTTTTCATTAAAAATTAGCATTATTTATATTCTCGGCTGAAGCAATTACTTTTACAAATGCAATTTCTTTCACCTACATAAATCTAAATATCCGTAGGTAATCGATTCTTCTCTTAAAATTCTTGGCCGTTTTTCTGTGGACATGAAATGATTTTTCGCCAAAAACAACAAACCAATTGTAGGAACAGAAATAACTTCTTTTATTTTCACGAATGAATTTTTCACAGGTTATTAATTTATTTATTTAGGTACGAGTATCTTGATTAAATTAGTTATAATCCATTTTGTAAAAGTAAGTGTTTTATCGGTGAAACAGATCCTTCAGGTGATAGAAACTCACCAACTTCAGTACTCAAACGATTACGATTTTTTATTTTAATTAAATCAACAGAAGAAAATATCGTTTCAACCAGAGACAATACTTATAATGGAATTAATAGAAAACGTTGTTCTTCAATAGAAAAAAATGTTTTAACTTGTTAGATTTAGAAAATCTAAAATCATGAAATTTGATTAAATCGAGGTAAAAAGCGAGGGGGAAGTAATCAATATTTTTGAGTAGTCCTTGACTACAGATTTTCTACTTGTGATTGCATGCGAATTCGTTTGAATACACTGTGATACACTGTGATTCACCATGAATACGCACAGAAAAGTTCCTTGAATACACCTGATTATTTCCCCCTCGGTAAAAAGTCATGTACCTATGTACAATATGTACATATTATAGAGCTCAAAAACCATGAAAAAAAAAAGATAGATCTTGTAATCTGGTATCACTGCGTCTCAGTGAGTGTTCTTAGCAATCTCTCTTTATTTTTCCCTCAAAGAGTGGAGTTTTCCCATTTCAGATTTCACCGAACTCAAATCCTCTCAGTTTATTTACATTGTAATGACTATTTTTTTGTAATCGAAATTTCTGCTAAAAGGCGATTAAAATGGTAACTTTTTTATAGACACAGTGGAATGTAGTTTAAATGTTTTCTTGTCAGATTATTGATATTCTTTTACGTACGGAAAGTTGTTGTTGTTGACAATTATGGGGACCGCAAAATGGGCGAAGGACGCGGATAGTTTCCCGAACTCTCATTTTGATAAAACAATTTTATCATTTGCACGCGTTGTTGAACGCTATGTTCGCCCATGGTGATTTGCCAAAACAAAGGGGCCAGGAAATTGCTTGGCCTCGACATATTTAAATCGGCCCCAAAGAAACAGAGATCTACGTTTAAATAAATGCCGAACGTAACTTAGCCGTAAAGACAGCTTTCTGCAAACAGTTGCATTTTAGGATTTTTCAAACAAGTTCGCGATAGGTGGCGCTCTGATAATTTGTGTCTTTCGGTGATCGAACCTAAGTCATAGAGAAAGTTTAATTTAACTTGACTTGAAATTTTCGGTTAACATTCTCCTCCAAATGAAAACAAGTGTAAATTTAGTGAACGTAGGTTTGTTTCTTTAAACTTGTAGTGATATTGTAAAAAACTGTCAAAATCGCAGTTGTGGGGATAAATTATCTTTGAGGGAGAGAGACTTACGAAAAAGCTAGGGAACGCTTTTGTAGTAGTTTATAAAGTGGGATTCGATTTGGCTAGTTCGCAAACGCGTTTGTATTTGTAAATCTTAAGTATCTCTGGAAAAAGAATCAAGATTCGCAAATTCTCTGAAATCGAAAAAATATTGATTTTTTCGTACCAATCGAACATAAAGGTCTGTTCCTTTACTTTCATATCTTACGAATTTTTACGAATTCTTACGAATTTTTACTCAATGCCGTTCCTTAACTCGAAAAATTCGTAAAAGAGAGCGTCGTCGAGAGTGCAAGATATTACCCCTCCACTAAGAATCTTACGAATTTTTACTCAACAAATTTCTTGGTGTAAGAAATTTGAAGGGCTGTCAGTCACCAAACAATTAACAGCTGATTTGAAATTTCTTGTAATATTTGACAATCGATTGAATTTGTTTTGATTTCTTGCGTTCTATTAAAATAGTATCAACAGGTGGCAAAATAAATATTTAATGTTCTCCCCGAACATTCCATCGTATTGAAAATATTCTTTACCACTGCAATTTATGGAATTATTTATCTGTCATATCTGTCATTTTTCATAGTTTACTACAAAAGCGTTCCCTAACTTTTTCGTAAGTGTCTCTCTCTGTGAGAGAATTTATCCCCACCACTGCCATTTTAATTGTCTTTTCCATTCTTACTACAAAAGTAAGGGAACAGACCTAAAAAGTGACTTAAGAAAAAGAAGTATTCCACATACGACATATACCTATGAAAAATGACAGATTCATAAATTGATGTGGTAAAGAGAAGTCTTTAAAATGTCTGATAAACGCGAAGAATTTGCTAATTTATTAACAACATTAGTTAATTCGTCTGGTGGTTGGGTGTTGTGTGAATAGGGATGGGCATCAACTTGGCGATGTCCAGTGTCGCAACTATCTCACACTCACCAATTGTGCTTATTTTACCTCCCCGTGGTCACCACCGGGTACTGGTCTATGTCCACCCGGACTTGACTTGCTAAACTTATAAGCGCGAGTGTTGAACACGAAGAAAATAGCAACACTATAATGCTCTGTCGGATTGACTGTCTGCTCGAGTCTCAGAAGTCTAACATGAGCCCCTCATTGACCTAATTGGCAGAACGCAGCGTGATGTTAATGGCGCGAAGATGGGTTTGGCGGTTAATGAGGGCAAGACGAAGTATATGCTGTCAACTAAAAAGGACACCCAACACCGACGGCTCGGACAGAACGTCACAAGAGACAGATATAACTTTGAGGTGGTTAAGGACTTTGTCTACCTAGGCTCCGCTATGAACTCAGACAACGACACCAGCGCTGAGGTTAAACGTAGAATTACTCTTGCCAATCGCTGTTTCTTTGGGTTAAGAAGGCAATTGAGTAGCAAAGCCCTCTCTCGAACAACTAAAGTGACCCTTTATAAGACCCTTATCATCCCAGTTCTGCTATATGGCGCAGAGGCATGAACTTTATCAAAAGCGGATGAGGTAATTCTCAGTTGCTTCGAGAGAAAATTTCTTCGTGTTATTTTTGGTCCCGCCTGCATTGACGGTGAACGGAGAAGGAGATTTAGCGACGAACTGTACGGGCTGTACATCGACATTTATTTATTTTCAATATATTGTGGTGTGGAATGTATCGTGTAACCTAAAATGGTGAAGTGAAAACAACCCCTTAGTCACCAAACAAGTTCCACCCAAGTGTCACTTCCAATTGGAGACTGGAACCCACTGAACCTTGTTCTAGAACCACTTAGAATTAGCTAGAAAGTTCTCGTCAGATGGCGGAGCGGGTATAAAAGGACAGCTTTTAGAAGAGGGCGAGACAGTTGATTTATAACAGTGATTGGTTAAAGTTCGAGATAGTAATAGTTTGTGAAGATAAATAAGTGAAAAGTAATAGAGTAAATTAAGTGATTGGTTTGAAACGTTGAAGAATTGTTTAAGTAATAGTGTTCTGGTACTTAATAAGTGAAATATTAGAATAGTCGATAAAAGTTTAATAAAAGTGAATTTTATTAGAGAAGTTAAACGGAATAGTGTTTTATCTTTACGAATCCCTGCCTGAATGTAACATTGGTGTCAGAAGTGGGATAAAACTTATTCTGTGCTAAGTGTCTAAAGACAAACAAAATGGGTCGTGTATTGCTACATCTAAGCATACCCCAATTGAAAAGTGAACTAGAAAAGCGGAATCTCTCCACAGCTGGAGGGAAAAGTGACCTCATACTTCGTCTGCAGGAAGCTGTCCAAAACGAGGGAGAAGATCCAAAAACCATGCTATTCGACGTGTCAGAAGAACAAGTAAGTACAGGCGTTGACATTAGCTCTATGATGGAATTACTTCTTGCGAAGATGGAAGAACAGAAATATTCTATGGAATCTAAGTTCGCAGAACAGAAAAATTCTATGGAATCTAAGTTCGCAGAACAGAAAAATTCTATGGAATCTAAGTTCGCAGAACAAAAGAATTCTCTAGAACAACAGAAAAATTCTATGGAATTGAAGTTCGAAGAGCAGAAGAATTCCATGGAATTGAAGTTCGCAGAACAGAAGAATTCTCTAGAAGAACAGAAAAATTCTCTTGAAGATCAGACAAATTCCATTGTCGCCGCACAAAAAGATGCAGTGGAAGAATTTAAGAATGTTCTAGATGTAAAAATCGACGCGATTGATGAAAAATTAAACGAGCATGAAACAAAGTTTGAGGAAATTAACAAAACGTTTCAAAAACACGAGACAAACATCGAGAACATAGCTAAAGAGCTCGGAACAAACATCAAGAATATAACTAAAGAGCTCGAAATAGTCAAGAAACAGAAGGCTCGGGAATATTCTGCTGACTGCCCAAGAAAGAAGGAGATGCAGCCACCCGTTTTTGATGGTCAAACATCATGGCCGATTTATCGGAGACAGTTCGAAGCAGCTGCAACGACCAATGGATGGGACAACCAGGATAAGTCGATTGCATTAACGCTCGCATTACGAGGTACAGCTGCAGAATTGCTTCAAACTATCTCCGAAGAAAAACAACGCGACTACGAGACTTTGGTGAAGGCTATTGAGATGCGATTTGGTGACGACCACATGCAGCAAGTGTATAGGGTGCAACTGCGCAGTAGAATCCAGAAGAGGGGAGAAACACTCCAGCAACTGCAAGCTGATATCGAACGGCTAGCGCACTTGTCTTATCCCAATGCCGGCGAGGATGTCATCAATGAAATGGCTATTGAGGCATTTACACAAGCCATAAAGGACAGACAACTGCAGATGGCTCTACGAATGGCTGGAAAGAGAACTCTTCCTGAGGCACTGGCATTTGCCTTAACCATGAAAGCTGCTGACCAAGCATCTCAAGGATTTCACCGCGTGAGAGAAATGACATCTGTTGAATGTTCGTGCCAGAGAACAGAAGTAGTAGACCGTAACAGTTCTCGAAGGGGACCGATCCGTTGCTGGAACTGCAACAAAATTGGACATCTACAACGACAGTGCAGAGCCGAAAGTAAACAGGGCAGTTGTCCACATTGCAGAGCTAGGAACGAGGAGGCGTTTGAGCGTTCGACGGATGAAACATCACAAAGCCATCAGT
Organism: Cheilosia vernalis; assembly: GCA_949126925.1. NCBI lineage: Eukaryota > Metazoa > Arthropoda > Insecta > Diptera > Syrphidae > Cheilosia > Cheilosia vernalis. Next base: position 55,916,563 of record OX421362.1, on the reverse strand, counting down.
CGGGAAACGAGTAAGAACCAACTTCGCGGGGCAGAAGCTGGTTTCTGGAATCGACGCCCCCAGGACCACAATTCAGGTTTCCCAGACCAAACGATGTAATAGAAGCTTGACAGTGGAAGCCCATATCGGCCAGAAAAAGTATGTGGCCACCATCGATACAGGTGCCACCGCTTCCATAGTCAGAAGGGACATCGTTCGCCAATCCTGGCTGCACAACACCAGCAGCTACTGTCTGAAAACAGCAACTGGAGCAACAGCAAAGGTGTATGGTGAGGTACTCTTGACGATAAACCTTGCAGGAATAGTCTTCTCCCATGCATTCTTAGTGGCTGATATATGTGACGAATGCATCATCGGAATCGACTTCATGAAGACGCATGATATAGTACTCGACATCGGTTTGCAAGTTATAAAGTACAAGAACGTTGAGATTCCGATGGTTTACGGGAACGAGAACGTCGCAGCTCTACGGACAGTTGTAAGTGAGGACGAAATATTACCACCTTCGTCAGAGACAGTTATTTGGACGAAGCTGGAAGGTGATCCTGGGAGCCACCGATTCTACCTAGTCGAGTCACATCCAGAAAATTATTATCAGAGCTATATTGTCGGAAAGATGCTGGTTGAACCCAAAAACAACATGGTTCCCGTTCGTGTCCTCAATGTGGAACACAAAAGCGTGAAACTAAAGCAAGCAGAAGTGATTGGAAAGTGCGTACCAATTACTGCGGTCACAAAGTTGTCCAATGCAAGTGATGTGAAACCGGTTAGACCAACGGAGATATCGGAAATGAAAAAGAATATACTCGAAGAGTGCGAGCTGGATCAGGAGCAGCGGTCCATGGCAGGTAGTTTAATCAACGAGTTCGCTGATATATTTGCTTCGCAGAACAGCGAGTATGGCCGAACACATCTCGTACAACACCGAATCGACACCGGAGATGCGAGACCGATTCGTCAGCCTCCCCGACGACTACCATTGGCTAAGCAGACGGAGGTTGCAGAAATGGTTTCGACGATGGAAAAGGAAGGACTGATTGAAAGCTCAAAAAGTCCGTGGGCATCGCCGGTCGTCCTGGTCAAGAAGAAAGACGGAAGTACGAGATTCTGCGTGGACTATCGCCAACTCAACAACGTCACCAAGAAGGATAGCTACCCCCTTCCAAGAATTGACGACACCCTGGACACACTATCTGGAGCCAAATGGTTTTCGACTCTCGATCTGAAGAGTGGCTACTGGCAAGTGCAGATCCATCCAGAAGACCGCGAGAAAACAGCATTCACAGCAGGAAACGGCCTTTGGCAGTTTACAGTAATGCCATTTGGACTGTGCAATGCTCCAGCTACCTTTGAACGTCTAATGGAGCGCGTTCTGCTGGGACTAACGTGGAAAACCTGCTTGGTCTACCTGGACGATGTCATCGTAGTAGGAAAAACATTTAACGAACATCGAGATAACCTTAAGGAGGTGTTCCAAAGGCTACGAAGTGCGCAACTAAAACTTAACCCGAAGAAGTGTTCCTTATTTAGACCAGAAGTGAAGTACCTCGGGCACATCATCTCTTCCAAAGGAGTCAAGACTGATCCGGAGAAGGTCGATGCAGTGAGAAACTGGCCGGTACCTAAAGACAAACACCAACTGAGAAGCTTCCTGGGACTTGCGACCTATTACAGACGATTTGTAAAGGACTTTGCCAGGATCGCAAAGAGCTTGCATCAACTGACAGAAAAAGGCAAACAATTCAGATGGTCAGGTGAGTGCGAAAAGAGCTTCAAGGAACTTAAACAACAGTTGTGCAACGCCCCCATACTAGCGTACCCCACCCCTGGGAAAACATTTATTGTGGATGCAGACGCTAGTAATGTGGGAATTGGAGCCGTCCTTTCCCAGGTGCACGATGGCCAAGAGAAAGTAGTTTCCTACTTCAGCAAAGTTCTCTCAAAGCCAGAAAGGAACTACTGTGTTACCAGGCGCGAACTCCTTGCTTTGGTATTGGCGACAAAACATTTCCATAAGTACCTTTATGGGCGGAAATTCATCCTCCGCACAGATCATGCATCTTTAAAGTGGCTGCTGCACTTTAAGAATCCTGAAGGCCAAGTCGCAAGGTGGATCGAACGGCTGCAGATGTACGACTACGAAATACAACATCGAAAGGGAAGTCTTCACTCTAATGCAGACGCTCTCTCACGTCGACCGTGCAAAGCAAATTGCAAACATTGCTTACGACACGAGGAAAAAGATGTCGCGTCCGTTCAAAGGGTGAGAGCTATGCCCATTGGTGGCTGGAGTGTGCGGGAAATACGGGAGGCTCAAAGGGAAGATCCGGATATCGAACCGATTATCGCCTGGAAGGAGCATGAGGGAAAACCAGACTGGCAGGAGATATCAAATAGGAGCCCCGAGCTGAAGGCATACTGGGCGCAGTGGGACTCCCTTCACGTACAAGACGGCATTCTAAAAAGAAGATGGGAAAGCCCGGATGGAAAGTCGTTCGTAATGCAGCTTGTTGTACCCAGGTCAAAAGTTATGGAAGTGCTCAGGGAATTGCATGATGGAGTGTCTGGAGGCCACTTGGGAATCAATAAAACGCTCGAAAAAGTGCGGGAACGCTTTTACTGGATTCATTCAAGGGAGGACGTTGAAACTTGGTGCAGGAAATGCGTTACATGTGCGGCCAGCAAAGGTCCGAGACTGAAAGTCCGTGGCAAAATGCATCAATACAATGTTGGAGCCCCTTTCGAAAGAATAGCAGTTGATATTGCGGGACCGTTTCCTGAAACAAACAATGGCAATCGTTACATCCTCGTTGTTATGGACTATTTCAGTAAGTGGCCTGAAGCATTTGCTATCCCAAATCAAGAAGCTAAAACCGTGGTGGAGCAAATCGTCAATAACTGGGTAAGCAGATTCGGTGTACCAATGGAACTGCATTCAGACCAAGGACGGAACTTCGAGTCGAAGATTTTCCAAGGAGTGTGCCAGTTACTCGGGATTCACAAGACAAGGACAACCCCGCTTCATCCACAATCAGATGGGATGGTGGAGCGCTTCAACAGGACACTGAATGAACACCTCTCTAAGGTCGTTGGCGAAGACCAGAGAGACTGGGATAAGCAGATTCCCATGTTTTTATTGGCTTATCGAGGAGCAGTGCATAACACCACAGGACATACTCCATCTGAAATCTTATTTGGTCGAACAGTCCGCCTACCTAGCGAGTTGATGTTTGGATATCCATGCGAAGAGCCCAAGAAGGAGGAGGAATACGTTACAGACCTCAGGGATATCATCAGGGACGTGCATCGAGACACTAGGGATAAGATTAAGATAGCCAGTGACCGCATGAAAACGAGGTACGATACCAAAACGACAACTAAAGGATTCCAGGAAGGAGATCTGGTATGGCTATATAACCCTCATCGAAGGAAAGGGTTATCGCCTAAGTTGCAACAAGACTGGGAAGGGCCCTATGCAATCGTAAAGCGCATCAACGACGTTGTCTATCGCATCCAACGAGGAAGAGGCAAGCTGAAAGTCGTTCATGTGGATCGTCTTCATCGTTATAATGGTGAAAATGTTAACGAGTTTGTTCGGGACGAACAAGTTTAAGAGGGGGACATTGTGGTGTGGAATGTATCGTGTAACCTAAAATGGTGAAGTGAAAACAACCCCTTAGTCACCAAACAAGTTCCACCCAAGTGTCACTTCCAATTGGAGACTGGAACCCACTGAACCTTGTTCTAGAACCACTTAGAATTAGCTAGAAAGTTCTCGTCAGATGGCGGAGCGGGTATAAAAGGACAGCTTTTAGAAGAGGGCGAGACAGTTGATTTATAACAGTGATTGGTTAAAGTTCGAGATAGTAATAGTTTGTGAAGATAAATAAGTGAAAAGTAATAGAGTAAATTAAGTGATTGGTTTGAAACGTTGAAGAATTGTTTAAGTAATAGTGTTCTGGTACTTAATAAGTGAAATATTAGAATAGTCGATAAAAGTTTAATAAAAGTGAATTTTATTAGAGAAGTTAAACGGAATAGTGTTTTATCTTTACGAATCCCTGCCTGAATGTAACAATATATATTGCCGCCTGTTGATACAATTTTAAGCAGGAAATCAGAACTTAATGTACAAGTTTGAGAAATAGGACAACCAATTTCAAATCATCTGTCGATAAGGTGACGACAGTTTTTTCCCAATTCTTTCTTACACCAACAAATTTTATGAGTAAATATGGTATTTGATTGGGATTCTTTAGATTCGCTCTCCGATGTCAGATTCCTCAGTGTCACGCCAGGATTTTAACCGCGTAATGGACATGTCTTCGGATATACGACAGATGACCTAAACAGTGTGCCCCTCGCATATAAATCTCCGACATTTCTTCAAAAAGATGACGCAAACCGGTTCGCGCCAGAATCGGTGATTAGTAGATCGGCCCTTACGCTGCATACCTTGCTTAAGGTTTAATGTAGTTGGTCAAGACGGAGGTCTCCGCTCGAAAGTATGCCTTAAAATAGGGTGGATAGTGCAAAAAGCGTAGTAGGTAGTAGTGGTGATTGGAGCAATCGGCCTGATTAATACGAGTATTGCGAGGTGTTTCAACTTGGTCAGAAGGTGAGTTTGATCGGATGACGATTTGTTTCGGATATACGAAAGGGTGACCAAAGCAGTCTACCCATCGATTGTGATGATGCCGGTGGTTCGGGTAGGTAGTCAATAGGAGCAACTGCTAACGCCAAGTGTATATGGAAGATCATTAAAGCCATTTGGTCTTTGTTATAAATTTGCTGATACATCGTATGCGTATGTGAGACAAGTTATGGAGGTCATCGAAAAAGTATTCTCCTAAGTTGGTTTTGCGAAGAATTTGCCAATTTACAAAGAAGATGAAGAACGGTTTCTTCTCCTCCTCATATCCATGCAGCTCCTGCAAAAACCATTGTAGGGTGTTCCCAACCTGCGAGATCAGACCAGAGATAAAACAGTGTCCTTTTAATGCTCCCACTACGGAGCTGATTCTGTTTCTACTTATAGATACAAGTCTCCGAGTCCCTTTAGTTTTCGCAAAATTTGCTTGGATGTGAAGCAGGTATTTATGCTGTTCCACCTAATGTTGCCGACCCTGATTGCCTCTTTGAATAAGAAGAATTTGATAACTTGCATTGGAGCAAGGAGCGTATGGTTCACTGTTGTTGGTTGAGTGAAGGCCGCTTGTCTGGCTATTTCGTCCACTTTGCAGTTGAACGGAATGTCGCTGTGACCTGGAACCAAGCACAGGGTTACTGAACGAACATCTGTCCGCCATCTTGTTAAGAGATTCCCGACAACTTTGATCTGGTTGTTGGTGTATTCAGAGCTTTCAGAGGACAATAGCTTAAAATTAAAAACTCCCTTTTGACATGAGATTCAACTCGTATACCCAGCAACAGCTCAGTTTCTAAACGACTGCAATGTTTCTTTTTGCATACGAACACGTATTGAGCTTAAACTTTGAGCAAACATTTAAAAGTTGACTGGAAAATAAGAGCCAGAAGAGAGGCCAGTAATTTTTGTTTATAGCTGTTTAATAACGTTCACGCAACAGGTCCCACAAGTCACAATCATTCGTTTTTTCGGGGCAGTCAGTGTTTCCAGACTATCAAGATCATTTTCCCCGTCTTTTTATCAGCAATAGAATTGGTTTTTCGCTAAATTCAAAAACAAGTAGGTATATCAAGCATTCCTTTGTGCTTTGTTTCGTTTGTGCAATTTCATATATGCAGTTACCAATACACCTTACAGCTCACGCAAGCTACCAAATTTTGATTACAACAAAACGCAACTACACACGGATGAGTGGGACATATTTTAACGCGTGTAGGTAGTTTCGTCTGCAACTGCAATATCATTGTGCTCAGCAGACAGTTGGGCTTTTGCAGCGATGTATACAAGCCTCCGACATTATCGTTGTAGGTGACTAAATACAGAAGATAACGTTGCATTGCATGAAAGCTGTTGCGAGCATCTACCTATATGTACAACAAGAAAACATGCCCAATGTGTCATTTTGTACTTTTAGTATCCAAGCAAAAATATATAATATTACAAGGAAATATTGCCACTTTTGAAACAGCAAGACTTTTTGCGGCAGCTTTATAGTGAGAAAATGATTGGAAGTCAAAGCTCACAAAGAATACTAGTGCCTTTTCCCTATATAATAATAGACCTTTTGTATTATGTTCACATAATCTATCTAGGTATATAGATTGATTGATTGATTTCCAGGGTTTACAACAACAGTTGGACCTTCTATTTTTCAAAGGAAATCAACAGAAAGCTGCGAGCATATATAGTTCAACTAAAAGGTGCATAATGCACGTAACTACTATTTTATCCTTAATTGAATTTGAGATGTCCAGTCACCGTTTTATTTACTCTACGAAAGCCCTGCTATATGGACACCTTCGCAATGGATTTTTATATGGAAAACTTCCCAAGTTGTGTTCAACTTCGAGTGAATAAAATGGGCCTATATATACTATCTAAGAAGAAGACAGAACGTACCTACCGACTTTAAACCTGTTGACACCAAGCCATCATAAAACAAATAACTAACACAATACATTTTCTTTGAGCCAAACAGGTAACACGCAACAAGTAAATTGGTCCCATTCCCAGATATCATACCTACACTGGACTGGAAATTCCAACATCATAAACATTACATCAACATTGGGATTATGCATCCACTTCCACTATCTACATCCATATGACGTATATAAATATAGCCGTCGATCGTATAAAATTCATAGTGGATCCTGTTCCCGCTGTCCCAAACAAACAAATCCACAAGCCAGACAAGGACGCCTGTAGGATTAACGAACCTTATGTATTTAGTTATGAACACACTTAACACGTGTCACAGTTACACTGTGCGAGCAGGAATAAAAAAGTGCAACAGGTTGCAATTGCAATGCTACGCAGTACGCATACGCACCACCAAAATGAACGTTACCTTCAACGTGAGGACTGAGGATACGATGTTTTCTAGAGCAACAGCAAGTGCGGGGCAACAACTAGATTTTTCTTTTCTTCTTACCAACGAACACTAGTTAAATTCGTTCGTAGTACAATAATAAAACTGGCTTTGCTTCTCTTTCTAGCCCATGGAGAGAAAACACCTCTCAGCTCTCAGGTGTACAACTTCAACAGCTTTTTATGATGATCTATGTCGGTTGGATTGTTTTCGGAAACAACAATTTAAGTTTTTTGCTCATTAACCCAGGCACATACATATATATATATATATATATTTTCCATCTTTCAAGCAAAATTAATTACGGTTTTGTACAGTTTTCTACATGAACTACCGATGAAAAAACACAAGAAAGTTGCGTTGGCCAGCCCAACGATGAAAAAAGGTTATTACCAAAACAGGTACATATCTCGGAGAATGCCTACAAAAAAATACAAGAAAAAAACCACTCACCGTTGTCGATGTGAGGAAAATATGATTGGGGGAAAAAAAATTTCTATTTTCTTGAATTTTCTTCTTTTCAGATTCAGCTCTAATAAGCCATGATCCGGGCTTAAATACAGGCACTTAAGTTAGAACTTGGTAATAACACAGAATATATATATATGTAAAGCACTGCGATCAACTTTCAAAACGAAAATAAATTTGAAAACTCGCTACCCGACCGATGTGCACGAAAAGAAACTTTTCTTTACTGTTCACCACTGTCGACCTTTGCTACTGCAGGTAATTAATATTTTTTTGTTTAACTAAAGGATTGATGAACTTGTTGAATACATTATTTTGCCAAAAAATTACAGTGTGTGCTACCGACTGAAACGGATTGTCGTGTTGTAATACACAAACGTAACGGAGCGATGGTAAAACGTCGACTGGTTTAGTTCAAGTAAATAACTTTTAATTCCATAAATCGAGTTCATTGCTTATTACCCACAAATACAAAGGCACACCTCACCTGGGTTGATAGCAAAAAAAAGGAATTTGTTGTTGCTGCCACGAGTGAGAGAGAGTGGTTATATTTGACGGTGCGATGGCGGTCCTTCGTTTACCTGTAATTTGATTACACAATACACACGAATAGAATGGGTTTGTTTGAATGAGGGAAGGCCAGGTGTAAATAACTCGAAGATATATCGCTTTATCTCTTTTTTTCGCATGACTTTTGGAAAGCAATTGTTAAGGATGAGTAGTCAGAAACTAGTGCCATAGTATGTGATAAGTGATATATACAAATACAGTTACTACTGAACTGATCTGATAGTTGATGCAACATGCAACCCGTTGTTTCGTTTTCGATGACATGAAAAAGATGTTGTCCTCTCGCTTTGGTGAAGAGTCAATAAAGTTGACCGTGTCTTGTCTTGCTTCCACTGTGTACACTTTTTTCTCACAAATTAACTTGAAGATGGCAACAGCGACATGCAGGAAGAAATACGAAAACGAATACGATCAAAAAAAATATAGCAAGGTGATCCACCGGAGGTATTTACGAAACACTGAAAGGTTATATCGACTGCGATCAGGAACATTTTAACTTACCACTACTTATTACAGCAACTGTTGATGTCTGCCCTTTTTATGTAAACAAAAATATCGATAACCGAATTAAATCGATGAGGGACATTTCGCATCAAAATAGGGGGTAGGTAGGTTCCTTTAAAATTGAGAGTTATGTCGTTTTCCACTGGTTTCACTCGGGGATACACAAACTACACTTGTGTGAGTGCTTCTTGAGTGGATTCTGACTTCAAATCCAGAAGCGAAATTCTCTCCTCAGGATCACCAGAAGAGTATTTTTTGTGCCAATGGAACGGTTTCAGAAGTGATTTTTTCGATTCCGGACTCTCCCGGACGCTTCTTTTTGCCCAATGGAAAACGACATTAAACTGTTTAGTCTTCCGGAAGAACGTTCCAAAAGTTGTTTCTCTTAACAAAATAAGTTTTGAAACATGGCGTACCTGCGGTAGGTAAGTGTAACGTAACGTAAGGCAATGAGTCTCCCTGTGGGGTGCAGACTGCAGATATGTCGCATTTCAGTTTGCCATGAAAGTCGCTATGGAATGAACATATCTATGTCAGCCTCTTGACTTCTGAGTGACCCCAGTTCGCCTCTACCTATATTACGTCGAGCTGAGCTTCATATATGGAAATAATGTTCGAGTCCTGGGTAGGTATAATTTTAAATATGTTGATGTACCTCCTTCCTCCAAGTAGGGGTACTCTGATCTTGCAATGTTCGGTAGGTAGCTCTGCAACTATATCACTGAATTAACTATCGATCCAATAAGAAGGTGCGGGATATCTTGTAATGGATAGGTTATTCGTTGGTGATAAAATAAATACATTTTTTCGGTGCAGGGAAATAACTTCACGGGCAATAACTTCACATGGGAAATAACTTCACCTCGAGTGAACTTCACAAAAAGTGAAGTTGTTGCCCACTGAAAGTGAGCAATAACTCCACCGTAAATTTTGTGAAATTATTTCCCACCCACAATTTGAGAATTTGTTGATTCTTACTGGAAAACAAAATCCAATTATTTATAAGTAGTATAGCTAATTTATTTAACTTTGCATACACTCAAAATCGCAACTACTCCCACCCCTAAACAATTGTAGGCTGACATACCTATGTCGCGGCATGTTAAGAGAAATTATTTCCCACAAAAAAGTGAAGTTTTTGCTCACTTTCAATGGGAAATAATTTCACATAAAATAAGTGAATTTATTTCCCACTCGAGGTGAAGTTATTTCCCATGTGAAGTTATTGCCCGTGAAGTTATTTTCCTGTACCCATTTTTTCTATAACTAAAACGGAGATCTGTATCTGAGCAGTGCATACATTCAAGTTTTCTATTTCTTATTTCATAGGCTTTGTTTTCAATTGATAGAGCTAATAGTTTCGATGGGCTATTGAGTACAAATAGGCTACACATTGTGAAAATGTGATTTCAAATATGTTGAACATTCCTTCAAGCGACCCACTCTTTGTTTGCGTTGTGTAGCTTTCGAAGTAGATCCACCCATGATCTTTCGATCTTCCAGTTGTAAGAAATCCCATTGTAGGTAGTTACTGTGCTACTATTCGAGAAATGCATTTCTAGAAACCTGGCATGGAAACAAGTTAGCCTTTTTAAAATCGTGTGGTGTATGTGACTCCCAAAAAAAAAAAAAACAATAACTTTAAAGCGAATATTTATAATGTCAACGTTTTCAAAAATATTATATACACGAAGTAGAAAAGACACTGTAAATTTACATGTAGGAATGTATGTAGGTATGTATTTACAAAATTATTTCATTCTTAAAATTTCTGCTGAGTTCTTTGTGCGGCAAGACTATACAGTTTAGAAGAATTTTCTCGGAAGGCACTTGGACGAAACAGCCTGCGAAAAATAGATAAGCGTTTTAAAAGTCCTTTACACTCAATGTTCTAACAAGCCTACCCAATATTGTGATTGATGGATTCAATTTTCCTTCATTGTTGAATAATGGAAGATTTTCCATTTTTGCGAATGGTTTATTTGCGTCTGGATCGCTGGGAGTACCTTCTACTCGAGCCCAACTTCCAATTGTTGATCCACGACCCACTGAAATGTTAATAAATGTTTGTGTAGTAGTTTGCACCTTCTCTCCGTAACCTCAGAGGTTTGTACTTAAGTCGATTGAAGCAGACTGTTACTAGTTGTTCAAAACTTACCAATGCTGTAGAGGACCAGAGTGTGCTCCTTTATTACTGCATTCTCGAGAATAATAGATTCTCGAATACGAACGCCGGGTCCAATTGACACTCCAGGGCCTATGGAAACGTTCGGTCCAAGCTAAAAAAAATACATCATTGTCTATAATGAATGAAGGATATTCAAAAACGCCTACAGTAGCTGTCGGGTGTACGCAAGCCGTAGGATGTATATAAACATCGGGTTGAATGTTGCATATTAAACTGCCATCGGATTCTTTAGTCTTTATTCCTGCATTCACAAGGCGTTCCGGATGTGTCTTCTTATACAAATCTATAACGATTACGAACAGGTACTTTTAGAAAATCATGACAAGAGTAATTTAATAACCTAAATAATGACGATTGGCATAAATTGCCGATCCAGCCGTTTTAATTTGCGACCACCAATTCGGAACTGGCATTGCAAATAGTTTATTTGTGCCCGCAAGCGGTGTAAGAACTTCTTGTTCCCACTTAATGTGCCCCTGGTCCTTTCCGTTTCCATTCGAACCATTACCAACAGTTTCGTATGCTAGTTCTTTGGAATGAAACACCTCTGCTAACTTTGCAAAGACATCAGTAGAACACACGTAGACACCGCAATTAATAAAAGTTGAAACATAAGAGCTTGGTTTTTCCACATAATGAGTCACTGAACCAGTGTCATTGTCAATAACTAAACATCCGTAGTACAGAGACTGCTGTCTAGTCGCTTCTGTACTCATTATTGTAATGAGAGCACCAGCAGGACGACTTGTATGAAACTCGTAAAGATTTTGCAATGGAAAATCTGCACAGACGTCGCCGTTGAGGATGAAAAATGCCTTTGGATTGCCAGCGCGAATTTGATCACGGAAGTGGTACATACCGCCAGCTGTTCCCAGAGCTGTGAACTCTTGTAAATACCTATTGGTCAATAGTATTGGTATATTTAAACAGCCTGGATGTATTATTTGTTCAATTGTTTACCTAATGTTTATACTGTACAAATTCTGCATATCAATTACAAACTGTTCCATTTGCGCGACAGGATAGTATCCGATGATTAAAATCTCTTTAAGGTCCTGTAACTCCAGACATGCTTCAATGTGGTGTTGGATTATTGGCCGACCGGCAACAGGAAAAAGAGGCTTTGGGCTGTCAAGAGATAAGGGCCGAAATCGAGTTCCTATGGCAAATAGGGTGGTTAGTTTTGTTGTATTCAAATAAGTATAAATGTGTTACCTTTTTGAGCACCACCAATAAGAATAATGGCTTTCAGCATTATTTATTCAATTTATTTCACTTCGTTTAAATTATTTCGGGATATTTACTAAACTTTAATACTTTTTGTTCTTAGATGTCAAGTGTCAACCATTCAGTTGATGACAACGCATTACACACGGTCACAATGATAGGTATGTTTGTTTTAAGATTGCTGATGACGGGTAAGTCTGTTATATCTGTTCAAGTCATGCACCGAATCTTATCTTAATAATTATTGATGAGGACACTAGGTACGTTTGCAACAACAGTACAACTATTTAAGTTATTTGAACCAATTTGAACGATGAGTAACACGTGTGGGACTTTGTACTCATTATATTTTAACATTCGATAATGAATCCTTTAATTTTGAGGCAAAAATTGGTACCATAAATACTCGAGCAAAGAAGAGGCTTGTTCCTTCATTCCAGACTGCATGTACATACCTAACGTTAAACTCTAAATAAGTGACTGGGACTAACTAGTGCATGCTTCACCATTTATGCTCTCAAAATTTTGTTCTCTATTCATAAAATGTAATTAGTAGTTCTGGGGGTCAATTCCCGTTCCGTGATACTGTGAAATGAAAAGAGTTTTCACAAGTTCACGCTGAACTCGATTCTCGACCTATGAAAAAATGAAAACAAATGTCAGAATTTTTTCATATGATAAGTTTTTTATCACAGCCATTTCATTTGTGAAGAAGTGTGAAAACGTGATGGATACACAAAAATTAACGGGGACAAAGAGCTTCAAAGATAGTTGACAGCATTTATCATTTAGGGCATTTTAGTACACATTTAGACTACTTTTTATTATAATAAGATCGAGAATCGCATTAGGTGTAATCGTGAAGTGATAAAATGATAAACTGCTGTGAAAACTGAAATGATAAATTATTTATCATTTCACAGTATCACGGAACGGGAATTGACCCCCGGATTTACATTTTTATATAACACATTCCTAATTGTGAATGCAGTGCACCACCCTTTAAGAGTCAGCTGTTTCCAGTCACAATGGACAATAAAAATTGTTTGAAGTATTGAAAACCCTGTACATAACCTCTAAAAATATATGACAGCAAATTTGCAATCGGTTTCCCTGTCGATTTTCTTCTCTACCAAATGGTGTTTTTTTCCTCAAAATAAAAATCGCCCTAAAAGTTTTCCTTCGGATTGTGCAACACGCAGTGTTATATATCATATTTTATATATAATCTTGTATTCAGCTGCAAAATTTTGTATTGCACTTATATTGCAAAAAATACATTTTGGACCAAATGTTCTATAGGTTTGTAGCCTTGTATAGGTATATGTCACCAAAAATATATTCTCGTATATAATTCTGATGCAGATTTTTCCACTGAATTAAATGGAGTCATCACCAGAAATAATGGTTTTACAAGCCCTCAAAGCGGCAACTGATCCCAGTGTTGAGGTAGTTAAAAAAGCCGAACAAAAACTCGTCGAATGGGAGCAGCAGCCTGGCTTCTTTCCGACTTTAATGAGAATTTTCCAGAATCAGCAATTTGACGTGAACGTTCGCTGGATGGCTGCGGTTTACCTGAAAAACGGTGTCAACAAGTACTGGAGGAAAAACATAAAAAATGAACTTCCAGCCGAGGATAAATCTGAGATTCGCCGCAGTTTACTTGAAAACTTTGCCGAGCCCATACCCCAAGTTGCATCGCAGATTGCTGTATTGATAGCAAGAATCGCTAGATACGACTATCCAAAGGAATGGCCAGATCTAGTTCCTGTACTACTGAAAAATGTTCCAACAACTGATCACTTGCAGCAGCAGCGGGTACTGCTAATATTGCACCATGTGATTAAATCACTGCTTTCAAGGCGAACACTGAGCGAAAGAAGAATGTTTGAGGAATTGACCTCAAGCATCTACGAATATATTTACGATTTGTGGGAAGGCTTCACGAATATGTTCTTCCACAGCCTTGAGAACTCACATCCTGACATGTCCATTACGCATATGGAAAAGGCATTACTTACTCTGCGCACTTTGCGGAAGCTTACCATATCTGGGTACTCGAAGCCACAATTCTCTTCAAGGTGCATGCAATTTCTTCAAGTGATTTTTGGCCGGCTAAAGCAATGCATCGAATGTCGTTATCAGCTTCAGCGTCTCAATGCCGGCGATAAACTAGTTAAACTATTGGAGAAGTTTATTTTGAAACAGATGAAAACACTCAATGAGTTCTTGGAGTATCACCCAGGGGCTTTCGTCAGATTTATCTCGACTGCTTTGGAGTTTTCCTTTAACTACGTATTCCACGAAGGTACTGTGCTGGTGTTTGACGAGAGGAACGTGATTAATTTCCCCTACTTCACCATACACTGTATAAACCTCATGAAGGGCATATTATTGTGCAACATCTATAACGATACCAAGTTAAAAGACGATTTGTCTGAAGATAAGCCTGTGCCTTTAACCGGGTTCTTTACTTCAGAGCGCATTTGTTATATTTGTGAAAAGATAGTGACTCATTATTTCTTACTTACCCAGGCAGAGTTGGAACTGTGGGTAGAAGATGCAGAAGGTTTCTCTCAAGATGATGCTGGCGGTGATAGCTGGAAATACTGCCTGCGGCCATCAGTGGAACGGTTATTCCTTACCGTAATGAACAAATTTCGTGGTGATATGACTACTGAAGTACTAAAATACATACGAAAGGCGCAGCAAATCAACCTGACACCTAACTCCGACCTAGAGGACATTCTGCTAAAAGACGCTATCTACAACGCTGCTGGATTAACTTCATTTAACCTGTTCGATGAGATAGATTTCGATATGTGGTTTACAAACCAATTGCTGGCTGAAATCAAAATCGATTCCGATAATTTTAGGATCCTTCGCCGGAGAGCTATTTGGCTAACAGCACAATGGGCGGCCGTAAAATTCTCCCGCGATCTTCGACCGCTAGCATACGAAGCTTGTTTGCACCTGCTTCGACCCTCTGAAGATATGTCGATCCGTTTGGAGTCGTCCAAAGCACTCGCCGCTCTTATTAACAGCTTTGAGTTCGAGCCAGATCCCTTTCATCCTTATCTAGAGCAAACATTCTCAGTCCTCTTTGTACTGCTCACCGAATGCAAGGAATGTGATACCAAAATGAATGTACTGTCAATAATTACCGGTATCGTTGAGAAAATGAGTTATTACATTCAGTCGCAGGCGGATAACTTAATAGGTTATCTCCCAATCCTTTGGAAAGACAGCGAGGACCACAATTTATTGCGCTGTTCGATAATATGCACATTGCAGCAAATCATCAAAGCTTTACACGAAACTCCTGAACCAATGAAACCTTTTCTCTATATTGTGATTGGACTAAGCACCGATATTCAAGATTCGTCGCATATATACCTAATGGAAGAGGGCCTATCTCTGTGGCAATCAGTGATTGAGAATACCACAGCAATTACTCCGCAACTTCTGGATCTTTGCAAGAACCTGCATCCCATAATCGAGAGATCTTCGGAGAACCTCCGCACTATCCTATTCATCATACAAGCGTACATCCTTCTGTGTCCACGGGCATACCTCGAGCGATATGGCAAGCAATTTGTTGATTTGTGCAATCGTATGATAGACGATATTCGACCCGAGGGAATCGTCGTCATCATGAAGGTATTCGAGACTATATTGAAAGCCGATTCTGCATATGGCTTGGACATACTTGAACCAGTTCTACCGCATGTTTTTCGTACAATTTACAATAATGACGAATTTCCTACGGTGATGAGCACGTACTTGGCAATAGCCGCTAGAGTTCTCATCATAAACCAAAGTGTGTTTTTTGAAGTGTTGCACAAGTTGAATCTTCCTAACGCCTTGGAAACCGTTATTGACGTTTGGAATGCGAAAATGCCACTGGTCTCGGAGCTTGAAAAGCGAAAACTTTTAGGTCTTGCACTTGCTTCCATAATTACAGTCAATAACATAGCCATTCAAAAACGCTTTCCAGAAACAATGCAAAATATCTCCGAGGTTCTCTCCGATGTCATGAAGGAAGAGGAAACAACGGAGGAAGGTCGTAAATACTACGATTCTCTGGTATTTCAAGATGAAACTGATATAGATATTGCGGGTGCAGATGCGGGCGGTTACTGTTCATGGCTAGATGATTGTGAATATCAGGCACATCATTATGAACGCTGCCGTCAACTTTCACTAAAGGATCCCGTTCACACAATTGTTCTAAAGGACTGTGTGGGATGGCAGCTGAACACTCTGCGCTCGCAACTTGGTGAAACCAACTACCAATTTCTAATGAACACAGTTTATTCGGGCGTTCTGTCCAACATGAGCGACTATTTAGATATTGCGATTATTCCTAAGGCTGTAACTAATTAAACTAAACTAATGTGCATATACACAACTTTGTTTTTATGTTATTTATACTTATATATTTTTAATATTAATATAGAATTATACCGATACTTGTATGAAGTAGAAAGAGATTTCTTAATAAATGACTCGTTGAACACCAACCTGGTTCGTCGTAATTGTTTTCCCTTGCATTATGACTGCAAGTTTATCTTACAGCCTACCACCATAGTGACAGTGAGCAACCCTCACTTACTAGGTCATGTCAGAAGTCAGAATAAAATAAATTTACATGAGTAACCAAGGAAACGCTTTTCACTCAAACTTTGTTTACAAATGGAGTTCTTCCTACGACAAATGGTTCCTACAAGTCTTGTAAACAGACCAATTTCATTTCCTCTGAAATGAGTTCGTCGAAAAAAGGTCCTCTTATAACAGACCTAGATCAATCTGATCCACAGTTTCCAGTTGGTGAAGAAAAGCGTCATTCACGTAGAGTGCATCACGGGAGAAAACATCATAATAAGTTTTCTGGAGAATTTCCTATCCGAAGTCGAAGTGCCGAGTGGAACCCGAAGAAAATGCAAGCTGCCACTGGTGATATTCCTCCCTTTGTATGTTTTATAATAATTCAATGCAAAAAGTTCCAAAAATATTTATACAACTTACTTTAGTTACCGACTAAGGACAAGCAAATGGAGAGCTTATTTCAGAGAGTTTGTATGCTATACAAGTACAACAATCAATTCGCCAAAGAGAACAAAAAACTGCTGTCGATGGTGCAACGAACAGAGAACCCTAAAGAATGTGATGCGTGCAAGCAGCTTACTGACGAAAATAGGTCAATGCTGGAAGTTAACACTAATCTACAAAATGATATAGCCATGATGAAAATTTTAGTATATCGTTTGAATGTGCAAATAGAAATCTATCAAGAGAAAATGAGAAAATCGAGTGGCAGTTGTGACGAAGAAACAACCCGAAGTGACTTTTACGAGCGTAAGAATATCGAGCGTTGGGGTCCTGTTAGCAGTGAAACACTTGGCCCGCTGTTAAACTCCTACGATGAAATGATCAAAGACAAGGACGACCTAATTCAGCAACACGAAAAGGAACTAAAACACTTCACTGGCGAACTGAAAAGAGTAGTGGAGGAGAACTCGCTCCTGCACGATGAATGTGATTCCATTAAAAAGTCTTCCAACGGGTGGTTAGAAACAAAAACTCGTCTCCAATCCCAGATAAAATCTCTAAAATCTAAAGTAGATGTACAAACAAGGAGAGCAGACCTGGCTAAGGAAAAACTCCTCGAAATAATCCAATGCTATGAACAGAAAACCCAAACTCTGTCATTGGATCTGGAACATCTGCAAAGTGCATATTCCCGTTGCAAACATGAACTTATATCCTTAAAGAGCTCAAACGCCGATCAACCAGATACAATAGTGGAGTCCCTGAAAGAGTGTAAGCAACTGTTTGAGGAGCTAAAATCGCAGCATTCAAACGAAAAAATAGACCTCGTTTCAAAATTAGAGCAACTGCGCAAAGAAAACGCTGATCTGCACATCAAGATTGAAGAGTTGAAGCACCAACAAGAGACTATGAAGAACGATTTTAATACAGAAAGAAATACTTTCGAAGAGCTTAAACTAAGAACGATTGCTCTTCAAAAAATTTCAGAAAAATTGAAGAAATCTAGGGATAGGTTGAAAGCGCGTTTGAAAATTGCTCTACAATGGGCTCAGAAGTTGGAGCACGAACACGCTAATTTCGAAAATACATGGGACAACGTTAAAAGACTGGAAGCAGTTGTGAAACATAAGGAAGCTCAAGTGAGAGGACTTCATGCTCGTCATTTGGAGGAAATGGATAAAATGCAGCAAAAACTCAAGCAAAAGGAGGATACTATAAAAAATATTCTCAAATCGAAGATACCCGGGTAACGGCGAAAGAGGAGTTGTATGTTCTTTTTAAATAAACAATTACATGAATAAATTATTATTGAGACCAGACATTTCGACTTAAGTTTGGTTTGGCTAGTCACTTACAATCAAAGTTGAACGTTTTGGGATACCTACCTAATGTGTGAGGGTCAGGGAAGTGGCCAGAAAGGCTTGGCCAGATAATGGATACACACTTCATTGGAGAAGCCGTAAATAATGTCATGTTGAGAGGGCAGAATATTAGAATAGACGATATGTAAAATTTAATTTAAGACAAATGAATACTATAAAAATTTGTGATTGAAAAATTGTAGGTAGGTTAGATTAGTGGGCTTTGGAGGGGTAGTCCGTTCCGCACTTACGTCAGTATTGACCCATTTTAATACCCTAGAGGGAAAAAGTTTATTAGTAAGACCCAATAAATGCTGTAGCATACAAACCATAATGAGGATTTGATGAAGTTTAAGGTTTTGTCTCAGGTTATGGAAGAAGAAACTATTGTTAATTAAAAAACTGTGAAACTTTTTTTGAATAAATTTTAGAACGCAATAAATGCAGCCATTCATAAGTGATAAAAGAAGAAGGAAACAAAGAACACAAAATAAAAGCAGAGTTGCCAGTAGAATTACATATTTCATTGATTTGAAATATTCTTGATGTCATTACCAGATAATATAGAATGATCTTCAACAGAAACTTCCAAGGATTTTGTTCCTGTGCCTTGATTTTGTGCGGCTTTTGAGGCGATGACGCTAGGGAACGGCCCGAATCGGATTTGAATGTGTGAGTGAGCCGCGCGCTGTGACCAACGTGACCGTTGTGCAATAATTTGGCACTTTTTTCGAGGATCCTGATACAATTTGTTACTACTGTATCCCTTTTTTTTTAGTTTGAAAAGGAACTTTGCAATTTTTAGAAACACTGTGATTTTCAAATGAATTTTAGTAAAATATAACGCTGCTGTTTATCAGAACACGATTATAGTGTTACAATTGTTAAATATTGTGAGAAAATTCTTAAATTTCAGAGAATCTTTACAAATGAAACTTTTTTCTTACACCGCTCTTATTTTTTTTGCTACTTTTCAGAATTTTGCAAATTTTGGTTTTAGTTTCACAATACAATATAGACTAAAAAGATCACTCTCTCACGACGTTTCTTTTATAAATAAACCCAAAACAACCAAATAACATTAGAATTAGATGTCTTTAAGGTTGTTCTGCGGGTAAGCTAGACAGTTCTTTAGATGCAATTCGTTTTCAAGTGACAAATTTTAAAATGAAAGCTTTGATTTTTATTTATAAATATATAAAAAAAATTAATTGAATTATGTTTATAAAATATATCAACTCATTTTTATATCTACTTTTAAGATCTCTTTCAATTTAGTTTTAAAAAGTCAATAAAAAAGGGGCGATGAAAGAAAAGTGTGCCTTTTTCTGACGCTGTTACATAAATTTAGTATTTTCTCCCAATATTTTAACAAGCATTAGCCTGCTTTACACTATTTACGCGTTATTTTTTAAACATATTCATTTTGAAATCACAGTTTTTGAAAACTTTTTTAAGTACTATTCACATGAGCGCGAATTGCGAACAAATGAATTTAATTGTATTTATGAATTGAACATTGATTTTTATACTATTTACCACCAAAGCCAAATTAATCTTAAGTCTAATCTAAAAAAAAATCAGACTCTCAATCGATTTAAATAGCTCAATTTACAATTATTACAGCAATTGAAAATTCTTGCAGCGAACTGTCACACTTTATTCACAATCCGCAAAAAACATTCGCGGATCCACAAACCCACGAATTAATCATTAAACAATGATTGAAGTACCTAATTGAAGTGTAAAAAAAATCGCTTATTCGCAGTTCGTTCGCCATTGGCTCTCATGCGAATAGTCCTAAAATGTGAATTTTCCAAATAATAAAAAGGAACAAAGGAACAACAAATTGTATTAGTGTCCTCAAAAAAGGTACCAAATTGTCGCACAACGGTCACGCTGTTGTCATTTGTTCTCAACCGACATCCTTCTCGCTACCTAAAAAGGTTGCGTCTGGGAAAGATCGCCTGGAATTTCCCGGAACAAAGCAATATAAGAACAGGAAATATGGGAAGTTGTCAGTTCGCGATATCACTCACACATTTATAGAATCCGCCTATACGTGAACCCTTTCCGACACCGCCATTGCGGCAAAAACCGCACAAAATCAAGGCACTGGAGTGTTGGAGACTTGTAGGCAGATCACAGAAGACAATATCGTTTTAAAATTTTGATAAAAGTAGTGTTCGGCCGTTTCGGAGTTTTCAATACATTTGTGGAGAATGAACTAAATGAAGCTTTAAATCTTGTAACTTTTGCACTTATATGTAGTTGCTAGTTTTGAATGTTTATCGTTTCGACGATAGTCGCCTCAAAAGCTAAGTAATAAGGGCCCTGGACAGTTACATAGGAAGTTGGTTGTTGTGTCCCATTAAGATACCTACAAGCATAAAGAGTCACTATTAATTATTCCGCATGATCCTCTCTATCCTGGTGTTTTTTGTAGAACATTAGCCAAACATTGTCGTGCTAGTTCGTCAGCTTTCTGATTGCCTAGCATGCCTTCATGTCCTATAAATGGTGTAGCTGGACATACTAGGAGTAAGCGAGATAAGATGGTTAGATGCGGGCGAGTACCAATCTCCAACGCATAACACTGTTCTACTCAACTCCGGAAGACCATCCGGAAGCCCCCGTGGACATGGAGTAGGACTGCTGTTAACACCCACAGCACGTAGAGGCCTAATCTCCTGGCAAACGCATGGTAATAGGATTTTAACGTCCATATTCCGGAATAGGGTATACGTCGCGTCACAATTATATACAGTGTTACACCCCTACGGATGGTTCGTCTGAGGAAGAGAAAGAGACCTTCTACAACCAGCTGGAAGCTGTATTTAATGCAACACCCAACGGCGACATGATCATGGTGATGGAGGACCTGAACGCCAAAGTAGGCGTCGACAACATAGGGCTCAAACATGTAATGGGACGTCATGGACTAGGCATCCGCAATGATAATGGCGAAAGATTCATAGACTTTTGCAACGCAAATCGCCTTGTCATAGGTGGCACCATGTTTGAGCACAAAGCCTGCCATAAAATCAGTTGGGTGTCAACTGACAGGCAAGCAACCTCCAACCAAATTGACCATTTTGCCATCTGCCGCCGTTTTAGAAGTTGTATTCTCGACGTCCGAAACAGACGCCGAGCGGACATAGGGCTGGTACAAGATCACCATCGTATGATAGCGACTGTCCAATTACGCACTGCTGTCGTTCAAAGATCTAACGACAACAGCATGCCCAGGTTCAACATCGACCGGCTAAGAGATCCCACAGTACGCCAAGAACTAAGGGACCATATCTCACGTGGAATGGAAACAATCAGCAGCTCAATGCCCACCACCATACAAGATCACTGGAATGCTGTGAAAACTGTTTTCAAATCAGGTGCAGAAAGGATTGTCGGTCGATCGCAGGGAAGACACAGGTAAAGCTCCCTAAAAAAGGCAACCTAATGCAGTGCGAACACTGGAGAGGCATCTGCGTGCTGCCTGCTGTGGCTAAGATAATAGCTAGAATTATTCTAGAACGAATAAAAGAACACCTTGAAGACGCACTCGCGGATCATCATCGAGCAGTGCGTTGAATATCGATCGCCACTCCACCTGCTGTTCACAGATTTCGAAAAGGCGTTTGATAGTGTCAATCGGGAATTTATTTGGCGTGCCTTGCGCAGGAGAGGTATTCCATATAAACTAATAGCAATTATTAAGGCTACGTACGATGGGTCCACATATCGCGTTCTGCACAGAGGAAAGCTGTCTGAGGAATTCGAAGTCCAAATAAGGGTTCGGTAAGGTTGCATTCTTTCACCAATATTGTTTTTATTTGGTGATCAGCGATGTGCTAAATGCGGCTTTGTCGATGGGTAATGGAGGAATTCGATGGACTCTTACATCTGAACTTAAACACCTTGGCTACGCTGACGATGTATGCCTACTATCGCACAGAATAATGGGCCTTCACCAAATGACAGCAAGTGTGGAGAGGGAAGCAGACGTCGCGTCGTTGGGCTAAAGATTAACTCGGCAAAAATAAAAATGATCAGCCTGGGACCGAACTCATCAACTCATACCCGTATATGCATTGCTGGACAAACGGTTGAGAGAGTAGAGAGTTTCCAATATCTTGGGAGTATTGTCTCAACCGATGGCGGAACCGAACTGGATATAGCCAGCCGAATAGGTAAAGCGAAGTCTGCGTTTGGGATGCTATCTAAAATTTGGCGAAGCAATGCAATTAGCTTAAACACCAAGCTACGACTGTTTCGTTCCAACGTTGAATCCGTGCTGCTATATAGATGTGGTACTTGGAGAGTTGCCAATACAATCACAAAAAAGCTGCAAACGTTCGTTTGCGTAACATATTAAGGATTTTCTGGCCGAACCGTATCTCGAACGAACAGCTTTATGAGAGAACCGGTCATGAACCTACTGGCACAACCATTCAACGACGAAAGTGGCAATGGATTGGTCACACTTTCCGAAAAGGTGACGCTAACCACGCGATGCAATGGAATCCGCTTACTCAGGATGGCAGGCGACGCGGCGGTCCTAGAAGTACATGGCGTAGAACAGTCGAGAAGGAAGCACGGCAACTGGGAAAGAGTTGGGGAGAGCTGAGGCACATTGCCAGGACCCGCACACGATGGCGCGTAGGCGTTGTAGAGGCCCTAGGACCCACAAGGGGATATAGGACATAAGTAAAAGTAAAGTTCATGTCCATTGACCCAGTAGAGCAATATACCTTGTGAATTGTGATGTGTTCTAAGTTGTTGAAGTCTTCGCGACAGCACTTCACAAGCTTCGATGTTATTACTGCAGCAGTTTTTAGTTGCCTGTCTGTCAAAAAAGACGGTGGTCAGAGGTTTCGTCAGAGATTCTGAAGAGTACCACCAAGAGAAGGCTCGACAAACTGCGGTGATTTCCTTTTGTTTTTTAAAAAAATTTAATTCTGTCTGCTGTGAGTTCACCAGGAGTCAAGGATGAAAAAAGAGAAAAATGATACCACGAGGGCTAATTATACCACGAAAATAATTTATGATGAATGGCTCGCATTGTCGCATTGCTTCAAACTCTGACAGCAGCATTCTCAAATATTTTGCTGGATAATTGAGAAAAATCTGATGTAGATCAGTTACTGCACTGCACGAACTATATTCATCAGATGTAATGAATTGAGACAGCCATCGAAAGATGAAATGAGTTGGTGGTCTAATTTCGTTGTCACAGCCTTATAAATCGTTTATTGAAACGGAAGAAGAACGTTGTGCAAAATCATCACCCTAAGTGTGTACCAATATTCGAAATAAATGTTAACAAATATACCGACAACTACCAACATCAACGGAACATTTTATTCATTTTTGTTTTTTTAATGTTTCCACATGCACCAAAAACAAACAAACAAATTAGACCCTTCTGTCTTACATTCTATAAAATGCATTATTTTTCTGTTGTAATTATAATTTATTGATTGTCAGCTGTTAAAGGAAAAGACGATAAATAAAGATCAACAACAAATAGTTATGATGGGTAAGACATATAAATTTAGTCGTTTTCTTTTTCAAACAGAAATGGATGAAAAGTACATTTTTGTTCGTTTTCTACAATGGAAGAATTGCCTATAACTAAAATGTCATGCTAATCATGAACATTATGCGATAACATTATATATAATATTTGGTTTCTTTTAAAATACATACATGTAATATGTTTGTTTATTTATTTATTTATATAAAATAGCAATAGAAAATTGACAGTATTTTGCTCGTTTGTTTTCTTGGTTTAAATTTATGTCTAACAACACTTAACATATACAATAAATATTTTAACATAGTGAAAGTTTTTAAAGGCAAACTCCGACCAAAATCGCGGTTCTTTGCACAGTATTTCAGTTCACGAGTATAGAAAGATTTGGCTAAAAACCCAACAACAATTTGTTTGTGTGTATAATATGTAAATATTGATAACAGAATGAATACTTTAGAAGATTTCAGTTACTTAAGGTTCAAATAGATCTACAGCACGTGTAGATTTTCACAGCTCTTAGATTTAGTTATATCGCTAAGGCAAATTTTTTGCAAAATTTCTTTAGCCAAATGTAAAGATATCTGAGTTCGAGAAGTCTTCATCTTTGATGAGGTAGCTTTCTTTTCGCGGTTTTCTTTAAGACGGATCTGTGAGGGAATGGAAAGTCATTTTGAAAATTATTCTAAACAGCTGTCGGATATAATGTCAATTGTATTACCTGTTTTAATGTTCCAACAAGAAGCTCATCAACATTGTGTTGTATTCCACTGGAAGTTTCTATGAATTTTGCATCTCGAGAAGCCGCTAAAGATTTACCTTCTAAAAAGCAAATTACATGGTAAAAAGTTAGCCTGGTCAATTTTTTGTTGAGTTGCACCAAAGGTTATTCCGAAATTTATAAACTTTCACATAAGATTTTATGTAAGTGTAAGTGGAAATTAAATCGCTATATGAGTAGTATCATCGAACGGGCCTTAGTCACTACGCAAAAGAAATAGAAATATCTTCGACTAAAATTTGCAGGTATACGTATTTTTATTTTAAGAAGCGTGCTCTGCTCTGCTCTGCTCTCTGCAACTTTTGCCAAACAAGAACAAATAATGTTCAGAATCTACTAGAATATTTGGATGCATTATCAAGTATCATCCGTGTGATTGGCTAAATGTGATATTTTTCACAATATTGGCGAATTCTCGAAACTCGAAACGTACAAAAAAGCTGCGAGACAAAAACAGTTTTAACATAAGCAAGACAAATTCCCAAATAATCTTTAATAGCTTTTTCTTCAAATTTAACTTCCGCTACCTATGCCAAAGTTGGATAGAAGTGAAAGAAGTTTGACTAAACTTTCACGTTGATCAACAGTTTGATTGGTTGTTTCCTTAGTTTACTATGTAGGTAGGTTAAGTAAAGGGGTAGGTAGAACAGGGAGAACCCTAAGGATCTGAAAGCGATGCTAGATAAAAGTAACGGTTCATAATACAGAAAAAGGAATAGGTAATCAAAATAACGATGTGAGTTTTTATAAGTTGCAGCTCTCAGTAACACGCAATTGTCGCATGTTCTGGTTAGAGAGTTATAAGCGCCTACTGTACCTATACTATTTTATGCTCTTACAGTTTATAAGATTATTGATTACAAGGCAAAGTGTAGTCGGAGTTTCTGTTTTCTGATCTGCTAGGGCATGTTTTTATTTTTGACTGGAATATTTTAGTTATAACGCTGGTTTAAGGTGGCTATGATTGGAAGTAGGTTTCGTATTAGATCGATATCTTTACATAGATATACGTGTAAGATTTAAGAGGTTTGTTTTTAAATTTTCATTAGAAGTTATAAACCGAATATTCTGATGGAAACGTAGTGGTAGTTTGGTACCAAATGTTCGAAATTATTTTAAGGGGCATATTCAATATGGTTGAAGTGAGTAATATTTGTAAAAAATAATATTTGCGTCCCCGTTATTGCATTTAATGGAAATGCGGAATTGAGTTTTGAAAGGATGTATGAAAACAAATCGGCTTTTGGGTAGTAATTTTTGAGAAATGATTACAAAAATTGTTTATTCGATTTTTTTTAGAAAAACTAAGTATGGGATCTTAATTAGTGATATTTTATTATCCTTAATATATATATATTTTTTTTACTTCGTTTTTAAAATTTTATCGAAATCAAAGATGGGGTTTTTGAGATATGAGCACTTCTTTTATCTGTGTTTTATTCTTTTCTTTTACCGCAAGTGGAGTGTTAAGTGAAAGGCACGTGTAAAAAGGAGAGAGGTAGGCTATTATATAAACAGATTCTGAGCACGGACTTATATAAACTTCAGTCTTGGAGTTGCAGGAAAAAAAATTAACTTCTCAGAGCAAAGTACTGAAAATCTCCATGGTACATTCGGAATGACAACCTACACAGAGTTTTATAAGTTATACACTAAAAAAACGGTTGTTAAAAACATATTCGGTAAAGCACAAAGTATAAACAAATACGTGGACATCTGAATATACTGTAATGCTGCATCTTGTATGGAAAGACAAAAATGAAAATAATACAAATTTATTCCTTGCTTGTTAGTTACCGAATCAATTTAGCGTTGAGATTTAAGGTCTACACAAAAATCAGCCTCTAAAATAGAAGGGAAGTTAAACAATTGGTAAATTGGCAAATGTGCTACGTATGTCCGTTTGTTCTTCTAAAATTACGATTTTCCCGATCTCTCAAATTTCAAAGACCTGTTCTATAACCTTGACCATACACACCACTTAAGTTACTAAAAAGAATCAGTGTACTATAGTATCTGAAATCGCCCCTGTTGCAACCCAATGATACAACCTTGTGTCGATATGACTCTAGCCCGAGCTAAATCAGCCTTATTGCCAACAAGTATAACTGCTTTGTCCTTAGTTATATTCTCCTTCCACAAGTAGTTTATTATTTCCTCGGCAATGCGAAAAGAAGTCTTATCCACCACAGAGAAGACAACCACACATCCATGAGGCTCGTACGTAGTCAAAGAGTTTTCCACCTACAATTCGGTCTTGCTAAATCGCATTTTCTAGCAAAACACAAACACTTACGCTCATTTCAACACTTGGATGATCGATAAACACCAACTCCGATTCCTCGTCGTCCAATAGAACACTGACGGTTTTCTCACCAAATTCGTCATCTAAAACTCAAATTGAAATTATTAAGTAAAACCCTAGAACCTAATCTCACGTTGCCAATGCATTGCTCTTATATATGTATACAGATTGGACGTGGAAAGCAGTAAACTTACCTAAGCTTGCGTCGTAGGTATGCATGTACTCGGAGGTCATGAACTGGGAAACGAGTGCAGTTTTTCCCACCCCTGCATCTCCCAGCATAACGATTCGGTATCTGTAGGTCCAAACGAATTGTTTAACGAATTATGTGCCAAGTGGGTGTGTGGTTAAAATTACCTTGGAGGAGGAGGAGGATCACTATCATCTGTGTCTGGAGATGGCGGAATTGAGTCTACGTTAGCGTAACCCCCACCGCAGCACGATCCGTCAAATGGCGACCTCTCACTGGCTCTAAAATGGGAGAAGGCAAAATGTATATGAATCAAATTGAAAACCAAAACAATGAGTGGACACAGTTAAAAGCTACACTCACCTACTGTTTGTTGAATTAACGCTCGTATTACTTCTGGACCTCCGTGAAATAATCGAGTCGCCACAGTTGACCACGTTGCCCTTGCTGATGGAAAAATGTCGCAAGCGGTACAAGTCATCGCTTAGACGAGGGTTATACGCCCTGTCAGGCAAAGAGCAGACTCTCGGTCTCACATGGTCCGGAACTGAAAGCATTTGTAATATATTTTGGGCATATTGTTAAAGAGCATCATATCTTGCAGTACCAGGTAGTTCCAAGAAGTTCGACGTCCTTCGCTGGCGGCCTCGTGACGATGCCTGAAAAGCCAATGGACCGATGTCATCGTTTGAAAATATTGACGTGTTCGAGCAAGCACTCTTCATGGATTCTCGTGAATTTCGCCGTGATGCTAGATAGGCCAAACCACCCTTTGAACTGCCACGCCTTCTCGGTTTGGGGTTGGACACTAGCGCACCATTGCCGTTGCCATGATTGTTCGCATTGCCAGTAGTCTTGCTGTTTGAACTTGTCACGTCGTCCATGTCGTAGGTCAAATCGCTCGTTGATTTTCTACAGCGCAGCGAGACCACACTATCCGAGCATGTGCGATCCAAAGTTGAGTGAGAGCTGTGCAGAACCTAAAACCCCATCCAAAGTTGAATTGTCTTCTCATTTCGAAACGAGTTGCTGCGCAGGGAATTCAGTTCTTACCTGGTAGCCCGGATTTGATGTTATGTTGATTGCATGACGACGTCCCAGACGCATGTGTTGCTCGTGCTCATAATGTCCTGTAAGCTCAACAAATTTGCCATCCCCACAGTGGGTGGCGTTGCGCCTTATCTGCGAGTCACTTGTTTCTAGCTTTTCGGAACTGAGTGTAGTGGCCGTAGTCATGGATGTATTGTTAGTGTCCGTAGAGTCCATAGATATTTGAGTGGACTCGGTGACACAAGAGTCACGTTTGAGAAAAATATTATTGCCTGGTCGGTGTGGATCGTCCAAAAGATCCGTTTGATATGTGAACATTTCCTTGCCACTGTCGATTTCCTTAAGAGCGTGTATAGGGTCCTTTGAACGAGGCCTGCCAATTCCCTTTAAGGAATGATGTCTTTTATGATTGTACGGCAACGGTGACGGAGATAGCGGCAACGGATGCTGAAATTGTCCATGACTGAAGGTGTTATCTTCAATTCCAATCACGTCACCAATGTTATCGTCCTCATCGTCGTCGTCCGGAGTTTGCGGCTCGTAATATTCGAATTTCTTTGCTGTGAATACAAACAAAAACAGATGTGAAAGACGCATAGATTATCTGGGTGGATATGGTGAGCCGATCTACCTGTTTGCTCCGACGAAGACGGGGGTGTGTCGAAAACAAATTTCCTTGGCAGATGGGGACTCCGGTGGGGCGATTGAGATATTTGCCCACTCAAGTAGTAATTGGATTCGGTTGAGTCTGTTGGCAGAGCTGGTAGTGCTTTTGGGCTCCGTAAAATTGGCGAGGGTGTTTGGTAATAGTTTATATTGGATTCGGTATCATCATTGGCATATGTGGTTGTAATCTTCGGACTACGTGGCGGATTCTCATATTTGCGAGTGGCGGCAGAGTCGTAACTATAGCTGCTGTATGTGCTTATGGATGGACTTCTGGGTTGTTCATAGCAGTGAAGAGATGACTGGTTTTTGAAATGTCTACAAATATTTCGTTCATACTTCAACTGGGTATATTTAAACTGTCAGGAGACTATTTTTACCTTGGTGATTTGGGATTTTTAAATGGCTGCGGTGGCAAGTTTGGAATGGTTCTGTGAGGGCTTTTTGGAGAAGCAGAGCAACCCGCCGCCTCCCAGGATTGTGGTTGTACTTTTGGAGATCTAGGACTGGCTGGTGAGCTGCGCGTGCTTGACATTTTGGGTTTAGTATTCTTTACGGGCGACATGCAATTGTTGTTTAATCAGGAAGAAAGCACGAAGAAAACTTTTGTTAAAAATGGGAATGTTTTTGAAAGACTTTCTGCGTAGGTAAGCTTAAAGTACCTAAGAGACCGGATGTTTTTGTTTTTGAAATATATAAAACTTTGTCCCTTATGCAAAATTGCATGAAAGCGAGAAAAATTCAATAAAAAATAATGACCCTAAGAAAATATTCGTTCGAGAAACAAATGAACTGACACCTTTTCCATTTTTTTTAGTAAAACTTTCACTGATAGAAAAAATTTTTCCAAATGCTATCACTATAGGAAAACCAACTCAGTAAAGTACGGAAACGGACTCAATTTGAGTGAAAAAGTTCTCATAAGTCAAGATGGGCAAAATGTTGTTATAAAAATACCTCAGTTGAAAATAATAACCAACTTGGTTTCTAGGCCACCTCGCCGACAATTATCTCATGTCTCTTTTCCATTTTCTCAATTACGTAGTGGCGGTGCAACTGCATAATTGCATTAAAATACCAAAGCCTTGCCCGTATCTTGTGAGCTTATGTTGAAATAAGTTGTACTCTCTTCCGGTCGAATGCCACTGGGGTGGGTGCTACCCGCGCGAGCCGAACAGATTTAATTGCCATTTCCAATTGCAGTTTTAGTTGTGGCTTGCTATCGAGCAATTCAATGAGGGGAAGGGATTGCACAGCATCCAACAAGAGCACTTATTTCAAAAAGAAACAACAACCAAAAAGAGTGTATCGTATAAATGATAGATGATGTCATCGCTTATTGCATTAGAAATTGAGAGGTGCAATTACTAGTTTTTCAGTACAGTAGAGGCCTTACGGATGATATTTTTTTAAACTCTCAGAAAAATTCAAATAAAAACCTAGCCGACGACTTACACTACACCAGTCTTGTTTTCGCCATTGGGTACCTTCAGAAATTTATTTATAGGCTTAGATGTCCTCTGAACGCAAAAACTAGATTATTAGGTTCCATCACTTTTCGGACATCAGCCACATGTACGAAATGTCAACTTATAGTACTCACTCAGCAACAAAATCCTTGACTCTATTCGTCAACTACCCCTCCGTAAATCTAACTTCACTTGACGAATATAGATAAAAAAAAAAAACTGAAAAAAATCAGGTCAACCTGCTGTCAGATTTACAAACAAATTCTACAAATTTAGTGGAAATATTTTTTTTGTATTTTTAAAATATTAGCCATGTTTTTTTGAGCTTCGATCTCAGCAAAAGAAAAGTAAAGTTGGATTTACAACAACTATTGCGAGTCTCGAATTGTCAACTATAGCGTAGTTGCTGTAATTTGAGTGTTGAAAATCCTACTTCACTTTGCTTTTCTGAGATCGAAGCTAAAAAAAACAGGCCTAATGTAAAGAAGAATCTTCAGCACTCTGCAGTGTTACACTTCTGAGACTCACACTAGCTATTTATAAAAAGCAGTGAGTAGAGAAAGGAGGGATCAATAATCAATTTTCAACACAAGTTAATGCGTATTTTTATTTGCCATGTTTTTATGTCTAGTACTGCGTAATAGAATAATGGAAGGTAAAACTTACATTAGATTAGTCGGCAAAAGAATTTTGACAGAAATGCAAGTCGTTTTTCAAGGAAAATAATACCTAACAGCTACGGATGAACTGTCTACAGTTTTTACGCAGTAATTGCATATATGGTGTTAACTATGATTGAGTGTGTAAATAAGATCATTTAAGACCCATGACTGGATAGCTCAAGTTAAAGTCCATTTTTTTTAACTGGCAAACGTATTTTCACAAATTCATTTTTCAAGGTTTGTTTGGCGAAAAATACTGTTATCGTTTAAATTAAAATTAAATATGATAGATTGATTGTGTACAGGTCAATTTTGATAAAATATAGAAGATCGACAGCTCTAGTAAATACGATTACGGTCTTTCTGTAAAATAAATAGGGGAGGAATTTAAAATGTCGAAGCAAACTGTAAATATCAAAACCAATAATCATATAAGAACGATCTTCGTACAAAATGTACCTCCCTCGGGTGAACACACAAAAAAATATAGGTAGCGAAAAAGGTAGAAAGATGAAAGATATATGTATTTTGGGGTAGTTTGTAAAAATCTAAATTTAAGTTCCAACATTCTCAAGCTTAATATGAAAAAATGAGCTGAAAACCCGATTTACCAAAAAATTGGCTTCAATTCGCCCAAGAGTTTAAAAACTAGCCCAAAAGGCGTAGAACCGGGTTTTATGAACGGAAGAGAGTTCATTTAAGACTCGTGGATCACCGTAAAGGAAAATTTGTTAAGATACCGAAATTATATTTCGTGAAAAATACGCACCAGTCGATGATCCATCATAAATCTAAATAAATTACGCATAACCATCTGCCAATAGACTAATAGCGCATTCATTATTATTCTCCAACAGGATAACGCTCCTTGTAAAAATAAATGAATTTTGCCACATAATGTCCTCACAAATCGTTCCCTCAATTTGACTAGGAGCATCGCGTTAGTATAGAAAACCCTTGGTAGAACTTTCATGCGTTTCGAAATTGGTAAATATTTCCAACTCAGATTCGACTGCAAAAACTTTTTTGAATGTCTGCTTTAATTTTTTCAATGTCCTTGACTGTATTTGATTTCGTTGATAAGTTTTCCTCAAGTTTCATATCAGTCCAAAAGAAATGTTAAAACTTTTTTTATCAATCTGTACCTATATTATACAAACGCAGGTGTACGCGTCCGACGTTGCCTTTGCCTTACTTATATTAGGGACGTCTGAGTCCAAAGTTCATGTAAACCGTCAATTAGATTTGTATTGACTAGGCAACTTGAATTGTGTTTGAATTCTCGTGGTTTATTTTGAATTTTTAAATTTCGAAATGTCACCTGAATATGGAAGCAGGAGATTCTTCACGTGACCACTAGACCATTAAAACTGAAATAAATCTAGCTGTTAGACTTCCCATAAACTAGGTATCCGAAGGTCCCCATATAAGAGATTTTATTTTAAACTGTCATCCATATAAAGTAATTTATTTCAAATACTTTCTTACTTCTTTCACTGAAAATACGCCCTCAGTTACCTATGTAAGGTAAGGTTGAAGTGACTCCCAGCAAGTGTCGATGCACTTAGTTTTATATAATTTCAGAACTGACTTTTGAATAAAGTGGTATGATTTTTAGCAAGCGGACCCATACATGACATTTTGAAATGATTTTAGACCATTAACGTTAACAAATAAAAGAGGTTAATAATAACGGTAATTTACCCAAGGCATTAGTTACAAATCTTAAACGTCAGCTACTTTTTATGGCGTTGAAACTATTTTTTATGCAACGTTTAGTTTCTATTCCACCGCAATCAATCAGCTCTTTCTGATTCACGTATTTGAATAAAATGATTGTCAGCGCTGCCCGCTGCCTGTCATTGGGAAATATTTTCGTATAGACTGGTGGCAATCGAGTGAGTGTTGCGTTGTTTACGTAGGTTTGCTACTTCCTTTTCGTGGACATTTGAATTGGTTAACATTTCAGTTAAATAATGTAACTTCACATGTAGGCTCAGTGGCTTAGTGGTACTGTGAGTACAACTGTCATGAAAGAAATTCTCCATTAGCCGTTTGGACTTGGCAATTGTAGATCCTCATTCGTCCCAAAAATGTAAAGCTCACACAAAACGAACGGTAGCACCAACTACTTATCTTTTATTTATAATATAAAATAGGCTAAAATAATTGGCAAAACCACATACAAAGTATATATTCAATTTCCAAAAGGTTTCATTTTGACACAGAAAAATAACAGCTCAAATAGTCCCTCCCTTAGATATTATGAATCGGTGCCTAGTTCTTTGACAGTGTTGAACACAAAAGTGACTTTATTTTTCAAATCAGTAGGTTTCCAAAACAACAACACCAGCGCATTTTAAAAAAATAAAAAAAAGGTCCAAGTTCTTGTTTTGGATGCACCTTATTATTCTATTATCTAAAATTGTGAACTGAATGATTTCACTAAATGAATGAATAACTTAACTTACTTAACTTCACCTATCTTCTCAAAACATTTCCTTTTTGACGAAGTAAAGGGACGAGATTGCTCGGAACCGTTATGCTCGTAGATGTTTGTCGAGCGTTTTTGAAAGGTAGCTCAGCTCCTGTTGTAAGAACAATTCTTAATACAATAAAAACAGCACCGAACAGATAAGCGCTGCCATGCAAATAGAAGCACGAAAGGGTGAACGCTAGAGAAACAAAATCTCGCACCGTCAAAGTTCAAACCAATCCATAAACAATGATGGCAGTAAATAAAAATAAGCTTTTACATTTTTGCCAAACACACAAACATCGCCTTTTATTATTTATAAAGACGTCGTTTTCTTATAAAAGTTCACAAACATTGAGGTAAACCCTTGTCACAAGTTCGTCCAACTTACCCCAACTTTTTCAACTTTCATGTCAACAAAGCTGTAAAATGTTCTTTATCAATCGTTTTGACCTTTTATATATACAAGTTTTAGCTTACTAAAAGTCTAAATTTGTTGGAAGTAACTCACTGTCAATATGACAGTTTTGGGTATGGATATTTGATGCACAAAAAGAAAACGAAACAACACGTCAGTTTTGTACCAAGCAATAAAATGAAATGCATCCAACTTCGTTTGGTGAGATCGCCTGTGGTGATAATTTGCGGGTTGTGTATCGGATCATACTAGACTAGTTGAGTTACCACATTTTAATATGCTACATTTATTGATTTGACTTTGGCAATCAAAAGAGCCCGGTATAGCCTATAAGAATTAGCTTAAAAACACAAAAAACAATATGCTGAAGTGGATCTGTTTTCATTCAACCAAGCCCTATCAACAGTTTTATTTACATCCCAAAGTCTAAAAAACAAGCACTCACGTGTCGAGAGTTATCCAAACTCGTTTGTTTTAACAAAGTCAAACCACAGAATACCTTCTTATTGAATTTTCCCCGTAGGTTCAAAGACCACAAAAGGCTCAAAAAGAGTTTAATTTAATAATCCCACCGATGCAGAGAGCTATAGATTTTTGTGTGCGGTTGGCATGTTTTTTTCTAGCAAAATTTTACTGTCAATCAATTGGTTGGAGAACTAAGTGATTGAGGTTAACAAGGGATAGCAAATACCTACACTCCCATGCGAAATAATTAAGCCATAACAGTGAGTGGATGAAGGTCGAGTGAGGTAGGGGTGGCCATAATCTTTCCCTACGCCGTGAAGAAGAATAAAGTCGGTAAATAGGAAATGTAAAACATAAAAATATCGGCCAAACCATTTATGATACTAACCTCATCTCCTCACCCCACAAATACTTACCTTGACCGTGCACTTACTGATATAACAACAATAGCTAAGCGGCCATCATAAAATAGACCTCAACTTAAAGAAATAATCGTAAAATTTTTGCCGAAAAAACAAACAAAAAAAACCTTGAAATTCGCCATGAAAATAAGAGGAACCTCGCACGTACGCAAACATACAGCCATATATATGTAGCTACCCGTAGCTTTCTATACACAAGTGTTTTCTTACCTAATAAAAGGTATATATAAGTGAAAAACATATCAACCCCCCTCCCACGAAACCATAATTAGAGCAATAAGCGGTTCAGTGTACACAAAACGCTAACAAGGAAATCCCACCAATGTCCTACGGCACTATATTATTATGTCCCAACTGTTGAATTGAAACACCAACTAGGCCATCATTTTCTGTGTATACACCTGTATTGTTCATAATTGCTTTTTTCACCCCAACTTATATAAACGCGTCCACAGATTGCATACACGATCAAAATGTGCCTCTTGTCTGACACAAAGGACTCACCGGAACACTCTCTATAAACAACACTGCTCTATAAACAAGAAGAAATTGCAAATATGCAAAATATGTAGATATGTAGTATCAGGACAAAACATTTTTATCAAGTTAGTGTGGTATTGATTTTACCCAATTTGTTAAGTGTTTCTTTTTTTTTTTTTTTGCTCGCTTATTCCGTCGTCCTCACAAGGAATCAACATTTTTCACATGCAACAAGTGTGATTACATGCGTATAGAAATATTATTATGTGTATACGTACCATTGCCCTTGGCTGGGCGATAAAAATGTTTGGCTTTTAATTGTTGGGTTACAAAATGGTCTGCACATAATTTTACACTCTTTTTTTTTTTGAATATAGATTTATTGAGAACTTGTGTTAAAAGGAAAAGCAATTTATAAAATTAAACTTTGTGTATACGAGTGTGTGCAGCATTACCGTGAGTACTAACGCGGATACTGACGAATAGCTGCTCCAGCTCTGGTAGAGAACCCTCTGCACTGCGCCGTATAACACAGAATGAGAGAACAAGGCACAAGTTTCTATTCCACCGTCGGTCGCACGAGCTTCAAATCTGCAACACACGGCAGCTCAAGCAGTCAGCTGTTGCTTCGGGACTTTTCTGCAAACGGTACACAGGTCCCTATGGGGAGGCAGATGGCCCGAGATATGATTTTCAGCATGGTATCAACGAGTATGAGTGTTTTATGGAACTTTTATGCGCTGCGATTTTTTTTTTCCTTTCGTCGAATCCATGCGCTTTCACAGAAACTTTTGTTCGTTGGCTTTTGCTTTTGCTTTTGTGCGAATTCAAAGGGCAATTTGTGGCGGAATGGGAATCGACTGACGGTGGGGGGTACGACGTACGAGTTCCAGACATGCGAACTTCTACTCTCGAGAGAAATGCTCACAGAATCCATCTATAAGTATGAGTATATACACAGCGTTGGCCTGGTGGAGACGACAAATTGTCTGGCATTAGCACTCCACTAGAACCAAGCCAAAATGATGCTGAAATTGCGACTAATAGCGGTGGCCCGTCATTTTGTGGCATCTCTCTTATTGTGATGTTTCAATGGAGCAGTAAATTGAATACATTACATGTATGTAAGTGCCTACGTGTTTGAATGCTGATAAGATCCGTAGTAAAAGTGGAACCACTTGAGAGCGCACGTTCATATAGAGTTGATGACAAAATTATTGACAAGGATACTAATTAGGGATTACAGAGAAAATCAATTTCCTTGAGCAAACAAAAAATTACCCATACGCCCCCGTGCCTCAGAGATACGGCCGAATTATGTTATCAACCGTCAGTTGATGGCTTTGCGGAGAATGGAGCGTTGCAATAAGTGTCGGCAACAAGGAAACAATTTTGTAATCGCTTTAATGGCATTGCTATGGCTATATGGCATTTCGATAACATTTTCAATGAAGCGGAACTCGAAGCCTCTAATCCTATGATAAATGTCTTTTACTCACAAAATCCGTCGGTCTGAGAGTGGAGCTTTCTTCCCAAATGATATACTAATCGCTGAAACTGTGTTTTGAGTTCTTTAAACAAATTCTAGTCTCGACTTTAAATTTAAAGAAGCTCTTAATTGGAGGTTGGCGGGTGTTGTATGATTGGGGTAGGACTCTGATTGTCATCAACTTGGCGGTGTCCACTTTTCCGAACTATCTCATACACATTGGACACTGGTCTTGTCCACCCGGAATCGACTTGTTAGACCTATAAACACCACATAAGAAAGTAAGATTTGAAACTAAGTTACTTAAGCATATAGTAGAGAGCCGACCGCATGATGTCCTATAAGGCATAAAACAATTAGATGAGTTAATTAAAACCTGGAAGCTGGCATGTGGACTAAGAGAATCAAAACTGGGTTGTCGGACAGGTGCCGTGACATTGTGCCAAGCGACATTATGCCAAATATAAAAATTTCGGAAGTGACACTAGGCCGAATTATAGCATTTGGCATAATGTCGCTTAGGTATTTCAGCGGTTGGTAATTATAAGGAGAAGGTCTTTACGAAAGAAAATTTTGGAAAAACCATGCGGAAAATTGGAAAAAACGAAAATTGATTTTTTTGTATGGAGTTTTGTGTGCAATTGTTACGGCATGCCTTTTCAAATAGGAAAATAGAAAATTCTTAGTGGAAAACTCGGAAAATTCCGGAAAAACGCCAAAAAATAAAAAAAAAATTTCGTCGAAATTTTGATAATTGTGAAATGTGCATGCTCATGTATGCGGAAGTCTGCTGTTGAAATCGGGAATGCCATCAAGGCATTCAATGGCGAATAGCAACGGGAGCAAGACTAAGATCGAGAGGAGCTGGCTGAAAGAGTCCGCGAAAATGCACCGCTATTGAGTGCCGGGCAGAAGAACATGTACGATTCGCTGATGGAGGTTGTTGACCATGCAACGGGAGGCATTTACTTTCTCGATGCTTTCGGTGGGACATTAGGCAAGACATTTTTCATTTCGTTGATTCTGGCAAAAATTCGGTCAAGATCTCAAATTACGTTGGCTGTTGTATTCTCTGGCATTATTACCACATTGAACAAAATTCGGGATGAATGCACAATGGCGCATCTACGGATCTACGAGGTGATTCGAGACAATTTGGTGGGGCTATTTTATTGCTCTCCGGAGATTTTCGTCAAACACTTCCCGTCATCTTGATATCTACTGCTGCCTTAATGCATGCCTGAAATCGCCTTTGAGGCTGTGTGTCAAGAAGTTGAAATCGACCACGAGCATGAGTGTCGCATTGCAGAACGACCCATCCGCTGCTGAATTCTCGAGACAACTGCTTCCGCTTGGCAACGGCCAAATTCCTGTTAATGTTTCGACTGGATTGATAAAGTTCCCTGCTAACTTTTGTGAGTTCACATCGTCGAAGGAGGAAATCTTCACAAAAATGCTTCCCGCCACTCCCAAATTTATAAAAATCTCGATTGGATTAGTGAACTTCTAGGAGCGAAGAATAAGGACGTCCATAGCTTGAAATTCATTATTCAAAGTCAAATCCCAGGAGAACTTCGTTCGTATAAATCCGTTGACAGCGTGAGCGACGAAGATTTTTTTTTTTTTTTTTTTTTTTATCCGAGGGTAGGTGAAAATCTTCCAAAGACACTATGAGAATAGCAAGCGCGTTCTCATAGTAGTGTCAGATTTTTACTGACTAAAAACACCACCCTTCTAAAGATTGTTAGATACTGCAACTAAGATATAACTTATCAAGCAATTTTTCTATCATTAAATAAAAACTTTTGACAGGTTACTTTCCAATGAAAGATCCTGCGTGTTCCGCAAATTAAACGCGGTTAATCTTATCTTGCCAAGTCGAACGGTTTCGTTCTTTGTAGTCGGCGCAATAAATTGCTCTCGTCCAAGATTTGTCGGACTGTATTGTTGATATGTCCGATTAGTCGGTTTCTATGCTTTCTCGCGAAGCTTCTAGTTTCAGCTTCGATTGTTGGAATTCCGAGATCCCTATGGATATCGTCGTTTCTAATATACCATGGTGCTTGTACAATTTCTCTAAGAACTTTATTTTGAAAAGTTTGTAGAATATTGACATTTGTTTTCTTGGTACAACCCCAAAGTTGTATACCGTAGGTCCACACCGGCTTTAGCACTTGCTTGTATAAAAGCAGTTTGTTCTCAGTACTGAGCTGGGAATGTTTTCCGAGTAACCAGTACATTTCTCTATATTTGATATCGAGTTCTTTACGTTTCATTTTCACGTGCGAACTCCATTTCAACTTTGCGTCGAGTGTCATTCCCAGGTATTTGGCCTCGTTTGCAAAGGGTATTCGGGCCAAGTTTAGAAAAATTGGCAAGTCATTAGTTTTCTTATAAGTGAAATTCACGTGAACAGATTTAGTTTCGTTGAGGGCGATCCGCCAGTTCCTTGTCCATTCATTTACCTTATTCACTGCGGCTTGCAGTTTTGTAGTCGCTTCTTCGATTGTATTGCCTACAGCTAGGATAGCTGTGTCGTCGGCGAACGTAGCAAGGGTAGTGCCATCTTCCCTTGGTATATCGCGAGTATATAACACATAGAGAAGCGGACCAAGGACGCTTCCTTGCGGTACCCCGGCCGAAATTTCTTTTAGCTCCGAGTATTCATTTCCATTTCTAACCCGGAAGAGTCTATTCCCGAGATATGATTCTAGAATATCATATAGGCTTGCGGGGAGAACTTGTCGTAATTTAAATTTCAAGCCGTCGTGCCACACCTTATCAAAGGCTTGTGAGACGTCAAGGAATACACTTGAGCAAATCTTTTTTTCTTCAAATGCTTTCTCGATTACGTCAGTAGTTCTATGTACTTGGTCAATCGTCGAATGCTTGGTTCTGAACCCAAACTGGTGGTCAGGGATAAGATTATTGTCTTCAATAACCGGCTGTAGGCGCCTAAGCAATATTCTTTCGAAGACTTTGGAAATGACCGGAAGAAGGGAAATCGGTCTATACGATTTTACTTCATTTGGCGGTTTTCCATTGACTAGGCACGTGTTTTAGTCTGAGCGCAGCATTTATGATATGAAGGAGCTTAATTAATGCTTTCCTTGGAAGAGCTTTGAGAACTTCTCCGGTGATCAAATCATAACCAGGAGCTTTCTTAGGTTTTAGGGATTCGATTTCACGTTTTAGTTCCCTTAGCGTTGCTCTTGTGAGTGTTGAATCGTCAGGTTGTAATTCCGTCCTATTAGTATTGTCGTAGATCGCTTGGCCATCGTACGGTTTAAAGGTTTCTTCTAGATGAGCGGCAAAAACGTCCGCTTTTTGCTTATCTTCCCTTGCCCATTCATTTTGATTTATTCTAATTGGCGGCGCGGGGATTTTGGGCCTTTTGGTGCCTTTTACAGCTTTCCAAAGTGAATAATTGGAATCTTTTTTCGCTGTTAAACTTTCAAGGTAAGAACCTATCGCACGATTTTTAAAATCCTTAATGGCTGTCTTCAACAAATTGCACAAATAATTCAAATGTGCTTTATGTTGCGGAGCGCGACTCTGTTGCCATTTCTTACGCGCCTTCCTTTTTTCGTTGACCAATTCTTTTATTTCGGGAGGATATCGTAGCCCGTATTTGGCCGGCGTTTTCCTTGGATTAGGCGTATTATTCCAGGAGGCGAGCTGTACGATCTCGACGAAGCGATCAACTTCAACTTCAAGTTCATAGGGTGTCGTAAGTGGAACACTCAGTTGAACATTCTCTTCTATTTCGTTCCTAAAGCCTTCCCAGTTAGTGTTTCTACCAGTTAATCTCGCTGGCTCTAGGTTATTGACTAGTTTTACACTCAATGTTAATATAACCGGTGAGTGGTCAGATGATAGATCAAAGCTCTCTTCAACTTTAATGTGGTGGGTAGGTATTCCTTTCACGACGAAGAAATCTATCAGATCAGGTAGTTTTGAAGTATCAGTTGGCCAGTAGGTCGGTTTGCCCGTCGAGAGGAAATCGCAACTGTATTCCATACCTGCCCCATAGAGCATTCTACCTTTTCGCGAGATGTATCTGGAGCCCCAGAACGTGTGCTTCGCATTAAAATCGCCGCCAATAATGAAGTTTGGTTTGAGCGATTTAAGCAGGTTAGTGAAATCACTTTTTTCAAGCGCGGAACGCGGTGGACAGTAGATAGATGAAATTCTAAGAGTACGCTGACTATTTTTAACTCGAATCGTGCACAGTTGCATAGTTTCAAGGTGCCGTGAACGAAGCCCATATGAATTAACGCCATAATGGCGTAAATTCACTTTCAAATGCGAATTAACGCCATAATCCACTTATGGCCTTAATTCACTTTTAAATGAGAACTAAAGTCATATGGTTTTAGTTCGTTTTAGAAAGTGGCCAAATTATGAAATGTGTATGGGGGGGCATGCTGCCCCCCTGCAACCCCCCTGCTTGGGTTTACTGTTGGATTACGGGGTGGGTGCGAGGTTTTCTACTTATGTTTTTTGTTGAATTTTCAAATTGAGATTTTTAGACTTCGAGATTTTTGTCATATAGGTATGGCGTTAGTTCACATTTAAGTGATGGCTGTAGTTCTCGTTTGAAAGTGAATTAAGGCCATAAGTGGATTATGGCGTTAATTCGCATTTGAAAATGAATTAGCACCATTATGGCGTTAGTTCATATGGCTTTAATTCATGGCACCTAGTTTCAAGCTCTATCTGCAGGTCTTCGTATTGTTCAATGCAGTCTTTAATAAGCAATGATGATCCACCTCTGGCGTTCCCCGATGGGTGACAAGCGTGGAAATCATTATATCCTTTTATTTTTAAATTCGATCCCTTTTTTACGTGAGTTTCAGAAATTAAGCAAATGTCAATATCTTTCTCGCGTATGAATATTTCCAATTCGCCGAGTTTTTGTAAAAGCCCGTTTGCATTCCAAGTGCATATTTTTAACATTGGTTTTGAATTATGAATTATTTTCGAGCTTAACCAAGCGATCGAGAATAATTTTATTTATTTTGCTTTGTTCTTCAAGTTTCTCGAGAATAACTGAGAAAACATGAGAAACAGGGTCCGGCGAAGTTTCAACGTTTTTCGCTCCTTCGAATGCCGCGGCCTGAGCGTAGGTCTGCACTCTGGATGTCCGAGGGCCACTATTCGATGGCTTTCCTGATGGTAACTTTTCAGTAGCGTTTCTTTTGACAACAGAGGTCGAGGGCCTTTCTATTGTCTCTCTTTCTCTGACAATGCTACGCTTTTGAACCGGAGGTTTTATATTGCCTACTACCTCCTGGGCGGTCCTACGCTTTACCTTGGTAAGCGGCTTTGTTTTTTTATTTTGGCTTTTGAGTAGCGCATCTCTCCGTTTTTGCAACTCCTTAGCTACTTCACAGCCTCTATAATTCGCCGGGTGCTTTCCCTTACAATTAGCACAGGTAGCGGAGGATTGTTTATTTGCTCCACAGTCTTGGGAGAAGTGACTTGCGGCGCATTTGACACATCGCGGCTCTTTTTTGCAATACATTTGCGTATGATTGAATTCTTGGCAACGTTTGCACTGTGGAATCGTTTTCAAATTTCTGCGCATGGGCTCGATTTTTACCACAATATATTGAAGGTTAGCATAAAGAGCGGAAGTCCACGCCTTATCAGGATGTCCTTATCTTCTTCCGTTTTTTGCTTCTCCTTCTTGATGATATTTACGGCATCAAGAATTTTAAACCCTTTGGAACGGAGGTCGTTTATAACCTCTTCTTTGGTGCATGAGGGGTGGAGTCCCCTCGCTACAACACGATGTGGCCTTTCTGACTTTATTTCAAAAGTATACCACTGGATCTTCTCGGTATTTAGCTTTTGGGACACTGCCCGGTAGTCTTCGTGGTTAACGACGTTAATTTTCCACGCATTATTCCTCAAAGATGTTACCTTAAATTCCGATGTTATCGTTCCTTTAAGGAGGCTGTGAAACTTATTATACTCCGTTATCCCAACGACGTTTATTGGAGGCGGTGGACGAATTTGCCCTCGGAGTTGTTTTTCTTGCGGTACTTTACGCGTTTGTTCTCTTAGAGGCTCGACTTCAGGCGAAGAACCGGCTCTCCTTTTCTTACTAGGTCTTTTCTTAGGGACCCGATTCGTTTCGCGTGCTAGCTCTTCTTCGTCAGTGTGGTATTCCTGACTAGGCAAGCGTGGTGGAGTACATTCTCGTTCTTTCTGAGAATTAGTGTTCCTTAGAACATTATTTTCTTCTTTTAACAGTTCTATCTCTTTCTTCAGAGTTTGAAAGAGT
Organism: Cheilosia vernalis; assembly: GCA_949126925.1. Classification (NCBI taxonomy): domain Eukaryota; kingdom Metazoa; phylum Arthropoda; class Insecta; order Diptera; family Syrphidae; genus Cheilosia; species Cheilosia vernalis. The sequence continues at coordinate 55,873,476 of OX421362.1, read as the reverse complement.
AGATCCATTTCCTTAAGCTTGATTCGGAGTGTTTTAATTTCTTCCTCAGAGCTTATATCTTTCACTGAGTCCCGTTTTTCACGCGCTGGCGCTCCCGGCGGACTTCTTTTCCCGGGGTTGTTCGATCTTGATGGAGGCGATCGAGATACCCTTGAACTTTTAATAAAAGGGTTAATGGACTGCAATAAGCGGCTCTCCCCAGAATCCGTAGAGCCGACCTCCGAAGAGGGTGGATTTTCCAGTAAAGCTGGACTGCCACCTGGGGTAATTAATCTTTTCGTTTTGTTCATTGCATTTTTTGTATACACTATACGCTCGGTATACGGAGGTTGGATTTTAGTCGCCTCTTACGACAGGCATGCCTACCTCGGGTAAATTCTAACCCCTACCCGAAGGGGTAGCGACCAACTATCCGACTGAATTTTCGAACTTGCCGAACTCCGCCGCATAATTTACAGCTGAAGGTGGGATCGGTCATAATCGTGTTGCGGAATCTGAATCATCCGAAACTGTACAACAGTACGCGGTTGTCCGTCGAGAAACGTATGAACAGTGTGATTCAAGTGACGATCATCAAGGGCAAATTCAAAGACGAGGAAGTTCTCATCCCACGAATTCCGATTATTCCAACTGATCTTTCATTCCAATTGAAGCGGATTCAGTTCCCCTATCAATTGGCTTTTGCGATGAAAATCAATAAACCGCAAGGCCAATCGTTGGAAGTGTGCTGGATTAATCTCGAATTTCCCTGTTTTTCGTACGGTCAGCTGTATGTTCGCGTGTTGGCAATCCGTCTTCATTGTTTGTTTTTGCGCCGGAAAACAAATTGAAAAACATTGTTCATCATATCACTTTCTAGTCTCTACTGATTTTGATTCCATTCAAATCAAATCACATGGAAATTTGAGATAAATGTGTTTTATTATCACTCTGGAGTTTATCTGAAGGCGATAAATTGAGGCGAGACGAAGTTCGCCGGGTCCGCTAATTTGGTATATTTTATAACAAATACTTAGACATCAGACTATATTTGTCTAAAAAAAAGTTCATAAAACTAAGAGTTCGCGAGCCACAATCACGGCTTAAATTCTCAGTGATTTGAAAATAAGCGGGGTACTTATTACTTCACATTTATTTTTTATTTTGTAAATACAATCTATTTTAATGAAGTAATGAGCAATTAATATATTTATAGTTTTTGTTTGAATATGTGAGTTTATTTTATGGTTTAGTTTTGGAAGTTTGGAAGTTTGGTTCACTGGAAGTACACAGCGGAGGTACGTCCCATCCTCACCTACGGATCACTGGTATGGTGGCCTGCCTTAAGAAAATAAGCCTCTAACATAGTCCAAAGAACAGCTGGAATTGGAATCACAGGAGCCCTTCGATCAAGTCCGACCAAATCGCTTAATGTGAGTCCTAATTTTCAGCCAGTGGGTCTGCATACAAAAAAACATTACACATTGAAGGAATCTAAATGTTGGTCCGAAAGGCCTAATGGCTATACCAGCATCCTACTTTCCCTTTCTGAAGGCCATAGGTAGTATATCTATGGACTACATTGTACCCAAACTCAACTTCCATATAAACTTCCCTGTTAGATTTCCCTCTAGATCAGAATGGGAGGAGAATGCAGTCGTAAACGAATTCGACATACCTATCATCACAGATGGTTCCAAAATGAACTGTATAGTAGGAGCAGGCATTTTATCAACAGAATTAGACATCTCTAAAACTCTTCGCCTTCCCAAAGCAGCCAGCGTCTTTCAAGCAGAAGTACTTGCAATTGAGGAGGCGTGTAAAGTGATCCTTAACATAGTGATACCCAGAAAAAATATATGTATCTTCGTCGACAGTCAGGCCGCTATTAAGAGGATAAATTATTACTGAGCGATTGAATTGAAAGTGAATGCATTTAAAAGAACAGATTTCTGTTTCACATTTACTGTTTCGTGCAAACTAACCTAAAAAACACATGAAAACCAATTTGACAGCTCACTATAAGATTCGCTCTCATTTCGGTTACAAGTCATACCCAAAATACCATAATGTTTGTTTCCCGAAGTAGTAATTTTATGAGCTAAAACTTATTCCCCGCTTTGATCAACGTTCCATCACTGCACTGGAAAAACTACGCACTGTTACTGTTACGGAAACATATCTGAAATGTAGCAACCAACAATTTCTATGGACAGGGAATGTTCTCTATTGCCATTCTGCACAACCTTGCCATAAATAAATATGAATCCTCTATTCTATTAACACCTCTTTTCTTTTAATACTGTCATCTGTATTATGCGGGATTAAAATTTATAACCACATGGTGTAGGCGTCTTAGGTTTTCTCTAGGATCTATCGTAGTGTGAATATGTGGTCGGCTGTTGACTTACCGGACCAAAAACTGAAATATCGTTAATAACTGCATAGGGCTACAACGATAGCAATATTAACTGCACCACCTCTGCTTTGTTTATGTAGACTAGCTATATTAACTTCTTGGCAGATGCTGTAACCAGGAGTAAGCTATGCAGTTAGGCCTTGAGAAAAAAAAAATAGGAAAGCTCCCACCTCCGTAAAGTGATTATTATTACGCCTAACCAGCACTATTTCATCGAGACTATAACCGTTATAGAGACAAGGCCGGAGAAATGTGTTCCATACCCAACAGCAGAGAGCTGTCATACCCGTACGTCAGTTTTAATACAAAAACGACTTAGTTTCCACAATTTGTCTGAGCCAGAGCAACCATATCCCAAGAAAGACTGAAGGGTAGAGCTGGTAGAGAGCCCTGTTAGTTGCCAAGGATATTGATGCTTCGATATAGTTTTCGCAATTTAGAGTGTCTTCTTTCTTGTAGGCCAGACGAATTAAGCTAATTACGTTCAAGAGGAATATAGCTGTTAGACCCGACGGTTTATCCGCACCTATGCTGTCAGAGTAACGAGATGATTGGTAGAGATACCAACGCATCTCCGCGAGTAAGTCAGATAAATACAGTGTCATTTACCGACTAAAGAAGATAGCTGTACAAATCAGAAACGTCATAAAAAAAAACTAAGGTCCCAGATGAGTTCCCTGAGGGACTTCTGCGGTTACCTGCGCAGATTAAGCCAACATTAATCGGGGATACTTCCTTACTGTCAAATCCATTAGATAAGTCGTCTCCCACTGACTAAAATATCGGTAGGCTTGTTTGACCTGTAGTCTTTCAGACTTAAGATCATTGCAGTACAAATTGTAAGAATTTGCAAACAAAAATCAATTGAGAACATGAAGTCATTGGTAAAACGATTGATATGAACTGGGCAAGCGTATCAATAACTTCATGCTCGTAATATAAGTTAACGTTAAAAGGTAAAGTCTCGACTCTTCGTATATTCAAAAGAATAATTTAAATTAATCAAGTTTAAACTCAGTAAAAGAATGACCTTCTACTGATGGTCATCTTAATTATTTATTAACTAGCTGACCCGTGCTCGCCTTGCTTCGCCAAAGTTCCACTTCTCAAATTTAAAACAAAATAATTAGCGTTATACTCCGCGAAATTTTGTTAATAAAAAAAGGATCATATCCATGGTTTAGCTTATATTAATAATTTATAAGTGAAGTGTAGCCAGAAACAGAAACAATAACTTAGTTTTATGTGCATAGCACAAAAGATTCATAAAACATAGAAAGAAAAAAAAGTTTATTTAAAAACCAAAAAAAACACAACTAACTGTAAATAAAAAAAAAACATCAGGCACTCCGGGAGTGCCGACAGAAGTTATTACTTGAACAAATACGTGTGTAGCTGCATACAACCATGCACACAAACAAAGTTTCATTGAGATCGGTTGAGTTTCTCAGAAAATGGACAACAGCGCCACCTATCGGGGCCAAAACTACCCTATCTTTCTAGCTGCATACAACCATGCACACAAACAAAGTTTCAGCTAGATCGGTTGAGTTTCTCAAAAAAATCGACAACAGCGCCACCTATCGGGTCCAAAACTATCCTATATTTCTAGCTGCATAGAACCATGCACACAAACAAAGTTCGGTTGAGTTTCTCAGAAAATGGACAACAGCGCCACCTATCGGGTGTCGGTTTCTCGGTGACGATGACGCGGTGTCGTTTTAAAGTTAACGCGAATTCATCAATTTCTTCCCATCTAAAAGTGCCCAACGCGCCTAAAGAAGTAATAACTTCAAAAAACTAAAAAAATATTAACCAGGCACTCACACTATACCCACATCATAGCTACCTACATACCTACCTAGTACAAAGAAAGAAGAGAGAAGAAGAAAAAATTGATAAACGTGTTCGCACACGCACTCCACTGGTGGGCTGTTGATTGCAATGACCTACGCATATCTGTGAAATATGCAAGTCTCAAATAATTACATTTTTGCTTATAACTTCTGTTATACGTATCAGAGAATAATGATTGATACATCAATCTCTTCATTCGGGAAGTGTACTAATCGAAGAATAAAGTCATATTCAAATTTGTTTGGCCATTTCGTAGTAATATGTGTTTAAACCATAAAAAATGGTCTTTTTTTAGTTAAAAAATCATATAAAATGGGTTTAAAGGACCAATAACGGACTTTAGGATACTAAAAACCATCCTATGTAATACCGCTACTCACGACAAATCGATTAATATATATATTGTTTGGGTTTCGTTACATACCTACTCTTTTAGTTTTTAGTTTAATTTTATTCATTATTCTCATATACAAAAAATTTTTATAAACTTATATTCTAATTGAACATTTTTGGTTAAAGAGAATAGTTTGTAGCATTTGTATTTAAATGAAAATAAAGTGCACGACTGGGTCGAACGAAACTTTCTCGATACTAGATTAAAGAAAACAAAAAATTGGATATCTATCTCAAATGGCAGTTATATAAAATAACAATATAAGTTTTTAAAAGTTTAAGCTCTCAGTAATAGGCAACTGTCTCAAGTTCTGGCTAGAGGGCTATAAGCGGCTACTGTACTATTTTATAAGGTCTTACAACTCACAAGATATGCGGCATTAAGCCTATTACAAAAATATACCGTAGATATATGTGAAAATACATAGATCGTGATTTCTGTAGTATTTTTTGATAAATAATTTAAAAAACTCACATCTTCGAATTTTTTGAGAAAAGGAAAGTACGGGATCTTATTAATAATACTTGTATTATCTTTTATATGTATATTGGTCAAAATCGTTAGAGCGGTTTTTGTAAAATTTGCCAGACAAAATAGTACCAAATATTGCAATGTTTAATTTAAAAATTCTATTGCGCAAATATTCAGGTGAAAACCGATCATAAGTTATTGTTCGGTATGTAAGCATTGCTTCGTAGCTTTATCGAAATCAACGATGGGGTTTTCGAGATATGAGCAGTTTTTAAAATTAGCGTTTTCGTTGCTTCGAATTGAAAATTAAGGACACAATAGTTTTGAAAACATTGATTTGACTTTAAGTCTGCATTTTGGTCAGAATCGTTGTTGCCGTTTTCAGGTAAACTAAACAAAACAAAATATTTAAAAAAAATACAATTTTCAAAAATCCTTTGTACGATAATAAAGAGAGAAACTGAGTTTACTATTAAGTTATAAATGTTACAATTGTATAGAGCGTTTTCGAGATATGTCGAAATTTCAAAAGTACCGTTGTTCGAATTTTTAGCCAAAAACTGGGTACGCAGTCCTAGTAACCTCACCTACTTAAGCTTAAATATCAATTTTGGTTGAAATCGTTAGAGCCGTTTTCGATCAAATCAAACTGGTACGAAAATTTTATATGGGAAGTACCATTAATATTGAGGTTACCTTGAAAAAAAACAACACCTCCCGAGCTGTAAGCCCAAAAACTCCAAATCCGAGGTTTGAACGTAATCCGGGAAGCCGTTTAGGCTGTAGGCCTGTGGAAGGACGGACAGACGGACAGACCGGACAGAATTTTGTGACCCACTTTTTTGAGTTCCTCTATCATCGTAATATCAGAATTGATTAAAATCTCGAGTTCGAAATTTTGTACGAAACCAATATCTTTCTCTTACTACGTAATGGAGAAAGTTAAAAAATAGTGATAATGCTACATTTTATATAAAATAATAAATTGTGGGGTGAACAGAAAACATATTTAACATTACATTCAAGAAAACAATTATACAGATGTATGAAGAAACAAGTTAAAGTATTTGAAACAACTTAAAAGACTAAATGCAAAGCAAGACTGAAAGAATAAAAGCAAAACAACAATTAAATCAAACCACATAGCGCAACAAAACTTCGATTTCACTAACATCACAAGCAAGAAGCCACGATTTTATTCTTTTTAAGAACACTGGTACAATTCTAATGCTTCGTATATCTTCAGGGAGATTATTAAACAACTTACGCGAAACGATAGTGTAGGAATTTCTAAAATGTGTAGTCCGGAAAGGTAGTGTAGGAACAGAGCGGGAGTTTAATCTTGAGTTATATGTGTCAAGTATAGGACTTTGCATATACCCGCATCTCATAAAAAATATCTTCAATACCTTAAAGTAATAAAGGTGTCTTACTGGTAAAATGCCCATTTTTCGAAAAAGTGCTATAGAGTGAGCCAAGCGTGAAGAATTACAGATTTGCCTTACAGCACATTTTTGAAGAACAATCAATTGCTGTAATTTGTTTAGGTATGCACCCCCCCAACAAGATATCCCATATTCTAATTTGGAATGAAACAATCCGTAGTAAACCGTTTTTAGAGTGGTATTCGATACAAATTTTCGAAGACGGTAAAAGCAACGAATTATTGAAAGAAAGTACTGCTTTAGATTAGTTATGTGTTGGCTCCACCTAAAATGCTGATCAATCGTAACACCTAGATACTTGAACTCCTTCACTATTTCAATACTAAAGCAATTATCATTACACATTGCATTTGCATCAAAAAGAGGAAAAGAACCAAGACTCGAGCAATTGCTGTTAAATAGTTTGAATCCAATACAATCTGGAGAATGAAACAAAACATTAATATCAGTCATTTCGTTTGTATCAAGACTGAAGAACATTAATTTGGTTTTGTTGCTAACAACAAGCTTATGCTCAGCAAACCATGATCTTAACAAATGAACATCGTAATTAATGTCAGCAATTAAATTAAAAAGATTTGCTGAATCATATCCAATTGCAAGATCATCAGCAAATGCCTTTACTTTTCCCACAAATGGCTGCTCAAATAAAGAATTTATATAAATCAAGAAGAGGATGGGACCCAGAACAGAACCTTGTGGCACACCTAACTTTATCTCCATCAAATCGCTTAAGACATTATTTATTTTTACTCTTTGTTTTCTGTCTTTTAGAAAGGATTTAAACCAGTTATAAATAGAACCACGAAAACCTAAACTATGTAACTTGCTCAACAGAATGCTATGGTTAACCATATCAAAGGCCTTGGTTATATCAACGAAAAGCGCTCCGCAACATTTTTTGCCATCCATACCTTTTCGCGGACAAACAGAAAAATTTGTTCTCTTTTATAGAGGTAGAGAAGATTATTTAATTATTTAAGACTAAGGAAAAATCGCAGATATGCGCTGCAAGTATTAAATAAGAACGCCCTGATGGTATTTAACTTACAATGCCAATGTTGCTGTTTCGATCATACCTACGCTTTTTTTAAAAATCTTATTAAAAACTTGCACCTCTCCGTTTCAATATGGACTTGTGACTGGTAGACCTACCTCTATAAATCACTAGTCTTTCTTTCTTGTCACACTGTCCTGATCGTTAATCACTATACTTTAATTGCAAATTGAATACCTCCTAACTAACGGATCATGTTAAGTGTCTTCATACTTTCATCAGCAGTTTATGTTACTGCAGAGGAAAATTTCTCAATAGCGCAAATCTACCCGCTGGATAAAGGGGAAAAAAAAAGACCTGCAAAGGAAATCGTTTAAACGCTTACAAAAAATACGAAGCTGTGATAAAATAAAAGTAAGTAAAATAGCAATTCAGATTGTTCTTATAATATCAGGGGCGATTCCTCTCAGTTAGCTAGTTTAGCGGCGGTAAACCAAGAAAAAAATCTTTGAAATACAAATGACGAGGTTAATAATTGCAATAATCAATGACATGCTAAATAACAAAATTACATATTTACAAATCATACCTACTTTGCTACACAAACACACAACACAATCATCCCATAGGTACAAAAAGTTTCCCTTGAAATATTCTTTAGCGTTCAAATTTGCGATACTAAATTCCTTGCCTGCACATTGCACACACGCAATCCAAAACTCTCATAACAAAAGTCTCATCCCTCATCCCGCATTTAGCGTAAAATATTGCGCTACCAAATTTCATACAATCTATATAAGAGTGTCGTACGTAGCTCGTAAGAAAAGCCCTGTTAAATGAACAAAAGGGTAAGCGCAAATAAATGCGCTAAAACTTAAAAATGGGGTTACTTGTACGTTCTCTTTTTTTTGTAGTTTCGTATGTTTCTCTTACCTGCTAGTGAAATTGCAGTAAGAGAATGCGTGTGCTTGTTCTTGTGCTTACTTGTATCGTTATTTGATTGTGCTATTGAATCCCAGAAGTCTGTAATTTTTTTTAATTTATTGTTTTATATTTGCGTGGATTATAAATGTGAGTAAATAATATTATTTGTGGATTATGGGTTGTGGACATGGTGCTTTGGAATATGAGACAGTGCTCTTGTTTTGTTTTCGTTTTTATTCGCGAGAAGTGAGATGGAAGTAATGCAGGGCTAAAAAAATTTTTTGAATAAGTAGATCATAGTGAAATTTTCATAACTTTATTGTGCAAAAAGCCGTGGCGGTAGCATCGTCTCACGTGGATCTATTTTTTAATTGTTAAATGAACTCTCTGAGTATTTCATCCTCACATTGCTGGAATCTTTTTATAGAAAGTTTCCTACAGTTATTGTAAGATAGGAATTCGTTTTGTTTCGTTCCATAAACACTTTTCATCTGCTGCTTTTTCATATGTATTTCCAAACAAATGCTAAATTTTTATTTGCTTGATTCATGTTATTTGAGTAGGAACAGGTACCTACCTATTCATTAAGATAAATAACAGGATTTTTATTTTGGTAGGAGGTAAAATGGTATCTCCAACAATAACTATGCACAAAATCCATAAATGAATATCTATAAGAGAAACCATTTGGAACGAGATTGAACGAACGCCGGTGCCCAAAACTATCAGGTTTAAGATCAACGCACAAGGACCGCAATAGAGAGTATACTAGAAACTTTAATGAAAATCAGTTTTCCCTTTACGAATGGTTAGTTGGATGTGAAAATTAATAACTATAAATAATTTAAAAAAATGATTTTTTTTTTAGCGTAGCTAACCCAATGCTTAAGACCAGGAATCGCCACTGTATAATATAGGCAATTGTTTATTTTTAAGCGTAGTGTGTTAATTATTATGCGGCACGAAATTGTTTATAAAGAAATGATTAGAAAAATAGTGACAAATGTCACTTTGCCGCTGGCGCTATCGTTCTAGCGCGAGCGTTTGTTCAAATGGAATATTTTGTGCTAGACGTCTGGCGGGCAGTGGATCGCGGCCAATGTCGCTGAAAGCTGTTTGCTAAAAATGTCATGAAAAATATGTCAAACATGAACTGCTCCTATCAAGTTTCAACTTTGTTGTTGTTGCGTGTTGAATCTTCTACTTTCCTCAGTCAGATATTCAATAAAACCCGCCTATTCTTATCCTTTTTATCAGACGGACGGATCTTACGGAAGTTCACAATTGCTATTGGGAAATTTTCTTAGAGACGAAACCAAAACTGATTATGGCCTTAATATTTGTTTGCATAATATAAACGCTAATCGTATACAATTTGGTATAAAATGTATTTATTTACATCTATTACAATCGCTTTTTGTTGTGCAATTTTGGAAGAGTATAAAAATGGCACGCAGAGTTTACTTAAAGTACGAAATGGCTTACAGTCTAAATATATTCATTGGTAATACTTATACAATAGTTAAGAGTAATGTAAAGATATGTCCCGCTATTTACATAGCTGCAATACGCTGCTCAAGCTTTTTCAGCTCAGCATCCACCTCAGCTGGAACATCGGCTCCTATTTGTGTCTCGAAATAGGTGGCAACGGCCTTAACCTCTTCCGTCCAGAAGTCCTTTTCAAGAGAAAACAGCTGCTCGACATCCACTGGTGAGGACATACCTGACAGATTGAGCGAATCCTTGGCAGGAATGCGACCAATCGGTGAATCAGCATAGCACTGCTCACCGTTGACACGTTTAATGACCCACTCCAGAACTCTTGAGTTCTCGCCATATCCGGGCCACAGGAATTTACCGGTCGTGCTCTTGCGGAACCAGTTAACGTGGAAGATCTTTGGAAGAGTACGTCCACTCTGCTCCATACTCAGCCAGTGCTGCAGGTAGTGTCCGAAGTTGTAGCCGAAGAAGGGACGCATTGCGAAAGGATCGTGCATGATCATTTTTCCCTTGTACTCAGCTGCTGCAGTGGACTCACTGCGCATAGCGGCGCCAATGAAGACGCCATGCGCCCAGGAGTTTGACTCGTAAATAAGTGGCACACCTGCTGGGCGACGACCTCCGAAGAGAATGGCGCTGATTGGAACACCATCTGGATGCTCCCAATCGGGGTCAATGATGGGACACTGGGACGCTGGCGTGCAGAAGCGGGAGTTCGGGTGCGCAGCCGGTTTGCCGGAACTCTTCTCCCATGGGTCGCCCAGCCAATCGGTTATCTGAACTCCGGGAGCTAGACTACTTTCCATTCCTTCCCAGTAAACACCTCCGTCCGAGGTTGAGGCTACATTTGTGAACAGGGTGTTTTTGAACACAGTCGCCATTGCGATTGGATTCGTTTCTGTAGATGTGCCTGGCGCCACTCCGAAAAATCCATTCTCCGGGTTGATTGCACGTAAAACACCATTGCTGTCGAACTTCATCCAAGCGATATCATCGCCCACGCACTCAACCTTGTATGCCGAGAGTGAAGGGTTCAGCATAGCCAGGTTTGTCTTGCCGCAGGCTGACGGGAAAGCAGCGGTAATATACCTCTTTTGGCCCTGTGGATCAGTGATGCCAAGGATTAACATGTGCTCAGCAAGCCATCCCTCGCGGTTGGCGATAGTGCTCCCGATTCTGAGGGCGAAACACTTTTTACCGAGTAGGGAATTACCGCCGTATCCAGAACCATAGGACACAATCAGATTGTCAGCGGGCTTGTGCAAAATAATCGTTCTCTCAGGGTCACATGGCCACGATGGCTTCTCAACGACTCCACTAGTCGGGGTGCCCACTGAATGCACGCACTTTACGAACTCCTCCTTCTTCTTCAGCTGCTCCAAGACTGGAGTACCCATGCGGGTCATAATCCTCATCGATGCGACTACATACGCAGAGTCAGTGACCTCAATACCAATCTTTGACAAAGGCGAGCCGACAGGCCCCATTGAGAACGGCACAACGTACATGGTGCGTCCCTTCATGCAACCGGGGAACCTCACCTGCACTTCCTTATCCATGTCGCTTGGGGAAATCCAATTTCCGAGTGTGCCCTTGACACCGTCCTTCGGTGTGGTAACCGTGTCCTCCCTCTTGTTGGTGCAAATGAACGTCTTCGACTCCACTCGAGCCACATCACCCGGATTCGTCCTAGCCAACCAGCAGTTCTCATACTTAGGCAGCGCCACTATGGTCCCACTCTCGACGAGCAGCTTCAACAGTAATTTATTCTCCATATCGGTGCCATCGCAAATGTGCACCTGATCAGGCTGGCACAGTGCCACAGCCTCCTCCACGAACAACTTCACATTCGCAGTCAAATTAGACAGATCGCCATTTGATATATTAACCCCACGAATATGGTTGTACAGACCAAAGTTCGTCTGAGCTTTGTTCTCCTTTGCCAAACACGCAGGCAATCTGTAAGTGCAACAAAATAAAAAAATTACATCATTGAAACAAGGCGCACACACTCGCTAATTCTATACGTACACATTCGACTTTTCAATTAACTCAGGCATGTTGCGATACTTTTATTTTACGGATCAATTCACAATACAAAACAAAACAGAAATGCACTTTATTACGGGCAAACAGATCGCGCTCAAATAATTTCCAAGAATTCTATGTTTCTCCACAGTTTTTTATCAAAACTTGGTTTAATTTTAAGATCACTGTTTGTTTCACTTGATCTTTCCATTTACTCTAGCTGCGAGTAACTGACGGCCTAAACTCTCGGCCAACGTTTTTATATGCGAATTTCTTCTCGGCAGTAGCGCTGTGTAAAAAGATAGCAGCACCTCTCTACTATAGATTATTTCCGTCACGTATTCGTACCGTCTGGCACGCGCACACCATCGGACCGATGCGAGCGCTCCATTGGCTAACTTGAGGGGGCTCGCCCATATTCGCAATAAACCGCTCACTAGTGGTGGTAAGCAACTAGAACAAGTGTTGCCTTTTGATTGCCTTTGTTGTTTATTGTTTTATTATAGTTATGCTGTCGGAGATATTATAGAAAAGTATAGAAAAAAAAACCTTACCGGCGCGGGTGACAACAAAATACTTGATATTGCCATGTCAAAAATAATACTTTGTGTGTGTTGCTCTGCAAACAGTCGAGTCCATTCCGCAGCCGTGGTTTTTGGTGGAAGCGAGTCGTGTGAGTAGGTGAATTCAAAGTCAACACTAAATTGGACTTTGTCCAAATTTTTGCCGATCGTGGAAATAGACTCGCATGGCTCTCCCTGCATCCATCCACCACTAACCCACTCCAAACAGAGTGCACAAATCAAACTAGTTCTCCATTCACGCCATATCCTATGCATATCTATACCTAAATATTCCAGTTTTGAAAAAAGTTGCCCATGTTGCCCTTAAGAGACCACTGACCACACTCTGGGGAGATACATTTTTAGCTCTTTGTCGTGTGTTCGACTGGAAATTCCGGTGTTTCGATCTTAAACACTCGCTCGCCATCTCTAGCTGTATATAGATACATTTCATTTCATTTAGTGTGATCGGGATTTTCCATCACCATGCCAGAGATGCGTACCCAATATATACTTATTTTTGGCAACGCAGTTGAGAAAATAATTTGCTAATCGTGTTTTTATTTTTTTACGCTAAAGGGGGCTCATTTATTGTTTTTATGGGACGCATTATCATCAGAGGGCACGTACAAAAACAATAACATTAGTGATAAGCGAATTTGTTAAAACAAAAACTGCTCCAATATTCAGTGTATTGGTGAGGGCGTCACACCCTGTTTACTCCGGGTAAGGCCCCTCAAAATAATTGTAGTCCAAGCATGTGTTTAGCAAAACAAGTCCATAACAACAATAATCGGTGCTGGGGCCGTAATAAAACAGTTATATTTTTGCATATGTGTAATGCATACTTGGAGTTTTTCACTGTTATTTTGTTATTAAAATAAATCGATTTATAAGTCTTATCACAACGAGACTGGCTGATTGCAGTGAATGGTTCCAAAGTTTACAACGCTATAAATAATTGTTTGAGCTTCGATCCCTACTTGGTTGCAGTTAAATGAATAAAACAATAAAATAAAGGAATTTTTTTCTCTAATTATATTTGTATAAACTATTGCACAGTTTGCATATCCTACGCTGACCAATTGCCAAGAAACAAAAAATTAAACACTGAAATTTGGACGAAAAATGAAACGGAAACGTTCTTGCATGAATGCATTGTATAAATGTTAACCTATAAACAATTATCCGAGTGAAGAGATGCATAGCGTGAAATGTTTGGCAGCATTTCCTTTAAAGCAGAAAAAAATGTCTCAGTTCCGGGGAACAAAAGTCAAAGTGATAACAGCCTGCAGGTCGACACTGTATACCACCAATAAACATAAATGCGTATTATATGTACATAAATTTACGGAATCAAAATTTGAAACGTAGTTTTGAGGCGACAATTTATTATTATTGAAGAAAATATTACATGTTTTTTTATTGTCTATACATTTTTTTTCCGTATATTTATGTGAGATATAGAAGGTTAGGTTGGGCACTCAAGAGTTGCTGATATAGTCTTTGTAGCCATTTTGTATGAGCAGCTAACCTATTGGCAACTTACTATTCTTACAGGAAGTGACTGCGTACTTATTTCCGTCCAATATGTGATTCAATTGCAAAGCACTGAGTTATTGTAACGTATATAGCAGCAGTCTGGCGGGGGTGAGGGTAGCCTCAGTAAACCAACCACACGCTATAGAGTTTGTGTTTTCATTTCAAAACTGGCATCATTCCTTGAACGTATAGCTAGTTCACGGATACGACGATTCGACGCTCCCAGACTTATCTCAACAATCGTCTAAAGATAAAGCACCATACTAATAACCATATTTACAGCCCGATTCTGGCAAACCTCACAAGTCACAAAACCCTCACAAGGTGAGGTGAAATGAATTTTGTGAGGTTTTCGTATTCTGTCAGCACACTCACAACTTGTGAGGCTCACAAAACCAATCGAATTTGTGCAGGTGACAAAATTCAAAGCCAGTCATAACGGCTCACAAGTGACAATCATTCTTCCATTTGATGATCCTGGTTCCCTGTTTCCACACACTTTATGAAATGAACAATGAACATGGCATTTTATGCTACATTTATAACCATTTCGGGAAAAGTACATATTTGTATACATTTGATTTTTACAAATGTCGTTATCCTTCAGCTGTAAAACATTTCTGTGTCCATTTTTTGCGTATTTTGTTCAGTTTGTCAATTTGAAAATATTCATGCTGAGGTGAATTTTTTGTGAGTTTTGTTGTGAGGAATATATTACAATTCGGAAAAGTTGTCAAATCACAACAAACCTCACAAGAGCTTGTGACTTGTGAGGGCTTGCAACGCCAGAATCGGTTTGTAGATTCAGTAATTCACAGCGCCTATATTTTCCATACAAATGTCACAATAAATTGTAAGCTTCCGTAAATTTAAAGTCGAGACTAAAATTTGGCAGAAACTCTTCGACATTGGACGCCAATGTCGTATGTCGTAGTTGGGAAATAATTATTCATAACAAACAAATTTGATTACAATTACATGTAATTATAATTAATTTTTTTTCAATTGCAATTTCTTGTAATTGTAATATGTAAAACCTAATTACAAATTATTTGTAATGAAAAAAAAAACATCCAAAACTTGCTAAACAAGTGTCAGAGTAATAAGTTCAAGAAAATGTTTGGTTTTAAATAGTAGCTAGCTGTACCTGCCCGGATTAGCCTGTGGTAAGGAACTTTGTTGCTTTAATATTTTGTCTAAAGTCCCGTTCACATTTAGCAAAGTGCTTTGGTTTAACAGTGCAGAATTTTAACTGACATGAGCATAGAGAAAAAACGTATATTCTTAAGCTCGAGGTCACGTGGAAACAATGTGTTGAACTTCCCGAAAAGACCAGGAAGTATGCTCAACAGATCTTGTTCGATGTTTTTCTTGAAAAACCCTTGAGTTACGCATTAAGTTTTAATATAGGTAACAGAAATTTTTAAAAAGAAACTTAAAGGCTGTTGAAATTTAAACCATATATTCTATTATTGTTTCTAAATCAAGTTCCTAACCGTAGAATTTAACATGGACTACAATTTTTTATTCTGTAAATAAAAGTTATATTTGAAAAGAAGAAAGTTCTAAATACATTAATTCAGGTTCAAGGCAAACTCTAAGTGTTGATTGCTGCAAAAAGGTAATCGCATAATGTACGAAACGATAGAACATAACGAAGTTTTTTTTTTTGTCATTTTGTCAATTGAATCGTTCATCATGCAGGTTAATTGCAATATTTAGTAATAAATTAAAGTTTAAGTAATCTACTTAAAAAGGTAATTCCACTCAGTTTTTCTTCAATTTCCCCCAGAAATCAATTACTTTTATGTAATTATGTATATGTAATTTTTAATTGGCATTTTTTTAATTAATAATTAACAGTTAATGTAATTGATTTTTTTCAATTTGAATTACATGTAATTGTAATAGTTGTTAGAACACCAATTATTAATTACTTATAATGCAGCAAAAAGCAACATTTATGTGAGCAAACACTTTATTAGTTCAAATAGCTATTTCAAAAAATACCACTTGTCCATTAATAATAATAATAATAATAATGGTTTGCGCAACCATTCTTTTTGTGTGAGTTTTTCATTTTTGGAACGAATGGAAGGGATCTACAATTTTAAGCCGATTCCAAACGGCTAATTGAGAAGCTCTTTCAAGACAGTTATACTCTCGGATGTTTGTCAGACGTTCGCGAGAGGTGGAGCAGTAAAAAAAAACATGAGTTGGAATTTGGGTTTTTGCGGGATTCGAACCTTCGAACAATTCGCATCCTATTTGCGACTACGTAACACGGAAATAAATCACTTGAAAACGTTCATTTCGAAATAAACATAATATTGCCGGTAATCATTTTTGGAAGCCATTTTGCTTTATAGGAAAGCAAAAATTTCGTAAGACATTGCTTTAAAAATATCAACATGCAAAACGTTCCTATAATTCCTACCACACAGACAAAATGGCAGACTAAAATACTTGCCAGGTATATTTGCGTGTAAGGTAATGCTGTCCATTTCAGTCAGACGGCTATTAGGCAGCCGTGCTAGGAATCAATGATGATGTAGATGCAGCAATAAGGCCAAATTTGTATCCTAGTTAATAGACTTTTGCTTATTATTACGGGGGTAGATATTTATTCCAAATAGAAGTGGTTTGACAGCAGCAGTTCATATTGGAACCTTTCTGACGAAGTGTTAAAATATTGTTTCAGCTCCAATTACTGTCAATGAGAGACTTAAATCAAACTAAAAGCTGAGGCACACAGTAAATTAACCAGTTTATACCAATTATTTATCACAAATGTGACTCCAACTACTTCATTGCGCATTCGTCTACTTTGCATTGCTTTACTTTGCCGAGATATTTATTCAATAAAACAGTCCTCTTAATAGACGCATTTTCAATCAAAGCAATTTTTCCCTATACGTTCTTCTTTTTCTTATATAATGTGGGGAGGTTAATTGGCTCTCTAAATCCAGATTTCAGGCCTGATTCTCCAGGGGTGAGTTATTGTCGTTATTATTTTTAGCTAAATGAGCAATTTTATTTAGTTACTTTTTAGGAACTTGTGAATGTAGGAAACTACATACATTATGTGCACTGTGCAGTATGGCTTCTGACGAAAAATAAGTGTACCAAAAACTGTAAAGAATTTGTTGTCTTCGGATAATTTTGGACACCAAATGGGCAGCGAAACGTCTGCGAAAAGGCAGCGGAAAATAATGGAAGGTTCCACCAGCTGCTTCACAAGTACAGTGTTACCAGTACTAGCTATTTATCTCCGATTTGGATACTCGAACTTTTCACTGGCTAATTAAAATTTTCATATGTTAATTCTCCTACTGTAGGAGAATCGATAGTTTGAACCTTGCAATTTAATGTTTAAAGATAATTTCATGCAAATGTTGACCGCGGCTGCGTCTCAGGTAGCCCATCCGCTGAGTCCAATTTTGGCATACTCTTTCACACATATCGGCCGGTATCTCACGAATGAATGCATGGATGTTGGCTTCCAGTGCGTCAATCGAAGCGGGCTTGTCCCTATACACATTAGCCTTGACATACCCCCACAAAAAATAATCTAATGGTGTCAAATCGCACGATCTAGCCGGCCAATTGACCGGCCCGAAACGTGAAATTAACTGTTCACCAAACTCGCCTCGCAATTGCGCCATTGTTTCGCGTGCTGTGTGGCATGTGGCACCGTCTTGTTGAAACCACATATCATGCAAGTCAAGAACTTCCATTTCGGGCAAAAAAAAGTTTGTTATCATCGCTCGGTAGCGTTCACCATTGACAGTAACGCTGCGATTCGCATCATCTTTGAAGAAATATGGCCCAATAATGCCGCCGGCCCATAAACCGCACCAAACAGTGGCTTTTTCGGGATGCATTGGTAGCTGTTCCAATGCTTCTGGCTGATCTTCACTCCAAATGCGGCAATTTTGCGTATTTACGTACCCATTCAACCAAAAATGAGCCTCATCGCTGAACACAATTTTTCGATAAAAAAGCGCGCGATGAACATTTCGAACCGAGCACGAATTTTGATAGTAAAATTCAATAATTTGCAAGCGTTGTTCATTTGTAAGACGATCCATGGTTAAATTGCAAACCAAACTGAAGCTGTTTGACAGTGACACAAGGTACTAAACACACGTCAGCTGTCAAAACCAGTGTTGCCAAAACCAAACCAGCTAAAAAATCACCCGTTATAAAAAAAATGCATACTTCAATTGTGAACGTATAACTAAAGATCTATACAGTTAAATGTAAATGAGCCAACTCCATTTTTATACAGAACTAGGTATATCATCATTTCAGCAGTAAAATCATTTCACAAAATATGCAGGAATATGAAAACATACTTCCAAGTATGCAGGTAGGTATGCAAAAAACTAGAAAAGTCTCTCAATTACGAGTTTGTGCTGTTTTTTTTAATTTAATATTGCCTTCTTTAAAAACAATTTAATTATAATTAGTGTGCATTCATATTTGAGTTTGGGTAATTTTGGTCCCTCTTATAAAAGCTGGTAGCACTGCAGTATAAGCTCCAAATTTTCGCAAACAATAAATGCCCTGCAAAGTAAACGTGTAGGTACGAAAAGTGAGTGAAGATTTTTCGCAGCAGTTGCGTACTGCGAAACGAAAATAAGAGCGAAATAGGATTTTTCGACCCGGAAAAGCTGGCGTACTACGCTTAACTTTGGTTTTTACCTGAGCCTATTAAGCAAAGCACCGAGTCTAATACATTTAGGAATATAAGTTTTTATGTCTAAATTCTATATATAAAGCGGAGATCCGGCTTTTAGGTTGACAGTTCAAAAACCTCTCTGTACATATTTATAGTTCTTCTTTAACTAAAAAATTATTGTGTTAACAAATAAAAGGAAGTATCAACAAGCTATTTGGCAAACGAAAATCATAATTCCAGGTGCAATTGAAGCTAAAAATTAAAATTTAGTGGTCAGGTTTGACCGGAACTGCTAAGCAAGTACACGTGTAAATGCGAAGTAGAAGGAAAGTAGATTTTTATTCATACCGTTTCAAAGCAATTGCTAAGGCTTTTACTTTGCTGCAACCTTTTGCTCAAAGCAAATGCTAGTTTTTATTCATACTATCCACTAGGAGTTTTTCTTTTTTCGTTCAGAGCATGATCAAAGCGCGCTCTATGAGATCAGAATAAATTGACTGAGCAGGCTGAGTAAAAGGCTGATTAGATTACACATGTACAAATGTACATGCACACTTGCAGTCATATTTGACAGAAAAAAAACAGGAAAAACAATACAACATCAGAACTATCTACTCTGAACTAAAAAAGAAATACGCCTATTTTGAAACGTAGCTCTCTGATTTCCTATTTCTGTCTGCAGTGAAAATTAAATTGTGGATCGCACGTATTTCACGACTAGAGGCCTATTCATATGAGAGCCACCAACTAAGTATACCTACTATTCGCAGCTCGCAGGTACCAGCGAATTCAATGTACATGTAACAAACAAATGGATATGGCATCTCCATTTTGAGGTTAACTTTCAAAGATTTGTTTTATTTTTGAGTTTTTTGAACGCGTTTTAATGTTGTGGATTGTGAATGTATTGTGATTGTGACAATTCGCTGTAAAAAGTTCGGACATCGAAATTTCACCAATTCGGCTGTTTGCTCTCACGTCATTAGTCCTTAATTGCCCAAGCACTTGCGCCAATTGAACAATGCCCACGAGACCACTTACATCTATGCATATAATAAAACTGTAGGGGGTTTTGTGTACCTGCTATAAGTTGAAGTGGAAACTACTGGACAGATTTCGATTAAACTTTTTTGAAATGCTTCTTACGACTTTCGAGAAGGCTTTAGACCATGCTGTTGATTGCCATGGGTACTTTTTGGAACGTCTGAGCGAAATGTATTTTCTTCTAAATTCTTGTCTTTTACTTGTAATTATTTATATAATTCTTACCCCCGTATTAATAAACGACGAGCAGCGGCGAGTTAGCACTAACACACATGTTAGCTTCAAATTCCTATTAATAAACGTGTGTTTGGTTTCACTGACATTTGAAAACGAGCGGATAACTTAACTCACCGAATTCGGCGTATAGAGAGCGGATAACTTTTTGACTCAGAGAGGGTGAGGGACTTTACAAAATCTCGAATCCTTTTCGGTGATACGAATACCAAAAGTTAAGGTTTTTGTTTATATTGGGTTTGCAAATTTGTGTAGATAAATTTGGGTCCACATTTTGAATAATAATTATATATAAAATATATCCTGGGAACATAAATAATTTTCAAATGACAAGACATCAATATTTGTTATTTGAATGACGCTTGACATCTGAACATTCTACAAGAGAGAATCTGAGAGAGAATCGGTGAATTTCTGAGCGCAACAACCGATTGAAAAACGAAATATGACAGATGTACTAGAATGTTTAGTACAATTCCGTGTAGTGCTGCCGTGCGTTACGTGATAAAGAGCGAATAGCTAATATGTAGATGGAATATGTTTATTAATAAGAAAAGTTAACAAACGGATAGGGTCACTATCCGTCTGCCAGCTAAAACACGTGCTAGAGAGCGGATAGCGTTTTTTTATTAATACGGGGGTTAGGCAATACCTATAATAAAAACATAAAATTAAGCCTGTTGGAAACTCAGTTACATATCTAAAAACTCTATTACTTTTTCAAGTCTCACTTGGTTTTGTTACTTTTGTCAAATCTCACTTGGTGTCCTTTATGAGCGCACTCTCACATTTCCTAAGTTTATTTATTTTTAATTGGGCTTTGGCAGCACCTTTTTAGCATACTATAAGAAATAAGACGCAAAAGACTTACATTTTAATTTTCACAATATTGATGGACAGCCAAGCGGAATACCAAAGTGATTTACTTCTTCTCGTTAGGTACATTAATTATAATTAATTTATTCGTTTTATTAAGTTTTTATATGGCACTTCGTGCCAAACTAAGGATTGTTATTATTTTTAACGAAATCGAGGAGGCACGGACGCTCATAACCTTGTATCCCGAATCCAAAACAGATCACTTAAAAGTCAAAGGCAACACCTCATTAATTATTTTAAGGTTTTATTAATCGGCTTTCTTCCTCACTGCACCATTTTTCCTTTTAACTTTGTGGCTAACAAACAGCTTCGTGTCTATCTTAATGACACGTACTTTACGTGTGGCTTAAATTGTTATCTCACGTCCGCCGACGGAAATTGTAATAGAGTTTCTACATATGTTCTACTGCCTATAAAGACAGCTTCGGCTTTGTGCTTGGTCAGTTCCAGAACTAAGGACATCCAATTTCGCACTGTGTCAACCTAATGCAACAGTTCTATCTCACAAATTGTTGGTTCCACTGGCATTATTAATCGCAGTTTTACCGTCGTATATTTCAAAAGCAGTGGATCAATGATGGAGCCCGCTGTCGGTATCGTACACCAAGGTCCTATCCTCCTAAAATAACTCATTTAGAACATGTTTCGGCTCTCTCTTAGTTTTTTTTTTCGGATTTAACTCCAGTTTGCTTTTGCAATTTTGCACCTGTCCATTTCCATAATGAAAACAGTACACTTCAGTACATTTTTATTTATATAGATTATTTATTTAAATTTGTGTCTAATTTACAACTTTGAAATGTTCTCTTTCAAAACCTTTAACTCATCAGCTACGGCTTTTGGTAAATACTCACCTACTTCAGTCTCAAAGTATTTCTCAATTTCAGTCGCTTCCTGTTGCCAGAACTCTTTTGGTAGTGTAAACAAACTGTCCAGACTGGCTGACAACTCCAGACCATCGGTACGTAGTGCACCCACAGCAGGCAGTAATCCAATAGCAGAATCCCTAGCACAGTCTTCTCCCTTGACACGTCTAAAGACCCAATCTAAGACTCGAGAGTTTTCGCCATACCCAGGCCATATAAATTTACCATCTTCGCCCTTAAGGAACCAATTTACGTGGAAGATCTTTGGCACTGTACCTCTTTTTTCCATGCTCAGCCAGTGCTTTAAATAATTTCCAAAATTGTATCCAAAGAACGGTCGCATAGCAAACGGATCGTGCATTATGACTTTCTTGGTGTGTTCCGCCGCTGCGGTGGACTCACTGCGCATGGATGCACCTAAAAACACGCCATGTGCCCACGAGCGTGCTTCGTAGACAAGAGGTATACCCCTTGGTCGTCGTCCTCCGAATAAGATGGCGCTTATTGGAACACCACGCGGATCCTCCCACGCTGGGTCAATAATGGGACATTGCGAAGCTGGTGTACAGAAACGTGAATTCGGATGGGCAGCCGGTGTTTTGCTATCCTTAGTCCATGGATTGCCCAGCCAGTCAGTTATTTTCGCATCCCCTGATTGGAACTTCTCCAAACCCTCCCAATATACACCACCGTCGGAGGTGGCGGCAACATTTGTGAACACGGTGTTCTTGTAAATTGTTTGCATGGCAATTGGGTTAGTGTCTATCGAAGTGCCTGGCGCTACGCCGAAAAATCCATTTTCAGGGTTAATTGCCCGCAGCTGGCCAGTCTCATCGAACCTCATCCACGCAATGTCATCGCCAACACACTCGATCTTGTAACCCGGTAAAGTTGGTGTCATCATAGCCAAGTTTGTCTTCCCGCACGCTGACGGGAAAGCAGCGGCAATGTAGATTTTCTCGTTTTTGGGATTGGTAATGCCCAATATTAGCATATGCTCTGCCAACCAGCCTTCTCGCTTAGCAATAGTGCTTCCGATTCTCAGCGCAAAGCATTTCTTACCCAGCAGGGAATTGCCGCCATACCCTGAACCGTATGAAGCAATGAAATTATCGTCTGGCTTATGCAAGATAATAGTTCGAGCCGGATCACAGGGCCAAGCCGGATATTCTACCACCCCGTTCTCGGGACGGCCAACTGAATGTAGGCACTTCACAAACTCTGGATTTTTCTGCAACTGCTGGATGACATCGTTACCAATTCGAGTCATGATTCGCATGGACTCTACTACGTACGGCGAGTCGGTGATTTCGATGCCGACTTTTGATAGAGGTGACCCAACTGGTCCCATGGAGAAGGGAATAACGTACATGGTGCGTCCATTCATACTGGACGGAAAGCGCTCACTTATCGCTTTCTGTAGGTTTTCGGGCGATATCCAATTACCCAGAGAGCCAGTCACCGCTTCCTCCTTCTTCTCTGTGCAGATGAATGTCTTTGATTCGACTCGTGCTACATCGCCTGGATTGGTCCTGGCCAACCAGCAGTTCTCGTACTTTTTCAACGCGCTAATCGTACCCTGACCGACCAGCTTTTCGATAAGCATCTTCCGTTCTGTGTCACTTCCATCGCAGATATGTACTTTATCAGGTGAGCACAGTGCTACCGACTCTTTAACGAAGTTGACGGCGTTCTCGGGTAGCTCGCTAAGACTGGTTCCAGTGTACGCAGTAAGGCATCGGACTCGGTGTATCTGCCAAACTCGTAGAGTTTTGTCTGCTCTGTAAAATTAAACAAAAAAAATATTTGCAAATGAATAAAAATAGAAGCTTAGGTATAAATTCATTTATATATAAAAACCAAAGGTGAAGACATAAATGACAGAACGTTAATGACCAAATTATCTGTCAAGTCAGCTTATAATGGGCAACAAAAAATGGAACAAATACGGTAGAGCAGCTCAAGTTTGTGAATACTGTCAACAGACAATCGTGTATTAGACAGTTCAGAACAGCTTCATAAAGAGTTGAGCAGTCACAGTCAGCATTTATGGACATGAAACTTAAAAACTTAAACAACACATTTGCTTGATTTTTATTTTGTTTGAAAGATTGTACCTACAGATATGCAGCGGTGTGTGGAACTTCTTTTACAATATGTTGCGTGTAAGCCAGGTCACTGTTGGTTAAATTTTTTCCGATGTGCTTACTCTAGCCAACATTAGACCACAGATTTCTGATTGCATTAACGTGTGCAACACAAATCAAAAGTTTACAGAAATGATAGATTTCGTCTGACAGTAAAATCCAGCACTAAACTCTCGCTCCAAGTATGTCAGAAGTCAGCACAATGTTCCACCGGGTGCATCATTGCTCCATTAAACGCTTTTCAGTAACACTTCTTGCCGCTGGAAAAAAATACGATGAGTTAAAGTATGCTATAATTTTACTGACACTTCAGTACACGTTAACGGTTAAATACAAAGTGAGAAAAGAATGACACACGCCAATTATATGGCACTTGTATGCACACTCTGACACGCAAGACGCAACGCAATCACATGCATCGGCATTTCTGGGTGACGTTGTTGACTGGTCATGGGTGTGCAGCTTAAGGAATGTTCTTATTTTGTCAAATATGGACATTGGTAAGTATAGGTACGTTAAGGTAATTAGTTTATGAAGTCCAAAAAACTAATCATCCTGCGGTCATATGCTGTCATTCGTGTCCATTGATTCAATTGCGCCAAATTTCATTTGGTCAAATTAATGTGCCAAAGTGCATGACATTATTTTGATAGCGATAACTATGGTCACAATTTGACCACTTGTATACCAAGCCTAATCTGTAAGCATTATGAGGCCAATGTAAAATGTTCGTTCAACTATGCTATGCGTTTGTCTCAACATTGGAAAATGCACGTAAGACAGACAATGCGTGTGACGTGCAAAATAAATAACCTTTGCACCGAATCTTGCGAACAAAGCCAAAACCAGATACGACTTTCAGAATATCATTAGCATTACACTACCTACCATAGATTCGTATGCAATACACAAACAAAGAAATGCAGTATATGCGTCCAAATATTAATATCTCGATCTCGTATCTATCAATAGCCACGGCTACATAGGCTAATGTACAAAATCATAACATTGGTTTCATTGAGGCGCCAAATCATCGAAAAAAAACACACACGAAACCACATTAATGCCACTCATTGACTATACTATACAATAATTTGTAGGTGACTTTATTTATAGAACAAATCACGGGAAAGATCAGCTGGTTAATAAAGTCATTGGAGGCATGTTCTTTTTTTTTGTATATTTAGAATGAGTTCGCAATGGCTAAACTTGTTGTATGTAGTGGATTAAATACGTGCTTTGAAAACGGGAAAGTTCAGAATATGATGCAATGTTTCATCATCTTTTTTAAACAGAGAACGACAAAAAATACGTCAAAACGCATGTATAATAATGTGCTATGACGGCGGGTTTGTTAGTTATGTGTGTATGTGTTTATCGAGGAGGTCGAGGAGCGGATCAAGGCGGAATGAAAGGCTGGGCTTGGTTATTTAATGGATTGTCGAATGCTTGCCCAAACAAACTCAAACTGGTTTTCAGACCTTTATCAAAATTAGTAGATATGGTTTTTCGGGATAGGTTCCGTTCGGCAACACGTAAGTAGCTTCTTGCCTATAACTAGACATTTTTCATGAAATAAAGACATCCTGAAGACTAATGGAAACTTCTCCTATAACGATCTTTAAAGCTGTAGATAAGTAGAAAGCCAAATTATGGTTTTCGAATAATAACGACTTTTTATAAATGGAGCTCGAGTAAAAATGGATAGGGTAGGTTCTTTAAAAATGCGGGATCGGGTAAGTGAAACCAGAATATTTTATATTGCAACGCTTTACTTGGTGAATTTTGGCACCACTGTTAAGAGCAGATGTGTATCCATTGACATAAAAAGTTTTCCCCGTTGTTAAATGCACAAAAATTTGGTAGAATTTGACAAGTGAAGAGAGAGATTTTTTCAAAAAGGGGAAAAGCTTGTGAAATGTTTACTTGACATTATTAACACATAGTATAACGACAACCGTACCCATCCTTGACTATGTGACTATGACCCTAAATATGGAACCCATACCTATTGCATGAACACTTATTGCTCATTTAGTTCGCTGGGAACTCGCCCCAGATGTGTGGAATCTGACTTGCATCGGTGGCTGTCGAAGTGGAATAAAATAAAAAAAAAAACGTTTTTCATTTATGTCGTTTGGGACAGAAAAAAACACTTTTATCAGATTCAGAGCAGTTTTTCTGTTCTAGAAATCAGCTGTTTTCAATTTTGATGTTCCATTGGCCGCCAAAAATTTGTTGTTTTCTTAGAGTCAGAGCAATCTTGCAATCAGCGAAATGTGCCTATACCTTAAGACAAAAATCATGTTCACTTTCCATTGGCACGAAAAATCTAAAATCTTAGAGCAAAATCTAAAAATGCGAATGGAAAACGACAACGTCGGACCCAGTTATAGCCATAGGTAAAATGCAACCGAAAAAGTTGGACAGTGCGAAAATGATTTCTTTTACATAAAGCGTTTCAAGCAAAAAATCTAAGGAAAAGTTTTTTCATACGAAAACAATTAGGTACAACAAATCAACTATGACTGAACTGATTGGATTACATGAGAACAAATTCCCTGGCAGATGGAACAGAAAAGAAATAAAATAAAACAGTGGAATGATTTTTTATTTTTTTTTTTTTTTTAATTAGGTACCTCACTAAGAATTTGAACTGAAAAAGATTTTCCTACGGTAAAATTAGTAAATTATTTTTCTAAAAAAAATAAAGAACATTTGCTTATTTTTTTCATGAACATATGGTTTTTGATCCTTCGAAAAGGTTCCATAGTTTAGCGACCATTTATCTGTGGTATTGAGAAACGAAGTGGAGAATAAGGACGCTAAGATTTAGAGCGAACAAAATGTACTAAGCTTTGGCAGATGACTTTGAAAACTGGTTGCTGCCAATAGCTAATTCTCCCCGTTGCAGTGCAGATTATTTAAAAAACCGGCCAAGTGCGAGTATCACTCGCGCACCGAAGGTTCCGTATTTGGCTAAAGTCCAACACATCAGATATTATTTGAAATCTATATCATTCAATCTTTCCCCTCTTCATGAATTCATCACAATTTAGTTTAAATTAATTACTTAATATTTTTACTCTCAAAAATTACTCGCACATGAATCTCATTTTCTAATTATTACCTAGTACCCAACCCACGCCAATTTTCCATTCTGTATGCGACCTGCCTGTACTTTCATTTTGTTCTGTACTCCCCAAAAAATGTATTATACCCCCCAACGAAATTATGAAGCGGCAGCCCTGGTGTCTTTGATGGGGTCAATTGTGCACAACTGCGTAGTAGATTAGAACATAAATGAGAGCAACGTATTTTACATGGTAAAATTATCTTTTTTGAAAATATCTTGTAAACTATTAACTTTTTGGCTAAACAGTATTCAGCACATATATAGATAAGAACATGATCTACAAAAAAGGAATTTATGTATTTTTTTGTGAATCAAGAAATAAACCGTTTTTTGGGCGAATGAAAATATTTTTTTCACCAGATTACTAATTAATCGAAAACCAATCGATGTATTCCTTCCATTGGTATTTGTCGTTTAACTAGAGGTTATACCGGATGTTGTGTGTAAATTTTAGCCTCCTATGTCAATCGGTTCTTGAGATAGACCTGGTAACAAAATTGGCTTAGAATTTCGGACAGACAGACAGACAGACAGACAGACAGACAGACGGAGAGACATCCGAGCGAAACTAATAAGGTTACGTCTTTTCCCTTTGGGTACGGAACCTTAAAAAAGAGACATATTTTGGTGCTGCGGTGGGTGTGCAATTTAGATGGTGTCCTCGCGTATATATATGTACTTGTACATATGTATTCTAATCTTGGTGTGCAGTGAATTCTGCACATGTGTTTTGGGCATTAAGCTGACATCAGAAGTAATTCGATTATACATACAAATTGTTGAGGTACCTACTACATTATAACGCGATTTGGCTAAAAATTAACACTTTTTGAGTGGCTATCAAAGGATAGCGCTACCATCGCCCTACTACATTTTCAGCACAAGATCATGTACGCTGTAGCTGTAGGTAGCTTTAGGCCCATTTTATTCACTCGAAGTTGAACACAACTCGGGGAGTTTTCCATATAAAAATCGAATGAATAAAATGGGCCTTAGTTGATTCTTTCAATGTATTTGTATATCCAAATAATTTTTCGGAAACTTCAGGAGCCGTTTTTGCTATAACTCGCGGTGGAGAAGCGACTCGTACGAAAACCACACAATAAAATAGTCCAAGAGTGGTAAATCGCAATTAATTTCCTGCCACAAATAATGGGTTATCAATGTGCGTTACGTTCATGTCTAACCTTAATCATTTCACACTGTCCTATAAGAACTCACTGTAGCAATGTCGGCTGAATATGTAATATAAGCCTCGAATAAGATGTAACCTTTCATATCCAATTACTTCCCGTGCGTTCAGTACCCGAAACTTGGTTCAATATACGTTTCAAATCGTTTGCTCAGAAGCAATATCCAATTGACAATTGAATTACACTTTTTTGACATACTAAACTGTTCTTGTTAAAGCTAAGTATCCTGCTCGCGCTAAATTTTAGCGTCCCTAGTCTCCACTCCGTTTCTCCACAGCAAAGATAAATGGTAGCTAAATTTTTAATGTGGTATTCGTTTGGGCTTCTTCAGATTTGCCCTCAGATTTCAGATTTCGTGTGCCTAATCGAACATAAAAACGTCACTTGCTCTTTTTTGTGTTGATATTTGTGCGATTTGAATATGTGAAGTCTTGGACACTTTTCTAAGCTATTTCCATTCACTAGTTTAATTTTGTATTAAAACATTAGAAATTTCCGTCCCGATTGATTTCTAAATATTTATACATAAATAATTTACAAAAATAGGTTCACCCGATGCAATGCCTTTCTTTGCTGGAGAGAAAATTCACTAAAAATGTAAACAAACTCCAACAGTTGTCAAACTCAAACGCACTTGTATTGGTAAATCTGAGAAAATATCTAGATTCGCAAAAGTGCTCTGAAATCTGAAAAAGATTGCTTTTTCCTGTACCAAACGAACATAAAAATTGCTCTGAGAGCAAAAAAAGTGCTCTGAGAGCGCCCAATCGAATACCACATAAATATGATATAGATGGGACAAAAGCCATAAGTTCATGACAGAATGTCGGTAAACGCGATTCAAATTATACACGTTATTTTAAATTCAAACATCAAAAGTATCGCAATATTTAAAACAATGCATACAACAAAAATTTAAGAAGATGTTATCATTGCTGCATCAGCTGAAACAATTTCTATAGCAGCCAGTAGAAGACAAAACTTTCCAAAATCTCTTTACCGTCGTGAAACAATTATTATTACCCGAAAAATATTCGAGGCCAAATGATTCTCTATTCTGATATAAAAAAATATCTCGATATCTCGCAAAACAATATCTTTGCTTTGGATTTGCGTTTCCTTTTGTTTCTCACGCAAATAAAAAAATAGCAAACACACAGCAAACTTTTTATTCCGTTTCTTCTGTCAACATTTAAGGCTGGTACGCAGTTCAAGTGAAATCCAATTTTTCATACAAATTTTTCACTGCGAGATGTCAAAATGAATTTTCCAAATGAAAATTTCACTAGGCGGTACGCAGTTCGAGTGGAAAATATCGCTTCCAAAACTGAGTCGTAGGTGGCGATACTAAAATCTCTCCGCAGCTATTTCACTTGGTTTTTATTGTCCGTCGCATTAATTTTTTGACATTTCAGCGTGAAAAATGATTTGTAGGATGCCGTTTAGAAATTTATTGGAATTTCAGATGTTTCCTTAAGAGAATAATAAGTGCTTCGCACTTATAAAATTGTTTTTTCTTTGAATATAGTGCAATAATGTTAGGTGTACAAATATTTGGTGGCATGGATGACCTTTTCCATAAGCAGGGTGCCTCAAGAATATTTTTCTACCCAGTTTTGTTCAAGCAAATATGTGTAATTTCCATGCACTGTTAACTATTTAAATTTGACGACTGTCCTGTTTTTTTTACAAATCAGGCATTATTTGCCAAATTGAAAACTATTAAAATTGCCAGGAACAAAATACGAAACATTTTTTTTGGTTGTGTTTGGAGGTTCGCTGGACAGGAAAATCATCGGAAGTCATTCGAGAGCTATAGTAGGTACGCGAGAGATGCTTCGACAATAGGGACAGGGAGGGTCTTTCAGCCGATCTAAAACACCTCCCGAGGGCACTGACTTTTGCCAACCGAATGTGATTGCGCCTAGCCGTTCGACTAATCGAAAGATACCTCGTTTGTAGAATTTTTTTAACTTTTTTGTTAGAAAGTACATATATTGACTTAGCTAATTTTTATAGATCAACATGTTTTATCCGCCTTAATCTCCTTATTACACTGCCTGTATTTTTAATAATTCGGTTGTTTCTAAGCTAACGTGGCTGAGAAGCTCTGTGCATTTAAGCAACTTGTTCGACTTCTTTCTCCACTGTTTCAATCAGGTTTCAATATCTAGATCCGCATGTAGATCAGCGTTGTGCGTGTACCAAAGTGCATTGGCTATGACTATGTTCCTTTGTAATATTTTTGAAAGATCTTAATTTTTTAGAAATACGTTTGGCGCGGTCATTCCCACAACTGGTGCCCGTAGGTCCATAATGGTTGTAGAATTTGGTTTTATAACAATAACTTATTGTTATTGTGGTTGAACACGGATAAATATTTTCCATAAGTCAATACATTTTACTGCATCTTACATGATTCGCAAAAAGTGAAGTTTCCAATTTGTTTCTTCCAGCTGTTTTCTTGTCTAGTAAAATAAAAGTGCGAGAGTTGAATATTGGAGTATTCTTTATTTAATAGGTAACCTGAGATCTTCTTGAACTGCCACAAAAAAAACTTTTGAGCTCAGGCACCCTGCCTAAATTTCTCCAACTAAAATCTCCAACAAAATATTTCACTCTCTATTTCACAGCACTTTTTGGAGAGGAGTGAAAATTTCACTTCACTCGATCAGCGTACCAGCCTTTAAGGCTGGTACGCAGTTCAAGTGAAATCCAATTTTTCATACAAATTTTTCACTACGAAATGTCAAAATGAATTTTCCAAATGAAAATTTCACTAGGCGGTACGCAGTTCGAGTGGAAAATATCGCTTCCAAAACTGAGTCGTAGGTGGCGATACTAAAATCTCTCCGCAGCTATTTCACTTGGTTTTTATTGTCCGTCGCATTAATTTTTTGACATTTCAGCGTGAAAAATGATTTGTAGGATGCGGTTTAGAAATTTATTGGAATTTCAGATGTTTCCTTAAGAGAATAATAAGTGTTTCGCACTTATAAAATTGTTTTTTCATTGAATATAGTGCAATAATGTTAGGTGTACAAATATTTGGTGGCATGGATGACCTTTTCCATAAGCAGGGTGCCTCAAGAATATTTTTCTACCCAGTTTTGTTCAAACAATACCAGCAGATGATCTTTGAAAATGTGTATAGTTTCCTTTGCACTGATTGTTTAAATTTGACGACTGTCCGTTTTATTTTACAAATCAGACATTTGCCAAATTGAAAACTATTAAAATTGTCATGAACAAAATACGAAACATTTTTTTTTTGTGTGTTGCTGGAAGAGGAAATCATCGAAAGTCATTCGAGAGCTAGTAGGTACGCGAGAGATGCTTCGAAAATAGGGAGGGCCTTTCAGACGATCTAAAACACCTCCCTAGGGCACTGACTTTTGACAACCGAATGTGATTGCACCTAGCCGTTCGACTAATCGAAAGATCTCTCGTTTGTAGAATTTCTGAACTTTTTTGTTAGAAAGTATATTGACATAGCTAATTTTTATAGATCAACATGTTTTATCCGCCTTAATCTCCTTATTACACTGCCTGTATTTTTAATAATTCAGTTGTTTCTAAGCTAACGTGGTTGAAAAGCTCTGCATTTAAGCAAATTGTTCGACTTCTTTCTCCACTGTTTCAATCAGGTTTCAATATCTAGATCCGTATGTAGATCAGCGTTGTGCGTGTACCAAAGTGCATTGGCTATGACTATGTTCCTTTGTAATATTTTTGAAAGACCTTAATTTTTTAGAAATACGTTTGGCGCGGTCATTCCCACAACTGGTGCCCGTAGGTCCATAATGGTTGTAGAATTTGGTTTTATAGCAATAACTTATTGTTATTGTGGTTGAACACGGATAAATATCTTCCATAAGTCAATACATTTTACTGCATCACATGATTCGCAAAAAGTGAAGTTTCCAATTTGTTTCTTCCAGCTGTTTTCTTGTCTAGTAAAATAAAAGTGCGAGAGTTGAATATTGGAGTATTCTTTATTCTATACCTAGTAGGTAACCTAAGATATTCTTGAACTGCCACAAAAAAAAACTTTTGTGCTCAGGCACCCTGCATAAATTTCTCCAACCAAAATCTCCAACAAAATATTTCACTTTCTATTTCACAGCACTTTTTGGAGAGGAGTGAAAATTTCACTTCACTCGATCAGCGTACCAGCCTTTATCTTCGATTTAATGTGCCGGACATTTATTTCGCGAGCTAAATGAGTGGAGACTTTTCATCGGCCCATCTACATGAAGTTAAGAATTTAGCGTGCGAACAGGATACTGCTTTGCTAAACTGCCTCGCTAAATTTTATCTTTGTAGACATTTTTGTATGGGAGATAAAATTTAGCGCGAGCAGGATACTTAGCTTAAGCAATCGATTTCGTAAGTGCATTTTTGTTTTTCTGCCTTTAGTGATAGCTTCCAGTTTTACAATGTTGGCAATATAGAAACTCGACTTTGAGTATTTTTTTTTTAATTTAATTGCTCCATTTCGCTGAAATAAGTCGCTGCAGACAATTATTGTCCAAAAGGATTTGAACTTGATACCACCCAAAATTTAAATCACAAGCAAATTGAGTTTAACTCGCTTGCGGATTTATCAAATTGTGAAAGATGTCGACGCAGTTACATTTTAAAAATGGGAACGTCGCATTCTGCAATTTACGCATAGTTTCATTTGCGGGTGCTTTGTCGGACCTTACCTTTTTATGTAAAATGCAAAATTTTTTTTTGAACCATCTCACTTCTTGAGTGACGTAATAACAAAATTAAAGCGACAATTTCTTAATAAAAAGAAGTCCCACAGAACCACTTATTTCGTTGGCCCAGAAGATCCCCCGACGAAAGGGTAAAGACCAAACCAACAAAAAAACGATTTGAAGCAATAAATTCGCACAGAAGTTCATTCTTCATTGCAATTACCGTAGCAACCCTCGAGGTGTTTATGAAAAACATGTACGCTAAGATGTAGCTCGAGTGTGGAGGCAAGCAAAATCAATTATTTTTAGAAACACTATAAAATGGAAAAGTCTATGAATAAACTACTACACGCACTAAATGAAAATCTATTCGGGTTTGGGATTCCTTTTGTAGCAATTTTTATCAGCCTCAGTCTAATAGAATCTGCAACATACCTATTCGTTTAAAAATAAAATTATAAATAAATGTCTTTGCTTTTGAAATACAAATGGTCTGTAGTGAAATTCTATTTGTTTACTTTAAAAATAAGAACAAAATACACCAAGCTTATCGTCAATAGAAAAGTCCAAATGTAAGAACTAGATAGCATTGACTTCCTCCATTTCAAGTACTTTCGTTTTTGAATATTTTCTCGGTAAACCAGCCATTACATGCTAAAAGCAAAGCTTTAAACTGTTTTATTATTTTTTGGCTGTTTTCATTAAAATGTACACGACCAGTCGCCCTATCAGGTGTTCTTACTAAGAATGAATCTAGGAACGCACTTAATTAGGTGACATCTTTGTCGCTATAGTTTACTACACAGATAGAGTTTACAATTTCTGATAAGAGTGCAAGACACGGTACCACACAAAGTCCAAATTCAAATTGGTACGATTATCTCCTTCAAAGTCAACCGAGCCAAGTAAACAATTCTTGGGAACTTTTTTTCGCGCCGGCACACAAATAAGCATGTATGGGGTCAGCCTTAATCTTTCACCCCACTAAACCAAGGCATGTCTTCTTTGATATGGAACTTGAGTCTGCTGCTAATCGTTTCGGTCAATGCCACCAATTGACATTATCACTTTTCGCAGATTTTGAAATTTTTCCAAGCAATTATGTATATGAAAATAGAAAAACATTCGCGTGTGTTTTTGTACAAGCATCAACATCAACATAGTTTGAATAATAAGTTGTATTGACGCAGAAAAGCGGACTCGAACTGCTCTTTTGGTCGTTTAAAGGCCACATACTCCGTTATGAGGGGCTCGCCTCTGATCAGGGTTATCTGCTCTGGTGTTTCTGACATCACAAGTGGCACCGCTTGACAGACTCGTTCGCTTCTGTCTCGGTGAGGATCGAGCGTCGAAGAAAACAAAATACGAACATTCAGAAACAGATCACAAAGAGTATGGCATAAATAAAAACAACAATAAATAAATCTTTGAATGTAGTCGCTGTCGTTGCTAACCGCATTAGTTTGTTGTTGAATTTAGCAGAGAAGTGTTTTCGGTTATTGGCTGCTGAAGCTAGTTTACTATGGCTATTGCTACTTGCTACAGCGTGCTTTATAGCTAGCTCCAGTGTAAGCCGTCAATAGAATATACAGTGGAATATTTTCTTTTGATAAGCATATGATATTTTTATATCGCACGTTCGAATTTTCCATAGACAACTTGTCCCATTTTAGATGACTTTCAAAGGCTACAACTTTAAGTTACTAGTGGTGTTATTATTCAACTTACCCTGCTACGGAATGGTGAAGCTTTCCAAAGATCATTCTGCCGACTATGACGTACCTATACAATTTACGTTACTGGTTATTTAAAAATATACTACAAACAGATACTTTGTTGCACTGAGAATTTCTAAAGCAATGCACTACTGTACTTCGTAGATGCAAGCGTCAATTATTACTAAACCGCTCTTACTTTTCCCAACTTCTTCCTTATTTCAGTAATTGTGCTTGTTATTTTCCTAGTGTTCTTCTTTAATTAAATTGAAACAGAAAGAGCTTGACGTTCAGTTTTGGCTGTTTATCTGCCTTGGAGGCTCATAATCGCTTTCGTTCGGTGATAAGGAAACATTCTAATTTGGTCGCTGCTGCAGTACTGACACAATAAAGAAAGTCATTATAGTATTTATGAAAATAGCAGGCTATTAAAAGGAAAGTAGAAAAACTGCTCAGGTACCTCACCACGGACACCAATCAATGGCCGCAATACATAACAAAGCGTGCCACTTGTCGGCTCAAAATTGCCTGCGTTCATAGTTAAAAGATATTTATTTAAATGCGATAACACATCGGTTCCAAAAAATGATAATGACAATGAGTAAACGCACGGGCTTAATAGCAATATATTACGAATCTTATCAAAGTAGTTGCAAATATTCGTTCGATATAATGGTGGCACACAAAAATAATAAATACAATCGTAATCAATAATTGGCCAAAGGGAAACTGACTCACTCGGAAACGGATTATGAAAGTGTTTGTTGTTGACATTTTCGAATGTGCGGTATACACTACTAAAAATGATGTCTACCTATAGTTGATTCGGAAGCCCAATGCTAGTGCCGAGCTAGTGCCTATACCTTTAGATGGCAGTGGCAACACATCTTCAACCACCTTATGTGCAGTGCAGATCACTGAAATAGAAACTGACAGGTGTTCTTTGATTTAAGAAAACTACCGTTACCATGGTAAATGAGCTCAAATATGTGCGAATACCAGCTTCATGACATTCCCAATGGAGCAGCTACAGTTTTTCTAATGCGAGTAGGTACTATGAGACCATAGTGTAAGTGGGGTTTTTATCACCGAAATCAAGCAGAGTTGAGTGCGGTTAGTACTTAGATGGAGGACCGCTTGGGAACACCGCGGTCGTTGGCATTTCACCAGGCTGAGACGATGATTGCATTGTGCTGCATGCGTTGGACTACTTGCTTTGAGGGTCAGGTGGAGGGAAGAAATATCCTTGCGCTGGACAATCAGGCGGTGATCAGACACATGAAGCAAAAATATTACAACATCATTGGCACTGGGATTGGCTGGCAGAAGAATGAAGATCTTGGGACATCATTGGGTTGAGACCCAGTTGATGAAAAATATTTTCACATAAAAAACAGATGCTAGCGGTAACACTAGGAATCGAACCTAGGGAAGAACTCTGGAGAAATCCGGAGAGTCTAGCTGGGTAAGATTTACGGTGGTAGAGAGACGAAAAGAGACCCGTCAATGGTGGTCTGATTCGAATATCTCTCGAAAATATATATATATATAAGTGGAGTTTTACAATCTTCAAACTATACAAAAAAGAAACGTCCAATGGTCCAATATTTTGATTGTATAAGAGCAGACATTCCAGACAACGATTTAAAGTTTGAGAGCAATAAAGTAATTCGCGACAACAGTCAGTGTCAAATAAGAAGAAGAAAAAGCCAAGTGAAAAACCAAAAAACTTGTAGGAAATCAGAACAGACTGCTGTAGCATATATATACCAAATATAGGGCAAACAGCAAGATAAAAGCCATGTGGAACTGAAAAATGATGCATTTATCAAACGTATTCGGTAAAAGCTGAAGTGAATTGTGCGCTTTTTAACAATATTTTAACAAAATACTACTGTGGCTTTGTTACAATGCAAGTTTTTTGACGTTGGCACCATAAAAAGATAGCCAATCTGAAATAGGTTGGACTTCCGCGAAACACTGAGCATGTATATTTTTTCTTTACCTAGCTCTCATTTTGTGTATAATAAATAAATAATTTTGTGTTTAGTTCTCACAAAGTTCTCGAACAATAAACACAAAATTAAATCGATAAGTTTTTTTTCCGACATTACTAATGCTCGGAAACTACTCGAGCGCGTTTGTTTACACTATTAACGTTTCGTTTTTAGTTTTTACGTTTACATTCCGTTACTGGGGCTTTAACACATATCTTCATTTCAGGGACTACTTTTAGGCGCACATTTTACTTCCATTGGCAAAATTGTAGAACTTAGGCGCAAATTCATTGCTATACCTCTGATTTGATCCCCGCCTAGTATAGTACTATAAGCAAAAGCCACTTATGTAATTTAAAATAGTTGGCGCAACAGGTCCATGTTATATTGTCTTAATTTTTGGGATGCATACACTTTTGTGCCGATTTCCAACGGCTGGATTAAGAAGCTTTTTTCTCATTAAAATTGATATGTCGTTTGCCATTGGTCAAAAAGAAGCGTCCAGGACAGACCGGAGTCGAAAAAATCACTTCTGAAACCATTCCATTGACACAAAAAATACTCTTCTGACAATTACACTCCCACAAGTGTTCTTTATGTACCTATTTTATACAAGTCAGCTGACAGCTGTTTTTGTCATTTCACCAATACTTTTGTGGAATTAATCAGAAGTAGTTGTTTTGTTCCCTTTGGATTACAGAATGAGTGGATCCCGGAGTAAAGCCAATACAAAACGACTTTAATATTGGATATTTGCCAGACATTCGCAACCGACACGAGAACTTGTCATAGTATATTTATGTCCCTTCAGTTTTATTACCTATAATCAAATCAGAAATCGAAGAGCCGGTAAGAGTACTAAAACAAACATTTTGCGAGATTGATGATCGGATTTCCATCCAATTAAGCGGACAAAGTGCCCATGCTCGCTCAACTACTTCAGTGTCAACATAAGTTCGAACTCTGAGCCTAGATTTGATTTTCAAACATCTAAATTCTAAATGAACTCAATAAGTGCTCAAAGCCGTTGCTGCAGGAAGAAACTGGCCAGGGGAAACCGCTTCAAGACCGAACAGAAAATCATGTCAATCACAATGAATGTCAAATGAATAAATGCAAAATCGACTGTGAATATTTTTGATTGGCTTGTAATGTTTTAAAATTAACTAAGCATCAACGTCGAGATACCTTTTGTCATTTTTTGTCTTTTTGCATTGCATTAGTATAGGTTCTTAAGTCAGCTGACTCATGTGCTTTGTATGCCCAGATCGATATAAGTGAAACATTTTTCTATTTCAGAGTACTTTCTTATGGGGTTTTCGATTGAAGAAAAAAATTGCCTTTTCTATTAAAAGAGCTATGATAGAAGTGCTCCTTTTATTGTTTAGATACGGTTTCCATCTTATCTTTAGGCATAACTTCGGACTAAACTTGAACATTGTCACAAAGATTTAATTTTCCAACTGAAATAACAAACTTTACACACATTATAAGGTTTAAAAACAATTTTTTGTGAAAAACAAAAAAAAATAATTCCAAACCAATTCGTATTTTAGTATACCTCAAAAAGTACTAATTATTCTCTGCATTTGTGGTGGTGCGTGTTTTAAAATAAGCTGTTCTTAAAATTTATAATTAGCGTTTTTAAAAATCTATTCAATTTATGTTAATATCCATTGCAGCGGCCAATTGCATTTTTTTTCTATTTTTCACAGACTTACAAATGACAAACATTTTGGTGTTAGTGGAAGAAGGTGTCAATCTCGCTCAGAAATCGAGATTCTCAAAATTTGACTCTAAAAAAAAGTTTTTTTTCTGCCCCAATCTCCCAATGGAAAACGACATAAAGGTAGACGGAAACCGGTTCAGTCACATGTGCCAGAGTGGTATGAACTGGTATAAAATGCTCTGTGTCTTCGCTTTAGGTCTGCAATAGTCATTTTCACACACATCACCAGAAAGGTTGCAACATAAGCTGCTCTATCCCACGCTCTAGCGGATGTAGACGCAATTCGCTGGCCCGTGCCACAGAAGTTTCATACAATTGTGATATACAGTGCTGTCTGGGTAGCGTGAACACGTGGCTCGAATGAACACAAATGTTTTATACAGAGCACTTTATAGCGTGAACAACAAAAACCTCGATAGCATGAACAACATATTTATGCTCACATTTCGGGGATTTCCCTTTATTTTGCAAATCGTAGTTTTACACACACGTACAAAATACAAATACATTTTTGCATCGCATACTCCGTTTTTGTGCATAAAGTTCGTAGGTACTGATTGCAATGAAAAAAAAAAACGATTCATGTTGAAAAAGATGAAACTAGCTCCTGTTTGTATGCTTCTTTTCAGTGCAATTCGTTTTTCGTCATATTATTAAACTTATTTTTTATCTGTGCAAAAATGTTAACAAAAAAACCGAAGTTCTTATCGTTGAAAGAAAAAGGTGATGTTTTCGAGAATCTAGAAAGGGTTGTAGTTGTAGCTCCATCAATATTATCCCGAGAATACAGTGTTGCTAAATTTACTATTTCGCTCATAATAAAAAATAAGGATAAAAATGGGTCAAAAGTGTGATAGTGTGAACAACCTGATTAGCATGGGCAGTACTGTACATATATTTATATATATTTCTCTAGGGTGTGCCCGTACACCCAATTGAAGACTTTAGTGAAGCCTAGTAGAAATGCTTGCTTCATTAGCTTATTTCACAATTTTATTTAAGTAATTCGGACACTTTACCTGCCTCTGTATAAACAGACCTTTAGAGACAATACAAAACTGTCTTTATAAAGTGATAACTTTTGCGGATGTAACTATTCGCATTTTACTCCGTTCAAGTTGAGCCACCCTGTACCCTCATTTTATAATATAGTTACATTCAAGATTGTAAACCATCTCCAATTGAAAACAGTCCATGAGTTCAAATTTAAACAGCTTTCAAGCATCGTTTCCAAAAAAAGCAGGTTTGTCAAGTTGTGACGTTATTCTAACTAACGTGTGACATTTAACGGTGGTGTGAATCATGTTTTCAATGACATTGATTTTATTCAAATTATATTATGATAGGTATCAATGATGAACTCTTCGAATTAACGTTTGAGGTATGTGGCAAGAAAAAAAAACATGGACTAATGAAATATGTTGACATATACAATACACATACATGCGGATATATTTATTCAAACATATTTCAGTTTCGTACAATTTTGAAATGCTTTAATTAGCACATATAAATATATAAAATAAAATATTTTAGTTTAAATAATCACAAATAAATCATAAATATTTTGAGGCATATTTACTCTACAAACAAACCAAGTGACTACTTGATTGGAAACTCGCAGTCAAGCAACCAACTGCTCTGGAACTACCTATTAACAGATCAGGGCTTATTTTTAAGACATGTGTGTACTAATATTTCTTATTTTTGAAGCTTAACAACTACAAAATTAAAGATCTGTGGATAAGGAACAATAAAACTGTGAAATTCGCACCAATTAAATAAAATAAATACAATGTCGCGTTGTTGTTGTTGTCGGTAGAGTTCATCGCTCTTACGAAGAAAATAAACAAGAAAATTCTGAATAGTGGGTGATTAAATACGTTTAATATTTAGTTAACTCTTTAGGATAATTATAACTGGCTTTCATTCATACTAGTTCGTATGTATCTCTTTGGATAGGCAAATATAGATAGATAAAAACTAAATGTAAACGGTTTCTTCTAGAGGCTACTGCTAAAATTATGTTATTGCTTAGCATATCCTTTTGGATTGTTGCTTTGCCAGCGCCATGTGTCTTCGCACATCTCATTTATGCCACGCTTTGCTTTCCAGCCAAGTGCCTTTGATGCCAAAGTAGCATCTGCATAACTGGTTGCTACGTCTCCAGCTCTTCGTGGGACTAGCTCATGATGGATGGGTTTCCCAGAAGCACTTTCAAAGGCCTTCACCAGTTCTAGCACCGAGCAACCGACTCCTGTGCCCAAGTTATACGCAAAGAAGCCCGTCTCCTGGACGTCCTTTAGCTTGTCCAATGCCTTAACATGACCCTCAGCCAGATCAACAATATGTATATAGTCACGAACGCCTGTACCGTCCTTGGTTGGGAAATCTGTTCCATAGACCTTGAGCATTGACCGTCGACCGACCGCCACCTGAGCAATGTATGGCATGAGGTTATTTGGTTCGCCATTGGGATCTTCTCCGATGTTGCCACTGGGATGCGCACCGACCGGATTGAAGTACCGAAGAGAAATGACTGCCCATCGCTTGAAGAGGTAAAAATTACGTAAATATAAAGTAAATATTTTTGGTTAAGGTGGATGCATTTAAAGTTTACTAAGCCTTTTCTCAAAAACTGGAAGTTTCATCGTTTCTATCTTGCTTGTGTTTGCCACTGAAAGTAAGTGTTGCAAAATTAAATAGCTTTTGTGTAGAAGAGTACAGAAACAACATAAAACAAACACAGGTGGAGTTTACATTTGTCAATAGTTAGTATGGGATGCAAACCATTCCAAATGTGTTTTTAGTTAATTGCAAAACAAAAATTTAATTAAACGATCGGAGTGCCGCTAAATGGGGCAAGTCTGTCTGTAAAGTGGAATAGTAACAAGGTGGAAAAAAATAGAGACATGGAGGCCTTAGGCCTTAGGCATTATGTCGTTTTTCCTGCAATACCCGTAGTACATTAAGATCTAAAATGCAGACATTAAGTCAGAGACAGAGCTACACACGTATCCATAATATTTTAGTCTCCTTCCATAGCAGGAAGGAAGCATACGACATAATAGGTCTGTTTACTTACGATAATGCATTCGAATACATCAGTCAAACTTCGTTCCCTTACGCAAAAGTTGGTTAGAAGTGAACGAAGTTCGACTAATGTATTCGAATGTATTCGAAGGCATTATTGTAAGAGAACAGACCTAATATAAATTGTTTATCGAAACCATTACTTGTTCGGTGCCATGCTGTCAAGTGCCCGCAAAATCCATAAACCGAGAAACGAATGCAAACGCATCTGATTCGAGAACTGTTTGTAAAGTGCAGTGGATTTATTGTGCTGAAATACATATGGGAGTCTACTTAAAACTGCACCAGCCT
Organism: Cheilosia vernalis; assembly: GCA_949126925.1. Classification (NCBI taxonomy): domain Eukaryota; kingdom Metazoa; phylum Arthropoda; class Insecta; order Diptera; family Syrphidae; genus Cheilosia; species Cheilosia vernalis. The sequence goes on along the minus strand of OX421362.1, from coordinate 55,831,643 downwards.
ATGTGACTATATTAGTTGACAAAATCTAGATGGGACACAATTGTAGGATTAGTTGACATAAAACCGACCTTTCGTTAATATCCTACAGGGTAACTTGAAGAAAATCATTCCTCAATTCCTACTATTCATACTTACATTATCCGAAGTGCAGAGATCCTTTAAAATCTCCTCAGTAAAGTATTTGGTTTTTCCATATGGACTGGTGCAATTGCCCGTTGGATGTTGCTCAGTGATTGGCAAAAACTGTGGCTCTCCATAGACAGTGGCACTGGAGCTGTAAACAAATTTAAATACTTGGTTTTCAGCCATTGCCTCCAGCAGCATATTTGTGCCCGTCATGTTGTTTTGGTAGTATTGCAACGGGTAACGACATGATTCACCTACCGCCTTTAGTGCGGCAAAATGTGCCACCATATCGATTTTATGCTGAAATCGTAAAAAAAAAACAAACATGTTATATAAAGAATCGATTGCAAGACACTTGAAGAGGAGACAACACAAAAGGAATTGACCTCTATGTATTGTGTGATCAGCGATTACAGCTTTCGATCATACCGATCACTTAACTGAAACACATCTGTGCTAAATTTTATGTAAGTCAAGTGCTTAATATTTGCTTTTCTCGTATTTTTGTAAGCATGTTTGTTCGTCGTTTTTTTTTTTTTTATCGCTTGGGCTGTTTCCGTTTGACTAGATAAGCAGTGTCACAACTGCATACGCAATCAAATATATAGCTATAGTGTATCGAAATTTGGGCTATCTGCCTACTCAACAATTTGTGATTGATGTTACCTTTTTGAATACAGCCTTCAGACTATCGCCATTGGTAATGTCGACTTGATAGAATGTTAAGTTCTTCCCTGTGATTTTCTGAACCCTGCTGAGAGCTTCCGGCAATGCATTTTCTGCTTCACTGTAGGCATTGCACATATTGTCTATGCATATAACATTGTAATCGGCATTGAGCATCTCTAATGCTGTATGGGATCCTATATAACCCGCCCCTCCCGTGACTAAAACTGTGGGTGCCATCTTTACTGAAACATCAAGTATACAAATTCGTTCAAACAATATAAAGTTAATCTAATTGTGGATATATTACTCACGCGTTTGTTGTTTCTTTTTTAATGGATTTCCGAAAAAAATAAATGCCTATGGAATGGAGTTCGTTTAACCTTGCGCCTATAAGATTCTCTCCTCAACTGACCTGTTATCGTTCAATATACACGTTGGCCTGTGTTGAATTGTATTTAACTTATACGCTTGGAAATTGAGATTTTGCTGTCGTCCGCAGAAGAGCGAATAAGTGAGTTGATTTGATACTGTTCTTATCAAAGACCGGAATGAAGCGCATGTTAGTGGAAACGCAAGCATTTATATTGTTCAGTTATCATTCTGGATGTATTTACGATTTATCAGCTTATTCTTTCTGATTAGTTTTGCTACGTCCTATGGTTTTATTTGGCTCAACTACATGTTAAATCGCAAATGTAAACAAACGGTCTTCATGATTGACTTTTTGGTTTTTGATGACGTTCCTTAAAATTGTCAGCTAGTAGAATCGCGCCATCTATTGCTATTTTTTGGAAATTGCTTGGGATTCGAAAAAGTGCTGCTTTGCAGTAAGTAGTAAAAAAAGTTGCGGCACAGCGGCTGTCCCTTATGCACAAATTCTGAAGATTAGTCTATTTTTGTTTGTTTTTGTACTACAACGACTAATGTCAAAAACACTTGCCTTCGAGTCAGTCTGACACGATGCAAGTGTTTGATTAAGTGCTAGTTATATCTCTGTTTTGCTTTTTTATCTCAATTTGGGGAGATATCTCATGAATCGTGTCCTTAGGGCCCGATTATGGGTCAAATATCCTTGTTTAAAAGTTGATCACATGATAACTTCAGAGGTCCAGTTCGAATCGGTTGATGGTAAATAAGTGCAAAGTACAGTTAATTAAGTGATTGGTTTGAATCGTCGAAGAATTGTTTTAAGTATTATTTTTTGATACTTAATAAGTAAATTACAATAATCCATAACATAATTAGAAAAGTACTTTGTATTTAGAAATATCAGAACGCAATGCACATCTTGTAGCTCTTTACTAACAGCTATCGAACATTCAATCTCTTAAATATTTAAAAAATATATGTATCTACTGAATGGCGATGGTTTCAAATATAAACATCGTCAATTAGGATTTTCAGCACACAAAAACTACGCTAGACTACTTGACATTTCGCGGCTGTAATTGTGTGCTGAAAATCCTACTTTACTTTGCTCTGATGAGATCGAATCTAAAAAAAAACACGCCTTATAACGCATTTCGAAATAATTCAATCTAAAAACTCATTTCAATACGCACAAAATAAATAACTTTGAAAAAATAAAAAACAACAATCGAAAATATGTAAAACGGCATAATATACTCATCATATTGTTTTCTATTCGAGTTATCCGTGAACAATAAGCAATGAGAATTTGTTTTTTTTGTATGCATTGTCGACGAGACTCGGCGAATGTGTAGTTCGTTAACTAATAACTCTATTCTTCCCAGACGAAAACAATTAATAGAGTTGTGAGATCGTAACAAAAACCCAAGCGCAACAGAGGGCTCATCGCCATAAACAATTAAGCCAAGCTTAAAATTTAAGGACGTTTTACGAAGGAAGTGTGAATGAGGATTTGTAAACCAGTTAAAGACATAATACATACAAAGAAAATAGCAGTTAAATAGAATAGAAATTAGAGCGAATTATTTCGCATATTTTTAAAATGTTGATCTCGCAAACAAACCTATTTATCTAATAAAATTTACCCAATTATATTTTTTTGAGCCGAGATATTATACAGAGTCAAGCACTTAGGTACCTACCTACCTTTTCATTGTGGCATGTCCTTAACGTTTCTCAAAATAAAATCACAGACAACTTCACTTTGAACCGTTTCGATAAGTCAACCACTTCGCAGTTCAGTGGCTCGTTGTCTTTCCTTTTTCTGAAAATAACTGGCAGTGGTAGGTTCCATTTTGTTTTCATCCAACAATTATTTGGTTAATATTTGTTAATTATTTCCAAAGACAACCAAAAATAACCAGTGAAATGAAAAGTTAACGTTGTGTTCCACTCGCATGTGTAAAAATTCGCTAGCAATGTGTTCAATTTATCCTTGATTTCAATGGATTAAAATCGCAGCACAACTTTGACAATTCGTCCGCCGACTATTTACATTTAAGTTTTCTATAATGTGAAATATGTCCTCAATTTTAGATGATTGGAAACAAAATTATCAAGCCCGGTGGCGCTGAGCCCGATGATTTCGAAAAGTCCATTGCCCAAGCTCTCTTGGAGCTGGAGGTGAACTCTGAATTGAAGCCTCAGTTAAGAGATCTTCATATTACCCGTGCTAGGGAAATTGAGTTCAACAACAAGAAGGTAAGCCCATTTGAAGCATGTTCCCATATAAATACAAAATATAAAGTTTGAACTTCAATTTTAGGCTGTCATCATCTACGTACCAATTCCAAAGCAAAAAGCTTTCCAAAAAATCCAAACTCGCTTGGTGCGTGAGATGGAAAAGAAGTTCTCCGGCAAACATGTCGTATTTATTGGGGAACGCAAGATTTTACCCAAACCAACGAGGAAATCTAGGAACCCTCTGAAGCAGAAGAGACCACGCTCCCGCACTCTCACATCGGTGTACGATGCCATCCTTGAAGATTTGGTATTCCCCGCCGAAATTGTTGGCAAACGCATCCGCGTTAAGCTCGATGGTACACAGCTGATTAAGGTGCATTTGGACAAGAATCAACAGACCACCATTGAACACAAAGTAAGTGATCATCTCTTTTGATTGTTTGATGCGCCAAGCCAAAGTCCTTGTGTTATTTGCCAGTTGAAAATCTATAAGCTGGTGATTGTCAAAAAGGACTGACATTGAACTCTTGCAGCAACTCGTTATAGTTTTTCATTAAATTTGTGAAGAAAAACTTATTCCATTTGCTGCGAACATTAGAAGTAGAAAAGTTGGGTCGATTAATAGTGAAGCAAAGGGTCGGGTCTAGGTCTTAATGTCCTTGTGTTTTTGATCAGTGGAATACATTAGCTGATGATTGTCAAAAAGGACAGACATTAAATCCCTGCATCGACTATTGGTTTTCATGAATTTCACTTAAGAAAAACATATTCCATTCGATGCAAACAAAATGGTCACGTGAATGATCCATCAAATTGGTTTGCTGTTAAGACAAACATCATTATAGTACATATTAAGCTTTGAATGTCCTTGTGTTATTTGCCAGTTGAAAATCGATAAACTGATGATTGTCAAAAAGGACAGACATTAAACTCCTAAATTTCTGATATATTATGTTTCTTTACCTATTAAAGACTCGTTGGGAAATTGGGCACATATTGATCAGCACTAACGGCGCTTTTTTGCCCCCCACTTGTGAAGATAACCAAATAAGTGGGGCTTCCATATAAAGCGTAGAGAAACATCTCGCTGGACTAACTTGCTTTCATTATTTGAGGCAGATGGTTACGTCTTAAAGTGTGGAACACTAGTATACCATTGTAACTTATGTGGTATTCGATTTATGTTCATTTGGTACCAAAAAGCATACTTTTTGAGAACCTGGATATGTACTCAGGTTTGCTTCAGATTTGCCAATGCAGGTGCATTTGAGTTTGCGTTATATCGTGAAATTTTTCGACAGAAGAGAAAGGATGAACCAATTTTTGTAAATGATTAAAAACCATGCAGCCTGCACAAATTTAGAATATTTTAATTTAAAATTTAACCAGTGAATGGAAGAAAAAAGAGCAAGTGAGCAAATCCTAAGAAGCCCAATCGAATACCACATTATTACCCTTTGAATGTCCTTGTGTTATTTGCCAGTTGAAAATCGATAAACTGATGATTGTCAAAAAGGACAGACATTAAATCCCTGCATCGACTCGTTATTGGTTTTCATGAATTTCACTTAAGAAAAACATATTCCATTCGATGCAAACAAAATGGTCACGTGAATGATCCATCAAATTGGTTTGCTGTTAAGACAAACATCATTCTAGTACATATTAAGCTTTGAATGTCCTTGTGTTATTTGCCAGTTGAAAATCGATAAACTGATGATTGTCAAAAAGGACAGACATTAAACTCCTAATTTCCGATATATTATGTTTCTTTACCTATTAAAGACTCGTTGGGAAATTGGGCACATATTGATCAGCACTAACGGCGCTTTTTTGCCCCCCACTTGTGAAGATAACCAAATAAGTGGGGCTTCCATATAAAGCGTAGAGAAACATCTCGCTGGACTAACTTGCTTTCATTATTTGAGGCAGATGGTTACGTCTTAAAGTGTGGAACACTAGTATACCATTGTAACTTATGTGGTATTCGATTTATGTTCATTTGGTACCAAAAAGCATACTTTTTGAGAACCTGGATATGTACTCAGGTTTGCTTCAGATTTGCCAATGCAGGTGCATTTGAGTTTGCGTTATATCGTGAAATTTTTCGACAGAAGAGAAAGGATGAACCAATTTTTGTAAATGATTAAAAACCATGCAGCCTGCACAAATTTAGAATATTTTAATTTAAAATTTAACCAGTGAATGGAAGAAAAAAGAGCAAGTGAGCAAATCCTAAGAAGCCCAATCGAATACCACATTATTACCCTTTGAATGTCCTTGTGTTATTTGCCAGTTGAAAATCGATAAACTGATGATTGTCAAAAAGGACAGACATTAAATCCCTGCATCGACTCGTTATTGGTTTTCATGAATTTCACTTAAGAAAAACATATTCCATTCGATGCAAACAAAATGGTCACGTGAATGATCCATCAAATTGGTTTGCTGTTAAGACAAACATCATTCTAGTACATATTAAGCTTTGAATGTCCTTGTGTTATTTGCCAGTTGAAAATCGATAAACTGATGATTGTCAAAAAGGACAGACATTAAACTCCTAATTTCCGATATATTATGTTTCTTTACCTATTAAAGACTCGTTGGGAAATTGGGCACATATTGATCAGCACTAACGGCGCTTTTTTGCCCCCCACTTGTGAAGATAACCAAATAAGTGGGGCTTCCATATAAAGCGTAGAGAAACATATCGCTGGACTAACTTGCTTTCATTATTTGAGGCAGATGGTTACGTCTTAAAGTGTGGAACACTAGTATACGATTGTAACTTATGTGGAAAAAAGAGCAAGTGATGTTTTTATGTTCGATTAGGCAAATCCGAAGAAGCCCAATCGAATACCACATTGTTACCCTTTGAATGTCCTTGTGTTATTTGCCAGTGGAACACAATAAGCTGGTGATTGTCAAAAAGGACAGACATTAAACTCCTAAATTTCCGATATATGTTTCTTTACCTATTAAAGACTCGTTGGGAAATTGGGCACATATTGATCAGCACTAATGGCGCTTTTTTGCCCCCCACTTGTGAAGATAACCAAATAAGTGGGGCTTCCATATAAAGCGTAGAGAAACATCTCGCTGGACTAACTTGCTTTCATTATTTGAGGCAGATGGTTACGTCTTAAAGTGTGGAACACTAGTATACCTTTGTAACTTATGTGGTATTCGATTTATGTTCATTTGGTACCAAAAAGCATACTTTTTGAGAACCTGGATATGTACTCGGGTTTGCTTCACGTTATATCGTGAAATTTTTCGACAGCAGAGAAAGGATGAACCAATTTTTGTAAATATTTAAAAACCATGCAGCCTGCAAAAATTTAGAATGTTTTAATTTAAAATTTAACCAGTGAATGGAAAAAAAAGAGCAAGTGAGCAAATCCGAAGAAGCCCAATCGAATACCACATTATTACCCTTTGAATGTCCTTGTGTTATTTGCCAGTGGAACACAATAAACTGGTGATTGTCAAAAAGGACAGACATTAAATTTCCAATGTCTCTATACAGTTTTCTAGAACTATTACGGGAACAATTATTGATTTGGGAACATACAAAATTAAAGAAAACGGAAATGATGTAAACATTTACTATGCTTCTATTAGTCGACCAACGTGACCGCTTTTTTGCCACCCTTTTATCGATAAAACCTAGTAAAAGGGTCTTCCATATCAAGCGTAGATGAAAATCTCACTGGCTATAGCTTTTGCTCTCGCATATGGAGGCGACAAGTGACGCTAAAATAGTGAGGGACACTATTTGATGTATATTCACTCTTACGCTTCACAGATTAGATATCCTCAAAACATGTACCATCATCGTCTGATCGCTTTACGGTTGCTTAGTGAAAATTCATTATTTAACTGATAAACCAGACGAAGAAAAAATTCTCTGTCTCTCAAACGTTTATAGCTATTCCTTATTGTTATAAATACCAAAGAGCAGGGTATATTTTTATTGCAGCCATATCTTTGATAAGAATGTTACCATAGAAATAAACTAATCTGTCCGTTTTCTCATTGCAGGTTGACACCTTTACATCAGTGTACAAGAAATTGACCGGACGTGATGTTACCTTTGAGTTCCCAGAAAACTACTTGTAAATTGTTTTTTAAAAAGAAGTGAATGCATATAACATCTAATTCGAAAGAGGAATAAAAGATACGTTTTTACATTCAAAGTGTTTTTCTATTATTCATATATTTGATACGCAACTTAGTTGAATTGTCCTTCGATGCACACTTCGATGCCGTAACTGCCAAGGCATCGAAGTGCTAGCTGGACGTAGATAAATAATGATACTTTCTCAACGAGCTTAGTTCCATACTAAACTTGTCTGAGAATGGTGTTACAGTAGTTCAACAGTTTATTCGTCTTTGCACACTTGTACACCGTATCACCAAAGGTATGCAAGTGTTAAGTAGACGTAGATTATAGCAGCCATCTTTTGATTGAGCTTGGATATATTTCTGATGTTCAATGAGAATAGTGGCACAAAAATAAATGGGTAACTCTTGGTTTCGTCTATTCATAATGCACACTTTTCTGCCGTATGAACAAAGGCCTTAAAGTGCTAATTAGACGTAGATCATAGTAGCCATCGCATCATTGGTTTTCGGACATCTTTCTGACTCAGCAACAGTGATGGCACATTCAATTAGTTACCATAAATCCTGTCCAATCATAATGCACACTTCTTTGTCTCGCTGCTACGACAAAAAAGTGCTAAATTGGACACAGAGTAAATGCAGTATTTTAATAGCATGCACTGCAAGCGATTTGTATGTATGCTTTGAGGTACTGGGACAGTTCACTTCGGTTTAATACAGCTTAAACCGGAAATGTGTTTATGCAGACATATTTACTAAGACCTAATGCGCAATAAACTTGGTTCAACAAAAATTAAATGTTTTTTTATATACTCGCGAGAAGTTAGAAGCGGCAATTATGATCTATTTCGAAAAATAACTTTCAAGTCATCCAATTTATAGGAATATGTATTTCCTTGTGGCAGCGGTGTACCAACATTTTTGTGCGTGGGAAAGCATTTCTCATTCCACCATAACAGACAGAAACAAACTGAAAAGGTTCTGCTTAGTTCGGGTTCGTTTACGCATAACTCTGTTCGAGCCCCAGATCTAATTAGAATGAACTGCGTTAGCTATCATTCAACGAGCAATTGTTCTTGACTTGCTGGTTTTATTTCGTATTTGAAAATTGTCTTGGTTCCTAACGTTGACAAACCACACATTAGTGTGGACAAAACAAAATGGTGTTATTTGAACAATTTTTTAGGTAGCTAGGGGTAGGTTCCTGGAATGAGTGGTTCGTTCACAGATGTGGCGACTCGACTGGTCCAACAGATGCAAGCAAGAAATAGCGCTTTTAACCACGAGGAGTTAGAGTTTGTGAAAATGTAATCACCCGTCCCAGTAGAGGACTGCTGCAGTAAACCAATACTCAAAAAAGGGAAGCACTAGGCAGCTACCTACTTGCCGAAAAACTAACATCCAGAATTACTATCGGAAGATCTGCGTTGAAAACCTATTCAAACTTGCAGCAAAGAAGTACTTGCCCTTAGCAACTATAAAGCACAAGAACACTATGTCGCTACTTTGGACTACGCATACATTCGAAAGAAAAGTATACAAAACATATTTTTGTACCATTGAAATAAGAATTGAAAGCAATATTAAGATCCTTAACTAGCCTTGGAAGTTAGAACGTAGGTGTCGGGCAATCTACTGCTCGGCAAAAATGTTCCTTCGGGTGTTCAAATGTGGATTGGCCTTCTTCAGATTTGCTTTAGTTCTAGTTCTATTTGAAAGTAGAATCGGATACAACTTTCAAATAGAATCGAAAGTAGAATCGAATTACATAGTTGGCCCCCTGATTTCATCAGATTTATGTGTTATATTCGTGCGATTTGAATACCTATGTGTAGTTTTGATCCGAGCCGAGAGGAAAAAAGTGCCCTGAGACCCACCAATGGAATACCAACCACAATCACATAACTTTCGACTAAAAAATCTCAAAAAATATCTTTGCAAAACGTCTTAGAATTGCTAAGCATTCATACAAACCGATACAAAATTTCGTTCCAAACAGAAAAAAAATTAGATGGGTAGGCAACTGTTTAAAAATGTTAAGCCACCAAGAGCTCCATTGTGTACAGAGAGATGAATGTTTAAAAGATATGGATATCTTTTGTACGTCTTTCCACCAAAACCCATTATATTACATCGTTGTTTTTGGAATTTCAAATTTCAACCCCCGTCTGTGAATACGTGTGACCAACAAAAAAGCAAGTTGCTAATGGCCGACCGCCAATCATCTTGCTTTAATGAGCATCGCGGTGTTTAATTGTTTTGTGTTTCGTATTGAATTTGTTTGGTTTGTGTGGAGGTGTTGATTAAAATGAAAATAATAGTGAAATACACATTAGAGAATACCAAATTTTTGCATTAAAGTCCAATTCATGAACTCACATTGAATGGAAATGAGCAGGTGTGTGTGACTTCATGAATTTTTCTGGAGAACAGCTTGTAGGCAGCCGCCATTCCACTGGAAAGTTATATATCTCTGTATTCCATTATCTTTGACAGAGATTACTTAGTAAAAGAGATGGTTATCTTTCGTACGTCTATCCCCCCAAAACCCATTTGTTTACATTGTTGTTTTTGTAATTTCAACCCCCGTCTGTGAATACGTGTGGCTAACAAAAAAGCATGTTGCTAATGGACGACCGCGAATCATCTTGCTTTTATGAGCATCGCGGTGTTTAATTGTTTTGTGTTACGTTTTGAATTTGTTTAGTTTTTGTGGAGGTGTTGATTAAACTGAAAAAGATAATGAAATACACATTAGAGAATACCGAATTCTTGCATTAAAGTCCAATTCATGAACTCACATATACTATAATAGAAATAAGCAGGTGTGTGTGACTTCATGAATTTTTCTGAAAAACAGCTTGTAGGCTGCCGCCCTTCCACTGGAAAGATATCTATCTCTGTATTCCATTATCTTTGATCTTTGATCTCTGTATTCCATTACCAGAGATGAATGAATAAAAGAGATGGTTATCTTTCGTACGTCTATCCCCTCAAAACCCATTTGTTTACATTGTTGTTTTTGTAATTTCAACCCCCGTCTGTGAGTACGTGTGACCAACAAAAAAGCATGCTGCTAATGGACGACCGCGAATCATCTTGCTTTTATGAGTATCGCTGTGTTTAATTATTTTGTGTTTTGTTTTGAATTTGTTTGGTTTTTGTGGAGGTGTGGATTAAAATGAAAAAAATAGTGAAATACACAATAGAGAATACCTAATTCTTGTATCAAAGTCCAATTCATGAACTCACATATACTATAATAGAAATGAGCAGGTGTGTGTGACTTCATGAATTTTTCTGGAAAACAGCTTGTAGGCAGCCGCCCTTCCACTGGAAAGATATATATCTCTGTATTCCATTATCTTTGTCCATTACTTTTGGCATTACTGAACACCCCCATAAAATGAAAAAGTGACAGTTTGAAAGTCAGACAAAACTCATAATCTATGTCCAAATCCAAAGTAGTTCAATTTGTGGTTCCTATTTAATTTCTGTATGAAATTGATACAAAAATAATGTCGCAACCATCGAAACAACAAATTCTACGTTTATACAAGCATCTTATACGATACGGCAACCAATTATACCTGACCGACAAGTCGTATTTTCTCGGTAGGATTCGAAAAGAGTTTCGCTCAAGTAGTACGCTTACCAATCTTGAAGATATTCAGTTCAGCTTTAAAGTAAGGATAATATCAAAACAATTCCTAGTTGCATTTCACAAATATTTTCTTACAGCGCGGAGAAACCTTGCTAAAGAATGGCCGTATTGTATAAGCCAACCATCATCCACACATTTGTTCGCAATATCCTCTCTAATAGTAACAGCAAATGCGTAGTCTATCATCTTCAACACCGCAATAAAGCAACTCTTGACTATTCGAGCTACCCTAAGCTGGACGAGTCAGAGCTTGAGGAGACTTTTGTTCGAGGCAGTGGACCTGGTGGCCAAGCCGTAAACAAAACCTCTAATTGTGTCATGCTGAGACATATACCAACAAACATTGTAGTCAAGTGTCATATTCACAGAGTTGCATCTCGCAATCGGGAAGAGGCCAGAAAAATCCTGCTGGCCAAATTGGATCTCCTCTACAATGGAGATCAATCGATCGAATCACAGCAGAAAGTAATAGACAGCAAGAAGTCGTCTGAGAAGAACCGGCGGCAGAAAAAAATGAATCAACTCAAGGAAAGGTGGAAAGAACGCGAGAGGATAGATGATGAATAAAAAGAAGCAAATGTAGGCAAGTGACTTGTTTTTAATCTACCACGAACCAAAATTACCAAACTGAGAGGGGGCTTCCTTTCGCTTCTTTGCCGCCAAACCCAGCGAAGTGGATGGCGTATTCGCTCTTTTTGTCATTTCTTCCTTTATATTGTTCATGTCCAAATATTTGCCCACCCCTTCTCTGAATACTTTCAATTTTGAGTTCATTCGTTTCTTCTTTGCGACTTCATTAACAGACTGGACTTGTTTTGCGGCTTCATCGGCTCGTTCACGTATCAATTCCTCTTCTGCTTCCTGAAAGGGATCCACGAACACTTGTGCCTTTTGGATAATTATATCCTCTATTGGCCGATCTTTGTTGTCCACTTCTATTTTTTCCATCTCATTGAGTGTATCCATTCCACCCACTAACTTGCCAAAGATAGTGTGTTTCCCATCCAAATGTCGACAAGAGCGGTAAGTAATAAAGCTGGAAGCAGTAAACTAAATATAGGTCCAAAGTTATGGTATATTAATAGTTCTTACAATTGTGAAGAGTTTGTATTTGGTCCTGAGTTAGCCATGGAAAGGATGCCTCTGCCTGTGTGAGAAAGATTTGGCCGGAATTCGTCTTCAAATTTGTTGTTCCAAATCGAGGTGCCACCCGTACCGGTGCTAGTTGGATCTCCACCTTGAATCTAAGAGAACAAACATTTATATATTCAAAGCCGAGAGTACTTCTCTATTATCTGCAAACCATAAAATTCCGAATGGACCGGTGAAATTTTGTGCCATCATAGTACTCTTCCGAGCAATGCTTTATAAAGTTTTCACTTGCTTTGGGCACCGAATCGCAATATATCTCGAAGTTAAGTGGGCCGAAATTTGTTGTTATGCGAACGTAACCCTTCTTCTTAACTCGTTCATACTTCACTGTATCGTCATCAATGATTGCCGCTTCATGGTTGGAAACAGGCACCATAGCGGTAGATGTGAAGCTCGCTGCCACCGCACCGGTTGAGTAGTGCGCAGCATTGAACTTATCAACCAGTTTTTTCTCAACAGCAGCCGCTTCTTCTGCTGGCTGATAATCCTTTTCTAACTGGGCCAAAGTCTCCTTAGTTTCCATATTCATAGACTTAATTCGACCTTTCGATCCCATGACCTTGTCAGCTATTTCATCTTCAGTCAGAACTCGCAGGTTCTTCTTGATGTGATGAAATCTAGAAATATCGAACTTTTCCAAATGTTGAGGATCCTGAATCGTTATCAAATCCTTTCTCTGGAATGATGAGTCGTCAATCAGATCTTTCCAGTTTTTTGTCTTGATATTAAGTTGGTCAACCGCCTCCCAAGAGAAGACATTTCCTGTGGTAGATACTGCAACAATATGCGAGTTTTTCGTAAAGGGCTTGAAAAGCGCTGGGCAGTGATATTCGCCGTCTGCGTTTTTATGGAATTTTAAAGAAACCAGCTGCTTTGCGACTTGAGGCTTTCCTGTAATGGGATTAACTTTGAACATTTTAAGGAAGTCTACAATTGCTTGTAGTTCAAACACATTTCCGTTTTCATCGCAGTATGGAGTCTTGAAGGGGATCATCGTAATGCAGCAGTGGTCGTAGGGAAGTCTTTTGAACTTGATGTGCTCATTTTCCGCTGATTCAAATTTCTTTCCGCCGTACAGTTCAGACCATTCGGTGTACGTCAAGTACCTGTAAAGTAAAAGATGGTTTGTAAATTAGAGGTTTATATTGTCAGCAGCTTGAACATTACATTTTATCTTTTTGATGCTGTCGCTTTCCCATTTTGATAGTTTATTATTTTTGCCACCAATGAAGAATTATAAAGGGCAGTATTATTTCACTTTATTTGTATGTTCTTATGATTATTATTTAGGTATGTGACAGCCGTTTGTGATGGTTGCATTCAGAGCTTTTTAGATATCCATGGTCCGGTTCCAATGTTATTTGCTAACACCCAGTCTCCACGAGACAGAAATTCAGACAAGACTTCCGTCACGACAACAATCTGTCTCGTGTAGACCGCGATTTTTCGGACATGACAGAAATCTAGACTTTTCAGTCAGACTTTTTGTCCTACCATCTCTGCAGACAGATCTTCTGACTGAAATTTGACATATGAAGTTTAGACCAGCATTTGACAGCAAAAAATCATTTTTTTTGGTTACTCTAGGCTCTAGGGAATACAAGGGCGCGGATACATTTATGGCTGGTCTTCGCCTATCGCAAAGTTATTCCATAAATTTAATAACTAGGTATGTACCAACAAAGTGAGCATTTATGTATAAATGTTTGGCAATCGATTTGGGAAGCCTACGAATTTGGAATTCGCATGAATATTGTGGCGTGGAAGGTATCGTGTAACTTAAGTGGTGAAACAAGCCCTTAGTCACGGTTTGGTGAAACCAGGCCTTAGACAGTTTGATGAAACCAGGCCTTAAAGTCACAAAACAAGTTCCACTCAAGTGTCACTTCCAATTGGAGACTGGAATCTGTCACCACTGAACCTTGTTCTAGAACCACTTAGAATTAGTTAGAAAGTTCTCGTCAGATGGCGGAGCGGGTATAAAAGGACAGCTTTTAGAAGAGGGCGAGACAGTTGATTTATAACAGTGATTGTTTAAAGTTCGAGATAGTAATAGTTTGTGAAGATAAATAAGTGAAAAGTAATAGAGTAAATAAAGTGATTGGTTTGAAACGTTGAAGAATTGTTTAAGTAATAGTGTTCTGGTACTTAATAAGTGAAATATTAGAATAGTCGATAAAAGTGGAATAAAAGTGAATTTTATTAGAGAAGTTAAACGGAATAGTGTTTTATCTTTACGAATCCCAGCCTGAATGTAACATTGGTGTCAGAAGTGGGATAAAACTTATTCTGTGCTAAGTGTCTAAGTGTAGTTTAAAAAAAAAAAAAAAAAAAAAAAAAAAAAAAAAAAGTGAATTTGTGTGAATTTCTAAATTACAAGAGACAAACAAAATGGGTCGTATATTGCTGCAACTAAGCATACCCCAATTAAAAAGTGAACTAGAAAAACGGAATCTATCCACAGCTGGAGGAAAAAGTGACCTCATCCTTCGTCTACAGGAAGCTGTCCAAAACGACGGAGAAGATCCAAAAACTATGCTATTCGACGTGGCAGAAGAACAAGTAAGTACAAGCGTTGATATTAGCGCTATGATGGAATTGCTTCTTGTCAAGATAGAAGAACAGAAAAATTCTATGGAATCTAAGTTCGCTGAACAGAAAAATTCTATGGAATCTAAGTTCGCAGAACAGAAAAACTCTATGGAATCTAAGTTCGCAGAACAAAAGAATTCTCTTGAACAACAGAAAAATTCTATGGAATTGAAATTCGAAGAGCAGAAGAATTCCATGGAATTGAAGTTCGCAGAACAGAAAAATTCTCTAGAAGAACAGAAAAATTCTCTTGAAGATCAGACAAATTCCATTGTCGCCGCACAAAAAGATGCAGTGGAAGAATTTAAGAATGTTCTAGATGTAAAAATCGACGCGATTGATGAAAAATTAAACGAGCATGAAACAAAGTTTGAGGAAATTAACAAAACGTTTCAAAAACACGAGACAAACATCGAGAACATAGCTAAAGAGCTCGGAACAAACATCAAGAATATAACTAAAGAGCTCGAAATAGTCAAGAAACAGAAGGCTCGGGAATATTCTGCTGACTGCCCAAGAAAGAAGGAGATGCAGCCACCCGTTTTTGATGGTCAAACATCATGGCCGATTTATAAGAGACAGTTCGAAGCAGCTGCAACGACCAATGGATGGGACGACGAGGATAAGTCGATTGCATTAACGCTCGCATTACGAGGTACAGCTGCAGAATTGCTTCAAACTATCTCCGAAGAAAAACAACGCGACTACGAGACTTTGGTGAAGGCTATTGAGATGCGATTTGGTGACGACCACATGCAGCAAGTGTATAGGGTGCAACTGCGCAGTAGAATCCAGAAGAGGGGAGAAACACTCCAGCAACTGCAAGCTGATATCGAACGGCTAGCGCACTTGTCTTATCCCAATGCCGGCGAGGATGTCATCAATGAAATGGCTATTGAGGCATTTACACAAGCCATAGAGGACAGACAACTGCAGATGGCTCTACGAATGGCTGGAAAGAGAACTCTTCCTGAGGCACTGGCATTTGCTTTAACCATGAGAGCTGCTGACCAAGCATCTCAAGGATTTCACCGCGTGAGAGAAATGACATCCGTTGAATGCTCGTGCCAGAGAACAGAAGTAGTCGACCGTAACAGTTCTCTAAGGGGACCGATCCGTTGCTGGAACTGCAACAAAATTGGACATCTACAACGACAGTGCAGAGCCGAACGTAGACAGGGCAGTTGTCCACATTGCAGAGCTAGGAACGAGGAGGCGTTTGAGCGTTCGGCGGATGGAACATCACAAAGCCATCAGTCGGGAAACGAGTAAGAACCAACTTCGCGGGGCAGAAGCTGGTTTCTGGAATCGACGCCCCCAGGACCACAATTCAGGTTTCCCAGACCAAACGATGTAATAGGAGCCTGACAGTGGAAGCCCATATCGGCCAGAAAAAGTATGTGGCTACAATCGATACAGGTGCCACCGCTTCCATAATCAGAAGGGACATCGTTCGCCAATCATGGCTGCACAACACCAGCAGCTACTGTCTGAAAACAGCAACTGGAGCAACAGCAAAGGTGTATGGTGAGGTACTCTTGACGATAAACCTTGCAGGAATAGTCTTCTCCCATGCATTCTTAGTGGCTGATATATGTGACGAATGCATCATCGGAATCGACTTTATGAAAACGCATGATATAGTGCTCGACATCGGTTCGCAAGTTTTAAAGTACAAGAACGTCGAGATTCCGATGGTCTACGGGAACGAGAACGTCGCAGCTCTAAGGACAGTTGTAAGTGAGGACGAAATATTACCACCTTCGTCAGAGACAGTTATTTGGACAAAGCTGGAAGGTGACCCTGGGAGCCACCGATTCTACCTAGTCGAGCCAGATGCAGAAAATTATTATCAGAGGTATATCGTCGGAAAGATGCTGGTTGAACCTAAAAACAACTTGGTTCCCGTTCGTGTCCTCAATGTGGAAAACAAAAGCGTGAAACTAAAGCAAGGGGAAGTGATTGGAAAGTGCGTACCGATTACTGCGGTCACAAAGTTGTCCAATGCAAGTCCTGTGAAACCGGTTAGACCTGCGGAGATATCGGAGATGAAAAAGAATATACTCGGAGAGTGCGAGCTGGATCAGGAGCAGCGGTCCATGGCAGGTAGTTTAATCAACGAGTTCGCTGATATATTTGCTTCGCAGAACAGCGAGTATGGCCGAACACATCTCGTACAACACCGAATCGACACCGGAGATGCGAGACCGATTCGTCAGCCTCCCCGACGACTACCATTGGCTAAGCAGACGGAGGTTGCAGAAATGGTTTCGACGATGGAAAAGGAGGGACTGATTGAAAGCTCAAAAAGTCCGTGGGCATCGCCGGTCGTCCTGGTCAAGAAGAAAGACGGAAGTACGAGATTCTGCGTGGACTATCGCCAACTCAACAACGTCACCAAGAAGGATAGCTACCCCCTTCCAAGAATTGACGACACCCTGGACACACTATCCGGAGCCAAATGGTTTTCGACTCTCGATCTGAAGAGTGGCTACTGGCAAGTGCAGATCCATCCAGAAGACCGCGAGAAAACAGCATTCACAGCAGGAAACGGGCTTTGGCAGTTTACAGTAATGCCATTTGGACTGTGCAATGCTCCGGCTACCTTTGAACGTCTAATGGAGCGCGTTTTGCTGGGACTAACGTGGAAAACCTGCTTGGTCTACCTGGACGATGTCATCGTAGTAGGAAAAACATTTAACGAACATCGAGATAACCTTAAGGAGGTGTTCCAAAGGCTACGAAGTGCGCAACTAAAACTTAACCCGAAGAAGTGTTCCTTATTTAGACCAGAAGTGAAGTACCTCGGGCACATCATCTCTTCCAAAGGAGTCAAGACTGATCCGGAGAAGGTCGATGCAGTGAAAAACTGGCCGGTACCCAAAGACAAACATCAACTGAGAAGCTTCCTGGGACTTGCGACCTATTACAGACGATTTGTAAAGGACTTTACCAGGATCGCAAAGAGCTTGCATCAACTGACAGAAAAAGGCAAACAATTCAAATGGTCAGGTGAGTGCGAAAAGAGCTTCAAGGAACTTAAACAACAGTTGTGCAACGCCCCCATACTAGCGTACCCCACCCCTGGGAAAACATTTATTGTGGATGCAGACGCTAGTAATGTGGGAATTGGAGCCGTCCTTTCCCAGGTGCACGATGGCCAAGAGAAAGTAGTTTCCTACTTCAGCAAAGTTCTCTCAAAGCCAGAAAGGAACTACTGTGTTACCAGGCGCGAACTCCTTGCTTTGGTATTGGCGACAAAACATTTCCATAAGTACCTTTATGGGCGGAAATTCATCCTCCGCACAGATCATGCATCTTTAAAGTGGCTGCTGCACTTTAAGAATCCTGAAGGCCAAGTCGCAAGGTGGATAGAACGGCTGCAGATGTACGACTACGAAATACAACATCGAAAGGGAAGTCTTCACTCTAATGCAGACGCTCTCTCCCGTCGACCGTGCAAAGCAAATTGCAAACATTGCTTACGACACGAGGAAAAAGAAGTCGCGTCCGTTCAAAGGGTGAGAGCTATGCCCATTGGTGGCTGGAGTGCGCGGGAAATACGGGAGGCTCAAAGGGAAGATCCGGATATCGAACCGATTATCGCCTGGAAGGAGCATGAGGGAAAACCAGACTGGCAGGAGATATCCAATAGGAGCCCCGAGCTGAAGGCATACTGGGCGCAGTGGGACTCCCTTCACGTACAAGACGGCATTCTAAAAAGAAGATGGGAAAGCCCGGATGGAAAGTCGTTCGTAATGCAGCTTGTTGTACCCAGGTCAAAGGTTAAGGAAGTGCTCAGGGAATTGCATGATGGAGTGTCTGGAGGCCACTTGGGAATCAATAAAACGCTCGAAAAAGTGCGGGAACGCTTTTACTGGATTCATTCAAGGGAGGACGTTGAAACTTGGTGCAGGAAATGCGTTACATGTGCGGCCAGCAAAGGTCCGAGACTGAAAGTCCGTGGCAAAATGCATCAATACAATGTTGGAGCCCCTTTCGAAAGGATAGCAGTTGATATTGCGGGACCGTTTCCTGAAACAAACAATGGAAATCGGTACATTCTCGTTGTTATGGACTATTTCAGTAAGTGGCCTGAAGCATTTGCTATCCCAAATCAAGAAGCTAAAACCGTGGTGGAGCAAATCGTCAATAACTGGGTAAGCAGATTCGGTGTACCAATGGAACTGCATTCAGACCAAGGACGGAACTTCGAGTCGAAGATTTTCCAAGGAGTGTGCCAGTTACTCGGGATTCACAAGACAAGGACAACCCCGCTTCATCCACAATCAGATGGGATGGTGGAGCGCTTCAACAGGACACTGAATGAACACCTCTCTAAGGTCGTTGGCGAAGACCAGAGAGACTGGGATAAGCAGATTCCCATGTTCTTATTGGCTTATCGAGGAGCAGTGCATAACACCACAGGACATACTCCATCTGAAATATTATTTGGTCGAACAGTCCGCCTACCTAGCGAGTTGATGTTTGGATATCCATGCGAAGAGCCCAAGAATGAGGAGGAATACGTTACAGACCTCAGGGATATCATCAGGGACGTGCATCGAGACACTAGGGATAAGATTAAGATAGCCAGTGACCGCATGAAAACGAGGTACGATACTAAAACGACAACTACAGGATTCCAGGAAGGAGATCTGGTATGGCTATATAACCCTCATCGAAGGAAAGGTTTATCGCCTAAGTTGCAACAAGACTGGGAAGGGCCCTATACAATCGTAAAGCGCATCAACGACGTTGTCTATCGCATCCAACGAGGAAGAGGCAAGCTGAAAGTCGTTCATGTGGATCGTCTTCATCGTTATAATGGTGAAAATGTTAACGAGTTTGTTCGGGACGAACAAGTTTAAGAGGGGGATATTGTGGCGTGGAAGGTATCGTGTAACTTAAGTGGTGAAACAAGCCCTTAGTCACGGTTTGGTGAAACCAGGCCTTAGACAGTTTGATGAAACCAGGCCTTAAAGTCACAAAACAAGTTCCACTCAAGTGTCACTTCCAATTGGAGACTGGAATCTGTCACCACTGAACCTTGTTCTAGAACCACTTAGAATTAGCTAGAAAGTTCTCGTCAGATGGCGGAGCGGGTATAAAAGGACAGCTTTTAGAAGAGGGCGAGACAGTTGATTTATAACAGTGATTGTTTAAAGTTCGAGATAGTAATAGTTTGTGAAGATAAATAAGTGAAAAGTAATAGAGTAAATAAAGTGATTGGTTTGAAACGTTGAAGAATTGTTTAAGTAATAGTGTTCTGGTACTTAATAAGTGAAATATTAGAATAGTCGATAAAAGTGGAATAAAAGTGAATTTTATTAGAGAAGTTAAACGGAATAGTGTTTTATCTTTACGAATCCCAGCCTGAATGTAACAATATCAACAAAAAAAGAGGAAGTGATGTTTTCACCAGAGACAATATTGTATTGGCTCTGGCACGAAAATCTGAGTGCGAAGCTGAAGAAGCGAGCGCCACCCTCCCTTGTTCCTTCGTTGATGCCTTCTAATGAAATGAAATGTCATAACAGGATTTGCCCACCTGAAGCAATTGCAAATATGGCGGTGTAGAGGTCTAACAGAAAAGTCTGACAGAATTCAGACTCGTGGAGCCGAGGTTTTATATCAAGCAGACAGGGAAGTGAGAAATCAATCATATATTAGTTTATTGACGAAGCCATTCAGCCAGAAATGAGCCTCATCGCTGAAGATGATTTTTCGATGAAAATCCGAATCCTTTTCAAGTTGTTGCTCAGCCCAATTCAAGAACATACGACGCTTCTGGTGGTCAAGCGGCTTCAGTTCTTGCGTCAATTTAATCTTGCAAGGATGTAGGCCAAGATCTTTTCGCAAAATTCGGCAACACGACGTCACAGAGATGCCCAACGCTTTAGAACGACGTGTGAGAGACACATTTGGGATTTCTCACTGGCACGGGAACATTTTGTACTGTGCATGTGGATTCAAATTTGTCCACTAGACGCTCAATTGTTGATCTGTTAGGACGATTATGAAGACCATAAATTGGACGTAGCGCTCTTAACGTTGAGGCCACTAACTCAAAATTTCGGTAGTAAATTTTAATAATTTCGACTCGTTGTTGGCTCGTATATCTTTCCATCATGAAATGGCAAACCTTACTGAAGAGAAATGTCAAAAGAGCGGCGAGAAATTCGGCGTCGTTTGCTGTCCCTGTCGCTCGCTTTTGTAGCGTCCCTGTTGAAAACCCCTTTACATGTACATCAAAATCTTATAACTGTTTAAGAGAAAAGAAAACCTTCTTTGATTTTAAGGGGGGTTGATGCATCCACTCCTCCGGATGAAGTCCTTCGTTCTATCAGGGATAAAATCCCCGGTATTAAGGTGGGGAAAATTGGTCTTTTTTCCATTCCAAAATCTAGGGAAATGAATATACCATTGAACTTGTTTTGGGTTCAACTTGAAGCTGGCGAGTCGGTCAGAGAGCTTGCTAGCATTAAATATCTTCTCAACCAAAGGGTTTTTTGGGAGCGTAAATTCTCCAAAAATTTATATCGTTGTTTTCGTTGTCAGAAGTTCGCACACTCCAGTGATTTTTGTGCCAACGGTTTTCGATGCGTTGTATGTGGAATGAGTCATGACTCTTCTGTTTATATTGAGGCAAACAAAAGCTGTGGTGACAAAAAAATTCAACCCAAATGTGCTAATTGTGGTAGTGTTAGGCCCATTTTATTCACTCGAAGTTGAACACAACTTCGCGATTTTTATATGGAAAACTTCCCAAGTTGTGTTCAACTTCGAGTGAATAAAATGGGCCTTAAGCTGCGATTACACGACCATTTTTTCGAGTCATTTAAATGAAGCTCTGACGTCCGCAAAAAATGTCGTATTAGAGTGCCATTCAAGCTACGATTCGTCATTGGTCATTTGCGGAAAAAATGGCGATCACACGAAATGACTATTACTGTCATTTTTGTCCCAAAATCAAATGACAGACAGTGCGAGTCATTTAGAATTCTCCATTGGGATGAAATTTAAATGATGAGCGAAAAAATGGCGATCACATGGCAATGACTTGCTTCATTTGAATGACAAATGACACCAATGACCAATGAGAAAAATATAGCTATTGTCATTTAGTGTTTTTCTTTCGGCAAAGACACATGCGTGCCACCTTTTTAATCAATTTAAATTGCATAGAAAACAAAGAAAAAATATGATTATAAATGAAAAATGTCAAAAAGAACTTTGGCGATGATGGTGGAAATTGCGGAGATGGGAGTAGCTGATGCTGACTACAAATTGTTGTATGTCGATGTAGATCGCAACGGACGGTTCTCGGATGGTGTGGTGGTGTCTTTAATCGCTTTACATTCGGTTAAGCATTGGATAGCAAACAGCTGCACCTGCCAACACTGCCTGAGAGAAACACTCCCGATTTGATATCCTGCAGTTTGTATTGGGGAACTGCGCTATCCCAAAGTGCCCGTTGTTTTTGCACTGCCACAATCAAACGCGAATTCTCCTCGTCACTCCACGAATGGCTAATTTTTCTGTTCCGCTTCCCTACTGCTTTTTTGGTCTTGGAATTCATAACATAGTTCACTGTACATTTGCCAATAGGTAGGTACCGAACAACACAATCACAAAAAATAAAATTTAAACCGGTTTATTAATTTCAAGTCCTTTCGCCACAAGACAAAGCTCAAATTTTGGTCAGCAAAACTGACCAACTGCCTAAAATTCTATTTTGTATTAATGGCAAGTATATAGAAGAGCAAGTAGAAAATTCTGCCAAAACTGCCTATCTGATATTTTTCCTATAAATTATTGGTTGACTATCTGACGTGCACAAAAAATTCAGGAAGAACTGAGAAACTTCAGATAGTCAATTTTCCCAATTTTGCAGTTTCCTTAAACTGACTCGGCTATTTTTAATCCACTTTACTTTGTATGAGCTATATTAACAGTTATCACTTGGTAGTTTTTCAGTTGGTTGATTTTAAGTAATTTTTCTGCGTGTATTAATTTTTACCAAAATAGCAACCACAGATGCGACTCACCCCTCCGCTACAAAAAAAAAACCAAATCTTTCATTATCTACATATATCATATTGTTACATTCAGGCTGGGATTCGTAAAGATAAAACACTATTCCGTTTAACTTCTCTAATAAAATTCACTTTTATTACACTTTTATCGATTATTCTAATATTTCACTTATTAAGTACCAGAACACTATTACTTAAACAATTCTTCGACGTTTCAAACCAATCACTTAATTTACTCTATTACTTTTCACTTATTTATCTTCACAAACTATTACTATCTCGAAGTTTAACCAATCACTGTTATAAATCAACTGTCTCGCCCTCTTCTAAAAGCTGTCCTTTTATACCTGCTCCGCCATCTGACGAGAACTTTCTAGCTAATTCTAAGTGGTTCTAGAACAAGGTTCAGTGGTGAAATACATTTACTTGACAGGTTCCAGTCTCCAATTGGAAGTGACACTTGGGTGGAACTTGTTTGGTGACTAAGGGGTTGTTTTCACTTCACCATTTTAGGTTACACGATACATTCCACACCACAATGTCCCCCTCTTAAACTTGTTCGTCCCGAACAAACTCGTTAACATTTTCACCATTATAACGATGAAGACGATCCACATGAACGACTTTCAGCTTGCCTCTTCCTCGTTGGATGCGATAGACAACGTCGTTGATGCGCTTTACGATTGTATAGGGCCCTTCCCAGTCTTGTTGCAACTTAGGCGATAACCCTTTCCTTCGATGAGGGTTATATAGCCATACCAGATCTCCTTCCTGGAATCCTTTAGTTGTCGTTTTAGTATCGTACCTCGTTTTCATGCGGTCACTGGCTATCTTAATCTTATCCCTAGTGTCTCGATGCACGTCCCTGATGATATCCCTGAGGTCTGTAACGTAGTCCTCCTCATTCTTGGGCTCTTCGCATGGATATCCAAACATCAACTCGCTAGGTAGGCGGACTGTTCGACCAAATAAGATTTCAGATGGAGTATGTCCTGTGGTGTTATGCACTGCACCTCGATAAGCCAATAAAAATATGGGAATCTGCTTATCCCAGTCTCTCTGGTCTTCGCCAACGACCTTAGAGAGGTGTTCATTCAGTGTCCTGTTGAAGCGCTCCACCATCCCATCTGATTGTGGATGAAGCGGGGTTGTCCTTGTCTTGTGAATCCCGAGTAACTGGCACACTCCTTGGAAAATCTTCGACTCGAAGTTCCGTCCTTGGTCTGAATGCAGTTCCATTGGTACACCGAATCTGCTTACCCAGTTATTGACGATTTGCTCCACCACGGTTTTAGCTTCTTGATTTGGGATAGCAAATGCTTCAGGCCACTTACTGAAATAGTCCATAACAACGAGGATGTAACGATTTCCATTGTTCGTTTCAGGAAACGGTCCCGCAATATCAACTGCTATCCTTTCGAAAGGGGCTCCAACATTGTATTGATGCATTTTGCCACGGACTTTCAGTCTCGGACCTTTGCTGGCCGCACATGTAACGCATTTCCTGCACCAAGTTTCAACGTCCTCCCTTGAATGAATCCAGTAAAAGCGTTCCCGCACTTTTTCGAGCGTTTTATTGATTCCCAAGTGGCCTCCAGACACTCCATCATGCAATTCCCTGAGCACTTCCATAACCTTTGACCTGGGTACAACAAGCTGCATAACGAACGACTTTCCATCCGGGCTTTCCCATCTTCTTTTTAGAATGCCGTCTTGTACGTGAAGGGAGTCCCACTGCGCCCAGTATGCCTTCAGCTCGGGGCTCCTATTTGATATCTCCTGCCAGTCTGGTTTTCCCTCATGCTCCTTCCAGGCGATAATCGGTTCGATATCCGGATCTTCTCTTTGAGCCTCCCGTATTTCCCGCGCACTCCAGCCACCAATGGGCATAGCTCTCACCCTTTGAACGGACGCGACATCTTTTTCCTCGTGTCGTAAGCAATGTTTGCAATTTGCTTTGCACGGTCGACGGGAGAGAGCGTCTGCATTAGAGTGAAGACTTCCCTTTCGATGTTGTATTTCGTAGTCGTACATCTGCAGCCTTTCGATCCACCTTGCGACTTGGCCTTCAGGATTCTTAAAGTG
Organism: Cheilosia vernalis; assembly: GCA_949126925.1. Classification (NCBI taxonomy): domain Eukaryota; kingdom Metazoa; phylum Arthropoda; class Insecta; order Diptera; family Syrphidae; genus Cheilosia; species Cheilosia vernalis. The sequence goes on along the minus strand of OX421362.1, from coordinate 55,806,575 downwards.
CAGCAGCCACTTTAAAGATGCATGGTCTGTGCGGAGGATGAATTTCCGCCCATAAAGGTACTTATGGAAATGTTTTGTTGCCAATACCAAAGCAAGGAGTTCGCGCCTGGTAACACAGTAGTTCCTTTCTGGCTTTGAGAGAACTTTGCTGAAGTAGGAAACTACTTTCTCTTGGCCATTGTGCACCTGGGAAAGGACGGCTCCAATTCCCACATTACTAGCGTCTGCATCCACAATAAATGTTTTCCCAGGGGTGGGGTACGCTAGTATGGGGGCGTTGCACAACTGTTGCTTAAGTTCCTTGAAGCTGTTTTCGCACTCACCTGACCATTTGAATTGTTTGCCTTTCTCTGTCAGTTGATGCAAGCTCTTTGCGATCCTGGCAAAGTCCTTTACAAATCGTCTGTAATAGGTCGCAAGTCCCAGGAAGCTTCTCAGTTGATGTTTGTCTTTGGGTACCGGCCAGTTTTTCACTGCATCGACCTTCTCCGGATCAGTCTTGACTCCTTTGGAAGAGATGATGTGCCCGAGGTACTTCACTTCTGGTCTAAATAGCGAACACTTCTTCGGGTTAAGTTTTAGTTGCGCACTTCGTAGCCTTTGGAACACCTCCTTAAGGTTATCTCGATGTTCGTTAAATGTTTTTCCTACTACGATGACATCGTCCAGGTAGACCAAACAGGTTTTCCACGTTAGTCCCAGCAAAACGCGCTCCATTAGACGCTCAAAGGTTGCTGGAGCATTGCACAGTCCAAATGGCATTACTGTAAACTGCCAAAGCCCGTTTCCTGCTGTGAATGCTGTTTTCTCGCGGTCTTCTGGATGGATCTGCACTTGCCAGTAGCCACTCTTCAGATCAAGAGTCGAAAACCATTTGGCTCCGGATAGTGTGTCCAGGGTGTCGTCAATTCTTGGCAGGGGGTAGCTATCCTTCTTGGTGACGTTGTTGAGTTGGCGAGAGTCCACGCAGAATCTCGTACTTCCGTCTTTCTTCTTGACCAGGACGACCGGCGATGCCCACGGACTTTTTGAGCTTTCAATCAGTCCTTCCTTTTCCATCGTCGACACCATTTCTGCAACCTCCGTCTGCTTAGCCAATGGTAGTCGTCGGGGAGGCTGACGAATCGGTCTCGCATCTCCGGTGTCGATTCGGTGTTGTACGAGATGTGTTCGGCCATACTCGCCGTTCTGTGAAGCAAATATATCAGCAAACTCATTGATTAGACTCCCTGCCATGGATCGCTGCTCCTGATCCAGCTCGCACTCTCCGAACATATTCTTTTTCATCTCCGATATCTCCGTAGGTCTAACCGCTTTCACATCACTTGCATTGGACAATTTTGTGACCGCAGTAATCGGTACGCACTTTCCAATCACTTCCCCTTGCTTTAGTTTCACGCTTTTGTTTTCCACATTGAGGACACGAACGGGAACCATGTTGTTTTTGGGTTCAACCAGCATCTTTCCGACAATATAGCTCTGATAATAATTTTCTGGATCTGACTCGACTAGGTAGAATCGGTGGCTCCCAGGATCACCTTCCAGCTTTGTCCAAATAACTGTCTCTGACGAAGGTGGTAATATTTCGTCCTCACTTACAACTGTCCTTAGAGCCGCGACGTTCTCGTTCCCGTAAACCATCGGAATCTCGACGTTCTTGTACTTTATAACTTGCGAACCGATGTCGAGCACTATATCATGCGTCTTCATAAAGTCGATTCCGATGATGCATTCGTCACATATATCAGCCACTAAGAATGCATGGGAGAAGACTATTCCTGCAAGGTTTATCGTCAAGAGTACCTCACCATACACCTTTGCTGTTGCTCCAGTTGCTGTTTTCAGACAGTAGCTGCTGGTGTTGTGCAGCCATGATTGGCGAACGATGTCCCTTCTGATTATGGAAGCGGTGGCACCTGTATCGATTGTAGCCACATACTTTTTCTGGCCGATAAGGGCTTCCACTGTCAGGCTCCTATTACATCGTTTGGTCTGGGAAACCTGAATTGTGGTCCTGGGGGCGTCGATTCCAGAAACCAGCTTCTGCCCCGCGAAGTTGGTTCTTACTCGTTTCCCGACTGATGGCTTTGTGATGTTCCATCCGCCGAACGCTCAAACGCCTCCTCGTTCCTAGCTCTGCAATGTGGACAACTGCCCTGTCTACGTTCGGCTCTGCACTGTCGTTGTAGATGTCCAATTTTGTTGCAGTTCCAGCAACGGATCGGTCCCCTTCGAGAACTGTTACGGTCGACTACTTCTGTTCTCTGGCACGAGCATTCAACGGATGTCATTTCTCTCACGCGGTGAAATCCTTGAGATGCTTGGTCAGCAGCTCTCATGGTTAAAGCAAATGCCAGTGCCTCAGGAAGAGTTCTCTTTCCAGCCATTCGTAGAGCCATCTGCAGTTGTCTGTCCTCTATGGCTTGTGTAAATGCCTCAATAGCCATTTCATTGATGACATCCTCGCCGGCATTGGGATAAGACAAGTGCGCTAGCCGTTCGATATCAGCTTGCAGTTGCTGGAGTGTTTCTCCCCTCTTCTGGATTCTACTGCGCAGTTGCACCCTATATACTTGCTGCATGTGGTCGTCACCAAAGCGCATCTCAATAGCCTTCACCAAAGTCTCGTAGTCGCGTTGTTTTTCTTCGGAGATAGTTTGAAGCAATTCTGCAGCTGTACCTCGTAATGCGAGCGTTAATGCAATCGACTTATCCTCGTCGTCCCATCCATTGGTCGTTGCAGCTGCTTCGAACTGTCTCTTATAAATCGGCCATGATGTTTGACCATCAAAAAAGGGTGGCTGCATCTCCTTCTTTCTTGGGCAGTCAGCAGAATATTCCCGAGCCTTCTGTTTCTTGACTATTTCGAGCTCTTTAGTTATATTCTTGATGTTTGTTCCGAGCTCTTTAGCTATGTTCTCGATGTTTGTCTCGTGCTTTTGAAACGTTTTGTTAATTTCCTCAAACTTTGTTTCATGCTCGTTTAATTTTTCATCAATCGCGTCGATTTTTACATCTAGAACATTCTTAAATTCTTCCACTGCGTCTTTTTGTGCGGCGACAATGGAATTTGTCTGTTCTTCAAGAGAATTTTTCTGTTCTTCTAGAGAATTCTTCTGTTCTGCGAACTTCAATTCCATGGAATTCTTCTGCTCTTCTAGGGAATTCTTCTGCTCTTCTAGGGAATTCTTCTGTTCTGCGAACTTCAATTCCATAGAATTTTTCTGTTCTTCTAGAGAATTCTTCTGTTCTGCGAACTTAGATTCCATAGAATTTTTCTGTTCTTCCATCTTCGCAAGAAGTAATTCCATCATAGCGCTAATATCAACGCTTGTACTTACTTGTTCTTCTGCCACGTCGAATAGCATGGTTTTCGGATCTTCTCCCTCGTTTTGGACAGCTTCCTGCAGACGAAGTATGAGGTCACTTTTCCCTCCAGCTGTGGAGAGATTCCGCTTTTCTAGTTCACTTTTCAATTGGGGTATGCTTAGATGTAGCAATACACGACCCATTTTGTTTGTCTCTTGTAATTTAGAAAATCACAAATTCACTTTTTTTTTTTTTTTTTTTTTTTTTTTTTTAACTTCACTTAGACACTTAGCACAGAATAAGTTTTATCCCACTTCTGACACCAATGTTACATTCAGGCTGGGATTCGTAAAGATAAAACACTATTCCGTTTAACTTCTCTAATAAAATTCACTTTTATTACACTTTTATCGATTATTCTAATATTTCACTTATTAAGTACCAGAACACTATTACTTAAACAATTCTTCGACGTTTCAAACCAATCACTTAATTTACTCTATTACTTTTCACTTATTTATCTTCACAAACTATTACTATCTCGAAGTTTAACCAATCACTGTTATAAATCAACTGTCTCGCCCTCTTCTAAAAGCTGTCCTTTTATACCTGCTCCGCCATCTGACGAGAACTTTCTAGCTAATTCTAAGTGGTTCTAGAACAAGGTTCAGTGGTGAAATACATTTACTTGACAGGTTCCAGTCTACAATTGGAAGTGACACTTGGGTGGAACTTGTTTGGTGACTAAGGGGTTGTTTTCACTTCACCATTTTAGGTTACACGATACATTCCACACCACAATATTAAATGCTGCTTCATTTGTCATTTGCGTAGAAAATGGCATAGCATGAATTTCGTGCCTAGTCATTTTTTTGAGGCTGCCATTTAAATGACGCAACAGCTGAAAAGTTTAGTCATTTGTCCTAGGCGTCATTGAAGAGCGATCACACGGCCATTTTTTTCCGTCATTTAAATGGCACAAAATTCATGTCATTTGCTCTGCCATTTTCCTAGTCATTTAAATGACGCCGAAAATGTTGTCCCAAAAATGGCGATCACACGGAACGACATTTAAATGACGGCTTTGTGACGAGATTTTTACGTCAGAGCGCCATTTAAATGACTCGAAAAAATGGCCGTGTAATCGCAGCTTAAGTCACCCAGCCAGCTATGCCGGGTGTGTGGAATATCAAAAGTTGAAGCAAAAAAGGTTGGAACTTTCTTCTAAAGCTAAACGCTTAGCAAACAGTATCAAAACCGATGTAAACTATGAAATATCTCGAACATAAAACCGAAAACCTTTTGCTGAAGTGAAATCGTCGGGAAAAGGTATTTTCGATGAATTGCTTAATGAGCAACTAATTTATTCAAGATATCATTTGCTGATGTCGTTTTAAAAATCAGGACTTTTTGGCCGAAGTACAAAACTCTGGACAACACTGATGAAAGGATGACGTCCTGTTTGGAATACATCGCAGCTAGTCAAAAATGACGTTGGGAGAGGTACAGCCATATCACCCGTCTAATTACAGAGGCTAGACCTTCTAATTTCCAACCACGTTATAATTGTTATATCGAATATCAAATTATTTCTTATTTTCTTAACTCAAAATATTGCAGTACAATATTTTAGACTGAACTTCCGTATACTAGACTTAACTTTACAATCATAAGTTTGTTATTATTATCACTTATATTTATTATCCAAATTAACATATGGAACTAATAGTTTAACTTCTAAACTAGATTAAGACAAATATATAAAATGTTCTTGTAATAAGTATCCTTAGGAACTCAATCTGAAATCGCTTCCACATGATTCTTCTATAAAGGTAAGATTAGACTGTATGCCAAGTGGTCATAAAATTCCAATTTCTGACAGTTCTCCTGTCAAAATATGGTCATACAGTGTAGGGCATATCTCATATTATGCTCTAATGACCTGAATGCCACAAATATGACCATGCTGATTTTGACAGATAAAAATGCCGAAATAGCATATAGTGTAATGGGACAATTAGCACGAATGCTAGCATAAAGCCCTATATGCCCATATGCACTTTCTTGAAATTTCGTTATGGCATTGCTGGCGTTTTTTATTTTTGATGGAACAAGTATTATTTTCTTGTCATCGGTGTTTGATGAGTTCGTAGGATTGGGATTTGTTTTCTTTATCTTTTTTGTGGGTTATTGAATCTATATCATCTGCGTAAATTATTTAATTGTGTTTTCATTGTAATCTTTTAAGTTTAATTAGTGGTCTTGTTCTTGTCCCTCATTGTGGTTGTGTATATACTTTTTTCCTCTTGTGAAATTTTGTTTGTGTAAAAATTGTTTGCTTTCTATTTGTTTCCAACTTCAACTTTTTGATTTGTTTTTCTCTACAGCATTACCCCTCTACAACATTGGCTAATAAATAACAAATGCCTTAAATGACCATTTTGATAACTGGGGCATTTTGTTTATTTGACAGTTAATCTGGTCATTTGCCTTTTGGCATTCATATGCTTAATTGGCATACAGTCTAATCTTAGCTGTAAGCCCGTGTGACACTAAATTTTTTTTCTGCATTTTTCACACTATTAAAATGAAACTAGAGCAGTACGAAAAATAACTACGAAAATTCCCGATAGGAGTGAGTGCGTACACACCAGCCTAATAAACGTTATGTATTCAATTTACATTTTAAAGCTGCTGGTATTTGCCTCCCCATTTTTGTCGATTTTTGCATTTTGTCGATTTTTTCTAACAGAAAGGGAAAAAGGGATAAGGAACAATATAATTCGTATTATTATTATTCCTTTTATTTTTTATTTGCTTAGTTCTAATATATTTAAATAAAATTAAAAACGTTAAATTAAAACCTTTTTTCTAACAAAAAGGGAAAAAAGGGATAAGGCATTTTTTTTGGGAAAAACAATATAATTATTATTATTATTATTCCTTTTATTTTTTATTTGCTTAGTTCTAATATATTTAAATAAAACTTAAAATGTTAAAATAAAATTTAAATAAGGGTTTTTCTTTTTACGGGAAAAAAAGGATCCCTGGCCTCTCGTCACTTTGAAGTTTGTGGTTATAAATTCGTTTGAAAATTAGTGCTTGCTTTGCAAAACCATTTGGTACCCCTCTCATTACACACATTTTGTTTTGCTGACATTTCAACATGAATTGAAATACGGGCTAAATATTTGAATTTTTAAGCATAAGAATTAAAAAAACTAATTCTGTTTATTCATATAAAAAGTAAATTGTATAAAAATGTAACGATAGGCATAACCCTACGAACTCATGAAGACAACCCCTAGCAAAACGAGACAGTTGCACCAACCATGACATGAACATCAATAACCCCTATAAACGAGGCAATGAGCCGCACTGCAGCCGGTATTTGTGGGCATTTATGTTTTCTCACTAGTCGGAGGCATTATTTGGACGGCAGCCATTTCGATTTGCATTTAGTGTGCCGTGGTGGTGAAGGAAGTTTTTGGAGTTTTTTTTTCTGTTAATTGAATTAGTTGCAGTAAAGCAGGTGAACGCAGTTCGTTGAAAAGTTTTCCCAAGAAGTTAAGAGTTCATATTCAATAATGTCATCATCATCAGCTTGCTACAAATGCAATCGCCCGGGTCATTACGCCCGCGACTGTAACTCTGGTTTGAGAGATGGACGCGGCGACATGCGTCGTGGTGGAGTTGGTGGTAATCGCGAAAAATGCTATAAATGCAACCAAACCGGACATTATGCCCGTGCCTGCCCCGAGGAGTCGGAGCGTTGCTACCGCTGCAACGGAATTGGTCACATTTCCAAAGACTGCACCCAAATGGATAATCCAACATGCTACAAATGTAACAAACTCGGCCACTGGGCTCGCAACTGTCCGGAACAGATGAACGACAGTCGTTCTTCCAATTCGAGTTTATCATGTTACAAGTGCAACAGAGCCGGCCACATTTCGAAGTATTGTCCGGATGCAACAAAAACTTGCTACAGCTGCGGTAAGAGTGGGCATCTGAGGCGCGAATGCGACGAGAAGGGTGGAAGGAACTAATTCGTTGGTCTTTTTGGTGGCGTGGAGTGTTTTACCAGAAGTAGAACTTCGCCTTTATAATATTGTACCCATTACAAACAAATAACAAAAAAAATAAGAAAACCTAACTAAAAATATCACTGTGATTGTTTTTTAATTGCAAATTAAAAATACTGGAGCTGCTGATAGAAAAACATGTGTAGTTTCATTTGTTGGTTATACATTTCTCTTTGTTTAAAAAAAAAATTGATGGCGTCTGATCCCTTTCTGGATGCTGATGCTGGGTATTTTCTCTTTTTTTTTCCTTTTGTAGCATTAATCGAAAACTGAAAACAGAAGATGAGGGTACCATTTACTATTCCATCCTTAACAAGTACAGTCATCGCAATATCACACTATGTCGTCATGAGTTTTTGTTGTTGGCGGAGGTGACAGTATGGCGGAATTTCGAAAAAAAAGAAGAGATTTTCAATAAATATCTGCTAAGAAAATAATTAAAATGCACGAATCACGAGCGCTTAGTCCATCTCGTTCTGTATACGAATTTCCCACGAGCTCGTTGCCTTTGCGTTTTCACGCAGCCATCAGCAAAATGAAGGAAAAAATGCTGTCCACTGCAATACATAGAATAAATTAATAGATTTGAATCGTTCTGTCAATAGGCAAACCAGATCGGTGCTATTGGATATTTTTCTTCTCACTTATGCAAGAAGAAGTGAAACGTTTAATCACTAAAGCTTAGTGCCAGTTATTTCATACCATCCTTAAATCTTACACTACTCCAACCAACTAGTTATGTAGGTACTTCACAAATAAGATGCTTATCGCCCTTATCAGCTCGGTTAAGCTGATAAACGTCATACAAAGCAGTGTCGACCATAGACAAAGTATGGTTTGAATAATTATTGATTTCACTATGTAGGTAGATATTGGTTCATGTTATAGATTGGGCACAACATGAAGATATACTTTTAAAAACCGTTGGTGAGTTTGAATAAAATTATTATACCAGTTTAATGTTGCAATTTTTGATAAACATTTGTATTTGCGTAGTAGGTAGGTATGCAAAAGTACATAGGTATTTAAATGCAAAGGGAACAAATGTACTGTCAAGTCACGGCATTGGGTGGTCCCAAATTTAAATACAGTGCACGTCCAATATAAGGAATGATAATGTTTAATGTCATGCACTAGGTATATCGACGGTGTTTCTTGTACTGATCGATTTTTAATACAATTTTTGAAAAATTAGTTCATTTAAAAGGGTTTGTTTAATGTTAAATTGAACAGATAATGATGATTCGCTATACCGGCTACCTATTCGTTATAAGTACACTATAAAAACATTTTTGTTTTCAGATTTGGTAAAAGTTTAGAATAAAGTCGACCTTTTAGCTAAATTTTCATATATGTACATATATGTACCTGCATAATTAAACTATGGCAGGTATTATCGTTTTATTATATTGCAACCAAATTCAAGTGGATAAAAAATATCGTACAGTTTTAAAAATTAGTGATGTAAATTTAAATTTATGTCATAGCTACAGAAAAAAACAGTCAGGTTTATAGAAAAACATCGAGTGTACGTCAGAGTAGGAACCTATTTATGTGGTATTCGTTTGGGCTTCTTCAGATTTTCCCTCAGATTTCAGATTTCGTGTGCCTAATCGAACATAAAAACGTTACTTGCTCTTTTTTGTGTTTCTATTTGTGTGATTTGAATATGTGTAGTCTTCGACACTTTTCTAAGTGTCTCTGAGAGCGCCCAATCGAATACCACGTTAATAAAGGTAAAAAACGATTATTCGTAATCATAGGGTATTGGCTCAGGCCTAGGTATGAAAGTGCAGCCAAGTTTGATTTATTTTATTACTTTTATGAACGCTCGCGTATCTTTTTCGGACAAAAAACTATATTTAACCAAACAAATCGATTTAAAAAAACGGTGTTTTGCGTAGTATACCTACATTTTATTCAATGAAAATTAATAAAGATAGCAAATTAACCACCGAACAATTTATTTCCATCATCTGAATCGTCTTCGTTCGAACGAATAGAAATTTGGGATTGTTCTGCTTGTACCCACAAATAATCCATAAAGTACATGTCGAAGTAACCCAATCTCTTCTATAAATAACGCTTGCGAATCTTTCAAGAGTCCGTCAAAGAGAACGTGTTTGTAACGCCGTGATTAGACATTAGACTGATTAAGCGGCACTAAAAGTGGACATGCGAAAAAATGCCCAAGCGTTTCTAATACCTATAGTTTTATTTTAGTAATGCTGCAGATGTATCATTATTATGCCTAAATTGAATAAATTCAAATTCGTAGACATTTAGGTACTTGTAAATATTTGCCCTTTACTTCCCCTAACGGTTTTCCATGTATGCATATCCATGTTTAAGCATACTTTTTGTAGTATCCATTTTCAGCCTAGTCTAAGAGCCCGCAGTAATTTTTCGGTCTGAGAGGTAACCGAAAGATATTTACATATTGTGTAGCCTGAGTAGAGAGTGTATAGAAAATAACAGTCTGGCAGTAAATCGAGGCAGCCGACGCGTGTGACAGCGCGTTGAAAATGCGTCATTTTACACAATAGTAATAATAAGTGTAACCACTCAATTTTAGCCTTAAACAACAGAGTAGATCAGCTTAAACACGAAAATATTGGTCCAAGACGTTTTTCGTGCAGCCAAGCCCTTGCCAGACGCGACCAAAGTACCGGATCAAACCCATTTTTTAATATTTGACGTAACCGATTGTAATTTTGAATAAAGATAAAACATCTCTTATTGAGTATAAAAACATCAGTCCAAGACGTTTTGCACGCAGCGAAGTCCTTGCCAGACGCGCCCAAAGTACCAGATCAAACCCATTTTTTAATATTTGACGTAACCAATTGTAATTTTGAATAAAGATAAAACATCTCTTATTGAATATAAAAACATCAGTCCAAGACGTTTTGCACGCAGCGAAGTCCTTGCCAGACGCGCCCAAAGTACCAGATCAAACCCATTTTTTAATATTTGACGTAACCAATTGTAATTTTGAATAAAGATAAAACATCTCTTATTGAATATAAAAACATCAGTCCAAGACGTTTTGCACGCAGCGAAGTCCTTGCCAGACGCACCCAAAGTACCAGATAAAACCCATTTTTTAATATTTGACGTAACCACGCAATTTTTTTTTGTAGGTCTATTGAAGACACTGCTGAATGCAGAAATGTAAGTGCAAGATGTTTTACATGCAGCGAAGTCCTTGCCAGACGCTGTAAAATTGTCGAAAGTACTATTACCAAGAGCTTTCGGGCCCACTTCCATCAGAAACCCACTAACAGCTGAAAAAAAACGGCGATGCATTAAGTTATCTTTTACATTTGCTTAGTTAATCAAAAATGTACAAATAGAATAATAAATGTTTTAAATATTCATGTTTCGTAACTTTATTTATCAAACAAAGACTGTCTCACTTTCATCAGATGAGTAAAAAGCACTATTTTCGTCATCGCTTTCAGAAGCATCTGCTTTAATGACGTCTTCCAAAGTATCGGGTGTTGTGTTTCCCTCGAACCATTTTATTTTAGATTGGCGCCGAAATCAGATTAGAAATCGTCATGGCTTCACTTTTTTTTTTTCTTAAAACAGGTTCTCTGCATGAAAGTACAGTATTGCTAGAGCAGATATATAGGTCTTCTTGTATATGGAAAAATGCTGTAAAAAATCAAATAATTGCGTTAATACCATCAGATAATGGATGGGTTTTGGTGGAAAATAATTTTAAAATAAAATGGTTCGAGGGAAACACAACACCCGATACTTTGGAAGACGTCATTAAAGCAGATGCTTCTGAAAGCGATGACGAAAATAGTGCTTTTTACTCATCTGATGAAAGTGAGACAGTCTTTGTTTGATAAATAAAGTTACGAAACATGAATATTTAAAACATTTATTATTCTATTTGTACATTTTTGATTAACTAAGCAAATGTAAAAGATAACTTAATGCATCGCCGTTTTTTTTCAGCTGTTAGTGGGTTTCTGATGGAAGTGGGCCCGAAAGCTCTTGGTAATAGTACTTTCGACAATTTTACAGCGTCTGGCAAGGACTTCGCTGCATCTAAAACATCTTGCACTTACATTTCTGCATTCAGCAGTGTCTTCAATAGACCTACAAAAAAAAATTGCGTGGTTACGTCAAATATTAAAAAATGGGTTTTATCTGGTACTTTGGGTGCGTCTGGCAAGGACTTCGCTGCGTGCAAAACGTCTTGGACTGATGTTTTTATATTCAATAAGAGATGTTTTATCTTTATTCAAAATTACAATTGGTTACGTCAAATATTAAAAAATGGGTTTGATCTGGTACTTTGGGCGCGTCTGGCAAGGACTTCGCTGCGTGCAAAACGTCTTGGACTGATGTTTTTATATTCAATAAGAGATGTTTTATCTTTATTCAAAATTACAATTGGTTACGTCAAATATTAAAAAATGGGTTTGATCTGGTACTTTGGGCGCGTCTGGCAAGGACTTCGCTGCGTGCAAAACGTCTTGGACTGATGTTTTTATACTCAATAAGAGATGTTTTATCTTTATTCAAAATTACAATCGGTTACGTCAAATATTAAAAAATGGGTTTGATCCGGTACTTTGGTCGCGTCTGGCAAGGGCTTGGCTGCACGAAAAACGTCTTGGACCAATATTTTCGTGTTTAAGCTGATCTACTCTGTTGTTTAAGGCTAAAATTGAGTGGTTACACTTATTATTACTATTGTGTAAAATGACGCATTTTCAACGCGCTGTCACACGCGTCGGCTGCCTCGATTTACTGCCAGACTGTTATTTTCTATACACTCTCTACTCAGGCTACACAATATGTAAATATCTTTCGGTTACCTCTCAGACCGAAAAATTACTGCGGGCTCTTGGTCATCCAAGAAATACCTATACCTATACCTACCTACATCGTCTTGTACTGATATTTTAGTCTGGAAAAACTGTTCAATCTAGGCCAATAAAAACTGAAAGACATCAAGTCAGCTAGCTGTAAGAGACTTACTAAAACTATACTATAGTTCGCCCAGTGGTAGAAATTATAGGAACCTACACAATATATATTACACGTATCATTGCATGCTCTGCGCGATCTTCCCAACAAAAAACAATGAAGGCGAATGTTTTAGGCAGGGACAATACTGAGACGGAGACCTGACTGAGACCCCCACCCCAACTCGCAATCTTCTTGCCACTGGCCTTCTTATTTTTTTTTTTTAAATTTGCCATTTTGTTTTCCTATTCCGTGAGTAAATTTTTCTTAAACAACTTAAAAAAAAATTGCTCAAAGTGTTTTTATTTTGCCTCAACCAATCTACATTGTTTAATTATTTTAAGCAAAAGTATAAGTAACGATTAATTTCAAATTTCCAGTGGAAGGGCGGCTGCCTACAAGCTGTTTTCCAGAAAAATTCATGAAGTCACACACACCTGCTCATTTCTATTATAAGCCGTGTTTTTTGAGCGCCTATCCCAGCAAAGCAAAGTAAAGTAGGAATTTCAGCACGCAATTTCAGTGGTTGTTGTAATTTGCGTGCTAGAAATCCTACTCTACTTTGCTTTGCTGAGTTTGAAGCTCAAAAAACTGGCCTATAGTATATGTGAGATGAATTGCACTTTAATGCAAGAATTCGGTATTCTCTAATGTGTGTTTCAATTTCTTTTAAAGTTTAATCAACACCTCCACAAAAACCAAACAAATTCAAAGCGAAGCACAAAACTCGCAGTCGGCCATTAGCAACATTATGTTTTTTTGTTGGTCACATCACACGTATTCACAGACAGGGGTTGAAATTACAAAAACAACAACGTAAACAAATGGGGTTTGGGGGGATAGACGTACGAAAGATAAACCATCTCTTTTATTCATTAATCTCTGGCGGAAGTTGCTCATATTTTGTGAGAATGGGTTGGTGACAGCGCTGCCACTTTACTACGACCGTAGCAAAACTGCTACGCGATTGCCAATTTTCTACGCTGCCACGCACTCACCCTAAAACGGCTATTTGATACTTTTTTTTTAAAGCACGAAGTGTCAACATAAATCTAGGAATTTTTCTTGAAACAGAAAATATATACATACCTATTCAATATTGAATGTGTATATTCAATCATTACTCACTTTCCCACACCAACTTTTCTACCCTTTTCTACCATACCCGACAAGTACCCATTTCTTCGAATGTGTTAGTGTTCGAATTTGACTGGAATTTGTTACTTACAGTTTTGTAAAATATATAGTTTACCAACAATACTTGTAGTCCTAAAAAAAAAATTAAGTGTTTCCGAAAAAAAGGATATTTTGGACTTTTGAGTACTGCTACGTTAGTTTTGCTACACAAATTTGCTACGCAAATTTTTCCCTTGTGGCAGCATTGTTGGTGAGCCGGAATTTCCATCCTAGCCCGAAAACACACGAAATATGAAATCTGAGAGCAAATCTGAAGAAGCCCAATCAAAATTAACATACAAAATTATATTTCGGTGGTAATAGGGTCTTATGTCTGTCATTTATTACAAAAAAAAGACGGGGAGGGGGGGGGGGGGGGGGGGTAACTCTATTCTTAAAATTATATTGAAATGGGTAGGTACGCATTTTTTGTTTCTTGTATGAACTGTCCGGAAGTGTTGTGATTTGTGAACAGTGAAGTTTAAATTGATGAGTGGTGCTTGGTAAACATCAAGCTGTCTGGATGCCGATTATTTGACATGTACTTAGTTTATGGCCTACGCTTTCCAACGGTTCCGAAAAGATCCTTTAGTTTAACACAACAACTTGGTGAAATCATTGTGCGTCAATTGCACCTACTAGTGCTACCTACATATTCAAATGTAAACATTTTAAAAGACATTCTATTTGCACGATGTTGTTCAGTTGTACAGCATAATAACTACCCCCTTTTAATTCACGACCTTTTTAAGTTTTTTATCGGACGTCGAACAAAATTTATCTACTAAATATAAAAAAAAAAAATAATCCACAGCAAAACAATATTTTGTCTTAATTAAGATGTAAAAATGCACTGGAGTCCGCATATAAGACGTACAATCCTGAACAAACTCTTCTCCATCCGATCTGTGTATGTGAACTCCTCTTGGGTTTGGCGAATGGGGATACATCATCGATCAATAAGATGATAGTTTCCACATTAAATTATCAACTGAAGCTGGCTCCTTCCCTTTTCATGGTGATTCAATTACTGCAGGTTCGTATAAAAAAGTATTGGTTGGAAATGAAGATATATGTAGGTATGTACTCGATTGATGAATCATTTTATTCAAAGATATCAAATATCTGTCCAACCCTATCTAAATGCATTTAATAGCGGTTGTTTTTTTTGGAAATGCGGTAATAAAGTATAGTTTTACCACCACGGGGGGTTCCTCTATGTGGTAAGGGGTCCCAAGTTAGTGTACTATCCAATAAAAACAATTATCAACAAATCGAAAAGCAGTGGTTGGTAATCCACAATAAAGAAAGTCGAGTGTTTCATTACAGTTATCTATTGAACTTAAGAGGCTCACTTTGCCCACTTTGATTGAAACACATCAGTTAGGTAAGTATGTATATAATTTATCTTATTTTACTACATATTTATAAAACTTTATTTGAGTACATCTTTCTCTTGGACATGATATGGCATGCAAACTTCATTTTAAATTAAAAAGGTACCTATGTTTCATATGAGAGCTATAAACTGAATTTAAATTTAATAATACACAATAAATAATAGTTGCCCTACTTAAGCACGTACGTTAGAGTATATTCCGTTTTCTTCTTACACAATCTCACATTTCACTATAAAAACGAGTAAAAATACACAAAATGAACTATGAATATAATAACAAACAAAAAAGCCAATGATAATCGTTCTCTTTTAAAATTATCTAGTTAACATGAATTGATTTCGAGTCAGAAATAACGGATATTGTGAGTCCTTTCGGTACTAAGCTGTAAACATGTTGAAGGTTAATTTCACAGTTTGCTTTGTCACCTAACTTTGCATTGTCGCCATCATCTTCTTCGTCACTGCTATCAACTTGTATGGTATCCAAAGCGGTGGCGTCTGAAACATGATACGCCAACTTTCTTCGGATGTGCTTGATCGGAAGGACTTCCGTTATTGCGGTGTTGAAGTTGATGAGTATCTCGTCATCGGCAATATCTCGTGTCCATCTTTGGGTTTTATTTTTTGTGGGACTCATAATTGGTGGTTGATTAGTGCTTGACATGGATGAACCATCCCTCGATAGAGTGGTGCCCAGTCGACGTAGCATTGAAACTACTTTTCCATCTATCAGCGGTCTTTGGTATCGCCTGTATTGATGTGGCGAATTTCGTGCAGGAGAGTTTATATGTTCTGGAGCTTCATTGACTAGATTTTCTTGGGTTAGTCTGAGTGACTTAGGTTTAAAAAACTGCTTACGTTCTTTGTGCAACAAACACTTTTTCAGGTACATATAACGCCATTGTAAAATCTTACGACACCTTTTGCATTTGACACTAACAATCTTAGAAGTTGAACGGGGTGGGGTGGAAATCCTCTGTAGCAAAAAACTCCGCCCACATATACAGCAATTTTTGAACGACTTTTGTCGATTTTTCTTAATTCGGTGTAAATTAAGGATTGTGCGCTTAAAAAAAGAATATCTGTTACGTTTTGAGTATGTGGAGTGAGCTGTTCTCTTTGGCAATTGAAGAGCGGTTGAGTCCGGTTGAATCCGCAGCTGGGGTCGGACTTGTGCGACTGGTTTTGTGCGATTTGTAATGTCGAAAGGAGAATTCTTTTCAGCTACCATGCTATTCATTTGAGATGAGCGAAATGTACCCGAGGGATTGTCAGCGTCGTTACTGTTCAGTGCCTGTAGGGAGTGCCAGTTGATGAGCCAATTGTTGCAACTATAACATAGATATTTGTCTTCGTTTAGGGGCTGAAAGTAAATGCGAAAAACAAATGATTAGAACAGAGAGAACGAGTTTGTTGTATATTTTAAGGATACTAGTCGTTTCCGTTGGCACTAAGTCTTCATAAGACTCGCTTGCATTGAAAACGATATGCTTTTCTTAATGGCGCTATAAATAAAAAAAAAACAATGTACATTTATAACTATAAAAACCGCCGACTTGATCTAAATGAAAACACAGTTCGTTTTATCTAAAGAGAATAGCCTATAACAAAAGCCTGCGTCCACCGCACGAGTGGTAAGAGAACACATTTTAAAATCTTTAAAATGTGGGGGGAATTTCGCTAGCTTTTTGATATCTTTGTTTTCCACTGCGACTCCTCTGAAGTGTGACAAACATCCGATAGTAGATATAAATACCCTAAGAAAACTTCTTCATTTAGCCGTTCGGGTTCGGAATAAAATCGAAGGTTCCTCCATTCAAATAAAAACGAACTAAAGGTTGCGAGAAGGTAGTATGTATGTATCTCCATAATCTCTTCAGAATTGGGCGGGATTTTCCAATAGAAGTACCTACGTTTGAGTTTGACAGCCAATGGAACTTCGAGTGTATTTTATTTTCGATCATAATTTAGAATTTGTAATTCATTACTATTATTTTTTTTTTAACCATGTGTGGCCGCCTAAGTGTCGGCTATATTTTGTCTATTCAAAAACGTGCATCCAAAGTGTTTAAAAAAAATACCTACGCAAATCAATAATTAAAAGAAAATTAATGTAGGTACCCGCCGATGCGTACATAGTATTCCGATGATGCTGTTAAAAATAAACGTAAATAAACACCACTCGTTGTCAAATACAAACGTACTTTCATGAATAGAAAGTATATCTGTTGTTTTGGTAAATCTGTTCCAATCAAATATGAATGTTATCTAGAGCAAAAGTGACCCAATCGAATATCACATTGGGTGATATGAATAAAATGTAGCATTGCCTTTACTCAAAAGAAATGTAGAAATGAATAAAAACCGTATTTTACTACTGCAAATTGGACTCTTGAATATGAATAGTTTTTTTCAGTTGAAGTTTATGGAGGTACAGTCGACAAATATAGTCAAGAAAATCATTTCTGCAGTAAAAGCAATTCAAATCTTGTTCTTAAATAGGTATAAATTTGTGCTTTGTTCTACTGATATTTGAATATTTCAGCATAGAAAACAAATTTTTTTCCCGTTCTTTTTCTTTTTGTCTTTAATTCATTTCAGTGAGCGAATTCTCTCGCATTGAGATGAATGTGACATATTAGGGTTGTTTGACGTAGCTAGCACTAGTGCGCACGGAGAAGTGTCAGCTAATTTTCACCTCTGTCAAAAACCCTGCACGACCCTGAAAATTCGGCTATCATACCGAACGCAAAATATGCTGTCCTGAATTCTGACAATTTTTGTAAATTGAAAAATACTTATCTTTTGGTAAACGAAGTATGAAGATGACAATACTTTTTTTTGTTTATTGTTAAATTAGTGAACTTAAATCTGGGTCGGCATTCTGTAAGGCGAAACGTTTAAACGTTTTCGTGTGCACGAAGAAATTTGCTTGTGTAACATATGACCAATCATTCGTGGCCCCTGATCTTGTGCTTGTCATAATGCAAACAAGTTAATAAGACTGTTTGCCATATAGGCGATGAATTCAAAAATGTATGCAGCTTCGATTCAAGCTTTTTCTCATTCCATTAACCTATTCTAGTTCATAAACATTATTGTTTTCAAACAATTCCTTTGAGAATATCAAATTTATTACAAACGAATAACAATCGAAATGACAGCAAAACTCCACACTGAATTCTTGCCCCGACAAATTAACTGGGGTCAGTTCAGGGCAAAATTAGGGTGCCCTAAAAGTCATGTCAAACACTGGTTTTCAGTACCAGGGCGAGTTGAGTGTTACATCGAACACATTAAGGTTAACCCAGTGCGCACTAGGGTCCACGTCAATCAAACCTATTGACAAAATTGAAACAGATAGTAATGTCGTTTTCCATTGGTTTCACTCGGGGATCCACTGATTCTGTAGTCCAATGGAACAAGAAAACTGCTTCTGATTGAATCCACAAGAGTATTGGTGAGTATTGGTCAGTTGACTTGTATAAAATACACAAACTACACTTGTGTGAGTGCTTCTTGAGTGGATTCTGACTTCAAATCCAGATTCCAGAAGCGAAATTCTCTCCTCAGAATCACCAGAAGAGTATTTTTTGTGCCAATGGAACGGTTTCAGAAGTGATTTTTTCGATTCCGGACTCTCCCGGACGCTTCTTTTTGCCCAATGGAAAACGACATAAGAAATTTGAAGGGCTGTCAGTCACCAAAAAATTAACAGCTGATGTGAAATTTCTTGTCATAGGTATTTGACATTCGTTCGAATTTGTTTTGATTTCTTGCGTTCTATTAAAATGGTATCAACAGGTGGCAAAAAAAATATCTCCCCGAATATTCCATCGTATTGAAAATATTCTTTACCACTGCAATTTATGGAATTATTTATCTGTCATTTTTCATAGTTTACTACAAAAACGTTCCCTAACTTTTTCGTAAGTGTCTCTCTCTGTGAGAGAATTTATCCCCACCACTGCCATTTTAATTGTCTTTTCCATTCTTAATTTCTTACTACAAAAGTAAGGGAACAGACCTAATAAAAACAAAAATAGGAAGCCGAGCGCAATTGTGATAAAATTGGTAATACGGTAAGTAAAATATCAATTCCGATATTATTATGGTTTCTATAACATGTACCATTTCTTTTTAAATGTAGTTTGGAAATAATTATGCGACACGAAATTATTAGGTCTGTTCCTTTACTTTCTGGTTCAATTTTGGCAATATGTCACATTTATCTCATTGCGAGAGAATTCGCTCACCGAAATGAAATATAACCAAAAAGAAAAGGAACGCGTTGATCCACTAATTTGAAAAAATGTGAATTTTTCTAGGCGGTAATATTTAAATATCAGTAGAACAAGACACAAATCTATATTTAAGACCGAAATTTGAATTGCTCTTATTGCAAAAATTAAAAAGTTCAATTCTTTTGCGTCTTACATCTATTTTAATGCTATACAATGACAAACCATAAACGAAAACAAATGAAAAGTCAGTTACAAATAAGCATTTGAACGATTTGACATCCATCTGTCAGCAATAACCAACTAGCCCAGAGAAATTTCTTGGGCTAATATTTGCAGGTTTTTTATGGAGGGGAAATATTTTGTTCTCTCTTTTTGGCTCTGTTCTGCCCAACTTTTGCGTAAGGGAACGAAGTTTGACTAAATTTGGCTAATGTGTTCGAATGCATTATGGTAAGGGAACAGACCTATTTATGAAGGAAAGTCATATGTTTTTGATGCAAACAAGTCAAATGTCACTTTGCCGCTGCCGCTGCCGCTGCGCGAGCGTTCCTTCATCTGGGATATTTTGTGCTAGATGACTTGCGGGCAGTGGAACCCGGTCAATATCTGAGCAAGATTCACACCTACTTACACTAACACCAAAACATTGGTCTTTTGTCAAACTTTAAAGTGTGTGATTTTATTACTTACGTATTTAAAGACAAGTCTGTGAGGTTTCACGTGCCTTAAATTAAAGCAAGGACAACCAACCTGAAGTGCGCAGCTCGAGGCAGTTAGCAACACTCATTTCTCTTCTTCCTCTATAACTGCGTACCTACAAGCGTTTGCGCCTTTTAAATGTTTCAAAGTAGTAGGTATACCTATGATTATGAACCATGTGTCTTTTGCGACTTAGAAATTCGGTTATAAAGAGAGAACAATTGTCAAAGTATTATCAGTGCGACAGGTAGCTACCTACTAAGGTATATACACCTACACAGAAATCATTCTTGTTGTCAATGGTCGCAAAAAAATTTCAGGTATACGTTTATTAAATGTTCGTAGCTACCTTACGAGCAAAGTCTGTACTTAAAGGCTAGTCCTTCGATCAATGCACTTTCCCTTAACCCCTAAAACCAAGAAATCAATAAAAGTGAACCAGTTCTATTATTTGTGAACTAAGGCACTTCCTTGTTAGGTATAGTTATCCTTCCAGAAATTCGCATTTAATCCGTGGTAGGTATGCTCCTACTCCCTATAGCTGTGCATTATTCCCCTATACCACATGTTGTACCTACCTAGTACCTACATAGCATACACTTAACTTTGTATTCAGTTCCATATCAGCACCTTTGCCATAGCACACCTTGACTTAAAATACCTACCAACAGCAGGCGATCGATTCAAATTAACTTTTTTTTCATTCCACAATTATTACCTACCCAGCAAAATAAAAAAAATAAACAGGGTAAACTCACATCTACCACCAGCCACCACCGACAGCCGTTGGTGTGCTCGTACAGTTATCATTGAAATAACGCATAATAAACCACCTGCCACTGCCATCAGTTGGCGCTATTAACTCGATCATGTTTGCCCAACTAAAAACCCACCCTTTCCCCCGCAGTATTTACATTAATTACCAACGTGCCTTTGCACCCAATACGTCTCAAGTGAGGCACGTATTGGTTAATGGTAGCCCCCCACAAAAATGAATGTTGAGAACCAACTGCACTGATAGCAGATGGCAACTAATCACCATGCAGATTCACTGTCTATTCTCTAATCTTCGGCGAGTGCCACTGGTCTGGTTAAAGGCGAACTAATTCCTGATAATTTTTTATATATTGATATATTGAAGACGGCGTTTATTGTAGGCAGTTGTGCCCGAATGAAGATCACGCAGACTCCTCATCTTCTTTTTGAATGGAACCAGCACCAGGTGCAACAACCAGGTTATGCGACGAGAAGAAGTATAAAAAAAGGGAAAACATCTGCCGCCTGCTGTTTTTTTTTTTTCGTGCGAGGTTTACAACTGCTCAAAACAATCAGACACTCCAAAAATCGTTCTAGACAGCTGCGGAAAATGTATACAGTGGATTCCTGTTCTTACATCCTTTAATGAGAATTCGGGACATGTGAAAGTTTAAAGGTTATTGACCATTAGTTCATGTGTCTACTGACACATCTGCGTATCGGTTTTACATTCCTGCCTAAACCAATAATGCATTTCCCTTCCTGCCTATCGATTGGTGTCAAGTTACTTGCTTGAACGAAGCAAGTGCAGGTTGTTCCCACAGTGATTTCGTTTGACAAGGATCTGGGTTAGAGGGCGAGAAAAATACTGAAAATACTGTTTTCTGTAGCGCTGCATAATAACTGATCGAATTGACCCAAAAAGAAAAGAAAATCACATTAACACAACGAGAAGATTTCTACGTATAATTTCAGTGGAGTGCTGCAAGACTCCTGCGAGAAATGAATCCTTTTGCGACACTGTGTGGTGGCGAATTTGAGGTCGGATGAGTCATTTTTGTGTGTGCGGTATACACATTTATAATCAGCCTTGTATATTGATTTTTCCTAGAATAACCTATCGCATGGATATTCCTGTACTTTGCTGATAAAGAAATTCATTGAAACTCACCTGGAACTTAAACCTGGCCTGGATTAACCGGACAATATTCGGCCCACTGCGGGGTTCATAAATGTTTATAGTTTGATTCGTGTGGCAGCCACATATGATACAAGTCTTTTTGTGATATTCCGACGATGACTTTTCAGACATCCTTAACCGTCGTCAGTCGTTACACTCAAAACAAGAAGGAGACGTTTTCAATTGATTTACTGATAACACTGCACTATTTTCGACAAATCAACAAACTTTACCATGTCACTTTGCAAAACAATAATAAGGAAATAAAAATATTGTGCCAGTTATTTGTTGGCACCGCAAGAGGTATATAGGTACTTGCAAATGAAACACAACGCGAACACAGTTATATCGGACCGATACGGCGTTCCAGCACAACACCACACGTCCTATCTACAAAAAGGTTCAACTTGGAATGATTACAGTTGGCCGGCTCTCTGCTTTCAGTTTCGTCCTGTCTTGTTCGTGTTCCTGTATTGTGTCTTGTGTCTTGTCGTTGTCCTGTGTGCAAGGTTTATACGTTATACCCTCAATACCCTACCCACCGTAGAAAAACGGTGACGGTGAGTGCCGCTGCGGCTGCCGTGCTGAGCCGAGAGGCGACCTTCTCTTTGCGCTTTGTTTTGAAACCGCACATGTGCACAGTTTCACATGGAAGTTTGCTTCACATGCAGACTTAGGAGTATCTCCGTTCATTGGAAGCACATTTGTGTTTCTTTTGTTACAATCGAACCCGGATATTATCACACCAAACGGGCAAAAGAAAAATATGAATTTGAGCGTTTCGTGTTGCGACTATCCGATTACCCGATAGTTATAGTTGGTACGAATTCGAATATGAAACCACATATTCTAAGAAAACGTGCAGCTATTTGAAACACGAGAAACGTGCAGCAAGTTTTATCTCGTGGATAGGTAACACATACATATGTAGTAAGATAAGCTTTTGAGAAATAAAAGGCCTTGCAATAAAGTATAAAGTGAAATTGACGGCCAGAAGTAAAGAGTGTACCAAAATTTACGCAATAAGTATTTTCATATTGATTCGTAAGGATTGCAGTACCCAGTCGACTTCATAAATTGTATTGTATGGAATAGTTAATGAATTTCAATTCATTTTCTCCACACAAGCACTTGTCGTCATTTCTTTTTATGGCACGTTTTATGGCACATCTATTCAGCAAAGTAAAGTAGACGAATGTGCTGGTATATTTTTTTTTGTGACCCGACTTTTATGTCGTTTTCGATTTGGCTTTTCAGATTTTGATCTGAGATTTCAGATATTTGCTGCCAAATCGAACTCATCCAAATTATAATTGTTATTGTGTATGTGTGTATTGAGTTGGCCGGAAAACAAACATTTTTGTTTCACTTGCAATGCAAATCAATTTCAATTGCTTTTAACAGATTTATTATAACGCATTTCGAAATAAATATAAAAGCCTAAAAGGCAATTCTTCCAACGATGAACAGTTGATTGATTTTTTTGAACATAAAAAGCGATCTAGATCAAAATAAATATTTTTTTCTCAAAAAATTGATCATGTTTTTATAATTCTTTGGGATAATGATGACCAAATATTCATATGTTAATGAAAGTGCGACAAAGGCAAATAAATTCGTGACAAATGGCAAATCTAGCATTCTAAACATTCCTACTCAACACCAGCTAGTACAACTTACTAACTTCATTTGAATGGAACTAAATTTTGGGAGCAGACCAGGACCCCAACCAGCCATTTCCGGCAGCCATCTCCATGGCTAGCTGCTTGTTTTTAAAAATCCCCAGTCGGAATAAAAAGAGGCACCACTTAAAGTAAAGTAACCCTCTACAGCGGTGTCCCTTTGGCGGAGAGCTGGTCAAAATTGCAGTATGATATAATCTCTTTCCTAAGTCCGTACCATACCAATATCATTTCTTTGTGAAGTCTCTCTGTTCTGATCTTGGTCTCTCTCAGTTGCATTATTCCCATTCAACAAAACAAAATTCAAAACCTCTACACATGAAATCGACAGATGGTCTCGTGCGTTAAATGGCACCAAGCATAAGCAACAAAGGTGCGCGCAGACGTGTTGATACCGAAGGGTTTTGGGGTGTTTTTCCTTTTTTTTTCGTACGAACAACCAACAACCAACTGCTCACTTTCAGACACACAAAGTTGTTCCTCGATGAACTTGTTCGCCTGCCTGTTGGGATTGGGATTGATGGGGGCTAATTCGGAAGTAGGAACCACACATATTGCGTTATTAATTCGATTACACGCGCATGTCGTTAGGCATCAGAAGGCAGAATAACAAGAAAATGTTTTTGGTAAACCGCAGGCCGAAGGGGCGAAGGATGGATACCTATATGTATCTATATTTTGTTCCTTTAAGGAATTGAAACCCTAGCGGCTATAATTTAAACCCTACTAGACATACAAGTTTGACAGATCAGCGAAAAAATATACGTAAAAGAAGCTAAGCGAGATTAAATATTTAAATATTGTGGAAAATAAATAAATTTGTTAATTAAAAACATACAAATAAATTTCTAAATAGTTTAAGGTGTTGGAAAATAAAGAAAAAGTGTTGGATCGAACATGGTTAACCATGTACAAAAATTCCAAAAGAAGTTTAAAACTCGATTCCTTGTAAAAAAAAGTGGTCAATTATTCTTCGCATGGGAAAATCGTTTCCTAAGTTCTTTAAAATATGTAGTTTACATTTTAAAGAAGGCGTTATATTAAATCCAATTGCAAGAGTAGCATTTGCCTTCCTTCCAAAATTATAATATATGGGTATCGAGAAAGCCTGAGATAAATATCGGCTAGTTGGGCCAGCCATTAGTATTTGGGATAATGCTGCACAATAAATAGAATATTAACAACAGTTTAAAGAACTTTAAATAGTTAAAAAAGAGTCTAAACAAAAAAAAAAAAAATTGTTTACACGAAACCAACACAAACTTTTCTATCCACTTTTAAACGATTCAAACATAATTTATTGACCCGGGGGCTATTTTATTTTCCATAAACAATACTTGGATTTTAGACTGAAAAGGCGTTTATCGTCGGCTAAAGATGCAAACCTCGTAAATCCACTTTTTGCCATAAATTCGATTTTTGGAAATATATCAAGCAGGCATTGAAAGCTATGTCTCGATTCAAAAAAAATCGTTTTATTGTTGTATTAAATGGCAAGGAAAGACAAAAAAGAAAACATCTTAAATCCAAGTATGCTATTCTAAAACGGGAAAACCACGTAAATCCACAGCTTTAGTATAAAAAGTAGTTTGTGCACGAACAGTGAAAGTAAAAAGTCTTATTTATCTGTAAAAAATAGTTTTTATTTAAATTGTGGTGTTTAATTCAAAGAAGGTAAGTGAAATTACATAAAATATTTTAAATGTATCAAAGTAAACATAATATTCTTAGAGTAAAAGAGGTTTTTTATAAGCAAGTGGATATAGTTGGTTTTCTTTCTTAGGCGATATAATATCAAAAATGGATTTACGAGCTTTTCTTATTTGCTCTAATATAGCCATTATTTTGATTTGTTATGATTTTTTTAATGGCTTCAGTCCAGTGTTTTTAGCCTGTAACTATCACATCGACGTGAATTTGGCGATAGACAATTTGAGATCAGAAGAAAAAGTATTTCGTTACTGTTCACATTGCTTATCCTCAAGTCCATTAGTGACAGGCTTGAGTAGAGGAACCGGAAACGAGTTCATTTAAGGAAATTGAGGATGTTAATTTATATCATCATTAGTGGATCTCTTACTTCGATTTTTGTATTTGTTTCTTTTAAGAATATAAATAATAAATTCATTCACTGCTTTTAGATACCTATACCTATAGATAGTATGATGTCTCTTTCTTTTTTTAAAGTCTCTACTTTCTTTCAACTTTTTTGTAAGGAATAGTCATGTCACGTGGATTGAAAATGCTTAAGCTAGCCCTACAAAAACCAATTATATTATCAGAAGAACTTCCAAATAATATAATTGAAGATCAAAACAGAATTTATGAAGCAGAGACTTTTGACATCGATATGCCAGAAGATTCTCACGAAATAAAGTTGACCGAGTTTGTTCAAAATATTGAAAGTAATTCAATCTTAAGCATGCATGATGATGTTGATAGTTTGGTTAGCGTTGAACCCATTTCATCCGTTCCTTTTCAAAACTATTGATAACTCAGAAAACCTTCTTCAGATTGATCCTGAAACCCAAGAAACTGAGAATAGCGAAAGTTCGGATGCAATTCTTCCACCAAAGAGAAACAAAAAATATAAAGTAGATAAAAAAGAATGGTATGGTATCAAACAAAAGCTTGCAAGGGAAAAAGGACAGTCATACTTCGGGAAAAGAAAATCAGGTTCGGAGTGGGAATACAAGGTTGAAAAAAAACCCAAAAGTATTAAGAAAAGATGCAACTGCAAAGGAAAGAACACATCTTCGTTAAGATGCCAAGAGTTTAGTGATGACGAAAGAAAAAATATTTTTAATGAGTTTTGGAAAAAATCGTGGAATGAAAAAAAAGTTTACATTGAATGCACTACTAAAATAGAACAAATTAAAAGAAGACGGGTAGATGTCCAAGAATCAAGAAAGCGAAATAATGCAATTTATTATTTTCTACAATATAAAAATAAAACAAAACGTGTTTGTAAGGTGATGTACTTGAACACTTTAAGCGTTGGTGAATGGGCAGTAACCAACTGGAAAAAAAAGAGTTTGGAAACTCAAAATGTAATACTTAATTCATCAATAGATTCAACGTTAACTGCAGTAACTTCCGGTTCAAATAAACGTCAAATAAAAATAGATCTTAAAAGGGAATGCCTCAAAGATTTTTTACTGGCCCTACCAAAAATGGAATCTCACTACTGTAGATCGAATTCATCAAAACTATACTTCGAATCTGTGTGGCTGACAAAAACACAGTTATATGAGGAATATTCCAAAATTTGGTGCATACAAAATGGTAAGGACCCCCTCTCCATCACAGTTTTTAATGAAGTCTTCCATGAAATGAATTTGAGTCTTTTCCGCCCAAAAAAAGACGAATGCGAGGTTTGTGGTCTTGCTCTCCCCCAAATCAAATGTGTCTTCTTTGTACTACCGTCAAAAACTTATAGTTCACAACTTCACCATTTATGACTTGGCAACACATGAAGGTTTTTGTTTTTTATGGCACGAAGCTGAAGGTGGAGTAAGCGCTGATGAGTTTTCATCTATTTTGTGCAATTTTCTTGTTGAGAGAATTATACCAACCCACGTTGGTAAAGACATTATCTTTTACAGTGATGGATGCGCTTCTCAAAACAGAAACAGCATCCTGGCAAGTGCACTGCTTAACCTAACAGTTTTACACAAAGTTAAACTTTTTCAAAAAATACTGGTGAAAGGACACACCCAGATGGAAGTTGATTCAATGCACTCGACAATAGAAAAAAAACTACGGAACCGAAACATAAACGTTCCAGCAGATTACGTTGACGTCTGCGAAAAGGCTCGTACCAATCCCTTTCCCTACACCGTGAATTATTTGAAATTTGATTATTTTAAAAAGTACTCTTCACTTAAAATTGTAACATCAATAAGACCAGGAAAGAAAGTTGGTGATCCCACTGTGAATCAAATCCATGCTTTAAAGTACAACGAAGAAGGATTCATTGAATACAAATTGAATTTTTCTGATCCTTGGAAAATATTGCCGCAACGAGCTAAACCTTTTATTCCGATTGAACTTGACAACATTCCGAAATTATTTGAAACTCAACCTAAAATATCCGAAGATAAATTCAAACATCTTCAAGAGCTTAAGAAATCTCTCAAGCAAGATTATCATTCTTTTTATGACTCTCTACCACATTAAAGGTTAATAGTTTTATATTTTCTTACTTGACATGAAAAAATAACCTTTACATTCTTTCTTCCAGTCCTTCCAAGAACAGATCATTATTCAAAAAATGATTACTAATTACTTTTTTATTTACTGCTGTGTTTTATTTTTTTAACTTTAATTATTCTTCTTTTAATAATGTACAATTTAACTGCAAATTCTTATTTCATCTAATATAGGTATTTAACTTCTTTTTCTTATTTCTTGTACTTATCTGACCTAATTTTATGTACCTATTATAAAACTAAATAATAGCTTTAAAATAATTTAAAGTAATTTCCTAAAATAATAAACTTAATTAAAGTAACTAACTTTTATTGAAAGAAAACCTCCTAAATCCTTCATAACTTTAGATTTTTGAGGAAGAAAAGCTCGTAAGTACTAAAAGAATGGTAAGTAGTCAATATTTCAAAGTTTTGTTATTATAGGTCCAAAGAACGCAAAAACATAATCAAATGGTACAAAAAACAATATTAGAAATGTATAATGTATACAATTGGTAGTTAATTGAACATTAGAAATCACTGTCCTGTACAATTTGCAAAAATGGATTTACGAGGTTTGCATCCTTAGCCGACGTTATATCATTTATATTTATATTTTTTTAATTTTTTTTTTATCTATTTTGGAGCTGTTTTAAAAAAAATACAGTTTGGGTGCCCAAGAGGTCAAGACTAACGCTGACAATTTTAAAATCGGTGCTCAAACGTCAGAATGACTTGGCAGCGCTGCGACAGCCAGTGTGACCATGCGCTTGACAGGCGATAAGAAGTACCTAGTGAAACATTTAGGACAAGTGTTTGCGTCATAATGACGTCGGCATGTAAAAATTTGAAAAGAAAAATGAAACATGTAATGTTAGCTTTACACTTTCTTTTAGGAAAAACAATCAGATTTGATGTAAGTAGTTACAAGTATGTGCCTTTTCGTTTCTAACCGTTTTGTGGTGTTGATATTACTCATCTCTGTCATTTAATGCTATTTAATGCAAACAAAAAGATGCATTCGTATACCAGTAGAAGTAGCTGAATTCCGATTAAAAACCTGTTTTGTTAGTCGGCCGAGTTTCGATCTCGGCAAAAGCAAAGTAAGGTAGGAGTTTTCGAAGTGTCAAGTATTGGGTAGTTGTTGTAATTGCGTGCTGAAAATTCGACTTTACTTTGTTTTGCTGAGATCGAAGCTCAAACAAACATTATTATTGTGTATTCCCTATTCCCTAAAAGTCTTCTTTTCAATCATTCCAAAAAAGAAAATTGTTTTGAAAAAAGTTTGTGGTTAGGATAGGAAGGTACCGTCCATCACACAACTACTAAAACGTCTTTGTTCTATATTCGTTCGAATGGCTTTACCAAAACGCCTGAGATGATGCAACAAACATTAAGTGTTTTGCCATATAATTTTATACCCAACTGTACCGTAGCACACTTTCGTATATCAGTTCAAGTGGGTATAAGAAATAAAGGGACACGGGGTTTCCAGTTTCAACATGCGTTTCTTGTAAGCGATTTGATTTAACAG
This sequence comes from Cheilosia vernalis, assembly GCA_949126925.1. Classification (NCBI taxonomy): domain Eukaryota; kingdom Metazoa; phylum Arthropoda; class Insecta; order Diptera; family Syrphidae; genus Cheilosia; species Cheilosia vernalis. The sequence goes on along the minus strand of OX421362.1, from coordinate 55,777,329 downwards.
TTTAATATGAAAGCTGAAAGAAGTGGAATTCATACTCATATTAGTTATAACTAGTGTTCTCCCAGTTGTAGAATTTCCACCATTGTAGCTTATACCCACACGACATATTGAAAAACATATTACATACACCATGACTGCACAATCTCCCAACAAAAAACAATCAAGCGAATATGTTGTATTTAAGCCAGTGAAACTGGCTCTGAACTATGTATTTGCCTTCGCCTATTTATATGCATGTATATAAGTTTTGAAAGGGTCACAATAAAGGGAAGTTTTGAATTCAATTTATGCACCTACTTACGTCGCCTTATTCAATGGTCGACATCAACAGCAAACTTCCCTCATTTTGCATCTAGTACTTCCACCACATATATTCAATGACACCACCACTTTTAACAGTTTGAAAGACGATGGCATATGGGAAATTTTAGCTAAAATTACAAACACAAAAGAAATACCTACAACTAGAAATGTTTTTACTTTTATGTTTCAACTAATTGTTTCAAAAATTACTGATTTCAGTTGTTTACAATGATAAAAGTGTATCAATCATCATCGTAAACAAACGTTACCTGATTCATTTCATTGATTTTTCATTGTTCTCGATTCTTTGATTTTTCCAAGTGGAACTTCCGTTTTGAGTTCCCCTTTTCGTTTATACTTGGCTGAAAGTTAATCATGGCATTGTAATCAACATAAGCAGTTGTTTTGATATAGTAAACGATCAAGATAAGCTCTTAAGGACTTTTAGCGTTGTTGGCTGCATTACAAAAGGACTTAAGTGGCGCGTTTCTGGTATACGTCAAGACCGGAAGTTTGTTGACTTTGGCTGCGTGGTACTTTAGGAAAGGTGGGAGATCATTCATAAGCATAATGTACATTTCTTAGGTACCTACATTGGAAATTAACCTGGACAAGTATATCTACTTTTGTTATGCCGATGAAACTGACATTCCGCGAGAGGTTCAATAATTAAGAACTTATTATTATTTACTAACGTTTGAAAGTATGTTTGAAAGCAAGCGGCGTCATATGGCTGAATTTATATTTGCTGAACAGTTTTCGCTTCAGTTAACAATTCCGATTATTTGCAGTGACATTACCGACCAACCTAGTTTTTATGCGTTCGGCGTTCAGGGGAAGTCTAGTCCAGGCCAATCTATTCGTCGTGTGATAATTAGATTATTGAACGTGCTACGTGTTGGAGATTGGGCGCAACAGATGCATTCTCGCAACTACTGTTTGGGTCTTGAAATTTTATTCTTAGCACGAACGAAGACTGCGTATTATTTAACGATTTTGTGTAGGTACATATGCCACAAATTTGATGCAACTCCTGTGTAACCGCGGTTGATGATGATGACTATGCACTGATATACTTTGTCTATAAAACTGTTATCTGGGAGGGTAAATTTTTGTTGGGGCTTTCTTATACTATAACTAAAACTGAAATAGAAAGTTTGATGGCAACAGTAGTCAGCCCTCTAACTTATTTTTTTCGTTTGATTGGTCCTTAAAAATCCATTCTTCAACTATTGAATCAAGTATTTAGTTCTTCTCAATTTATGAAGTCTGTAGATTGGAAAATACTAAGCACGTGATATATATAGGTACCTATAGTATATATGTATACTAAGTAGGTATAAGATCTACCTAATGCAAACTATTTACAAAATAAGTGAAGAGCGTATGATTTGGGAGTATAGTCAGCCCCCTCAGCTCCAGCAGTCGGCCATGTAAGTATCCAGTAGTCGGGCCCAATTTAAACATACATATTTTCATAAGTAGGGGGCTGACAGCTGGAGAACGTTTAAGGGAACCTCGTCATTCATATATGTCAGTCCCCATTTCTCTAGTAAGTGTACAAGGGACTATACCAAAAAAAAAACAAATTTTTGAGAGAATCAAGGCAGATTGATTTTTTTTTATTAATTTTGCATAGGTAGATACTCACTTTTGGAAAAAAAAAAATTAAAGTAGTCGTCAGTTTACAGCAGGAGGCGCTGAGCCTAGGATAATCATAAAAATAATGTCACATAACGTCAGCCCCTCTCTTAGTTACATATTTAACTGATTTAGCTGAACTTATAGACGCCATCATCCTAATGTTGACCTATTATAAGGAGGTTGTCAAATAGGTATTATTTGCTGTGTTCGGTGTTCCAGCTAGCCCTGGAAAACCAATCTCAGCTTTGAGTAATACAACTGTTGATGAAATTTCGAAATTCGGATTTAAAAGCAATTTAACAGATCACTGGTAGTTGAATAAATAAGTATACCTATGTAAGAATTAAATAAATATAGTTATACCTACGTTAGTAAGCAAATAAGTGATTAAGTCGGTAAATAAGAAAGAAATTAATACCATGTTCCCACCAACGTGATTTAGCTCATATAATTTATAAATCACGAAAGGCGTCTCCACCGAATTTTACGTGATTTAGTTTGACATCCAGCAGAAAGAATTCGTCCACTTCGGAGAGGGTAGTTTTTTTTCCGTTGTTTTTCTTTTGTTATCACACCTCTGCCAAAAATATGATTGTTGTACTTAATAAAAATACCAAAATACACCGAAACACGAAGAAAATTTAATTTGGGATAATATTTTTGACATCTGTGTTGTTTTTTTTTGTTTGTTGAATAACATTGAATTGAATTGAAAGCGCTGCAGGTATGTTCGATTTTATTTTGTGTGGATTTGCGATGACAGATACGTAATTAAAAATTAAACACGTCTAAATCACGAAATTAGTAATCACGAAAATGTATGGTAAATCACGTAATTTATGAGATGATTTTGCTAAATCAAGTGGATTTAGCTAAATCATGTTGGTGGGAATATGGTACAAGTCACTAAAGCATTGCTGTAGTGAAATATATACCTATACATTTTGAGAGACGTTCGAATCAGACCACTATTGACGGGTCTCTTTTCGTCTCTCTGCCACTATAAATCTTAGCCAGATAGACTCTCTGGATTTCTCCAGAGTTCTTCCCTGGGTTCGATTCCTATAGTGTTAACGCTAGCATCTGTTTATGTGAGATCTGTTTCTTCGACTGGGTCTCCACCCAGTGATGCCCTAATATCCTCATTCTTCTGCCAGCCAATGCCGGACATTGACACAGTATAGTGTAGTGAAATAAAAATCGGGTCAATTTAAATAAAATTAAATAGAACATATAGGTACATTGGTTGACATTAAAGTAGGTACATGCCTACCTTTACTGATACAGAGAGTTTCTTCTAAACATCCTATACCTATATAGAACTTCCCGCGATGCATACAATGTTTTTATTAATCTCAACAACAACTTGCCTATTATTTTTGTTAAAAAAAAAAGCCCTTAGGATTTGTTATTGTTATTCTTATCCGAAAACGCAAGACACATTTGACGCAACAAATGCTTTCTCACGATTTATACCGGAGTCTCAACCACCCCCCACGGATGAGAATTATTGCAAAAGTCGATAGCACAACATCACCCTAAACCATGCGGTTATACAAAAAAAAAAAAAAAACGACTGACTTTATAATTACTTTACCTTTCCTGGTTCGCCGGGAGCATCCCCACTGCGTTTCACTCAGCATGCCTATACAGAACCCCTACGACTGAGAACTGGATAATTTCGAGTGCAGAAGCTTTCCTTCCCATACGCGGGGCGTCCGCCGTCACCCTATTGGGAATTGGTGACAAGCACACCCCTTGCTTGGATAACTTATATGGGTATATGTTATGAAACGTTTTTAACATATGTACTTCGGCTAGGTGCAAACACAATAGACCCAGCCCCTTGGGAGTTCGCGTAAATCCATGGCACATAGTTTTCTTTCAAGGGTTGTTTTGATTCGGCACCCTTCTCTCTTCCGAGAAGGTCCTTTGACTTCAATTTGAACGAATTTCACCCGTCGGAACAGATTGTTGTTGAATACGGTACTCTTCGAGTGCTCTTTGCCAGCTTTTTAAGTTAAGAGAGAGCGAGGGTACAAAACACACAAATAACAAGAGCGTAGAGAAACAATTTGCTCGTGGTTCAAAATAGAAAACATTCGGTTGAAGATGGTGAAAGGATAAGCACGTTGTCGGAAACGCTTTCTATTCTCAAATCGTTTCGAAGAATACAGTTTTCAGATCGGTACCGCCTGTGCACACGCAAAAACAAAACAAAAAAGAAACATTTTTACAGTGTTACAGTGAAGTGATTTTAATTTGAATATATCTGTCAAGTGTCCAGTGCGTCAAGTGGTGCAGTCAAAATTTCCAATAAAACAATGTCCCGCAGAAAACAGGCAAAGCCACGAGCATTCCTAAAAGGTAAATTTGTCACTGATGAAGGGCAAAATTACGGCAGCGGTGCTGGCCATACATATTTAATCCAATTTCAAATTGTACGTACACCACATGCCCTTCGGAGCTTCTCTATCCGTACCGCCCCCTCCCTTGTGGCTATAACTTTGTACATATACATTTACTCAGCTATCGGTAGTACAGTGTGCTCCGGCAACTATTACATTGAAACCGTTTTTCCCTGAAACATAGAAAACCCATCGTTGGTATTTCTCGTGGGAATTGACAATCCCGTGGGAGTTGCCTCTGAGGATTACTTCGTTTGGTTGCTTGGCTGCCCCAACAACACATTGCTCCAATGTTGTGCTGTTGTTAGCTTTCTATACCCAGTTGCCGTATGTACACAACACAACGTCAATAACGTTGTCCCCGGTGCTACCAGCTACCACCTACACAGCAACGCACGTATAGTATCTGTCTATCCTGTTGACTGTATATGTATGCAAATACTAATGGCACTTGGAGTTTGCTGCTTCGACGATGGCAATTCGTTTGGGAAATCCTTTCTAATTTTTTTATTAATCTTTTTTTTTTTTTGTCGTATCTTTTACTGTGCGAACCTAGACTAAGGTGCAATAGAGTGTGTCAGCTAAGTGCACATACACTCTCGCAGTCATAATTGATCAGATAATCCTTTAATATTTCGATTAATATCCGGAACATATTGTGTGAGCTAGATGCAAGGTCTTTGGGAGCGGACGCCACCGCATCTATCGGATATTTATGGTCTTGTTACTAACTATACCGTTGAGGTCGTTTTCATTATTTTCGTGCGGCCAGGGAGTATTTCTTTGCCACCACTATACATACCTAGACGGTGTGATGTATAAGCAGCGAGTTTCGGAAAATAATATATCGCTCATGGAACCCTGTATTATCATCTCCTCTTGAACGGAAGGATGGCGCCGCCACCTTCAAACATTCTGAAGAGCTGACTGAGTGCGAAATGCACCCGGGGGGGCTTTAAACAAAAATGAAAATCGCTTGCATACATATGGGCGCTTATAAACTGACTGTGTTACCCCTCCTCGCACGATTCACACGTATAGTACCAACAGGACATCGAGAGTTCCGTTCCAACGAAACTTATTTTTGTTCTCGCTTCTCTGGATGGCTGGCGGACGAGGACGAAAACAAGTGGCAGGGGTGCATACGACTACTATATGGGGGGAAAGTGGTTGTCCTTTTTATGGCATTTGTGTTCGCCCTTTCTCGGCTTGTTCTCCCGTAAAGCATTTTTATGCGATTTGTATAGCCCCCTCCGTATGGTGAAGCTGAAGCTGAAGTCGTCTTCGCATCACACTGTGCGGTCGGTCTTGCCTTCAAATGTGGCATTGGGGGGGCAGCCGGCCAGTCCGCTGTTGTTGTTCTTTTTTGGGGGTGATACCAAAAGGATAACGATTTTAAATCCTCCAGGTGTGATTTTAATGTGTCCTTACGTTTCGTATGTATGAGTTGTTTTTTTTTTTTTGTCCTTTGTTCTTGTTGTTGGTTAGATGGATGCGGTTTGTTACAACTATACCCAACGCTAAAGCGGAACCTTCTATTCCATTATGACGACGGTGTCGCGTTTTGATGATAACTGCATATGAAATATTCAATTTAATTGGAATTTCAGGGCTGCTGTTATGACACGCTTGCGAATAAAATAGCAGCTTGTTGCAAAATATTTAAACAAGAGTTTGGCCTATAGTTACATTCTCCGTCCTTTGGTTACTCAAATCGCAATCATTCGAACGACAGAACGACAGTGTGTAGTACATGTATAGATGTGCGATATATTTATTTGTGGGCACTCGTACACATGGCTTGGGTCATTGATTTTATTTGCACCTTGGGTCTATTTAGATGTTTTCGAATGGCTTTCTAGACAATACCTGGAAACAAGAGTATTTGCAAAAGGAATTTGAAAGATACCAGCTGATGGTGTTCCTATTCATGGGCAGACACTTAAACTCAATTGTGGGACACGGTTGTAAAAATCTTACCAATTTTTTGAATGAACACTTTTTACTTTTGGTAGGTACAAAATTCGACCTCTCTAATGCTAGAAACAAATTACTTGTTAGAAGTATTTAGTTTGCTGCAACTACTGCAATTTCTAACTTGTGATGCGTAGAGTACCTAGATATTTTTGTGAAGGAAACTACAGTTAAAGGGAACCACGGACCACCTCAGATATTTAGACAGATGTAAAAATACTTACTGACTTTTGTAGTATGTGATGGGGTCTTTCTAGTCAGCCCGGCCTTTAGCTAAATTAATGGAGTTTCGCATTCAAATTATAGTTGAGGTCGCCTTTCATTGTGTACATCACAAAAGCAAAGTTCTTCCATCGTCTGTCAGTTTAGTTTTGATTGAAAGACTTTCGGGCCGGAACGCTGTTGTCAATTCGCTCTATTGAAGTCTTTTATAGATAGTGAATGTTCAGAAGCAAATATCACACAAAGAACTTTACGCTTAAAATTACCAAGTAATCCATTCTTGTGTGTCATACTGTAGCAGCATTAATTACAGTCTGGTATAGAGTTTGCCAGTAGTTTTTCGGGAGACAGCCACAAAATTGCCTTTTTGATCAAAGAAAATAACTGCTGGCAAGAGCTATTATTTGTTTGACATCTGAACGTCATTTTCAGGTGCGATTTGTGATAGACGAACAGAGTGCTGCTCGTTTGTACTCCTGCCACTTCCTTCTCAATACTCCTGAAGCAGTGACAGCCCGATCAGTGTTGTCAGATTGGGCGCTTTGTCGTATTTTGGGCTTTTCTTTTCTTTTTACTTAAAAGACGATAGATATTGGGCTAGATTTTTTTAAGGTTTGGGCGCTTAAAGCGAACTAAATTCTGGCAACCCTGAGCCCCATGAATTTTTTCCTCATTATGTCGTTGTCGACTTTTCGTGATAGTGATACGTATTGATACGTATATACGTTGATATCACCGTCAGATCACGAAATAGTTTATATACTTACACAATTTCTTTCCATAGTTTTACGATGGTAATGTTGTCCCCTTTCGGCGGGGGTCAAACAGAGTAGGTATATGTCTTAGAATTTTTTGGTTATGGCCAATAGAACGATGCAACCACTCCTTCATTGCCCTTGAATTGGGCTTTCATTTCTTTACTTCTATCTAACGAGGCGTTAGTCATGGATAACAAAGCCTCTAGGGGGGGACAAGCAATTATAATTATATAAACTAGAAAAAACGGTCAACATGGGACACAAAATAAATGCGGGTATAACTGGCGTTGTTTCAATGCGTTCGCTATTAATGTCCAAACTCAAATATTGATCGCGCTGTTCATATTTTTCAATAGCCCTTGAGCACTCGCATCAATTTACTTCATTGGTTTACATTGCCTTCCTCAACAGCAATGCTGTTATTAGCTGTCTGAGCTGCGATTCTTACTTATCGGTTAATTTTTGTCGTGCAGAGCACGATAGGTGCAACACAAGTTGTGAGCAGTGTTGCCATATGACCGATTTTTATTTTTGTAAATTCTGACAAAATATCCAGTCAAAAGTTAAAATAAGAATTCCGGTCAAAAATGGAATAATAGAAATATTTTTTTTACTAAAATTATAATTTTAAATCTTTAATAAAATAAATTTCACAACACAAACGAAATATATTGACAAAAAACAAACATCAAAGAAACAATTTGCTCACTCAATTTCAAGAGAAGTATACCTGACCGGTTTTCGTACAAAAAGTTTAAGAAATGTCATTTTGAGATCCTTTAATTTAGTGTAATAAAGTGTAATAAAGCCAGCTTTCAACAGTTGGTCTGTTGTATTATGTATGGCCAAGTTTCATTTTAGTTATAGAAATCTAGGCGTCTTTATTTCCAGTTATAAGGGTTTTCCAATAAGAGGTGTTATTGTGAATGACCCGCTATTTCGGTAGCTGTCACTTTTGAAGCTTTTATTCTTTGACATTTGAAAGTAGAAATTACGCCATTACTAAAAATGGAAGCCGACCGATCATCGACAACGTCGGGGTCTTTGCTGATTGGGTCCTTGAAATGCATGGAAATGATCCGGAATTCCATCGAAAAATTATCTTGACTTATGAGGCCCATTTCGACCTCGGTGGCTACGTCAACAAGCAAAATTTGTCGCATCTAGGGCACGGAAAACCCAAGAGTTATTGTTGGCAAGCCTCTCCATCCTCAACGTGTGACTGTTTAGTGCGGTTTATATGGGCCGGCGGGGTCATTGGACATTACTTTTTCGAAAATGAGGTTGGATCAACAGTTTTTAGGAGAGACATGTACGGTTATTTATTTATTTTATTTGTCATCTTGCCCAGTTTCTGATTGTAGTATGAATATGTTACTCGATCAGTCAGGACTCAGCTGTATGAAGTGGGCGATTATTTCAAGCAGGCAGCCTGCCACTGAACCCCTGGTAGCCTGCCATAAAACATATGTTAAGGTAGTCCCATACTTTCTATGGCTTCACAGTGAAGGAAGGCTACAGAGCTTCCTTTGGGTTATAAGAAAACGACCGAATAAATTCCCTTTGAAATAATTAGTGAGTTTCCAGCTCCAGTGTCTGTGGTTATTAAATTTACAGAAATGTTGGGTTCTTTCTTTTTTCGGTAATGTAGGACAGTTGTTGCGTTTAGTAGAATGAGATACGCCTTTTCGAAATTTTGGTCGGCATTTCCATTGAGCAGGGATTCAACTGAGCTTTAACTGGAGTAAGGCCACCGAATGTAAGCAACAGCTTCCAGACATCGCCCCGTATGCCAAGTGATGAATTGAACCTCTTAAAGTCACTTTCAGTTAAAAGTCAAAAGTAGCTCTTTCAGGTTGTGGTGACCCTTCTTTCTTTTGATACAAACAAACTTGTGTCTCGCTCTTCAACTATACCTACATCCCTATTGTTTGTTCTGCTTTCAGCGGGCGACGATGACAGTCCCATCGACATCCACGAGGAACCCGGCGTATTTGCAATCGATCCAAAGGAGGAGGTAATGTCCGATATTGAAAGTGACGCCGACGGAGATGAACACTGTGGTAAGTCTATCAGATATTATCACATCCTATATACACGCACCTACTGTTCAAAGTTCTTCAAAACTAACTCCCAATAGATCGATGGTGGGTAGGGTAATGACATAAATTTGGGCCTCACATTTTTCCATCGATATAAAGTGAGATATGAGTACAAATCGACCATAAGGAAAACACCAACATCAAATTATGGAAATCGGAGAGGGAACTTTGAGGCACACTACCTACATGCGTGTGCTTCAACACGTAATACACTGAATGTCTCCATGCAGTGGGTATGGGGCATGGCGCATGGGGCTTGGGGTATCCTTTCGCAAGAGCCACAGCAGACACAAACACTCAGGGCAGCCAATAAGTTGAACATAGATACAAACGTACGTATAATGGCATTTACTATGGGGCGCCGTATGCCCCAAATAAAGTTTGATGTGTCCATGTAGTCCCATACTCATACATTACACGAAATATTCCAGTGTGCGATGATTATGGCACATGGGTGTACAGTTCTCGGTGCCGTTTTCATGTACAGAGGTCCCAAGGGAAATCCACGATCCGAACATCATCATCAACAACAGTAGCAACAGCGGCAGCAGCAGCAGTAGCAGTAGCAGTGGCAGTACCAGTAGCTGAAGCTGCCTCTCTGGAAGCCATAGTATGTGGGATAATATACCTTTAGCGTCACCATGGTGTTCGAGTGGCAGCGGCAACGACGACGGCGGCGTCAGATGCTCCCTTTGAGTCGTGTAGGAGTTTGGGTGTCTATAGGAGATTCATATAACATAAAGCAACTTCGAAGGAAGGGTGTATGCGAGCTTCGGGTATACGGTAAACCGGGTGTACACTTGTTCTCCCATAATATATGGGTCTCTCTAGCGTACTGTATAACGTTCTGATGGGAAATGAGGCCGTGATAAGTTTGGGGATCCCGAAATTGTCTTTTCCCTTCGCTCGTATAGCTGTAGCATGCAATGAACATATACATTTTTGCTTGTCGTCCTGGGAGCATCACTGGGAAAAGAGAATTATAACGTATGGTCGTATCCTTACCCCGCGTGTGTATCTGTATAGAGGTACTTGAGCGCGCATTGTTGTCCTTAAAATCTGTGAACTGTCTTTCTTGTGTGTGTAAAGTTCACATCAAAAGTTTTTCTTTTTCCGCGAGACGTGTTCTTTGTGAAGTTGCGGCTCCGTCAACGAATAAAACATCCTAATTGTGTGGTTCAGTGGGTAGTTTGTTGAACTGTACTGGGCTGTATGGGTGCCGGTTACAATCCTTGGAAGAATAACCTATAACCACCAGTCGTTCTTTTTGGACTAAAAATTTCGAATTTCTGTGACAAGATGGGTCCTAATGGACCTGTTGCGATCAATGTTTATTAATTTATTTTTTAACTTAAAATATTCGATGGCATGCGGGCCTAGGGCCAAGGCCAAGCTTCTAAAAAGCTTAAAGGGGTTAATATAAATCTATTTACGCACAACCATTGACACTAGCCTTTTGTCTGCGACTTAATTGCTTACTGCAAAGGTAAATCGGTGGAAATGGCTCTGCATATAGGTAACATTCGTCGAGGTTTGCATTCACCAGAAGCAGCTTAAGCCCCATTTAGAGGATCATTTCAGTTTCAGTTTCAGTTGACCTATCAGTTAAGCTTTTAGTTAAACTGATGTCTAAATGCAAAAATTGAAGCGTAGAACTGAAACTGAAACTGATGGAATTCCCATAAGTTATCATTTGAGCTATCAGTTATACTGATGTGTAAATACGTTTCAGTTCCGTTGTCATTGCAATTGCAGTTGGCGGTGAACTAACGCCGTGATATTTTTTTTTTCCAATATGCCCTTTTAAGAATGTGCATGCCAAATTTTCCGTATCTTATAATATAAATAGGCGAAGGGAAAAATTTAAAAACCACATTTTTTTTTGGAAAGATTGTGCAATGCTGCCTGCAACTTGTTTTTAAATATGTTTTGTATAAGCCAAGTTAACATATTGGTGGAATCTCTACCACTAGGCGAACTCTAGTTCAAAATTAATTGCATATTCAATAATTAGTACTAGTATCGTTTGTGGTCGACAATCGACCATACATTTTATAAGTATTTATACTAAAAAACGTAATACAATTATTTTCGTTATTTATATTTTTTTTATAAACGAAAAGAGCGACATACAGATATCGACAAAAATACGTGTATGAGCTGCTTCATCGGAAACAGGCTCTAATCTAAGATGATTTATATTTGAATAGGTACGTTTCTATGGTAATATGGTGGCGACAAATTGAATGTCACCAAAATCCTTTCAATTACTCTGTTTTGTGTGGGGAAATCTGAAAATCCTTCTTTATTTTTCTTTTGAGATCGAAGCTCAAAAAAAAAAACACGGCTATTAATAAATGACAAATTTGTAAACGTTTATTGCTATTGCAATTAGTCTTTCATCGCTCATTTCGCAATGTATTTCTTCTGCCTCTCGATTAAAATGAAAGCTCAACTGATTACCGCACTGATGTCTAAATGCACTGCACACATCAGTTTAACTGAAAGCTTAACTAATAGCTCAACTGAAACTGAAATGATCGTCTAAATGGGGCTTTACACTTGTTTCAGTCCTAGACATAAACGGTGCTTGGCTTTTAAAAACGTCGACTCAAATCCTCTGGAACTTGCTGCTCAATGAACTGCTGACATGCTTGTAATCGGAGAGCTGCAAGGTGATTATGCGAATAACTTTGTAACTGCTGTGTCGAAAAAGCACCCACACCTATGTCATATACCTATTTAAAAGAAACTTTATACAAGACGGTCTTTACAAGCTGAAAATTTCGGCGAAACCTTGGGGATTGGGCATATATGTATAATGTATATGTATATTGTATACCTACAAAACTGAACTTTGTCTCTTTGTCAGCTGATCCGAAACGAAATTTTCCGGTGGTCTTTAAATGGACAGTGAAACATCTGCGAAAAGACAACGGAAAATAATTTGTGGAGAGTTCCATCAGCTGCTAAACAAGTAGTAGTGTTACCTGCACTGGCTCTTTATCTCTTTGGAAAGGTACTAGAACTTTTCACAGACTCCTTAAAATCGACATTTGGGAATTATCCTAATTTAAGCTATTTAATTTAAAGTTTGACGAGTTTAAGGCCCCTTAAGTATTTATAAAAAAAAAATGCATACGTCAATTGCGAACGTACTCTTTTCGTATAAGACTCCAATGACATATAGCCATATGTAAAACGAATCCGTAAACAATTTCTTTTGCTTAATTAAATCTTGTACTTCAAATGTTGATTATTAGTTTATCAAAAAAAAAAAAAATAGCAAATCATCTTAAAATTTTCTAGAAAACGAATTTAAAAAAATGTTTGTACGAAAAACTTTTTCCGCGCAACTTCTCAGTTAATTCCACAAAAAGGAAAACAAATCATTTCACTGAAATATTTAGTTTCTTTACTGTTCCATCTGTCAGGAATTCTTTTTCTGATGGAATCAAATCAGTGGTAGTTGATTTGTTTTAATTATTTTCATAGGGAGTTTTTTTTCTGACAGAATTATTGCTATGACCGTGTATTTTTAATTTATCATTGTCGTCTTTAAAAACAATTTAATAAGAATAAGTGCCAATGTATTCCAACAAAAATAAAATGTGCATTTTTGATCTACATATTTGAGTTTAGGTATTTTTGGCGCCTAAATTTTCCAATTATTCTCCATACCTCTTATAAAGGCTACTGCAGATGTCAAATTTTCGCAAGCAAATAATGCCCCCGACAATTAACGTGTGCGAAAAGAGAGAGGAGAATTGTACCAAGCAATCTACTACAATTATCCACTTTGCCGCCATTATTTCGCAGCAGCTGCGTAGGTACTGCAAAACGAAAAGGAGAGCAAAATTGTTCGCTCATGATTCGTTGTGTCACTTTTGTATTTGTGTTTCATGATCAGCTGCGTAGTGCATACAGCGTCTTGCGTCTTATTTTGGGCAGAAAATTAAGCTAAGAGCCTAGCATACAAGAAAGAGTTAAAAAAAGCCGCTGTTGCACTTTTTCTAGCAAGTCGTATAGTAAAAAATTGGGCCAACAACTTCTTATCGGACACTTGTTATACGTCTCGGCCATACGACTTTTACTAACTTTAGGTGGTGCTACAGTCCGGAGTAAACCTGCTCCTAATACCATAACAATAATAAATGTACTTATCTAAACGATGTATAAGTACATTCAATGTCTCTTTCGTGTGCGGAGTGACTCACTAGTTAATGTGCTAGATTATACTGAGCGAAGGCTCTCAGGTCCGATCCCCGTAAATTAAAATTAAATTTAAATTAGATCTAAAGGTTTTTTTTTTTTTTTCACAGCGCCACCTATGGCCAAAATCTGACAAACATTAGGCCTTTTTTTATTATGGTCTCGTGATCCACTTAGATCATTGATTTCGACGGTTTACATCAACAGTCGGTTGGATCTCGTAAATAAAAAAAACACCTATTATAGAGTAAAACTAGTGTGCAAAAGCTTGGCAACTCTCCTATCAGACTCGAAATAAGACTGTACGTTCTTTTGTATGAAAAAAAAAAAACGATAAAACGAAAGGAAGGCTTGTGAAATTTTAGGCCTAGATTTATGAGTCATGTTTGACGGACCGGACCTTATAATTGTCTAAATCTGGTAACTTTTTGGTGACATCCACTTCAATCTATAACGTAACCCAACTAGCACTTATTCAGAAACAAGACGAACAACCTAAGACGTCAGACACTATGTCGATGAATGCCTTAGCTCTACCGTCTCTTCTAACTTAAGGTGTATAAGCCCGAGTGTCCACCGCATTAAAAATCTGTTCATGTAGCACAAAAGTATTCGAAAAAACAGTAATTGAATTTTTTCCATGAATGATGGTAGTTTTTAACCTATAAGGCAATGGAAACTCATCAAAATTGGATCTTGTAGCCTGTAGAAGAGCATGCTGAGGGTCTTTTTCCAAATTTGTCTGTGGCATGTGTTGGGCGCACCTCATTAAGTTTTCAATAAGGGCAAAAATACACAATTTTGATTTACTAAAAAATGCCTGATTTTGTGTTGCGTAGATATCGTTTGCGTGAAAAATATTTAACATAACTTAGTTCTCTGGTAAAAACATAATAAACTCCTAAAACCATTGAAACTCGACTGAATAAATTTCTTATTACTGAAAAAAAAAACGTTTAAACTTTTGCCCCTTAAAACTATACTGGGCGTAATAAGTCTTAGTAAAAAAACAGATTTTGCTTATTCGCTGGGAAATTAAAAAAAAAATCCAAAAAACGGTGAGCATTCCTCCAAAAATTTAAAGGTCGATCCTTTTAACAAAACAGTCTTGAACAGGTCTAGAACTAAAACAAGACACTAACAAAAAAAAATCTTCGCCAAATCTTCGCCAGGTCCTCCTTTTCTAAATCTAAAAAAAAACTTTTGATAAACTTGGCAAAAATGCGGCTTTTAATATGTTAATGCCTTAATGGTGAGCTTATTTTATCCAATAACGGCTGTGTGTTGGGACTTGGGACTTGGGAGTTGGGACAACCCTATAATGAAAGAGAGAGAGAGAGAGAGAGAGAGAGAGCTTACCCAGTCGTGATCTTATAGCTAGTTGTTTTGAAAATTTATGACAACATTTATGTGATCATTTCTATATTATTTTAAATAAAAGTGAGACCCTTTTAAATCGGTAGGTAGTTTAATAGCGATTTTCTTTAAACCATTTAACTGTGTTCTTTCGAATCTAATGTTAGCGTGCGTGTCGGATCGAAGATTTTGTTTTCAAAAATACTAACAATAATTTGTAGTCCGCGGTACAAACAAATTCAAAAGGCGCGTTAAGCCGCACAATTAACTTATGAAGTACGCAAAGGATAGGATTGCTAAGTCTTCAGATCTAACTACTGGTAAGGATCGGTAGGTGAAAATTTAATAAGTACATTTTCTTTTACAAAGTGCTACATTACAAAAGTGTTCATGTTGAGTTGTTACAGTTTCTTCATAGTCTCGGGGACGCCTTTTATAGTTGCAATGGACTATTTAAAGCAACTATGAAAATGAATTCTGTTTGAAATATAACTCTCGAAGTCCTGGCCGATGTACACCCCTTATTAGAGAGGTAAACAATTTAGCTAAGGAAAACCGTTTAACCTTTTCAAGTTTGACTTCAGTTCTTTTTTCAACACAAAACCAGCGCTCTTACTAATATTTTTATTTCTTACAGTACCTAGATTTCCTGAAAAACTAGCCTTTTGTGAGCCCTTGTGACGCAGAAAAATTCTGAAGCTCTGATGCACAAGAAAGGTGGATTCGATTTACGACTATAACTGCCTTCAGCTTCGCAGATCAAGTAGGTTAAGACGAAGTATCGAAGATTAATCGGTCTGGGCTCTAAATGCGCCAGCTGTCTTAGACAACTGATCCACATTTTCATTACCCGATCAGTATAGATATACCTACCTACAGCTAGTAGATCTGCTATTAAGACTTTCTCCAAATCGCCTCAGCGTGTGGGACTACAAATCATTCTCAGAATTTTAAATTTTAAAAGGGCCAAAGATATATTCGTGATTTACCCAATCCCTCAGGTTAAAACAACTGACCAAGTTCGTTGGCCCCTCGTGTTCATTATAAGTGTGCACTACTGTACATCCTAAAGTAAATACAGGTATGTTGAGTACAATGAATGGTAGGACTACTATCGACTTTAAACTACATCAATAAAGGGTCACATTCCACATGGACCCATATTGCCGACACTTGTGCATCTTTATAAAACGCAAACGTCATTCGAAAGCTTTTCTTTGACGTTCTCGTCGGACACAATAATAATATTCCACTTGTGTCTTTTGTAAATATTTTAATCGAATGCATAATTCGGCTCAACAGAAAATATAGCGATCAACTTCGGTCCTACTGTCTTAATCATACAGCCCAAATCTAAAAAGTGAATGATGGCACACACTCACTCAAGCACACACACAGCATATATTTCTGTCCTTTAGCGATGGCTTTATCCTGTATGCGACGATGACGATGCTCGGGGAATTTGTCGCAATTCGCCAGAGAGTAGAAATTTCGGTTTCTTTTATAGACAGTCTTCCATTTGCAGTGCATGCTGGTCGGGTTGCGCCTTTTGTATGAAAGGTCGGACGGAAAAGAAAAAGGGACATTATGCGAGGCGAGGAGAATTTCTGGAAGTGTATGCTACTCCCAAAAGTCTATATATCTCCTGCCTGCTGTTCCTCTTTTCGCCAAAAAAAGAAAAACAATGAAAATAAAAAAACCTAGGAAGGATGCGAATGCGAATCATTCACTCACTTGCTCGTACACACAGCACGAGAGAGTGTGAGCAATTTGGGAGCAACCTTGGAGTTGGAATATACTATAGGGTGGCATATACAATCTATACGGGAAAATCCTATAAAGAAATGAGACTGATTCTCTGGGGACGCGGTAACCAAGGAGACGAATCGAATTAAGAGCACAGCAGAGAATTCCCCTGGGATCACAACCCGAGAATAACGAGTTTTTCCATTTCCATGGCCCCACTCGAGGACTTTTGGGATAGACCGATGCAGAGGGTTGCTGCTGCTGGGGCTGACGGCGCTGCTGCTGCGTTGTGTGACTTGTGAACGGCGATGGGTTTTTGGCTTTGGATTCCAAATGATAACAGTACCGGTTTTTGGCACTCGAAGTTTTTTTTTTCTTTTATTTTTTGTGTTTTCCTTTGACGGGAGGACAATTTTATTTTCATAACTTTGGTGGATGGCATAAATGGGAGATGTAGATGCAGTTGTATGAGTACAGAGCCAGAGAGTATTGCACTGAATTTCATGTGAACAGGATAAATGCAGCTACCTTGAAAATATCGGTGCCGTAAATGCGCTTCTCTGAAGCGACTGTTTGCTTTGGGTTTTGATTGTTTTATTGCGAAACTCTAGGAGGAAATCCCTTTGACAGAGCTGCCATGTGATTGAAGTTGGGGTGTGGGAATGATTGTGGATTTGACGGAACAAGTCCGATGGCGGGAACTGAAATAGTGGAAACTTGTCATGGGGCGAGTATAAAAAAATTTTATATTGATAGGTATACCCAAATGAAGGCGAAAAATCAAATAACTCTGTGAAACGTAAATTGTTTAAAAAAATAAATAAAAACTTATGTTCCGTACGAAACAATTTCAAAGAATGAATTATTCATATATTAAACATCTAAGAAAACAACCCATCGAACTGCTACGCAAATCATCTCCCCCTTTCTTTAAGGAAAAAAATCGAACATAGTCAGTTTTTACCTGCCGTGTTTTCTTATTTATCGCTGGATAGTTCTCTTTAAATTTAATTTTAATTTAATTTTTGTTGAAATTGTAATTTTTAGTTAACTTTGAGTATCTAAACAAACCTCCAGATCATGTCTCTTCATCAATTTTTCAAAATATAGACATATATATACTACCTGTACTACTATAAGATATTATTCTCAATGTGCAGCGATTAAATTAATTTAAATAAATAAATAAATAAAATACGCAAGGATTTTTCTGCATCTGAATGCATTTACTCGTTTTACATTATGTCTAATAGAAATGTGATCTACTTACTTATTTTAAGCTTGTTAATAAAAACAGTTACATTTAAAAAATTTTGTCATACGAAAACAAAGGGATTTCACTTCAGGGAAAAAAAGGGATTTTTTTTTTTTAATTTAGGCGGAATCTAATGATTTTGCTGATATACCAAAAAGAGGAAAGGAGTCTTCAAAGTCTGGGAACACTGCTCCAATATATACTTGTTGCATCAGTCTTCTTTACGGTGCAGGGAAATAAGTCCACGGGAACTAAGTCCACCGAGGGACTAGGTTCCCACCTAATGGGAAATAAAACCACTTTCGTGAAGTGGACTAAGTTCCCATGTAGGGTGGGAACTATGTCCACTTTCTGATGGGAACTTAGTACACACTCAAAAATAAGAAGGGGGAACTTACGTCCAAACTAAATTGGACAACAAACTCACGATCTTTTATTGGAGTAACTCCGACAAAGCGTAATAACGCCAACAAAATTTGAGTAATAAGACCAACCTTGCACCCACCCCGTAATCCAACAGTAAATCCAAGCAGGGGGGTTGCAGGGGGGCAGCATGCCCCCCCATACAGATTTCATAGTTTGAGAGCGCAATAACACCAACTTGACGTTAAAAAGGGAAATAAAACCACTCTGAGTTTTCGGAATTTATTTCCCACCTTATATGGGAACTAAGTCCACTTCACGAAAATGGTTTTATTTCCCCCTTGGTGGGTACTAAGACCCTCAGTGGACTTAGTTCCCGTGGACTTATTTCCCTGCACCTTCTTTACATCATATACCACATCTTGTCTTTAAAAGATGAGAACTTTGTGCATGTGCCCTATTTTAGGTCGATTTTCGGTCACTCTGCCGTTGATTCTAAATTTTCTTTTTATTGATTTAAAGGCCGCATATGAGAGCATTAATATATAAAGATAAGTTACCTCTGTATAAATCATGTCTATGTCTAGTTTTGGAATCCCTGTCAAGGTTTACAAAATGGCTTTGGAGAAAACTCGCTGCTCCACTAAGGTCGAAAGCAATTTTAACGAGACCTTTGATGTCGAAAACGGCTTTAGACGGCTTTGTGACGTAATAACGAATTTTTTTAACATGTGAATTTCTTAACATCTTGTTTCAAGTAATTGTGCGAGACTTACGGGCAACACCGAAGGCACGATCTTTTATTAGCCTGTTTAACTATACTTGCAGCAGCGAGTTGTTCAATGGAGGTGGGGCGGTTTTCCGAAATAGAAGCGCTTCCGCTGGAATAGATTAAGCGGTTAACGAGGCCGAAGCCAAGTGTGTGCTGTCAACAGGAAGGAATACACAACATTGACGAGCTGGACAGAACGTTCAAATCGGCAGCTTTAACTTTGAGGTATAGTAAGGGACTTTGTCTCTAGAAATTAAACAAAAAAAAACTCTGCTATTGGAAGGCAACTGTTTAAAGTTGTTAGTCTTACCCTTGGTATAACTAAGAGAATTTTGTACAAAACCTTAATCGCAGCACTGATTTATGGCGATGAAGTTTAAAGGGGATAAATATAACCTCAGTCGCTTCGAGGGAACGATTTTTCGTAAAATGTTCGGTTACGTTTGCGTTGACGGACTTTAAAGGAGAAGATTGAATGACAACATATTCTATACGAGCTGCACAGCGATGGCGACCTAGTAAAAAAATTGCACGTCAGTCGTCTAAGGACATGTAAAATTAATGTACACCAGCGCCTCGGCCTGAAGAGTCGACCTCGCTTAAGGATAGCGCACACAAGTGGAAAGGTGCCTCAACCAACATGAACAATTTGCCAAAGACCGAGCTAACTGGGAGGGATGCCCATCAGATCCCACCCCGAAATGCAGCGTAACTGAAGTAAAAAAGTAAGCTCATAGCGATGGCAGAGTTTAGGTTTAGGTATTCACTAATTTATCATATACAAAACCATGGGAAAAGAAATACTAGGTTCGTAAATTGGATGGTTTCAGCTGCTCAATATGGTTGGTGCGTGTTGGACTAATGAACAAGTGGTTACAGGTTCAACCCCTAGAGAAATTCAAAGAAAACCATTAGCTTTTTCTTATTGCGCCATTTTTTGCAAACACGAGACGAAAACCCGAGCGTTGGTCCCTTGCTCCCGTCCTGCGCACTAAAGATTATGGTTGCATTCAAGCTAGATCTATGGTGTTTTGTTGACTCGTTGGGCCCATGTAACCTACATTTGTTTGGGTTTGTGGGTTCCGTTGTTCCCTTCTTATACTATTTCTCTGTTCTTATCTGCTCAATTCCAAACTCTACTGACATTTTTCTTTATATACATACCACAAACTGAAATACCCCTCCAAAGAAACTCATCGTATCTTCCCTCCTGCAAAGATGGCTAAAAGTTGAAACCTCGAGATACTCACACCTTTGCACGTGTGGAATCTAAAATATGTCCGTTCAAAGTTTACTTAATTAAACCGTCATATACCCCAGCTAAATGAAGCGTCCTTTTAATGCCTTAACTCTTGTTCGACCTATTTTACCAATAACCAAACCGCATGCACAAAAATTCCATCAGTAATATGCACAAGCACAACCTTACCTGGGCACAAACATGCATATAGCTAACCCACAAAAATATCACTGGTTTCATGAACTATATGACATCCTTCAAAAAGCGAACATTCGCTGTCTCTCTTCGCCGGCTGAAGTACTCCCCAAATAAGCCGAATTTAAATGGCTTGTGGTTTCGTATAGCGAGGGAAAATCCCAGTTCAGCGCGACTATATAGGTAGGTAGAGCCGTTATACCCAGAAAAGGTATACCTAACGGCTTGCTGGCTAATATAGAATGCAAACCAAAATAATGCGCACCAGCATTCACTTGATGAAGAACCAGCCAAATAAGACACAAAAGCGAACATCCATTGTGTCCCGCAAGGACGTGTTGAATAATCATCGCGCGCTATCCCCTTTCTAAAATTTCTTTTCACTCCCATGTATATAACGGAACCAGCCACAAAGCACCATAGACCACCACCACACTGTACCCGATCAATCGACTCTGACTCTAACTCTGCTGACTCTCTATGCGATGCGAGCACGTGAACCCACAAATATTCAAATTTCGATGAGGAATTCCCTAGCCGGAGGACAAGGATTATAGTCGCGCAGAGATGATGTTGATGAGTTGGAAGTCTACCTACATTCGCAATACACGACACTATACGTCAAATGGCAACCTTTTTCGTTTCATGCGAGTGTATATCCTTTCGACTGCTGAGCGCCTGGTCTCATGCGGGGTATGCAAACCGAGGTAGAGTACAAGTAGTCAAATTTACCTCCAGAAATAAGAGTCTTCTCCCGCAGCAAGGTGCCTCTGGTTGCACACAATACATACATAAGCTTTTAGAATTGATAGGAAATCATCCCGAAAGATTTCCTCTGAACTGAAAGTGGGAGGATGCGGATGAGTTTTCTGTGTTCGCTGGTGAAAGAAGAATGGGAGTCAGCGAGCACATGGTGGTCCCTCGGGTAACATATTGTACGGGCAAGTACTCGTTTGTTTTTGTACGCGTTGTACGGGCATTCTTTGAGAGAAGTTTTGTCTCTTTAAAACGAACCGTATGTGAAATGTGAATGCTAAATCACGTGGTTGTCGTCTCTTCGTGGCAACCATTGCATGCGCAGAACGACAAAAGAGTACGAAACTCTCTTGTAGTCTTAGTTGGAGTCGTCTAAGGGATAAAGCTGGAGTATTTGGAGTATTAGAGGAGCTTATACGTGTACATATACCTTCGACATGGTATAGTCGCACCAGGAGGACCAGCAGAAGGCAGTGCATAGAAATATCTTTCATTTGGGGAAATATGGGACTCATGGGAATCAACTAATCAAAATTCGTTTCACCTGGGACCAGTGCTGCTGCTTCTGCTGGAGTCTTTGTGTGAACGTATTGATTTTCTTCTTCTCCGTTGGGCTGTCGGCAAGGGCGACGTCTACGACGACGACAACGGAAAGAAGCAATCTTTTCGAACAGGATTCGGCCATGTATAGGTATCTTGGCCATTTAGAAGAGTTTTGTCTGCACCACGAACCAAGTACCATTGGTGGTAATAAAGTGATCTTTTGAAAACACGAGAGAGTACAATTTGTCATTGTGGAAACTGGAAACTTTCAAGGAGAGGTATATGCATGGAGGCATAGCTTCGTGTGGGTGGCATGAGTTGGGAAACGCGCAAATTTAAAACGAAATGGTAAAAGTCAGTCATTGGAATTGCGCGAAAAAGGTAATCGAGTGCCTACGCTGTTTCAGGTTGTTTTATTTAATATATTTTTCATATGAAGACAATCCATGTTCAGCGATTTTCTGATAGAATTTTTGTGAATTATGAGCGGATTTCCTTATTTTTGTGGAGACTGCACTGTACAGTCTCCTTAACCTCTTAACTTTAGCACGGACCTACTATAGTTTCGGTGGAAATTGTGTCGAAAACTACGTATGAATTTATGGCTTTCTCTTTGAAATTGATAAAAATGAAAAAAATCCGCTTTGACAGTAGGTACCTACGCCTTTTGTCACAATTCGATTTTATATTTTCTGTATTGAAATCGGATCAACAAAGCTAGCGTCTAAGGCCTTTCGAGATAAAAAAAACCTCTCCCCAGGCTCAGAGAAAACAGAAGTCAACATTACTCTAAGCGACGAAAATGCCCGCACTGTTCATTTACAGTTGTCAGGTGCTCATTTATACGGTCCGAAGTGTTGCTTATTTCAGTTACTCCTATATAAGAAAGATTTTTAGGAAAACAGGATGAGACGTATGTCAAAGTCAATAGTCCTCAGTAACCCTTAGAACTCGGACTTCAAAACTACTGCTCCCAAAACTAAGAACAATTTCGGCAGTTATCTAAACAAAGTGCCGGTTTTAGCACTACCAGCTCTCTGGCCGATATTTCTACGGCACTCCCTAACTGCATTTCAAACCAATACGAAAAAAGGCAAAGGATATAATGAAATAACCATACCTACCTATACCCTAAAGCCGCTACTGTCTATCTAGGCAAACACATACATTTTTTTTTAGCTTTGTCAAACTTCGGTTACGATGATGTTACCAATCAGTTGTTTCAATCTTTCAGGCTATTTCTGACAATTATCGCTGTCATTTAACGTAATTATCATTTCTTCAATGCTGCAAAGAGCACATATGACCATGGTGACTGTCTAAATTAAAAACAGCCAAATTGCAAGTATGTAGTGTAATCGGCCAATGAGCACAAATACCAGCTTGACACTTCCACAATGACCATATGGCTTTTATTGAAATTAAATTATGACATTGCTATCAGTTTTCATAAACCAATAATTACCTATTGTCTTATAGTGAGCGGTTTTTGTTTTTTTCTTTTTGTAGTTTGTTCAGTTATAGCAAAATATTAACTAATTCGAGGCAAACCAGCCTCTAAGCATTTTTGATATACATATTTGGCAGTTGATTGACATAAATACAATTTCTATTCAAGTACTTTTCTGAAAATGTCCTTAAAAGTAGGCACGTGTACGTTCACTGTACAAACTTCGAATTACTTTCACCCAAAAACCAATTTGTTAAAAAAAAACTAGTACTTCAAACTCCGAAAATGAGAGCGTTACATTGACCATGTATCATAGACCGGTAGATGAATATCGGTGTGTCAAACGTCAAACACCATATAAACGAAATTGACGTTATACCATCTGCACTGAAGCTCTAGCAAACATTTTGAAATTACACTCTCAGGTAAATTTTTCAATATAGAATTGAGATTGAAAAAAAGCCGAGAGAAAAATTTTTAGCTGTCAATCATATTCAATTAAAATTAAACAAGTTTGGAGAATAAAACAAAAATTGCAGATTTTTCACTCATTTTATGTACCTGTTAACATTTCGAAAGTATGTATCACTTTTTATTTGGTATTTTTGTCAACTTTTTACATTGGACCTACTTATCAGAGAACGTATTACCGTACATGCCTAAAGAAATTCTTTGGGATGTTTCAAACAAAGATAGTAACTATTCGTTATACTCGTTACTTTGCAAAATGTCGCCTTTTTTGAAATTTTTGATGAAAATGTTTCTTGTATAGAGTATAGTCCTTGTGCGATTGCAATCGATTTACGCGCGATGAATTCAAATAAATTTGATTCAGTTAAATGTTATCTTTAAATAAAGCTGTTAATGTACGTTAGGTCAACTTGTAGTAGATAATTACGAAGTTGTTCTTAAACTAACTACAGTTCAAAAAGGGACCATTTTACTATCTGAGCATTGACTAGGTATTCCAATTATTACTATACTAGTTATTATTCTGCAATTTTGCATTAGAACAATATTTTTTTATCCCACTGTGCCTGCAGCATGTTTGTTGCGAATTCCCTATCATGGGACGAGCTCTATAAACCCGCTAATAGAAAAATAATTCGAACTTAAGGGCCAATCCCATACAATCCGCATTGCTCCTTTCGAAAACGTATGTGTGTCCCATTCATCTGTCAGTTGGACTGACAGATGAATGGGACACACATACGCCTCCGGATGAAGTAGGTTCACTTTTAGCTTTAAAGTCCATTGCAGCACTGCCACATATACATTTTATTTTCATATCGAGAGTGTTGTCATCAAAAAAAAAAATTTAAAGCAATACAGTTAGGAGAGAAAAGCCTGATTATGGAGCAAAAAGCCTGACAAAAACACATTGTCTTTGGTTATTGCGAGCGAAATTCGATGATCAATTTGTTGTTTAGCAAAACCTTATAATTATATGCATAAATAAATTGGTAGTATTTAATACTGACTAATTAATATATTATTTTGTGATTGCCTACGTTAGGTTACTACAACAGATCGAACGGTAGCGGTAGCCTGTATATATAATAATTTGGTAATTGAATGGCCACATATTATGACTGCTGTCACTTCGTTAAAAGTATTGACTCTTTCGCTCAACGAATATAAATAAAATAATCTAGTGGCATCTATATTTGGATGCATTCAGCAACAATTTAAGACAAAGCGTAAGGACTTGCCTGAGTCTGACAGAGACCCTAAAAGTCTTACGCGTTAGGCCAAGTTCTAACGTTTGGTGATACGTAAGAGTTAAGAGAGGTTATATACTAATAAATAAATTTTCAATCTTCACACTAACTATTTTAATGGTCACAATGGGCAATTTTTTTATGTTAGTGTGTGCTCATAAAATCTAGCCTGGACACTAAATATGATTTACCATCGCGCTCTGTCTATCGAATTGCTCAATAAAAGAGTTTTCCGTGACATATGTTAACGTTGGCATATCTTACTAACGGACACGGCGAATTCAATGGGTTAAAGCTAGGGCTCAAAGTCCAAATTTCATCGAAAGAAGTGAATACTAACAGGTTAAATTCACTGATATCTATACCTAATTTAATTACAATCAATATTTTTTCCAAACTGCAAATTGTTTATTTTATTTTAAAAGTATTTGTTTTCGAGAGTCTGACAGCTGTCTGTCGTACTGTTTCTTATGCTATGTTTGCACCGGAGATTATCTGCGAGATTTAAAAAAATTTCCGTAAATCCCGTATAAATCTTGGGATTTATCATATAACAAAAGAATCTCATAAAAAAATCTCACCAGATTGTGATCACACTCTCCACAGCTCGGAATGTCAAAAATACCAAGCAAACAGAGCTGTATCTGTATTTGACATTGGGCCTTAGCAGTAAACATTTTTAGTTTCGACTCTAAATTTAAGTAAGTAGTTTACAGTGGATATATTTTCCATACATTTCTCGCAATTGTGAGCTTCCGTAAATTTTAAGTCGAGACTAAAAATGTTTATTGCTAAGGCCCATTGTGTCATAAAAAAAAACATATCCGAATTTATTTCTGAAATATAGCCACTTCTTCTAGAAAAGCAACAATCAAACCATATATTTTATTTTATAGAATTAAATTATAAGCTAAGAATATTTAAAGATTTCCGGAACTCATGTTTTATCAATTTAATTTTTTTTCCTATTATCACAATTTTGGGTTGTTTTTGTTTGATTTGACAGTAGTTGACAAAATCTGGTGAAGCGTCAAATTAATCTTGTTTGTTTTTGGCGGAAACACCTCAGGATTTATTTGTAATCTCTTGCCCTAAGGCCCGGTTTGTTTAATCTTGGTTATCTCTAATCATTGGTTATTCCAGCTGGTAACCAGCAAATGTGTTTGTTCAGCAAAATATTAACCTGAGAATCAGTGGTTTGGTTAGTTAACCAGAGAAATCGATAACCAGCGGATTTTGTGCGGTTAATGAGATCTAAACACTGCGTAGGACTACGTAGGTATTAATTTTGACGTATATCTGCTACAAACAAATCCTAATGATGGAGTGAACCAATAAAATCTTTTACATCGGATTTATTTACATTTTCAACTGAAACATATTATGGAATGTAGGTTTCTTATAAAATAATGGATGCAAAGGATTGTTGCTCCAACGCAAATATATGGGATACACTAGTTCCTCTTCCAAAAATAAATATTGCCTCTGCCAACGTTTGAATAAACAGCTTTTATTCTTAAACAGCAGTACAAATTAGTTCAATTTTATTTCTACCGAAAATACATTAAATTCAATAATCTATGAAATATTGGAAAAACTTAACCACAACTTACGAAATTGGTATTGGAACCTAACTTAAATTCCCTCAATGCGGTGTGCAACGATAAAGGATTCAAAATATCTATAATACGCCAGACAAGCCTAAATACTAAATCAAAAATAGTTAAAAAACAATTAATTTCTGAAAATTTACCTAGTAAATCCGAAATAGGCAGCGAGCACTTTGCGCGGTTGAATTGAACGAAATGAAGGTCAAAGGGACGTTATTGACACTTAATAATGAAACTATTCCCTTCTCCTTTTAACACATAAAAGGGAGACAATAGATAAACCTCGGTAAAACGGAAAAATACGCCATTACGATAAGTGTTGCCAAAGTCTCAATTCCGATACCAATTTGTAAGCTGAATATAAAATAAAATATAGGTAGACTTGAATTTAGTTTAGGCTCGATGACAGGTGTTGTGAACGAGCCCGCCACCAAGTGTGAGCAGGCCATAACTGAGCGTCGTACATAACCCCCTGATGGCTAAAAGCTAGTGTCAGAAAGGCGATGAAATTTTAGTGGTTAATTTCACGTGGATTCGTAACCTCAGAATTTGGACGTCTAAACGTTTAAATTTATTAATACTAAATTAGATATATAGAAGAGACATTGTAAGTTATCTAAAATTTATTTGCATTTACCTTTATAATGAATCAATGATTGAATTTAATAAACAGGTTTTGTAACCATCCCCAAGGAGAGTGATTTTATTCTCCACCCGGAGGTTGACAAAAGGTCTTGCTGGCTGAGTGCGCCAACAATTTACAAAACAATTGTATTACAATTAAATCCCCAAAATGCCGCCTAAAAAGGGAAAAACATCGACTCCACCGCCATTTGCTCAATCCAGGAAAGTTATCCGATCGCCAACCCAGGAAGATCACCATTCGCCGACCTCGCCACAAGAATATGATTGCCGCTCCTGCGATAAGCCGAACAGCGCTGGAAATATGGTACAGTGCGACCGATGCCCTGCCTGGCACCACTACGCATGTGTAAACGTGGACAGCTATATCAGTGAAGACGCTTGGGAGTGTCCGATGTGTGAAGGTAAGAATTGTTCTTTAACTAATAGACTATCAAAAGCCCCACCCGTTTCTACTGCTGAAGTTGTCGCCAATAAAGCCGAAACCACTGCCAAAAGTACTGGAGCCATACGCAAAAACCCTGCTCCAAATATCGCCGCAAATCCACCCCCTACAACAATAAGTGGTTTCCCAATTGCAGGGCCACGTTCTCCCCCTGCCTCCAACGTAGAATCAACTTCAATTGCTGTTAGTGCCCCAACAACCACAGTCATTCTCGCAATCGATGCCGAGAACCAAAGTGCTGCGCGTGAAGCAAATAACGTACTCGTAGGTAAAGGAATTGATTTCGATTCAGCCCATATGGAAAGGAACCCTGTTGGACGGGACACGGTCGCTGCAGGTAGTGCTTTGACCGCAACCACTATCAACAGAGATTCTGCGATCGTTCCGATCCCAGTGAAGGCAGCGCAAGTTACCTCACTCGCTCATGCTAGCCTGTCGCCATTCGCGCCCCCCTTTGTCACAGGTGGTTGTGTGCTCGGCAAAGATATTGCAGCTTCTACTAACAATCTCGTTCAGACCAATCAAAACTTAATTCCGCTAATAGAGCATCGCAGAAGCTCTAGAGTTTCAAGTTGCTCAAGGTCATCAAAGTCCTCTTCCACACGGCGTATTCAACTGGAACTACAAAAATTAGAAGAGGAAAGGTGTTTAGCAGAAAAACGTGAACAGGAAGAAATGGAGAGAAGGAAAAAGAGGGATTCGGAATACCTATCTAGGAAATATGAAATGTTAACGCAACTACAAGAGTCAGAGAGTGAAGGAGATGAGAATCCCGAGGAAGAAGATGTATCTAAGCTGAAAGTTAATTGTTGGCTCGGCAAATCAACATGGAATCGCATGCAATCAACGGCGATGGTAAGCACAGGTACCTCAAGTTCTCTACCTCAAGTTTCCTCATTTCAGCACTGCAAACAGTCGACTGCTAAGCCACCATCAGCTGAACTGCCCATCTGTAAGAAAACGTCGTTCTTCAATGCTCTGCCAATACGTCGACCCGATCAACACCAAAACCAGTCTCCTGCTGTGCTAACTTCCACTAATATCCACGAATTAAACAAACCGACTACGCGTGCTGTGAACGGTGCGGAAGCAGTATCTGCTGCAGGGCATCAGTCAAAACCACAACAACATGTCCACGAAAATGCATGTGATATGGTGGCAGCGCTGTCCCAGCCTATACTCATACACCAACAACAACCATTCAAGTCCTCGGCCTCACAAATTGGAGGGCACTTGCCCACCACTGCTAATGAACCTCCAGTAAACGCCGCTAACCGAATGGAAGCCACTGCTCATATGAGCTCCCAACCCAATCAAACCCAAACTGTGTGTTCAGATGGGACGGGTTCGCACCCAAGTAATAATCTGGAGCTGCCACAACCCGCACATCACTCAAGCCCGACCGAAATCGTTTCGCACATCTTAAGTAGAAACCAAATCGCTTCACGCCACTTGACACGCGAGTTGCACCCATTCGGGGGAAACCCTTTAGACTGGCCGCTCTTTATATCGGACTTCAATAGGACTACTGATCTATGCGGCTTCAACAATGAAGAGAATTTGGTTCGACTAAACCGAGCGTTGAAAGGAGAGGCGTTAAATGCTGTCAGAAGCTTGCTGTTACAACCCAACTGTGTTCAGCAAGTGATTTCGACTCTAAAAATGCTGTACGGAAGACCAGAAATAATTATTCACACGCAGCTTCAAAAGATTCGTACCACACCACCACCAAAGGCTGAGAAGCTTGAGAGCATTGTGGCATTTGCTCTTGCAGTACAAAATCTTGCCGCTACAATTGAAGCTTCCGGGCTTATGGAGCACTTAAACAACCCCACCTTGATGCAAGAACTGGTCGATAAATTGCCGCCCGCTATACGCCTCAGTTGGGCAATATACAAACAAACGTTGCCATCACCCACATGCTGTTTATCACAATTCAGTAAGTGGATATACCAGATGGCTGAGGCTGCCAGCGGTGTTCTTATACCGCTTACATCGTGCAATTTCTATGAAGCCGCGCATAGTGGCAGAAGTGCTAAGGGAAAAGGCTATACAAATGTCCACTGTGAAACCACGTCGGAAAATGGCTTCATCAACGCCCACTATGAAGGGGCGAAAGAAGCTGATAATGAAGCTCCATCCGTTTGTGTTAACCGGTGCTACGTATGCGGTGGCAAATGTGCGTCCGTTGCCAAATGTACTCATTTTCAAAAACTTAATCGATCCGAAAGGTGGTCGGAGGTAAGAAAACATCGTCTTTGCCGGAGGTGTCTAATAAGGCACATCGACAACAAATGTACATCCACCTCGGTCTGCGGAATTAGCAACTGTACTTTTAAGCACCACAGACTGCTCCACAATGATCAAAGGGAAACTCGTGATTCAATTCAGCGGCGACATAACGATGAGAGCGACGAGAGAACACAACAAGATAAGCCAGTCGAGGTCACCGAGCATCCGCGAAGTTTCGGAACCGTAGGTCTGCATTCGTTAAACGGCATAGAATCTCAGCACATAAATCCTATTTTATTTCGCATAGTCCCAGTAGTTCTGTTCGGAACGGGTATCAAAATACGTACGCTTGCCTTCTTAGATGACGGATCCTCTCTCACGTTAATGGACGAAGAATTGGCAGGACAACTTAAAGCGGGCGGCACACCGCAACCATTGTGCATTAAATGGACGGGCAACACGTCCAGAATTGAAAATGATTCCAAGGTGTTCAATATTGAAATCTCGAGCACAGCGCCCGGAGCGGAGAGGTATGCCCTTACTGATGTTCATACAGTTAAGAACTTAAATCTACCACCACAATCACTAAACTCACGAGCACTACAAAAAAGGTATCCGCATCTAAGAGGACTCACGGTTGAATGTTATAGTAAGGGTGTACCACGATTGTTAATAGGGCTCAACAATGCTAAGCTCGGACTTCCCTTGAAATCGAAAGAAGGAGGCGCAACAGAGCCCGTGGCCACTAAAACCCGCCTTGGTTGGGTTGTACATGGGATCGGTTCAGTTGAACCTAGATTATACCAATCCATAGCAAATGAATACAGCTTTCATGTCTGTGAATGCAATGACCTGCTGCGGCTTACTAAAAACTTTATATGCGCGGATAATTTTGGAGGGTCTATCCCGTCAAAACTGTTAATGTCAACAGAGGATTCACGTGCCCTAGACACGTTAAAGGCGCATACAGTTCGAAAAAATGGTAGATTCGAAACAGCACTGCTTTGGAGGTTTGATCAATTCCAGCTGCCTAATAGTTTACCTATGGCTAGAAGGCGACTAGAGTGTCTTCAAAGGCGCATGCGCAGGGAGCCAGACCTTGAGGAGTCGCTCAATAGGAAAATAGCTGAATATGTATCCAAGGGTTATGCTAGAAAACTTTCCTCCGAAGAAATAACAGCAAGAAAACATCGTTCGTGGTACCTTCCGATCTTCCCGGTAAAGAACCCTAACAAGTCGGGGAAACTCAGAATTGTTTGGGATGCAGCTGCTGCGGTTCAGGGAATCTCCCTCAATTCGATGTTTCTCAAAGGTCCCGACCAACTTACCTCGTTAACATCTGTAATTTTTAAGTTTCGAGAGAACAAGGTAGCCATATGCGGGGACATTATGGAAATGTTCCATCAAGTTCGCATACGAGAAGAGGATCAGCATTTTCAACGATTCCTGTGGAGCAACAATGAAGGCGATAATATAGATACTTACGTGCTGATGGTAATGACTTTCGGGGCTACATGCTCGCCGTGCGCAGCCCAGTTTGTCAATAATACCAATGCGGAACACTTTGCACAACAATTTCCAAGGGCAGTGCGAGCAATTAAAGACAACCATTATGTCGACGACCTGATGGATAGTTTACCTACCGAAGCTGAGGCCATCAAACTAGCCAAGGAAATCCGAAACATACATAGACACGGAGGATTCCACATAAGAAACTGGATTTCGAACTCTCCAGCAGTTCTTAAGGCTCTTAATTCCGAGCCTACCAATAAGAAGAGTCTTGATACGGACAGCGAGCTGGGGACCGAGAAAGTTCTTGGCATGTGGTGGTGCACATCGTCGGATTGTTTCACCTACAAATTCACAGCTAATTCCGCATCTGCAGCCTTTCTGTTCGGCTCACGACGCCCTACAAAACGCGAAGTTCTCAAAACTTTAATGACCGTTTTCGATCCTTTGGGCTTACTGGCCCATTTCCTCATGTACATTAAGGTATTAATGCAGGAGATTTGGCGATCTAAAATCGCATGGGAGACAGAAATAGAAGACGCAGAACATGAGAAATGGCTCAAATGGATCCGCTACTTACCCGAACTGGAAACGCTAAAAATCCCAAGGTGCTATATATCTCAAACATTATGGGGGAAAGACAAAGAGTTGCATATCTTCGTCGATGCGAGCGAAAATGGATTCGCCGCTGTAGCCTACGTAAGGAATATCGAAGATCGATCGGTTGAGTGTTCCTTGATAGGGGCCAAAACGAGAGTGGCACCCCTCAAATCCCTATCAATCCCTCGACTCGAATTACAAGCAGCGGTACTTGGAGCACGATTCGCTACCGCCATCGCCGAGTCGCATACAATTACGTTCGCTAAGAAGTTTTTTTGGTCGGACTCTAAGACCGTCTTGTGTTGGCTCCGTTCCGATCACCGCAGATATCGGCAGTTCGTTGCCTTTCGTGTAAGCGAAATACTGGAATCGACCGAAATAGCGGAATGGCACTGGCTTCCTACCAAGGACAACGTGGCTGACGAGGCTACAAAATGGCAAAGACCTCCTGAGTTCAAGTCATCAAGTCGATGGTTCGCAGGCCCAGAGTTCCTTAAATTTCCACCAGAACACTGGCCACAAGAAACTCAAACAGATAACGCCACCGCCGAGGATCTTAAGGCACAGTTCGTCAACGTCCACCTCCGCTCAACCGCGCAACCTGAAATTGACTTGCACATTAATAAAACATCAAGCTGGAAATTTTTACTAAGAAGTACGGCCTACGTCCTCCGATGGAGATCCCGATACACTATGAGAAAGCAGAAGATACCCTACACTGTGGGCCGATCTTTGACGCAACCAGAGCTGAGGATGGCCGAAAACAAATTATTCCAAACAGCGCAGTGCATCGAGTATCAAGAAGAAATAGCGGATTTAAAAGCAATTAAAATGGTGCAGAAAAGCAGTCCACTCTTTAACTTGTGTCCGTTTCTAGATGAGAACGATATAATTCGAGCAGATGGGAGAATTCGTCTGGCGGAAGCAGCGAGCATAGAGGTAAGGCAGCCAATTATTCTTCCCCGATCACATCCGATAACTACTCTAATTATTATGGAGTATCATCAAAAGTACAAACACAAAAACTTCGAAACTGTTGTCAATGAGCTTCGCCAGAGGTTCCATATCACTCGTATGAGAGCAGCAGTGAGAGACATCAAAAGGTCCTGTCAAAAATGTAGGAATGAGGCCGCTCGACCAAGAAATCCTATCATGGCTCAGCTGCCTTCTGCGCGATTGTCTGCCTTTTGCAGGCCCTTCTCATATGTCGGAATCGACTATTTCGGCCCACTAAATGTTACCGTTGGTAGAAGAACAGAAAAG
Source organism: Cheilosia vernalis (assembly GCA_949126925.1). Lineage (NCBI taxonomy): Eukaryota > Metazoa > Arthropoda > Insecta > Diptera > Syrphidae > Cheilosia > Cheilosia vernalis. Next base: position 55,744,008 of record OX421362.1, on the reverse strand, counting down.
AGATGGGGAGTTCTTTTAACCTGCTTGACAATAAGAGCTGTTCACATCGAACTCGCACATTCCTTAACAACAGACTCATGCATTCTCGCCATACGTAACTTCATGGCAAGACGGGGAACGCCGATAGAATTTCATAGTGATAATGGAACTAATTTCAAAGGAGCAGAACGAGAGCTACGGGAGGCGCTGGAAAGTGTACAAAGAGAGAAGCTGGCAGAGGCGTTTACTACAGTAAACACCACCTGGAAGTTCATCCCACCGGGTGCACCACATATGGGCGGCAGTTGGGAAAGAATGGTGCGGTCGATCAAAACCGTTCTCTACGCTATAATGCCCACACGCAATCCTTCAGATGAGCTCCTTAAAAGCATGCTGATAGAGGCTGAACATATAGTGAACTCACGACCGTTGACCTACATACCGGTCGATAACGAAAACGCAGAGGCACTTACCCCCAATCACTTCCTCCTGGGATCTTCGAACGGCTCAAAGCCCTTTACAGCGTTAAATGATGATGGCAAAGTACTAAGGCAAAATTGGCTGATATCTCAACAGTTCGCGGACGGCTTTTGGAAGCGCTGGGTTAAAGAATACCTTCCCACACTAACCAGGCGAACAAAATGGTTTACACCTGCAAAACCTATAGAGGTAGGAGACATCGTCCTTATTGTGGACCCAAATGGCCCTAGAAACTCCTGGCCGAAAGGAAGGGTCGTTCAGACAAAAGCATCGAAGGACGGCCAAGTTAGAAGCGCAACCATCCAAACCCAAAGCGGCATTTACGACAGGCCCGTAGTAAAACTGGCGGTCCTCGATGTTCGGACTCCTTCGGCGGTTGAGCCAACGGGTGTTGGTACCGGGGGGAGTGTTGTGAACGAGCCCGCCACCAAGTGTGAGCAGGCCATAACTGAGCGTCGTACATAACCCCCTGATGGCTAAAAGCTAGTGTCAGAAAGGCGATGAAATTTTAGTGGTTAATTTCACGTGGATTCGTAACCTCAGAATTTGGACGTCTAAACGTTTAAATTTATTAATACTAAATTAGATATATAGAAGAGACATTGTAAGTTATCTAAAATTTATTTGCATTTACCTTTATAATGAATCAATGATTGAATTTAATAAACAGGTTTTGTAACCATCCCCAAGGAGAGTGATTTTATTCTCCACCCGGAGGTTGACAAAAGGTCTTGCTGGCTGAGTGCGCCAACAACAGGATTTTTTTTAGCCGATGACAGCTCTCATAAATTGAGATAAAGCACACGAATTAGAGGAAATATTGCAACAATTTTTATTGGATATTGACTTTGGCTTTATTTCGGTTTGTGTTTCAAAAAATTGCTTATTGCCTCACAAGAACAAGGTTCCATTCTTCAGTTCTTAAAAAAATCGTGTATGACATTCTTTTTTTTGTTTAGTAAGATAACAAAAAATAAATACACCAATAAAAAACCTACCTAAAAAAATTACTTATCAAAAACCAAAGGCCGACAAAAACAAAAAAAAAAACCATGGATTTGGTCAATCACTTAATTGACAAATAAACTGGAAAAATGGAACGATTTGTTGCAAAGCTATGGTTTGGTGACCGAAGTGAAAGAACGCTCAACAAACACTCATTAGTTATCGCACTGACTTATAATCATTGGTTAACCTAAATTTATGGTAACGGTAACCTAACCAAGGGTTTAACCAGCTGTGAACACACGCGAATAGTGTCCGGTGGACACATAGCACTAGTTTGGCTCAGATTGATTATGTGAACAGTTTTTTTTAGTAGACTTCGTGACTATAAGTACCTACTCAGTTAACATTTAGATTGTGTGCCGTTAACGACCAATTTTGTTTTTGCGTTAAGGGGAAATCGAGTTCGGATAAATCTGCTGTTGACTTAATAAAAATAGATTCCTGAACGTACCCATACACACTATTGCTGCAATGTTTCTTAAATTCGTTTTATTTCAGTGAAAATAGATAAAATTAACCGAAGCCGAGAATTCGAATTTTTGTGTTGAACTTATCAAACTTGAGATCCGAAAATTTATCAATTGCAAATGATATTCGTAGATCACTGTGACCAGACAGCGGTCATCCTCCAAGAAATGTCAAGAATTAAGACTTTTCGCTTGTGATTTATGTGAAGAGGGAAATGCATTTTATTGTTTCTTAATTTACAGAACACGGCGACAAGATACTTTGACATTATGTTTCAATAGGCACCAGCGGTTGAATTGCAGCTTACCATGAGTAATCCACATTGGGAGTGTTCCCTCCCATTCCCCAAATTTCTTTTGAAACAGGTGAAACTCCCTTATAAATGAAAGTACCCCCCAACACCATTGTAGAACTTCCGCTTTAAATTCAAATCGATATTCGATACAGACTTTTGGAGTCTATAACCCTTCCCTTGAACACTTTGAATTGAAAACAATTACTAGGTGATTCCACCGCTCACTTTTTACTTCTGATGATTAATAAATAAGTTTTATATAATTGCCCCGGTGTTTATTTTTGAAACACTCTTTCAGATGACTTCCAAGACAATGGGGGATACGCAGACGACACCGACGACACTCGTCGCACGACACTGATTGACAAACCACAACCCGAGGAAGATTTTTCCATGGATGGCAGCAAAAAGGCGGAACTATACCCCACCGATATTGGCATCGAGCTTGACGAGCACAGCTCTGACAGTTTTTATTCTGGTAAGTTACATTTTCCTCCATATATACTTACATAAATAATTAAAATGACAGAAGGCTTACCAAACACTCTATAATTGAAAACACTGATAATGATGATTTTGGTTATTCCAATACTCTGCAGTCTGGCACACTGCGACGGGTCAATGATAGTTCGCTGTTACCCAAATTCAATTGGTCTATAAAGCACATCACCCTCGTCAATTCACCCAGCAAAAGAGTCAATACCACGATGAATAGCAATAAGCACAGACCTAGAATCGCACAATTGCCGTTCAGGGTGTTATATTCAACTGGCCACGACACTCCTGGGTGCCCTACACCTGAGCCGAGGGAGCCATTGCCACACGGCCTAACTGGCCTTTAAAAACCCAACACAGCAATCAACACCAGCACACATTTCTTTGATATGAACCATACACAACAGACCCGACCAACGAACAAAAAAAATAAATAAAAAAAAAAAAAAAACAAAATCAAACTAAGGGGGGTTTCTTGTGTTTTATACATCTGAAGTACGTATACGATTCGTGCTTTGAAGTTGTTTTTGCAACTGAAACAAAACAAAACAAACACATCAGTAGTGTGTAGTAGATAGAGTGTGATTTTTATTGTGGTTGGAGTATGGACACGGTAAAATATTCGTAGTTGTGCACAGATCCATGAACTTAAGCACTCTATGCTCACAGGAGGTGGGTGGCTGGCATTCAGCTCGCAGGATATATGTGAGAAAAGGACATTGCTAATAAGGAATCCTTAATCACATTCAAATGACATCAAAACAAATGAAGTTAAGATTTGTTGTTCTTAGTGGAAATCCTCGGGAGCCGTCTTATATCTCTGCACATGTGACCATGGGGTATATGCGAGTACGAGTATGTGTATAGTGCCTATAGTTAACCTACAATTAATTATTTGTCTTAAAAGGTTACAAACAGACATGTCGGATGGATTCGGCAATAAATTATGCACCTTCTAAGTAAGACGACACTATATGTGCTGTTTTAAAATTAGATTGAAATGCTTTTGTTTAAGTTTTGAACAGGATGTGTAGGACTTTAGCCATCTAGGCTGTGTGTATATACCAGCTGCGTGTTTCAGTGCAAAAGGGAGAGTAGATGATCCCTTCCGTCAAAGAAAACAAGTGTTTTTGTTATTTTAATATCTTTGAGTCCAGGTCCAGGTATATGTACTCGAAACTATTTTTGGTACGACCCAATATAGCTAGATCAAAAGATTGTCAATCTTGTAGGAAGTAGGGTACCCAAACTTCCTGAATATAATCTGCTTCCATACATATATTTTCTTTGGAATACCAGTTTTGGATTAAGACAAGATTTAGAATAAAGGGCATACTGTGCAAATTTTACCTGTGTACCTCTGTTGAAGAAAAGCTTTCCCAACTTTTTGAGCTTCGAATACGAAGTAATTATGTTTGTATAGTTTTATATACCTAGATTTTTTTATTTTTTTTTATTTCAGATTTTGCTCCCAGATTTAAGATTTTTCAGATTTTATAGACATGTCGTCTCTAAAAACGTAAAATAACACACTTTAAGGTTCGACAAAGGTGTGAATCTCGATCAGAAATCGGGATTCGCAAAATTGCTCCGACTCTTTTTTTTCTTTTCTTGCGGCCAATGGAACATGAAATCTAAGCCAATGGAAAAGAACATTAGATTTCCCTGTTGACTGTTAAAAGGGCAGTAAATATGACAACCTTTTGCACCTGACGCGTCTGCGGCTGAAGTATCTACATTTTTAAGTTGACATGCCTCAGGTCTCAGGGTTACATTTCTAGTGGGACAGGAAACTAACTTTCTGGGGGTTTTCCCGGGTTGCATTGACTTTTCTTCTTCATTTGTCGGCTCCCTGAAATTCAGCCAAAAAATGGTTTGCAAAAAGAATAAAATAATTTTGGAAAAAACGCCAAAAACTAAAAATGAAAATTCGCCAGAATGCCAGATTTTTTGGAAAAACATTTTTAGTTCATAGTAGGTAATTCAAGCACTGATTGGCTTAGATTGGTCAACTGACCATCGGTTTCAGTTGGCGTCTTTGGAGATGTAGTCGACGAATCTTATCTTGACTGAGTGTGAGTACTTAGTTGACAGTTCGCATATGTGGCTGACGAAGAAAAAGTGACTTTCCCAACCACTCTAGTTTTTGCGTTCAGGTTACATATATAGTCCAGACCAATCTAGTTGACTTAAAATAACTAGAGTTTTGAATGTGACCACTGTTTTTTTATTAACTCATGTGAGAGAAAACGATTTATGACATCTATTTAAATTGCGCCCTGACCTTAAGCCCCTCTAGTCACAAACACGCGACCTGTAGTAGGTAACGTTTCCATTTTGTTTGTCATCATGCTGTCAGTAGTGCGAATAACGAACAAAACTGGATTATTGCTATGTTCAGTTAGAAAGTCCGCCTGTGCGTGTGTGCACACTGAAAATATAAAAAAGGAAAACAAGATGGCGGAGAATTCTCTGACATATAAATCCCATAAATGCTCTTAATAAATACTTTTAATAGCTTTTTTTTTCGTTTAAACAACGAGCAAATACTAAACATAGGAGTGTTGTTTATAGGCTTTTCACGCCAAGTCCAAAACCGCGTTTTCCTCGAAAACTCGTCGATGCATTCACACCGACCGCCAACTCGTTTTCGTTTGACGTTTCAATCAGCTACTAGTCGTTAAACTTCGGTGCAAATTTGTTTGGTTACAAATTTCGATCGCATTAATTAACAAACAAAATGAATTTAGTGCATTTCAAAACAACATTAGCCCATCAATTTATTGTGGAAAATGATTTTAAGTTGTGAGTTGCCACATTTGTTCGGTCAGCCATTTTGCTGAATATTGCAAAAGTTGTGTTTGTTCTAACAACCCAACGATTGGAAGTCGTTTTCGTGGTGGTTTCGTGGAAAACGAGTGCAAACGACTCGTTTTGAAAACTGAAATATGTATGGGAAACTTCTGTTTTCGATGAAGATTTCATGTGTTTTGGCGAAAACCCGGTTTTGGGCTCGGTGTATAGATACGAATAACTAACGACAGTTGGGGTGGATTTTTTTTTATTGCAGTTGGAATTCGGAACAGGGATCCCACTTGTATAATATTTTTAGCATTTGAAACGTCAAATAACTATATAGTTAGTGGTATGTATAAAAGTTACTTCGGTATCGGTCCATTATACTTACTGAATAGTTAAGCCATCGTTCAAGGGTTGTTGGATTTTATTAATAGCGCTGTAAGACATGAAGCAAATTTTAAAACAGAAAATGACTTATAAATATAATTCTAGTTCTTTCGCTTGAGCTTAATGTCTTATTGTTATTTTACGGCAACCCTAAACGGGTGACATAACCTATAATAACTAAAAGGACATTTCATTACTGCCCGAGACTGCCTGGCATTTTGATTTGGCATTTTTTTATACAGTAGACAAAGTGAGAAAGGAGAAGATCACCCTTGGGGCCGACAAAAAACGTTATCGTACGGCGTATTCGCTCTGATATATTCCATTTGAAGACATTACCTATGGTTAATTCAGGGCAAAATGCAATCTTCACGAACACAGATTTGAACAAAATGTATATATGGAGAACAACGGACAGTCCAAACCTAATGGTTGAGTGATTAGTATAATGTGTAATAAGACAACAAGTTCTCATAAGCTGAGCCTTGTAGCTTTTGCTTGAAATGTATAAATTGACTTATAACAAGTGGCTGCGGCTTCGTATTATATCTCCTGGTTGGAATTTATTTCAAGAGGTCATTACCTTCACAAAGCAGAAAAGCTTGGCTTTGCATCCTTAATTATGAATTCAATAATTACGCAAACGTCAAAGACTATTAAAGACTGACTCTCACATTCTTGCAATTTCCTATCGTACTCCCTGCTGGATCCAAAGTAGGTCTGTCCGAAACCTTTTTTTTTATTGTTTTCAACCAAAAGTCGTAAACCCTAACTATATTGTTATTACCCAGTTTAAACCGCGCGACAGAGACACAAGGAACATAACTCACAAACACTGGTAGCACCGGTATACTGGCAGTATTTTTCATAATGCCTCCAAAAATGCCCACCGATATTTATCTTTATGGTCTCAAATTGTACGCGCATCTTGCTTCACATTTTTTCTCAATTTCTATGCCATCTGAATGTGAAATGTTTGCCCAATTGCTGCTGCTTAGTATGGTTGTCCTCATTTATCTGCTGGTTAATCGTGTACCATTGAGAGTTTGTGCCTCAAATCTGTGGTCCGGCAACTGGTTTCGTTTTGGATATGTGCGGTCAAAAAACATGCATGTTGCTCAAACAGAAAACAAAATAACTACAGACTGTCACTTACGCATGTACGAGTATGACCCCTTTTCGGTGGGTCGTCTCGTCGCATTAAGAATCAGATTTGACGATTCTGACCTGACAATGGCAATCTGGTTGCGATACTGAGCGCATACTCGTATGTTCCAGCTAACCTTTGGTCTGAGAAAATAATCTGCTTGGTTTCGCTGCTTTAAGATTGTAGCCTGCTCCGGTGATTAAAATGTCCACTGCAGGCATACACCATGGCAGTGTGGCCATTTAAGGTGGCACCGTAAGTCATGACAACTTTGCATCCCCCATAGACAGCACAATGCAAAACCTCATAAATAATACTTTCTTTGCAAAGTGGAATGCAAAACCTTACTCAGGTGTATGCACAATGCCTTTCGTCTTGTGGAATAGAACAATGCCGCTGACCTATTCCTCTGTCGAGGCTGTGGTGGCAAACTTCCCCATATTACTTTTTTTTGCATTCAAAAGTTTGAATTCTATTCTAGTGTGGAAAACGATGCTGACACAAGGCGAACACTACTGTGCTTCTGTCAACGAAAGTGAGAATAACTTTAAAAGTATTACTGTACAGTGGGGTGGGACTAAACAAAACAACAAAATCCAGCTCGTTGTACCCTTTGGGGGTTGATGTTGCCGCTAATCCCGACAGAGTCAAAGTCTAAGGTAAGTTAAGTGCACTGGGGGTGAGAGTCATTTATTCATGCGGTCCTTTTTCCGTTGTTGGTTGTTCAATTCGAAGAACCGCAGCGAGTGCGAAAGGATTTTACAAGTTTTCGGATTTTTTTTTTGTGTGCTCTTTTCTCCGTCATTCTGTTTATAAAAGTTATGACACATTTCTTCTGCAAAATAATTTATGACCACTGTGTTTGTGTGCGGTTATTTGGAGAGTCGTCGAAAATATTGCTACCTTGCAGTGCGTGTTGTGTAACATTTGCGGGTCCACTCAAACTTCCTGCTATCGGAACTTCCGATGAGAGGGCTGAAGAGGAAGTCAGCTTCTTAGGATGGCTGAGATATGTGGTGCAATAACCATCACGCACATGCACACTGGTCCCCTGCATGAATCGTTGCTGCGATATGGATGGAGACGATGCCAATGGGGACTTCTAATTAGACGAACCCTAAATTTTGATAGAATTCCATTTAAAAGCGGCAATTCGATGTGTGGTTGTGCAAGAGAGCAGGCGATGCGATCTGGAACTGGATCCCACATGGGGTGAGCTTGAGGGTGTTTCTGGTATGGGCGAAAGACTCACCTCGCTCACGTGTAGTAGGTTTAAACTCAGTTAATCCTTTCCAACGAGAGGGTGGGTATTTGCTGTACAACAGCACACACAGCCCATGAATCGAAGAAAGTCACTTTGGTCGTCACAAGGATATGAAATTCCTCAGTGGGTACTGTGGGACTTGAGCTCCTCGGTCCTCGCTCGTATAGCGCACACACATTGACGAGGCCAGAGCAGAAGAGCAGCAGGGAACATTATCAGTTGTAAGTAGTATAGGTACATTGTTGGGATTCCTTAGTGCTTCGGATCAACGACAACGTCGGTGGGTTATTCTCCTTAGTGCCATTTCACACATATTAAAAGTGAAAAGCACACACATTTGTGTGTTTGTTTGCTAGCTTGTGATGGGATTCGGTGTGTGCCACTATGAAATATATAAATGGAGAAAAGTGTGTACAACAAATTCCAATTGGATGTATCCTTTTGGGGCATTTTGAAGCATTATGGTACTCGAAGGAACAATTCCGTTCGGTCCCGCGGGACTATGCGACTACAACTGTGTGCTGGAGAGTATTTCGCATACCGAAAATACATTCGCATAGCATCGAGAATGTACACAGAAATTGTGTGTATAGAAATAAATATACTCCTCCAGTGAATAATTTATAAAAATGATTGTAGTTATACGTAGCTTTGTTTTATGCGTTGTTTTAAAATAGGTCATTTGGTTCTTCAAACCCTTCCCTTGCCGTTGGCTTGTGTCACCCAAAGACAGTTGCTAAGACGTTGACGAATGCAAGTGTGTTATTTTGTTATTGATTTCGAGACCGTGTCCCAGAGGAATACGGAGGCAATTGCCGCATTCCTCTTAAGGGATTGTGCATAATAAGCCTGGCTGGGTCAAAGCATGGTTCGGGTGGATTTATATTTATTAACTGGTTTGCCAATATATTCACTCCACTGTTACGCAGACGGTTTGGAAAACTTTTATCAACAGGACAAGTTGCATTTCTTATTTGTCTTCCGTGAGTAACCCACTTGGTCTTAGTTTTGTCCTTTTACTCTTCCATTTATTTAGTTTTCTGTACATGCATCTTACTAAAGCAACAGCGTAAGGAAAAGCGACCCAAATGTTGTAATTGGGTAGTTCTTGTTCAGTAAGTCTGACAAACGGCCGACTTAATGTGTTTCAGTGAACAGTTATTGGTTTAGTTGACGTTTATGGAGTGATAGCCGACAAATCTAGTCAAGAATTTATTGACTAAGTACCAATTAAATTGACATTTCGTATATGCCGCTGAAAAAGCAATAGTGACGTAACAGAGCAATTTAGTTTCGTTCAGGGTTCATCTAGTCCAGACCAATCTAGTCGACTTGAGACAACTAGATTTTTGAACACCTTAATAGGTATACAAATTAACAACATTTTACACCAAAAAAAAAAAACTAACAGCGATTCAACTATCGTTTGACATTTCATCAGCTAAGACAGCTGAGATTAACAGAATGTGACATCAAAGTTTTGGCAACAATTTTTAAGTTCGAATAAATTTACGTGCAAAAAATGTAAAATGATTTTTAGTGTAAATTTACTCATGCCATATAATTGCAAAGTCTGTTTGCATGTGAATTTGCACACAAAACTGCTCACCCAATTTGTATATATTTCTCAGAATAACGACGAATAACATTTGGTGTTTATTTCATTGCAATTGTTCAAATAATTCTGATTCAGTTCAAACTGTACAATCTTAGATGTCAGCTATCAGAGAGGTGTCACTTAGAGCGATCCTTATGCTCATAGGTCATAGTCATAGCCCATGTACTGTTTTGTATTGTAGCGTTGCTTTAATTTGTTGTCCTTTATTTTCGTCGAACTAAAATTTGAATTATTCGGTATTACTATGTTTGTTTGTTGAGGTCAACGCAACTTGTTTCTTATTTACTTTCGATGCACATCTTATTTTTATTTTCATGGTATTTTCTTTAAATTTGAACACGCATCAGATTCGGCCAGTCTATAGAAGCTAACACTCTATCACACACTGCCACAGTAACGAGTACCTTGTTGGACTAAAAGTAATTTTTGAGTAGGTCGGTACTAAATCATTCGTCATAGTAGCTTTTGCATAAGGCTTTACAGTGCTTTGATCAATAAACGGAAAACAGTTTATATAAGAATGCTTTCATTTATTGGCTGACGATGCAAATGAAAACTTATTGGTGGTCTGAACATCGCAATTGCATCATTAGCAAGTAAATATTTTTGAAAATAGAAATAATAGACGGCTCATTAATTTCAGAATAAATTAAAATCTCTCGCTGGAAGCTAGGAAACGTGTTAAGAATTTATCGTTTCCATCAATTTGATATATTAAGAGTTGTATGGATTATATATTACTTAATTCGCCGGGAAACGTAGAAACCGACAAAAGTTTAAATTCTCGCTGAAATCTATAAAGTGCACATTTTTTATGGACTATGAACGACAGCTGTCATGTTTCCCTTTTCTATGAATTCACACATACTTGGGCCTATTCTGCGAAATCTTTTATTCTGATATGAATTTTCTGTTACGATCATAAAAAGTCTCGACAATAAAAGATATTTTATAAATCGTATTCTGCTTTTCCAACATTTATGAAACTCTGTTATAAAACTTCGAAAATTGAAATCTGTTACGAACCTTCAGCTTTTTTTGAGTAAAGTTTTGAATTATGCTTTGCTTGAAGCTCAAAAAAGCACGCCTAATGTTGTACACATTTTGAGTATAGATGACAGCTAACTAATAAAACCTTACTAAAAAACATTTTTAGTTTCTACTTTAGATTTTACTAATTCAAAATAACCAAATTTTCCATAGACATTTTGCAATGGGTAGTGAATGTGACCTACCTACCTGTACATTTATTGAATATTGTGATATTGACAGTTCGGTAATCGGCACAAGGTGCATTCACTCCGGAAGTTTGAAGTCGGTAATGAATGAATTAATAAGTCGACACACGCTGCAATTCTTCATCTTTCTTCGCTATACCCTGCTGTTCGGGTATAGCTGCTTTGCGAAACTTAAGATCTTTAATTCACACAGGTCCCGTACTGCCTTCCAAAACTGTGAATAAGCAATAGCAAGTAGGTATCTATGTCTAAAATTCATGCTGTATCTCTTCGTTGACTTTTACGCAACCTTCTTTATATTCATTTTCTATCTACTTATAGATGTATGTTCCCAAATTAACTTGCTCTGTCACACTTTTCCTTCCACACTAAAAATTGTTTTTTTGTCACCCTCAGGAGGTAAAAGTGAAGTTCCTTCAATTTTCACACATTCCTATAGCTATTCCAATCAAAGTATAGAGACTGACAGCAACATATTTATCGCCCCCCCCCCCTTTTCCCATAATTACCCTAAATGCGTATTTTTTATTACCTTAGCTATATAACCTTCAAGCTCAGTGCCGACTACCGATAAACAAAAATAAGAGAACGAAGATAATTTGTTAATTTGTTCGTCTTCCCATCACGCTGATTAAGGTGCTCTCAGTGTCACTCACTCGGCTTTAATTTTGACCTTCTTCCACGAGCTGTCAAAACAAACCCATAGAGTGGGAGAACTGGTGTGATACTGCTACTTCCATTTAAAATTTTAAGTAATTTCTGGGGTGGTTTCTGTGATGTGATTGTCAATGCGTTCGACTTCAAAAAGTTCCTACCCTGTTAATAAAATATGCCGAACATAACATTGAATTCTCATCAACTCTCTGGAGTATCGTCTTCGTTAGAAAACAATTTTATAGAACGAAAAAACCTGCGCTCCCACTTGTTCTATCTGATTAACAGTTTAATTACATTTGAGTGACGGACGGTGATTGACGTTCTGCGAAAAAAAAAAAGAAGAAGAGAAAATCACCCTTCCAAGTGCTTTTGTGATGACAGTGTAAAAGTGAAATAGAAAGAGTTGGGTAGAGGTTGATGAATTCGTAATGCCCACACATGAACAAACCCAGGGTGGAATGAAATATTTATCTAAAGCTGGACTCGAAAGCACATCCCCGCAGCCCACATGTCGACCATGGATTAGCGAGCTTCTACCTCTATATAAACGTTTCCTTCTTCCCCCACAAGCTATATGAAAAGACATCAGCAGAGACATGTATGTCAACCTGGATTGCGCCGTGAGTGGCTACTGTCCTCGCATATCCTTGTCAACGTCAACATTTTATACCGCCATGTCAAGCGCCACCAAAGGAGAATGGGCCATTGATAAAGGACGAATTTTAAATCAAACAAAACAGAAAATCTCTCCTTGATTGAATGGCAGTGCGATGACGCTGGCGTTTTCCTTTTTCTCAGACTGTACAATTAATTATGTTCAAGTCCACCCTAATTATGTGTACAGAGGAACCCATAACCCATAACCCAACGATGTCGATTTTTCGGTTGACAAGTGTCTAGCGACTCCATCCCATTTCGAAACAATAATTAATCTTCATCAGTTGTTGAGAGTCAATTACGACATCATGGCACCTACGAGACCGCTTTGCGTCCTTCCTTTGTCTGAGTGTTTTATTGGATTTTTCTTTTTTCTTGTTGTGTAGTTTTGTTAAATTGAAATATGACAGGTGGTTGCGGTCAAATTTACTCAACTGCTCGTGCTTACACTTTATTTCGTGCTTTTCGAAATCACTTTGCGGAACCACCACCTGCGCTCTTCGAACGCAACTGCTCTAATAAACCACAAAACAACTACACAAACAGTGGAGCGTTCCTCATTCCGTTTTGCTTTTAAATCATCAACACTGATATAATCAAATTGAGAAGGATGATGCGGTCAAGGTTCTGACATAACTAATGACCCTTGGATGGTCTCGTTCCTAATCCAGCAACGGCCACTTTCTCTCCAGAGTATGTAGGGTGAATTGCCTGCCGAAAAACCGTGTGATTCCGCCCCTAGATAAGGACCGAGCACTCAGTCGAGACACTGTCAATCTGTGTAGCTCCCAGAATTTACTGTCTGGCCTCTAATCGGACAAACACTTTTCGGGAATTTCTCTACGTGACAATGAAAAACACATAAGCCACCGCATCTCTAATTAAGAACTTTCGGAAGCTGATGTGTGTCATCCTCTATAGTGTGCGAGTGTGTAGCGCAAGCAAATAGTCTCATCAAAAGGCAATAAAACTGATACTTGGCCATTAGACGCAGCCTCCGCCGCGACTGATGCTATAATTTAACATTTGCGATAGTTAGGCGGGAAGCGCGCGCCGTGCTGTGGTAAAGCTTATTGAAGAAGAAAAGAAACGCCGCTGTAGCACGTTCCAATATAGAGGTTTGTTGTTGGTTAGATCAGATTTGGCATTCGGCGAATAAAACAAACTCGGTTGGAGGATGGACTGGTTTTGCGGGGTGCGTACGTGTATGAGTGTTATGATTGTTTTATGGTTCTTTGACTTTTTGATAAGATATAGGTCGTTTGACCTACAAATAGTGGAAATTGGTACCTAAATAACGGTTGCCAGCTGAAAAATATGACCTGCTTGCACCCTAATTGATAGAGAGGCGGTTATTGCATATTCATCATTTGCAATGCACAGAAAAAATAAGTCGTCGGTCGTCGCCAAAATTTGCTATACACTCGAAACCAAAGCAAAGAAAATAAACTCCTTATCTGTCAAAAAAAAAACAATTTTGTCAATTGTGCCCTTATTCAATTTTATAGCATGTTAAAAATTTGCAGTCCACACCGTAACATTCAAGAGTCAAAAGCTTAATGAGTTCTGGACCAGAAGTTGTGGCAGGCTGCATGAATATTCCTCGTTGAAAATTCTGGCCATTAATGACAGCAGCTGATTTTAGAGCACAGACCACACCAAAACATTAAAAACTGAATTTGACGGCTTTCGTTGATGCATCCAGCTGAAATCGGTATGCAAAAATACACACCACGGCTGCTTCCCGAGAAATCAACAGTTTCCACATACAGAAGCCTTCATTTATGCCCTAGATCAGGGATAACAACCCATAACTCACCAACTCATATGTTTTATATTGAGACTTATATCAAAATGGAATATTAAATACCAAACGAATGAATCCATTTACTATTGCGTGGATATAGGAATAAGTCAATGTTAACGTCTTCAACGGAAGAAACATTCTTATAAAATACGTCACATATCCGATGAGCGTATAGGTAGATATATTATATGTATGTATGGGAGAAATTAATTTTAACTGTCATTGGAGTTTCAACTTTCAAAGTTTTCACCAGTTTATTTATTTATCTTCAATTCAATTTCCCTCATTCTCAACTAGATTTGTCTGGACTGGGTAAGGGTAGGTATACGAACGCGTTGACTAGGAACTTGATTTTTTTTTTTATATTCTCGCGGTAAGCGTTGTGCGACACCTTTTTCTCTCACTCTTCGAATTGGCAACGGAGTAGCTATGCAAGCAGGATTTTTTTTGACTAGATTTGTCGGCTACCATTCCATAAACAAGAAACTATTTACGTGAACACTCTAGGCCAACAAAAATTTAAATACATATAGTAAGTCAAATGTGCTAAATTCGTATAAACTGTCAGCGGATGGAACAGACACAAAAGTAGAACGCAAACTGACTCACGCTGCTTATAAGTCACCTTCATCTCAATTGAATATTTTCCTGCAGCGGACAACGGACCCTTTATGCGACGCTTTTAATTGGGAAAACATATTGTTAAACAAGCTGAAGGTCTGGTATTCCGATGGTAAACATTTTTAGTTTTACGGCTGACAGTAATGCAAGTTTGACACTTTGCCTAACTCTGTTTTCGGATGGAAAGTATGTTATTATAAAATTACTAGCGGAGCCCAGCCTGCTTTGCAAGGCGTTAAAATTAAAAAAAATTCCTGCATATTTTGCTTCGTTGAGTTGAGGATCTTCGATAAATGTCTATGGACGAAGTTTTTGAGAATTTTTCAATTTTTCTTTTTTCCTAAACCTTCGCGGAGCAATTACGAACAAATCCGCAGAAGGAAGTATCCAATTTGGTCCAGTCGTTTTCCAGTTTTAAGCATCCGAACAAACCAAGATCCATTTTTATATATATAAGCAGATTTGACAGCGTTGAGTGCGGTTTGATACTCCACAAGAGCACTACGATGCAATATTAAAAAGCAATCTGTCATTGATGATTTTTTTTATAAAGGTAGGTGTAATCCGTATAACTTGTGTCAAACATCTTATACTAATTATTACCAACATTTTTATCATGGTAAAGTACACGAAGGAACAACGTTTACAAATAACTAAAATTTACTACCGGTGGTCGCACCTTTAGAGCGTTAACGCCCAAGTTTCAATTTTTCAGCGATGAAGCGAATTTTTGGTTAAACGGCTTTATCAATAAGCAAAATATGCGTTACTTGACAGGTGAGAACACTCATTTGCTTCATGAAACAGCACTTCATATATATGGTGGTCATTATGGGCCGTTTTTTCCGTTGACGCGAAAATGACCGTCAAGTGACGGTGAATGGTATTGGCTGCAGAGACATGCTGGAACGTTATATCTTTGAGCAATTGCATGAATTGGACATTAGTGATATGTGTGGCTCCAACAAGACGGTGCCACAAGCCACACAGCGGGTGCAAAAATCGAGTTATTGAAGCCCGTCCATTGGCCGCGGAAATTGTAAGATTTTACGCCTTTAGACCGTTTTTATGAGGCTACATAAAATCATTGGTCTATGCCAACAAACCGGCGACGTTAGAGGAGTTCAGAGCCAATATTGAACGAGAAATAGCTGCCGTATCGGTCGAAATGTGCGGCCGAGTCATCGAAAATTGGGTCCAACGTATCGACCTCTGCATTCGTTCCCGTGGTGGACATATGAACGAATCGAATTTCATTCATAAATGCTTTGATATAGTAATTCAAACCAATAGCTACACATGAAAGACCCTTTAGAAGAAGCGAGTAGTTGTAGAAAGATAGCCATTTATACCGAACTTCCAATGAGCTGGAAAAGTTCATCGCTCCAATTAACATTCCTTCACCTAGTTCTCTATATACTTTTTTCAAATGAGGACCTCATAAAAATGTGCGGAAAAAACACTTTGCTATGATTTAGTAAGTCTAGTATAACAGTGATTTGCGCCCAAATGAGCTGCACAAGGTAACAAATGGTTGAACCTAAGTAACGAAAGACACTATTATTGAAGAGTGCGCTATGAATATCCGATCCCGATCACCTCTTCACAGCGTTAATTCGACATTGTGAACTCGTTTATTTGACTTGCCTTATACAGGAGGCAGCAAAATATGACGAATCTAAGTAGGTAACACTAGGAAATACTGTCCCAAGCTGGTGCGGAACCTTGCAAAAGAAAATTCTGCAGTTGGTATGTAGAATGTATTCTCCACTGACAAATATTATACATAGATGGCAGCACTTTAAGTGTCCCTTTTTAATATCACACGAGACACGAGCGGTGCAAACTGAGGTTCTCTGTCTCAATCTCACAAGTAGACATTTCCATTTGACTCCAACTTTTCTAGAGCTAAACGTATAATATAATGGGGACGTTCGGATACCTAGTTTATGTAAAACGTCAACTAGATTTGTCTGGACTATGAATCCGAACGCGTTGACTAAGCAATTTGAATTGTTTTTGTATTATCGCGGTCAGCGTTACCCCTGTTTGATTTAGAAATTTTTTATTTGGAAAAGGCCCTTCATACATTTTTAAAAAATTGTTTTTTTTTTTTTTTCAAACAAATACATTTAAACTTTAACACGGTTGCCTATCACAACACTATTATAGTCTTATGCGAACTAATGGTTGTTAAATATCGTGCGAAAATTCTAAATTACCAGAGCTTCCTTAGAAGTGACACCTTTTTCTCTTACCGGCCCTTTTTTCGACTCTTCAGAATTCTGCAGGGGCCACTCTGTTTATTTTAAATTTGACTCTTGGAAATGTCAACTGAGTATGCAGGAAGGATTTTCCTGACTAGATTTGTCGGCTTCCCCTCCATAAACGTCAACTGCAAAAACTATACACGTGACCACTCTGGGCCAAATAAAAACTGAAACGAATCTAGTCAGACAGCTGTCAGACTTACTAAACTTGCAATCCGACCGTCCCAAATATCACCTTATTTAATATAAACATTTTATGTCAAAACTACAATATTTTGTAACAAAATAAGTAGGTACTTGGATGTTTTCGTTGTACTCGTATGATAAGTGCTATATATGATACTTTCTTCCTTTGAGTAAAAAATTCAACAATTCACATCAGGCAATACCTATAGTTAACTATTTTGCAAAATTCCTTGTTTTAAAACTATGGTGACATTTCTAACAATGTTTCTGTGATTTAAAAATAGGGACTGTCCCCTTGTCAATTTCTGTTGGGAAAGACAGTCATTTGTTTAAACAGTTGAATTATGACACTCAATTTTCGGTATATATTTCGCTTAAAAATGACGTTTTTATTTCACTCCTGTCAGAAAGTGAACCCGAACAAGCGCCTACTTGGACTGTGCGATGAGATGCCACCAATTCTTGAACGCAGCTAAGAGGTTGACAACCATAAGAAATTTTGTTAAATATATGCTCGCATAAGTATGTATGGACATCATACATATTGCAGAGGACTTTACTGAAATCAAAAGTTTTTTCGTACAGCTTCATTCGAAGTTAAGCACCTTCGTAGGTGCGTAGATACTTTGCACTTAGAAGTCTTACAAGATTGTGTCTGTAGAGTTTAATATTTGACACGTGGGAGTACGGCGATGCAAAGAGACATGCCAAGGAGATCGATATTGAGCCTGGCAATGAAGTCTTTTTAAAGCGTCAGTCTTTTTAAAGCATAGGTACCTATCACAAACAATGTATAGAGTTTAAGAAATAGGTATATATTTACAAAATTATAGTCAAAAATTCGGCTAGTTACGGTTTTAGTGGCTCTTTCTATACATATATGCTTAAAATTGTGGGCGCTTTGGCTTAGTGGTTTTTGTGTTGGACTACTAAGCTAGGGGTGCCAGGGGTTCAATTCTCTGAAAAACACATAGTTATAACATGCTAACTTTTTTTCTACTGCGCCACCTCTCGCAAGCGTCGGACAATCATCCGAGATTATAACTGAAAGATCTTCTCAATCAGGAGTTTGGACTTGGCATAAAATTGAAGATCCCTTCCAAGACCTAAGGTATATCTTGGAACCTGAACTTCACAGTCCTACATATATGTACTTATATCACATCGAATGAACGATTTGATAGAACGCGAACATGGCACTTTTTACGCATTTGCATAATTTGCTACCTATTCTGAAAGTTGAATAATAAACAAAAGAACGTTTAAATATAGCAATTTCGAGACATAAAGGGAATTACTAGTAATCATTTATCTTGCCACACATATTGTTAAAGATTGTTATCACATTCCACAATATTTGAACACGTTCCATAAACCAGCGAATATAAGATTACTTCCAACTTAACCTTAAAATGAAAATGTCATTGGAGACGTTTGAATTACTAGTTTAATAAGCCTGACAGCTGACTGACTAGATGTAGGTACTTCATTTCTTATTGGCTAAGACTGGCCACGTGAGTAGTTTTTGCAGTTAACGCTTATGAAGGGGAAGCCAACAGATCTAGTAAAGAAAATCCTGACTGCATAGGTACACAGTTGACATTTTTTTTTTCTGTACATAAAACTTTGATAGGTAAGTCGTTTTCCCACAACCGGTTAAAATGACCAAAACTAGGTATCTAGGTATGTACTTCATATTTATTTGCTCATTTTCTTGTTAATAATGAGCAAGTGCTGCCAGATTTTCAGAGTAGTTTTGCTTATAGATTAGCTTTTCCATGACAAATAATTTTTATGAACAAACATTTTCGGCAATAAGATTAAAGTCCAATTAAAACATTTGACGTGAGTTTGTGGAGACACTGATTGATTATTGATTAAGCGAACCTAATGAACAAGGCTCCTACTGTTTTCTTTTTTTAACAGCGATTACCTACACCAATTTGTGAATTAAATTCTGATTTATAATTTCTCTAGGTACCTACCTATGACAAATTGTAAAAAAGAGTTTCCTAGTATTAACAAATAGGTAGGCTATAGATTTAATTTGTCGCAGTTCGTCTCTCATAATTTTCTCATACGAATACCTATAAGTAGGTATAGCTCCTTTAGTCGAGTTGGCATTTGACATTTTGGAATAAAGCAGAGCTCGCACGTTCCTATACATAACAGAGAAATGACCTTAACTTGATTTAATTATTACCGACATACCTACCTACCTAATGGATTTATTTGTACCTATTAAGATTTGCATTTCACAGAAATAATTCACCGTAAGCATCCATTAATTTTAATTTTTCCTCCCGCCGGTTGTCAATTTGACAGGTGTCGAGGATTCGGATTCGACATCTTTACTATATATTTATAGGTTACATCATCATCACCCATCACACAATGGTGATGGTCCCACAATTCACCCGCCATCAATCACAATTTCATTGACTTTCTTCCACCAAAAGTAACACGAATACAAATCCAAATACTACATAAGCCAGAAGCCAGTTACCAAAATGTTCAGTGAAGCTAAAGCACCATTGCTCAGTTTTCTCTCAACACAAACGCAGTCTTATACGACTCGAATCTGATTCGTTGGTTTTCCTCCACTCACCACTCTACCACCCGAGTATATAAAGCACCCTCGATTGTGCTATATACTTGGCATCACGCATGACTGAACAAACTCCACCTACTGCTGGCAGAGTATTTGTGTGCGGGGCGTGTTCAGTGTTCAACTATCATTTCTCTGCTCACGTCTCGTCCACTTGCCACTTTTCTACATTCGTTGACAGCCGGAACATTGTTTTGAACTTAACTCTTTTTTTTTTACTTCTGGCTTATTCTCCAAAAATATCAGTTTTTAACAGCCCCCCTTTCATCGGAAGCGCTGTGAAAGTTGGATTTGAATTGCCTGCTCTGTTGCTATTGCATTGGGACGGGTGGAATAGCTGTCGACATGGTGCATGCATAAGTTATGAACGAGTCCGGAGTTTTTGCTCTTCTGACCGGTGCCGGTACTGTTCTTTTGATTTAA
Organism: Cheilosia vernalis; assembly: GCA_949126925.1. Lineage (NCBI taxonomy): Eukaryota > Metazoa > Arthropoda > Insecta > Diptera > Syrphidae > Cheilosia > Cheilosia vernalis. The sequence continues at coordinate 55,723,601 of OX421362.1, read as the reverse complement.
TTTCTGATCCATTAGCCCCGATGGCAGTTCTGGGGGAACGCAAAAATGGACACACTCTTCTATTAGCCGGAGGATGGAAGTCACATGTAGGAATAGGTCGCACCGTAATGGACTGCGGCGCAGAGGAAATAAAAGTTAATGCTTTTTAGCTGTCATTGTCATGTGTCCTTGATGTTTCTTCCTCGGTAGGTAGGTACTAGGTATGTGAATGTTTGGATGGATATCTACCTACATGGACGTGAACCGTTTTTTGGGCATAATTGAATTTGCATACCCAACCACTTGTGACTCATTAAACATTTAAACTATAAAAAAGGGGTTAATGCCTTGCTTATACACGGACACCCCTTTTAGGTTACGGCATCCGTGATTGGGTGTAATTATAACTGACAGTCTTCTCCAAATGGGTTAGTGTGTGGTCGCGGAATTGCATAAAATCCACTGGGCAGCCGACTCCCAAGCGTTCACGTCACGTTACATAAGCGCCCCATTCATCCATTTACGCTCCGCCCAAATTCAAACTGATTAGGGTCCCAAGCAGCGCTCACACCTACACTTTCAGCTCCGGCCACATAAATTACACCCCTCACAGTTACAGACACCATCGCCACCAGTAGCAGAGGCAGTGGCACTGCAAACGATATAAAGGCGCTCGCAACTCAACCTGGTACCCAGGCACAACAGCAGCAGCAGGTTATATACACGGTTGCCACTTGAAAATAAAATTTGTGTCCAAAATTGGAAATAAAAATGACCAACTGTAGCTAAAAATGACCAAAATAATTAAACCCTCTACTGCATGCATTATGATTCAGTGGAGAAAAAAAGAAATTTTTTATTTTTTTTATTTTAAAGGATATTCAAAAAAAAATTTTTCTTTCCATACCATTATGTAATAATCGACATAATATTTGGCATTTCAAAAAACGCATTGTACATTGAAATGCACATGGATAACTGGGAAACAAAAGAAATCTCAATATTATAGCCACAAACAATAGAAAATAAATGTTTATTTTTTTATTTTTTGATATTTGCCGACGAATGCGTGCGTTGGAACGTTCACTCTACACATCCTATCTTCCTATCGACTCTGGAAAATTTTAATTTGTACACACGGAACAATCATTCATCTTAATTATTTAAACATATTCTTCATGTACACAGATCACATATTATTTTTTTTAATTATTACCTAATCATTTTTCATTTCGTAAAAAAATGACCAAATGGGATAATAAATGACCATGTGACCACGAGAAAAATTTATGACCAGATTTGGTCACAAATGACCAATGTGGCAACCGTGGTTATATATCATGTTTGGCTGTGTTGGATGTGTAATGTGTATCCATTCCCATAGCGTGGCTAAAGTGCCTTGGGATGAAGTGGATATATTGGTTGCCTCGGTGGTATATAGGGGTTTTGTATCTACCGCCCAACTCACGCTCCATTGCGGACCCAGTTCCGCATGGTTGAATCCCAATCCATCAGATGTGTTTTACACAGAGAAAAACTGGTTTAGGCGCCTCGCTCTGTGACTGTGAACGCTGCCTTGGTCTGGTTTATAGTATACTGCACAGTCACACAAGAAGGCGGCGCGCGGCGGCTCTTTAATCGACCCGACACAGTACACTCGACTACGTTTACGTTTAAATTTGGTTGTATTCGGTGCTAGCAGTTATTCTTTGGTGCTCGACAAATTTGGACGTGCTTCCTATTGGGGGACATTCGTACGCGCTTCTTGGGATCCTTTCGGTTGAGTTAATTTAACTTTAAGGCGACAATAAAAGACAATAGGGATTTGTTTTGTTGTTGGTCTTGTTGTTTGTTTGTGAGCAAAAAGGATCAAGTGTGTGCTGTAACCCCAGAAATAATTTAACATTCTTTGTGTGTGATGAGATAATGGAATTTAACTTCCGATTTTGATTTAGTTTAGATTGAAGTTATCTCGATTTGTGTGGTGAATTTAGTTAGTTAAATTATTGGAAATACCAATATATTATTCCTAGCTAAGGTGATTTTCAGTGTTTAAACAAGTTTGATGGTCAATTACGTTGCGAAGTAAAGTTACTGTGATGATGGCCTTAAAAATGCTTTACCGTGGCCCCAGCTCTAGGTTGGAGAATTTAATCGAAAAGATTCAAGCTACTAAAGAAGTGAACACAGGTACTTAACTATGTATTTTCTTTATGTTTTAACGAGAGGATGTGTATTTATATCTATAGAAGATACAGATAGGTACCTATACATAGCATTCCTTAACACGGAGTTGTGTATACCTTTGCCTACTAATATCGAATTAAGTTGGCAAAGGGTAGGTTATTTCAACTTATATAGGTAGGTACTGACATTAATAACTCCTTCTTGATTTTAATATCAGGTTTGTTATTGAGGTCATTTCTAGTCTGCTCTTGTTGGCTGCACTAAGCCAGAGCGCAGATACCTACCTATACGAATCAACTTGTCTCTCCTATTACCCAGATCTTGCTGCTTTTTAAAACGGTCTGCATAATTGTACTTTTTTGGTCGATTTCAAATCCAATTTGCTATGAACTCCCGGGCTATACTAGTTGGATAATAAAATTATTTTTAACCACAAATGTAAACGGCTTTCATGCCCAACTTCACACTACCTACGTAGGTACCTATAATCGTGAATATTGTTACCAATTTGTTGTGTAAAATATCTGGTAAAACTTACCAAACTGGTCCTCGAAATTCATATTTGATACCAATATATTCACTGAAAACTTTTTACCAACAAAAGCACTGCAGAGCCTTTTTATGCTTTTTTTTTATTATTATTAGTGATGGCCCCTAAGTTCAGCCCCCTCCAGTAGTCAGCCGCTGACATACAAATCACAGCGCAATAGTAAATGGTTTTGCCTTTCTTTCAAACAAAAAATATTGGGTAACCCTTCTCCTCGCTGTGTGCAAAAAATTAACACAATACACTTGTTACTTTGAGCGTAACAAATATAAGTCTGCGTACAGTTTTCATAAGTGCAGGATACGAGTGGTTTACCAAAAAAAAAAAAAATAGTTGAAGTGACTTTGTAAAAGTGATATAATTACGAATATGCTGAAGGCATGTGCAGTTTATGATTATTATTATGATATTAACACTTTATTTTGCTTTTTTCTTAACTTAAAATGCTAAAAATATTTTCGGTTAAATAATTAAGAGGGGGGCTGACCTTATGAGACATTATTTGTATGATTATCCTAAGCTCAGCCCCCCCGGCTGACTACTGGATACTACCTTAATTTCTTTTTTTCATAGCTGAGTATGCAAAATGAATGGAAACTTCAATCAGTATTGATTCTCGCAAAAATTTCGATAAAATTTCTTTGATTTCCAGTAGTCAGCCCCCCTGTACATTTACTTGAGAAATGGGGGCTGACTATGAGAGACACGGTTCTTTTAAACGTTCTCCAGTCGTCAGGCCCCCCTTCTTATGAAAATTTGTAAATTACATTGTGGCTGACTACTGGATACTTGCGTGGCCGACTACTGGAGCTGATGGGGCTGACCACTCGCAACTCATACCTTTTTCACTTATTTTGCAAATAGTTTGCATTAGGTAGTTCATATCCCTAATAAGCTTAATATTTTCCAATCCACAGACTTCAAACATTCGGAAAAGCCAAATACTTGATTAAATAGTTGAAAAATGGATTTTTAAGGACCAATCAAACTCAAAAAAAAAGTTAAGGGGCTGACTACTGGTGCCATAGATAATCTTTATTCATTTCAAGTATAGTAGGAATGTTACCAGAGTGTGATATACAATGACACTTATTTAGAAAAGAATAGGAGTGTTCATTATTTAACTATCAAAGTAAGTGTGAAATTCATGTTTACAAAAAAATAAGAATAATCTGGATGTGATGTAACATCAGTAAGGACAATATATAACTAATAAAAAAAAGCAACATTAAGCAACATATTTATAAACTGCCGAGTTTATACCTACAATTGAAATACTTTTTTTTTTAATATTAATAACGAAGATTAATACTAGAGTAAAGATCTTGAGAAATATTCTATCTGATCAGATCATAGTCAATTGTGAATAGCCAGTCCTTAACTTTTTTCAAAAACGAATGATAGCTCAAAGTTGTTTGGATGCACAATGGTAATTTATTAAAAATGGTCGGGTCAGTATAAGTATAAAAGTGAGCAAAATGCGTTTTGTGTGCGATTGGTGGGTATACGTTGACAAGATTTAAATTGTTAATAGGTACGTAAGCAGTAAATGTGAGAGTTTCTGGTTGGTTTGTTTCCACTTTGCTTAAAGAACTCTCTCAAAACTTTAACCATAAAGATGTCTCATTGGTAAAATTCGTAATTTTTTAAACAAGGGTAAACTGTGAGCTAATCTATTTCTTTTGCAAATAATTCCTATTAAGTGTTTCTGTGCTATCAAAAGAGGCCCAAATGAGCTATATATCCCCGCTTTCTACTGCCCGCTAGATGAATAGCGGCATGTCAAACTCTAAAAAAAATGAAATTTCACAAAAAGTGCAAGATGTCTGTGAAATGTAAGCTTATTTTATATGGAGTTACATGCCGCTTGTAGGCGCAGTGGCTTAGTGGTTAGTGTGTTGGACTACTAAGCGAGGGGTTCAGGTTCGAATCCCGCAAAAACCCAATTTCCAACTCAGGGTTTTTTCACTGCGCCACCTCTCGCGAACGTCTGACAAACATCCGAGAGTATAACTGTCATGAAAGAGCTTCTCAATTAGCCGTTTGGAATCGGGATAAAATTGTAGATCCCTTCCATTCGTTCCAAAAATGAAAACTCACACAAAACGAATGGTTGCGAGAAGCTAGGCCTAGGGTCCCTACGGACCTGTTGCGCCAAAAATTATTATTATTATTATTATGTTAAATTTCACATAAAAGGCACAAAGTGAAAAAGAACAGAAACTGAAACAGAACAGAAAGATTTTTCGTTCTGTATTAAATTCTGGTTCTGTTTATGTTGTTCGCTCAGCTACATAAAACTGAAACAGAAACAGATCCATAAAAACAACGGCGAATAATTTGTAATTCATACGTTGTCATCACTCAATCACTGTATAAAATAGTTGCAGAAAAATCCATATTTTTCTGTCGCTAAATTCTGTTGCTGAAAAAAAATGTCTGTTCCTAATTCTGTTTCTGTTGCAAATGTATGGGATTCTGTTTCTGTTTCAGTTTCTGTTCTTTGTCACTTGGTGCCTTTAATGACGTTTGTTTTCTGTTGTTTGCCACTTGATAATTGATTTGATTTGCTGTGCGATGAGTTTCATTTCTGTTGTATTAATTTTAAGCTTAGCCTTCATTATGCCTCTTTTCTTAGCCAGATAAATTTATCTTCACAAATGAAATCAATTTTTTAGCTTGTTGCTACATTTTACATTCTATTTCACTTTTAGTTATTGAAAGAAGAAATGTCAATATTATGAAATTGAGTTTCAACCCGACTTAAAATTCAAATTGGATTAAACAACGACAAGTTTCAAAAATTCATTTTATGTTCGGGCTTAATGACTGAATATTATGGACTTGGGTTTAATTTTTGGCTGGTAATATTTTTTCGCACGAAGCATGAAAAAGACTGCACCAATCGCAACATTGTAATTTCAGCTCAGAACGCTCCACTTTACCACCGCAAACAATAACGTTTCACGCGGAAATTGTGTAATCAGGAAAACAGCACCCTATTCCCTGTCAGTTCCGCGTTAACAGCGTTAGAACTCTGCGCTTGTAACTGCTTCAGCGTTATTGTATTGTTTGTTAAAAGGGAAAATATGGGTACGACGAAATTTATTTCAACACTGTGAGTAAGTAGCACCCGAAATTTTCGTTGACCTTCATATCTTTCCAAATTAGCCCTAACCCCTAAGTCAGTTAAGTAGGTTGTGCCAACAAATGGGAACAATATTTTTATACTTATATTTAAAGCGAGCCCATTAAGATGAGCTGCAGTTAAGTTTTGGCTGCAGAGACTTGTATAATAAACCGTCTACTAAATCTCTGATCGAAGCCATAAGACAAACTTACTAAAACTTACGGGCTTCCAAAGTGATTTTTCTTAAGACTATCCGAGTGCTCGTTGCTTTCAGGTTTAAAGACCTACAGCTACAGACCCGCGATTGTGGGCCCTCTATGCCTAGGAAACGAAGGCTTGCGTGTTATTTTGTCGTGTCGAACATTGGGGCTGAAATTCAAAGGGAATCATTATTGAACATTTGTTTAATTCACCTAGTTTGGGTTTTTGGATTTTATCCAGATTCACCTTTTTACAGTTCATTATAGAGTTTGGGGTTGTATTTTATTTTCCATTCGCCATCTTCGCACCAAAACTTAATATCATTACCCCCGTATTAATAAAAAAAAAAACGCTATCCGCTCTCTAACAGGTGTTTAACCTGTCAGACGGATAGTGACCCTATCCGTTTGTTATCTTTTCTTATTAATAAACATATTCCATCTACATATTAGCTATTCGCTCTTTATCACCTAACGCCCGACAGCACTACACGGAATTGTACTAAACATTCTAGTAGGTACATCTGTCACATTTCGTTTTTCAAGCGGTTGTTGCGCTCAGAAATTCACCGATTCTCTCTCAGATTCTCTCTTGTAGAATGTTCAGATGTCACGCGTCATTCGAATATTGATGTCTTCTCATTTGAAAATTATTTATGTTCCCAGGATATATTTTATATTTAATTATTATTCGAAATGTGAACCCAAATTTATCTACACAAATTTGCAAAGCTAATATAAACAAAAACCTTAACTTTTGGCATTAGTAACACCGAAAAGGATTCGAGATTTTGTAAAATCCCTCACCCTCTCTGAGTTAAAAAGTTATCCGCTCTCTATACGAATTCGGCGAGCTAAGTCTTAAGTTATCCGCTCGTTATTAAATGTCAGTGAAACCAAACACACGTTTATTAATAGGAATCAACGTTGCCGATTGCCAAATGTCCCCTTTTTGAGGCTCAGGACCCTTGGCCCCCACTTTTTGAAAATTCATCAAAATGGCCCCTTTTCCAGTTTAAATAAAATTTTACCCTTTATTGACCGAAAACGATTGCAAACATATGAAAAGAAGTGTTTCGTGATGAATAAATTAGTTTTTTGTTAAAAATAATTGTCTCTGTTGATTAGTACTTTATGTGGTGGCCCCTTTTTTTGGCTCGGGCCCCTTTTTATTCCCCTTTTTGAAATTTTTCAGCGGCAACGCTGATAGGAATTTGAAGCTAACATGTGTGTTAGTGCTAACTCGCCGCTGCTCATCGTTTATTAATACGGGGGTTAGAATTTATGAGAAATTTTGTGATGCTTTACAAAGAAGCACAAACCCCAAAGTAGGAATTTTCGAAACCGAATCGATTGAAAGTGTACTAAAGACTGATGATAACTTTACTAATAGAGCTTCCCAATATACCTACAATACCTATACCGACCTTCCTACGAACAATTTTGTCTAGGCACCTAGCTTTGGGACCCAATTTCAATTTGAGACTCACCACGATTTAATTTTAATAAATACTTATTAACCAACAAAATTAAAGTTTCGCTTGAAGAAATAGAAAAAGAGGATCCATTCTGGAAAGGACTGCGAAGAAGTACGGAATTTAATATAAAAAATTCCTAATAAATAATAAAAAATAGAAGATTGTTATCTTTTTGTACCTCCCTCCTTACAATGTTTATATAGGTATAGGCAATAGCACCAACAACTATCCAAGTTCCCCTATTAAAAAAGAGTGCCTCGTATACGCCCACCTATTTTACGCACTAGTTGATTCTACCTATACCTACACCTATAAGCAAAGTCTGGGGTTTTTTGTAAGGATTTTTAATTGGCAACTCGCGAGTGTAGGGGCGCGTTATTTATGTTGTACTAAATAGGAATTTCTTTATCCCACAGGCTTGTCTCTTAGAATGTCTCACAAACTTTCCAGATTTTAACTCTCCTGAGGAGTCATCTCTATCTAGCCGATCGGTTGATGTATACCTAGCTTAAAATAGAAGGTTCCTTCAATCCACCCCAAAAAGTAAAACTCACACATGCGAATGCATATGCGACGCTAAGACATGTTGCGCCCTGGGTGGTTCGCATTTTGCCGTACCCACATGAAATATAATCCCATCCCAATGCGTTCGTATAGGTACAATCTTCCAGCATTAAATGGTTCCCAGTCTTTAAGAATGTGTATCAATTGCGTTGAAGAAATGAAAACAAACTGTGTGGCAAAATGGCCTGCAAATCAGAAGCAAAATCATCACACAACAGTCGTAGGGTTAAAAAAAAACATTTTATGATTGGCATATTTATTTTATTGGTGGTTTATTTCACTAAGTGAATCTTTATCAAAAGTTCAAGTACAGTAGGTACAATATCTACATATAATTATGCATTAATTAATAACGGGTGATTTTTTAGCTGGTTTGGTTTTGGCAACACTGGTTTTGACAGCTGACGTGTGTTTAGTACCTTGTGTCACTGTCAAACAGCTTCAGTTTGGTTTGCAATTTAACCATGGATCGTCTTACAAATGAACAACGCTTGCAAATTATTGAATTTTACTATCAAAATTCGTGCTCGGTTCGAAATGTTCATCGCGCGCTGCTGCCGCTTTTTTATCGAAAAATTGTGTTCAGCGATGAGGCTCATTTTTGGTTGAATGGGTACGTAAATAAGCAAAATTGCCGCATTTGGAGTGAAGATCAACCAGAAGCATTGCAACAGCTACCAATGCATCCCGAAAAAGCCACTGTTTGGTGCGGTTTATGGGCCGGCGGCATTATTGGGCCATATTTCTTCAAAGATGATGCGAATCGCAGCGTTACTGTCAATGGTGAACGCTACCGAGCGATGATAACAAACATTTTTTTGCCCGAAATGGAAGTTCTTGACTTGCATGATATGTGGTTTCAACAAGACGGTGCCACATGCCACACAGCACGCGAAACAATGGCGCAATTGCGAGGCGAGTTTGGTGAACAGTTAATTTCACGTTTCGGGCCGGTCAATTGGCCGCCTAGATCGTGCGATTTGACACCATTAGATTATTTTTTGTGGGGGTATGTCAAGGCTAATGTGTATAGGGACAAGCCCGCATCGATTGACGCACTGGAAGCCAACATCCATGCATTCATTCGTGAGATACCGGCCGATATGTGTGAAAGAGTATGCCAAAATTGGACTCAGCGGATGGGCTACCTGAGACGCAGCCGCGGTCAACATTTGCATGAAATTATCTTTAAACATTAAATTGCAAGGTTCAAACTATCGATTCAAATAAATATTTCACTCATTTTTTTCGAATTTTTTGTGTTTTTTTTTTTAAAAAGTTCTAGACTTAAAAAATCACCCGTTACAAAGGTGGAAAGATGGACTAGGAATATCGATATATAGGAAGACATTACATATATAAATGATTGCAGGCTGATATTTCAGCAGTCCCTCCGAAGACATTTTGGAACTGTGGCAGATAATTTGACCTTTTATTATGTGTAAAATTATTTTACTAACTTGTCGGTTTCAGAGCAAAGAGTAATAGATTTCTGTGTTTCTGTAATATTTTTTTTTTAAATTCGTACCTTTTAAGAATCACGTTCTGCTCGGAACCGCACTCTGTCGCCCTGAACATTTTAGATTTGAAGACGTTTTTTGGTCCTATTATATACAGCGATTTCCATATACCAAATCACTTTAAGGGAGGCCACCAACTGACCTGTGAGCTCTTCTAATTTAGTTTCTAGTTAACAAAAATAGCACATACCTATAGTCTATTTTTTATACCCGTCGCCATGCAAACAGTGCACGAAAAATGTTTTTTTTTTTTATTGTGGCTATATGATAAGATACAAATTAAACAATATAAAAAATTACGTTCGAGACCATTGTCCTTGATTTAAGTATTTCGATTTGAAAAACAACGTTGCACGTCACTCACCGTGTAAAAAAGGAATAGATTGCATTATTGTTCCAACTTGAAACGATGGACTTGATGCATAACCTATATTTGTTCTTGTTGTCACTCTTTTAAATTGCGAGACATATATACTAAATAATTTTTGTGAAATTTATATTTGGTGGTGCATTTGATGGGAACTACCCGTTACTCGTTATTTTGCTAAATTTTATTCTGACGAGAAAGTGTGAAATTGTATGCCTATTAATATTAAAAGCGCTAGCTTACACCAGCAGATCTATTTTATTTACATTCTAAAACCATCGAAAATATGACATAACGGATCTTCAAAGTTCTAGTTAGAGTGCCCAGCATTAGGTTTATGGAAAATGACAAATAAAGTTATTGATTAAAGTTTTTGAAAATTCCATCTGCGACAGATACTTATATAGTCAAATACGTTCGATTTAACTAAACTCGTTCGTTACTCAAACGTCAATAAGCTGTCAAAATTAGGTGTTCACGGTTATTTGCTTACAAACGTTAAAATATTAAGACGCAAAGAATCAGTGCGAAGGCACACACATGACACATGTAGATTTTACACTGAGTAAATTAAAAGAAATGAGAAATCCATCACCACTTCCCTTTTTTTATCCGAATTTTCCTCTCGCCACTTTGAAAGGGGTGACAGTGACAGTCCTTGACGTTTGTAGGGTATATTGAAGTTAAACACAAAAAATACGCTTTGAAACATATATAGTGCTATTGATGACACAAATAATGACGCCATCGTCATAACCATAAGTTATTTGTCAACCAATTATTGTTCTTCTCGGGGAGCTGGGAAGGTAATAAATTATTACCCCCTTGGCTTTGGTTTTGAAATTTTTCTTTTGCTTGGGATTTGCTGTTGAGTTTATAAGAGAACATTGGTAGTGTTGAATGATTAGATTATGGTGGATGTTCTTCTACAAATGTCAGAAAATCCCTGACGGAAATTTGGTTTTTTCCTTTACTTTTGTAGTAAGAACGGAAAACACTGTCAAAATGGCAGTGGTGGGGACTTTACGAACAAGTCAGGGAACGCTTTGGAGCAGCGTTTCCAAACGGCCCCTTTTCAGGCTCAGGATCCCCACTTTTTGAAAAATAATCAAAATGGTACCTTTTTCAGTTTATTCTTTATTGAAAGAAAAATAATGCAAACATATGAAAAAAAGTGTTTCGTGATGAATAAATTAGTTTTTTTTTTTTGTTAAAAATATGTGTCTTTGTTGATCTGTTTTATTTTTTTAATAGTATTTTATGAAAGTACGCGAATAGACCTATTGTTTAATATAAACATAAATACCTACATTGAGATATGTTAAGGATCAGATAAATTCGTTGGGTTTTATCTACCGCCATTTGCGACTATGAGTACATCCAGTTATTTTCACGTGTTTCTTTTTCTCAGACACCGCACAGCAGTGGGGTAGTTCATATTATTTAGCTGCGTGATCGACCAGTTTTGAGTCGATGCGTTTCAGTATGGTCATTATTAGGGTGGGATCCTTTGTAAGATACTATTTTCAGGTTACATTTTATATGGTGAATCGCTTTCGATCTGCACATGTAAATGAGGAGTAAACTATAAGCAAAGGGTTCCTAGATTTGTTTCTTCCCCACAAGAAATATTGGTTTTAATAGTCCCTCTGACAAACATCCAAAGGTGTAGCCACCCTGACAAAGCTTCTTTCTTCGGCTGACATACAGTTGTGTGTCGCAAAAGCGCAACACAATTGTTAACAGAACCCAAGTCCTATATGACACTGTAAACATGTTTTCTTTGGTCACACGACAATCCAATTGAAATCAAAACACTGCAGCATCCCAATAGACGGGACCAATGATTGTCGGTCTTAATACAGATTAATCTCGTGATTCACGCAGAGGCTGACCGCCGGCCGCTATCTTTATACCAACACAGAGCACAGTGCGCGATGATGATCTAAGCACGGAAATGCGAGGCTCTTTTCAATCCACCGGAAACTAATCTTCTACTAAGCCGTGATGTACATGTGGTATGTTTTTGTTTTAATGAGACCGCCCGCGCTAAATTTGCCATCAGCACTGGCGTGCACACTTTGCGTATACAAAGAGAGAGGAGAGAAACTGTCTTAATTGAAGTTTCCCTTCCGTCTAATTGTCATGTAACGCCACTTGATCGGGGAGAATGAGTATCATCGGCGAAGTTTTATGTCGCCAGATGATTATAGCTACCTCCCCTTCCAATTAATTCATCGCAACAGTCGGTCCCTTGCTTGATTAGCTGCCATAGACCGCCACGCGCGTTAATTCAATTATATCCCGCAACCACAAAGATTTGTACGTCTTTATTGTTTGGAAGCACTTCCTCTTTAGTCACCAGTCATACTCATACCAGATTATGCCACTTAATTAATTAGGGGTTTGCTTAACTATATGCAGCCGAACATGACACCTACGACAGAGGGTGTTTTAATTACAGCATCTTCTGTAGAGTTGATGTCATTTGAATGAAGTTAAATTAATCGAACGTCTTACTCAATTGCAGATCTGTACTCCACGCACACCTCGTCCAGCTACTCGCCGTCCATGTCGGATGGGACAATTACTCCGAACTCGTTGCACAACCACCACCACCACCACCACAGCCAGCAGAACCACCATCATCATCATCTTCAACGACTGCATCACTTGCAGTACCAGTGCGAACAACAGCACAACAGCGGTGGTCACAATCGCGACAGTAGGCATCACAATCGACGTGTTTCAGCCATAAATGGAGCAACTGGCACCGGTGTTGGTGATGGGGACGGGAATGACGAGGACGACGATGATGACGACGGGGACATCAGGGACGAAGATGACGACGCCGCAAATTCTAGCGAGGAAAGGGTTTTCCTCTCAGCGAACGGTGGTGGTGCCAACGATGCCGCCAACACCACCACCACCACCAACACCACCGCCGCCACCGCCGCTGCCATCACCACCATCAGTGGCGCAATCGGCGAACATTCCATGAAAATTCCAACGAAATTGCGGAAAATCGATAGGGATTCGGCAAAGTTGTTGGATAAGTTGACAAGTGATGGCATTAAGAGCGCGACCGACCGCGACGGATCCTATCAGTGTCAGTTCTGTGATAAATCATTTCCGCGCCTTGGGTATCTGAAGAAGCATGAACAGGTGAGTCTGAGTGTGTGCTATACACTGTAAAGTAGCTGGGTTCCCCGTTTCACCTTTTAAGGACATACGACTTCTTTTGTTATACATCTACTCAAGAGGGGGGTAATTAACAGTGTTCGCTCTTATTAGAGGCGAATCGCGAGAATATTTCGCACTGCGGCGGCCAGAGATCAATAATACATATTTCCGACGGGGAAGCCTACCGATTCCGCCTCTCTTGTCGATGACCCTGACGTGGTCCCATGCACACACGTGCACTGAGAGAAATTTCAGTAATTCCCCGGGCTTCTGAGAAATGCCATCAGCCACCACAGCCACTGCCCCTAATAAAGTTCATATCTCTTGATCTGGGGGAATTCGTCTTCCCATTTGGCGAGTACAAATTCAAGGAGCTCTCAAGTCTCAATGCTCATCCTAGGGTGAGGAATTGCATTTTCTGCGCGACAATAAATATAAATCTCTTTCAGCGACTCTGACTGTGTTACAACTGGGAGTTGGGCACACTCATGATAAATTTTTGGGCATCTTATGCGCCTCGACATATATAGCTTAGCTATATGTATATATACGCAGTACAACCATCGCCGCACTTTTTGAGGAATCTGTTGTCGTGGACGGGGCCAAAAACTCTTGCCGAAGGATGAAGATCGTATCTGTTCCTTGTTCGTCTTTTGGTCGTTGTCGTTCGACTTTAAAGTGTCTCTCTGTCGTCGTCATTCGTTATGTGTGTATAGATGATGATTTGCAATGGCAGTTAAAAAACGATAACCAGCACAATCAGTTGTTCATATTGTGCAATAAACACTGGCGACGCTCTGAATACAAATTGACTTATTTTGGCCTGATTCGCAGTGAACTGCTGGCAGAGATATGGAATCTGTTCTGCCCGCTTCTTCGGAACTTCAAACGTCGAACGCCGACAGTTAAATAAAAAAGCGGAATTTCTGTCCGTCACCTATGTACTTGTAGAAAATATATCTCAATTTTTGGTGGACACACGCACAAAAAGGCGCGAGGAGGAAGTTGCTGTTCGTAGACTGCTGCATACGAGTACCTATAGGTAGTAGTCATAAAAGTCCGATGACTGCGGTGAATGTTTTTTCTTGGAACACCATAGAGCAGACGAAGGGCACACGATCTGACGGTGACAATGGTTTGGGCCAGTTTTGAGCCCCCAATTAGACAGTGGCTTGCAAATGTGCGCGCGCACACTATATATCTATATATCTGAGCTGCGGAGTTACATCTCTTTTGCATATAGCACGCGGTGACTTTACGACCGAAGTCGTATGTGACCATAAAACCGACGGCTCTCCAAATAAACTGGAATAATAATTTTGTGCTGACATTTTGGACCCGAAGAGCACGCGGTGCCGCAAAACACCAGTCGCACATGTACTGGTACTCGTATGCCTGTTTTGTGTTGGTTGCTATTTTATCTTGTCCATTTGGGGGATATGTGTGGCGGCAATTAACATGCGTGGCGATCATCCACACTTTCGCACACACAATTTGAGTGTATAGCAGAAGAACCTTCTCCATCCAGGGTCTAGTCAGTCGTCAGAGTATACTATATGCCTATCAACAACATCACTGTCATTGGCATGCTTGAGGCGTACGTCGGCTTGGCGATCTCAAATAGAGTGTATGCATATTTTATCATAAGGCAGCCTGGTGTAATTGGGGAGATGAGGGGTGAAAGAGCACCTCAGCCGTCACAGATGTATGAAGTCATGTCTGATGGAGTGATGGTGCGGCGGTGAGGTCCGCTACTGCATCTTAAAGCATTCGAATATCCGCATCGGGATGCCTACTTTTTGCGTTAGGTTATTATATGCTTATATTCTTGACAGAGCTTACAGTGGAGTTGTATTTTATTTCTTTCTTCTTTTTTTGTGACATTCCAGAGCCACGCGGAGCATCTCCCATTCAAGTGCGACTACTGTGCACGGCTTTTCAAGCACAAAAGGTCGCGTGACCGGCACACCAAGCTGCATACCGGGGATAGGCGGTACAGATGTCCACACTGCGAAGCTGCATTTTCGCGAAGGTAAGTGTCAACTGTCAAGTGCTTGCAGCTTTAGAATGAGTTTTCAGTTTTGTATTCAGAAACAGTGTAAATAAATATATTGAAGGGGGAAATGAGCGTAAACCAGCTTGAGTCAATTAAATTCAGCTCAAGTCAATGTGATCTACTGAAATGAATTAAAATTTAGTCAATGTTACAAAGTCAATGTAATTCAGCTTAAGGCAATGCAATCCAACTTAAGTCAAACTTATCTTATGCAACGTTTGTCGTAATCTGCCCGAAAGATGTAATTCAAGTTAAATCTATGGAAAGTTAATTAAATCCAGCTGAAGTCAGTGAAATTTAGTTTAGGCAATGCAATCTAATAAATCAACGTTCGGTTACATTAAAATGTTGTGCCGTTAGAGTTACTGCGGCCTGCCTGACTGAACTTGACAAGATTTTTGTCAATTTTTTGACACCAGCTTACGTATTTAGTTTTTACGTATTTTAGTTGACTCGCAAAACAACGAGCTTCAAGTAGAATGGCAGTTGTTTATTTGAGCACAAATTTATTTTCTTGGAGATTCAAGTCGATAAATGGCATGAAACGTCACAAATTCTTTGTGACAGACGTAAACACAACTAATTCTACAACAATGTGGCTGATTTCTGCAATAGACCGACAGCTAGTCGCAGTTGTGTGAAAAGTACTCGTATTTACCTACATACACGTCATCAATAAAGTAAATGGACATATAGATCTGAACCCTACGAGTTTGACTGTGCTTTCTTATTATCGCGCAATTATTTCTAGGTGGATAAGTTGAGTAGATTTTGTTTTTAAATTTCCTGATAAGAGTATAGGTATAGTTAAGCTATTGGTCTGTCTTATAAGTTCTGCGATACAAAATTAAAAAGACAACTGTATGTGACAGATTTCACAACAAAATTTAAGGCCTTCAAAAGGCTTCTGGGGGTCTTAGTCTCTCAGAATATATTTTTCCCCTAAAATTATTCTACTACTCTTTTGATTGTGAAGTAATTTTTTTAACCGGCGTAACTTCAAATGTCCGACATTTGTCATTGACAGTGCTGAAGAAAACAAACAAAAGTCACCAGGAGACTCTACATATTTGTCATTAAATGGTTAGCAATTCAAACGTTAGTATAACAATCCTTAAGGGTATATATTCCGTGCTAAAGTCTGACAGTGTTCATAAGTTATTACCTCGATGCTTTTGAGGCATGCGCCAGTTGGTTCTTTTTATCAAATATATTCGTTTTAAGACACCACTCCGACACCCTCTGTTGGACAAAATTATTTCTACAAATGAAACCTGCGCTGTTTGTAACACTTTTTCTCTTTTGCTGTCTCTATTTGCAGTGATCATCTAAAGATCCACATGAAAACCCACGACAACCAGAAACCGTTTCAGTGCACCATCTGCAACCGTGGCTACAACACAGCGGCGGCTCTGACGTCTCACATGCAAAACCACAAAAAGCAGGCAGCTCTGCTCGCCGCTGGGGGTAACCCCACGGCACTTAATTACAGCCCCCGTTCAACAGGATCCGGTTCGAGTAATGGAAGTCTGCAGAAACGCCGATATGCCTCGGTGGCCAACACCAAGAGTCCCAGCCCAAGCACAATGGACTACGCGAAGCGAGTGCGCAGCTCTATTGTCTCGTGCATGTACTGCACTAAGTCGGATTTCGCATCAATGGAGCAGCTTAGCAGTCACATACAAACCATGCATGAGAAGGAGGCACAGGCCAATCAGCCCGCCACCAGTGGCTTTCAGATGTCCTGCGAGTATTGCACAATGAAGTTCCCCAGCATACCGGCAATGTTCCAGCACATGAGAACCACACACATTGATCGTCTGTCCAGTCCGACGAGCTACTTTGAGCACTTTAACCGGCTGGCGGCTTCGGGTACGTTTAGTCCCCGTCTGCCAACACCCAAGCCGCATGAGACAAAGGTGAAGGTCGAAGAACCGAGTCCCAAGGAGTTGGAGAAACCGGACGACGAACCTACAGATTTGAGCCAAAACAAGCGCTCCGCCCAGACACCGTCTCAGGAGTCTGCCGAAGCCGTGGAGAAACCCGGGGTGTTCTTCTGTAATCAGTGCAACGACGGATTTCCAGATTTTGACAGCTTCCGCAACCATCTTAAGTCGCACATCGTGCAGGGCCTGAACTTGGTGTGCCACCACTGCGGACAGTCATTGCGCGACCAGCCCGAGTACGAACGGCATGTGGTTTCCCATTTCCTGATAACGAGCGTGGAATACAGCTGCACTGAGAAAAACTGCAGTAAGACGTTCTCTAAGCCGGAGGAGCTGCAAAAGCACCTCTTTGACAGCCACCTTCAGACGATGTACAAGTGCCTGCTGTGCTCGGATCTATTCGAGACAAAGGTAGCGATTCAAGTGCACTTCGCTTGCATACACTCGCCGGAGAGTAAGGTGTTCCGATGTTCGGCGTGCATGGACACATTCCACGGAGAGCAGGAGTTCCATATCCATGTGAAGACCCGCCATCAGACGATAGTCGGCTCGCCCATACAGTGCATGTTCTGCAGGGCGGTTTGCTCCACAGAGCTGGAGATGCACTTTCATCTGGCTGCGCATGCGCGACAATTCCGCTGTCCATCATGCCCGGAAACGTTTCATGTGGAGTTTCTGCTTGACCGTCACATGCAGACTCACCATCACGGCCAAAAGGATGTCGATTCGGTGCCCGTTGTCAGTTCGCCAATCAATCCCATCTACATGAGCGCCCTCTTCAATAAGCCACCACCCTCGACCCAGAACAATAACAACAGCGTTCTGGATTACAACGCCTTCGCCATCGGAAAGAACCTGTTCGCCAATGCCGCAGGGAATACGAGTAAGTTCTACAATCCGCTGCAGGTGGACACGAGTTCCACGATGAAGCATCCCTCCCTAGTGTACGCCAGCTTAAACCAGCGCTACTTCGACACCAACCGGACTATTCTCGAGATGTATAACCAGCACCAGCAGGAAAAGATTAGCGGAGTGACAAACTACTTTAACAGCCCGAACAACAAC
Source organism: Cheilosia vernalis (assembly GCA_949126925.1). NCBI lineage: Eukaryota > Metazoa > Arthropoda > Insecta > Diptera > Syrphidae > Cheilosia > Cheilosia vernalis. The sequence continues at coordinate 55,705,379 of OX421362.1, read as the reverse complement.
AATAACAACAACAGCCGGAGCGCTCCTAAGCCTCAGCAGGAAGGCAACAAACCGACGGAACGAGCTATAGGCGGCGGTGGTGGTTTCAGCTGTGGCATGTGTGAACGTAACGACTTCCGAACTGAGGCCGAGATTCATTCCCACCGCAAGATCGTTCACAATCTGAAGACCGGGGTAAGTCTTCGCTGTGCCTACTGCAGCGGTAACTTTAAGTCTCGCAGCGAGCTGGAGCACCACATGAAGACGTGCCACAACTCGACAGGGAAGCACAAATGCCTCATTTGCGACGAGATCTTCCCCTCCCCCGCTATCCTCGCCGAGCACAAGCTGCAACACTCCAAAGTGGGGCAGTCCGGCAAGTGTTCGCACTGCGCTCACGCCCTGGCAGACGTGGCTGCCTTCAAGGGCCATCTGTTGGAGCACAACACCGAGGGCCAGATGCCGGTTCAGTGCATTTGCTGCCGCCAAACGCTTCACTCCGACTTTGAGATCGGCCTGCACGCCAAGTGAGTACATATATACTACCTCCTGTCTGTGTGCTTGTAACGAAGCTTTCTTTTTCCTCCATAGGTTCCACACAAAGTCTTCATCCGTCTCGGAGAGTGCGTGCGCTCTGTGCCTGGAAACCATACCCAACACAGCAGACGCCAAGGTATGCGAGAAATGCTGTCGCAAACACAACTTGAGCTCCAAGTTCAACAACCAGCGGAACTTCGAAAGCAGTTCGGGTCCATCGAACTACGTGGAGAACCGGTGCAACCTGTGCAAGGTCATCATGCCGCATGCCCAAAAACTCCAAGAGCACCTGGTCGAGCACACCTTCGCCGGCTGCGAGGACCGAGGCTTTATTTGCTACATCTGCTCCGCGGTCTTCACAGCGCCCGGTGGTCTGCTGAGTCACATGGCCGATCACGGTGCCAACGCACGCCCCTACGACTGCAACCTTTGCAGTGAAAAGTTCTACTTCCGCGCGGAGTTGGATCACCACCTGGTTGAGCACGAGGCAAGAGGTCGCCTGAAGAATGCTAGCGCCGGTGAGGCGAACACACTCCCTGAAGTCAAGAAGCCTTTTGAAGAGCCTCCGCCAGCACAGGAGGCAACTCCCAAGCTGGAACTGAAGAACGAGATCGTTGACGAAAAACCATCAGCCGCCGCCGACGAGGACGACGACGAGTATATTGAAGTGGAAAAGGTACCGGAAGTCCCACTGGACACTGCCCCCCAAGAGGACTAAGGACTAGACGTCGACCGCACCAGTATTCTTGTGATAGCTCAAGAGATCCTTTCAGTTTTGTGTCCAGAATTGTACTATTAATTTATTTCACATGTTATCCCATTAGTTATGTAGTTGTTAAGCTTGCACCAATTGTATTGAATTTTAGTGAATAAACTACCAATTACCAAACACAAAAGACGCACACACATGCAGCGCTTTGTCCTTGACGACATGAAAGTCTGCGCGCCCATGCCCGCGAGAGATCATCAATATTGATGCCGAGCTGCGCGCTCGCTGTTTGCATACCAAATGCTGGCCGATAGCGCCGAGCCGCAACGAATGCTAATGTTGCTGAGCTCGTAAAACTGCAAGTTGGGTCGATCTTCTATGGGATAGAGTTCATCCAGCACACACACTCTGTATGATGCACAGAGATCAGACGCAATTACTAGTATTTTGCCAGCGAATTGATGTGTCAACTTGCCGGTTATCTTGGTTAGGCTATCACTCTTCCTGCGGACTGAAACTTGAAGGTGGTGATGGTGAGTTTCAGTATGCCGCAGACCGTATATCTTGTCAGGCTGTGTCGTTCGAGTGGACTAAATGCAGTTCAGTTGAGCGGTTAAAGCGCTGCGGGGAGGAACTGCAAGGAATGCGGCAACTTTTCGCCTCTGTGAGAGAGCGCGCAATAATTTTGCTGTTAAGCTCGCGCACCGAAGTCACGTACCAGCAATAAAAGGTGCACAACATCTTTTGATATATCGCTGCCAAATGTTGACATCGTACGAGCGTATAGCTTGAAGCGATCTTGAAGCGTTCTAAAGACATTTCTGCTACCAACCGAGTGATGTGTGAATAATGCTGCAGCTCTTATTTAATGTACGAAGTACGAGTGAATTGAGATTGCTATTCGTAGATTGTGCGGGTATGAGCAGTCAGATGATGAACTAAGATCGCACCGCGAGTGATATTTTGCGAGGGAAGTTGTGGATTGTACGAGTATTACGGTTAATTTGGCTTAAATGTGCGGTAAGTGGACGATGTTAGCGCACCTTGTACATTCGAAGTTTGAGGTTAGAAAAGTGGCTGTAGAGCGGATGGGTGTAAACGACAGAGTCGCTTTAAAGTCGTTGACAGTAAAGTGTAAACAAAAAAATTAAAGCCTCGGACGAAGAGCTATCTCAAGTTGGTGAACAGTAGTGGAAAATTACTAAAACAACTTGAGGTTTGCGACTGTAGGCTATGTTGGCTAGACCCGGTATACATTAATCATACGGTAGAACTTTCCAGATGCGGTTATCCTACCTCTCCCTCTCTCTCGCAGGCAGGCGTTACATTAGAAAGAGGCTGAAAGTGACCATGCAATTTTCTTTACAACCTACCGATTCCCTCTTTATGTTTGATTGCGACACCAACTACCAACACCAACATGCATTACAAGTTCATACGCCTCCTAACTCTTAATAACAATAACATGTGGAATGTGGTAGGTAAGTATTTGGCGTTTGACAGAAAAACGAAACTCGCTGCTTTGTCTTGTGCAGTATACCTAAGATGATAATAGCCTTTTCACACCGAGCCGAAAGCCGGGTTTTCGCGAAAATTTCATTTTCATTTCATTTATACGAAAACAGAAGTTTTCCCTTACCTACATATTTCAGTTTTCAAAACGAGTCGTTTCAAGTCGTTTACCACCACGAAAACGACTTCCAATTGTTGGGTTGTTGAACCAAACACACCTTTTGCAATATTCAGCAAATCCAGCAGAATGGCTGATCGAACAAATGTGGCAACTCACAACTTAAAAGCATTTTCCACAATTAATTGATGGGCTAATATTATTTTGAAATGCACTAAATTCATTTTGTTTGTTAATTAATGCGATCGAAATTTTGTAACCAAAAAGTTTGCAACGAAGTTTAACGACTAGTGTCTCACAGCTGATTGAAACGTCAAACGAAAACTAGTTGTTGTTCGGTGTGAATACATCGATGAGTTTTCGATGAAAACCGGTTTTCGGCTCGGTGTGAAAAGGCTATATAATCTTCATAAAACGGCTGAAATCCAAAACGTCGAAAATATGCGCATTGTGAATGCACACTGCTTTTCTTATGCCAGGTTATGAATGCTTTCGCGCTGCTTTGCATTTGTTATGCTTTGCAATTTTTGACGTTTTGGAACGACTTTGATGCAAACTATCGTAAAATGTCTCAAACACCAACAATGTCCAAACTATTAGTAACAACCATCGTTTTTAACAACTTAATAAACAATGTTGGTTCGTACAATGCCAACACGTTTAAGCATATTATTCTTTATTTAAGAAGGAAGCAGTTTACTCGGAGAATGTCTTTGCTTTCTTCAATTGAACAAATAAAAAGAAATGTACCGAAGTGTAGAAATTATTTAAATGTTATAGAATCAAACATTTATTACATTATATTAACTTACGACTCCGTCGATGAATCCATTCTATTTGGCGGTTTAAACTGAAATGTCAAATGTCATTTGCATCATAATCATTCACGATGCTCTGTTTGCTTTTGTTTGCGCAGTTGATGCATTCACAATGCGTTTTAGAAAAGTATGCATTGCATCATAGTAATCCGTTTGCGTTTTGGAACGCTTGATTAAGCAGTAATAAAGAAGTACTGCGTTTTGGAATTCAGCCAAACTCTGCTGAAGGTCAAATTTACTTGTGTGAAACCGTGGGGCAAGTCCTTTTAAATATTCCAGTCCTACAGCAAAATGAAAAACTGATTCGTATTACTCTTCACCGCTCAAACCAACACCTAAAGGTGTGCATATCGGTTCCGGATTTGGTTCAACTTAGACTAGGTGTTCTCTTCTTGATCTTCCGCATGGGTCTTTGGAGAATTGCTGCCGATTCTTCGATCAAAGTTCACCGCAATCTCAACCAATTCACACAACAAATTATACATATATGATATATCGCCTGGGATTCTCAAATGATCTTAACCAGAAAAGCTATCTTCGTCAGGAAGTTCGAAGCGAACAAAATGCGGATCGCCTGGTTTGGTGAGTATTTATTTACGTTGGTGGTTTTAACGAAAACAAAAAGTGACCCAATAGTGACCAAAACGAATTATGACGATAACCTGTCATATTACATCTCCCAAAATACCTAAAGATTCCATAAAGCCTACATTGCTACTGCCATCAAGAACCGTAATAAAAGCGTATATTTCCACTGCCTAACACCGTACTAAAAACAGGCATAGGCATATTGCGATCTATATAGTGGAATAAAAAAGGGCCCCCTGACGAAAGAAATATTTGTAGAAAGAAGTCACGTAATATCTCATTCCCCACAACACTTTAGGGAGACCGAGTAAAAGTGTAAACAAAATCTTCGCCTTCATCAACGCGACACATTCTTAAAGCGTTTGCGCTGTTTCTCCCTTTCGGGGCTATAATTTTTATAAAGTACTTACACATCAGAGGAGTTCAGCAAAACGATGAAACTTTGTCACTATCATCGCACACATTGCCATCAAATAACTCATGTTCATTTTGGGAGCATTCTGTGTCCCAAACCCAAGCAGCCATCCCCAGCTGCTGCATTTGGTTTTATCTTTCAAGACCGGTAGTCGTTAATTTCATTGGACTTTGTGATTACTATTTCGCCAGATTTCGTTGTCAGTCGGCCCGTTTTCGGACCCCATCAAGGTGATTTATTTTTATCTTATTTTCCGCACGTAAATGAGCAGGCGATGTTTGTTCCTGGAAATGGCAAGCAGCACCTCTGAACATTTACTTATATGCGATTTCGGTGAGCGCGCAAAAATTATGAGAAGTGATTTGATTTGTCGTCTCAGATAAGAAAGGGTTCGCACCACACGAATTCCGTCAGCAATTTGATTTCGGCTGACAGAAGCAGAACAAACGTGCGCCTGCGCCTCTGCCTTTGCACCTGTGCGTCTGCGTGTGCACCATTTAGACCGGTAGTGGCCAATTAGCACAATTCCTCCAATACATAGTACATACTGCCTATACCAAATAAACAGTAGACCCAACGAATGATGAATCCTACGCCGCGGTGAATATTTCTCGGAACTCTTTATGCATTCCTCACTCCACTGTATAGACGAAAGGCAATCAACGATTGCGCGAAGTTGCCGTCGGAGTGGCTGGAGCTGTTTGCGTGCACCAAACCTTTGGATACCGCCTATTGAGGCGCTCCCCACCAGAGTCTGGCCTACACCGCGCATTGGCAACAATATTGTTGTGTAAATATAATCGAAAGCATTTTAGAAATGTATTAAATCTGGCAGCACACAGATATCGGCCGACCAGTTATGGTTTTTGCTACTTACCCGTATTCCTCGTTGGATTGTTAAGTTTGCAGCCGCTATGGGAGGATACAGTGCGAATTACCTTGTATTATAGCTATCGATGATCGGTTGATCTGTCGTCATTACAAATCTTCCGATAACTTTAATGTGCTCGATTGCAGACAGGGCGACAAGACTTCTCGTACGGTTGCTGCGAGATCGTATTTGCCAGCTCAACTTTGTTTGAAGTGGAATACATAATGGTAATTCGTATAAGATCTAACATAACAACCATTTTTAGATTCGACTCTAAGCTTTAGGCCCATTTTATTCACTGGAAGTTGAACACAACTTGCGGATTTTTATATGGAAAACTCCCCGAGTTGTGTTCAACTTCGAGTGAATAAAATGGGCCTTAGTGGTTCAAAGTGGCTATATTTTGCATACGAATTTCGCTCTTGTGAGCTTTCTTAAATTAAGTCGAGACTAAAATTTGTTACTGCGCTATGATACAAATCTTTTATTGTTTGGCAAAGCCGTCGGCTGAATGCTATCTGGTTCAATGTCCATTTTTCAAAATGTTGGCAAATCGATTTTTAAAGTTCAGATTGAAAATTTTTGTTTATATCAGAAAATTTTTGATTGGTATTGATTTTTTTCTGAAAGCCTTGACAATTTTGTTTTTAAAACAAGTCGCAGAATTTGTTTTTCTTTTATTTTGAATTAGTTATAAAATAAAATCAACAAGGAAGTCATTTTGGATATTGAACAAAGTTATATGGAATAACAATAAGTTGGTAAAATTGTCGGATATTGAACAGAAAAACTCAATATTGAACAACATAGAAAAAAACAAAAAGTTTTTTGAAGTTGAAGTTGATTATGTTATATAGAACAAAAAATAGTCCTATTGTTTGAAAATTTTAAAGAAACAACCAAAACACATAATGTACCTACCAATGTTTTCTTTTGGAGCGAATCAAAATCACGTGTAAGTAAAAAGACTTATTTGTTGCTTAATTCAAATCTTTATTTTATGAAAAAGTTAAAAAGATATGCATTCTTCTATGCCCATTGGTGGCTGGAGTGTGCGGGAAATACGGGGGGCTCAAAGGGAAGATCCGGATATCGAATCGATTATCGCCTGGAAGGAGCATGAGGGAAAACCAGACTTGCAGGAGATATCCAATAGGAGCCCCGAGCTGAAGGCATACTGGGCGCAGTGGGACTCCCTTCATGTGAAAGATGGTATTCAAAAAAGAAGATGGGAAAGTCCGGGTGGAAAGTCGTTCGTAATGCAGCTTGTTGTACCCAGGTCAAAAGTCATGGAAGTGCTGAGGGAATTACATGATGGAGTGTCTGGGGGCCACTTGGGAATCAATAAAACACTCGAAAAAGTGCGAGAACGCTTTAACTGGATCCATTCAAGGGAGGATGTTGAAAATTGGTGCAGGAAATGCGTAACATGTGCGGCCAGCAAAGGCCCGAGAGTGAAAGTCCGTGGCAAAATGCATCAAACAATGTTGGAGCCCCTTTTAAAAGGATAGCAGTTGATATTGCGGGACCGTTTCCTGAAACAAACAATGGAAATCGTTACATCCTCGTTGTTATGGACTATTTCAGTAAGTGGCCTGAAGCATTTGCTATCCCAAATCAAGAAGCTAAAACCGTGGTGGAGCAAATTGTCTACAACTGGGTAAGCAGATTCGGTGTACCGATGGAACTGCATTCGGACCAAGGACGAAACTTTGAGTCGAACATTTTTCAAGGAGTGTGCCAGTTACTCGGGATTCACAAGACAAGGACAACACCACTTCATCCACAATCAGATGGGATGGTGGAGCGCTTCAACAGAGCACTGAATGAACACCTCTCTAAGGTCGTTGAAGAGGACCAGAGAGACTTGGATAAGCAGATTCCCATGTTTTTATTGGCTTATCGAAGTGCAGTGCATAACACCACAGGACGTACTCCATCTAAAATCTTATTTGGTCGAACAGTCCGCCTACCTAGCGAGTTGATGTTTGGATATCCTTGCGAAGAGCCCAAGAATGAGGAGGAATAAGTTAAATAACTCAGGGATATCATCAGGGACGTGCATCGAGACACTAGGGATAAGATTTAGATAGCCAGTGACCGCATGAAAACGAGGTACGATAGTAAAACGACAACTACAGGATTCCAGGAAAGAGATCTGGTATGGCTATATAACCCTCATCGGAGAAAAGGTTTATCGCCTAAGTTGCAACAAGACTGGGAAGGGCCCTGGTTGATTGGTTTAGGTGGCTGTATTTCCCGACGAGGAAAAACACAAGTAGTGCATTGAGCGCCGTTTTGAAACCACAACTAGCGGAACCTGAAATGAAAGGGGGTGAAGGAAGTTAAGAGAGCTCAAAACCAGCCTGTGGAGTTGAGAAATTTGATGATCTTATAAAAATGGATGCTTTGGATGGCCGAAAGGTCATCAAAAAAGGGATGACCTAGTGCACTGCGTCTGGTTTTGGCTAGGGCCGGACACTCACAAAAAAGATGGAACACTGTTTCACTCTTGTTTGTGTCAGCACAGCTACGGCAATGGGTATTGTGGGGGATACCAAGCTTGGCTGCGTGAGTTCCTATAGGCCAATGACCCATACTGATTGCCGTTAATCTGTCAATATCTATACGCTTGTTCTGGCATCATCGTAGGTTGGCCAGATCTTCCTTGAAATGACGCAGTTCGTCAGGTTCAACCACCTAGTCTGAGCCCATGAGGTGAAGTGCAGAAGGATTTCTCTCTTAACATATCCCAGCGGAGGGAAGACTTGCTCCGCATGAGACACGCACAGAGCTGCGCCAAATCTGACAAGTTCATCGGCTTTCTCATTCCCTTCGATGTTCCTATGGCCGGGAACCCAGACGCGAGTGATATCAAACCGATGATAAGCCCTGGACAGTGTCTCCCTGCATTCCACAACGAGCTTGGACGTTTGCTTAGTTGAACCGACAGCCTTAATCGCGGTCTGACTGTCGACGAAGATGCCTATTTTTCTTTTGGGGGTCGCAATATTGTGGAGCAGTCCACACGCCTCCTTAATTGCAAGTAGTTACTTCCGCTTGCTGAAATACACTGGCTACGTTGAGTAGGCGAAGACTTTTAGAGATGTTTAATTCTGTTGAGAAAATGCCTGCTCCTACTCCACAGTCCATCTTGGAACCATATGTCAAGATGGGTATGTCGAATTCATTAACGACCGCATTCTCCTCCCATTCTGATCTAGAGGGGAATCTAACAGAGAAGTTTTTATGGAAGTCGTGTTTGGGTACTATGTAGTCTGTAGACATACGACCTATGCCGTTAGGAAGGGCCCTACACTATCGTAAAGCGCATCAACGACGTTGTCTATCGCATCCAACGAGGAAGAGGCAAGCTGAAAGTCGGAAATCAAATGCAACAACGGTGATCTCGTTTGATATTGAACAAAAGAGAATGAAAGTATACGGTTGCATATTGAACAAAAACTAAAATTAATTGGATATTGAACAAAATAGAATTGAAGGAAGTACAAACGCATATTGAACAAAACATTCAAAATAGTGGATATTGATCAAGAAAGAAATTATAAAATCTTTTTTTAAAAATGTACTAGAAATTGTTCAATATAATACAAAAAAGATGAAAAGAGGTTTATTGAACAAAAGTGACGTGGCAAATCGTTAAAAAAGTCTCCTATTGAACAAAACAGTTCTCTGTAGCTTGAAAACTAAAAGAGATAGAACAAAATGGTTTGCGCCAAACGAAAGAGCATCCCAAAATTATGAAGACTGCATACCTAACTCAATTTCGTAAAAAATGGCCTTTAGAACAAGATAGCATTCAGCCGAACTGTATTGATTCCAATTCCACAACATATATTTTCCACAGCCATTTCTTAGAGATTGACTTCCATTCTACCTATTCTCCTTTCATTATGAATCACAATCATAAATGTTTCATCTGTCTAGGCCTTCATATATAGTTAGAAGTCTGGAGCTTGCGAATACATTTAATTAAATGTTTGCTTCTGTCACCTATTCGCTCAATGATTTAAGGTCCGGGAGTCTTTTATTCTAAGTTATTTAATAAAAAAAAAATACTATTCGAACAATTATGCGGATAAGCTCAAAGAGTGCTCTCTGAAACAAAAAAGAAACAGTTCGGTTGTATCAGAGCTGAAAACGAAACACTAACATTTTGACAGTATCTACCTATGTTAAAAAATAAATTAAGAGGGTAGAACTCGTTTTTTGACATATAGATAGTAATGTCGTTGACAACAGATCAATTTTATGGCGAAAAAAATCAATTTTTTTTATCGAGATTGTTTTTTATTTACCAATTTTTTTTTATCTGGGTCAATTTTGAATAATCTAAATTGTTTTCTCAGATTTACTCATATAATTTGACTAATACCATTATTTATGAATTATGACATACAGCTGGCGGTTACGAATTGTTTATTGTTGCAAGGATTGTCTTTTTAGCTGAATTATTCATTTTACGCTTATAGAAACGAGTTTTTATATTAAACTAGCAGACCTGGTGATGGTGAACTTCGTACCACCTAAGCTTGATCTATTTGTAGCTTATTTTTTCCCGATTTCAACTTAGTTTGGTGATAAATAAATTTTGTTAGTAATTCAAATTAATTCAATGCAAAGCTTTGTAGTAAAAAATTGTAGCCGATTGAATTAGAATGGTAAGTCCGTTGAAATCATCGGGATGCGTGGAATCAACACATCCTCTCCTATATACTTCCCCTTGATCGTCGCCTCGATGACGTTGTTCAAAAGCTTTTTCACAACCAGTTTCGTTCCATTGCACATTCGAGATTGACTGATGTTACGTAACATAATCCGGACAATTTCAACTAATTCAAAAATTCTGTGGGATAGTTGACTACTTCATCCTGGTTGATAACTGTGTCAACCGATTTGAAGGAAAACAACTGTCCCGGAATGAAATTTTGAATAGTGGAGTTAAGATCATGAACATCTCTGTTTTTCGCCGCCAATATGGCTCATTCGCTCAGCCAACTATTGTTGGCAAAACTGATCCAGCTGTGTCGCGTGACGCGTGCCGTGACTGAGGCTTTTACGGCAATTGAGGAACAGGCGAAATTTATTGGCCTTGAAGTAAACGAGGACAAGACCAAGTATATGCTATCAACAAACAAAAACGCATCTGTCCACCGCCTAGGACAAAACGTCACTATTGATAGCAACATTTTCGAGGTAGTTAAGGAGTTCATCTACCTCGGAGTAAACATGAACTCCACGAATGACACCCTAGTGGTCTTAGGTTTGGCAAAACAATTGGGTTCAAAACTCCTAACTCGAAGGACGAAATGTACGCTCTACAAAACACTCATCCTGCCAGTTCTGCTTTATGGCGCCGAGTGCTGGACGATAAGCAGGAAGGGAGAGCTGATATTGGGCTCCTTCGAAAGAAAAATTCTTCGTCGGATTTTTGGTCCTGTGTGCGAGGAGGGCGAATGGAGGAGAAGATACAACCGCGAACTCTATGAGCTGTACCAAGATGTGGATGTCGTCCAAAAAGCCAAAAACACGTCGACTACATTGGCTCGGCCACATCGAGCGAATGGACAACAATGCTCAAGCTAAGAGGATCTTTGAATCCCAGCCCCCGGGTTCGAGGCGACAAGGAAGACCGAACCTCCGTTTTAAAGACCAAGCCATCGCGGATGCCAGAGTGCTTGGTCTGGCAAAATAGAAGCAGCGTGCCCGGGATCGCAGAGGATGGAAGGCTGCAGGCAGAGACTCTTCGTGGGTCGGGAGCCCGTTAAGTAAGTATAAGTAGGTACAATGAATTTCAGGTAACGCAAGAGAAAAAAAATGTTTTTTTTTGCGGCCAACTCAATACAAGAACCAATAAAATTCGGATTTCATATTCGAAATGTCAAATCGAAAATAACATAAGTGTTGAAAACAGAAGTTCACCAAACTCTTAAAATGTCCTACGCCCGACAGACGTTTTATAGAATTCACCAAAGTTACTGTGCCGTTATAATAACAAATTTTAGTCTCGACATTACATTTACGGAAGCTCTCAATTGCATGATTTGTATGGAAAATATGGCCACTACAGACTTAAAGTCGAAACTAAAAATGTTTATTGGTAAGGCCGACTGTCTATTTAGTCTGTTAGACAGAACTTGTGATGCGTAGAATTTGCTAGTGATGTTGTATTTGATATTGCTCTGTTTATTTGCTTCCCGCTTAATACAATTAATTGTTTACCTTAAATTTGAACTCACAATAGCAATATTTTCCATACAAAATTATCTATTGCCACCTACACTATAACACTATAGGTTGCCATCGATAAAGCAAAGTAAAGTCTACTTGACACTTCGGAGGCTCACACAATAGGGACTTATAATCATTTTTAAAATTTACACGTAGTATTCTGTACCTCATAATGGGTAGTTTTAAATATATGGAAAATGTTGCCATTGTATGAGATCATTAAATCTAGCATATAATAAGTAGTACCACGCCAGATTTCATCTAAAACGAAGTGACTTTTAACGTTGTCAGCTTTGCCGTTATGTATTCATGACATTGCTGGTAAACTGCTTGCAACGCCATTTACTCTCAGCGAGGCACAACTAGAAGAACTTTGAACCAAGCTAAAAGAAAAGGCACACAACAAAATATTCCATTTTATCGCAAATCGACTGTGAATTCTTTTATGGTGTATTCTTCTATACTTTACTTGGCTGGGGCAGTTTTTTAAGAAAACAGCTAAGGCTTTGATTTTCCGATTTAAATGCAAAACGTTCCTACTCTTCATTTACACCCCATTCACAAGGCAAAACCGTCAACTGAATGCCATTTATGCTCGCCGACGGTCAATTACTGGTTATATACACGTACTTGTGGATATAGAACGTTTGTCGATGGTTAATTGAAGCCGATCGATTGAAATGCGACTAATTCAACCAAAGATACCGATGTATCTTCTCGCCAGCTGAACTATAGGAGCTATGAGCTACGCTCAGATACTTAGAAAGAATTCGAAAAATTGGCGATAATAGGCGCAAATGTGGTCTTAATTACGTTGATTTTCCAGCGCGAAATTTTTCCTCGACAAGGGTGATGTGGGAAAACAACTTCTGATCTGACACAGGCATCCCAGCTGATTCCTAGAAAAACAGTCAATAGGTACCTATACGACTGTCCGTAACAAAGTGAAGGGGCGATCAAATCCTATCCAAGCACCCGCATTTTTGTTCTCCTCAAGGAAACTGAAAAAATGTTATACGACGGATTTCTTTGCGTGCTCACCGCAACTCCCTTTGCCTGTTTCTCACAAATTATTACAAATTATTCGACAAGAGCATTTCGTGAGGTATACTCGAATGTATAAAGAAAAATGCGTGCATATATCTTCTGGGGCTAGCCCCTTAAATTCACTTACGAGTTATTACCTCAATGGCATGATGTCTCACAACAAATATTGAAAGTACTTCGTTAATGGTGGTGCTAGAGCTCTTGATGTTTCGCCACGAATCCCGGCGACTTCAACAAGACAAATGAGGGTAGGTTATCCGGTTGTTGTTGTTGTTGTTGCGGTGAACCCAATAAAAAGGATTTTCCAGCTCATTTTCCTGCCATTGTGTGTCTTATTAGGGATACGATTCCGAGATTGATGATCAACGGAAATGGTGCACAGAAATATTTTATATTCGGCACATGCGATGCATGCGTGTTTTGTCCTCTTGCAAAAATATATTTGCGAATATATGGTAATGATAATTTATGACAAGGGTAACGCGAATAAATGATCTCTTAAAAGGATTTTTTTAGTGCTGATTACCTTTAGTATGAGGCATATATACACCTATACACAAGACAGGTTGTTATGGACATAATGATTGATTTGTCATTATTAAATAAATATAAGTTTACATTTAAATGTCAAACGAATATCGACAATATGCAAATCTTTTGACATATGGCGCATGGGTGAATATTTACAACCTGCAAGAGATAATTCAAAATCAAAACCAGAGAAGTCTAGGGTAAATACATATAGGAGGCACGGAAGTCATACTCTTGTTATTGATTTTCAGCATATTATTTATTCGAGCGAGAACTTTGGCAACCGATGATGGCAGTTTTGAATTGACAAAGTAAATGGGCACATTAAAGAATCTAGTCACCTTAAGTTTGAATTGGATTGGATTGGTCTGGGTAAGATGTTACCTCTGAACACAAAAACTAGAATGGTCTGGAACGTCACTTTTTCTACGTCAGCCATCACATATGCGAACTATCAACTTAGTACTCAGTCACGAATATCTTGACAAGATTCGACGGCTACCCCTGTATAAACGTCAACTGAAACTCCTGCTCACACACAGAAAAAAAAATTGTAATGCCAACAATTTCGTTGGTTAAAATTAACCCAAATATCACACTTTTTGATTTAAGAATTATATTGTTGGCAATATTCTTAGAAAATACTTATGGCAAGTATATTATTCTTTCTGAGTGCATGTGACAGGTAACAAATAAGCATTTGAACGATTGGAAAACCATCTGTCAGCAATAAATAACTAACCCAAAGATATTTCTTGCTCTAATATTTGCAGGATTTGTATATGGAGGTGAAATTTGTTGTTTGGCTTTCTTCTGCCCAACTTTTGCGTAAGGGAACGAAGTTTGACTAAATTTGCCCAATGTGTTTGAATGCATTATCGTTAGGGAACAGACCAATTGCAATTTGTAAGCACTGTTCCTACACTTCGGAAATGTCAATCAAAGTGCGTACTGTTTCTAGTGCATGAAGGAACATTGACAAGTGGGGAATAAGTTTAAGCCTATAAAACACACAATGGTATTTTGGGTATGACACCGAAGTTTGATCGAATCTTTAGGTAGTAGCATAGGGTGCATGTTCAATGGTGAAAATAATAAGAAACGGATTTGCAAATTTTAAGATGTTTTCGTCTCTAACTTTTGGTACTGCTATTCTGGTTTGTTTAAAGCTACATAATAAAACAAACATACTGCCATGTTGGAGATATAACTTGTAATAAATATAATGTTTGTTGTCTAGGGGAATATTTTCTTGCCAAAGAAAATTGGTGTAATAAAACAGTGCTGAAGGCTTATGATATGATGCTATGTGAATGATAAAAGTTGGAATACGGTTTTTTTTTTCTACTTTTTCTGCAATCAAATTCAATTATTACGCACTTCAATAATTGTTTTCAATTAAATCTGCTGCAGCAAAATCAGAAAGCATTCTCATTTCTCCTACTAAAATATTGAAACGTCGTCGGAAAGCAGTGCACATATAGTAAAAGTACAATTAAAAGTTTATTCGGTGTTGCACTACACAAACAAACAGTTTTCAATACACTCTTTAAAATGAAAATATTTTTTAGAAGGAAAACTCATTATTATACGTTTTCTAATAATGAAGCCTCTAAATTATATATTTCGATTCCAATGTTCATCAAATTCACAATGTTTTTTTTTGTTTTTTTTTTTTTTTAAGTCTGACACCTGTGTGACTATACAATTATAAGGTTTGTTTGGCGAGGCTAGCACTAGTGCCCACTAGTGCGCACTGAGAAGTGTCAGCTGATTTTCCCGCCTGGGAAGACGAAGTATGAAGACACTTTTTTCTGTTTATTGCTAAAAATGAGTGAGCTCATTTCTGAACTTATGCTTGCCATAATGCAAACAAGTTGACAAAATTAGGCGAAATAGGCGATGCATTTCAAAATGTATGCAGCATTGATTCCAAATTTTTTTCATTGCATTTACCTATAATATAAAGTTTTAGTTCATAAACGTTGTTGTTTTCAAACAATTCCGTTTTGAATATAAAATTTATTGTATTTCATAACGATATTTAAATAAACGAATAACACCAAGCGAAATGACAGCGAAACTCAGCACTGAGTTCTTGCCCCTACAAAATAACTGGGGTCAGTTCAGGGCACAACTATCACTATGGCGCCCTAGAAGTCATGTCAAACACAGGTTTTCAGTACCAGGGCGAGTTCAGTGCTATATCGAACACATTAGGGTTAACCCACTAGGGCCCACGTCAAACAAACCTATATACATAGTCCGCAGTACCTACTAATAATAATTTTTAGTGTCCAGGCTAAATTTTTTGAGCTCACAATGGCGAAATTTTGCATACAAAATTGCATATTGTGACCTAGAAAATATTTAGTGTGGAGGTTTAAAATGATTACTTAGGCCATAGTCACACAGCTGCTATAGACTACTAAACTAGATACTTGAACGTCCCCAATGATACACAGTAAACGCAGAAAACAGAAAAAGGAATGCTATACGACGGAAGGGTCAGAGGGGCGCCTAATTCAGTTTAACAGTTAAGAGTAAAACCCGAGTCGTCGAGATTTTGTATAAATGGATACATACCTATAAATTTATTATCTGAATAGGAAATACGAATCGCCGAAGAAACTCTCGTTCGACGCCCGAGTGGTTATGGCCAAAACGTAAGGTACCCATGGGCGCTATGTGTTCTACATAAATGTTAATATGCATGTGAAGATGTTTTATCAAATGTGCTCCGATTTTTTAATTTCTGTCTCGAAAATAGGTCATAGAATACCTATGACTTATTTACGAACCACGGCCCTTCTATACCTATCCTCAATATATCTGTCGGATTGTTTGACTTCTCTCATACTAGAAATCATTGTGACTTTTTAGTCTAGCGAGGGTAAACATGAAATTTTGCTCAAACAGATTGCTTTTTTGGTCGATGAAATTTAGACCACGTGAATTTAAGCCACGGATTATTTTGTATTATGCGTTCTTAATCTAAATTTATTTAAAAAAATATGGGTTATATGCCAGTGCGGTCTGATTTGGTTTTTCGATAGCCGTCAATGAGAATAGATAACTCAATCAATTGTTCGGTCTGTCAACTGTTAACAATTATTAAGCCACTACCCCACTATCACACCGTAGGTACCTACCTACTATTGCATTTCATTTTAAAATCATCAAAAGTCAAAAGCACCAATACTTCTGATGGGTCCAGCTCCATTTGTTACCACTTTTAATCCACTCAAATATCTATATCTATGCGCATAATAAGACCATAATTTTTCCCATCATCAACAAGAGCGTTATTCGTCGTTCCAATCTATCGGCTTATATACTCCCATGCTTCACCCACACTATTGCTCTTTTCCATGCCGACAGTGTTCCAACATTAGATTGGCTATTCCTCTATCGAAGGGTGGGGTTTTAACACGCATGTACAAAATGCCCTATGTGATAGCTCGGAGAATGTGTGCGATATAAGATACAACTGTTATGTAGGATTGTACGTGGCTTTGTGGTGGCGCGAGAGACAATTGCACTTGTCACTGTCATTCGCTTAAATAAGGTGACAGTGACAGCTTTAAAATGAACAAATCATGTTCGTGAACAGTCACCTTTAAAAGTGAGTGGCGAAACCACAAGGGATTGCTTTCCTCACTCACCCTATTAGCATCCGTCAAACCAAGCAACTAATTATTATTTATTCATTCGTGGACTTTGGTCAAGGGAGTGACAACCCTTTCTGTATTTTTTTTTTTTTTTTCTAAAAGGGGTATCGGCTTGTAGGTTTAGTTGGGTTTCCGGTAAAATAAGTAAGGTTTTCAGTTTTTTTGTGTTTATGATCTGATATAAGAAACCAATGCACATTCCTTCGGTTCCCCATATTTCAGCAATTAGGCATAAAGGGAGTTTTTTTTTAGCGATTTAATAGATGTGTAAGCCGATATGATACCATAATGCGATCCCGTTGCCCCTATACTCGTGGGACGTGGGACTACGCGTCGATTCATTAAATCGGCATCAAGACAAGGCGGTCTGTTGTTTATTCCAAACAATCAAGCAATCTAAAAAGTTCCTGACGGCAGTCCTCCTACTCAACAACAAAATATAATGTTGGTACAAACGAGACAAAAAACGGACCCTTAGACTCCGAAACCAACAATGCGCTGAGCGTATCCCAACCGTATGGAATTCCACTGCTTGTGCGATGCGGTACACATATACAACAATTAACATCCTCTTTTTGTTAATGCCCAGCAACAATCTTCGCCTTCTTTTTCGCAGCCATAACACTAAAGAGACTCACTCCTTGGGACATTACACAATGGCTTCACCTTATCTCAATAAAAGATCATATTTCATATTGTAGAAGAGCAGTGCGATCTTCGCTCACAATCTCTTGCGCGTTCAATTTGTCCAAGCCGACGAAATGCTGCTGGCTCATCGAGGTGATACAAACGGTTGGATGGGGCGACCGCACGACACCAGAAACAGGAACTGATGACATCCATCCATCACACTGGGTCTGCAGTCTGCACTCTGCACATCGCAGGGAGTAGCGAGAGTGTCAATGGCCCGACGAAATTACATTTGTCCGTGTCGTAGACGCATTTTATTTCGCTTTTGATGGGTACCCTTCTACCACCGAACAGCAAACACCATGTAATGAGATAACTCGCACAGCACACGTAACGCCCGGATTACCGAAAAAAAAAAGTTAACGTCGGAAAATTAGAGCGCTGCTCAGCACAGTAGCACTGTCATGTCAGACTGGCAAAGTGACGGAAGGTAACTTGTTTCACAAATTTTTATTACAATTCCCTGTACTGGTACTGGTAATGATAATATCATCTACGAGGCGAGTTGACCTTTCGGAGTGAACGTGCGCGGCCTCAAAGTGCGACAATCTAGGCGGAGGTCGCCGCCGCCTGGTGTTATATTATTTTTTTTCTTGGTTTTATGTGCATTTTGGTACTTTGCGTGTGTTGACATGCGAAAAAAAAACATTATTCACCATACACTTATGCGGACATGCGGTACCTCCACCTAAACTTGCCCTACGTTAAATTGAATCGTAATCGTAATGTGCAATTCGAGCGAGAGAGAGGGGCTGTCTCTTGTCTGTGCCCCCGGTCGTAAAAAGTGCGTAAGTGTGCATAACTACTTATATTTCGGGCTAAATTGTAACCTCACGCGTGGTGTCACTGCTCACTTTGAGCGAATTATATTAGGACCGGACTGTGGGGCGCATTTATTTGTGGTACGTGCCCATGGGCACAATGTGATTTTGCATTAGCCATAAGTATATTATGCATATCCCAGCCCCCGCTCAATGTGTAATTTTTATTGTATTTTCATTGCACATATACGAAACGGGGCTAGTATAGTTTCTATGATGAAACACTTGACCCAGTATTTATTACTTATAATAAACTTTTGTGACATAGTAAACATTGTAGTAAATTTCTCTTAAATTATTCAGAACTCTTTTCAACAAGAATAAGGAAGGTAGGTATTTGTATATGAAGTTGGCGTGTGTTTATATTTGTCTTGTGCAATGATTGCAACTTAGACTTAGAGGGATATTTGTAGATTGGTAAATTTCTTACAAAATATCTGTCACACCTCTATCACTCGATTCATTGAAAGATATCCTCTACTGCTATTCACATACGGGCTCGGAAGGAAAAGTTTATATATCTACTCGAAGTGGGGCACTGGAATTCCAAGTTAAATTATTTTCCTTTTGATTACAAAAAACGAAAAAGTTGAACAAAAATGTATATATGCATTTCTTTAGGTGCAGGGAAATAACTTCACGGGCAATAACTTCACATGGGAAATAACTTCACCTCGAGTGGGAAATAACTTCACTTACAAAAAGTGAAGTTGTTGCCCACTGAAAGTGAGCAATAACTCCACCGTAAATTTTGTGAAATTATTTCCCACCTACAATTTGAGAATTTGTTGATTCTAACTGGAAAACAAAATCAAATTATTTACAAGTAGTATAGCTAATTTATTTAACTTTGCATACACCCAAACTCGCAACTACTCCCACCCCTAAACAGAGACTCCAAGCCGGGGGGTTGCAGGGGGGCAGCATGCCCCCCGTACATTTTCCACTGTTTATGAATAATAATTGTAGGCTGACATACCTATGTCGCGGCATGTTAAGAGAAATTATTTCCCATAAAATAAGTGAATTTATTTCCAACTCGAGGTGAAGTTATTTCCCATGTGAAGTTATTGCCCGTGAAGTTATTTCCCTACACCATTTATTTATTTATGTATACTGTTTTTTTTTTGACGGGACCGGCTTAAAAATTACTGAACAAAATTGGAGTCGTTCGAGAATCTAGTTTATTTAGTCTGACAGCTGACTGACTTGATGTGTCGGATTTTTGATGATTGACCTAAATCGGTCAAATGGACGGTTATTTTCAATTGACATATATATGAAGGTGTAGCCGGCAAATCTATGCAAGATTTTTGTGACTGAGTATAATAAGTTGACATTGGCCACGTTCCGCACTGCCAGCCATGACTAGCGGCATGTCAAACTCCATAAATGAGCTAAATTTAAGCGAATCCCTTTAACCGAGTATTTAGCCTTAGCTCGAGCTAGAAAATCAAATCAAACTTTTGTTTTCAGAATGCATCAGGTACTTCATGCCAAAATTTAGTGCGCCCATTATTGGGGCGGCACATTGTGTTCTGTTCTGTGGCGGTTTTGTATTGCTTAGAAGTAAGCAAGGATGATTTTTTATTAATTAATACCTCGACGTGGAGTACCTATGGAAATTGCTGAAATCTGAGAGAGTGTTGGATTTTTGAAGTAAGTTCTTTTCAACGACCAGCTATTTTCTTTGACGCTTATTCAAGGTGCGATTATGTCAAAATTTAGCTGGGATTTCAGCTAATGTTTGATGAGAAAAGTTGGAGAGCAGATAAAATTTAGTCTAGCTCGAGCAAAAAGATAAAATTAATACGAAGCCGAGCAAGTTTAATTGTGATCAAATTGGTAATAAGGTAGTAAAAGCAATTCAGATATTAGTTTTTTTATTAGGCGTGTTTTTTTTAGCTTTATCTCAGCAAAGAAAAGTAAAGTAGGATTTTCAGCTGTCAATTATACAACAACTACTGTGAGTCTAAAAAGTGTCAAGTAGAGCGTTGTTGTTGTAATGGCATGTTGAAGATTCTACTTTACTTTACTTTGCTGAGATATCGAAGCTAAAAAAAAACAGGCCTATTGTATCATTTGTTCAATTGTAGTGCCACTACTGGGAGCTAGGGTTCTAGCGCAGGCGTTCCTTCATCTGGGATATTTTGTGCTAGACGTCTAGCCGACAATGGTCACCTTTTATGTTTGATTGGTACAAAAAAGAACTATCTTTTCTAACTGGAATTTTTCTCACAGTTGCTTCAGATTTACCAATGCAAGTGCGTTTGAGTTTGACAACAATTGGAGTTTGTTTACGTTTCGGAAAATGTTTAGAAATAATAAATAGTGTGCAGTTTCCTGACTAGGAAATAAATTAATGAACGGTATTATATAAAATCCAAATCAAAATTAAAATAAATATTGATTTTGAGGAATGAATGCAACAAAAAACTCTTCTGTCGTAAACTGACCCATATAACCTAACCCAACAGAATATATACACATATTGATAACACATTCAATAACTGCCTATACTTCATGTTAAACACAACATCCCATGCAGGTACCTTACCTTCGATTTTGATTACCTTGAGATCCTCTCTGGTGAAAAATAGTTAAAATCAGACACTTGGGTGTTGAATGGGTATATACCAAGTCACTGCGACGTGGACCCATAAAACGCAAACTAAAGACTTACGGGACACTTCATTATGACATCGTATACAAAGACATATCTTCACCAGAGAAATAGTTCTATCGCACACATTATTTGTCCACGATTTACCAGAAAACACATTTTCCTTGCTTCTGTTCCTCATAAAAATCGTTTTATTAGATTGATGCTCGGCGCGGATAAGGATTCTCCTAAAAGTGTCGGCAACGAATTCAGGTGAAAAGTAAGAAATATATACCAACCGAACCGACACACTATGGCGGAAGCTTTTATGTTTAATGTTTTCGCTCTAAAGAACGTGGGGTTTCGCTTCGGACACTTAATTTGCGCGCTACTTGGACTGAATTAAAATTGCTAGACACGTCTCTCCGGCCGCCGCCATCCTCTGTGTCTATACCTACCTCCCACGTTGGAGAGTATACGTTACCTTTGTATAGTCATAGTCACCAGTCACTATAGTCCGTCATTCGTAAGTGTACATCAATTACGAAACCGCGTTAATTCACCAAGTGCGTTCGTTTACACATCCGCACAAACGTACCTACATACTGTCCTAATGCGGTGCTCCCCCACAGCGAGAAGCTTTCGCAAAACGTCATTTACAAATTTCCTGGTAATCTTCATGCACTAAAGTCATGAACTAACAGCCAAAACCAGATTTTTAACTAGCACTCTGAAAATGCAATAAAACTACTTTAGCCCCAGATACTCACTCGTACATGGGCAGCAACCAGCAAGTTTTGTATCCGTTTTGCAAGGGTTAAACGAAGATTCGTATTATGTAGAACATAACCCATTATAACGGTATAGAGACGTACAATTTGTGTTGGGGTTCGTTAACCTGTAGCATGGATGAAGGAAAGATGTCACATCACTCTCAGAGGTTATTACTGAGGAAGGTAAGTAGCCGGTGTAGTTCCATCTTTTCGGATAAAAATCTGAAACAAGCTTATATCTTAATTTAATTCTCTTTACATATTACGTTTTGGTTTTTCCTTTAATTAATTATTAATTGCATATGAAAAATGAAACCACATTGTGGAGTGTTGCATGTGGTCTGGTAGAACCGACGGCAAAGAATGGTTTTCCAGATTTCATTAGTGTACTACTATACCGCCCATTCTTATTTATTATTCATATTCATTCGAAAAGTGAACTCTTCTATAAACCTGAGAAGATGACCCAGAAGTCCGATTTTAGAACAAAAAATATGAATTGAATCTTCCCTTTTCCATAACACCAAAAGCGTAGGTACAGGTTCTCATATCTTTTGCTCTTCCAGCAAATAAAAGAACGAGTGAAAAGGGACGTCTATGGCGAGATTGAAGGCGAGTATACATAACGTAGATATTACGCTGCTCTATTCGTAGATATGTTAATGTGAAAATGAAAAACTTGATTAAATTGATTAAATCGCAAATTCAGAAGCTGAAGGAAAAAGATTTGGTATTTCGCGGAACAAACGAGTACCGTTTTCCATTGGGACCACCAGAAATCATTTTTCTTTCTCAGATTTTACGCTGCTCAAGGAAAATGCAACGAAATTGATCTGCTTTTGTAAATGTATGAATGCCCTTATTTGACAACAATATCAGCTGTTGAAATTACATTAGTTTTTGCAAAAATCAAAAATGGAAAATAGACTTAAAAAATATTGATACAAATGGAGTATTGTTAGGTGATTCGTAGTCTTCAAATAACGATGAAGATAACAATCCCTCCGAAATTATATCCATGGCTATTTATCTATTTCCTTATTTTGGTTTTCACGGAACTTTACCCATTTGCCTTGCGAAAGCAAACTTCTTAAAATGACGGAAACCAGTTTTGTAAAATATATTTGTATGTGGCAGTGTAAATCTGAAAAAAAATATAGAGATCTGCAAAAAGTGATCCGAATCGAAAAAGAAATAAGTTTTTACATCCATAACGGCAATTATACTGCGCATTCCTCTGTTGTATTTCAAGTTTAGTATACGAAAATTTAACTTTTGAATTAAGTTTTTTCCCAAAAACAGCTGCTTAAGGTGACACTTATCCACAGGATACTTTATGCTAGAATTTATCTAGGATTTTATTTTATCTATGTTTGGAGAGAAAAGTTGAAGAGCAGCTAGAACTTTGTTTAGCTCGACCAACGTACGTGCGGCAATTTTTGTGTTGAAGACTCTTTTGCGGAAAAGTTAATATTTTAAAAAATATTTACAAAAAAACTCTCAATCACTATACAAAGTAGGCTCATTTTAACTATTTTTCATTAGTTATTGGTGTGTTCTCTTAATCGATTCCAATTGTAATTTTCAATGAATACTCATTCAACCCTACTCATTCTCTTTCACACGGGATACCTACATAATACACAAGTGCAAAATCCCCAAACCCCAAAATCCCCACCTTTTGAAAAATACCCGAATTGATTATCCCCAAGAAAATCCCCAAACGTTTTGCAAACGCAAAATCCCCACAGTAGATGACGATTATTGTACATTCCGATTGTACACAGACGACGATTGTACATACATGTACAAGTTTTAGTAATAAGACCAACATTGCACCCGCCCCGTAATCCAACAGTAAACCCAAGCAGGGGGGTTGCAGGGGGGCAGCATGCCCCCCCCCCATACAGATTTCATAGTTTGAATGATTAAGTATTTTGGATTTGGGGATTTTCTGTTTGGGGATATTGACTTGGGGATTTCAGTCTGGGGATTTTAATTTTGGAGTTTTCGTACCCAACCCCTTTCACACACCGAACACCGACTGACACCATACAAGATACAAGACCAAGGATGGAAAAGTCGATACAATTATATCTCTAAATATATAAAATTGTTGCAAGTGCGTTGTGACTTTATAACTCACGAAGGGCTCAACCGATTTCAATGATTTTTGTTGTGTTTTATTCGTCTTCAATCAGGGATGGTTTATGAAAAAAGAAAAGTCGGAAAATTCTCAACCAGTGGCGTTGAATGCACAAACTTCGTTTTTCATGGGGAAAAGCACTTTGAAAAAAAATAAAATGGGTAGAAATCGAGTAGTGACACTTCAAATACAAAAAAAAAAATATTTTAAATTTTCAAAGCAATTGTTGTTGTCAATTATTTTAATTATTTTCCAAGCAAATTGTTGTTGTCAACAATTTTGAAATTTTTTTTTAAAATCTAACCTACCTAATACGTTTATTTATGTTTACTATGTTACATTAAGTAAGTTTTTGAAATTTAGTAGATTTGATTTATTTCATGGTTATTGAATCCATCATTTTCGTTTGACATGTATTTTCAGGATCCTTGCATAAGTATGTGTGAGTAAGTTGTAATGTAGGGGTGATTGAGATGACATGGACAATAATGACAGGCAACAGGAGTTGTGGAGCGTTTTGAGTTTGCACGTAGTGGTTGTTACGAAAAATGAGCGAGTAACAATCGTTGTATTCTGCTCATTCTTGAGTAGGGTTATGGGGAGGGCAACTCAAAGGTACCATAACCAGCGTTGTTATGTGATCGTATTTATCGTAAAAGTGACGATTTCCGAAGGTTAATACGACGTTCCGATTTTTGTTCTTTTTCGCCCTAATTTCGACGATTTCGTAAATATTTTAACGATTTTTTCCGATATTTTACAAACATAAATACGATGGGTAAACCGACATAAGAGTCGATAGATGAAATCCAACGAGTTTCAGAAGCAGGAACTAAAATATATGACTTTACCTTGCCAACACGTCCCTTTGCAACTAGCCAGCATCCATTATCGAACGTACTCCTGTGTTTATGCGTTAGGCCCTAGTTATAGCCGTACGTAAAACGGAACAGTACAAATTCGTTTGCTATTTTTGACCACTTAAACGTTAAACCTAATGGTTTAACTTAATCTTGGCATTATAATGTTGATTATGAATTATACAGTTAGTTTTTCAAAAAACCAAATCATTCCACTGAAATATTTAATTTTTTTACTGTACCATCTGCCAGGCATTTTTTTTTTTCTGATGGAATCCAATGGGGTAGTTGATTTGTTGTAATTGTTTTCGTAGGAAAACATTTTTCTGACAGAATTTACGCTGTTTTTACAGTTTTTTTTCGAGATTCTTACCCGAATACCCTTTGGTTGCTTTAATTTTAAACATTGCGGATTGGTTGATAAATAAATTGGATAGAAGCATTTACTTTTCTTAGGAGACATAAATTCTTAACCGGTTTTCATAGAGATGTGCAGTTTTACAAGGTATATTTATAAAAAAGGAAATATTTCATTAGATTCAATAGAGTTCGGACTTAGTCCAATAACTTGTTTGAGGGTGTAACCCCTAAGAAGGTATAAATATTGTTGGTAAAGACTAGTATACTGCTCGCGCTAAATTTTATCTCCCATACAAAAATGTCTACAAAGATAAAATTTAGCGAGGCAGTTTAGCAAAGCAGTATCCTGTTCGCACGCTAAATTCTTAACTTCATATAGATGGGCCGATGAAAAGTCTCAACTCATTTAGCTCGCGAAATAAATGTCAGGCACATTATATCGTAGATACCTACATTTTGACAGAAGAAACGGAATAAAAAGTATGCTGTGTGCTATTTTTTTTATAGGAAAACGCAAAGAATATTTGCGTGAGAAATAAAAGGAAACGCAAATCCAAAGCAGAGATATTGTTTTGCAAGATATCGAGATATTTATTTATATCAGAATAGTGTTTTTTTTTAGGAGGACTTCTGCTTTCATTTGGCCTCGAAAAGTTTCGGGACACATAACTATGGAAGTTCTCGTTATAATTTCTAGGGTTGGAAACTAAATCCAAGAATTATAAATACCTACATTGATGTTTATCGAAAATTTGTTTTTTAGCTTTAAATATAATCTTAGATGGTACTAGCTGACCCGTGCTCGCCTTGCTTCGCCAGAGTTCCACTTTTCAAATTTAAAACAAAATAATAAGAGCTATACAAACCCACTTCGGTGCTGTAAGTGACGTGTAGCAAGAAACAAAGGAAAGAATGACTTAGTTTTATAATAGTAGGGATTTTTTAATTATGTAGTTTTTGTAAATATAACATAGACTTCAGTGGAATCCAGCCACTCTTACCCAAAAAAGAGAAGAAAAACTGTCAGTAAAACAACCCAAACAAATAGTTAGCCTCTTCTATTATTCCCTCACAATCTCATTTATGTATAGTATTCGATTCGGCTTCTTCAGATTTGTTCTCAGATTTCCGATTTCGTGTGCCTTATCGCACAAAAAAACGTCACCTACTCTTTTTTGTGTTGATACCTATTCGTGCGATTTGAATATGTACAGTCTTCGACACTTCTAAGCGATTTCCATTCACTGGTTAAATTTTGTATTAAAACATTAGAAATATCCGTCCCGATTGATTATTAAATATTTATACATAAATAATTTACAAAAATTGATTCACTCGATGCAATGCCTTTCTTTGCTGGAGAAAAACATCACTAAAATGTAAACAAACTCTACCAGTTGTCAAATTCAAACGCACTTGTTATTGGTAAATCTGAAAAAATATCTTGGTTCGCAAAAGTGCTCTGAAATTTGAAAAAGATTGCTTTATTTGTACCAAGCGAACATATAAATTGCTCTGAGAGAAAAAAAAGTGCTCTCAGAGCGCCCAATCGAATACCACATTACATTCAAATTATTAAATTTCCCTAGCGAACAAAAAAATCGACAACACCGCCACCTATCGGGTCCAAAACTATCCTATCTTTCTAGCGGCACACAACCACAAACACAAACAAAGTTTCATTGAGATCGGTTGAGTTTCTCAAAAAAATCGACAACAGCGCCACCTATCGGGTCCAAAACTATCCTATCTTTCTAGCGGCACACAACCACGCACACAAACAAAGTTTCATTGAGATCGGTTGAGTTTCTCAAAAAAAATCGACAACAGCGCCACCTATCGGGTCCAAAACTATCCTATTTTTCTAGCTGCATCCAACCATGCACACAAACAAAGTTTCATTGAGATCGGTTGAGTTTCTCAAAACAATCGACAACAGCGCCACCTATCGGGTCCAAAACTATCCTATCTTTCTAGCGGCACACAACCACAAACACAAACAAAGTTTCATTGAGATCGGTTGAGTTTCTCAAAAAAATCGACAACAGCGCCACCTATCGGGTCCAAAACTATCCTATCTTTCTAGCGGCACACAACCACAAACACAAACAAAGTTTCATTGAGATCGGTTGAGTTTCTCAAAAAAATCGACAACAGCGCCACCTATCGGGTCCAAAACTATCCTATTTTTCTAGCTGCATCCAACCATGTACACAAACAAAGTTTCATTGAGATCGGTTGAATTTCTCAAAAAAATCGACAACAGCGCCACCTATCGGGTCCAAAACTATCCTATCTTTCTAGCGGCACACAACCACAAACACAAACAAAGTTTCATTGAGATCGGTTGAGTTTCTCAAAAAAATCGACAACAGCGCCACCTATCGGGTCCAAAACTATCCTATTTTTCTAGCTGCATCCAACCATGCACACAAACAAAGTTTCATTGAGATCGGTTGAGTTTCTCAAAAAAAAAAACGACAAAAGCGCCACCTATCGGGTGTCGGTCGCTCGGGGTCGATGACGCGGTTTCGTTTTAAAAGTAACCCAAATTCATTAATTTCTTCTTATCTAAAAGTGCCCAACGCGCCTAAAGAAATAATAACATCAAAAAAACATAAGGCAGAAAAGGTGCAGTTGCATATGCATGCATACGAAAAAAAAACAATACCGAGCACAAACGGGATTCGTTCGTGGCATGCATCATCAGATCACAATCAATATAGCGCATTTTAAATCACAATTGAGTGTGACTCCCTGCCAATCTCAATTACATTACATACCTGACCTGACCTATCTCCCTCCCACCCATGCACCACATTAATACTCCACCCACAAGGCTACAACTCCACTCTCTCCACTATCGCCAGTTCAATTTCAATTTAAAAGAAGTGAGAAAAAAAAACAACACAAAGCACAAAAGGTGTATGAAAAAAAAGAGAAACAAAAAGCATTCAGCATTCAGCAGAGAGAGAAACAGGTTTTGCCGCACACACACACAAAATTTCCTCCACGATCTAGCTTCAATCGAACATTTTACTTTTTTGAGCTGTATAAAATTTATAGTTTAATGCTTATTGTACAGCTTCAGGACTACGTACAAAGATTATTTATATCTTAAAATCTTTGTACATAATTGAACTTTATATTAAAAAAAAACCTATTTTATTCGGTTGAGTCATTCCAAAGCTAGGAGCTAGAAGGCATTCGAGAATTACAACTTTTGTTAGATATCAGCTTAAATCTCCGCTTCCGGACAGCGGATAATGATTAAACATTATCCTAAATTCTAATATCGACAATTTCCAATGCAATTGTGAAAACCGAAATCAATTTCGTGCAGTACTTCTTGTGCCTTTAGCACACAAACTATTTAAAGCCGGAAAAAAGTTACAGTTTTATTATTAGTAAGGATAAGGATAAGGATATGATATTTGATTTAACACCATAATATAATGGTGTTTTGCTGATCTGCCATTTGTTTTTCTTTTTTGCAAATATGCAATTTGCTACTATAGAAATTGTTTCAGCTGATGCAGCAATGATGCTTTTAAAGTTTGAATTTCAAATTACGTGTATAAATTCACGTTTGCCGACGTCTGTCATGAACTTATGGCTTTTGTCCCATCTATATCATAGTTAAAAATGAAGCTACCATTTATCTTTGCTGTGTAGAAACGGAGTGGAGACTAGGGACGCTAAAATTTTGCGCGAAAGCAAATACTTTGAGGTTAAATTTGCTTGAATCTTAGAAAAAGTTACAAAGCTAATAATGGGAAGGTATAATATTAAAGTTCATACTGTCCGATTTCTCACGAGCACTACAAAATAACATTCAAGCTAAGTGCAATATGACATCTACGCTCTTAAACGCATTTTTTTGTACCCGTGCCATTAGAAAATACGACAAATACGATTTTGAACCAGGAAAATATACGATTCGAAAACAACATACATAACAACACTGACCATAACACCTTCGGTACCGGTGTAGAGAGAGCAGCGAAAAGGCTTACCAACCAAGTTGACAGGTTCGGTTAGTTTTCTTCTTGGCTGTTAAAGTTACAAATATTTCGTCGGTCGCTGATGGACTATTTTGTTAAGCATCGTGTCTTTGGTTATACTCGATGTTGAATGTATTCGATTGAATGGCAAAAAAGAGGCTTGCCTCATGCTTACATTCTCATTTGGTTAGTCGAAAGATATGTGCCGAGATTCCAGGTCCCGAAACCGATCCAGACCTGCATGATGTCATAATTACAAACATGATTCATGGACCGTGTGGCGCCATTAACATACAATCACCGTGCATGGTCGACGGCAAGTGTTCCAAGCGTTATCCTCGAAATTTGACTAATGAGACCATCACTGGCAACGATGGTATCTTCTGGAATAATATGTATGTTACTAATATGTAACATAGCGAAACATTCAGCAATGGCCAAAGTTTTGGTAGCAAGCAAAATTATTAATAGGGACGAATTCACAATGTCGCATAAGCGTGCGTGCTCTGAATCGCAATATGAAAGATCTGTATAATGACGCAAGACGTTTTGGGGGTGCACTGATTTTACTCTCAAGCGATTTCCGGCAAACGCTATCAGCAATACCACGATCGACCGCTGCCGATGAGATCAATGCTTTGAAGAAACTTCAGCTGACGACATCGCATGTTTGCTAAATGATCCATCTGCCGAAGTGTTCTCCAATCAACTGCTAAGTATTGGTAATGGTCATGTTCCTGTCGACGCATCGAATGGATTGATTT
Source organism: Cheilosia vernalis (assembly GCA_949126925.1). Lineage (NCBI taxonomy): Eukaryota > Metazoa > Arthropoda > Insecta > Diptera > Syrphidae > Cheilosia > Cheilosia vernalis. The sequence goes on along the minus strand of OX421362.1, from coordinate 55,675,311 downwards.
CGTTGTCGCGGAATTTTTGCAATTTTGTCCCAACGAAAGAGGTATTTAAGCGTCTACATAAAGTAGCATGTGCATTGTGCATGCTGGAAATTATTACTTTCATTACATTACCTAACGAATTTGGGCGGAACGAAGTTCGCCGGATCAGCTAGTCAAATTCGATACAAATGAGTTTGCTCGAGCACAAAAGTTCAATTTCTCAATCTTTCAAATTCTCTAGCAATTTGTATTTTTCCACAAATACAAAATCAAATCAATTAACGAAAAATTTGTCTCAAGTTCTACGCAAAGGTTTGACTGGATTTTTTTTTCACTTTTCAAGAAATGAATCGAATCAAAGACAACGAGAAGAATCTGTTGATGAGCAAGTAGTTGTTTATGTTGGTTGGTGCTAGCAATGACCTTCCTGTTCAAACGATGTTCCAAAGAAACAAAATAAAAGTGAGGTGCATTTTCAGTTTGAATGGAAAGAAAAATACCCATGGCTTGAAGAAGATGTTGAATGAAAAATCAATCGTTGTGTTTATTGGTTGAAACATTGGAAATAATCTTCGCAATTTCCAGCTCTAAAGAAGTACGGAACCTTCGGTGCGCGAGTACACTCGCACTTGGCCGGTTTTTCTTATAATCTGTTCTGTAGGTATACCTATTTCGGCCGAAGTTGGGGATCTCAGCACGATTTGTCTATGACGTATGATCTTGACTGCTACTGAAATTACACCCGTCTGTGTATTTCCATATGGGACATACGATCAAAGTTTACCGGAATTTCAATTAAAAACATTTTGCATGTGCAGTAAAAAAACAACAAGATTTTATATGAAAATAATGTTGTATGTTTTTATTTTGGCGTAGGTATATAATGTTATTATTACATTTATACTATATCAACACTTAAGCAGATTTCGAAAAACCGATTTCACAAATTTGAAGAGAAATAAAAAACAAAGCTGCAGTTAAATCTCAAAAACCTTAATTTTGCACATAGCTACGACTTTTATGGCGTTTTTGGTTAAAGAAAATAATTACCCTAGGAAAAGAACAAATCCGTGCTCTTTCTATGCTTTCTAGTTTTCATTGAAAAAAAGTGTGTTTTTTTAAAGAATTGCCATGAACTCACCAATACATAGAAAAATACACTTGTCAAAAAATGTTTAAGTTTATTCGGTCTTCAAAAAAGTTATATCAAATATATGTAGGTATCTAATATGAACACAGAACATTATTTGTTAATCATATAGTAGAACCGCTGAGTATAGTAACTCATGGGAATGAAATGAATAGGGAAGTCTAGAGTGAAAGATTTCTTATCGGATGTCGTGGATAAATACGCTGAGTCTGAGGTAGGTATTTAATTATTTTTCTTATCATTATGTGCTCGAATATACCACCAATACTTTAATTGAAAGAAAGCTTCCGCATTTCCAGGGAAACTGCAAATATGATAGTTTCCAAATTCAGGCAATCAAACCATTATACAAAAATTATGCTGGTGGTAGAAAAGAAAATGTTGGCATTCTTATGGTATGAAAAAGTTTACGAGCTCTAACAATATTAATGTAAATTAATTGGAATAGGTTTCTTGGATGTCAACTTTGTTCAATGTTGCCATGTCATCCGTCCACGGGCATGTGATATCTGTTATGGATTTCTTTTTTGAAGGCTACCACAATTATATTCATTTGCCGAATGCTGAAATAGAAAACGGTGCTATGCTATTGCCAACAAATTGGCAGACGTACGCTCACATATAGATTTGCTTTCTGCTTTTAAATACCTAAGCCTATCATGTCCTTTTCCAGAAATGTGGAAACCCCAACATAATCGGATGATGTGTAGATGGAACGTACATATACTAACGAAACCCTGCAAATAAAAATAGATCAATTTATGTGAATCACCAGGATCTAATTTCGATAACTTTGCCAGCAGTGTGCGACGCAGATAAGCGTTATTAAGATTTTTTTGTGGTTGCCCTAGCCGTATTCATGGTTGGTCCTCCAACTTTCTGACCTTGATCACAAGTTGATGGAGATTGTGAAAACCGATAAAAAACCGAAAACCGATTAGGTGATGCTGCTTATCCTCTCAGGAAGTATTTACTTACATCCTTTAGGGACAATGGACGACTCACAACAATGCAAAAGCGATATAATTACAGCAGATAGTAGTGATTGAAAATTAAATTAAAATTAAAGTTAGTAAAACGTATTTATTTAACAAAATAATATAATAAAGCGTAACTCGAACGTACATCAAAAATTGTTATTTAAAATTTGTTTTGACTGTTTCAATTAAATTCTTTATCATTCTTCATGCCGCCTTTCTTTGTTACTTCGTCAGTTTGTGGCTAGTGGAATTTTTAGGTCGCGCAAATGATGGCGGCCTATTGCATGTGCTTGGTGTGTCTTTGGTCAATACCCACCGATCGTGCGATAATTAAGATATCTATAGCGATGGTTTGTTCTTCTACCTGGCCATAAGGTGTAGCTTTTATAGTTGAGCCACTCGTTTTATTGTTTTTAAAACTATTTTTGGTTCGTTTCATAGTGGTTTTGAAGTTTGAACCGAACTTCAACCTGCTCAATAGAAAATCTTGTTGCGCATTCCTTATTAAGAATCGATTTGATATACTCCCACATAGCCTTTTTGGTATTAAACGCTTTTTGAGGACCAATAAGTGATAATTTTTCAGCATTAATAGCGAAAGCAGCATTAGGTGTGTTCCATTACTTTTGTAGTAAAAATACTGTTCTGTTCTTCAGAAGTAAACAACTTCATGGCCAAGCATTCCGGATAAAGCATTCTCCCAACCTCTCCGCCTGAAATATGTAAATGCACATAAACCATATCTATTCTAAAACTAACTTTCTTAAACTTCTCACTTTTTTTTATTATTATTTTACAAAATCCGTCTATATCCACTGAAATCGATCCATCATCGGAATGGTTAGGTTAGGTTAGGTTAGGTAAGATGGCTGTCTAGATAGAAACACTTAGACCAATTTGATTTAGGTCCTTTGTGATACCATATGAGTTAAAGGGGAAGGGCGGGGGGGCGGCCACAGTGTTATCTAGACCGGACGTTCTAATGGTCATTGTTGCTGTTTTGTGCGTGTGACTTTTGTCTATGACTCCTATGTCTCGTAGAGAGAACCGGGGGCAGTGAGGGGAGGATGGCCGAAGCAGCCATCCCTTCGCCTGTAATCCTCAGACAACTCCTTGAAGAAGTGAGACTGGGGATAACCATAGGACGAGATGTTTTCGGATGTGCGACGGGTGACCGAAACAGTGAACCCCTCACTTTTAATCCTCCGACATCTCATAGAAATAAGGTGAACCGATATGTATTAGCGGTGATGGTTGTATAACTGCCCTTACGTTGTGTACCTTACTAAGGTCCTAATAAGGTTGGTCAAGGATGACCGGTGGACAGTGTGGCTTCGAATATGCGGATGGTGACCGTAACGGTTAGACACTCGCTTTGTCCTCTGGCAGCTTGTCAGGAAAGGGCGGATGTTGCAAAGAGCATGGTAGTAGTGGTGATTGTAACAATCGACCTGTTTGCTACACATGATTGCAGAGTGTTTTGACTTGGTCAAGAAAGGTGAGTTTGACCGAGTGACAGTTTGTTTTGAATGTAGTAAAGGATGACCGAAACAGTCTACCCCTCGATTGTAATTTGCAAAACAGCCCGTCTAAGAGATGGTGGTGCGGTCAGTGGTTAGCTGACGCTAAGTATTTGTTGAAGATCATTCGAGCCATTTGGTCTTTGCTATGAATTTGCTGATACAGCGTATGTCCATACGAGACAAGTCACTGAGGTCCTCGAAGAAGAAATCCCCTAAGTAGCTTTTTCGCAGCTTTGCAAGAGCTGGGCATGTGCAAAGTAGATGAAGAACGGTTTCTTCTTCCTCCTCGTCCATGCAGCTCCTGCAGAAATCGTTGTAGGGTGCTCCCATCCTGCGTGCATGTCTGCCTATCAAACAGTGCCCTGTTAATGCACCCACTACGGAGCTGAGTCTGATTCTACTTATAGAGAGAAGTCTCTTAGTCCTTTTAGCCTCTAATTTCGGCCAGATTTTTTTGGATGTGACGCAGGTATCTATGCTGTTCCATCTGTTATTTGCGATCATTATTGCCCTTTTGAAAAGGGAGAATTTGATCGATTGCATAGGAGCGTACGGTTCACTGTTGTTGGTTGGGTGAAGGCCGCTTCCTTGTCTGGCTAGTTCGTCCGCTTTACAGTTGCCCGGAATGTCGCTGTGACCTGGAACCAGCGTTGCCAAGTCAGTGCTTTCAGCGTTAAATCTAGTGCCCAAAATTTCATTTCAGTGCCGAAAAAGTAGACTTAGCGCTTGGGCGTTTTTTCAGTGCTTAAGAAAATATTTCAGTGGTTTTTTAACGCTGCCGCTGCACGACGCCTTTTTGCCTACTTTTGCTCAGGTTCAATTTAAAAAACAAATTTAATGTATGAATGTGCCTATTATTTTTTAAGTTATATTGACATTTTTTTTTTTTTTTTTTACATCGCACTCGCTATGACTGAATATGAATATGATTTCGTTGTTGTTGTTTTTTTACTTCTATTTTTTTAAATCAACTTTCGAGCTGTTTTAAAAAAATTACAGTTTTGGTGCCCAAGAGGTCAAAATTAACGCTGAAAATTTTGAAAACGGTGCTCAAACCCCAAAATGACTTGGCAACGCTGCCTGGAACCCAGCACAGGGTTACTGAACATCTGTCCGCAATCTCGTTAAGAGATTCCCGGCATTGTTTTACCAACTTTGATCTAATTGTTGGTGTATTCAGGGCTTTTATGGCTGCCTGACTGTCTATGTAAATAGCGATAGCTTTCCCGTCTATCGCAGACAAGGCAAGTCTACAGGCTGCCTCTCTTATAGCCATTATTTCAGCCTGAAAGACGCTGCAGTGGTCTGGGAGGCGTAGGGCAATGTTGATTTCGGGTGATTAAGAGTATACTCCCGCTCCCGTGCCCTCCGTCATTTTAGAACCATCTGTGTAGATTTCATGTGCGTATCTACTATCTATATAGATTTGTACTTGTACTTTGTATTTGCCTTGTACTTTATATTAAAGTCCTCGAAGGGAATAGTATAATCCGTTTTAGCTGGGATTGAGACAGGGAGGATACTCATATGGCCTGTCTGATAGTTAGTCCATTTCTGAGATTCCCTAAGCCTTAAGGCTGCCATAGATGCAACTAATTTCCCGTATATATCAACCGGAAGAAGATGTAGCATTGTGTCTAAGGCAGCCGAAGGGGTGGACCTGAGCGCCCCTGTGATGCATATACTGGCTGATCTTTGAATACGTTCAATAGATCTGGAATTGCATTTTTTTTCTCTAGTGCGGGCCACCAGACTAGGATTCCGTAAAACAGAATATGTCTGACCCACCGCAGTATAGAGCCAGTTTGTTACCTTAGGCTGAAGGCCCCATCTGGGACCTAGGGCCTTCCTGCAGGTATGGATAGCTACCGCAGCCTTTCTTGTGCGGTCCTGAATATTTAGCTTCCAATTAAGCTTACTATCTAGTATTACACCTAGATATTTGGCATGATTACTAAATTTTAGCTCCTTGTTCTTGAGTTTTGGAGGAACTATATCGGGAATTTTGTATCTGTTTGTAAACAAGATTAACTCTGTCTTGGATAGGTTGACATCAAGTCCAACAGTCTCCGTCCATTTGACTAATTTGTACAGAGAAGATTCCATAAGGTCTCTTATTATGTTTGGAAATTTGCCAGATATGGCAATAGCGATATCGTCTGCATAGGCTCTATATAACTTTGCATCCCATGTTTCTCAGTATGATGAGTAGTGCTTCGTTAACTACTAAGATCCAAAGTAGTGGTGACAGTACTCCCCCCTGTGGTGTGCCCCTATGCACTGACCGAATGGTTTGACAGCTTCCTAGTTCGGATAAGACCACTTTACTACTAAGCATGTTTTCTATCCAGACTCGTAGACAGTTGTCAAGCTTCAGATTGCGGAGTGCACAGGAGATGCCTTCTGCTTTGACATTATTGAAGGCGCCTTCAATGTCTAGAAAGGATACCATTACATACTCTTTGATTGAGAGCGATTTTTCTATGGTACCTACTAGTGAGTGTAGAGCTGTCTCCACAGATAAAACCCTTACGACAGGCGTGTTGGGAATCGGACAGGGAGTTAGCTATTAAGTTCTTTCGAATGTATGTATCAATGAGTCTTTCCAATGTTTTTAGAAGGATAGAGGAGAGACTGATTGGCCTAAGATCCTTAGGGGAAACATGTGAGGTCTTGCCACACTTTGGTATGAAGACTACCTTAATCTTTTTCCATGATGCAGGAGTGTATCCGAATTTTAGACATGTCCGGAAGATCACTTCGAGCCAGGGGGTTAATATATCTATAGCTTTCTGTATCTCTACTGGTATTATTTTATCTGGGCCAGGAGATTTGTACGGAAGGAAACTGTTAACGCTAACGGCCCAATAGATATTGCGGCTGTTGACAATCCCGACCGGTACTTCCCGAGCCATATAACGAGGTAATGTTGGTGTGACGACATCTATTGTATTACCCGGAAAGTGGGTATTTATGAGAAGATCCAGAGTCTCCTGGTTTGATGAGGTCCATCAGCGTTGCCAGTTTGGGGGTTTTCCCCCCAGATTTGGGGGTTTTTCTGACCGACGGGGGGAAATCTGGGGGGAGAAATTGTTTAGGGGGAAATCTGGGGGTTTTATATATACCCATTCCATTCCAACGCATTCCATACATATACATTAAAAAAATCATATTAATTCTTGAAATTCGTGCCTTTTCAATACCCTACACAAATTACAAAAAATTGTTTTTATTAAATTTTAATTTAATGCTTTTAAATGCTTTTGAACAAATTATTTAAAAAAAATGGGGGTTTTTTTCTTGAAAATAGCTAAATCTGGGGGTTTTTCCGATTTGTCTGGGGGGAAATATTTCGACCGCCTGGCAACGCTCGTCCATTCCCCATCGGGTTTTTGAATATAGCTAGGCATAGTTGGAGATTTGGAAATGATTTTCCTCAGCCTGCTCGAGTCGGTGCTGCTTTCTATGCTGCCACAGAAGAGTCTCCACGACTGCCTTTGGGCTTTTGTAATCTCTGCCTTATAATGTCGTAGACTGTTTTTGTATTTGTCCCAGTCCTCTTGTAGGCGAGAGGACTTGGCCGAATTGAAGCATTTCCTACTTTCTTTGCGCAACTTTGCTAGGTTAGTATTCCACCAAGGTGGTTTGCTACCTTTCACGTGTCTACTGATAGGGCAAGCTTTTTCAAAGGCTTCGTTCATCGATTTGGTGACTTTGTCAACTATATAATCAATGTCCGATGGTGAATTCGGTTGATTATCTAATTGTCCAAGCTTTTGCTTTAGGGCGGAATTATATACCTGCCAATTGGTTTTCCTGGGATTTCGTAATTTTTCAAGTGGAGGACTAATAAGGTCAATCTTAAATTGAATATATCGGTGGTCCGAAAAAGAGACATCTTTTGAGACCATCCAATTGCTTGATGTTAGTTTTAGAGAGTTAGTTACTAAAGTTATATCTAAAACTTCCTGTCTTATCCTATCCTATTGATAAAGGTAGGTTCTGAACCTTTGTTGCTTTGTTGTAGGAGATTAGTTGTCATACCTAATGTTATCAAAAAGACACTCACCCCTTTTATTTGTGCCGCTGCTTCCCCAGAGGCCAGAGGGTGTGATGAGCGTTGGCGTCTGCGCCCATCACAAGGGGAATGTTGTCTCTCTCAGCTGCCTTTATTGCTTCGCGTACGTTTGCTGCTGGGATAGGCCCTGTGTCGTCGTATGGCATGTAAGCGGACGATATCCTCAGCTTGCTGCTGCACATGTCTGTTTCCACGCAGACAAAATCTGGATCGCTGAAATTGGGTATTAGGCGAGCTTTTAAACTGTTCTTTGCCAAAATACAGGATCTGGGTTTACCTTCTTTTTTTGTATAGAATAAGGTGTAGTTTTTTGCCCTTAGTCCAACTATGGTGTTCTTGCCATCCACCCACGGTTCTTGGATAAGGACAATGTCTTCTCCGCCCGTTAGCAGGCGAAGCATTAAATTAGCTGATGCTGTTTTGGAGTGATGGAGGTTAATCTGTATCAGCCTTAGCATCATTGCTGACCGATACAGACGCCTCTATCACTGTTCTGTTGCTTTCCTCCGAATCAGAAGAAAGCTCGTCACTGAGGTTAATTGTGGAAGGAGGTTCGTCGTCTATCCTCGGAATAGTATCCCTCGACATTTTCTGGTGAAACTTCTGGTCTTCGTCGTTGCACAAACCAGAAAAAACATTTTCGAACTCATACCTACTGCATATTGTGATTGACCTAGGAAATGTTTAGTTTGAAGGTTAAAAATGATTATTAATTAGGCCCATGGTTACATGGTGTCACCACTACTAATACAAAAAAATTGGAATTTATGTAGTATTCGATTTTAGAAGTGTCAAAGACTACACAATCCTATTCAAATCGCAGGAATAGCAACACAAAAATGAGCAAGTGACGTTTTTATCAGAGACTTTTATGTTCGATTGGGCACACGAACACGAAATCTGAAATCTGAGAACAAATCTTAAGAAGCCGAAGCGAATACCACATAAATTTCTTTGAAAAGAGCAATTATGAATTTCGGGGCAATTCTCTCGGATCTTCAAAAAAATATTCCGATTAAGCTCGGTAGGTAGGTAGTATTGAAAACCGAAATTTTCCAGTGATTCTAAAACATACCTACTTGTGAAATGCACATCCACCTTAAAAAAAACTGGGAAACTTCTACTACTGTCACACTTATGACAGAGCCACAAGCCACTTGACATATCTCAAACTCTACCTCTTTTGCGCACAATTGTTTGTTGTGTTTTCTCTGTCGGTGGGATGGTGACAGCAGGTGTCTGGTAAAGTGGTGAGTCGTGCGGGAGGCAGACAACTTGTTTTCTCAATATTTCGGTTGTATCTACTCGTACTCTTATTTATTTGTTTATTTTTGTTTTGCTGGGTTCTAGGCGAATGTTAATATTGTCATGCGCACTGCTGCTAGCAGCTCTCTTGAGTCTTGACACATTTTTCATCAAACCACCAGCACCCAGAAAATAGAAGTAGGAAATCAGCTGCTTAAATTGTCATTACAAAAAAACATCACGTAATCGAGAATCGTAATAATCCACGACTCGAGGAAGGGCAGTACCCAAAAACTTAGCTTTTCATCCGCAACATAGAAATAGCCCGTCCCACCATCTAGATCCATCAATTCGAGCTACAGGCATTTTCTTCACAAGGTAGAAACACAGCCCCCACGCACTTGCACCCACATCGAGGACAACGTAAAAATGGAGTCATTGTGTGTATTTAACGATTTGGAACCCAGCTATGCTGACCTTCCCATGGAGGTAAGTCAGGGCTCTCAAATGCTTTGAACAAAAATCGGCATGTGACCTGATAGATAGCCTGAGTCATTGATAAATTACCAGATAACAGTGGCGAAGCTAATGATTTGCTTTCTCTTTCATAGATAATCGTCAATATATTCCGATATTTAAACTATACTGACATACAGGCTGCTTCGCTGACTTGTCGCCGCTGGCTGGAAGCGTCCAGGTACAGTGAGTTTCAATCAAATGTCATGATTAGGATAACAAAACTTTGCGTCTCGGACAAACTGCCACCAGGCAAGGTGTTCCTTAGCTGTGAGCGCCCTTTTCCTCATATATACATGGATGAAACAAGTTTCGGTTGTCTAGATCATTTCTTTGCTCACATGGGCAAAACCGCACAGTCGGTGACCTTTGAGTCAAGCGACATGACAGAGAAACAATTCTACGGCATCATCTCGGATCTACGTGGAATCAACTCTCTGTCTATAGTCAAGTGTACGTTGTTGTTCATGACAGGTCAGTTCTTGGAATCGCAATCGGATCGCAAAACGATTGCGGAAACTATGGCCGGTGTCCGATATCTCTCCCTAAAGTATAATCAGTATTTATCGGATGCTATTCTTTTGCGAATAACACAGTTAATCGACCACCTTGAGTCGCTGGATATGTCGGGCTGTCATATCGCTTATCACTGCGCCATTCAGCGTCGTTTCTACCCGGAAGAACTGGCAAATAGCCCTAGCGAATCTATTCTCACATTCAAATTCATTTTGCATGTCATCCGGGCACACCAACACTCGCTGACTGAACTGAATTTCAGTAACACCCTGATTGGAGGGGGTGCCATGTCGACCCTCTGCGATATACCCCATTTGAAGTTGGAAAAGCTATTGCTGCGTTCGTGCCGGCAGCTGAACACATTGGGTATTCGCGGCTTTATCTCAGTTCAACCTAACCTCCGCTGCTTGGACTTGTCCGATACGCTCTGCGTGACAGACGAGTGTGTGGCGACTATTGTGACAAATCTGAAAAACATTGAATCGCTCAATATCGAAGGATGCGTCAAGGTAACGAAGGAGGGCGCTCTCTTGCTTGCTAAATTGTCGCCAAGTCTGAAATCGTTGAATATTTCACGTTGCGATGGTATATCCGGTGACGCGATCGGAGAGGGCATTGCTAAGGAACCCAATCTCAAGCTGGAAGAGCTGTACATGTCCCATCTAAACATCTGTGAAGATTGCGTCATAAAGTGCGGAGAGAATTTGTTGAACTTGCGTGTGCTCGACATAAGTAACTGCATAAATGGTGTCACAGATCAATCCGTCCAGGTGCTACTGAAGAACTTGGTGTGGCTGCGCGAGCTTAACATGGAGGATTGCTTCCGGGTAAGTTACCCTTATCGAAATCATGGATCAAGTCTTAAATTTGAAATTTCCAGATAACAGACGCTGCTCTGACAGGTATCACAGTCGAAACGCAGCCGTCGGAACGTCCACGGTCCCTATCCATGGAGTTCTTTAATCACATGCCACTAGACAACCTCTCCGACGGTGGCTCCCTAAAAATCTCTCTCCGCAGCAAAGCCGAAGAGGAAATCGTTCGCGATGCTGAGCGCAAAAAAGCACTGCTCGCCATCTACGAACTAAACCTAGACGAGTCAAAAATCGACGGGGTTCCTGTGAAGAATTTGAAGGGTCTACGCACACTTAACCTCAGGGGCTGCAACAAGATCTCAGATGTGTCCCTAAAGTATGGCTTCAAGTTTTTAGAACTCCGCCGTCTACTGCTTTCGAATTGCCAGCAAATTTCCGTAGTCGGCATGGAGGCGTTGGTCAAAAACTGTCCATCCATAGAAGAGCTCGACCTGTCCGGCTGCTACAACATAAATGACAAAACTATTGAGGTTGTCACAAGCAGCCTGAAAAGGCTACGAACATTGCGCATCAGCGGCTGCACCCAGCTGACAGATCATAGTCTCGATTCAATCGTTGTTAATTGCAAAGTCCTACATGTAAGTTCGATGGCTGTTTCTCAACTGGACACTTTAAAACTATTCCCGACTAACTCTCTTCATTTGCAGACCTTGTCCGTGTTCAGGTGCCGGCGAATGTACTCGGACATTGAGGAAAGACTCCTGAACATGCCATCCATCCGAATTCTCAACAAGGACAACGCCGGCCCCTTGGACAACGGCGACATATTTCGCCTGAAAAAGCGTCTAGACTACTGATATTTCGCCGCCATTTTCGTTGTCTTTATTCTGTATTACTTCCAATTGTATAATTTTCGTTAACCTATTATAAGAATCATCAGAGCTGATGCTGTTTTAACATAACACATTTAAAACTTTTGTTTTACACTAATTCGCATTTGAGGAAGATATTATATATATACTCTAATTATTGTTGTGGCTGTTAAGTGCTATTGTTATCATCTGTTTCTTTTATACACACTCACTAGTTATTTACACACAAAACACACACTCGTTTCTATTGAAATTCAAAAAGAAAAAACAACTTTATAGCAACGAATGGAGAGGAGAGAGGATAATCCATATTGCCAAACGGTTTAAAGCAAATCATCTATCTAGCATGTAAGGGGGGACACGACGACGATACTAGACAAGGTTTAAGTGATAATTGTGAATATAAATTGTAGAACAATTCTAAATCAAATATACATACATATACGATTCTGTGACACATGACATTGGTGTATATAATATACTGCAAAACATTTTATTATGATGTATCATTGAATATAAAATAAGTTACATGTAAAACTGTATCAGTACGTGTTATAAATATGTAAGAAGAAACGAATCTGCACTCTATTCTGGTGGAGCTTTGTGTGCACTCCAGCCATGGAAACATTTTGTGAAGCGCTTGGACTCCTTGTTCTTCAGAGTGAGGAAAAGTTTGCGCGCCCTTTCTGGTTGTTTGATTCTCATGTGTTGAATGTATACCTGGAGTAAATGTTAATAAATGCATATTTGTGTAAGCTGGAAGAGTTTCCGTCGTCGGCTGTGTGACTTACTTGTGCGGATTTGTAGGCCAATTTGATCTCGACTTCACTGCATCTGGAGCCGAGCCAGAGGAATACTTGTTCGCCGTTGTCCAGTATCATGATGTCGTCGTCGGCTAAATCGTCTTGGCAGAAGTCGGAGCACTTTTCGGCCACTGTGAAGTAGCCCTTTTCGTTGGAGCAGCGGAAAAGTCGGGTGAAGCTCATGTATTCCGAACTCTTGTCGTAGGGCTTGCGACCGCCCAGGGCTACCCAGAAGAAGTTCTCTGGTTCTTCTCCTTCGTTGAGGACCTGTCGAAGAAAATCCAGTCACACGAATTAAAACAGTTTTCTAAAAACACGCCCACAGTCTATAGCCACTCGAACGACAATCCATATAAAAAATTGCAGTAACCAACTGATTGAGTTCTTGAATTTCGCCCTCTTTGGACCGGTGTACATCCGCTATAATGTGATAACCTTGCAGACATGAACCTCAATTTTATTGTGTGACTTGCAAACTTTACTTGTTGACGACGTTACAATTCTATGCCATGTCCTGACTAATTTCCTCCTCGCAAATGCGCTCCCAATTACTGACGAGAGTTTAGACAGTGACCGACTTACCTGCAAACTGACCCACGGATTGTTAAACATATTTTCGGCAATCTCCTGGATGAGCTTCGCCTCCTCCGCTGCTGCGTTCGCGCCGATCCAAGCGTACACTATTCCCGACTGAGATTCGTCTTCCGTTTCGAACGGCACATACAGGATGTAGCTGCAAAGTTCTAAATATTAGTGTCGTGTATCGTATCGTGGAGGGCAAACGCCTACCAAAAAGCCGAGTTCAAGTGGACCGCATCGGGTGTGATCTGTATCAGTCGTGTGCACAAAGCCCCTCCATTCGAGCGGAGGTGGTAGAATTCGACGGCAGCCTTGCCATCGGGCGTCCGCAGCTTGTCCTTTCGCTTGCCGGTGTGTATGATAAACTTTCGTTTAAAGTGCGCCATGAATTTGAGGTTCTCCTGTTGCTGGTGTATACGGATGACCTCGAGCTCTTCGCCAAACATTGCTTTGAATTTCTTCTGCAGTGTGAAGGTGAACGTTAGCCAGCCCATGTTTCCGGCGTTCCTTCCTTGCCAGAAGTAGACAACGCACTGGATCTCTTCGTCGGGCGGTGGTCTGTTGTCGTCCTCAGGGGCGTCATCACCCTCGTCCTCCAAGGGGATGCAGTAGCGGCAGAGGAAAACGTAGCATTCGCCAGTGTAAAAGCGGCCCAGTTCTTCCTCGGGCAGCCGAACGAACTTTTTGCCCTCCAACACGAAAGCCTCCATCGCCTCGAGGTCGTAGTTCCATTCCTCTTCCAGCTGTTCGGCCTCGGCGAGAGCCATCGGGTTTTGGCGCGGCATAAACAGAGCGGCTAGGTCTGCCTTAGTTTCCTGTTGCCTAGCCCACTTCGTCAGATCGGCGCCGGTTTTAGCCACCGAAGTGGCGGTACGTGTAAAGTCGACGGCCATCACCTCGTCCCAACCGATGAATTTCGACTTGAAAATCTGAATTTCGGTGCCCTCCTGGACTCGGGTGACCAGGGCGTACTCTGGCCTGCTGATCATGTTGAAGAGCTCGCGGGAGAGCTTCACCGCGGCAGCCCGTACCAAGCGAGTGGATTTCTTTCCAAACCAAACGAACAAATCCGCGTAGCAGTCGAGAATGTAGACGTTCTTGCTGTTTAGCAGAGTGTGCACCAATTTTTGCTCCGGGATCTCCACCTGAGGCAGTTCCAAATAGCCCATTCCCAACTGAACTTGGTACAATCGGGGCACAGCAGGTGAAAAATTCTCCCTCACGTGTTGTGGGATCTTTAGAGTATGAACAATTTTCGGATCGGCGCCTAATTGTTCCCAGAAGTCGGTGCTCTCGTCGCCTTGCATCTCCACAATAATGTCACACTTGTTCTTGCGCTCCGTCTTGTTGATTTTCTCAGCCATGAGGCGTGACTTTGAGTTGAGGGTGTTCTTCGAGCAACGCCCATACCAAAGGAACATCTTCTGTCCACAGTCAAGTACAAACGCATAGCGCGGATCCAGAGAGTTAAAGTCGACAGCCACAGGCTCCAAGTGGATCGAGGCACCCGCAGCGTGAACGCGGTAGAACCTTATCGTATACAACATGTCCTCGATTGTGTAGAAACCAGTTGCAGTGCGACCCCCCTCGATGTATGTCAATTCGGTGTCGAAGAGTGCTAGGAATTCCTCCGATTCGTCATCTAAACAGAGAATCAATGAATAAGGCGAAAAAAAGGACAGCCGCCACCTACTTACTTTGTTCCTCACGAATTGTGCGGCAGCGAGCGCCGAGAAAATTCCTCAGATTCACAGCGTGAATTGCTGCACATGCCCTCTTGTCCAAGGTGGCGTTGTTTCCGATCCAAAAGAATATCTCCCACATCAGTTGGCCCATGTCATCGAGGCTGGTCTTTAGAACGATGTAGCAGTCGCCCTCGTAGAATTTCCCATGGGCAACTTCTTCGATTTTGTTTGGCAAAAAGTTCTCGATCTCCCAGATGGTTAGCCCTGGCAGCTGGCCGTCGTCCTTCTCGAAAAACTTGGAATAGTCTAGTGGTGGCTTCTCCAGGGACTCGTCCCATCGTTTCGGTTTCAAGCTTTCTGGCTTGTCGCCGTCTCCGTTCCAAGATTCGGTATTGTTTGTGATGGCGTCTTTCTCCTTGGCAATATCTTTCATGCCTTTTAGGATTTTGGCCGAGTCTTGATCGGGACCGTCGTTGCGAACACCTCTGCGTAGTCGGATCTTTCTTGCAATTGGATCTTTGCCGGTCGCAGGGGTCTGTACTGTGGGTGGAACGCTGGCTCCTGCCAAACGCAGCTGCGTCTGTAGCGAGAAGTCAATGTTGTAGAACTCAATTCCAGAGCCCTTTGTCGTTTCAGTGGGCTTAGGTGGCATGATGAGGTCGGGATTGTTTCGCAAGTCCAACTGGTCCAAATCGGACAAGAGGTGTATTGCATCTGGCAGAGTTATGAGGCGATTCGAGCTGAGATTTAGTTTTTTAAGCGCCCCGCAACGACAGAGGCCCTCGGGAACCATCTCCAGCAGGTTGTTGGACGCAGAGAATATCTCCATGCTGCAGAGTTTGCCGACGCCAGATGGGATTCCCTCGAAATCCAACTTGTTGTCATTCAAATACAGACGGCGTAGGTTTACCAGCTTGCAGATTGCAGAAGGTAGAGCTGTCAGCTGGTTGCGCGACAGATTCAAGATCTCCAGCTTTTGCCAAAACTCGACTCCGGACGATAGTTCGCTTATTTCGTTATCGCTCAAATTGAGACGTTTCAAGTTGGGCAAGTTGTACAGGCAATCTGGTACCTTGGGTAGCGAATTTTGCGATAGATCCAATTCAGATAAGTTGGACAGGCTATCTAATGTTGTGGGAAAGTTCAAAAGGGTGCGTTGTGTGTTTCGCATATTTAAAACCTCTAGATTCTGTAACGATGGCAGCTGTCTCAGCTGGAACAATTCCAGAGGATTGTCTGCGAGAATAAGTGTTTGCAAGTTTGCCAGGCGACGAGTTTGTGGAGGAAGTGTCTCCAACTTATTGTTGGACAGGTCCAGGAGCAGCAGGTCTGTCAAATGGATGAACAGTGCAGTCGGAATGGCTTCGATTTGGTTATGACTCAAGTTAAGCACTAACAAGTTCTTTGCACGTTCCAGACCCTCGGGCACCTCCTTGAGCTTGTTGTGCGACAAATCCAATGTCGTCAGTTCATCCAATCGGAAGAGTTCCGGCGGAATGCCACTACTTTTGATATTGTTGTGGCGCAGGTTCAACGACCGCAAGCACCCCAACTCGGTTAATTCGCCAAAGAGTTTCTCCAACTCATTATTCTTCATGGAAAGGTGTTCCAGTTTGTGCAGGTTTCCCATCTCCTCGGGAATCTCCTTCAGATGGGTGCCGTCCAATTTTAGCCATTGGACGCGTGTCATCAGTCGTAAAGCACTTGGGAATTTGTCTTCCTGCGGAAAAAAAACAACATGTAAACAAAGCGAATTGTTTATCAACAAACAGAAAAGCAAGAAAGAACTGATAGAGGGAGATGACAAGTCTAAGGCTGATTGGAAGAGTTTTGATGACAGTTCAAAAAATGGTGACACATCGAGTGCAAGGTGATTTTTATAACTCGATATTTCAAGGACAGATGACTTTGTGACAAAAAATAAATAGCGCAACTTGGTAAGGAAACATTAAAATTTAAGACGTCGGCGGATTTATGAACGAAAAACACTTACACTGAAGTCATTTCTAGTGAAATCGACACCACGGACAAAAGGCAGCACGCCCGTATTCGCCATCTTTCGAAATGTCAAATAATGTAGTAATGGGCACTACCTATATCAGAGATATCGATTTATTCGATAGAAGAAACCATTGACAGTTTCTATCGATTTTTTTTACTCGCTGTTTAAAAGACCATTCACATGAGAGCGAATTGCGAACCACGAACTGGCGAATATTCGTAGATTCTGACATTTCATTCACATGAAAACTTTTTTTAGTCGCAGGTGCCCGCGAATCATTTGTATTGTAGAAGGTTAAGTTCGAGCGAATTTTTCATTCGCAGGTTTGTGGATCGCGACTGTTTTATGTGGATTGTGATTAAAGTATGCCAGTTCGCGGCAAGAATTTTCAATTCGCGGGAGAATTGCTGTAATTGTAAATTTCGTTATTTTAATCAATCAAGTCTCGGTTTTTTTTTAGATTAGGTGTTATATTAATTGAATATAAAGCTTTTGTGGTAAAACAAATAGCAATTTTCAATTCATAAATACAGATAAATTGATTTGTTCGCAGTTCGCCTATTCGCAGTTCGCGCTCATGTGAATGGTCCTTAATACCTACGTACGTGAAGTTAGCCCGCACTTTTTCTAGAATGAAAAACTGGGCTTGCAGTTCGATAGGCATTCGTTTGAAGTGAATTTTTTTTTCGTTTGTAGTTCAACCGTTAGAAAGTTAAGCCTGAACTACAAAGTGCTACTAGATAGCAATTTAAACTTTAAAGCGGAGACAATACTGCAGGATTTATTGATTGCTAGTAGTATACAAGACAGTATTTGCCGGCCACCCAAATAAATAGGCACCATTTCTTTTAAGACATGTTAATTTTGAAATCATTTACAACAACTATGGGGTGTCTCTTTGCTATGGCTGCTTACTCTTTTGGCTTCCTTGTTATAGTGTGGATACCTGAAACGAAATAATTAATAATACCTTTGAACTTTCTGGGGTATTTCCTTGCTATGGCTGCTTACTCTTTTGTTCCAATTTTTGGGATTCTGGTACAACTAACATTTCCATAGTCCAGGGCAGAATCTGATAGAGATCAAAGAAAAAGTTCAATGCATTCGAATCAAGAAATGCCGGTTGCCATGACGTAGGAAACTGTAATTGCAAATATTGTTTTTATTTAAAATTACAAAGAGTAAAGGATTCGCTACTTACTTGGACACTGTTCATATCGTCCGAAGACTCATCGGTGTAGCTGCCAATACAATCGAAGCTCAAACAGTTTTTAGTCAGTCGCAAGACATGTGTGATATAATACTGAAATAAACAACAAGAAATTCAATAGTCGAACTGCTTACAACTAACATATCCAATCAACATACGATTGTCGTTTTCGATTTGACAAAAAATCAATTTTTTTTTTGATCGAGATTGCTTTTCATGTTCGATTTGCCACATAAATCAATCTTTTTTTTGATCTCAGATCACTTTTGAGAAATCTCAATTTTTCCTCAGAATCGAGGGGGCCAGCGGCAAGAGGATTGCGAGTTGGGGGTATCAGTATCGTTTGTCTATGCTTTAAAGTGCATTTTGAAAACATCTGGGAAAATCGGTTTCTTTCGCAGAATTAGAAAGAAATAATGTTGGCAATAAAAATATATAATACCGTCATCAAACCCCACTTTGAATATTTCCCTACATATTATTAATGGGGTCTGTAGGTATGATGCACATAATTTAATAAATAAGGCAATGCGTTCAATTCTCCATTACAATAGCTACACTCCAATACATAAGTATAATCTTTGTATATACATTTCTCATCCACAATCCACTTCGTTTCTGTTCAAAGTTTTTGCAACTCACTATTCTCAATAGGAGCAAAAGTTTCAACATGGTTTCAACTATTCAGGCCTATTCGGCAAAAAAATGTTAAGAATCTTAACAGAATAAAAGATAGAATTTTGTGACTTTTATTATAACAGATTTTTTATTAAATATGAATTCTTGGATTGAAATATTTCTCTATGATTCCTAGGCATCGTTGGTCGATAAAAATGATAAAAAAAATTGCTCCAAGAGCAATAAAAGTGCTCTGAGAGCGCCCAATCGAATACCACGTTAAATTCTTCAAATTGACTCTGATTTCAGATCCACGCCACCCTGTCCCAAAATAATCGTTGGACAAACGTCAAAAAGATTATCTTTGGGTAAAAAAGTGTTTGTTTGTACTTATCGCGTGAATAAAATTGATAAAGTACACATTTCTGTTTGTATATCACCTCGATTCTATGGTAAGAGAATTTATGTTGAATCGAAATTCCGCCGAGTCAAATACAAGTAAAGCAAAGTGGAAAATGTCCAGCAACGCGAGTGTCGATTCTCCGGCCGAGTTGCCCAAAATAAACTATTTCACGGATAGGTATCCGTACTGCATCGTTTGGACCCCAATACCCGTGTTGACATGGTTCTTTCCCTTCATTGGACACATGGGCATATCAATGTCCAACGGAGTTATTCGAGACTTTGCTGGTTCGTATTATGTTTCTGAGGACAACATGGGCTTCGGTCGACCTACACGGTATTTGGTTTTATATGTTAACAACGTCGATGGTGGGCAGTACCAATGGGATGAGTCCGTGTCCAAAGCCTCTGTACTTTACGGCACGCGAATGCACAACCTGTTTTGTGACAACTGTCATTCGCATGTAGCCACAGCTCTGATTGGAATGCGATACAAGAATCGCTCCAATTGGAATATGCTCTATCTAGCTGTTTGGATGTTTGTCTATGGACGCTACGTTGGATTCATGGGATTCCTGAAGACCTGGCTGCCGTTCTGTATAGTCTTCACATTGTGTGTTGTACTAGGAGTGTACTTATAGTTCGACAGTGTGAATTAATTGTAGTAGTAAATTGTTCTATTTTTTTTTTTTTCTTTAAAAAAATGTATATCTTTCTAGAGCCTAAGTTCTACGCCTACGTTAGTACTAATATTTTATCTCACAGATAGTCACGCTGGAGATAACGACCGGTACACCTGCAACATCTTATCGTACGCAATAACAAATACTGAAGTTAATCGAAATTATTATTAGTTTTTCTTTATTTGTGTTTGAATTGAAGTAAAAAACTTAACAGTAAATACAAAATAAACAATAGGTAATGGATTTCGATGTATTTATTGATTTTCCAGTGCGGCAGTTACTTCGTCGGCTATCTCTAGCAGTTTGCGCCATTGAAGGCCTGTCAGAGAAATGCCTTTTTTGCCTGGCAGAATCTTTCCATCTTTTTCATAAAATTCTCGGATATCGACAGATTTACGCCCACGGAATTCGTTTATGTTTACTAGGCGATGCTTTTCCAGAGTCCATCTGGTTCCTGATTCGTCGGATTGGCTTGCCTTGGAATCTTCTCCTTTTTTCGTCTTCTTTGCAGTTGGTGGTGGATTTTTCTATAATAAGAACTTGTAGGTATGCATGCCAAATAGGCGGGTGTAAATTAGCTTACATCTTCTGGACCAGAATCGCTGTCTGTCGAGCTTGCTGCTTTTGCTATCCTTTTGGCTTTCGGCATAGTCTTTCTTCTTGAATTATTATTACAGCACTTTAGATGACAAAATATAAAACTTCAAATTATGTACAATAAAGTCTGCGAAAAAAAAGAAATGCCGCTAAACGAATAGGACGCAAGACGCAACAGCTGACAATTTCTACAAAGTGAAGGTAGTCACAGTTGTAAAATTGTGGCGTAGTACTAGTAATAAACGCTTTATATGGGTTTCTTCGAAAAAAAATGAGAACAGTTTCAAAATTTCGTGCTCTACTTGGAGATCTGTTATAAAATTTCTACAAAATTGCTCTATTTGAAACAATTAAATTCATAATACAATGAATTAGTAACTCTAATTGGGTGTCACAAAATAGTTGAAATGGTGGACGATAATAGTTTCTGGCACTGAAGGTAAATAATTTTAATAAATAATGTTACATTCAGGCTGGGATTCGTAAAGATAAAACACTATTCCGTTTAACTTCTCTAATAATATTCACTTTTATTACACTTTTATCGACTATTCTAATATTTCACTTATTAAGTACCCGAACACTATTACTTAAACAATTCTTCAACGTTTCAAACCAATCACTTAATTTCCTCTATTACTTTTCACTTATTTATCTTCACAAACTATTACTATCTCGAACTTTAACCAATCACTGTTATAAATCAACTGTCTCGCCCTCTTCTAAAAGCTGTCCTTTTATACCCGCTCCGCCATCTGACGAGAACTTTCTAGCTAATTCTAAGTGGTTCTAGAACAAGGTTCAGTGGGTTCCAGTCTCCAATTGGAAGTGACACTTGGGTGGAACTTGTTTGGTGACTAAGGGGTTGTTTTCACTTCACCATTTTAGGTTACACGATACATTCCACACCACAATGTCCCCCTCTTAAACTTGTTCGTCCCGAACAAACTCGTTAACATTTTCACCATTATAACGATGAAGACGATCCACATGAACGACTTTCAGCTTGCCTCTTCCTCGTTGGATGCGATAGACAACGTCGTTGATGCGCTTTACGATTGTATAGGGCCCTTCCCAGTCTTGTTGCAACTTAGGCGATAAACCTTTCCTTCGATGAGGGTTATATAGCCATACCAGATCTCCTTCCTGGAATCCTGTAGTTGTCGTTTTAGTATCGTACCTCGTTTTCATGCGGTCACTGGCTATCTTAATCTTATCCCTAGTGTCTCGATGCACGTCCCTGATGATATCCCTGAGGTCTGTAACGTATTCCTCCTCATTCTTGGGTTCTTCGCATGGATATCCAAACATCAACTCGCTAGGTAGGCGGACTGTTCGACCAAATAAGATTTCAGATGGAGTATGTCCTGTGGTGTTATGCACTGCTCCTCGATAAGCCAATAAAAACATGGGAATCTGCTTATCCCAGTCTCTCTGGTCTTCGCCAACGACCTTAGAGAGGTGTTCATTCAGTGTCCTGTTAAAGCGCTCCACCATCCCATCTGATTGTGGATGAAGCGGGGTTGTCCTTGTCTTGTGAATCCCGAGTAACTGGCACACTCCTTGGAAAATCTTCGACTCGAAATTCCGTCCTTGGTCTGAATGCAGTTCCATTGGTACACCGAATCTGCTTACCCAGTTATTGACGATTTGCTCCACCACGGTTTTAGCTTCTTGATTTGGAATAGCAAATGCTTCAGGCCACTTACTGAAATAGTCCATAACAACGAGGATGTAACGATTTCCATTGATTGTTTCAGGAAACGGTCCCGCAATATCAACTGCTATCCTTTCGAAAGGGGCTCCAACATTGTATTGATGCATTTTGCCACGGACTTTCAGTCTCGGACCTTTGCTGGCCGCACATGTAACGCATTTCCTGCACCAAGTTTCAACGTCCTGCCTTGAATGAATCCAGTAAAAGCGTTCCCGCACTTTTTCGAGCGTTTTATTGATCCCCAAGTGGCCTCCAGACACTCCATCATGCAATTCCCTGAGCACTTCCATAACCTTTGACTTGGGTACAACAAGCTGCATTACGAACGACTTTCCATCCGGGCTTTCCCATCTTCTTTTTAGAATGCCGTCTTGTACGTGAAGGGAGTCCCACTGCGCCCAGTATGCCTTCAGCTCGGGGCTCCTATTGGATATCTCCTGCCAGTCTGGTTTTCCCTCATGCTCCTTCCAGGCGATAATCGGTTCGATATCCGGATCTTCCCTTTGAGCCTCCCGTATTTCCCGCGCACTCCAGCCACCAATGGGCATAGCTCTCACCCTTTGAACGGACGCGACATCTTTTTCCTCGTGTCGTAAGCAATGTTTGCAATTTGCTTTGCACGGTCGACGGGAGAGAGCGTCTGCATTAGAGTGAAGACTTCCCTTTCGATGTTGTATTTCGTAGTCGTACATCTGCAGCCGTTCGATCCACCTTGCGACTTGGCCTTCAGGATTCTTAAAGTGTAGTAGCCACTTTAAAGACGCATGGTCTGTGCGGAGGATGAATTTTCGCCCATAAAGGTACTTATGGAAATGTTTTGTTGCCAGTACCAAAGCAAGGAGCTCGCGCCTGGTAACACAGTAGTTCCTTTCTGGCTTTGAGAGAACTTTGCTGAAGTAGGAAACTACTTTCTCTTGGCCATCGTGCACCTGGGAAAGGACGGCTCCAATTCCCACATTACTAGCGTCTGCATCCACAATAAATGTTTTCCCAGGGGTGGGGTACGCTAGTATGGGGGCGTTGCACAACTGTTGTTTAAGTTCCTTGAAGCTCTTTTCGCACTCACCTGACCATTTGAATTGTTTGCCTTTTTCTGTCAGTTGATGCAAGCTCTTTGCGATCCTGGCAAAGTCCTTTACAAATCGTCTGTAATAGGTCGCAAGTCCCAGGAAGCTTCTCAGTTGATGTTTGTCTTTGGGTACCGGCCAGTTTTTCACTGCATCGACCTTCTCCGGATCGGTCTTGACTCCTTTGGAAGAGATGATGTGCCCGAGGTACTTCACTTCTGGTCTAAATAAGGAACACTTCTTCGGGTTAAGTTTTAGTTGCGCACTTCGTAGCCTTTGGAACACCTCCTTAAGGTTATCTCGATGTTCGTTAAATGTTTTTCCTACTACGATGACATCGTCCAGGTAGACCAAGCAGGTTTTCCACGTTAGTCCCAGCAGAACGCGCTCCATTAGACGTTCAAAGGTAGCTGGAGCATTGCACAGTCCAAATGGCATTACTGTAAACTGCCAAAGCCCGTTTCCTGCTGTGAATGCTGTTTTCTCGCGGTCTTCTGGATGGATCTGCACTTGCCAGTAGCCACTCTTCAGATCGAGAGTCGAAAACCATTTGGCTCCGGATAGTGTGTCCAGGGTGTCGTCAATTCTTGGCAGGGGGTAGCTATCCTTCTTGGTGACGTTGTTGAGTTGGCGATAGTCCACGCAGAATCTCGTACTTCCGTCTTTCTTCTTGACCAGGACGACCGGCGATGCCCACGGACTTTTTGAGCTTTCAATCAGTCCCTCCTTTTCCATCGTCGAAACCATTTCTGCAACCTCCGTCTGCTTAGCCAATGGTAGTCGTCGGGGAGGCTGACGAATCGGTCTCGCATCTCCGGTGTCGATTCGGTGTTGTACGAGATGTGTTCGGCCATACTCGCTGTTCTGCGAAGCAAATATATCAGCGAACTCGTTGATTAAACTACCTGCCATGGACCGCTGCTCCTGATCCAGCTCGCACTCTCCGAGTATATTCTTTTTGATCTCCGATATCTCCGCAGGTCTAACCGCTTTCACATCACTTGCATTGGACAACTTTG
This sequence comes from Cheilosia vernalis, assembly GCA_949126925.1. Taxonomy (NCBI): domain Eukaryota; kingdom Metazoa; phylum Arthropoda; class Insecta; order Diptera; family Syrphidae; genus Cheilosia; species Cheilosia vernalis. Next base: position 55,651,255 of record OX421362.1, on the reverse strand, counting down.
TGACCGCAGTAATCGGTATGCACTTTCCAATTACTTCCCCTTGTTTTAGTTATTATTATTATTATTATTATTTGAGAGGGGTTATTGTACTGCGACCTTTTGGTCTATTGTACCCCCTGCTTACGCCTCAGAGTGGTTTATTCCCTCAAAAGAGTTCCCCTCATAGTATAATTCCTTTCGAAATCATTCTAGAGGTTTTAGTACTCTTCTTTCTCCTTGGCGGAAGAAATTCGGCCTATAGCACTCTCTCTAGTCCAGTTTCCTTTAAGAATCTAAGGATGAGAGCTGGCTCTAGTGATTGTATTTCCTCATCAGATAGTTGGTACTTGCCCAAGTATTTCAGTCTTTTGTGGGTCAGTGCCCCACATGATCCCAGCAAGTGTTCTGGGATTTCACTGGACTCATCGCAGAATCTGCAGAGACCTTCTTCAGATATACCCAGTTTCCTGAGGTGTTCCTTGAGTCTACAGTGCCCCGTTAGGAAGCCCGTTAGGATACGAAGGTTATTTTTGCTCATGCCGATGCAAGCTTGGAATCTCTTCCGGTTGTATTGCCCCAGAAGTTTCTTGGCCTGCCTCATGCCCTGAGTGTTATGCCAGGTTCTTGCCCTGTTTTCTTTCTCTAGTTTCCTAAATTCTTCTTTGAGGGTGTGATCCCCTATTCCGCAGAATGGTTCAGGACCTATGAAAGTTTCTGATGCTCCCTTTCTTGCTAGGGAGTCGGCCATTTCATTCCCCTCTATTCCTAGATGGCCAGGCACCCAGCAGAGAGTTATTTTGTTCCTCCTACCAAGTTCATTAAGTTTTTGTAGGCATTCCCATACAAGTTTGGATTTAATGATGTAGGAGTTAAGTGCCATAATAGCAGCTTGGCTGTCTGACATTATAGCTATATCACAGTTGACTCTGTTTCTGTCGAGGTTAATTTGGACACACCTGTCTATGGCATAGATTTCAGCCTGAAAGATGCTGGTACTTTTGCCCATTGGTTCAGAATATTTGGTTCCAGGCCCAAATACTCCCGCTCCAGTTCCCTCATCAGTTCTCGACCCATCTGTGTACCACTTTGTTGTGTGATTGCTCAGTCTGTGAATTGTGGATTCATTGCTCCAGTTCTTCTTATTGCTGAGCTTAGTAACAAAGTTCTTTTGAAAATCAAATCTTTTGATGATATCGTCTCTAGGAAAGGCCAATAGTGGTTGTTTTTTGAGTAGTACGTCAAACTGTCTCAGTGTGATGCACTTTCCTCTTCCTATTCCTTCTTTGGCCATTCTTAGGATCGTTTTACTTGCACATTCCTCAACCATAAGGTGCAATGGAGTTAATTCCAATAGCACTTCCATAGCTGCGGTTGGGCAAGTTCTCATAGCCCCTGTAATACACAGGCACGCCAGTCTTTGCACTTTATTGAGTGTCTTCCTTGTGGTGGAAAGACTGGTTCTTTTTGCCCATGCAATCGCTCCATACGTGATCATTGGTCTCACAATAGCAATATACATCCATCTGAGGATGGTCGGGCTACATCCCCAGGATTTGCCAGCTAGGCTCCGGCAAATCATTAAAGCACGCGTTGCTTTCCTGGTTGTCTCTTCTGTGTGTTTTTTCCAGATGAGTTTACTGTCTAGGTTTAGTCCCAGATATTTAACTTCATTGACTGTTGTCAGTGTTGTACCTGATAGCCTTATCGGCCTTAGTCGTTCAAGTTTTCTTTTCCTCGTGAATGGTACTATTGTTGTTTTTGCCGGATTAAGGCTAAGCCCAGCCGTTACGCACCAATCTCGAGTTATTTTGAGTCCCCTTTGTATAATGTCACATAGGGTTCCCTCAAATTTACCCCTGGCAATAATTACTATGTCATCAGCATATGCTTGACAATTGATGCCCTGGTTCGTCAATTTCTCAAGTAACTCGTCCACTACAAGACTCCACATTAGGGGGGATAGAACTCCTCCTTGCGGACAGCCTCTTGCTGTGTTAACCTTGATAATACCTTCTGATGTGTGAGTCTCTGCTGATCTTGTGCTCAGGAGTTCATACATCCATCTTGATACTGTGTTATTTACTCCTTTTCTATCAAGAGCTCGAATAATTGCATCATGCGATGTGTTATCGAATGCTCCTTCAATGTCCAAGAAGGCACACAATACTATCTCTTTTGCTTCAAAAGCGCTTTCAATGATCTCAGTTAGCTGGTACAGAGCAGTCTCCGTAGATCTGCCCGCTCTGTAGGCATGCTGACGATGATGAAGAGGCGATGTACTTAGTACATCTTCTCTTAAGTAGTTGTCCACAGCCTTTTCCATCGTTTTAAGAAGAAACGAAGTAAGACTGATTGGTCTATAGGACTTCGGTAGACTTGGGTCCTTTTTTCCCACTTTCGGAATGAACACTACTTTCGCTCGTCTCCACTGGTTTGGTATGTAGCCCAGTGCCAGACTGCTTTTTAGAATTCTTGCCAAATGTGGAAGCAATTTACCTTGCCCTTTTTGTAGTAGGACTGGCGGAATTCCGTCCACACCCGGTGATTTATAAGGCTGAAAGGAGTCGATTGCCCATTCTAGTCGCCCTCTGGAGAAGATTTCGGTTGCTATTTTCCAATCCTCTTTCCGAGGTCTTCGAATATTGGTCGTGCTCCTTTCGTCTGTGCTCGGATGACTGCCAGGGAAATGAGTTTCTAATAGAAGTCGTGCCCTCTGTTGCTCATTTTCTGTAAAGCTGCCATCCGGTTTTCTGAGAGACATTGAGATCCCTTCTGTTTTTGCTAGTGCTTTATGCACTCTGGCCGCAACAGGAGTATGCACAATTGTATCGCAGAATTTCCTAAAGCTTTCTCGTTTAGCTTTCCTTATTTCTTTGTTGTACGAAGTCAGTGCCATGCGATAGCCCTGCCAGTCTCCAGTCCGTTTCGCTGTGTTAAACAGTTTACGTGTTTTCGACCGAAGTCTTGACAGATTGTTGCTCCACCATGGTACCTTATTCTTCTCTGCACTTCTGCTTATTGGGCAGCTAGTTTCGAACGCACTTGTGATGGCTGATGTTATGCCCTCTACTGTGTGTTCCAATTCTAGATGATAAGCTGGAGCTCTCCTAGTATGTACCTGCTCCAAATTATTTTCGAGAGACGATTCAAAGAGATCCCAGTTTGTCTTTCTTGGATTTCTAACTGGGTTACATGTGATGCGAGTGTTATCTAAATCAAAGGTAATAATCCGATGATCAGACATAGATGGCTCACTAGATACTCTCCAGTCCCTAACAAATCTACTCATACTACGGCTGCCTAATGTGAGGTCTAATACCTCTTGCCTAGTTCGAGTTACAAAGGTGGGGGTATTACCTACATTGCATATTTCAAGAGATGAGCTTAAAATAAATTCCAATAATGACTCACCTCTATTATTAGTGTCGGTGCTCCCCCAAATGGTATTGTGAGCATTAGCATCACATCCTATCAGCAACGGCAGTTGGAGCTTGTTTGCATGCTCCACAAGGCGTTGCAGTGCCATTGATACTGCTGGTTCGTCCCCAGCGCAGTAGGCTGATGCGATGATGATGGTGCGGAGTACTCCTCCCAGTTCAAGGGTTACTTGAAGTGGCACCAAATCTCGCGTAGCATGTCCTGCAAGTAAAATAAAACTAAATTTTTTATTAATAAGAATGCAGGCCCTTGGATTAAGTACACGAGTGTCCCAAATTACCTCCGCATTCTGGCATGCCAGTCCTTTGACTGCTCCTCTCAGGATCCACGGCTCCTGAATCAACACAATGCCCAGTCTGTTAGTTGTGAACATCCGTGCTATTACGGCGGATGCCGCTATAGCATGATGGATGTTCACCTGGGCCATTTTCAGATTGGGGGTCATTGCTTAGGTGGGGCTGTTGCTGTTGCCCCATCATCCTCCCGAAGTAGGATGTCCTCGTCCATCTCTACAACCGTCATGTCATGTTCCTCATCAGAGAGCGAGCTCTCCGAGAGGGACATATACTCCTCTAGTGTCTCTCCCTCAGTTACCTGTTCAGCAGGAGGAGGAAGTGATACAGCCTGCTGTGGATCAGGTTGCTCCACTGCGGCTTCTGTACTCTGCAAAGCTGGATTCGAGAGGGTCATTTGCCCCTTACTCTCCTCCGACTTCTTAAGTCCAGACACTGCAACCTTGCCGAACCTATAGCTGAGGGAATTGTTTTGAGCCCTTATGGTGTCATAGGACTGCTGGTCGATACCGAGGCCCAGTACTTGCCCGGTTACCTCTTTACGTCCATTCAATATCTTCCACGTTTTGATGTTCAGGCCATCGTTTTGCGCTTCGAGGAGTGCCAATGTGGTTTGGTGCTCCTGGTCAGCGCTTCGTGGGAAGTATATTGTAATTGAATGGGCGCGTGGTATTTCCTTCCCGCACATTGCAGTAAGGCCCACTCCCTTCCAATTACTAAGTTTGGGTGCCACTGTCTTCAGCCATTCCACAGTTTGTGGAGTCTCGCAGTCGACTAGTAGCATCCCCATCTTGAAATGTATGCCCTTGAACTTGAGCTTATGCTCCCATCCACGGGCCATTTCATCCACTAGAGCATTTTCTAGATCCTTGAGCTCGTCGGTATTCAGCATCTCCCTAGGATAATCGCAAGGGATAACCGCCACCTGCTCGGCCGTCACCGTCATGGCACGACTTCCACCAGCTGCAGCTGATTTTGCAGCCGCTGCATAGCTTTTGCCGTGTGAGACAGCAGCATGCTTAGCAGGCTTTGCCCGCGACCTCTCCAGTTTTTCAACTACCTTTGGCTTCTTCTGCGCATTACCTACAGAAGGTGAGATGGTGCTGCTGCACCTCTTTGCCGCGGGTGTCGGACCAGAACCAGGCTTAGCCTTGTGTTCTTCGGCCTTCTTCCTTGCCTCCTCAGGTGCAAAGCCCTTTTCGAGGTAGCGAAGGTACCATCTAGTGCCTGCACCGCTCAGCCCCTTCCGAAGAGGGTCATCCTTACCACCAGGCTGGCCCGGCGGTGGCATCGGTGGGCATAGGCGCCCTTTCCTTTTAGCCGTAGCTGCCGCAGGTTGTACAGCTTCAGGTATACGAGCTTGGCTCGTTGCCGTCCCCATACTTCCCACAACAGTCTTGGCCAAAGGCTGAGAAGCTAGAGCTTGGCTCCCACTTCCCAGTCTGGCAGCTTCAAGGCGTTTAGCCAACAAAGGTGTCGACACTGGAACATTGGATTTGGCAGTATTTTGGCTGGTGCTTGGTTGCACTTGCCTAACACTGCTTCCTCGGCTTGTTCCAGGCTGACAGTTAACCAAGTTGTCACTGAGCCTTTGCTCTACTTGGTAAACCAAACCAGATGCGGTGTCACCCCGCAATCTGTTCAGTTCATTTTTTTGTTTTTGTTTATTTTTATTATTTTTTGGTTTCATATCCCACGAGTAACGCGGGAAAGGGTCGTCCGCCACGCCAGAGCCCCGTATAACGTGGTAAGGCCAAAATTACTCCCTGAGGTGGCCCGGTATCAGAGAGGCTCCGTTATAATACAGTCGGTTACCCCTGACTGCAAACCGTATCCGATAAGCACGGGTCGCATGACTCTCTCGGATTAGGGGTGGCAGACTTAGTTCACCAACCCTCATCCCCCTTCGACCGAAGAAACCTCACCAGTGACCGGTATACCATAAGGTGCTCCGATGGCTGGTGGTGTTGATCCCGTCGATGGGTTCAGTTGAGTTGGCTTAAGCTCCCGCACCGACGTCAAAGTGACGCCATTCGCCAAGGTGTCTGCGCTTGCGGGAGCCTTGTTTTAGTTTCACGCTTTTGTTTTCCACATTGAGGACACGAACGGGAACCAAGTTGTTTTTAGGTTCAACCAGCATCTTTCCGACAATATAGCTCTGATAATAATTTTCTGCATCTGGCTCGACTAGGTAGAACCGGTGGCTCCCAGGGTCACCTTCCAGCTTTGTCCAAATAACTGTTTCTGACGAAGGTGGTAATATTTCGTCCTCACTTACAACTGTCCTTAAAGCTGCGACGTTTTCGTTCCCGTAAACCATCGGAATCTCGACGTTTCTATACTTTAGAACTTGCAAACCGATGTCGAGTACTATATCATGCGTCTTCATAAAGTCGATTCCGATGATGCATTCGTCACATATATCAGCCACTAAGAATGCATGGGAGAAGACTATTCCTGCAAGGTTTATCGTCAAGAGTACCTCACCATACACCTTTGCTGTTGCTCCAGTTGCTGTTTTCAGACAGTAGCTGCTGGTGTTGTGCAGCCATGATTGGCGAACGATGTCCCTTCTGATTATGGAAGCGGTGGCACCTGTATCGATTGTAGCCACATACTTTTTCTGGCCGATATGGGCTTCCACTGTCAGGCTCCTATTACATCGTTTGGTCTGGGAAACCTGAATAGTGGTCCTGGGGGCGTCGATTCCAGAAACCAGCTTCTGCCCCGCGAAGTTGGTTCTTACTCGTTTCCCGACCGATGGCTTTGTGATGTTCCATCTGCCGAACGCTCAAACGCCTCCTCGTTCCTAGCTCTGCAATGTGGACAACTGCCCTGTCTACGTTCGGCTCTGCACTGTCGTTGTAGATGTCCAATTTTGTTGCAGTTCCAGCAACGGATCGGTCCCCTTCGAGAACTGTTACGGTCTACTACTTCTGTTCTCTGGCACGAGCATTCAACAGATGTCATTTCTCTCACGCGGTGAAATCCTTGAGATGCTTGGTCAGCAGCTTTCATGGTTAAGGCAAATGCCAGTGCCTCAGGAAGAGTTCTCTTTCCAGCCATTCGTAGAGCCATCTGCAGTTGTCTGTCCTCTATGGCTTGTGTAAATGCCTCAATAGCCATTTCATTGATGACATCCTCGCCGGCATTGGGATAAGACAAGTGCGCTAACCGTTCGATATCAGCTTGCAGTTGCTGGAGTGTTTCTCCCCTCTTCTGGATTCTACTGCGCAGTTGCACCCTATACACTTGCTGCATATGGTCGTCACCAAATCGCATCTCAATAGCCTTCACCAAAGCGTCGTAATCGCGTTGTTTTTCTGTTGAGACAGTTTGAAGCAATTCTGCAGCTGTACCTCGTAATGCGAGCGTTAGTGCAATCGACTTTTCCTCGTCGTCCCATCCATTGGTCGTTGCAGCTGCTTCGAACTGTCTCTTATAAATTGGCCATGATGTTTGACCACCAAAAACGGGTGGTTGCATCTCCTTCCTTCGTGGGCAGTCAGCAGAATATTCCCGAGCCTTCTGTTTCTTGACTTTTTCGAGTTCTTTAGCTATGTTCTCGATGTTTGCTCCTTGTTTATGAAACATTTCATTAATTTTCTCAAACTTTGTTTCATGCTCGTTTAATTTTTCATCGATTTCGTCGATTTTTACTTCTAGAACATTCTTAAATTCTTCCACAGCGTCTTTTTGTGCGGCGACAATGGAATTTTTCTGTTCTTCTAAAGAATTCTTTTGTTCTTCTATAGAATTTTTCTGTTCTGCGAACTTAGATTCCATAGAATATTTCTGTTCTTCCATCTTCGCAAGAAGTAATTCCATCATAGAGCTAATGTCAACGCCTGTACTTACTTGTTCTTCTGACACGTCGAATAGCATGGTTTTTGGATCTTCTCCCTCGTTTTGGACAGCTTCCTGCAGACGAAGTATGAGGTCACTTTTCCCTCCAGCTGTGGAAAGATTCCGCTTTTCTAGTTCACTTTTCAATTGGGGTATGCTTAGATGTAGCAATACACGACCCATTTTGTTTGTCTCTTGTAATTTCAAAAAAAAAAAATCACAAATTCACTTTTTTTTTTTTTTTTTTTTTTTAACTACACTTAGACACTTAGCACAGAATAAGTTTTATCCCACTTCTGACACCAATGTTACATTCAGGCTGGGATTCGTAAAGATAAAACACTATTCCGTTTAACTTCTCTAATAATATTCACTTTTATTACACTTTTATCGACTATTCTAATATTTCACTTATTAAGTACCCGAACACTATTACTTAAACAATTCTTCAACGTTTCAAACCAATCACTTAATTTCCTCTATTACTTTTCACTTATTTATCTTCACAAACTATTACTATCTCGAACTTTAACCAATCACTGTTATAAATCAACTGTCTCGCCCTCTTCTAAAAGCTGTCCTTTTATACCCGCTCCGCCATCTGACGAGAACTTTCTAGCTAATTCTAAGTGGTTCTAGAACAAGGTTCAGTGGGTTCCAGTCTCCAATTGGAAGTGACACTTGGGTGGAACTTGTTTGGTGACTAAGGGGTTGTTTTCACTTCACCATTTTAGGTTACACGATACATTCCACACCACAATAACATAACCATACATAATGAAAATAATGTGCTCAAATGTTATTCTATTCATAAATACATCAGAGCGATCAGTGCGCTCATGAAGCTAGAGCTCAGCTCTGAATTGAACAAGAAAAACGCTAAACGCCCATTGGATCGGATTGACCTGAATGTGGTACCTCGTACACATCAACAGCCAACCAACCTAACTCTAAAAGGCGTTTTTCTTTTTTAGTTCAGAGCTGAGCAAAACACTGAATTGAGTTCAAGCGCGCTCTACTGCTGAAATTCTGGAAGCAGAGCAGAGTGCAGTGCTGCAAGTAAAAAATATGTGCAGAAAATCGTTTGACATGGCTGCTGGCATTCGCCGACTAGGCAGCTGACGTGTTAACAGCCAAAACAAAAACAAACACAATCAACAGTGTCGAAAGGCGATGATGCCAAATACTTGAAATTGAAATTTATCTACTTTTGTGTCGTGGTGCAGTGGAATTTTGCAGCCAATTTAGAAATAGAGACATGTTGCATTGCTGCAGTGAGTACAAGTGCATAGAGAAATTTGCTCGAGTGTTTTTAATTTTATTTTTTTTTCTAATTGTGGGGGGATGATAGCACGCTCTGCGTAAAAGGTTTTAATTATGGTTCCTATTGCTGCATTTACACGGTCACACATTCCTATCACGGAAAATTAAAGGGATGCTAAATACTAAATAGCAGCGTGACTGACAGGGACAGGGGCGCCCTACTATGAAACTCGATTCTACTATTGATTCTATTCGAAAGATTTTTGCGATTCTACTTTTAAATGGTACTCTCTATGAAAGTAGAATCGAATGCCGGTAATATGCCAAACTATTTGCCCACAAATTTGCGATTTTCGAACGATTCTCGCATTATGGTTGACATAACCCAAACGAGTCTCACAGTTGGTTTGGAATATCACAAAAAAATTATCGTGAAACAATAAAATAATAATAAATAAACATGGACAGTGTCGCAATTTCGTTGGAGTCTGAAGGAAATCAGGAAAAAATCAACAAGTTGAACGAAGGCTAAGAGAAAAAAGGTTTTTCTATTGAGTATTTATTTAATGACATTTTGAATCGAATAAAACAACTTTATTTCAGCTTTGTTAAAAACGACCGCCTTTCGAAAGATGCCTTCATGTACTTGTTGAATACTAGGTATTTCAACAGAACGAATTCATTTAATTTTTTCTCAACTTGCATTGGTATGTACTTTAAAATCAGCTCGAACCTAATGTAACAAAAATAAAATAAATAAATTTGTCAGTGTTGAAGCTTTGTTTATCTTTTTCCATCCCGCTGCACCGTGCTAAGGTGGACCTTCAGCATTAAAATCTTTGGACAAATTAGTCCACGCATATTTTATGATTTTTGAATGAAAATCAATAACAATGAAATGATTCCCTGGTACAAAAAAAACAAACATTATACAAACATGTTATACTATGTTCATGAAATATTCATGAGTTATTAATTCATATCTTTTATTTACTTACATTCTGAGAAAAAAAAATCTTAAATCGATCTCTCGCTAACACATTTGATGTAGAATGATTATTTACGAATTCGAACGAATTTGACATGAACTATCGGAAAAGGTAGTACCAATTTTGTACCAAGAAAACAAAAATAAGGTTGGCAGTACTAGAGATGCTCGATTTTCGTTTCCATAACTTACTTATAGAATTACAGAGTAGCGATTTTGCGAATTCGAACAGCTTCACTTTAGAATCGAGTTTCATAGTAGGGCCCCAGCATCACCTAACACGCAAAAAAACGTGACAAGTATTTAGGTCGGCCATCTTGCATGTTGATATTTTTATAGCGATGGTTAAAGAAATTCCGCGTTCCTGTAATACAATATGGCTTCTGGAAATGATGAACGAAATGATGATTTAAATTAATGGAACTAATTACCACTCTCATTTTAATTGTTTTAAATCAGAAATAGAAATGTTTTGAAGCAATTGCAGAAATACTGGTGGGCGGAACCTGTGTCTATTTCCGTTCTACGTATCTATAATTATGGGTAGAACACCCATGACACTTTAGGCGTCTGATTTGTTATCTCATTCTTACGCCTACTTTTTTGTTTTCGTTTCGGCTAATTTAATAATACTCCAATAATATATCCCACAAAATGTATGTATGTAAACTAGATCCAGTGTGAACGAAGACAGCAAACACTATGATCTGTCAATGGACTGTGTAAATCATAAACTTCCATATGAATACTTCGCTAACTATTTAAAGCGTCCTTTGACGGTTTCTAATTAAAAAAATAATTTTATCTAATTTTATACCTGCACTCAAATGCAATAGAATTAAATAAAATAAAGTCCGTATATGCGGTTTATCGTTGAATTCTGATTTGTGATGAGTTCGTAAAATTTATAGTCGGCACTGAAAGGTAGGTACTAATCCTCGCCGTGAATCCACTCTCTTAAAAAATTTTGTAACAGAAATGAAACAACAAAGCTTAAGCGTTTTACAGTCAGTTTTCTTCTTTGTTTTTAAATATATGCATTTATATATTTGTTTTATTGTTACGATATAAATTTAATTTACACTTTTCCTTATATAAAAAATGAACTTGTATGCGTATTTTTAAATGGAATTTTATGCATATAAAACATTTTATTAAACATTTATACTTTTTTTTTGTTTTAAACTTTTTCGGTTTTTCTCCCGTTTTTCTTATCATTTTTGTATATTCGAAAATTATTTAAACAAATGAAAACGGAAAAGAAAATAACTTAAATGCGTTGATTCGAGAAAATAATATTCGAAGACTAAAACGCAAAGAATAACAGGTAATTATAATTTTAAATACACAAACATAGATAAACAATACTAAATAGAATAATTTACTTTTTGTTTTTTTTTTGTATATAATATATTTATGCATATCTATTTTGTTAATAATTTTAAAGAGTTAAACATTTTACACATAATTTTGAGTTGCATTTTGTTTCTTGTTGTAAAATCGTTTTTTTTGTTTCCGGTTTCATAATTAGGATTTACATGCGACTACCCAGCTTAGATGTTTAATGTTAAAATTGTGTTTTTTTCTTTCTTAAGGTTTTAGTTTGTTTTTTTTTTATCTGTTTAGAACACGATTCTTGTTTTTGTATCTTTAAGGGTTCAATACAAAATTAAATAAATATTATCTTATTACTTCGATTTCTGTTTTTTGTTTTTTTTGGTCTCTAATTACAATATTATAACAAAATAAGTTACAAAAATTTGTTCAATTATTTTAAAAAAAACAGTCATTTTGTTAATTTTTCAGTGTACTTGAATGAGTGTGATGATGATTCCAATTCGATTCCGATTCGGGTGTACTGTACTGGAGTACACCGGAAGAGGAAGGAAGGGCAAGCTCACAACTTTGACAACAGTTAAATGCCATTGATGGTGAGAGTTTTATTGCACGAGCACTTTGTTTGTTATTAATACATACGTTTGTTTTGTATCGATAAAACTCGATAAGATAAGGGTGTTTGATTCCAAATTGGGATTTGGGGTACGTAACGTATGTGTTTTATGAGGACTACGAACGACAGAGAAGGAGAGAAATAGGTATAGAAACAGTAAAAGTGATAGAGACAAAGCTTAGTAAATTCGATTTTGAAAAAGTCCAACAATTGAGACTGAATTAGTAGGGAGAACGCGAATACGAGGATGATCTGGATCACATTGTGGAATACTGGGTAGTTCTAGATTGTAATTGGGGGTATCCAATGCAACGCCATCTACAATTGAATACCCTTGTGATACTACCAATGCATTAGGCGGATCTGGTCGAGAATTCTTTGTTTGAAGAAGGTGCCTAGCATGCCGAAGACAGTGGAAATGGCGGCAATGCCCATGGTGGCCTGCATGATGCAGTGAATACTGGACAGGTCTTGTTGGTTGTGTTTGTGGCGATGGCGTTGCCTGTGGTGGCGACGGATTTCGTGTTCGCGGAATCGCTGCTGACGCTCGAACTCTTCGTCAAAATGCGGAATGATGGCCAAGTTGACCACTTCGGTCTTGGAGAGGATGTCTTGCGTCGCAATTGACGAAGAGTCTGTGTGATCGGGAGGATTGTCACTCTGCGACTCACTGGCGGGTGGGTTCTGCACGTGGTTGTTATGACGCTTACGTTCATCCAACATCGTGGTGTCTTGGCTGAAATCAAAGTCATGATTTCGTGATCGTGTGGGGTATTCCGCCATGTTGACTTTCTTCGTGAGAAAGTGCAGGCCGAATGGAGGTTCTGTTGTTGTCGTTGTTGGCGAATCTTTTATTCGAAATTGTCGGAATTGGTTCTTTTTTATGCCCAGCACTTCGGAGAGGGGTCGATTGATCATCGGTAGCACCGAGTTGGAACGGTCCACATCCAACACGGGCGGCGGTGTCGATGCTGTTTGTTCGGTGACAGAATTTTCATCAGAGCTGTCCTCCTCGTCATCGTCTAAGCTCGCATCGACGTCGCCACCAGAATCTTGATTGCTTTCGTCGTCTTTGTCGTCGTTGTTGCTGGGAGTAGCACTTGTCTTATTGTCATAGATATTGAACTTATGCGTAAGGTTAAGGATTGGTTCATACTTGGTATTCTCGGAGTCTCCACGATAAAGCAGGGCAACCTTGCCATCGGCTGTGAGTACGGGTGTGATTTTCGGATGTGAGGACGCACGACGATGGGTATTGGGGTCGGCAGGTGACAGCGCATCAAAGTCGGTGAATTGTGTCTTACTTGATGCGGATGCGCCCGATGAATTCTCATTCTTTGGCTGTTCCGGGACTGTCTGCTGGTAAACAATCCCAACCTTGCCCAATGGTGTGGATATGATTTTTATTGCGTCATTGGTGTTCTTCCTGAAGTAGTGACTGTTTGACTTTCGCTTTGATGAAAAGAAATCATCATTAGAACCACCACCATCGTCGTCGTCATCGTCCTCGTTATCGTCGTCGTCGTCGTTGGCAAAATTACCGCTACCTTCTCGTCTAGGCTCGTCGTCATCGTCGTCGAGGTCACCGCCATCGGATGCATCGGCTCTGTAAGTCTTCTGGTGCTTTCTTCTGAATTTATCTAGATAATCTAATCTAAACCTACTTTGTTTGTATCCACTGCCTCTGCCTCGGCTACCACTGCCCTCTTCGTTCATGAAGTCTTGTTGGTCGTCATGAGTTGTCGCAGACGTACGTTTTGGAGGCTCGTCGTCTTCGTCGTAACCTAGATCTACCTCTTCCTCGTTCGCGCCTATTTTAGCAGTTCTTCTCGCTGCAGTTGGAATGTCGGCTTCCTTGCTGTACTCCTCGTCGTTCTCTTCGTCGTCGTAACTGTTCGAGTCCTCGTCGTCGTAAAAATCTGTGCTGGGATTTGATTGCATTCTCTCGTCCCCGTCGGCGTAACTATCGGTGGTCTGTGACCAGCCCTCTTGCTCTTCCTTCCCTTCCTCATCGTCGTCGTCATCGTCACTATCTAGTGTTGCCCTACTATCACTTTTCTCAGTACTCTCACTGTCCTTATTGAAATAATTAATATTTATATTTATTTTTAAATTACTATCATAACTACTTAATTGGGTATCTTCCTCTAAATTTACATCTAAGCTTCTATTTAATAATTGGGTAGTCGCATCTTTCAGTCAGTAGCATTTCTTTGTACATCCGCATTTACGCACGATATCCAGATTTTTAACGTACTTGATGTTGTTGCTGCACACCATTCGTACCTGCGGGTCGAATGAGAATGGCATGTTAATCGGGTTTGTAAAAAATACACCGATTAAGGAATGTACTCACCTTTCGCCGTCGCACGACCTTGGCAGCACAGCATTGGTTACCGCAACCGCCCACACACTTTGCATACTTCAGTGGCTGTCTGGATCTGCAGTCATTCTCGGTGTAGTACTCGCGTACTTGTTCCTTTCGACAAGTAGAGCCTGCTGGGGACAAACGTTATTTGTAAATTTGCTCACTCAAAGTGTGCCTGATAACCATCACTTTATGTGCTACGTGTGCTCCTATCATCTTTGTTTTGATAGTCACATCGAAAAATAAAATCTAGTTAGTCGATTCTGATAGTCGAATGAAGTGGGGGAATGACGTATGACACGGCCATCAGAATACGGATGAATGAGTGAATGACAAGACAAAGAAAGTGCATGACATGTGTATTTTTTAGAACACCCTTAGCCCCATAAAGCGATAGTCGAAGAAAGATTTTTTGTTAAGATGCAAAAGAGTAAATTATTAGTACCAGTGATTGTAGGGGGCTCTGTGGTGCCCTCACCTTGTTCGCAGTATCTGCCCTTGTTGCCCTGTTTGCACTTGCAGATGTAGCCGTCCTTCGAACTACTGTTCGCTACGCATCTTCCTCCTCGTCTGCATTTGTGGTTTTCGCAAGGATCCACCTTTAAAGAAAATAATGGCAGTGAGAGGTGGAAATATTAATGCACTTATATTGGGCTCACCTCTTTGTACGTGTCCGGTGTCTCGTGCATAAAGTACGACTCCTCGTCATCGTCTTCCGAGTGTTCACCCTCTAGCAGACCGCAGCCGGGTGTGATTTTCTGCTGCCTGGCTGCATTACCAAAGTCCACCAACTTGTGATTGATCCAAACTTCCTTCATGCATCCCTTGAAGCTGGTCAAGTTTCTGAGGTGCCAATTCTTGTAGGCTTGCTGACCCGGCTCCGCAGGCAGACCACCCAAAAACAATGGCGCCGACAACTTTAAGTAGTCCTTGGAGCCTTCGTTAATAATGGAACGCGCCAGCCCTCGGTCCACGCGCAAAGTAAAATTCTTCTTGATGGCCAATAGTTCGACCATATGATACTTCCCATCGGCGACCATCTCAAAGCTGTACATCGTAGATACTGGGTAATTACCCACATCATAGCTAACTCGTATCCGTCCATTGAACAATTCCACCGCCAAATGCTCACTCTCACCGTCGTACATCAAAATACCGTTCTGTTGTGTACTACTGAACACTATGGTAACGTTCGCCTCGGGCTTTGTACGCAACGGTTCCATCTCGGCAAACGAATTATTGTGTACGAAGCTAATGCTGGTCAAGTACTCGCACCACTTGCCCGAATAGCCGGGATGACATTTGCAGAGATAATCTGAGCCGGAGGGGTTCGGTTGAAAACATACACCGTGCTTGCATTCGTGATTTTGGCATGGCGATGTCTGTGGATACATCATGGCTACCATGGGGGTGCCTTCGCAATACTTGCCGGTGTATTCCTCTGGGCACTTGCATACATAATCATTTATGCCATCTACACAAGTGCCACCGTTCTGGCAAATGTGATTCTGGCAATCGTCGATGTTATCTGTGCAATTGACACCATGAAAACCGGGCATACAGTCGCACGTGTAGTGGGTGAAATGGTCGACGCATTTGGCCTCATTGGCGCATGGATTGAATTCCACGGAACAGAAGTTGATTTTCGCATCGCAGTATACACCTAAAAAGAGAAGGGGGTGGGAGAATGTGGGTATATACATTTAATTACGCATTGTCACAAAATGGTGGAGGAAAAATATTTTTGAGGACGAAAATGCCATCTCATCTTTGTCGCAATACACTTTAAGACGTGAAATGAACAAAATTCAGACCAATAAGGGGCAGGCAGCATTTTCGCACATTTCTGCGGCTCAATTTGATGACTGAAAACTAAAATATCTAACCTAAACCTTAACAGTTTTATAGAACACTAGCGGAGCCTATAGCCTGCTTTCCTAGGCGTTAAAATTAAAGAAAAATTAAAAGTACATTTTGATTCGTTGAGTATTAGAGTATTAGTATTACATCCAATCATGCAATAAAATCCATGCAAAAAATCACTTTTTAATTTTTCCTTAGCGTTTTCCAAAAATTATCTTTCGTAAAAACCTTCTCCTGGCAATTACGAACAACTGCAAAAAAATTTCAGCCAAATCGGTCCGGCCTTTCTTAATTAATGAATTACTTAAAATATTTTAAACCATTTTTATATATAGACTAGCTGATCCCGCGAACTTCGTTCCGCCCAAATTCGTTAATGTAATGAAAGTAATAATTTCGAGCATGCACAATGCACATGCTATTTTATGTAGACGCTTAAATACCAATGGCAAGTCGTTCTGAATAAGAGGAATCCGCTTAGGTTTGCAAAGTGCTTTATTTGGACAATGCCCATTATAATTTTAATTATGTAACTTTAGAAATAGCGCTTGATTTTATTTTTGAATGGGAGGTGCAACAAATCGTTTTCCTATACCGCTTATGTTTTGCACCTATAGTGTGGTATCCTATCTTTCAGCACCACCTATCGGGTCCAGAACTCAAGTAGAAATTGATGGTTATAGTGTAAGCGCTGTTCTTACATTTCAGACATATTTCCGTAACAATAACAGTGTGTATAATGTATTTGGGAATGACTTGTAACAGAAATGTTATCGAATTTTGGTGAGCTTTTAAATTGGTTTTCATGTGTTTGTAAGTTGGTTCGCACCGAACAGAAAATGTGAAATAAAAATACTGATACCATTTTCAAACCTTCCCATGAATCATAGGTCTGGATCGGTTTCGGGATCTGGAACCTCGGCACATATGATGTCATCAACTTGGTCTGGTTGCATTCTTTCGACTAACCAAATGAGAATGTGCGCATGAGGCAAGCCTCTTTTTTGCCATTCAATCGAATACATCCAACATATAGTCTATCAGCGACCGACGAAATATTTGTAACTTTAACAGCCATGAAGAAAACTAACAGGATCTATCAACTTGGTTGGTAAATGGTAAGCCTTTTCCCTTCCCTCTCTACACCGGTACCGAAGGTGTTATGGTACCTTTGAGTTGCGCTCCCCAATAACCCTATTCACTAATGAGCAGAATACCACATTTGTTATACGCTCATTTTTCGTAACAACCCCATACGTGCATACTCAAAAGGCTCCACAACTCCTGTTGCCTGTCATATCATTGTCCACGTCATCTTAATCACCCCTACATTTAAACTTACTCACACATACTTATGCAAGGATCCTGAAAATACATGTCACACAAAAATGATGGATTCAAAAACCATGAAATAAATCAAAGTATCTACTCCATTTCAAAAAGTTACTTAATGTAACATAGTAAGCATAAGCAATGACAAATGAAAAAAAATTTAAACTCCAAAATTGTTATTAGGATATGGGAAAAGTGTGCAAAGGCCCAATTGAAGGTGGTATTCTATTAAATGTTCGTTCAGTGAAATATAATTTGACAAATTCACTTTATCATAAAGATCTTTTGAACATACTTCAGACACAATAGGGTAGGGACTATGTGTACCTATTCCAATGAGGAATTTATTTATCAGGGAAAGCAGGGATTGATCCGTGTTTCCTAGTTCACAGAAGAGTCTGAGTTGTACAAGAATTTGCTGTAAAGTGAAAAACAATAAGCACAGAAACATCGGCAACAACTTCAGCACCAGAAGTTGTATTATAAATTATATTGAAAACCTTAACAGCAACTTCGTCAAGGGTGGAAAAAACGTGTTGCCAGTTGACTGCGTATTTTATTGAACATCTTTTTCAGCTAAGTAAATGGTGCTTTTCTTTTTGTGTCTCTACTTTTAGTTTGATTGATCTTTCTACTAAATCCCGGTGGCTAAAACTGAATGGCACTGAAAACAGTTCGCTATCACTGTCATGAACACTCTGAAAAGTGTCAACATAAACCGTTACTGTCACTTAAATTCTACATGGGATAAAAGCCTACCCCCATACTAATAGATGTTGGGTAAAAGTTGTCAACTCGACAAATAACTGTTAAATAAATTTTTAGTATGCTAATTGACATCCGCTAAAGCTAACTAGATTGTGCACCTTTGTTTATTTATAATCTAATTCATAACAGCGTGAATCCCGAAAGTGGCAAATAGGTTGAAGTTGTTCGCAATTGCGAGCTGAAGATTCTACATTATACTTTCCATTACTGAGGCAGATGTTCAATACAACACATCTATTGTTACCATATTTGTCATTCTCCCCGATAAAAGAACCTACAACAATTAGGAGGCGACTTTTGTCAAAAATTCAGCTTCAACTCTAAATTCCTAGAATTCATCTTGCAGGAATAACTTAATCATCGAACCAACCAACTTCCCGAAAGAAGTACGCCCCCAAGTTTACAACTTATTTAAATCATACATATTTCAACTTGTTAGCCCTCAAAACTATTGTCAAAAATGGCAAGTCAATTTCAAATTGCTCTTAACTTCTTGGGGAGTCTGCCGCTGCCACTGACACCGCATTAACTTTTTGTAGTTCGCATTCGATCAAGATGCTCGTCTATTTTTTTTTTGTTGCATTAAGCGACTATTACAATAGCGGCGGCATAAACCCCTTTAGGCCACTGTACACCATAGCAGGAAAACGGAAAATTAAGGCGCCAAACGATTTCCCTCCAAATGCATTCGATTAGTGTGTCTGCTATACCGCGACAGCTCGCACTCTTACATGGTCCCAGAAGTAAACTTCACTGCAGTCTTATATCCACCAGCGAATAATATTTCCTAGCCCCCGGTGTACCTCAGCACTTTTTCATTCTGAAACTGATAGGGTTTCACAACAAAAAAAAAAAAAAAAAACACCCCATCACACCACCGACAAAAACTTCTATATGCGGCATTGTACGGGGTGTATGAAAATGTTCCTTAAAATGCAACTCCCGTGGTTGTCGTCGTCGTACTTTTTAGACGAAACAGGAGGAGAATATCTTGTTAAAAGTTTCACCAACTTTTTTATGAAGTGCATTCTTATTTCTGCACAAAGTGTTGTGGCAGAATGATATCAGCTATCTCTGTGGCCCAAGGAAGGTGTTCGCAGGATTATGGGAATTTAATTTAAACTTTCTCAAATCTAATAATTAATAGCGTACACGACGAACAGGACGCACACTGAACACTGAATTCGAGTATAATGCACTGGCCATTCCTCTTTTGTTTGACAGTTTTGTTAATTGACCCAAAGACACTCTTTACATTCTTTGCCTCGTTTAATTAAAAATCAAACTCGCAGAACTTTCGGATGTCTATCGGCAATACGCTAATTGGTGTGGGAAAGGGAATATCCTTCCCGGTTAATGGAGTG
This sequence comes from Cheilosia vernalis, assembly GCA_949126925.1. Lineage (NCBI taxonomy): Eukaryota > Metazoa > Arthropoda > Insecta > Diptera > Syrphidae > Cheilosia > Cheilosia vernalis. The sequence goes on along the minus strand of OX421362.1, from coordinate 55,631,802 downwards.
CTTATGACAAGTGATTGGACAAGTCGCCTTGAATTTGTATTTAATTAAAGAAGTTTAAGTTCGCTTAGGGTTAGGGATATTATTTTATTCATCCCTTAAGAAGGTGGTGCGTGCACTTACCGGTGAATCCAGGCTGACAGCTGCATGTGTAGGACTCAACTCCATCTACGCAAGTTGCATTGTTCTGGCACTTGTTGCCGGTGCAGTCGTCAATGTTTGTCTCGCAACGAGCACCAGTGTATCCAGGCGAGCACTGGCAACTGAAGCGCCCCTCTTCGAGTACTGTGCATGTGGCATTGTTCCGACAGGGATTACCGTAGCAGGCATCAATCATGAACTCACAGTGACGACCATGGTAACCAGGCTGGCATCGGCACTGGTAATCGCGTTGTGGTAGCGGATTGCACTCGCCCCTATTCTGGCAGGGCATCGTATAGCACGCATCGCATTTCGAAAGGATCTCGTTGCTCACTTTTTCTTTGCAGGCGAAATGTTGCGACGGTGTGGATAGGATCAATTTGTCCTTCATCGATTCTGGCTCAGCGCAACGTGCAATACCGGGCTCAACGTAATCCAACTTTATCCAATCGGAGAACCACTTCAGCGAGCAGTCACAATACAGGGGATTACTTCCCAGAGCTCTGTAAAGACACACACACACAAGGAAACAAAACCTTAATATCGCCGTACAAACTACTTTTTAAGTACTTACATATGCGTTATGGTTTTGAGGTCTTCGAAGGAGCCTTCAGGAAGCATCGAGATTTGATTACCGTGCAACGAGAGCACCCGCAGGTTGTTCAACCCGGTTAGTGCATGCCTTTGCAGACATTGCAGTTTGTTGTACGAGATTATCCTGTACAAAAAGGGATGAAAATGAATATCATTCTTTTATGTTCTTTACCTAATTGATTCGTAATTGGGGGTAAGAGAAGGGCGGCCACAAGGAACCACAACACAATCGCACTTTCGAACGAGGGCAACAGGAAACCCAGTCGTGTTCAAGCATTGATGGAGAAACGGTGCCACAAGATTCGTATTCCATTGAGGACTTCGGAAGTTGCAATCGTGTGCAATTCTTCCGACCTCTGCATGTGAACTCGCTTCTGCCCTGCCACGACAGCATATAAATGTGTGATAAGTGGGCAAGCACTACCCACCACCCATCCTTCCCCCATTCGAAATTATTGATGACGTTTGCATTCGGGATACTCATATATACTTACAGTGTTGACAGCTTGGTGAGATTAGCGAACGTGTAGTTGGAGAGAATCGTAATTTGATTATTACTCAGGTCCCTGTACAAAGAATTAATCACACATACAAAGTCTGGAATAGAATGTACGAGGAAGATACTCACAGTCTAGTCAATGACTTCAGATGAGCAATGCGGTCCATATGAATCATTGCGATTTCGTTCGATTCCAAATACAATTCAGACGTTTCGGGTGGTATTCCTTTTGGGATCTCTTTCAATTTATTCCTTGAGCAGCGCACCACAGTGCCAGTACACGTACACGAAGGCGGACAGTAACCATCTCCAAGGCAGCCTTCATTGTTGTCCGGTGTGCATTTGAATTCATTGTGTGGCAGATCCTTGATTTGGACGTCACGTACCTTCGACGGCGATGCACATCGTGCTGCACCACCAATCAGTCCTTTTTTACGCAGCCAGTCGGAGAACCAAGCCAAATGACAATTGCAATTGAACGGATTCGATGCTAGATTCCTATACACAAACAGAAAAGAAAGAAAATTTCGGTTTTAGATGGGTTGTCCTCGCTCGTATTGTTGAGTTCAATTTCCAATTCAGTTGTGTGGGTGCGGACTGGCGACGGGAATGGAATGGATACATGAGATATCGTCGTTTGAATAATAAAGTCGTGCTCATAGAATTCTTCCCATGGACCTTCGTTCAATCAAATTAAATCACGAACAACTTAATCGAGAATGTAGGTAGGTAGGTATATACTGTGTGCCTGTGTAAGTGTGGGCTTAATCCTTAAGATTGAAAAGATTGTATCGGTAATATGCACACGATGCATACGGCGGGCACAAAATGAATAAAAACACGTATAAGAGAACAACAAGATTAAAAATCGAGATAGCAACATGGTAAGGTATTAACACGATTAGGTACGAAGAGCTCTTCATCTGCGCACCACAGAATGTATCAAATGTTACCCGAGTGGAGCCCCAGGTGAGGGAGACCCAGCCAGCCCCGCACCTGCATACTACATATAACTGTGCGCGCCTTTTACCCTCTCGAGTCCACTTCACTTACAACCGTTGCTGTGTGTTTTTTTTTTTTCAAGTGCAGAGATGAAGTAGCAGATTTCCCGGTTACCCATTCAAAGCGACCAAGTGGATTAAAAAATTAAAATTTAATTAAAACACACACAAACTCGGGCACACATATGGTTGAGAGGAAATGTAAGTGAAAAAAGTTGGAGTGGTGGCGGTACTGCAGACAGGTAGTCTCTATCTGGCTGGATTAACGTCAATCGCAAATTAGCATGAATTGCAATTGTAAATCGCTAACGAGATTTGCTAAGAGTCAAATATTTACAGGAGGATCAGGTGGGTGATTTGAAGGAGGTACAGGTTTTGCTCAAACTTTGCACAGTGTTTGCCGATTCTGGGACTGATTCTTTTACAATTCATTTTGACTGTCAATAGCAACAAATTCTACTTCAGTTGAAGGCAATTTGGAGCTATTTCAACAGCTTTATGAAATAGTTCCGTGTCCGTATCAACTTTCTTGGCAAATATGGACAAAATGTCATTCTTTTCTCTGTGCGATGTTACACAACCAAAAAGTACGGGAGAGCATTGAACCATAAACTCGCAAAATGTCAGTTTATATTCAAAAACCAGTGAAACAAAAGGCTCATAGCATATAGAGACTAAAATGAGGACAGGACAAAGTATATTGTAAAATAATGTACATAAACATAGCAACCTGGGGTGGAATTCTGTAAGGCGATTTGCGATAGTTGATAGTCGCGATCACATTTTTTGCTCTACGTAAGGTGATTATCACTGTGACTATCGTTTTTTTGCGATCGTTTTCGTGTGACACCTATTTATGTAGATATCATTTTCAGATAAATTACACACATTTTTGTTGATTTCGGTTTCACGAATAGTGAAAATGTTTACTTCGTTACAATTATTTATTCATTCAAGAGATAATGAAGAAGATATAGAAATTATTCCAATGTGCGCCTCCTAAGAAAATATGAGTTTCATCATATTTTCGTGATTTTGCCCATGTGATTTATAAATCACGAAAAGCGTCTCCACCGAACTTTAATGTATTTTAGTTTGACATCCAGGAGAAAGAATTCATCCACTTCGGAGTAATAATAATAATAGTTGGCGCAACAGGTCTGTAGGGACCCTGGGCCTAGCTTTTCGCAACCATTCGTTTTGTGTGAGTTTTTCATTTTTGGAACAAATGGAAGGGATCTACAATTTTATGCCGATTCCAAACGGCTAATTGAGAAGCTCTTTCAAGACAGTTATACTCTCGGATGTTAGTCAGACGTTCGCGAGAGGTGGCGCAGTGAAAAAAACCCTGAGTTGGAATTTGGGTTTTTGCGGGATTCGAACCTGGGACCCCTCGCTTAGTAGTCCAACACACTAACCACTAAGCCACTGCCCCTACTTCGGAGTATGTAGTTTTATTTTGTTGTTTTTGTTTTGTTCTGTATGTACTTAATAAAAATACCAAAACCCACCGAAACACTCCTTTCAATATTGGTTGCGATATATTTATTTGAGGAAAATAGCTGAAGCACAGTGGAGCCTCGATTATGTAAACACGTTAATTTTAAGTTTATATAAAATAATAAAAACATCACATATTCTAGTAGACGCAATCCCACCGCGCTTGGTACAGCAGTACGTCGTAGAATCTTAAATGTAAGAGGCTCGCAAACTATCTGAATTTTAAGAATCGTTGAAGAATACCGGCCTAGTCGTAAGTAGTAGTAGTAGTACTAGTAGTAGTAGTATAGTTTATTTATTTAGCTTTTTTTATATAAGAATTAATAATTTAGTTTAACATAATTAATAATTTCTCTTTTGAAAGATGCTAAATTTGTTTCATTTCTAATACTTTGTTTTTTTTTCGACAAATCTTCTCGGAGAGTTGAATTTACGAACTCGTTTGGTAAATTATTGAATTCCATTATAGAAATGTTCGTAAATTAAAGTAATTCACATAATCGGGGATCCATAAAATTGAACCTCTACTAGATATATCATTCAGTTCATATGACCAAACAAATAATAATATCAGGTCTGGTCTGGACTGGTATGGACTGGACTAATAGAATCTAAGCGCTCCATGATTGGTAGCCCCCCCTTTTGTAAGAAACAAAATATAATTAGCGCTTAGATATAATTAGCTAAAATTAACCTTTTCATGGTCAATTTTACGAACATAAAAATACAACCACGACCGCCCCCAAAGTGGACTATTAACTGGAATTTAAATTTGCAATGAACTTCTCAAAGGGGGGGGGGGGGGCAATCTTTTCTCGAAACCCGTCAGCTCAAACCATAGCACACTTGTTGCAATTCCACATCATTCAGCATGGTGTCGGTCGCCGTGAAGGAAAACGAACATTAGTCAGGATTCCTTTTTTTTTATTTTCCACTATTAAGTCCGCGTGGCTTCAGTCATGAGTACGTTTATACCACTTCCACTTCCCCGTTGAATTACGTGTCCTTATGACGCGTGCACTCGTTCACTCTCCAAATGAACGTACACACTTGTGATAATTTCTCATTTTTCCGCGATGATTGCTAATGTGCATGCATGGAATGTGCGAACGCACTAAGATGTTGGCATTAATCACAACGAACGAACGAACGATGGAACGACGGACCCAGAAGGAGTAATAAATTAACCCATACATCATCTTGCTACGGCGCATTTCGCTTCAGGCATCGACGTGCTAAAATTAATCCCTGCGATGCAGCAACACCACAGACTGGCACTCTCAGAATTCAAACTCAATTTTCCGCAATTAGAGTATGGCAACAGTATACGATGGATGGGGGAGGGGGATACGGATTCGAGTTCGAATGTTATGGTAAACTGGGCGTGCAGAAGAGGAAGTTTAGCAATTGCGCTCGCGTAACACAATCTCTACATGCGAGATCAATTTATTTTGATTTCCCCCAAATGCAAGAGGGATGGAATCAATTACAAATCGTGCAGTCTCGAGATCGCAAATAGAAATGCCCCAGATAGTCTTATTGATCAACGACTAGTGATGACCTTAATTAAATCGAACAGAAGAAAACATATCGAAACAGAGTTGTTTACTCACAATGAATGCAGCGATGTCAAGAAGTCAAATGAGCCGGGCATCACACAGGAAATCATGTTGTCATACAGCGATCTGCAAAGAGAGATTTAAAAATTAAGCGTCAATAAGTGTTGGCAGTTACACCCATTATATACTTACAGTGTCTTGAGGTGATGCAGTCCGAGGAACATTTTGTTGTGGACCTCTTTGATTTTATTCTCGCCCAGTTGGAGGTCCTGGATTTTAGAGGCTCCTTCGAAAGCGTTCGGTTCGATGCCGGTAATTTGGTTGCGTTTCAGGTCGAGCTTGACCAGATTTGGCAGCCGGCCAAAGAGCCCGTCCGACTTGATGCGACCCAGCTCGTTGTCGTTGAGTAAACTTTTTAAAATGGTCAATTTACAAACTTTTCGATTGGATAAAAGGGAACTTTCTAGCTGACTTACAGTTCGGTGGTGTAAAGCGGAATGTCACGCGGTATCTCTTTCAGTCCACGTGCTGAACAGTCTACACTGGTGCCATCACAGTGGCACGTTGCTGGGCATTCGGTATCCATCCTGCACTCGTTAGCCATTTTAGTTCGCAGTTCGTCCATAGAACCTGAAAGTGTGTCATGTGATGAGGTTGCTGTTGGATGGGTGTAGTCATTAATTTTGCACATTTCTCTGCACTCACAGAAACTGGGCAGGGAAATGTTTTGAATAAGTTTGCGTAACAACGAGGATGGTTTTCAGTGCGGTAATTGGCCGCACTCCTTGCAAATCTGGGAGAATAGTTTCCGAAGTCACATTTTTGTGACAGGTTGTCGCTGGGTATATTTTCTTTGCTCAAGTTAGGTGAGATCTGAGATAGTACCTCCTTTTCACTGTCGGTCGATGAGAGGATATGAAGTTACAACTTCTTGGGCGTTGATGACATTGTGCCATTTCGGATGGTTTAATGTTGAAAACAACTCGCACAAAAGCTCAGGCAGAATCAACTTTCCTCCCTGATTGCTTTTGGAAATGCCAAAGTGTTGACTAGTTTCACTCGTATTGTCGATGAAGGGTTAATTTTCCAACTGGCCCTCTGGGGATGCCGGATGCAAAAGTAATTATTTTATGAAAGCGTTGTCGACTCCACCCCGAACACCCGTAATTATAATGTGCAGATATTGTTTAGCAGCAAGTGATAAGACTTCTCTCACTCTATCTCTCTGTGGTCGGGCAGTGCTCTCGTGGGACATCAATTGGAGTTAGGCAACTTTGTTTTCTGGTTGCGGTAGCTTTGGGCAATGGAACTTCAAAACTTGGAGTTCTGGTTGTGTGGTTATTAAAACGACCTTTTCAAATGCAAATTAAGCCCCAAAGCATTTGCTGATTTGGCTGCTAAATTTGATACCGGTTTGGGTGAACACCTGGCTGAAGGGCATCCGTCTAATTTTCATTAATACATTCGCCTCTTCTTTCGATGGACGAAATACTCGTGACTACAGTATTTCACGTTCATTTGTAATCGGAAATCTCGATGGATTTCTCCGGCGAATTCAACCTCTAAGCTGAAGACGTAACTGACAGTTTGCTCATGGACGGGTTTATTGGTAATTTCGGTTTCATGAGTGACCTCAAAATATTTCCAATTTTGGCCGCTTCGACAAGTTGCAGTTTCATATCTGAACCTGTTTTAAACTTCAACAGGACAGGCGATAAACATTTTTCCATATTTTTAAGGCCAAGGTGGCGCAACTGACAATGCAAAAATACGCCAGTGGACTTTGATATATATCTACATGGTGAGCCTGTGTCCAAGTGTCAATATAATAATATCATTCAACTTTTGTGTTGTAGGTGCATCATTCGTGACAGTACAAAAAAATAAAGAATTTTTCGTGATCGACAAAAGCAGTGTCAGTGACTAGTCTCGACGGAGTTAAAGCTCTAGATAAGACACCAGATGATAAAGACACGTTACCAATTGCCAGTCCCAAAGATAAAGAAAAGGCAGCCGTTAACCTTGGCGCAGGGTCATAAGTCCACAGGCCAAAAGTCCACAATGGACGTGAGCCATAAGACCACAATCAGTGAGTCAAAAATTCAGAAGAATTTTGTGTGAACTTTTGGCTCACCTGGGTGGATTCCGGTCTTATGGCTCACGGATGAAGAAGAAGAAGATGAAGAAGGAAACGAGCTTGAAAGCGAAGCTCAAAATTCTAGTAATGACCTCATTTGCGGTGTTTGCCTCCGAAACCCTCAAGACACACTTCTCCAGCATTGCAATCATTTTAAAATTGCGCTTTCAAACTAGGAAATCTGTATGGGGGACATGCATTTTAAAATTGTGAACCCATGGCCCAAATTATAGTGAACTTTTGGCTCATCTGGGTGCGTTATAAGTTCACCCACCTAGTCCTAGGTGGGTCAAAAGTTCATTGTGGAGTATAAAAAAAGTATAAAAAACATGGGATACGAAAAAGTTTGACTGGACATGAAGATTGAAGATGTAGCTATCAAGAGGTCTCAACTTGTTTGGTGAAACAAGCCGCAGTTCTTCGAGAGACAGTAGGTCTGACATTTCAACAGCAGAGCTAAAGTAGAAGGGGACTATATTCAATGGGATGAGCTTATAGAGAGCAAGAGTGAGTTTTGTAGGCGCAGTGGCTTAGTGGTTAGTGTGTTGGACTACTAAGCGATGGGTCCCAACTTCGAATCCCGCAAAAAAACCCAAATTCCAGCTCAGGGTTTTTTTTTTTCACTGCGCCACCTCTTGCGAACGTCTGACAAATATCCGAGAGTATAACTGTCTTGAAAGAGCTTCTCAATTAGCCGGATTCGATTCGGCATAAAATTGTAGATCCCTTCCATTCGTTCCAAAAATGAAAAACTCTCACAAAACGAATGGTTGTGAGAAGCTAGGCCCAGGATCCCTAGTACTAAAGCAACGGAACTGGTTTCGATGAGCACAATATAAAAACAAGAATATCGACATCTTTAGCTAGAAATTTTTCCATCTTCAGGAATATTTTTTTGTTTAAATAGGGTTCCTGACTATCACCTTTCACAGATACTGTTATTTTCTGACAAGACACATCAATTTTCCAAATTCTACAACTTTAAGTCCCATAACAAGTGTCAAGAAAAGCGTCTGCAAATATTTTTTCTGGTCCGCTTTGTCCAATAGACAATTTATATTATCTTAATACCAAGTTGCAAGGCTGATGCTGTCAGAAATGTCAATAGTATTTTAAACAGATTTTCTGTATGAGGGGCGCCACGCCCCGTTTTTCTATCTTGTGCTTGTATCAGAGACAATACTGATACCCTCAACTCAGAATCAATTTAGAATCCGTGTGACATGCCAAAACATACAAAAAATATAAAGTAAATGCTGCCAGCGAATGTGATAGATTTCGGGAATACCACATTTTAACATTACTGAATACTGTTGGTTAGTTATCATATGTTTTTAAAAGGCGAATAATATAATTTGTTGGGTGAAAAAAACTATATCAGTGAAATGTTTTATATGCTAGAAAAATATCAGGACAAACATAGTTGTTTATTTTCCGCTTTTGAACATCATTTACTTCGATTTCATGAGTAAATTTTTCTTAAGTAACTGAAGAAAAATTGTTCAAAATGTTTTTATTTTCCCTCAACCAATCTACATTGTTGATTTTTCATAAATATTTTAATCAAAAGTTCCTACACTTATTTCAAAAATAAAAAAAATAAAAAAAATACTGACCACACGTAACGAATAATCAAAAATTTAACCGATAAAATTCATTAAACACTGCCAGCAACTTTGCCCACAGCGGAAGTGGCTCATATTTTTTAGCCGGAATTTTTATAGTTACAAATTTTGGCATGGTTAAATTTACGGAAGCTTATACAATTGCTAAATTTGTATGGAAAATAAAGCCACTTTGAACTACTTAAATTTAGATTCGAAACTAAAAATCTATATTGGTAAGGCCCATTGGGAGGTGCCACGCTCCTTTGTCCCAGTTTGTCAGTAATAGTTTCGAAAAATAATACAAATTCGAGCTTAGCCTTTTCGGTGGTGATTTCAATGAGATTGATCAGATATGCTGCAGCGCCATCTAGTAGCGTGTTACAACGAAGTAGATAGGTAGCATGAAAAAACACACAATTTGTCAAATTTATGGTATGGTGATCGCTCAAACGGTGTTGGATATTTTTAACATCATTATAATGATGTATATACAAATTCAGGCTTCGCTTAAGGTGTTTGAGTCTTAGTTGATATGTCTGAATACGATTATGTGTCAGATTATGTTGGGTACCTCGGACACTGTGATTTAAAGAGCAATATCTAAATGAAATTTTTACTCCGGGATGTTGTCAGACTTTCGCGGTGGGGCAGTTTAAAAACCTGAGACCCTTCGCTCATTAGTCACACCCTAGTGAGTCACTGCAAAGTCGTTGCTAGGAGTAAAATTAGGTATCTCCTCTAATTTGAGCGAGTTGGTTTAGGTTTCTGGCAAAGCGGGGTGCCTGGTGTTGTGTGACAAACAGACAACTCTGACTTACCCCAGTTAACCTAAGAGTAAAGATATGCTCATTTTTTTATTAAATTTTTCATTGATAAATTTTTTTAGAGTGATTAACATTGCACCTGTGTTTCTGTTTCGTTGGATGCGCTATTTTATGGTACTACTTTCGATACGATTGATGTACTGACAGTCTTTGTAACCCACTTTGAAGTTAAATGTGTTGCTTTCGATTGTAGCAAGTTCATAAAATGTGCATATTTGATTGTAGACTCAAGTTTGGGGTCCAGATAAAGGACTGTAACGCCACCTCTTGCATTAGAAAAAGTATAGTCAAACAGACACATTAAATGAATTCAGTGGTTTATGTACCTGCTAGATATTACTAATTTTGTTCAGTTAATGCCCACTCCAATATGCTGCTATCTCTACCCTATTCCCTCCCCATGTAAACAGCGCTATTATAAATCATCGTACAGTTCATCATTTAGTCACTTTAAGTTGGAAAAACACAAAAAAGCGCACAAAGTCGAGTGTCATCCTTCACATTGTGAGATTGGGTATTTCCTTGTACCTATACCTAGTACCTTGTTAACAAGTGACTACATGTAAGAACTGCGATGTTCGTCGAAAATGTGCGCGATAACATCGCTTGTCTGCCCTTTTGCATTGATGCTTCCCTGGAAGGTTATTACAATAATAAAAGAAATACCCACCGCCATACAATACATGTTTTCGCGCATTGGCACTCAACTATCTCTTGTGTTAAAGCTGACTAGGACTGAACTCGTACTTACATTTGAATCTCTCATCCCGCAGCGATTCGATCCGTCTGCGTTGCATTCGCTTTGGTGCATCGCACTTGGCTCCGCTCGTCTCGATTGGATTCTTGTGCAGGTAATCGGCAAGCCATCGTAAGTTGCAATCGCATATGAATGGGTTCCTTGCTAGGTGACTGTGTTTGCAAAAGGGATAAAACGAAAAGGAAGAAAAAAAAAAGAGAAGAAGAAGCAAGAGATTAACAAAGCACTTGTAATGTGAAACTGTTGATATGCGTTGTGTTGCAAAGTAAAATAGCTCCTTCACTCGCAAGGATGCAAAATCCCTCAAATGAACAGTTAAAATCCACGCATATGTCAAGATCTTATCTTCTAATGGCAGCGAATACCGAATGGAAGCTAACGAGACACCCCATTGAGGATGCCAAGGATTCCGCGACAACGACGACAATGCACTGTTGCTCTTTAGAGGCGAGAATGATGGCAGTAAAGGAGCCATACACGTACAAAAACAGCCATGAAGGCAGAGGCATTCATTTGCCAAGTTAGCGGAGAACTGTAGCAATTTTCAATTGAAACGACATGACATGAGAGCAACAAAGAGGGGATTTTCCAGCGAAATCCTCAGCAGGATTAATACAAAAAAAAAAAAAACGAGGACAAAAGAGCCAAATAGGAAACAACTTAAAACACACACACATATTATATGACACACGGGATATAACTCACAGCGTCTTGATGTTCTTTATGGAATCGAAAGTTCCATTTGCCAGCGACTGAATGTTGTTGTCGTACAGTGACAGCAGGGTTAAACTGTGCAAATCCTTAAACGCATCCTTTCTTATGCACGATATCTCGTTGGCGTTCAACAGCAGCAGCTGCAGCGATGATAGGCCCTTAAACACTCCCGAGGGCAAGTCCTTTATTTTGTTGCCATACAGGACCCTTCGTAAATAAAAAAAAACCCAAATTGTTAAACAATATGCTTTACAACCACAAAAAACGTATGCACTTTTAGTTCGTATACTTACAGCGTGGTTAGTGCCTTCAGACCACTGAGCGCATCGTGCGCTATGCGGGAGATGTTATTGTTCGACAGATCGATCCGTCTGAGTCGGCGGAAATTCGCAAACGCTTTCGGCGGAAGTTCGGTGATGTAATTCTGCTCCAATCGACTGTAATACAAAACATAATAGAGTTTGCTTGAGTTCATTACAAAGAAGAAAAAACCCAGCAAACACTGTTGCTATATACTAGATACTAGAGGTACTCACAGTTCAGTGGTGTCATCCGGTAGGGAGTTGGGCACATTCGTGAGGCTTTTCTCCCGGCAATTCACAACGCCATCAGCACACCTACATGGGTGCGGACAACTGCTCGCCGCGCCGCACTCCATCGGGGCATTCTCCGTCAATCCTGCAATGAATGCAATTGAATAGAATTGCATTAGAGGGTTCAGATAGTTGCTGCATCGTGTATATAATGGGTGTAATGTCAACTGTAAGTCAGGGTCGGCGAACTGTCGTGTGTGCTATTGAAATAATTGTGTGTACTTGGGGGGAAACTAACGACTTTCAGATTACAGAAGAGAAGCCGGCTTTGGGCCTCTTAGATATGTAATTATCTCGTTTTTGAGTAATTAAAATGCCATCATCGTAGTTGTTCTCTATATATACATCAGAGGCAATTGAAGTTCTCGTTAAATTGTTTTCGTTTTATTTTTATTTTTCTTTTCTGTTTTTATTTTATTTTTATGGGAGAAGATAAACGCTGCGGCTAAGGACGCATCTTGACAACCGAAATTGGAAAATGATTAGTCTTGGGCTTTTTTTTTTAGTTGATTACGTAGATTTCGTTTTACTTGTATGCTGTCCGCTTATCTGACTGTTTGGTTATAGGCTGCACTTGGGCGGAAGAAGTATCGAGTCACGAGTGGGGTCAGTAACTCAGCTGTTTAGGGGCTGATTCGGTTGTTTCATTGCCTACCTCTCGCAAACATCCGACAGTATAATTGTCTTGAGGAATCTTCCGTATTCAGCGGTAGGTCTCTTTCATTTGTGACAAAAAAAAAAAAAAACAAATGCTTGAGGGACAGGCAATTGCACAACTAACTAAATAAATAGTGAAAGCTCGCGCTTTCGTTTATAGCTTTCTTGATACGGCACAACTACTCAATGCAAAAACAACTGGAAAGACCATAATCAGCTTTGACAGTCTGGAGGATGGATACCCCATATGCAGATATATTCCAAAGTCGAAAAGTGTGTGTAGAGTTAACTTAACGCCTTTGGCTGTGTCCATTTGGTATAAAATCTCTAGGTGTTCTAACAAAACAACCAAGACTTCAATAGTTGCGTGAAAATCTCCCCCAAGAGTGAGCGTGGCTACAAGTTTTTGATTTAGATATGTTTGTCAATGTGGGCGTAATAATAAACATTTTTTATTGGGGAATTGAATTCTATAGATTGGGAGGAGTGCAACTTTCATTCCCATTGAAAAAGGGGCATTTTCTAAAAAATGTGAATTGAAAAATCTGTTGATGACAGTTCTAATAAGTGATGCCATTCTGGCATTTTTAATGCTAGATCTAGCATTTTCGGAAACTATAAAGCATTTTTTGAAACAGGAAAATGCCAAATAATGCTTTTCTAGCATTTTTTTTGTATTTTTAGATTTTTGCCCTTTTTTTTACTGGAATAAGGGTCATTAGTGTACAAAGCTGATATGATTGTACTGCAACGAAGTTTCAGAATGTTTTCCTTCACTTTCCCATACATCAGATGGAATGTGAAACGTGAGTGGGGAAGAGTGAGTGCGACGAAGCCAGTCCTGCTTCATACATTCTAGCATTTTTTTTTTGGTAGTCTAGCATTTTCCATTTTGCAATTCTGGCAACACTGGCTTCTAATGTCAGCAACGGTACCATTAAGCCTTCCATGGTAACTTAAAAAAAAGACGACATAAAAAACTCATGCGTGACGTTGCTTTCTCAGAAGTGAGAACGGGATCTTACCTGTCTGTCTTTTTTAGGCCTATAGACAAAACAGAGCTCGGGATTCGTGTTTCTTTATTCGTTCAAATTCAACGCAGCATCAGAATAAATTGATCGAGCAGTCTGGGCACAGCATATTTTGACAGGAGATTATAAATGCGAATGATGCTACAAAATTTAATGTCCTCTGCAGTTGGTATTCGACATAAAAATTTTAGGGCCGTTCCGTCGTTAGCGAATGAATAAAATAAAATAAAAATGCGACTTGTGAGGGTCAGAAACTGGTCTTTGAAGCAATCCAGCCTACTGCTTGGACAGAAAATTTATGGGGTGTATACTAAGTATAGTCGTTTCTAAGGTCGTTGCATGCTGGTGTTCAATGAAGTCATTTAGATTCCGCATTACGACTTTGCTGATAAAACAGTCATTGCAAGACAGGTCGCCTAGGTTTTCAAGCAGTGACCTAAACGGGAACAGTGGTTTTTTCGTGGTTCGAATCCCGCAAAAAACCCAAATTCCAACTCAGGGTTTTTTCACTGCGCCACTTCTCGCGAACGTCTGATAAACATCCGAGAGTATAACTGTCTTGAAAGAGCTTCTCAATTAGCCGTTTGGATCCCTTCCATTCGTTCCAAAAATAAAAAATCTCACACAAAACGAATGGTTGTGAGAAGCTAGGCCTAGGGTCCCTGCGGGCCTGTTGCGCCAAAAATTATTATTTTATTATTAGTGGTTTCTTCTTAGTTCTCTTCTCTACAGCTTCTACACAGAGTATTCGCATTCTGCGGGCTTGACTACTTATCAAATAGAGCTGCTGGTTTTTTTGGCATCTAGTTCTGGCCAAATTTATAAGGATGTGTTAAAATGCAACTGATTGCAATGGAGCGTCCTTCACTGATGCTAGGTATGTGCTGGCCGCTGCTTTTTGTGGCTTAAAACGTAAAAAAAGGCAACAGCTGATTTCTGTGCTATTCTCGAGTCGTAATAGTTGAAACACATTAACCACTTGTTAACAACCTTTCTTTATTGAGTGATAACTTACAACTGACTCTAATGTCTAATGGCAAAACTAAAGAGAGAGAGACCACCACACTAGGCTTGACAAGTTAGATGTTCTGTGAGGATGTTCAAGTGTTTGTAGTGAATATCATAATCAGCTTAATATACATCATCTCCCTTCTTTAAATTAACATAACAATTCATTAATACTTATATGTCGATTTAAGAGAATAACGAGATAAGAATATAATTCATAATATGTGATGTAATATAAATTTCAAAATAATTCATAAAAATTTAAGGTTTATAGAAATTTGGCTTTTTGCTTATCCGACCCGATCTCGTGATATACTCTGCCGGCTGAGGCAATAAATCTGGATCGACTTGGTTTGCATTGTCAGACGTCGAAGGGACATCTATTACATTATCATTTTCTATATTTAATTCAATATCAGAATTATTGACTTTTTGCGAGGCAGATGGAGTTCTCTCACCTATGGTGTCAGGTATTCTAATACATGGAGGGTGCATAGACTTACGTAAATGAAAAGTGTTTCGACGAATTTGACGATTGTTTTCATTTTGTACCCAGTATGACCTCGGCAGCTCATGTTTGGAAACTACTCTTGCAGGCTCCCACTTTCCATTGTGTCTATACACTACATTTTCTCCTTCCTTTAGTTCCATTTCACGACGTGGTAAAGATGGGTTATTATATTTAAACATTTTATTTTGACGCTGTTCTAATATTGTTTGCAAATTTGAAGGGATTTTAGGTAACAGATCTTCGTTTTTTATTGGGAGCCCTGTCCGCAACTTTCGGCTCATAAGCATTTCAGCTGGAGAATATCCAATGCCGGGAATTGGCGTACTTCTATACTCTAGTAGAGCTGCTTCTAGACTACCCTCAGCTTTGCTAATTTTTTTAAGCATTGATTTTGCGATATGGACAGCTTTCTCGGCCAGACCATTCGACTGAGGATATCGGGGACTACTAAATATGAAATCGAAATTAGATTTTTCTGCAAAATTTCTAAGTTCATAAGAATTGAAGGGTTGGTTATCAGAAACAATTTTTTGAGGAATTCCATGTATTGAAAAGATTTTGTTTAAAATTTGTATTATACATGCGGCAGTTTTGCTTGCAATAGGGTAGAGTTCTATCCATTTTGAATAATAATCGATTGCAACCAGATACGATTTTCCCCCAACTTCAAGACAATCCATTCCCAATTTCTGGAACGGACTACTAGGTATTGGATGTGGAATTAGTAAATGCTTTTTGTTTTCTGGTCTGTATTTTTCGCACTCTCGACATTTTAAAATCATATTTTCGATATCCCTAGCCATATGAGGCCAATATAGAGTTGTTTTAGCTTTCGCCACAGTTCGAGTAATCCCCATGTGAGATTTGTGCAAAAGTTTTAACATTTCACTAATTAAAGCCTGAGGAACGAAAATACGATTCTCGTAAAAAACCAGACCATTTTCAGCATAAATCTTGTCCCTAAATTGCCACAATAACCTTACATTGTCTGGCAAATTCAGCTTATTTAGCGGCCAACCGTTTTTATATAGCCTTACTAAAGATTGCAACACCGC
The DNA here is from genome assembly GCA_949126925.1 of Cheilosia vernalis. Taxonomy (NCBI): domain Eukaryota; kingdom Metazoa; phylum Arthropoda; class Insecta; order Diptera; family Syrphidae; genus Cheilosia; species Cheilosia vernalis. Next base: position 55,615,617 of record OX421362.1, on the reverse strand, counting down.
ATCCTTTCTTGTCTCCTCTTCAAATATTTTTCTTTTTGGATCACTCATGTTAACTGTGTGAACGAGATCCTTTAAAGGTGTTTCCAAATCAACTAAGGAATCTTTTAAGAAATTCCTTGATAATGAATCAGCTATGTATAAAAACTTGCCTGGGACATATTTAATTTCTAAATCATATTTTGATAGTTTTAATTTCATTCGCTGTAAACGAGTAGAGCTTATTTCACCTACATCCTTCCTCAATATAGCCACCAAAGGTTTGTGATCAGAGTGTACGGTAAAATGGTATCCATAAATATAATTGTTGAACTTTTGACAAGCATATACCACAGCCAAAAGCTCCTTTTCGATCTGGGCATACCTCGTTTCAGTGTCAGTTAAGCTTTTAGATGCATAAGCCACTGGTTTACCATCTTGTAAAAGACAACATCCCAAACCGTTCTGAGATGCGTCTGTCTGAATTAAAATTTCCTTATTTGGGTTAAAAACATTAAGAGTTGAATGTTGGGCAAGAATATCTTTAATGTCTTTAAAAACTTGAGCATGAGTTGATGTCCACTGAAACTCTGTGTTTTTCTTCAACAATTCCCGAAGTGGGGCATTTATATTTGAAAAATTTGGTATAAAAGCACGTAGATAATTGAACATACCCATAATACTTTCAAGTTGCTTTCTATCCTGTGGCTCTTTAAGTTTGCTTATAGCATCAACTCGACTTGGATCGGGACTAATCGTATCGCCAGTGAAAATGTGACCAAGATATTTCACTTCAGTGACACACAGCTGAACTTTATCCTTATTAAATTTAACATTTATTTCTCGTGCCATATTAATTACTCTACTAACATTTTCATCATGTTCTTCCTTTGTTCTACCCCCTACTATAACATCATCTATATAAACGAATGTGCCGGGTAAATTACCAAAATATTTCGAGTTCAATTTTTGAAATTTCTCTGGAGCCGTCTTGATACCAAATGGTAACACATTGTATTCATACGACCCAAATGGAGTGCTAAAAACAGTCAATTCTTTTGATTCGGGGCATAATTCAAGTTGCCAAAACCCCTCCTTCAAATCAAAAACTGAAAAATATTTAAATCCCCTCATAGCATCACAAAAATCATCAAGTGTAGGGATGATAAAATGCTCATCTTTTAGGTACACGTTGAGTGCACTGGGATCAAGGCATAACCTTAAAGTTCCATTGGATTTTTCAATCACTACTAGCTGGTGCGACCATGCTGAAGGCTGATCCCGTCTGCTTATAATACCACGACGTTCCATATTTAGAAGGGCTACTTTTACCTTTTGTCTTATGCCAATTGGAATTCTTCTCGGAGGCTTACTGATCGATATGCTATTGGGTTTTAACTATAACATGCACTTGTCTGGAAATCTACCATCACCCGAAAACACTTCCTTATTTCGATGTATAAACTCACTGATATCACTAATTCCATGCACTCTCTGTACCAAGCCGAACTCCAAGCAGGTTTTAAGTCCTAATAATGGCCTAGAATCGCTATTTACCACCATATAATCCACATTAATAATTTTATTTTTATATTGGGTGGGAAGGCTTACTAACCCCATAGTTAGAATTCGGGAACCTCCATATGCCTCTAATTTTGTTGTCGCTGGTCTTATCTTGTTTTCGCACTTTATATTTTTAATATTTTCAAGAGTTAAAATATTAACGTCGGCACCCGTGTCTAATTTAAAAACAATTATTTTGTCTTCAACCTTAATGTTTTCGTACCAACTCATGCAACCTTGTCGAACCCGATCAATTGAACTAACACAGCCACCCAAATCATGATCATCATCATTGACCACCTCTACCGAATCAATATACGTCTCGTCACTATCACTTCCCCCGCCACAACCCATATTGTTAATATTTATATTATTAATGTTCTTAAATCGACATACTTTTGCAAAATGATTGTACTTGCCGCATCGGAAACATTTTTTTTCATAAGCTGGACAGTTACCCTGATTATGATATCGGTCACACTTATCACACACATTGTTTGTGGTTTTATTTGCGGAGCCCTGTTTTTGCTCTCCACTAGCGTGTTGGTCTCGTGTGGTGGTCTCTTTTCTTTATTACTTGCATAGGTGATCTAGAATGAGAATAAGAAACAAATTTAGAATCTTGTCTATTAACATTATTGAATTGATTATAATAATTCTGCTGTTGTCCTTTTTGCTTGGAGATTGCTGCAATTGATGATCGTTCAGCCTGCATTTGTTGCGCCTGCATGCTTGCTTGCTCAGCTACACGGCAAAGTTCTTTGGCTTTAGCAAGATCTAGATCATCAGTCTTCAACAACTGCAACCGTATATTCTGCTCTGCAATGCCCATGACTATTCGGTCCCTTATCATCGATTCTTTTTGTTGGCCAAATTCACAGTTTTCTGCTAATTTCACGATGTCCGATAAATATTGCTCGAATGGTTCTGCTTCTCTCTGACTTCGCGAGAAAAACAGATAGCGTTCGTAAACTACGTTGCTCCTTGGTACACAATAAGATTCAAATGCTTTGAGCACTATTTTTATTTTATTTCTGTCATCTTCAGGTATAGGTAGCGTTTGGAAAATTTCTATTGCTTTTTCCCCAGCACAAGACAGAAACCTCGCCGTTTGAATCGCCTCACTTTCAGAAATTGTTTTTGTAGCCACTGTATATATATTCCACATGTTTAAGAATTTCCGCCAATTTTCTTTGACGTTGCCATCCATTATTAATGGACCGGGTTTTTGGAAATCAAAGTTAGCCATTTAGTTATTTAGTTATGAATATTAGTTAAATATCTCAAATTGTAACTATAGATTCAACGTTAGATTTTCGAACAAATATATGCAATATGTTCTTTAAACCGACTGCGCCATGTGCTATTCTCGAGTCGTAATAGTTGAAACACATTAACCACTTGTTAACAACCTTTCTTTATTGAGTGATAACTTACAACTGACTCTAATGTCTAATGGCAAAACTAAAGAGAGAGAGACCACCACACTAGGCTTGACAAGTTAGATGTTCTGTGAGGATGTTCAAGTGTTTGTAGTGAATATCATAATCAGCTTAATATACATCAATTTCCTGCTCTTATGTCCAGAAACGGTTTTACGCCTAATCTTGTGTTAAGTAAGTTTTTAAACACTTAAGCTAATTTCTCATTTGAGGGTGATGGTTATTTTACAAAACGAATTCTATAAAAAAAAAAAAAAACGATAAATACGACAGAAGTGACCATTCATTTTCCTTTTTTTTTAGTTTGTGCATAACCCAATCACAGGCAAAAGCCAGTAGAAAAAAAAGTCCAACTTAAGGCGCAAGCTTATAAAACACAGCGCTTGTTGTGCACATCTTTGTAAAACTTATTTCATAAGAAGTTTTCCAGTTATGTCCAAACTCCGTTCTCTAATACAAGTCGTGGTGCGCAGATTACGATAATTTTTCACTGAAAATAGGCTGATTCCTCTAGTCGTTAATTGCGTCTCTCTTCCAATATCTACATCGTATTCTTTGTTGCCTGACGCGTCTAACAAATTGATTTACACTTTGCTATGAAAATGCTCCCTAGAGTCCACCGCACTGCACAGATTCATCTGAATATGCCGGAAGAATTCACGTTTCAGATTGACATTTCACAATTTCATTTCCAAAGCTATAAACAGAATCCGTTACGTTAGACCAAAGTAATTGCACTTTGCATTTCCGACGGGTCCTACCTAAACCAGTTGCCAACGTACAAACACACACAACAGTCGCATCGCGTCGATGTGGGTCTATAGGGGAAAGTGGTCACCCTTCGTACACTTTTTGAATTTTTATTATTTAGTTAAAAATTAACTCACCTTTGTATGTAGTTAATGCATTTATATGTTCTATATATATCGTAGCTTATAACAAAAAAGTATGAAACCATTATGTCAAAGATTTACAGAGTTATAGAAAATATTCTAGGATTCGATTTTTGTACGACATGGGGAAGACTCATACAGGGTATTTAAAAAGTTTATTTAACTTGCTAATTTTTATAAACAGCAAAAAAAAACTTATTAAATATCAAAATAACTAAATAATATTCAAATTGACTTAAAGTTCACTTAAAATCTTATTCCCATTTCGCTGGATACTTTAAATTCAATGCTTTTGCGTATTCACTGAGAATACTATATGGGTACCAAACCCGAAAATTTGTTTCCTATACCCAATGTTGCTATAAGTGCAGATTTGTCTACGTTTTGCAGATTTTCAACCGAGCTGCAGACTTTTAACAATCAGATTTCTCCATAAATCTGCACTTCTGATTTTGTCTGCATTTAAAATAATATACTTTGGTCCTTAAAAAACCATGTCAATATGTTTTGTACACTTGCTTTCGCTGTATGCTGTCATTTTCCTATTCAACTCTTTTTTTTGTATTGTTATTTAAATAAAAAAAAAAACATTTTGTGAAGTAATATCTTTCCATAGAAGTCTGCATTTCAGATTTATTTTTTGTCATAACTGCAGATTTATCCAAATATTTTTATGTATGGCAACACTGCCTATACCCCTAACTTGGCAAACTTAACCATATCTTGGATGTCCATAGTTACCATACAATAGCTCTTTAAGGCGCGATTGTTAACAAACCTAATTTGGGTAGGGTGTGAACATCGTTGATCAATGTCCTGTTAGCTGTTGCCCGTTAATAATGCTATGCTTGTTTACAAGAGCCTTTTATCTACTACGTTACCTAGTCGTATGACAGCTCTTTGCTGTGCAGTTCTGCTTAGGGTAAGGTTGTTCTGGCTTGTAGAGTAAGTGAGAACTGAGTCGTTTCTAGGTATAACAACTGATATGAAGCTATGACAGCTCTGTGATGGACTAACGAATCCTCTTTCTTCGTTTCTACTGCTATTAGATCCGAAGAAGTCGTGCTATAGAGACGTGTTATTAATTTGACCAGGTAAGAGTTTTAATTTTTTTTAAACTGGTCTAAATCTTTTTATGCATTTTAGAAAAAAACGATAGGTACCTATTCATTCATTTCGAATTTTATTTTTATATTGCCTAGATAACTGTAAAGGCTACAACAGATAAAGACATTGCCATTTCTAATAAACCTTATAGAATTCGTAAAACAAGTTTTAAAGAGGTCTACATAATTTTGTTTCATTAAAATCGATATTATTGATCTTTTGTTTGTAATTTTCGTAAATAAAATTTGAAGGGGAGCATTCGTACGCGTACGAATGTGCCCCCTGTATTACTGTCCGAATGTACCCCAGGCTATGCACAAAATAAAAATTACAACTTTTTAATAAATTAAAATTTAGTAGGGAAATATTAGTAATTTAAACACAAAATAAACATTGTAAACATAAATTCGTCATCCCTATTTTGCAAGAAACGTAAAAAACTTACTCGCAATGCGATCGCGAACTTCGGTAAAAAAATTACTCACAGCGCTCGAAAACACGTTACGCTTGTCAGCTATCATACCTTTTGCCCGACTATCCCGAAGTTCGTTGAGCGAAATGCTACCTGGTATGTCTATGCACACGAGCAAACACGTATTTTAGCGAAGCTTAGTTTTTCTTATATACTTACTGTACGAATGTTCCCCACGTACGAAGGGTGACCACTTTCCCCTACACTGGGGCGCTGATCCCCATCGACTGTTTGATTTGAAATGCGAATGCGAAAGCGAACAGATCACCGATCACTTACCTGAGCATTTAAAGTCCTGATCGTGCAGATCTGCCACGTTTTGGCTCTTCAACTGGCTGGGTGAATGGCACTTCGTGTACGGTGCCAGACGCGGAGCGCTGCGTAAGAATCTCGACAGCCAAGATAAATGGCAATCACAAGAGAACGGATTGTCGGACAGCCGAAGGGCCCGCAATCGGCCCAGTCCGGTGAAGGCATTGTGCGGCAGCATCGTCAAATTGTTGTTGTTCAACGTCCTGCAATAAAAACAAAAACAAAACATTACCATCAGTCACATGAAATCAGTGTGTGGCGGTTATTTGATTCAATGCATTATGGATGAGGATATTTCGCCCTTACAGTATCTCCAGGTCGACAAGGCCCTTGAACGCCTGCTCGTCCATGCACATGATTTGATTGTTGTCCATCTGTAGGCTCCGCAGCGACTGGGCCCCTTTGAAGGCCTTCCTGGGAATCGTCGTAATACCATTGTGTGAGATGTCCCTGAAGCGAGAAGTGAACATTAGAGAGAGGACCAGGACAGTAAATAAATTATTTCCATTTTTTTCTAAACACTATTTGTCAAAGTTGAACAAGTGAATACGCTTTCCGCCTCCGGCGAAGGACACCATTTTGATTTCAACATATTTCACAATTGACTGACCCGAAATTGGTTCGACCCTTTTACTGTTCCCCCGACCCCCGGCCGGCGAAAAAAAGGAGTTCACCCAAACAAATATTTACTCAGTATTTCCATTAATCAAAATTTAGTCTCTCCGAACGAAGGGGTGGCGTAGTTCTCAGAAATTACTTATCCAAAGGAAGTAGGCAAAGTACGTATGTGTAAAAACAAGGTCTGGCTAAATAATGAAGCGGCAACTACTTACAATCGCAAAAGACTAGCTGAACTTGTCACAAAGTTTTCAGGAATTGCCTTAAGCCGATTGTTGTTTAGGCGTCTGAGGCGTGCATAAAATTACGGAAAAGAAACAAGAGAAGAAAAAAATAACAAAAAAATGTATAGCAAAAAAATAAATTAAAACAAATCTCAAATCTCATGCAAATTATCTTTGTATCTATAGATATAGCTACGCTTGGTTCGCACTGACATGCAATAGCTACTGTTTGTGGTTTTGAAATACTTACAGCCTCTCGAGTGAGATGAGATCCTGGAAGGCATCCTTCTCTATCGTGTGGATTTGATTGTCAGTCAGTTGTCTATTAGGATAGGGGAGAGAAGAAACAACGGAAAAGAATTAGATGACCGCCTTCTGAGTGTGTGATATGTATATACGGGACTGACATAATTTCCACCTGTCAAGGGAAATTCCCATTTTACCAGAGGCCACGACGACGACGACGACGGTGGTGGCGCTTTGGACAGTGATGATGATGAGTTGGAGCACATCTCCGACTGCATAATGTGTAGACGAACGAATTTCTGTATCACACAGCCGACAGACATGACTTGCAGGTGAAGCACAAATGATAATAGACGATGGCACTGCGATGACATATGGGAGGAGCAGCACAGTAGCAAAGCGGAGTATACCCACTCTCTCTCTCGTTGCTGTCGTCTGTTTGACATCGCGAAAATCAGACGTGACTGTAATTCTAATAAATTTGCCATTCTCTTTCTATCCCTTGGATGTGTTGTCGGTTGTGTTTTGTATCCGTAATTACATTTCTCTTACTTGTGGCGGAGATAAGTAAATCACAAAGTGCTCCGGGCACCTGTTCAGCTTCGAACCACCACTCATCAGTGGGGTGGCCAATTTCGACGGGCTTTCGTTTCGATTTTCTGTCTCTCCAGTAGGGACAGGGAGTAGCGCAGCCAATTATCTTCAATGTTAAGCACATTTTATGGGCAAAAGGAGCCACTTTGGAGCGATTATCTCGCAAACCACCGCCACATTAAAACAAATTCGAAAGTGCGCCCTCCATTAAGTGATGTTAGTGTGCTGTGTGTGTGTTTTTTTTTTCGGCCAAACGAGAGATACACTTGTATGAACTTAATTAAGATTTGAAAATTTCCAAATGTTTATGAACACGAAACTCATTTAAGCCGAAAATGTAATAAAGATAACAACCGAGGAGCATTCATCAAGAGGGAGCGAGCAGCACCACAGCGCAGCGCAGCGGTAGCGCAGCATTTAACGTTTGACGCTGCTGCTGCTGGTGCCTTTTCTGTTTTCTCTGACGACGATAGAGCAGTATAATGCTGATGGGTGCCCTGCACATGTGTGCCGTCATATGCAAGTGTGATGGCTTTTGGTTTAGTTGTACTACACAGATGCAGCATAATGCTGTATTGCCATAGTGATAAACTTATCAAGCAGAAACAGTGATGTGTGGCTTTTGGGTAGGTAGTCGTTGATGCGTTCGCCAGGAGCATACTTTGGCTATTAAGCAAGCTGATGCTGTTCCTGTTCGGTTGGCAGAAGAGTGTACTGAGCACAGATAAATTGGTGTTGTATAACATTTGTAATTACTTACTGAGGTTGTATATATAAAAGGCCGGTCGCCGAGAGCTGGGCATTAATAATTTATTGGGCAATGGGTAGGAGGTTTTTTTTTCGTATAAAACTGTTTAGCATGCTGGGTGTTTACTTTGTGGCAGTTGGAACTTGGATGAGCCTGTTTTTTGTTAATAATGTGTTTATTCTTTTGAGCTCCCTGAGGATCCCTGTCCACTTGGGCAGATATTTTCACTCATGCTTGACCGAACATTGTTTACAAATTTGATTTATTCAGATCTCAGTTAGGAGATCGCATAAGTAAACAACTTTGTTTCAGGACATTGGAAAAACATCCACAATAACACTACATTTGTAAGATTAAGGAAAGGCTTGAAGCAAAAATCGTGCAATGACATAATGGAGGCAGGGGCATGTGTAGTGCGAGGGCTCTTTCTTCAAAGGTAAAGGACCGCACACATGTATGTTTTAATAAGAGGAAATGTGCGTTTATAGTTTGACTCACGTTTCTAACCAATATGCAAGGTTTATTTTTGTACGCGATGCTTGCGCTTTTGTTTGAATCGGTTGAAATAGCGATTTTGGTGGCATGCTATATATACTGCCCTGGAGTGCAGCAACCCTTGCTTGAATCTATGTACATATATACGCTTTGATGTTCCTTAAATGTGGCTCCGTGATTTGGTCATACCAAAATTTAAATTGCGACGCCGAACAAGCATGGACTGCAGTCAGTATTCGCAGACTTTAAAGACTGTTTTCCCCTTTTCTTTATCAGAAAAACGATTAGGTTTAGTATGCACATTTCATTCAGAGTGAACTTTTAAATTTGTTTGTAATAAAAATTCATTTAAAAAATTTCCCTCGTATCGATTACTGTTATACCTAACAAAAAAACAGTTTTCTTGAAGATACAGAAAGTGATTCAAAATTGAAGGAAATTTCCTTAGAAGTAGAATTAAAACATATTTTTTTTACAAAAAAATGTACTTCACCTAAAATTAAATTTTCATACTTAGCATGAAAAAAAAGCAGGTGTGTGTTTGATTTTTGTTTAGAAAGTCCACTCATCCTATAAATATGGTGGCCAGTGGCAATCAAAATCAAGCGATTTATCGCCCCTGGAGACGAAATGCGTAATTCGCTGTTCTATGACAGAAAAACGAACAACGAATGGTGCTCAAAAAGCGAAAATTGTAACAACGGTTTAGCAAAGTAGGCTTCAGTTGTACACGAAAAAGTGTTCGAAAGCAGTATTGTACAAAATTGGTTTGCTTTAAGCGCCCAAACCTTAAAAAAATTAAGATCGAAACAGTGATACCAGAGTTTAGAAGCAGGTTATCCCATGGCCATACCCAAAAAATCCCTTTTATCCCTCGCCAAAATTTCAAAAATCCCACATTTATCCCACGAAGTATTAAATTAAAAAAAAACATGTATTTCATTAAATTTAGACTTTTTTTTATTATTAAGAAGATACAATAATCATGTTTATTTTGAGCTTCGATCTCAGCAAAGCAAAAAAAAGTAGGATTTTCAGCACGCAATTTTTGCATACCAATAATTCAAATAATTCATAAGGTATTTATTTTACGTTAGTAGGTATTTCAAAACTCAATTACAACAACTACGCTATATTTAACACTTCGAAACTCGCTATAGTTGTTGTATTTACCTTATGAATTATTTGAATTATTGGTATGCAAACAACTTTATCTCGGTTGGACAAAAGTTTCAACCGCACACTGTCTTGCACGATCTCTGTTTTGCCGCAGAAGAAAATAAATGCATTCAAATATTTTGAATGACATTTTTCTAAGAAAGAAAATATTTAATGTGATCGTGGAACTAGCATTTTAGGAACAAAAATTGACCAAAAAGTAAAGTCCCCTTTTTTTGTACTATGAGGTTTCAAAAATCCCTTTGTACCTTTTAGCTTATTTTAAGTGAAAAAATCCCATAAAAAGGGATAAATCCCTCGATCTGGCATCACTGGATCGAAATCGTTGCCCAGAATAATAATAATAATAGTTGGCGCAACAGGCTTGTAGGGACCCTGGGCCTAGCTTCTCGCAACCATTCGTTTTGTGTGAGTTTTTCATTTTTGGAACGAATGGAAGGGATCTACAATTTAATGCCGATTCCAAACGGCCAATTGAGAAGCTCTTTCAAGACAGTTATACTCTAGGGTGTTTGTCAGACGTTCGCGAAAGGTGGCGCAGTGAAAAAACCCTGAGTTGGAATTTGGGTTTCTGCGGGACTCGAACCTGAGAACCCACGCTTAGTAGTCCAACACACTAACCACTAAGCCACTGCGCCTATATCGTTGCCCAGAAAGAAAAAAATTTTGGTATTTTTTCCACTTACATATTGTTGTTTGTGGCTTGTATTTGACAGAAGCACGCAAAATAAATTGGTGTGCATGCAAGTTGAACGACTGTATGTTGTCACTTCACTGCAAGAGTGCTACCAAGTTTTAAAAGTGCGTGACCTATTCGCGTACTTTCCCGAGCCAAACACTAAAAATCTGTCAAACATAGAAAATAGAGCGATACACTCTTAGAGACCTGACAAAACACCCCAAAGTAGTTTCACAATTTTTTTTTCTTTGCAATTGCATTTTAAGACAGATTTTGAATTTGTTTCTTGTCAACTTTTTGCATTTGACATATTTATCAGCACGTGCCCGTTGAAATTATCTGAGCTGTTTCGAGCCAAGACAGGAACTACCCGTTAGTCGTTACTCGTTATTTTGCTTATTTTCTCTTTTCTGTCATTTTTGATGAGAACGTGTAAGTATAGACTTTGTGCGATTGCGATCGATTTATATCGATTGCGTTCGATTTAAACCGCGTACGCGAAGCGAATGAACCTTATGCTACGTTTCCACCGGACACTAATCCCGAGGTGTTTCCACAAAAAAAAAACAGGATTAATTTGACGTTTCACCACATGTCAACTATCTAAATCGAACAACCCAAAATTGTGATAATAAAAAAAAAAAAAAAAAAATTGACAAAACATGAGTTCCAGAAATCCTTTAATAATATTAGCTTATAATTTAATTCTACAAAATAAAATGAAAGGTTTGATTGTTGCATTTCTAGGAGAAGTCGCTATATTAAAGAAATAAATTCGGATATGTTTTTTTTTTATGACACAATGTCAAATAAAGCTCTGTTTGTTTGGTATTTTTGACATTCCGAGCTGTGGAGAGTGTGTTCACAAACCGGACTCAACATGTAAATCTGGTCAGTTTAGGAGATTAATTCTTTTTATGAGATTAACTTTTGTATGATAAATCCCGAGATTTATGCGGGATTTAGGGAAATTTTTATAAATCTCGCAGATAATCTCCGGTGGAAACATCGAATTATTTTTATTTTTGTGAATGAATAAAACGAACAAAATTAGCCATATATAGACCAAATTTGTGTTGGGCGCTCAAAGAAGAACTTTCTATCGATTTTTAAGAGAAAAAATAGCTCAAAATTAAAAAAAGCGCCAAAATTTGCTACGAAAAATGACATGTTGTGTAATCTTAGATCTAGGTCATATATGAGTGTTTCCTATTGTGTGACTCTCTATTGTATTGGAAAAAAAATGGAAAATTTTAAGACTTTCTTTACCCAAAGTCTGCCGAACTATAAAAGTTAATTTTCGTTTCAAATCGATCAAAAGCATATTTCTAGAGTTCTTAAAATTCTTCAGATATTTCTTATTATGGCTCTCATCTTTCAACGCTGACTGTACCACGAGTAGAGGTTCATCGTAGCAACGAAACTCTCGTCTGAAGGTCACATGGTTTTGGCGATTTATAGAATTTTTTTTCAATCTTAATGTCAGCTGGAGTGGGTATACCCAATAATTATTTATTAGTGCTAGCGAAATGAATATCTTTAAATGCCATAGCTTGCGATTTGTAAGACGCAGTTCTTTGAGAGGTAAATATTTGTTGGCGAAACACGTTTTGTGTTGCCTCAAGTAGCTCTCTATCTCTACCAACCATATATGTGGTTTGGGAGCCCCCAGCAATACTTAAATATCAATTAAAATGTCTGCTCGCTTGTGCGTTTTTTCTTCGTATCCACTCAATTATCCATCATCATTGGAAAACTACCCAGCAGAGGCAATTGAACAAAATCTATTCAAATTTAAGTACTTACAAGATTCGTAGCTTGGTCAAGTGCTGAAAATCCGACTCGAATATCACGGTGATGTTGTTGCCCTGGAGATCTCTGTAAGAAAAAAAACAAGACAAATTATTTTCCATCAACCTAATCATGAAATTAAGGTACGAGTAAGAGTATCTCTCAATAGAGATTTATTATCAAAACAAACACACAATAGTTATTCTGTGTGTGGAGCATCGGATAATTCATTACTTCCGCTGGCACTTAATGGCAGACGCAGTCTGCATCGACATCCTGAATCGACGTAAGATTTCCCACAGATTTTTCCAAATCTCTGCGACATCCTTCTATTTGCCTTTTATTTTTCGTTTTTGTTCTGTTTTTTTTTTTTCCTATTCCCTATCCCAATTGAATAGAAGCAAGTCAGGATTCAGGAAGTAAGAAAATCGTTGGTCTGTGCGCCTGCAACTGTCGCAATTTATTTGCCGGCAATAAAATGTTTGAAGGAATATACGTACGAACATCTTTGCGACGGAACTTAAAGCCACCGCTACATACCTACTGCACATCAATCTTAAAGGTTTGGTGGTATTTATCGATTTTTCTTTTTATATTTGGTCGCATGGGTGGAAATCACAATAAAAACAGAAAAAAGAGAACCTCTTGGTAGGCTTTGTACCTGCGCCAGCATCCGTATCTCGACCTTTTTTTTTAGCTATTTATCTTCTTTTTTCATATTTCATATCTGTGAGGGGTATCTCTCTTATGATATATAATTACTAATGTTTGTGCGTACAATTCCAGTTCTTCAAAAAAGAAAACACACAAAAAATACCCATCACTGTGGAGGGAGACGAAAAAACAAGACGCTATCCCCTTATGTTCGGTTTTGTCTAAAATCTTGTTAAACCATTTTACCTTGGGGTGTTTAGCAGAAAAAACCTTGTACGGTATCTATACCAAACACAAAGAATTACCATCAGATATACATGGGGGTCATAAGTCATATCCAGGTAGGCAAGTAAATTAGCCTGCGGGAGTGTGTATACGGACAGTCGACATGAGATGCCATAAAACAGAGAGCTGCTTCTTCCAGCGAACTTTGAAGCGAAGATTCCCTGAATTTATTGTTTTGTCTGTTTGCAACTATAGTATGGGGGAAAATCACAGTTTTTCTAAGCCCTCTTATCGGAAGGGAAATCTATTACTAAGACGACATCTTGCAGGTATATTAATGTCATTTATTTGGACGGTAATACGTTTCATCATTTCTATCCTAATTGCGTCACGTGAATATAAATAAACTAGCGCGTACCTACTTGTATATAAAAACAGGTGTCGGAAGAATGGGGGGAGATTCTTTCTCTTGTTGTTATCTCACTTTCTGTCAAATTATTGCATTCCAGGTTCCAGCACCATAATAACAATTCCCAGAAGAACCGTGTCAATGCACACAGAACAGGATGTGGGAAACTATAAAACTCTCAACAGAGTGAAAGATCCCACAAAGAAATGTGTGTTGGGGGTGTATTTATAAGATTTGACAATTGACGGAGTGGAATTGGAATCGTCGGAGAACTCCCCACAGTGCAACTTTGATTGAACGCATCTGAAGCGGTAACATATTCACAGAGCTGCGTGGGAAAGCGTATTTTCGATGATCTTGCCACTTCACCGAGAACTTGTTTTTTCTGCGAGGGAGGGCGTAGCCATTAGTCTTTTAGTCGTAAAAATATGAATCTGAATTTTTTAGTTGGTTGGCAGTTGGACGCTGAGACCAAAATCATTTTTTTCAGATTTTACTTGCCACTACTCATAAAAGTTAACATCAGCTAATTAGCGTATCATTTAACATTAATTTTTATATAGTTTTTAAAATATATTTCAGCAGCGACTATGTTTACTGAAAGGTTTAAATCTTACCCAACAAATTTTAGATGAAGTCTATACTTTGATATATTGATTGTTAGCTGCGCACGCAGAAATCCTCTAAAAAAAAACAATAAGGACCTAGAAATTTGATGACGGGGGTGCAAAAGGTCATCAAAGAACGGCTTGCGTGCTTATTTTTATTGAAACTGAACACTTGATCTGTCAAAGAAATTGTTTAGCTTTAAACTGGCAAAAGTTTGTTTCAGTTAGCCCCATTGGAAGCTAACCTAACCTATGTAGCTCCAGTCTTTGTAGTAAGGTTCAGGAAGAATTCTGTACCTTAGTGAAGGATAGACTTCGTCCGCAGATGAAACCCAAAGACCCTCAATGTTCTTATGGACGGGCACCCAGACGAAATTGGTCTCTAACCTGGAGTATCCATGTATCCCTCTGCATCAGAGAACTTTATCCGAGGCTGGACTGTTAATGAAGAACATTGTTTCTCACACCTCCCAAATTCCAAGAACTTCAGCCTGAAAGACGCTGGTCGTGTTGAGCAGGTTTTTAAAAATACTCTCCTAAGTTCATTGTAGAACCAACTGTGAGAAGATGGGTATGTCGAAGTCTTTTGTAAATTATTTTTCGATCTGAAAGCGAATCACAGGTAATTTAGGTGTTAGGTAGTCAGTGGGGTAAGGTTACCCTCCATATGGGATCTTCCGTAGCATCCAAATTCTTTACAATTCTATCAGTACTATTCACGCTACAATGGTTGTAATGTTCTGATCCGCACAGGAAGAATATAAGGACTTATGTTGAGCGCTTCAGCGAACTAACTTTACTATAGGGCCTCCTTCCAGCTGTTCTTGGACACTGCTTAATTTAGTAATTTTGTCAACTACGTAAGAGAACAAGAGAAATTTTCGCTTTCACCTTTTACGGTATGGGGATTCCGTGTTCTCAATGGAGGTCTTCATTGGCCTGTGTTATTTACGTTTACGTTCGTTTGACTAATAGCACGTGCGTGCATGTACGGTATAGCTCCACAGTTGTAAAAAAAAAGAGTGTGCAACTAAATGTAGCCTGAAGAAAACCAAACAACTTGCATAATAGAAACTTGCCTTACGAGATATGGCGCGAAAGTACCTTCTGTTTGTAGTAAAAAAAGTGAATCTAAGTGGAACAAAAGTGGGCCAAGAGCGATTCCTCGCGACACGCCTGCAGGTATTCATTAAATTCCTTAATTTTCGTTTCCGTGATTGACACGAAAGAACCTTTTCTTTAGGTCTGATTCTACACATTTTTTATATAATAACCATTCGGTGAAGAACTTGTCCTAATTGGTCCTTAAGAAAGCGAAAGGACACATGTTATTTTCGTTGACAGATTCTGTAGGTTTAAAGTGAGAGGTCCGATCCACTTCATAGGTCGTAGAATACATGCTTTTAAGCCAAACTGGTGGTAAGTATAAGGTGTTTGCCTTGAATAATTGGCGCCCGATATACAGACTCTCAAAAACTTGTAGACAGAAGATAGTTATCTGGTTTTAGAGCTATAATCAATTCTTTGAGTTCCCATTGACTCGCAAAGCAACTCTTAAAATACAAAGAAGCTTAGTTAAAATAACCCGGAGTTTCTTTATTTCTTTCCTTAGCTTAATGAGCTCAAATGTTCAGTCATTACTATTTTGACTTGGAGCTGGACCAACGAAGGGCTTAAAAGTTTCCTCTAGAAACGTCGCATTCTTTCTGTCGCACAAAGAATTCACAAGACTTTATATCTTATCTTGGTAGAGCTAATTCTACGACCTTTCTGTGTCTTAAAGGTAGTATTTCCCTATATCTGCCTTTGCAACTAAAGACTTTCGGTCTTGTATTTAAAAATCAGGGAAATTCCCATGGAATTGTATTCTACCTTTCCTTCACAAGATTGGTTGCAACTTCCCGCGATAAAGAAACACTGAATGAGAAAATCATTTTTTTTAAAATACTTTTCTCTGAAGTTCTCCCAAGATTTTCGCAAATTGGTTAGTTCTGCACTTTGTTGTTAGTTGTAGTCGTCTGATGGAAATATTTCCCCACGAAGCGAATTAAAAAACTTGCTTGTCATGTAGGTATCCTTATAAAAGTCTGGTTCTATTAAGAGAAGTTGCATTTAAAAAGAGTTAGTTAAATAATGCAAAGTCTACCGGCTTCAAAATTCATAGGCAGTGATTGCTTACAATTAGCTGAATTCCCCAAGAAAACATTAAATCAGAGGATATAGAGAAAATCACTAATTGCAAATACAACGTGTGAGAACCCTGTTCCTAACAACATATGCAATAAAAAAAAACATTCCCTACATCCATCTGTTGACAAAGGCACAAAACAGAAAACACGTTAAAGAACATAAAACACCAAAGTCAAAAGGAGGACGTGCAGAAAACCCATTTGCGAAGAAATGAAATTAATCTTTGAACCTCGCGCTGAGCAAAAGAGAAAGACGACCAATGCAATAACTGGTCTTACCATTCTTGAAAAGACGGCTGAATAAGAGTAGAGTACGACTACCAAACTATAACAACAGGAAGACGTGGGGTCTCTGACGGGGACCTCAAGCGCAATCAGCAAAACAGCAAACACGAATCAAGAAAAAGTGGAAAGGAACACACTTCTCTTGGGTTTGGGCTTGTTTTTTTTTATTTTTTTTTCCAACGCATACTCCAGTCTGGGATAGTTGCACATAATGCCAGAGAAACAGGGTTCATTCATCAGTAGAATTGCCAAGGCAGAAAGATATGTGTGCCGCTGGAGGGGGCCCTATTCGATAAATAATGGCGGATAGTTAAGTTAGTTACTGTTGACGGTGAATGGGGATGTGTTTCGAACCTCTAAGATATTTCCTGCTGAGCGAAGGTGCGAGCGATTAAATGCTACAGTGAGTAAGGCATCGACAGAGTCTAGCTGTAGATTGTTTTATTGGTAGAACGCAAGGCAGATTGGAAACGGGAACACGAAAATGAATAAAACATTGAAGGCGGTATAAATATTTATGAAACTTTGACATGACATGCACTGGTAACAAATTGTTGTTTCAAGTTTTAAATGTCACTGTCAAACTTCTGAAATCCAAATCAATCAAAAAGTTCTTCAACAAGCGATTAAAAAAATTCTGACAGATGACATGTGCGTGCGCGTGCATATGGAATGAAACAAGACAAACGTATTTAATAATTTTGAACATGGCTGGAACACGAATATTTTTAATTTATTCAGTTAAAAGAGTTTGACATGACTGGGAAAGGAAAAGGCGTTTATATTAGTGACTCACGAATGTTCGGTTTCCATCTTTCCCTTTCAATTAGTGTCTATGTTCACCAGCAGAACTGTGTTGACTCCAAAGTCTTGCTTGTAATATCTATGCAATTTTCCATATTTGCTGACATATACATGCCACTTGTCATATATTATTTGCTCTTGCACATTGTACTATAGTTACTAGTGGCGACAGTATAGCTCTACAGGGGTTTTAAGAGCTAATTTGCTAGAGACTTGTCGGCTAATTTTTGTTATTGAGCCGAGCTACCAACTTGTGGTCCGATTTGCCTTAACAAGGGTTTTCTATTGGAAAACAGCGTTCTAGCTGTCAAATTCAAGGCAAACAAATATGAACGCGTTCGATTTTCGGCGTTGTTTGTTTGTTTTTTGTAAACTTTGGTTCAGTTTTAAGTTTTGTTGTTCTCTTTATATTTTTTTAAATATGTATGTTAAAGGTATGAGGTCATATTTGTTTGTTTCGCACATTTTATTGATGGTTGGACAGCGTTACTGGACGAGAGCAATTTATCCCTTTTATAAAATTTCAGAGCTCTTTTTATGGATAACTGAGGAATACAGCAACTTTTCAGAAAGTTCATTAAAAGAAAATGAGCAACAGTACAAAATGTATTGTTTGCAAGCTTTAAACCGATGCAAAAAACGTAAAGCCTTAAATTTTAAGGTTTTTGTACAGTGTTAGTAAAATTCAATTACTTTTACTGAATACAAAAATGTATCTTTAAACAAAACTGTAATTTTCTTTACTGAACTGTTGTTCTAAGAAGGGAATTTATTGCAAAAATAGGGCGTAGCCAAAAAATAGCAATTCTAAAAGAGAAGAACAAAATTCTACTGGTCAACTTGCTTTCAAAATTTGAATGAAAGAAATGTCACTAGACCAGTGAAGCTTTCTCATCACAAAATTGTTAAAGAACATTGAGCGTTGTATGTAATTTTTATATGTAGCATATTTTTTAAATACATTTTTGGGCACAAAACAATCTTTATAAGTGTTTAGCTGGAAGTAACCACTTTGCAGTGATTTATTTTCATAAATATAGTTTTATTTACACATTCATATTAGAATTTAGCAATAGCGAAGAAATGTAATGTGGATGTAACCACTTTGCAGTGATTTATTTTCTTAAATATAGTTTTATTTACACATTCATATTAGAATTTAGCAATAGCGAAGAAATGTTGGGACAGCTAGTTAGTAATAAAACAGAGAAATCTGAATCAAAATCTATTCAGTGGTTCTCCAGATTATGACGTCAAACCAATAGATGCAATGGAAGTTCAGCAGCAGCACTACCTACCGGATAAATTAAAACATTGCCCTAAACAATGGCGGCTTAAATTACAAATTTTTAGCGATGACAGTTGAGTGTGTGTCTATAGACCACATACGAACTTTGCCGTTTCTTTATAGATAGACGTCAGAAACGTAAATTTAGAACTTCGGAAACATGTTTTAAATATCATTACAAAGTTTACTTAGTAAAAATCGCTTTATGACTCTTATCTTACACACATCAAATATGAACATCGACGATTCACTGTTCTTCCAAACTTCAAACGCTTACATGCTCCACTCATTTGACACATCTACACGTGCGACCGCCTATAGATAGAGGTTGCTGTCATCCTTTTCAATCTGTTCCACACGCATTCCGATATTAAAATTTATTCTAATGTCAATTTGCTGTTTATGCGGAGAAACAATAAATTTGTTTAAATTAGACAAAAAAATGTTTTGATTTCACAATTTGTTCCATATAAGGGAAGGAGACAGCACTAATATTCTTATTCACTCAGAAAAAAACATTGTAGCACCTGCCAATAATTTCTGTTGGTTAAAATTAGCAATAATATCAACATTTTTGATTTATGAATGAAAACGTTGAAAATGTTGTAAGAAAATAGTTATGGAGAGGAGATTATTCTTACGCTAAATACTTGATTCTTGCAAACTTAAAAACGTTCTTATTACAATTAAAAATAATTGTTCACGCAAGTACTTTTTGCTTATAATTTTTCGAAAAGCTCAAAGTCTATCGCTTAAAAAACTCCTTTTTTTCCAGGAAATTTTAGATCGATTTGACCAATTTTCAGTTATTTAAGAACAATTTACTCATCAAATCGAAGTACCTAAATGATATTAAATAGCGGAAAATGCACAACTATGTTTGTCCTTATATGGTATAATATATCAAAATGGATAGTTTTATTAACCAAACAAATTATATTAGTTGTCTTTTAAAAATATATAATAACTAACCAATAGCATTCAGTATAATGTTAAAATGTGGTATTCTCGAACTCTATCACATTCCCCCACGGTTGACAGCATTTTATTTTATATTTTTTGACTGTTTTTGCATTCCACACGGATTGTAAATTTAAATCAAAATAGGAAATCAAAATGGCGAATTTAAAAAAAAAAAAAAAAAATGTGGGGGCCAGCGGCAAGAGGATTGTCTCAGGTTACTACAGTTTTATTATATTTTAATGGCACCGCTTTCTTTTGTCAAATGTTTTACGTGGGAGTGGGAAAAAGCGTGTAGAAAACTCAGGCAGAACAAATTTTATATTTTGTCAGAAATATAACGATCGCTGCCAAATTGAACCCGTACATTTGAACAGAAAGGGGGGCTGTCTATGTCTATACACTTATGAACGAATGAGTTGAACATATAAATTTTGGCAAAAAAATAACGGTGGTAAATTTGTTATTATTTCGTTTGGTAAAGATATGACAGGTGTCAAGAACTAAGAGAGCAGGTCGGATATATCAAAGTTGACACGATAATGGAGACGTTCGAAAACCTAATTTATGTAAAACGTCAGCTAGATAATCTGTCTGGACTAGATACTAGAACTGAATATATGCAGGCAGGATTTGCCGCCAACCCTCCATTAATGTCAACTGAAAAAAAACTTTTCACGTAACCATTCTGGGCCAATAAAAAATAAAATACATCAAGTCAGCCTGCTGTCAGATTTACTAAACTGTAAATCCGAACGTCCATATTGGTGACTTTTCGATTTGTTTTAGCTATAACGTTATCTCTCAATAAAGTTCCACCAATTTTACTGATTTGTTCTATACATTTGACAGTTAAGAATGTCGTTTGTAATAAATGCCTATGTTAATCCCTTGTCAATTCATATTCATAAATTCTTTTTAAAAAAACCTGACAATGCAATAAGGTGTGGAAAGCTTGTTTGAAATATTTTGAAGATGTCAAAATGATTTAAAGAACCATTTAAATGTGGGACAATATTGACAGTTCTATGAAACACAATAGGGTCGTGCTTTTTTTGAAACTGCATTATGTCGATTTAGTACATTCTCGTGAAGGTGTGTTAATTGATTGGCTCTAAGCAAGATGTTTTACTTAATTTCCAATGCTGATATTATACAATAATAGCAAATATCAAACGACGTCTTTAAACGAAATTTCGGAGATTCACTGTACCCAAACACAAGTCAACATTTCATTGAGTGCGCTGTTACATCCAGACATTCGTTAGACACGGACACATTTTCCCCTCTTATCCTATGCGGACTGTATTCATGTCTAATGCTGCTTTGTTGGATATCAATTAGAGGACCTTTCCCTATGCGATGATAATGATGAGGATGACTTCTGTATAAAACAAGCGAAATAGGAATTCCCCTATTTTGCAAAAGGAGGAGAAGTATCAGCATCCATCAACATCCAAGATCCAACAGTAACTCGTGCCTGCGTTGTAATCAAAAACAAGTTTCTACGTTTGTGCAATTAACTTAATCTTGTATCTTTGAGTTTGTTGTGTGAAAGGCTACATATACACTTTCCAAGAGTTATGATTCGTCATCTTTATCCTGCATCAATGCCACAGCGCCATAAGTGTGTGTGTGTGTGTGTGTTGGATGTTGGGGCTATGGCAATCTATACATAAATTCCGTCCGACAAGTTTTGTGCGAAGTGATTTCTGAACTTTTGAATTGCCGCCGCAGCTACTCTTCACGTTGGCATACACAAGTACTCCGTATAGGTATACAGATTGGAAGCGGGAATTTATAGCCCATGCAGCCATTTATTTTGGATCTCAATCTTGTTTATTCACCATGGGGCCACAATAAAATTCTCTCAGATCTACACGAACAACTCGACTCGGAGATAGATAGATACTCGTACATATGCCGTACTCTCGTATAGGTACCTGTAACTATCTGTCGTGTTGTGCTAACACCGACTGCAAACATACCGGACCAAAAGACACAATCTGTGGCACCGCACTATCACCCGAATTAGGTCCAAGTATATATGCACCTCCACCCGATCGGATGTGTACGTGCTGTATTCGGTGCACCGTTCAATATATTTAACGAGTTGTGAAATATTATTAACAAAGCATACTGCTGCAATAATAAATTCACATTCTCATGGCTGAATGGTGTACCTTAGTGGTGCTCAAGGCACTAAGTGCACACATGAATGGTGGCAAATCGTTTATCTATCGCTTTGATGGCTCTGTGTGTGTTGGAGGAATTCGTTGCAGGAATTCTCTGCAAAAAAAAGATGAAATCTCGCACAAAGATGCTCTGCGGGCTATTTGAAATTGTTATTGAATACAGGCAGCTTCAACACCACGGCAAGACTCGTTCCAAGATATGTGCAATTGATTCGGCTGCCAGCAGCACTATACTAGCAAAGCAGCGCTAATGCGCGATTATATCTGTGGCGAACACAGTTATTACGGGGAGTTAGCATTGTTTAGACAGAGCAATAGTGGATTTTTGGGAGTGGCCTAACAGTGGCGTATGTTTTAGATCCTTGTCCTCACACGGCCGTTACATTCCAGTTGAATGAGTTTGCTCGGGTCGAAGAGGCACTCAAACCGCAGCACAACTGACGACGCTGATCGGCTTTGACAGAAAAGTGGATGTCCGCATCCGCATCAATGTATACGAGCATCTCGAGGGAGCGTGCGTCAATCATGTACGAGTATATCAGAATCTGATTCAGAAAACTCTGAATGGTGATTGAAATTATTTTTCACCACCACCCTCTGCGCCGCAATGATAAATTTGAAATATGTCATCAATGCAATTTGGAGTGGTTAATATAAAACTCGGTGTGGAAAACTCCCCTCCCTACACTTGTGCGTGTATAAATTTCGAAGAATTAACATCTATCAATCAGGGACACACAAGCACTCACCGCAAGTGAACGTCACACGGAATTTTCAGTAATCACGTCAGAAACACACGCGCATATGTGATGATGAACGAAAGGGTGGTGGCTGTCGAATGTCAAGTCAAAGCTAGGAGGCGTGACCTTGCGTGATTGACAGAGTAATCCGGTTGAAAGGAATTTCCATCTTTTGTCGCCATTAAGGACATTCAAAGAGCTTGTATGCGTTCGTGTCGTTGTGTGTTGTTGTCTATTTAACAAGAGCTTGTCGGTAATTATTCACAATTATTACCTACTATATGTAATTTTGGTCCTACCCATCCAAGCCGTAGTATATTACACAATCGGATAATTTAGGGCTAGAGAAACTGTTTGTCTGAACAGCAATTTTAAGCATGACAACAACGGCAAGTTTAATGCATTGGAAATCACGGATTTGGTTGGTCTATTCATGGCTATATAGGTCGAAGCTCCGAGAAGACGAACAGCATTGTTAACGAAAATAAGCTCTTAAGCTGTGCATTGTCGTTTGCTCAATAGCTTATATACATATTCATAGACAAGCTGAAGAAAGTTGACTGTGCGACGCGACGGAAGATTGAACAGAATAACCTGTCTGTGACTGTCGCTAACCGCAGCTAAATTTGCCACAGACAATCAGTGCTGTCTGACAAAGAAAACAGATGACAGTTTACAAGTACACGGAAAATTGTACAAAACTAAATATATGTTTGTGTCAGTTGTCAACAGTTGGAAACGGTCCACGGGTACAAGGGGGATCAGGACGTTGTATGGAACAATTTCATATGAGTCCTATACGTGATGAATGGGACAGTGGATGTTTAATAGGCCGAAGTATTATGAACGAAATAAATATATATTTTTACATGGAACGAAAAAAAGGAGGAAAAAATGCCTGTCTTTGACAGCTGACAGTCTAGGGACACTATCTAAACTTTGTATTCGCAGTGAACTCTGACTAAACGAAAAATAAGACTTGCCAATTGCAAGAAAGGCGATAGGAAACTACATATATTCAAGTACCGGGACTTATGGAGATTATATCTACATATGGGCGCTTTTTCTCTTTTGAACGCATCGTTCCGAGTGATACTTTGAGATCAACAATTTCACTGTTATAAAATCGCCATTTTGTATAGCCCCTCGGAGTCTAAAAACTCAATGGCAATACATATACCTATTATCTAAGAAAACGGAAGTCCATCACGAAAAGTCCGTTGAAACATTTAATGAATATATAGGTAACAAAGAAACATGTAAACCTGTAGGCAAATTTTGGGCATTCTTCCCCTGAGAGCTCGCTTAATATTCTCACGTAAGCTTATAGGTATACATATCGCACTCTGTGAAATTGAATAATCTTCACAAGCTTTATCTTGATAATTGCAGCAGATTCTTTTTCCGGTATTCACCACTACGTCAATCAATTACAACGAAACATTTGTATCGCCTGGGTTTCTCAGATCAACTTGCGGGTTAGTGACATCTTCTTCCAGAGTAATTCGATCTGAAGTGCAATTCCTTCAGCTTTCATGAACTTTACTTAGTCCGATTTTGTTAGATTTTAGAGCGGTTTCTTGACCTCCTAAATTATAGGGCACATCTTACTTTTCTCAAAAGAACGAGCTTTCTTTACGATGTCAGGGAGCACAACATTGAGGCCGTCCTTTGAATTTTCTTTTGCGAACTTTTTTTTGCAAGCATATACATATCGTCCGAGTAATAATAATAATAATTTTTGGCGCAACAGGTCCGTAGGGACCCTAGGCCTAGCTTCTCGCAACCATTCGTTTTGTGTGAGTTTTCATTTTTGGAACGAATGGAAGGGATCTACAATTTTATGCCGATTCCAAACGGCTAATTTGAGAAGCTCTTTCATGACAGTTAATACTCTCGGATGTTTGTCAGACGTTCGCGAGAGGTGGCGCAGTGAAAAAAACCCTGAGTTGGAAATTGGGTTTTTGCGGGATTCGAACCTGAACCCCTCGCTTAGTAGTCCAACACACTAACCACTAAGCCACTGCGCCTACGAGTAGGGAGTTCATAAAAAAAACACTTCCAATTTGTGGGGCAACTTTACAATTTTTTTTCTGTCAAATTACCACATTCACGAGAGAGAAATACGTCGGCGTCGCTGAATCACTGATGCGGTAATCCGACCAATTACTCGAATTCTGAGGCAAAAGAATTGAGTCAATTCGGGCAAGCCGCTGTCAAGTGATGCGCTTATACAAAAACGGCATTTGATTTTTTGGATTTATTAGCTAAAGCCATCCTACAACAAATCCCAATTGCAACAGTACATTTTTTTTATAAGTCATTTTTCGTTAAAAGAAAGACGGAGAGATCTTTAACGAACGACACTCGTTGAGTTTATTTAAATACTTGCAGCCGTATTAATAATTGTCGCGAAACTACATGTTAGGCCTAACTATCGGCAAACACATTAGTTAAGCTCAAATTGCTAATAATAAACATTTTTATAAGATAACTAATGCTTCGTAACTTTCATATAACAAACTAACGGTAGGAGGTCTGTTAGCGAGAATTAAAACACTTGTTTCTTACTTTTAAAATTAAACAATATTTATTTGGAACTATGTCCTTTATTATTGAAATACTTTTTACTAATTCTAAAAGGAGCTTAAGGCTACTATGTAGTTACAATAAGACTGTTGATAAATTCATCATACAGTCGTATTTATATACTTTTCTTATCTATCTACAAGGAGACCCAAGCGTACAATCGTCTTGCTTGATAATGAAGAAGAGATAATATTCCAACATTGTATACAAACGATATTATCTCTTTTACATATGTTATCATTGTAGCGTTGTGTGCAAGACTGTACTAGAGACTAAAGATATCATTGAATACAAATAATGTTATCTTTTTTCTCAATATGTCTTGCTATGGATACTTAACTCCCCCCCTTGTTAAACGAAATCGTCCCGATTTTTCGACGCTATTTTTAACATTTCTCTTTCATAAGTTTTGTTATATGCGTCAATCTTTTTTTGTTTTTGACGATCTGTTATACATTGTATAGTTTTTATCATTACGTACGTAAATGCTAGAATAACAATCAGTGTTACAATTGTGTATATAGTTGATAATATCGGTTTTTCTTCAAAAGGAATAATTAGTTTTTTTAAAGTATCTATGTTATCGAATTTGTACATTGTATCTTCTTTAATTATTTGGTCGATGTAAGACTCTGAATTATGATTTCTTAATATAACTTCTTTAATTTGCTTATGCATGTTTTTGTATATTTTATCGTCTAGATTTATAGTATTTTCATAAGTAACTAAGTTTATACCATTAATTGTTTGATTATTTAACTTATGCTTACCGCTTAATAACATAACACCGGATTCAATTTCTAAGTCGTAATCGTATTCTTGTTTAATGTTGCATTTTGAAGTTATATTCTTTAAAAGTGGAATAAGACAATTTTCTTCTTCAAAGTTAATTTCACAAATGTTTTTACTTAGATGATTTTGACAATTTCTTGTTCTTAAATAAGTTTGGTTACATAAGGCAATTGTTTTATCTGTAATGATTTTTCCATGTTTTGAATTTAAAGGTGTTACTTTATACAATTTACATGATTTAATTAGAACTGGATATTTATATATTGTGATGAAGAATTCATCAGTTCTAGCTAATAATATTTTAGAGTACTCAAGTATATTTATTATGGGTACTTGAATTATTTCATGTTGAATAATATTTTTAATGTCATCTAAGTCTAGGCTTTCTGATAAATATTCATTATTTTTTGCTGCATTAATTGTTCTGGTCAATAATAATAATTGTTCGTACACTTGTTCTATTACTAAATGTTCTTTAAGGCTCTGACCTTCGAATTGTTGCAAAATTTGTTCAAATCTAGAATTTATAGTTTTTTGTTTATTATTGTTTTCTATGAGATTATTTATACTCGTTTCTATGTTAACTAAGTCATAATGGTCAGGATTACCAAACACATATTTGAAAGCTGTTCCTAAAAAGTTAATTGATCTAGTATGCCTAGTATGTTCTTGTAATTGGTCTGCTAAATTCTTAATTTTACTTAACCAAATTTTTTCTTCTTGTGTAGGTTGATATTTACGTAAGGTTGAAATATCGAAGTCAGGTTGGTGGCATGTAACAAATAAGTTTGTTCTTTGAATAAATACACGTCATCTGTTTGCGTAAGTATAAACTTCTTGTTTAGTAACTCAGTTATTTGAACGTTTCCTTGCCCTTCTTGACTCTGTACAATTCCTAGTAATGTTAGGAATATTAATATTTTCGTCATCTGAAAAATGATAATTCTTTATGTTATCCTTGTGAATTTTTATTCCTTCTTTAGAGATTACAGTGTCTCCTTTATCTTCTTCTACTATTCTTGTTATGTATCTGGCGTTAGATTTCTTTCTAAGACCTGTGATTCTTACCATTATCTTATCTCCTTTTTTATACTCTCTGTGTCGAGTTCCTTTATTTAGACGTTCGATCACTTTTTTGGATGCTGAGTTTAGTTTATTTATTATAATTTCACTATTGCTATATTTATTTTGATTAAAGAAAATGTCTCTAGGTTTCAAACCGGTAACTGAGTGTATAGAATTATTTAATTCACGCACTGTTCTAAATATTTCTTCGATAAGTCTTGTTTTATTCTGAATTGTGAATATTCTAGACAGTTCAGTTATTGTACCGTTTACACGTTCTATCTGACCGTTCGCTGTCGATCTGTATACTGGAGTTTCTACTTTAGTTATGTTGTATTTCAAACACATTTGGTTCACCATTTCTGTTTTGAATCCCTTCTCGTTATCTGTCATGAGTCGTTCACATTTTGGGAAATAATTAGATAAGACCTCTTCCATAACGTCGTACAGTCTGTTTCGAGTTTCGATTTCCCGAAGGATTGTATATTTAGAATACTTATCTACTGTTACAAGGAAAGTATACTTGTCGTTGAAGTATATGTCCATATGAATGTGTGTTCCCACATGTGTTGGTATTTCTGAATTATTCAGAGGTTCTCTGATAGGTTTTCTTTCATATTTTCCAAATAGACATGCTATGCATTTTCTGTTGAAACTCTTTGCTTGTTTATTTAGATCGGGCCAGTAATATTTCTCTGAGATTTCTTGTATATTGTTACGTAACCCTCGGTGTGCTCTTTCGTGAGTTACCCTTACAAGTTTTAGTTGTTCCTCCAAATTTGTCACGTCTTGAAGTTTTCTTGGTGTGAATATAAATCTTACTAGTGGGAATTCTTTTTTTATGTTTTCACCATATTTGTATATGTTTTCAAATTTCGTATGCAAAGCTACAATCTTTTGGGGTTGTATAACTTCTTTCATCTGCCTTAGTAAAGAGTCTTTGTCCTTAAACTTTATTATGAGTCTTATTTTGTTACTAAAATAGATTTGTGTTTCGATATTATTTGTTATATCTTCAATAAGTTCGAACTGTGCAGTGTATGCATTAAAAGGCTGATTCACAGTTTTTATTATATCATTAGAAGAACTTTCAGCTGAATGTGCTGTTTCTATGGTAGAAGTATTTATGCGTTGACGTGATAATGCGTCAGCTACAAGATTTAGGTTTCCTGGTTTATAAACTAATTTTGCTCCAAAGTCTTCAATGATTCCCTTCCAACGTTTCAGCTTTGTGTTGGGATTTTTTCCTGATACAGAATATATAAGGCTCTGGTGATCGGTATATATGGTTAGGTCTGCTATACCATATATGTAGTTTCTGAGTTTTTGTAAGGACCATATGATCGCTAATAGCTCTTTCTCGTTTGTGCTATAGTTCTCTTCTGTCTTACTCAGTGTTCTTGACAAGAAGTGTATAGGTTGCTTATTCTGACTTAGTACGGCTCCAATAGCTATGTTGGATGCATCAGTAGTAAGCTCGAATGGTTTACTATAATCCGGTTGAAAAAGTTCGACTTGTTCTTTCAAATAATTTTTTAAAATTCTAATCGCTTCTAATGCTGAATCATTCAGATTTAACTTAATATTTTTACTTTGTTTTTTGTTTACTTTACCGTTATCTCCTCGTAAATATAATGTCAGGGGCTTGGCTATGCTTGCGTATCCTTTTATAAACTTACGATAGTAACCTGTAAGACCTAAAAATCCTCTCAAATCCTTTACCGTTTGTGGGACTGGAAAATTTTCTATAGCTGCTATTTTCTCAGGGTTCGTAGTGATTCTACCATGTCTGATTATGTGACCTAAGTATTCTACTTCTTCTTGAAAAAACTTACTTTTCTCATCAGATATTTTTAATGTGGCTTTATTGAGTACGTCGAATACTTGACTTATGTGCTGTATATGTTCTTCCTCAGATGAAGAATATATCAATACGTCATCAATGTAAACGTGTACGAATTTACCTACAAAGTCTCTCAAAATGTCGTCCACGCATCTCTGAAATATGCTTGGTGCATTTTTGAGCCCGAAAGGCATTCGTTTAAAATGATATTTTGCGCCATTTATAGCAAAAGCTGTTTTTTCTTTATCATCTGTTTTGATTTTAATTTGGTGGAAACCTGACTCCAAATCTAATGTTGTAAAGTACTTGGCTTTACCTAAATTTTGAATTGTCATGTTGACATCCGGAATGGGGTATCTGTCTGTTACAGTGTGAACGTTAAGTTTTTGGAAATCAACAACCATGCGCCGTTTTGGTTTTCCTTTTTCGTCCAAACCTTTTTTAGGTACTGTCCATATGGGACTGTTATAAGGACTATGGCTTTTTTCTATTATATCGTCATGTAAGAGTTTCTGTATTTCTTTGTTTACGAATTCGTTATCTGCTATGGGATATGGATATTGTTTAACATAAACCGGATTATCATTGGTCGTCCTAATGCTTGCTTCTATAGTATCTGTAAAGGGTAACGGTCCTATGCTGTTATTAATCTTCATCAGTCTATCTATGTCTGCTTTATAAATATTATTTTCCCCAATTATGTAATTAATTTTCTGAATAGATTCGACACTGCTTATGGTAGTTAGAGTCATATTACTGAAATTTATTTCCGCGTTTAGAACTTTAAGTCCTTCATATCCTAATATCATATCAAAAGACTGAATATCCTCTAATTCAAAAAATGTTATATTTTTCTTTAATATCCTAACTACTTTCTTTGTATCTACCATAGAATAACCATGCATTGTTTTTATTTTTATAGGTTTAATTTTAATTTTTTCGCTAGAATCGCATTTTCTATTAATGTAATTATGGGTTGCACCAGTATCAATAAGAATTTTATAAATTTCCTTAGAAATAGTACTAGTTAAATTTAAGCAGGGCAACCCGTCTACTAGTTTAAATGATCTATTCTTATGTTATTATTTACCATACATTCCGTTTCATCTGCTTCTGCATATGTACTGCTGACATCGTCTCTGCGTTGTTGTCGGGAGTTATTTACTCTCTGCTGCTTGAAGTTCTGCTGATAAGATCGTTGCGGTCTGTTGTGTGTGTTGAAACTCCCGCTGTGTTCACGTTTCGCTGGTGGATTATATACATCGGGTTTGTATTGATTCCAATTTTGTCGCTGTGCATGTACAATTTGTCTCGAGTTTATCTCCATCGGCTGTGGTCCTTGATTGTGTTGCTGCATATTATCGTATTGCTTCTGGGGTTGATAATTCGTTGTTTGGCTCGAATAATTTGGTCTTCTTTCGTTTCTGTGTTCATGTGGCATATTTTTGTGGTGCTTATCTTGAGTGAGATGTAAATGCCTGTGCACATTATCATGTTCTATTCTGCGAGCAATTGCGAATGCGTGTTCTAGATCATTTATTGTAGCTGAATATAATGATCCTCTTGTAAAGTTGTCACTCATACCATCAATGAATATACGAACTGCGTCGTCGTTAGCATTTTTAATTAGTCTGTCGATTATATTCGGCGGATCACCTGACATAGTGATTTTTGATATTATTAAATTGAGATTTTTATTTATCTCGTCGTGGTATTCAGACAGTGTGCTTCTTTTTTGCGTGATGGCTTTCATCATGTCTTGTAGCACGTATAGAGGTTCTTGATTAGAGTACGTATAATCTAATCTGTTACGTATCGCCTCAAAATTAAAAATTGTGTTATAATTGGTTAACACATTCGCGGCTGCACCCTGTATTTTACTTTTCACTATAGTCAATGCTGCTGCGTACTTACTGTGTGTTTTGAAGTTTTTAATGCTGTCCATTAATCTGGATGCTTCTTCGCGCCACGACCGATAATTTGATTGATCGCCGTTGAAAATAGGTAGGCTTTTAAATGCGTCTAACTGTATTTCACTACCATCTGTATATGTGGTTCTTATTTCCTCTAGCACAGGTATGTTTGGTACTATGCCTAATCCAGATTTTACTTCATTTAGTTTTGTTTCTAAATTAGTGTTTATTTGATTTTGGTTAGTTATTATTGCTGCTAACCTTGCATTCTCTGTGCGTGTGTGCTCTAGGGTTTGTGTTACTGTGTTGCTCCTGGTTTCTAAAGCTTCTAATCTTGCCATTAATACTGCGAGTTGTTCCATTTTGAACTCGTGTCTGTTGTCGTCGAATTTGTGTGTTTTTTTTCTCCACATATACACTTTCACTGAATTGCTTTGCTGCTTCGTACGAAGAAGCTATATTTGTACCTGCTATGCTAGGTAATTCTTGTAACCGGTAACGCGAGTGTTCTGTTTATACTAGATTTCACTACTTGTTCCCGAGGTCCGCTCGATTGAAGTTAAAAAGTATATTTAACCTCCTGGCAGGATCGCCAATTAAAACACTTGTTTCTTACTTTTAAAATTAAACAATATTTATTTGGAACTATGTCCTTTATTATTGAAATACTTTTTACTAATTCTAAAAGGAGCTTAAGGCTACTATGTAGTTACAATAAGACTGTTGATAAATTCATCATACAGTCGTATTTATATACTTTTCTTATCTATCTACAAGGAGACCCAAGCGTACAATCGTCTTGCTTGATAATGAAGAAGAGATAATATTCCAACATTGTATACAAACGATATTATCTCTTTTACATATGTTATCATTGTAGCGTTGTGTGCAAGACTGTACTAGAGACTAAAGATATCATTGAATACAAATAATGTTATCTTTTTTCTCAATATGTCTTGCTATGGATACTTAACTCGAGTCGATAACTTTCAAAAAACATCGTTCCCGTCAAAACGACAAATAAATTAAATTTAAATTTTAAAAATTGTGGAACAAAATGGCTGACCGTTTTTCGGTATTTTTTAATATCGCCCCAACTCGAAAAAAAAAGTGTAGAAACAAATAATTGAAACATTGAAAAATAAATAAAAATTTTCTGTTGTTTTGCTATATTTTTTTTTTTTTATTTGTCACAACTGAAATTTACTAGCCAGCCGTGATGACAGCCAATATGTAATAGTTTTCCACAGTTTTCAGTACAATTTGGTTAGGTGATGCCAGCTCTATGTAGCTATTTTAGAGAAAGCATCAGCTGGTATGAGTTATTTTCATTCTCTCATTTACTAATATGTTATTTATTTAGCTAGGTGCTAGATAACATTAGAGTTGGAGAGTAGTTGCGGGCTTATTATTGTTGAATTTTAAATAAATTGTTGCCTAGTTTAAATTTATGTTAAACTCGATTGTTTATTATATAAAAAAATCTTGTGAAATTGTGCTTTCTGTTATTATCACAGTTTCGTTTGCGTATTATTTAAAAAAAAATGTTAAGAAATGTGTTTATCAACGTCGTTTTCCTATCTGTTTTTACTAAACTTGGTATCTACTTCGATTAAGGGGATCATGGCTAAATTTCTAAGGCCATACCAGTCAAGTCGCTGTACCTATATCTTCCATTGTGGTATTGTCGACCAATAACTTACTTAATCACTCTTTCCTACTGAGTACAAGTAAACAGATCATTCGTTTTTACTTTGGACGTTTTTTCGGATGATAATGAGTACCTACCTATATAAAACGGACTAACTATTGAAATCTCTCTAGAATGTCAGTGGATAAGTTGTTTTTCCATTTCTTACGAGGGTTTGTTTTGTGTTAATTTAATATTCTTGTAAATTTCATGATGTAAGGGGATGTGAAAGAAATATACCTATACACGAACAGGGTGGAATATTTTCAGATTAGGTATAGGTAAGAAATGAACTTGCATAGGCTTAGTGAGATTTTTATATTTTGCGAAATTTTGAGTTAGATTTTCCTTTAAGTTGCAAGATTGCAAGTAATATGAGTTTATGTGCAAGAACTATTTCCGCAGGTGTGATGGATGTTGTTCTTTTGGGCTTATTTGAACAAGATTTTTGTTTAATTGTAAATAAAATAAATTTTTCTTTCCTAGCAATGCGCCCCCAGAACTTGGCGCCCTGTGCATTTGCACATCTTGCACATATGGTTGGTCCGGCCCTGCCTGAACGCAAAAGCCAGATTTGTTGGTAACGTCACTTTTCCTACGTCTGCCACATAATACGTACTGGCTACTTAGTACCCAGTCAACAGAAAAAAAAATATTCATCTGACCGATCTAGGGCAACAAAAACTAAAACACATTGGACATTACCAGTACTAAACATTTTTAGTTGAGACTTACAATTTAAGCAATCCACAATGGCTATATTTTCCATATACGAATTTCGCAGTTGTGACACTCCGCGAAATTTAAAGTCGATACTTAAATTTATTATTTTGTGCGGCGCATCAATTCAACAAGCTGTCAGACTTACTAAACAAGACACTTGAATGTGTCCACTGTAAGAATTCGATTTGCGTGCTTATTCTGGCACCTCTATCAGAATTAACTGCGGACAAACTGATCTCTCCCCCATCTTGTGAAATAAATTTACGTATGTGATATGTTGTAATGTTCATATTTTACTTTGTGGCTTCGCTCTTGGCATACCACAAATAGATCAACAAGAACTTTTTTTTTACTTATCAAATTGACAAATTATGTCATCGAGTATGAATTCGCTGGTATGTTTAATGCAAAAAAAGCTGTAACAGAATACCACAAGTTAGTAGAAGAAGTGAGCCCAAAGAAGTACAGGCACATAATCGTACAGCCTTTATTCAAAAGAAATAAGATGTTGCCCCTTTCAGCTAACGAAATGCAAAATTCCAAAAAGAATAGTTCCGCACTATACCAAAAAAGAGTTTGGAATGAAGGCTAAATCCCAAAGTTTGGATGTCTAAATTCACTTTATCCAGGAGAGAATTTAATACGATGTTGTTCAGCCTGAGCGTTTACAATTATTAATTAATTTTAGTTAATTGTAAATGTTTTCTAATTTTATTCATTGCAATACAACAATGGTTTTTAAGTCTAACAATCACAAATTTGTACAAATGTATGCAAAATATTGAAAAATATCGCATTTTTGTTTTACTTCTAAACACGTGAAGCACATACATAGTTGTAAAAATAGAATTATCAGCATTCAGCAAAATACATGCAAAATAACAAGTTTATTAACTTCTGGAGGGGTAACAGCCTAACGAGAATATATGTGCATAAAAATGTGAGTTTTATATTTTTCGCTTCGAATTTCAACTTTTGTCGGTTTCTATGTTTCCCGAATTAAGTAATAGGTATATAAGCCATACAAATTTGTATAGGTTAAATTGTATTTATTTTCAAAACCGGAAGCTATAAGTTCTTAACGTTCGATGCATTTTGATTTATTCTGAAATGATTGAGCCAGCTTTTATTTCTATTTTCAAAAATATTCACTTGCTAACGACGCAATTGTGATGTTTAGACCACTAATAAGTTTTGATTTGCATCGTCAGCCTACGAACAAATAAAACCATTCAAATAAACTGTGCTCCGTTTATTGAATAATTTGAAAGAGATTTTATTACGGCACAAATGCACTCGTAAAGAAATCGCGAGGTAGTATTAGAAAACATGGGAAAGCGTACCATAAAAGTATACTGAAAATTGTGTCTGATCGAACGATATGGCATTACTGATTTGCATATGATATTTGACAGATCAGCGGATATTTTGTGCATTTCCTATTTTGTGTTTTGTTTTTTGCTTATAACAAGTCTCAAAGAATATATATACCTACATTTATATGTGTTGGGCAAATTTAATTGCATTTTATGTATTCCTGCTTTTAGAATAAAATCCTCCTTGTGAAAGAGACCATATTGAGATTGTTTTTCACGAAAACAAATTATGAAATTTGAATTCTGCAATGACAACAAACGTAATAGATTCTAAGAAAGTTGTCGGACATATGTCACATATGCTGCACATTTTTACTATATAAAAATGGATCTTGGTTTGTTCGGATGCTTAAAACTCGAAAACGACTGGACCAAATTGGATACTTCCTTCTGCGGATTTGTTCGTAATTGCTCCGTGAAGGTTTAGGAAAAAAGAAAAATTGAAAAATTGTCAACAGGTGGCGCTGTAGGCGGTCATTCAATTTGATAGCACAGTATATGTTCTTTGTGATTTGATAATTTGGGCTGTGTGGTCACGGAGGAGGGGGGATAAAGAAGTTGTACCCTTTTGTAAATCAAGAAAGAAAAATAAAACAACATTTGAAAGAAAGTCAAGTTAATTTTAAATAGAATTTTTAAATTTACTATTATTATTATTGTTTTGTTAGATCGTTAAGTGTTTTGTTCCTTTTTTTCCAGTTGTATTCAAAATTTCAATTGCACCCTTTTCGTTCGTTTGCTTTCTGTATTTTGGCTATTTCAAAGGTAAGTTAGTGATTTGTGAAAACTGCGTGCGATTTATAAAAAGTTATGATCATTTGTTACGATGCCAAAAAGAGGTCATGGTAACATTGGTCGGCGTTCACAGAATGCATCACGACACCGAAATGTCATAGCACGTCAAACGGAAGAGGAACGTGCTATTGAAAGGGAATCAGCACGAATCAGAATGATTCAAAATCGTGCGCGACAGTCAGAAGAGATCAACGAAGCTTACAATGAGCAACAACAATTGTATCCGCTTTTGGCGTGTGGGGCGTGGGATTGAAAGAGATAGGGTGCGAAATGTATACGGGACTGAAAGAAAACGATTTAACATTTGAAACGAATACCTGTTAAAATTACGGAAGGAAGACAAATTATTTTATGCAGTAGGAAAAAATATAGATATGTTATTTACCAACAATTTTTTGCGAAAAAATGGCCCCCTACAAGATAGCAAATTTCTTAGATCTTTTTTCCTTCAACTGTTCTGAAACCACATTTTGCACGGTCGAAGCCGGGGGGTACAGCTAGTTTTTACTAAAGCTGACATCTAACTAGTTGTCGACATTAGTGATTGATTATTAGTAAGGCCGTTTGACTTTACCGAGTACACAAGTATAGCTTTTAAATTTTGAGTAGGTACCTATTATTTTTGCTATTTTCAAATTTTAAAATAATTCGAACATGATGAGGTTATTTCAATTACGGCCATATAATTCACTCCAAAAATTAAACCCAATTCCATAATATTCAGTCATTAAAACCTAACATAAACTCAGTTCATTCGGTTGAATTTAAACTGCACTCCGGAGACCAGTTTAAGTACTTTAACTTCGATCAAAACTCAATTTCACAATCTTGACAGTTCTTCGTTCGCAGGAAGCAGGAAATAAGTAAAAGTGAAATAGAATATAAAAAGTAGATAGCAAGAAGCTCAAAAATGGATTTCATTTATGAAGTGGATGAAATGTTGATGTCTTCCACGTCAGAAGACAAATTTAAGAGCTGATAGAACAGCCGATGTAGAATCATTGATTGCTTGCATCAGTGATTACACGTCGTGGATTTTGGAAATATAACATTTTGGAGGCTAAATTCATTATTAATGATAATAAAAACGAAACTCGGCACACACCAAATCAAATCAATTTCCAATTGGCAAAAATATATCATTTTACGTGAAATTTGATATTACGGGATTAAATCCTTTTTAATGTTTTAAATCCGCTTTTAAATGCAACTTTATCAGCGGGTTAATGCATGTTTTTGAGTGAATATTATACCTAAATGCATATTAAAATCATCGGGTTGAAACGAATTCAGGTGCAAAGCTAGCTCAGACCTAATTTACACTAAGAGTGAACATTATGGCCGTTAGGTTTATTAAAATATGTTGTAATTTTTAAGCTTTAATGCAATATGAATGTTATGGCATTTAAAAAAAGGTATGTACTATTTTAGGTTCTAGTACTTTTTCTGTTTTCAGTACAATTGAGAAAAGTCAATTTGATTCACAAATATTTTCACAATTGACACAATTTTCTGACTGGCAGAACAGCCGTCAGCTGAGTCAGCTCACACCTTTAAGAAACAAGACATAGCCCATAGGATTTTGGACATGACTCTGCACGCTATTCCGTCACTAAAAATACCAAACATTCATTAAACGAATTGACTGTCAAAACTTGCAAATATTCGTTCGTATGTAGTTCGTCGTTTTCATATGATGACTGAAGTTTTTTTTCGTTTGGTTTACTTGTTAAGAAATGTGGTGATTTGAAGTCAATTTCAACTTTTTTGAGTATTTCTTTTTAATGCTGCTCTTAGATCAGTTCGGTAGGATGACAGTTTTCACGGCAGAAAAAGAGACAAGATGTCAATATTTTTGGTTACTATTTTGTTTATCAACTTGTATGGTTTGGTGGGTAGTAATTCAGAACTGCAATGAAACAAAAAAGAGACACAAAGCAGGATAAAGTATAACGCGCGTGTTGATGCTCGGGCAGGGTATACAGCTTCTTGGTCAGTATAATTCCGAACTCCGATTCAACGAAAAAGAAACAGGATTTGGGAGAAAGAGCTATCTACCAATTGAAAAACGTCAACTGAAAAAAAATTCATGTAACTAAACGGGTTTTTCCGCAAATCGAACAAAATGATATAGCAATTAGCTTTTTTCTAGAGTCATCGGTCGTGCATGATTTTTTTATCGAGCTTATACGCACCACCTTCAGAGTTTTGAGGTTAGAAAAAAAGTGATAAATACTTTTAAATTTAATAAAAGCTAAATTGCTATTCATGCTTCAATTTAATGCTAAGTCGTTAAGAAAATACAGAGATCGACAGCGTGTTTTGAAATACTTGCGGTCTAGGATGAGCATTCCCATTTTAAATATTTATCGGGCTTCATGAAGTTGCACTAGGTTTCTAAACTAACCTAATATTTTTCAATATCTGTATTCTCTGTACAAAATTATTAGGTGCAGATGGAGGAGAGCTCCAAAAAAATTGGCTAATCTACCACCAAACGGGACATATGCAAATACAATTACCTTCTCCCTTTCCAAAAGTCAGTTGTCATTCCACGAGTATCAGAATCGTAAAAAAACCGACAATAGCTTTTCAACAACTACTGTAGAGTCGAACAAATACAGATACAGATTTTGACGTCCAATTTATTGTCGTTTTTTGTTGCACACCTTGCAGTGATTTGACTCTGAGATTTTTTCTGTTCTTTTTTTTCAGTTGGCCATTTGTCAATCAATCGTCGTGTTACAGATTGATGGCACTTCTCGTGTCGAGATGACCACAAAAAAACAGACAACAGACTGCGGTGCCGCCTAAAAATAACACCTCTTGTGAGTTGTTTCTCGTGAGGAATGTGGGAGCACCGTCACGGTGGGTTAGGTACTATACCACGTTGTAGACCAATAGCTCGGGTGAATGCAACAATTTCACGTGGCATAGCCATATACGAATAGGCAACACTTTGAAGTGTTAATGAGCAAAGATATCATGTTAATTGACCGAGCCTGTTTGATTTATTGGCCGTCGCTTACAATACCTTAATGATTTTTTAATGCATTCAGCGCAGCGAATTGATTTTACTCCAGCAAAAGTGAATAACGATGCGGACAAATTAATGTTTAAATAGAAATGCATAGATACAACTATCCTATATACAAGATGAGAAGAATAAAAAGTGGAAATAGAAGAAGAACAACAACACTTACAGTCTCTCGACATCCGGTGAGATTTTTCGCGGAACCTGGGTCAGTCCACGATGAGAACAGTCGACGGTTAATCCATTGCACGAACAAACTCGCGGACATCTTGTCTCACTGATGATGCCCACTCCACCGCCGGGTATATGTATCCCGACACTCGTAATGCCACCCCCATAGGGTTCAGCTGCAGCGCCCGCTGCATTCGTTGAACCACAAATTATTTGCACCGCCACACTGGACCATAGTAATAACTGAATGGTTTTGAATATCCTTGATGATGCTTTGTTGTTTCTGTGCTGAACCCTATTCTTCTTTAGGGTTGCTGCTGGTGACGGTTGTTGCGACATTATTCCTCTCTGCACTCACATAAAAAACGCAGCGACGACGACTTCGACGACGACAAAGCCAACAAAAACAACAGCATTAACATTTACGAGTAATGAAAAACCAGGACATTTGGAGTGGAAAGAGGGTTGCTTCTTCTATACGGCTGGCTGTTGCAAAGCTCTTCAATTTGCAGCGATTGTTGAATGGAAAACAAAAAGAAGAAACAAAAAAAAAAAAAAAATCGGAACAAAAACTTAAACTAGTTGATCGACGCGGCGCGACGTTCAGCGGGGTCCATTCACCTTGTTTACACAGGGTACACGTACACCCCTTTTTCGCGTTATCGCATGGACCGTCAAACACTGACAATGGGCTCGAAACGCGAAACAAGAACAAAACACACACGAGCAGACAAGGTAGAGTATTGTTCACCGATCGATTTTGATAGCACAGCACTTTTCTTTTTTTTTTGTTAATTGTGGGATATGTGGGACATGCGGTACGTTTCGGCAGCTGCACACCTTATACCTCTTCACGCTTTGTACATGGACACAAAACTCAAAACACAAAACACTTCACACTTTAATTTGAATTTCTCAATCGGATTATTCTTTTTATTTGCTGAAAATACATTCACTGTACGATGACGATCATGCAGTAGAGAGATACAGTATCTAGATGATGTGAGCTGTGCTCTATTTCCTCCCTCGCTTCGGGTGATTCAATACGTCAAGAATTGCACTTGACCGACCCGAACTCCTCTTTGATGGTATTGATGATGTGTACACAGCCGGGCAGCATCAACTGCTGAGCATCTGCAAGAGAGAATAAAATGAAGAAAGTGAAGGCGTCGTCTACGAGTATACTCAAACGGGGAAGGTTGTTCTTAATGCTGATTGACTGATGGTTACCAACCGAAGATTTATAGACGAATGGAAATTCCATTGTCTTGCTCATAATTACACATACATGTAACATGTGGGGTGTAGAACCAAAGCCAAAGTTAGAGGTCCCGGGTCCAGAAGGAGCTCACGATTAATTGGTTTAATTGACGACTGACTGACAAGACTGCGAACGCACATTGAATTAGGAAATCAAATGAAGCAATTTACGTAGATTTTTGTCAATTGCCTTTAAACGAAGAGTGTGCGCGCCTCCGCCCCCCTCGCAACACATAAAATGAATGCTAAATGTAATCCCTGCATTTCCATGTCTCATCACAGAGTAATCCGAAAGGAGGCAGTAAAAGGGATTTCGGGTTTTGCGATAAAATAAAAAAGGCAAATGGGACGGCTATACCCTTACCCTATACCTCTAATAAATGTGAGTGTGTGTGCATGGGACAATGATGTCAGTGTCTCCTTTTTGAAGCACTTTCAGGGAGATACAAGTATCGATATAGTATGTTCGCTGTATTATTATATTTTGTTTAAGGCGAGTCGGCGTTGGAGTTAAGTCATCACATCTCGAACAAGATAATCGATTGTAAGAAATTCCGTCTTATCAGGTGAATTTGTTGTTCGCACAGGCTTTGCTGGAGCCAAGCCGGCGGGAACTCTAACACACAATAAGACGGGCGCGAGATAAGGTGCGCTTTGGAAGTGAACGATTTGTAGCGCGAGTACACCTTGTCCACTTTTTTGTAACACAAGGCATTTGTCGAGATAACTAATTGCGCTCTCGTTGAATGTGTCAGTTCGTATAAGTAGTCTGTAAACTACAAGCCTATGCTCAGCGGCAAAATTGGAATGTGCACTCGGGCCTAGCAAGAGAAACTTGTGATTCTATGGGCTAGGCTGTTAGGCGGTCGGGCCAAACTGGGAATGATTTATAACCTTCATTTTAAACTTATTGGTGGGCGAAGTGGCTGAGGGGTTCTTTCTTTTACCTCGACCATCTGACAAAATTTTAAGTGTCCTGAGACTGCTTCTCAAGTTATCTGTCCGAAAATGGTTGTAGGTCTGACATGAAAACTTACGCAAAGAAGTGGTTGCAAGGATGGGTAGGCGAAATTGGGCCGATAGTTCTTATTCTTGTGGTTTATTTTGAATTTTGACACATGGAAATGAAAATGTCAACTGAGTATGCTTAACTAGATTTGTCGGCTTCGCCTCCATTAGTGTCAACTGAAAAGTAAACTATTCAGCTCATCTAATCCGATTAAAACTGAAATAAATCAAATCAGTTAGCTGTTAGAAGATAAACTAAACTGGAGATCCGAACGTCCCTTACTTCACGGTTAATTTTCTGAGCAGAATGTCAAAAAATGATCTTACATTCGGACTTACATAATAAGGTATTACGTCGTAAAATTTGTTGACCTTTTCCTTGCCTTGTAAATGTCACTCCAGTCAATTTGCATTAAGAAACCACAAAACCAACCGTCGCAACAACTGTAGTTTTGACTCACCTTGTACGCTGGATCCGGGAAACAAAGTGCTACTCCTCACGCAGCTACGTGGCATCCATGTCCTCGTTGATGCATTAGCGTGTTTACCAGAATCACGGGTGTCTAAAAAAGAAACAATCAAACAATTTATCACTTTTATTGTTTGCTTCACCTGAACAATTTTATCTTGTACATTGTTATCTGTGTTACATTTCAAATAGACTGAGCCCTGATATTGATAATCCTAAAAGCAAACATTTTCTATTTGAAACAACAACAAAAAACAAACTAGAGCAGCTACCTCGCGTCTGATTTAATATCTACAATGTAACCGGAAACATAAGTAATAATAATCGCCTTTATCCACGAAGTGGCAATAGTAATTTGTAGGACTGTGTACCAGCGGCAATCACATTTGTCTAAATTATTATTATCTCTGAGTTCATCTTGAGTTGGCCTCCCTTCGTAATGGACTTTGGGGGGAGAGAATGCGTATGAGTGGTACTTTTTTTTTTCGGTGATGGATGTCTAAGCTTAATCGCTTCAAGATGGCTCTACGAAATAAAATCGTAGCAGCAAGTGTGTTTAAATAATTTATCAAGTGAATGCGTGCGCGCACTCTCTTGAATTTTGTTGGCCCCAGCTTGAGTGTGCTTTCGAGTATAATGAAGAGCCCCTTCAAATTGATGAACAGTAGAGGCGAGACTGCTCTATTTTTGGGAGGCAATTGCGTCATATTTGCCCTTCGAATCCAGGAAATTGTGAATTAAGAAAACAGATTGCCACCAAGGAATGGAATGTTCAGTCCTATTTCGGGTTGCACTTTGCAGAAAACCATCGGCAATATTATAGCGACTGCGACTACGCCTACTATACGTATATGCATTGTTTACAGGGAAACAAAAAAAAAAAAAAGAACCAAACACATTTTCAGGGAATTATGCCCCTCATTGTTCTGCACAAAGAAGGGCAGAATTGAAATGTGAATTTTAATGGACAAAGACTGCAGCAGCCAGGTAGGAAGGACGACAATGGAACACGTTGCTCGTTTCGAGGTGGTTTACAATCCCAGCAGACGATTTGTTTGAGGCGAGTATCACTCAACCACCTGAGGCACGGAATTTGTCGGATATATTGCGTTGTATCCTAATCCTAGGAATTTGTTTTTTTTTTGTTCTTCTGTGTGTTCCTTTTTCTTTTAATCCTCATTTTGGTGAAGAGGGTTGGGCTATTTCTGGTGTCAGTGAGATAGCTATACATTCGACAATGCACTTTGCTAATTGAGATGTCAGAAGACATCACTCAACCAGGAATGACCAACTTCCTTTGTTGCGTACAGTTGGAAATTTCGTCAGGCCAAAAACGCCGCGTGGCATTGAGAAATTTGAGACCTTTTATGTAGAGAATGGAACCCAGATTGAAAGTATAGTTAGAATGGGTCTAAGTCCATTTTTTGTAGACCCTTCGTCACTTAATGCTAAAGGAAAGACAAGAATTCCCGATAAGGCAAATGTATATGGAACTTGTTGTATATGGGCATCAAATTTAAGCGAAGTAATCTAACGCAGGTCTCTATTGTTGAAAGGAAAAATATACTTAGTTAAGAAATGGGTCTTACAATCTCGGGTTGTGAAGTGGTTACACGTATCTTCTGTCAGTGCGGGTAGACTGCACTATAGCAGCATATTTAATGCAACTCTTTAGGCAAAGTGGAAAGAGCTATCTACGTCTTCAAAAGTGGCACTCTCAGATAAGATAGTCATCTGTCAGGCTATCAGACTTGACGAACGTTTTTGTCAGGAAAATATTGACGACTGTGTTCCTATATTGGTTTTTATATCGAACTTCCACACTTGTACTTGCGTTAAAACCTTCAGAAGTAGCAAGCGAGGTATATCGTAAGTAACGAGGATGCTTCGCGAAAGGCTAATCAAAGATCGTGACAGTTTTTACCTAGACGATCTGGAACCTCCCTAAATATTGTGGACTTTTGCGGTCGGAATTGATGGCCACTAAGGTTAAAAAAGGTTGTAAAATGTATAAGGCAGATCCAGTACATTACTCAAGATATTACGATTTTTACAGCCAGCAAAGGTATGGCTATCCAAACCGTAGAAACAAAGAAAAACACTTCCAATGTCCTACAAAGATTGCAGTTCAGTTTATTAGACGTTTTCATAGTGACTGTGAGCCGAAAAAATGCAACACACTCGCTACTAGATACATACCCTCGCAAGA
Source organism: Cheilosia vernalis (assembly GCA_949126925.1). NCBI lineage: Eukaryota > Metazoa > Arthropoda > Insecta > Diptera > Syrphidae > Cheilosia > Cheilosia vernalis. Next base: position 55,571,984 of record OX421362.1, on the reverse strand, counting down.
TCATCAGAGAGGCTGGTATTGTATGGAAAGTGAAAACAATGCATGAGGTCCGATGACAGATAAAACTACCTGCCCCATTCATGCGGAACTAACGCGAGGCGTTACTTCGCAGCAGTAGGATACCATCGTCGAGAGTGTGCATTGCAAGGAAACGTGCCTTGAGTTTGTAGAAACGTTTCGCATTGTAATTTAAACAGTTTGAGATGATTTAATATTCTTCTTCAGATTGAAGTTTCTTTCGTCATTTAACCCAAGCATTGATCCGTGATGTGAGGCGATAGGTTTGTTTTTCTGTTTCAGCAAAGTAAAGTCAAAAAAAGTAGACGGAAACTTGAAATACGCCATTCAGAGTGATTTAATCTGAATCAGCCCGAAAGTATGCACTCATTTGTGGTAAAGTGCCATAAGCTCGTTTAATTTTTAATGTCATGAATGCATCCATTCCAAGATCTCTATGCATTTCCCCTAGCGCTAACAATTTTAGTTGCCTCAAAGTATTTTCTTTTTGCGATCAATACCTAGTATCAATCTCAGAGGCGTCAAGTAGAGTGTAGTTGTTGAAGTCACTTGCAGAAAATTCCACTTAACATTGATCTACTGAGAGAAATGTCAATAAAACACGCCTGATCTTCCTTTTAACGAATCGTTTCTTGGTTTTTGTCAGTTTAGGTTTAAATCGAACGCAATATATAGAAATCGATCTCAATCGCACAGATTACAGAACAAGAGGAAGTTAGTAAAATAACGAGTAACGACTAACGAGTAGTTCTTTTCTTGGCTCGAAATAGCTCCGAGAATTTCAAACGGACAAGTACCTACTGATAAATATTTGAAAAAGATCATTTCGACAAAGAAACAAATTCAAAATCTTTCTTAAAAATCAATTGCACAGAAAAACAAAAAAAATGGTGGAATGTTCTCCTAGAACCTTTCATATGTTGCAAAAAAGGTAAGGTATATTTATTTATTTATGACAAATGAATTATTTGTCAAAAATGGAAGTGGCTCAAAGTAGCTCAAAGTCTATTCACGTACTTTGGGGTATTTTTTCGGCTCTCTGAGAGAGTTTCGCTAAATTTTTATGAGTTTGACAGATTTTTAGTGTTTGGCTCTGGAAAGTAGGTACCTAATTTTTAACTTCTTAGGAAACGAATGAAACGAAAAAGCAACGGCTCAATGGAAAGCTATCCGAACTCAATAAAACAAGAATCCGGATGAAGCAAAAGAGCGACCGCTGGCAGTATAACCCAGACCTCGGATGAAACGAATGAGCGACAGGCTTTTAGTCAGTAAGCTTAGGATGAAACGAAATGCCCAACGGTCTTTTGGGCAGTAACTCAAAACTCCGCCGAAACGAAAAAGAGACAGATCGCTGAATAAATTCTAGTGGTTGCCAATTTCTGTCGTACTATAACCTTTTTCGACGACGTCTACGATATGAATATTACAACATCTTTCGAAACAGGCACCTCTTACACGAAGACTTAGAAGACTATTGAACTGTCTTAGCTCCTAAAAGAAGAAGTTAACCGATGGTACAAGTTTTGGATGACTTTCTGCATGCATGCTCTAGATGGTGTTTGGAGGGATTACATTTTCTTGCTGTATCTCCTTCCCTATTAACGGCTTAGGCTAAATTTGCATAAAAGCTGCTCGATAGCACTTCAGTATTGAATTGGAGTCAGGTCCAAAAACTATGGAAGGCTAAATATTATAATGCATTGTGACTCCTTTTCCGCAGAGTAAGCCATCCACTACGTAAATCGCATTGTCTTTGGTGCTATTGTCGATCCGCACCGCCAAAGAGCACGCCATCTATACAATACAGATCGTGACAGAAGTCCCCACTGTTACAATCCTAGTTTTGTATAAATTTACTGAATGGTTCCCGTGTTCCATTGTTTAAGGTTTTTAAGTGGGTATCGAAAGATCCTGTCAAGTATTTCTTTAAAATAATGAAAAACTGCTCTACACCGACTTAAAGCCTGGCATTTCTTTTGACGACAATGCTAGTTCCGACCAGCTTTACACCTCAGCCTTCAAAAGGACACTTTCACACAGTTGCTCTGAACTGTTTTGGGCAATCACAAGTTTGGTACATTGAGTGGCATTCCATTCGTAATTTAACAAAAGAAAAACCCGCGGGTAATCATGTTTGCGAAGACAGCCACCCTGCCTATGTGTCTTTAAGAATATATTTGATTTATTGTTCGAGAAGTGCATGAGCCGACATCATACTCATATTTGGAAACATTTCTCAACCTAACCTCACCTACGCGGATTTGAAACGAAAAACAAACGCACATTCTTCCGCGAGCTCCAAATTACTTGGGTGTATAAAATTGTGCGTGAAAATACCCCCAAACGATTTAAACTTTTACTCCTGCCCACCCCTAGGTACCCACCCATCGTCTGTATTTACATATCGAGGTCATGAAAAATCGACACCAATTAGCTCTAGTTTAAGCCCATTATCATGCACTTGTACGAAACATTTTGTTGATTTTCTAAAGAGCCCCGAAACACCTTGTTTATCGCCGTACGCTGGCAATAAAATTCATAACCGAAAACACGTTCTTATTGCCAAAGGAAACGATACCCCCATAATGAATTAGCGCCCTCAGAGACCCAAAAACAAACAGTCGGCGGTGCGGTGCCAGTATATGGTATAGGATCACCATGAAAATTGGAGAATCGCATTTCATGGACTCATGAACAATTGTTTTCCTAACACGACGTCTAATTATATCTACAGCGCGAACTAATGGGCGCTCAACACGAAACAATGTAATTTATGTACATAACTACATCCTATTAGAAAAATTGCAGTATAGTTCTCTGTATATACACATTGGACGACACTAAAATCAGGGGTCGAATCGCCACTTCCGTGAACGAGCTATACGTTCACGGAATTATGTTGATTTTACATGTGAAACAAAAACAAATTCCGTCTCCTAATGCTCGTTCACGGGTGACGCGATTCGACCCCAGGACTACCGCTGTCAAGCTGTGAGGATAAAAATACTAGGTATTCAGATAGCCAGACTCATCGGCGTATGTATTTCGGTGACAGCCTCATTTAAGGCGCCCAGCGGGACATCGCTGTTCTTCAAAAAACAAACAGAGTGGTGATTTTTTTTAACGATTATTGAACCCTGCGAATGACGTTACCATGGTCGGAGATTTTTCAATTAATGTGCGTAATTTGCGGGCGACGCGCATACTGTATAACTGCACCCCGGACCGGATACCAGTCATTCGGCATGCGTCATTATTTTTATCTTTCCTCTCGCTTAGTGTCGGCCTCTGTTTTCAATTTCAGTTTTCAAATGCGTTGCAAATGACAAACACAAAAAGAAAACACGGACTATCTATCACGGATACAAGCTGTCTCCTGTCCAATTTAAGCGCGCGGTGAATGTGTCATCCCTCGTTCCCCGAGTCCCCCTCCACAGTGCGATACTACTATATAGATGAAATAAATGAGGGTGGTTCCCATGCGCCAGCATAGACAAAGGCAAAATCGATAAATTGACTTCTAATCGGCGATCCTTTTGGCGTAAATACACCGCTGGGGGCATTCAAAGCCATCAGGGTGTGTGCATACGTATAGAGTCTGTCTGACAACCCGGCAGCAGCGCAGGAAAAATAAATTACTTCCCATTAAACAAATTTCGAGTGACATTTTCACATTTTCGACCTACTACATATATAAAGGACAACACAAATTAAAGTAATACATACGACGAGTATGAAATTGGAATAACAACGCTGGCTGTCTGTCCGGGTGGTGGTGGTGGTCGGTGGTCACCGTGGCCGTTTTGCCGCATTGATAGGTTTGCGATTTCCACAGCGATACTTGAAAGGGTGGGTTTTCAACGCCCCTAACCAGGTGCTGACAGTGACAGTGGCAATGACAGTTTTGTGGACTTTATTTTTATGTGACCGTGCGGTCCCTATAATAAAATTGAAAAACTCATTACAACCGAGAGGAGAGATGTATTATTCCCACAACACGGTTGAATAACCAAAACACCCAAAAGAACGCAAGAGGATCCATACACCATTCTACACCAAGGCGATGTTATAAGAAAAATGCATGTGCGCAGTCTACAATCTGAGCGAGAGGTTCCTTCTTCTCATAATTTATTAACAAACATGGGCCAGCGCCCGTCCTTCTCTGTTCCTTCCTCCTGTGGTGGCGGTCGTGCGGTGGAGTAGTGCTACGGAGAAACCTCAATCCTGGTAAGGAAATTGATACAGTCTTTAATCAAGTAGAAAACTTTTTCGAAACACACAACACAAAGGGAAAAAAAACCTATCAATTATGAATGTTAATGTCACCTGTCTGTTCGGACAGTTGTTCGACGACTCTAGAGGGCGGATTCCGACGCCCTTGTTCGTAGTGAGTTGTATCCATTAAAAAACAAGAGAGGCAAATAAAACATGAAGCATGAAACTACCCTAACTCGGCTGTATGTATTATGGTTTTTCTGGTAATGATAGCCTTTTAGATTTTCGTGCAGAGTGAATGCAATAAAACTTTACCGCGCACCATGTCTCCCGGGGGTGTCTTTTGATTTATGTCCAACATTCTTTCCGGTGATAAGGTGCATTTTAAAATGAATTTTTATTGAGACTCTCCGCGCATACACAAGGAAATTCTTTCACAATGTAGGTAAATGTACCTTAGTGTTTTACTACCTGTGCGAGTATAGCAAGTACATGCGCTTCTGTCACCTATATAACGAAAGTGAGTCATCGCGCGGTAGGAAATTGGATACATTCCATGTGCTGCACTGCATTCGAGATCACTCCACTTTGGGTGTTATCTAATCTGTCAGCGCAATGCATAAAAAATATTAAATGAAACTTCTCACCGCACTCATCGTTGCGTATCGATCTTAATTAAACGAGTGTGTAGAGACGACCGACGACGCACTGGGAATAGATGTTTTTAACACCTGAATCGAGCGCTGATGGCTGAGGGAGATGTTGCTGGTGCAGCCCTCCATCCGATTTCCACACGATAAAGTTTCTTTTTAATTAAGAAAGAAACCAAAAAGTGAACCAGAACTGAAATAAATCATATTGCAAGCATATACATTATCTTGTGGCACTCACGGAGTGCGGTAGATCATTCCCAGTGAACCGCGCAAGTATAAATCAAATCTATAACGCGGCCTCTGTCTCGGCTGTCTGTCGGTACGGTCTACCATATACGCTTGTTCCTCGAAGAGAGCTGTCAGTGTTTTGGGAGCGTCGTCGTCGTCGTTGTCGGTCTCGTCTGCGTCGTGTGCTGAAAATGACTGCATGCTGCCGACCCGACAATATGCAGTGGCAGATGTAATTTCAGCGAGATCGGCGGTTGCGTTCACATTTAGACAGATTTGTAGGAAATTGCTAAGCGAATTTCGAAAGCATATCGGAAAGCTGCGTTTAAATGACAGCCGTGGTTTATGATTTATCCTATGATGGTGGTTTTGACATTCCGCGAAACTAGTAATCATATTTAGTGTCCAGGCAAAATTTATCGAACTCAAGTTTTGAAATTTTCCATACAAAATTAAAAAGGCCCATTAAGTCTTTTACAAAATTTTTGTGAATTTTGAGGCTTTTTCTCTTTCATTTAAAGGGGCATGATATTTTATATCCATCAGGTCATACACGTACCTTCGTACCTTTTGGACAAGGCTGCTCTAATATTGACAACGACTTCCAAGTTTAAATACACGACATTCCTTCCGCATTCCAACAACCCTCTAACGCGTTTTATACATAAAAATATTTTTTTTTTAAATATTGGACTCCGAGCCGACCTAGTTACAAACTTTGTTTATTCGAGTTCTATCCTTTGAGACTAATTGAATGGGCCTACAATTGTGTTCTGAGCTTGGAATCTTTTCCGACACTTCTGCCTTAGTGTTAAATAATGTGAAGATGTTATTTGTCTTATTCGTGAGGTCGAACTTGAGACCCTCGAGGCCTGCCAATGACAACGAAAACTATACGTACATTTTAAGGCTTTCCACTACATTTTGGCCCTGATGATTAACACAGAGGGCCTTAACAATAATCATTTTTAACCTTCGGCATATACATTTGGTAGGTCATAATATGCAATTTTTTTATGAAAAATTGGGCTCGGAAAATGCAGCCTGGACACTAAAAATGATTATAAGTATCGCGGAGAGGGACTAAATCTCCACATTCAATATTTTGTAGGTCACAATGTGTAATTTTTAAGGGAAAATTTCGATATTGTGAGTTCGTAACCTGAACACTAAATATTTGTATTAGTAGGTAGGTTACTTTTGTACAGTGTCTCTTCTTGGAAAATAAATAAACTTTTCGGAGTCTGACTTAAATTAAAAATTCACACTTTGTTTGTTTGTGTTTGCAAAACGTGATAAGTAAACCATCAAAATACATCTAAAATTTTGACACAACACTGCATGCAATGGAATGAAATTCACAAAAAGGCGTGGCAAAAAAATGTGCCTTGTCGTTTATGGCATCTTTAACCTTGAAATTTGAAAAAAAAAAAAAAAAAAAAAAATGGACTAATATTGCCCATTGGAGGTATTCAATAATATTTTGTGGACGGCTATGCCTCAACACTCATGAAAGCTAAAGTTTTTAAATTTATAACACTGATGTGGTGCATTGTCTGAACTTTGAACAAAGCACTTTGCGAAATTACGACCGGATTGGAGAATGGTGTGTGTGGTGTTTACTTTCCATACAACCACTATTTGCTTATATAGGTATTAAAATTTAGCAAAGCATTGACTGGCATAAATGTCGGTACTTCTTTTTAATAATAATAATAATAATAATAATAATTTTTTGGCGCAACAGGACCCTAGGCCTAGCTTCTCACAACCATTCGTTTTGTGTGTGATTTCATTTTTGGAACGAATGGAAGGGATCTACAATTTTATGTCTGTCAGACGTACGCGAGAGGTGCGGCGCAGTGAAATAACCCAGAGTTGGAATTTGGGTTTTTGCGGGATTCGAACCTGGACCCCTCGCTTAGTAGTCCAACACACTAACCACTAAGTTACTGCGCCCACGCAGTACTTCTTTTTACATTCGAAAAATACTTGCCGGACCAAAAACAAGACGAAGTTGTTGTTCATAAAACAGTGTGGTCCAACGTCTGTCATTAATCGCGCATATATTGTAAACACACATTCGTTTCAAAATAAATCTCTTTTTGTGGCTCTAAACAGTAGGTATTAATAAAATGTGCTGTTAAAAGATGAATTACACTTTCACTTCAGACAAGACGGGACTCGGGTTAACACGCTCGGAAACCGGCGGTATAAATTATTTCCATAGTAAAAATCTACATTGTCGAATGTCAGCGTCATACCCAGCATATCCTAAAAATGAGGTGTCAAAGGAAATATAGTTTTCCGGAGCACCTTGCCATCTATAAATATCAGTTCTATTTCTTATAATTTTTATTCGTTTAGAAAACAGCTTCGCTCTTAAAAATTCCACATAACAGTCCCACCTACCCTATGGCAACACCACAGCCGGCCGCCACCACTGACATTCCAGACAAAACTCATCTATGATCTATGTGATCTACAGTTCATTTGGCGATGCGTCTCCCCCGAAGTCTGTTTATGTTTTTGATTTATCTCCTCCACCGAGCTGTGCATAGTTTAAAAAAAAAAAATAAAAAAAAACCGACGTTGAAGAAAATGAAAATGCAAAATACCTACGCGAGACCGCGACACAACAACATGCTTAATGGTAATTGAATGAGCTCCTTCCGCGACGAGATATCACCCTGGACAGGCCGCCACATTGTCTCAAGCGCTGCCCGTTCGTTTGAACACACGTATACCCGCTCGCGTATCATGGACACGCGTTAATAAATTGCATTTAATGCAAATTGGCTAAGTGAAAGATTTGAAATAATAAGCGCAAGCGTCCGCCCTGCCAGCGGTCCGGTCACTAGCACTGCAGGCACTTAGAGCGCCATGCAGAGGCGCACTTAACATTCCCCATCGCGGACGAATGGCGATTTTATGAATCTGTTTTGGTACTCCCATATTGGGTGTCATGTGAAATTTGTGGCCCGCGTTTTTGTTTAAGTTTAATGAATTTTTAATGGTCCGCCAATGTCATTGCCACGGAGGAACACTGACGGAATATATATGCGACAAGCACAAGTAGCTGTTCGCTAAATTTAGCGCAAACAATGGATATACCATATACAAGAAGGAGGCTAATTTCCCGAGCTAAAGATGCGCACTACAGGTTGTGCGATTGAATTAATATTTTTTTTTCGCCCTCGTTCTTCAAAGTTGAGCGGGTGTTTTGTATTCTTTTTTTGTCCTGCTTTTGGTTGGGTCTCCATTTCGTCCCCCGTTTGTTGTGTGTGCAGAGGACTTTTCCACCCTCTCAGTATACGGAGGCAAAAGTCAAAGCACATTTACCTGACTGCGGGGCGGGTAGGGTTGGATGTTTCCCTTTTGATTTCTGCCTCGATTTTAAAATTAACAAATCAGTGAATACACTCAGTGTAGCGTAATATTTTAACAACGTATACCGTACACACAGAAGGTGGTAGTCAGGCGGTGTGTGTGTGTGTATATAACATTTTCCACCCTTACCGCGGTGGCTCGACACAATGCTGCTGCACTAGTGTAGTAGTGGCAGCAAGCGGAACCCCGCTGGTAACGTTTATTGAAATCAGGCAGGATGACGGGGGGATGGGAGTCAAAGAGCGTGAAAAGCTCACTCTACCCTGCCGAGTTATGACTTCGGTTCGTTTCATTGTGGCCCCCCAGGGGGTGGAGCGGCCAGAAGTATGATTTGAACTGTTGAGCGCACACCACTACCGTTCTACCGTTCTACAGTTCTCGCGCAAAAGGTTAAAGGAATTATGAAAATGTTTTCTGCCAGCTTTCGTCCTTATTTGTTCGCTTGCATGTATACATATAGGTATACTGGTGTATGTATAGGGAAGTAGCGGAAAAGCGTAACGTGGAAGGGTATGCCTTTTAATAAGGTACCCAGCCCTTTGTCTCACGTTTCATCGAAAATCCAATTTCAACAGCCGCCGATAAGACGAAGGTCCTGAGTACACCGCTTGACACTTAATTCCTGAAATATGCGGTGTAATTCATCTCTGGTAAGCACTTCACGATTGGGAGGACGGATTGGGATGGAGGAAGCAGATGGCGGTGGATGTGGTGCTGATGGTAGTTCCTTTGTGATTCAATCACAATTTCAATATTTCGTGAGGCAGAAGTTCAAATGTTGTTCCAGGAAACCGGAGACAATAGCACTTGCCTGGTAAATTTAGATGCCAGCTAGAGAGGGAGCATATTCCATGGGGAGTCGCTATTGTGTGTCTTCGTCATCATCGTCGTTCTCGTTGGTGCTGCAATAATTACTGTTCCAACTTGTGGCAGCAGATTTGGAGCGCAATGCAATTAAAGTTGTTGGAATACCAGAGCGCAGCGCAGTAACCCAATACAATGAACTAATTGAATAAACGAGCGGTGAAGTAGGGTCCTATTCTCAAGTCGAAGTCTCACGACTTGGACTTCTTTTACTACGTCTGGATGGGCTGTGTGTCTGCAGTTTAATTGGCTTGATTAAAAACATATGGCTATGGCTTCTTCCGCCTCGATTTCGGGAATGCGGACGTTGCCAGAGTATGCACACAGACTTGACCCAGGAAGCAGTTCTCACACTTGAACTCGCTCCCTCCCCCAGCCACTTTCATAGTCGATTAATTTCGACTTTCAAAACAGGTGCCTAGAGTTAAACGCCTTTTTCCATCCATCCACCAGTCACTTGCTAACGAAACGCACACTTGTATGTGCACACACCTGGGCACACCATTTAAGGCTCAAGCCCTGTGACATGACGACGCTGCATCTGGGGCTACTCTCCCTTTCAACCCTCGCGTTGGATAATTAATGATGTCGCGCATTCTTTTCCCGCTCCCCCAGCATCTACAACTACGACTACGACTACGACTACAGTACAGTAGATTGCTTGTTGCCTGTTGTGTTAATAAGTTTCTAGATATAAATTATTCATGGGCCCGTGACGTACTAATAAACACCCCTTATTCCATCTAATAGCCTGTAATTAACTCCCAACGTCGAGTTGAGGATGACTAACAATAACAACTCTTAGGTGTCCACCGACTGGTCACTGGCAGCGGTGTGTGCGTGCCGACGAGTGCTGTGCCTGCAAGCTCCATGGGGAAAAGAGTTCGATTAGTTTGAAAGTGCGGTGGTGGAGGTGGTAGTGCTGAGGCTGTACATGGAACGTGGGCAGAACAACTGAGGACTGCGTGTCGGATATTGCTGTCGTTCAATCCACCCACACAGAGAGCACTGCCAGTGGATGCACGCCAGAAACAAATGCATGTGCGTGTTCTGACCATTGGGTAATTACGAAATCGACTTTCGCAATTGTATATTTATCCTGTAGAAGTTCTGCTTCCCAAGGACTCTGCCAGATTCGATTCGATTTTAAAATTAACTAAGTTCAGAACTCAGAGTTTGAATTAGTCTTTGGTGTTTGAGCATAGTTGAGGCGACACCAGAGTTGCATTAATAAGGGAAAAATTGTTTCTTTGTACTACAGCTGTTGTTGTGGACTGAAAAAAACGGGAGGATTTAGGAAGAATCTTGTGGATTTTGAAGTTTGGCAGTCAAAGTTATTAATTAGAGGTGTTATTCAAAATATGAAAGTGTTTGTTTATAAACAAAAATATAAAAAAACACGAAACATTCTCCTTCATCAAAAGTTTTGTTGTTTGTTTTCTTAAGTATAGGTAAAAACCTGGGAAGCGATAGGTACTAGTACTAGATAAAGGAAACGGTGCCTACATAAATTAAAATAAGTGCTAAATAGAATCTACTTTTGCATTGTTTTTGAATGGAAAATATAAGTGACGATTTCTTTATGCATGTCTACCGATATATTTACTTGAAACATAATACGTATGTACAAAATTCTGAACCATGTTTGGGATATTTGCATTCTCAGTTTTAAACTGAACATGGTGATGGACGGAGGTGAGAGATTCCAATTTTGTTAGTTCCAAGTGTTTGCAAATATTTTAAGATTAATGTTTAATATGGTTAAAGAAATAAAAAGTATTATATGGCAAAAACAAGTTTTTCGTAGGTGCAATTGTATTTTCATTGGAAGTGCGACACTGACCTATCAAAAATATACCGCTTTTTTTGAAAAAACTAAGTACGGGATCTAAACAGTATCAACTTTTGCAATATTCAGCTTGAAAAATATCTACTATTGCTTAACTATTTAGCTGAAAACTTAGTATATTGTTGAGGATGTAAACGTTACTTGGTTTTGTTTTTCAAAATAGAAAATGGTGTTTACGATATATGAGCACTTTCTAAAATTTGTGTTTGCTATGATGCGAATTGAAAATCAATGACGCAATAATTTTGAATACATCAATTTTACGCTCAGTATGAATTTTGGTCAAAATTGCGCTGTTTTTAGGTAGTTAAGCTAAGGAAAACCCAATTTTGAAAAATGTCTTTTTACAAAAATCCATTGTACGATAATATAGAGGTAAACTGAGTTTGTAATTAAGTTAGAAATGGCAATATTAAATCAGTAATGAGTTTTTGTTATAATCATATGGACCGTTCTCGAGATATGTACATAATAATAATAATATTTGGCGCAACAGGTCTGTAGGGACCCTGGGCCTAGCTTCTCGCAACCATTCGTTTTGTGTGAGATTTAATTTTTTGGAACGAATGGAATGTATGAATGTACATACCTATATTATTTAAAAAAAAAAAAAACGTTATTAGATATTTTTTAGCAAAAAAAAAAAATGGGTGTGCAGCCATGTTAACCTCACCCATTCAAGCTCAATCAAAATCAATTTTGGTTGAATTCGTTTTCGTAAGTATTATTGACATTTAGGTTAACTTGCGAAACTGCCCAAATCCAAAGTTTGAACCAAATTCGGCACGCCGTTTCTGCTGTAGGCCCCAGGAGCATACGGACAGACGGGCAGACGGTTACAATTGCCCGACACACTTTTCTTTTCTATCTTTGTAATGAGTTCGAATTATGTTTCTTCCAGTACGTATATGAGAAAGTTGAAAAATAGTTGGCACAACAGGCTTGAATGGACAACAACTCGTTTTGTGGGAGTTCTTATTTTTGGGCAGAATTAATACCAACGGAATCTTCTTGCCGGTTGAAAGTTCGTAAAATTTTCAATAATTGGAGCACCTTATCTTGTTTTATTTATAAGAACCATCTTGCGGTATAAGTAAGCATAATCAATAGGATTGCAAGAGATTTTTTGAAACAGTTTTCTTTCAAAAAAATGTTTACCCTTCTGTTTACTGGATCGGCGCTAAATTGTTAAATCCTTAAACTCTATCGAAATAAAATGACAATGCAGTTTGTTTTTCTTATTTTTTTTGAGAACTTATGGTTTTCTCACATAAAAATTAATAGAAATATTTTTAAACACACAACTTCTTGACAATCCAAACTAAATACCATTTGCCCCACTGTCCACTACCTTTGACGCGGACTTCTGCTTCATTATACCGACTGTAATTATTTCCCTAAGCTCAGGGGCTCCACCAAGCCCTAGCGCGCATCTAAATTTCGTAAATCCCCATACTTACAACGTATAATGCGGATCTGTGTGACCAATTCAAAGTCAAGGCAAATACGAGTTCTCAGCATACAATAATAATTCTAAGTCGACTCTGAACTTTAGTTAAAGGCTTGCAGCTCATAAATCGTGCGTAAGCCGATTTCGAAGCCGTCATCTGCAATTTGATGGACTAAGCGCATGAGTAATTGCCCCAAATGAGCTCCAGCCCATTGGCGCTGCGCTCACACAAAACAATAATTTAAAAAAAAACCCACAAATAGTCAGTATTCGGATTGCTTCTGTGCTCAAGACATATGCCCCGCAAATGGCTCGACTGCAGTAATAAAACTGTAATAATGCGATTAAGTGCAATTTATTTGCACATTTTACTTGGTGGATTTGCGTGCGATCACGAGAACCGGAGGAACTAATATAGTCGGGCACAGTCCCGCCACACCAACCGCATATATGTACACAAGCACGGCGCGCCGCGGTGCTGCACCCCACGAAGACACATCATCCACTTAAGGAAAGTCGTGACATGACCATACATACATATACACACTGAATGCGATCATAAAAACGGCGGATTTTCTTAGCCGCATACCGGAAAATCTGGGTGGCCCATATTCGATGGCGAATTTTGGTTGAAAGTAAATAAAAAATGTTCGACCACCTGATCCCGCCAGACACGATTTTATTGGAAACACAAATTCCCGCATCTACACGATGCTCATACGCGCTTGGTAGGGCAAATAAAAATAGGAATTCCTCGATGACTGATAGTCATCCATGGGTAGATAGGTACACTTCTCACCTTCAACACTTCTGCGGCGGTCTGGCTCGCACGCTTTGTTATGCCTCGCCCCCTTGCAGCGAGAGAGAGAAAGAGTTAAGACATTTAAGTAGGTGGAGGCTTGCTACTTGGCCTCATAAAACTCTCAAATAATGCCACAAAATCCATTGATAAATCGCCTTCATGGATTCGCGAGCGTCTACGTCCGCCGACCGACAGACAGCTCCAGCTAAAGATACAAGCTTCGATTTATTCGCCGTGCGCTGTGTATCTGTCTAGTCCTTGCTCTCCTCCTTTGGGTAGCTGTCTCGTAAAGTATCATGTTGCGAGATTATAACTTAAAACTATTAACGATGAGGGAGACACTATATCTGTACGTATATATACTATATGGAGGCAACAGAGTACGTATAATAATGCTCGTGTTGGCGCGCAACGTACATAACTTCTGCGAGCCATAAAAATCCGTTTTCCGTGTGCTGGAATTTTGCTCAGCTCAAGGATAATAGGAAAATAAATCCTTGCCAACTACAGATCGCGTGGGAAGATTAAAGTGCGATTATTGTGATAAAAAGCGGGTGACATGGCCAAAAAGGCACAATGTGGGTGCGAATGCGAATTGAAACATCATTTGAGTCTATACACACGTTTACCTACGTGTCTCCCTCTATGTAGTGTCTAATGTGTGCGAGTGTGGCGAGTGAATTTTTGTGAGTGCGATTCCGCAGTTAATATCCGTATGAATGAGGTTGTTTGGTTTTTTGCTGATGGCTATGACCATTCAAACAGTCAAAACACGGCCACAGAGATCTCTTATCGGACCGGCACTTAAGTGGGGTAATTACGGTTTATTCATTGATTTCGAATGAATTACCCCGAAACGACTGGTGACTGGTGATGGTGACTGGTGAGCCTTTTAACGCCCACGCTAGGTTTATTCAAATCTACAAGTATTATTAGACCGCGCTGAGAGAACAGTCGTAGGCACCCATGTATGGTATTCCGAAGTGCAGTTTAGTGTCGGACAAAATAGGGTTTTATTGGTTTTTCTTGGGACATGAGTTTTTCGTTCGTTGAACGCTATTTATATGCAAATTGGGCAACATTAAACGGAGATGGGCTGTCTGCAGGAGAGGTGTGACGGCGATCGTACGACCCAAATTGCTTTGGGAATACCTATTGAGGTTTTAACTTCGTTCTGATGGGAAGAAGATGGACGCGGTTTAGAGCGGGCCGTACTTTACTATCCCCGAAATCTGATCTGGACCAATCGGAAAAAATCAAACAGAAATGTTGATAGGGAACGAGTTTTTGAAAGTCCTAAAAGAAGCTGCTTAAGTTCGATAACCAAGGTTGTCCAGAGCTGCTAGTTTTCGCTACACCATTAAGTGTAGGCGTGTATTTTACCAACATGATACGAGTATTATATATCAGCGATTTGCATAGTTTACAACAACAGTAGGATCTCGTACTATTGTTGCAAACCGCATGGAAATCAATGATCTATATAAAACAAAACGCGCCTGTTGTGACGCAATGAGGGCTCATCTTTAAACAGTTCGCTGCCTTACCCATCTATCTTATCATTTTAAAGGAACAGTCACAACTTTGAGTGACATGAAGAACTTCGACCCTTAGAGGTAGCTGCAGCTTTTAGAAGTATATATATGTCACTCTAAGGGTATGCCACCTTTGTCTTTGATTTTAATATTCATCCGAGTGTCCATCAAACGCATCTTGTCTAAAAAAGCTATGCCCCCAAGTTCGGCTCCGGTATGGGCAATTATCTAGCAGTCACTTAACGACCTGGGTCCTAATCTAGTGACCTTTTCAGGCGATTGTCGCCGAAACTATAGACCATAAAACTAGCAACTAAGTGCGAAAATTGTAGATTTGAGACCTTCTTCAGTTTATTCTTTAAAAATGTAACACAAGAAAAAAACATTTTATGACATTTAAAAAATTATATCGTCCATAGACGAACCTTTTGACTACTTTTGTGACAAACAATTTGTTGAAGTGTTCTTGGCCTTTCAAGGTGAGTCTACAGTTTGGGGTAAATCAAGACCACAACTTGCAAGCTTCTTAAGTTGAACCGGGCTTTATAGTTATATATTTTCAAGTCAGTTGAGGTCCTTTTCTATTTTGGGCGCCAATTAGGGCGAGGGCTTCCACTACAGCGTTGTGCGTTGTTATGTAATCAAAGCCTTTCGGACTATTTATGTCCATCACTTCTACAAGTTATAGCCATCGTATAAGATTGATGCGCAATTTCTTGACAGGGCCAATGTCGCTGTACAACTTGTACAGTTGGTCGTTGAATCTTCTCGGGGAGAAAATTTTAATATTTTTGTAAAATTCATCGAGAATATCTTCATTCGCTTTAGAACAATCCCCAGGGCCATAAAGCAGGAATGGGGTGTCTGAAGTCTAATGCAGAGCCTCTTCTTTTATTCCGATTAGGACCCTATACCTCTGAATTGCCTTCTAAAGCCCAAAAAACAGCGACTGACAAGAGCTATATTCTCAGTTAAACTTCTGCTGAAAAGTTGTTCTCAGAATTTATAGCAGAGCCGGGGTTTGTCTACCCTTTTTATTCTTTCTGACTCGCCTGGTGTTTTGTTGACAGCTTGGTTTTGCCTTCTTTACCCCCGTTAAATTCATTTTAGTAGCTCCTGATTATAGCATCAAACGGACTGGTGTGTTCTGCCAATTATTTCGGTCGAAGTAGCTGAGCAGACTTTTAGCGAGTTTCAACAACTCGAATCTTTCAAGTTTGACGTTAAAAAAGTCACAAGACAGCGCCCATAAAAGGTTTAGTTGAGGTAGATAGGTAAGTTGATGCAAAAGCGAGCCTTCTCTACCATCATAGTACAAAGACAGACGAGTTTTCTATATAGGGATTGCAAAACTAGGCATGATGCTGTAAGAAACTCCTCGTCTCTATAGATGTTGGCAAAGGTGGCTTTTGAAGTCAAGAAAAATACGGTGAATTAGAATTCTTGTTTTTTTTCGGTTATCTGTCGAAGTGTTGACACTTGATTGTCGGTAGACTTTTCATGCTTAAAAATCGACTGATATGGGCCAATGAGGTTGCATAAAAAACAATCACAACATGACAGGTAGAATGTTGATACCAGTGTTGGTGGCGCAGCTGAAGTGGTCACATTTTTTGTGGGCTTTGAGGCTCCATTCTTCCATTATTTAGGCAAACTTTCCTCTGACAAATTTCGGAGACGTACCTATGTTTCTAACCAAGAAATGTCCAGCTGCTTTAAAAAGCTCGGCGGGTTAACCGTCAGGCCCAGCAGATTTATTGGTCTAGAACTTGGAAATTCCTATCCTCACCTCGGTTTGATCAGGTGGACATGAAGTTTTGTCTTACTTCGTCTATAGTTTTGAATGGTACGTTCTGCGCCTAACAGTGATAGTCTGCAGTAAATGGTTCTTCCACATTCTTATCACCAACTGTGATTCTACTAAAAGACAACCTTCATCATCTCTACAAGTTTCTGAAAGGGGTTTGTTACATTTTATAAAAATTCTGCAGATTCTGTACAATGGTCGTTTGGAAGCAGTTTAAGACTTGAGCTATAAACTTGAGTTATATCACCCGTTAAGTTATTTCACACCGTTTACGAAACGCCTTCCTAATTAGTCCGACCCAACGAGTTACCACTCAAAACTATGACAATGAATGTCAGTCAACTAGCCAATTGTACTTGGAGCGGAAAAACATCAACCCCCCGCGTCACGATTGGAGGATTACGATAAACAGCTATACTCCCCGACCGCGCAGATGATGACATTTAACAAAACAAGACGTGTCTGGTAATTATGTGATGTCCCGCAGATTGTGTGTTGGCGCTGCAAGGTATTTATTAGTCTCTCCACAGCTAATAAGGTAGAAGAATATATATAGTTGCAATGAAATTTGAGACAAGAACGATACCCCGCAACAAAAACAAAATGTTAACTCAAAATCGATATAAATACCGCCGTTGCCAGATTGCAGACAGACAATTTTAATTGTCCTCGCAGCACATAAACGAGCTGCAATTTCCCAAATGGAGAAGTAGGCAGAGGGTTGAGTGTGTATTCGAGCCCGCTGCGATGTATTGTTCGAATTTCGAAACCAATCTGGAGATTGTATCGGCGCGCCTCATTTGTTCATCTTCTGCGGGTACAAGCGACAACGTACAACCTCACGAGCAGCGCTTGTAAATTGAGCGCGCCGAACCATAAAAATCTTCAGTTTGTCCGCCCGTGTGCGGTTTGTTGGTTGGCTGCTTCGTGCTTAAATTAAAAGCCACCCCCTCTCTCGGCGACTAAGTGGTAAGTGGACGTGGTATAAGCCTTTGTTTGTCCCGACAGTTTGTCTCCCCATAAAGCCAGCCAAACTCTTGTGATTGTGAGTTGAGTATTGAGTTTTCAGTTCACTTTACCATCAACGCGTTGTCATGGTTTTCCTTTTCATTGTTGTTGTTGTTGTTCCACAGTAGAGTACACATATATGAGTACATAATTATGGTGGCGAGATTTGCTTCGCGGTCCTAGAAAAATATTTACCTATCTTGATGGTGGTTCCCATGGAAGCCCGATACCGACAGGGGGCTCTTGAAATTTGTCAAAAGTGAGAATAACAATAATAACGACATTCCCATCACAAAAGCGAACGGCATCGCCCGCAAAGAATAACAATTCGGATTGGAAAAGCCTGTTCCCACAGGCATACTATGAACACACACAGATCCAATAGTGGGCATATGCGGATACTGATGACGATGAGTGTGTGATTATGATGAGCTACATGCAGCGGCGTCATAAATTGGAAATTTCATTTTAATTCAAAGTTTCTCACTGCCGTCAGGGAGGGGGGAAGCGAACAATACACCAGAACTGCGGATGGGCTCTGCGCAGACTACTGCCGTATGGAAGTGTCGTGATGCTGCAATAAAACCCACGAATTTATTTCTCAAAATATTTTCATTTCTCAATTGTTTGTGCTCCACTGTTGGACGAGAGTCTATCGCTCGAGGAGATATATATTTTCTTAACGGTACAGGTCCATTAGCATTCGTATCGTGGTATAGATGGCGAAGCGCTCCTCTCAACCTCATTAGAGGTGGGAAATTAATTAATCGACTTTGATAGACGCAGTGTGCATTTGCATTTCCCTATAGGTAGGTATATAAAGAAACTGCGTGCGTTAAGAATTTTAAGACAAAAGACCCGAGCCCTATTACCATTAGATATGCTCCTTCAGTGGGAAACTGGTTATCGCAGTATATTTCGATTTTATCAAGCGGAAATCATTTGCCCTGATGGAATTAACATATAGACACAAAAAGGCCTATCTGCATGATCGACATGAAAATCAATTAAATGTGTGTCCGCCGGATAAAATTCGACGTGGTATAAGAGCCAAGGAAACGGGACACGCCAAGCAGCAGCTTATTGCTGGAAGAAGTTAATTTCGTATGTAGGGCAGCCCACTGCTGTTGCGGTGTATCTACTGCGGTGCGGCTGGGATTTGTCAAAGTCTGGAGCTGTCTGCCACGTCATAACTTTTCCGTGCATGGGTTTTAAACGTGACATTGACGTTGACATACGAAATGGCTTTTGCTTAACGCACTATACGACACATATACGAGTTCAGCAGGCCGACTTGGGAACTTCTTGTTATTTTTTTCATACCCAATCCCTTCCCGTATCGACATTCATGGTGTGTGCAGATGTATGCCCAGACCCGGATCATATTTCTCCGCTTGTTAACACTTGCCATCATCTTTTTTTTCCACTTCGATGCCATTCATCGGAGTTTGGATCTCCTCTACGTATATACCTACTCGTGTACCGTATACGGATTGTTGTCACTTATTAATAATCTGCCGAGCACAATTCACCACCAAGCGTGGGTGTGTTTGTGTGTGAGTGCATGATGTGTTTTGTATCGTTAAGGGATTAATGGGGATTTTTGTTCGCCTTTGTTGTGTCGCCTGTCGCATGTTCGAAGGGGGGAGAGCCATCCATGACATAAAAGCTTCCAAATCGTCAATGGTCGTGCGAACTACGAGTGGCCGCTGTCGAAATTCAATACCATGCGGTAATTACAGCAATTGCACTTGAGACTTTCTGTATGGGAAGGCGATGTCCACTGCCAGCGTCGTCGCCTCATTAGCGATCGTTTAAAAGGTGTCACACAAATGTCATCACATCACGCTGGGATGAACGCATGCATTCAGTCAAAACAGTTGGATTTGTGGGAGCTTTCATGCAGTAGGATCTGCCACTGTGTTTATCTTTTGAATAGTTCAACAAGTGTTTGCTGTTTGCAGCTTAAGGTCCGTCTATTTGCCGTGCACAAATGTGTCGCATGGCGCCTCTTACGCAGAACGCCATTTAAAAGAAAATTTGTGGAATCTATCGAATGACTCAAACTACTTTATCGATCACGAATGCGTCAATGGAGCAATTATGCCAAGGTATTTATTATATAGATCAAAAAATAGTTACAGTTCCTTTTGCTTGTCAATAAAGTAACTCGTTTAAGCAATCGCAAACATGCACACTGATTTGAAAGTATGACATCGAATCTGACGCCTGACAGATGCTGACATTTCTGGTTTTCACAATATCCTCGGTTGTAAAATGGAATGTTTATTTAATTATTAACTGTTAGACAGATAGATAGATACCCTGCCTGGATGTTGTCACTGGGTTTGAAGTCTCACTCTGGTAATGGATCGACCGGCGCAAGCACACATATATATACCTAGTTGTCACTGCAACTCTTGGATTTACATAATAATCGTGTGTTGAGTGATCAAAGTGATGTTTCATTAGTTTCTTGGTATTTTTGCTAGATTTTGCTTAATCACTGTAAGTTTTTATTACAAAATAAAAGGGGCTGCAATTGGTTGCGGCGGAGATTGAACATTTCGAGAGCGACACACGGACACATGGGGACACAAAAAATAAAACAGAGTTGGCGGGACAATAAAATTGAGTGCGTTTGGATATTTGTCCATGTTTTGAGAAGCTTTTCTTGGATTCCTGATGTACCTGGTGGCCAAATATTAATTTCTAGGTGATTAAGACATTGTTGAATATAGCTTACAAAGTTTTATAAGCTTTTGCCACTTCTGTCTTAGATTGACGAAGTGTCCAATCAAATATACGTACACAAATATGGCCGCGGTGATAAACTCAATCGCGGATGTATACCTAGTTCATATTTCTGCGTTCAGATTCCGCATCTGTTGGAGCGTTTGAACTAAAAAGCTTATGTAGGTAGCATCAGACAGAAATTTAAAAGAAGCGTCTATACTTATTTTCGCATCTTAAATAGAGCCAAGATGCTGAATATTTACCACATCAAAGCCCTGTCTAAGTACTGACACTAGCTAAAGTAGCTTAAATCTCAAACGAAGCCCTCCCCATAAAAGAGTCGTCGATGTGCCACTTAAGCACAATAGAGATCCAAAAGACTGATTTGGCCTCGCACAACACATAAAATCTTTTCGAGCTTTTTAGGAGAGTATAGTCTGCCTGATGCAACCTGAAGAAAGAGTCCTGATATCGAAAATTGTGTCGAATGCAAAGCCAACCAATATTGAAAGCCGTTACAACAGTTATGTCTGTAGGACAAACAAGGGTTCAGGGCTTGACAACATTTTTCAACTTTTTCGTAGTATACTTCCATACTACGAAAAAGTCTGAACAGTATGAAAGATATTTTTTTCGATTAAAGGGATTTATGGGTTAAGTGCGGAGACTGTCCGTTCTACCTTCAACTGGCCAACAGCTAGGGGTTAAGTCATAAGACCGAAGTAGATAAGTTTTAGTATAGGTACAGGAGTTCCCTTCCTGTGATTTTTTGTAACCTAAAATCTCTACTCAAGGCTAGGTGACTATGGAGGTCTACTCCTCGTCCTCTGTCAAACATCGGATTGAAAAAGGCTTGATTGACAGAAATGCTTGGACACATCCTTACAACGCCATGTCGAGAGGAACACGTTAATTAAAACTGAAGAAACAGGGGAATTTTAGCCAAACAAGATGTAAAATCTGACATTGTCTATACTTAAGAAAAAAGTATCACCACCTTTACAGCAACTTATCCTGGGGGTAGATACCGTATTTAATAATCGTTTTTTTTTTATATTTTAATGACCATGATAAGTTATTTTCTGCTTAATTTTTTTCGTTTTGGAGGTCGTTTGAGTGCCCTTGAACCATTTGTAAAAGTACTAAAAGTACGACTTTATTCACAGCCCGACTCAGACTCTGGTCCAAAACAAATCTAAACTTGTGTAAAATCACCTTGAAGTTACGCCGCAGGTCAAGTTCAGGTTTCATAACATTAAATTTCATATCCATATAACAGAAGTCGAAGAATAGTCGGGAAAAACGGAACTCATCAAATGATCTAGAGCAGAGCCATCTAGCGCAATGGGGAATAAGTGTCAAATTTGTGAAAATTATATCAAACTCATACTCCAGACAGAAATGGCTGCCGGGTTCTACATTATATTATGAACCCATGTTTATTTGCGGACAGCTAAAATGGGCATATAAATTAAAATGAATATGAATAGATAAATGAATATCTAATCTATATCTATATAATATTTGTGACACGGTCACAAAATTTTATTTCATATCCAAGGACAGACAAGACTCTCCATTCCTTGACACCTCACCATATTGTTGACTGGGTTTTAAGGCCTATCGCCACATGTACGGTAAGAAGTACTCAAGCTAAACAAGGTACAATGTAGCTTAAATAACCTTAGCATACCAATTGATGTCTGTACATTAGTTCTTCACTGCAAGAAACTAGAGGTCTGGAAACACTCTGTTCCAGGAACAATAAATCAAACAATGTTGGGTTCCCGGTCATAGGCGTTTTGAGGGAAACGAAAGAACTGCCAGACTGGCCAGAAGAAGTTCGGAAGCCTTCTTTAGAGGGCCAGAACAGTCTGACTTCTGTAAATTCGGCTTCAAAAATGTGTGTCGCAAATTGGGGCGTGATCTTTGGTCTAAGACAATAAAGTTGATAAAGTGTTGTATTTTTTTTATAATTAGGAAGATCATTTGTTTAAAAAATATATTTTTTTTGCTTGGAGGGACAGCTTTCTTAGGCGGACAAACATTGTCTCAGCCCCACTGTCCTGCTAAATGTACCATTGCATATAGCTTCGTTTGACTGCAGTCATACAGTTTTTAGTATTTTGCTCCTATTTGTTACTTTGAGAGTTTGAAGGTTGACTGAAAAAAGAGATTTCAAACTGAGTTCGTCGCTGGTAAATCCTCACCTTGTATAAACTTACAAATTTATTCAAATTCATTTTGAAAATCATTAGTCGACTCGTAGGTACAACTTGTGGGCGACTTGGTAATTTTTAATTTTTATGGAATAGATAATTTATGCTCAGACTTCAGCAATGAGGTTAAGGAAGAAGAAATCCTTCATCTAGTGAATATCCTAAGCTTAAAACGAATTATTTCAAGTTTCTGTAGAACGCACCGAGTATTCGATCACCTATGCGTCGTCGCGTAAATGCTACATCTGGGCATGTGACGACAGATCGCACAGCGACGTAAACAATCAACATACTCCTGCGCGTATATCCACCAGAGGCGTTGATCACATACCTCCATCAGAGAGTCGACCACACCATGAACTATAAACCAGCGGAGACAT
This sequence comes from Cheilosia vernalis, assembly GCA_949126925.1. Classification (NCBI taxonomy): domain Eukaryota; kingdom Metazoa; phylum Arthropoda; class Insecta; order Diptera; family Syrphidae; genus Cheilosia; species Cheilosia vernalis. The sequence goes on along the minus strand of OX421362.1, from coordinate 55,548,827 downwards.
ACCGCCGCCGCCTTGTGGGCAAGCTTTGTTTATCCCTGTCATCGCATTTGCTTGATAGATGGTGTGTTTCAAATCATTTGAAACAGAATTTCATGGAGTACAACTGGTTTTCTTATACGGCGTCAGTTGATGTGTGGAACGAAAAGTAGCACCATTTACGTGGATCGAGTGTCTCTCCTACTCCGGTCCGTACTGGGCCTATGAATGATATTTTATCATTTGATCATTACCTTATAGTTATAGGTCACAATAGAAAATTGTATATGGAAACATTTTCATTGAAAATGAAGAATGATTATGATATTAAGCTGTGCTTATGATCCTTCTCAACATAAAACTTAAATTTTACGAGTTCATAATGAAGACATTCCGCGGTGCAGTGCAGGACGGATATTTAAAAAACCATACACATACATAAGAAACAAAGTGACACGGTGTTACCGCAGGCGTTTCTTATAAGCGATTTGTTTTGACTGCTAGTAATTGAGATTCATGTCTAAATTTTAAAATCTTTTTTAAATAAAATGATCTACTGTGATTTACAAATTACTTTAGTGGAGGCCACAAATGATTTTTCGTATGATTATTGGTCCGCTCAAAATTCGCTATTATGAACTATATAGCCCAACGACCCACCAGAAGCGTTGATGGAGTTCAACAGAGAGTAGACCATCACAACCACGAAACATTTACACAGTGGAAGCCGTGCATACCCGTCTTGTGGCATGTGAGTCGCATGTGATGTTTTCTATTGGGAACACCTATCGGTCACAGTCCGCATTTTCAACCGTTTGAAGGAGATTTACATGAGAAAACCTGCTCCTTCCTCGAATGCGTTCTCAACCTCAACAAGAAACTTCTGGGATGAAAGCTTAAACGGTTTCCCCCCATCTTGCTTTTAAGAAAGAGTTCGCAAGCCAACTGTCTAGTTTCTAGCAGATATCAGTCTCTTAGGTTATAGCTCGTAGACGTAATTGAACTTTCTTGCGATAGAATAACTTGGTTTGACTATTTCTTACAAATACTTCCACAAACTTATTAATGAACAAAACTGTGCACAAATTTGTTAGCTAGCAGACGTCAGTCAGCATTCAAAAATTGGATGTATAACTGTTGATAATTTTTACGCAACCTTTGTTAATATGAAGGTGGATGTTTCTGATTTTGAATCTTCCATATATTTATTAATATACTCGTAGCAGTTCAAGATTTTGATAAACAAGTACACTTTGGAATTTTAGGTCCTACCTAGTCGACAATTTTTACAAACTTTTTTGAAAAATGCAGGTAGCTAATATAACAGTGAAAACTGCACCCAAATCCGTTCGGCAGTTATCGAGATCATTGGATACAAAACGGATAGAGCCTTACAAATAATCATTTATATCTAACCATCACACCAGACCCAGGTCCACTCCGGTCTTGAGCGCCACCTTCACACTAAATATTTTCTAGGTCACAATGGATAATTTTGTATAGAAAACTTCCCTTAGCCATTGTGAGATCGTAAAGGTGGATACTAGGCTAAGCTTCTTTTGACATTTGAGGTAGTCTTTGGATACCCCAGCGTATTCCTCCTTTGGATATTAAATTAGGGCTTTATAACTTTAAGCCCTAAGCAAAGTTGGGGACTGCTTAAAGAACATTACAAGAAAGTTTCCAAAATTTAGTTCTATAAAGACTTCCTCATTCCCAGATAAGGATATTTATAAATGGAAGCTTTATAAATTCAATGATACGAGTAGTTGTTGAAGTACTTGCATGGAACGCGCTTGGTTCGGGTAGTGCACTTGGGGCGTAAAAGGTCCGCCGAATACTGACATCAACTTCAACATTTTGAGCAACAAATGTTTCCAGTGACTGGAATGTGACATGAGCTGAGCATATTGGGCTGCATTTAATATTTAGCCATTCAGTCTTCGCAATTTTTGCAAAAAGCTAGAAGAAGGCCTTCCATTTAGGCGTTCGTACTCTGGAAGAGAGATAACAGTGTTATTCTTGAATGCACGTGCACATAAATGATTAATTCTGGAGCATTCATCTCCTCGTAGGCTCTCGCTCTATCCTCTTGCTCGGCGTTCCAGCTTAATCGCAGATCGCATTCACACGGGCACCGACTTCCTATCTATGTCGGTTTTTAATAAAAAAAAATATGAAAGGTTACAACCAATTCCTTTCATATTTGCCCATGAGATTCCATTTGATTTTACATCAACTAACTATAGGTATACAGTTGGAATGCGATACCCTTCGGCAATACTCAGTAGGTATTTCTTAAAGACTTCAAAGCAAATGATAAATACCTGTTCTCTGGAAAATAGCACACGAATTCCTATCCTAAACCAACCTAATAGTGCGATGCATAATTTTACAACGCAAGACAACATCACCTAACAAAACATAAACCCTCAACCCGCCATTCCAATATGGGGCCAATTGTCTTGTACTCTGCCCGAGAATTCATCGTTAGGGACAAAATATTTTAACCCTTCACTTACATTTTGTATAAGGAACGGGTAGGTAGGTAGGGGTAAATCGGGGCCATCAACATTATAACCATCATCGTCGGAGATAATATCTCTTTGATGAAATTATTGGAATTACACCACAAATATTTCACTTTGCTACAAAGGAGTTTAATTGCAGGCATTTTTGTTTCGGGGAACGGGAACACAAACAAAAAACAGCACACACACAAAGACAATGGAATTTTTCCTCTCAAAACAATTCAATTCGATTGAGCATAAGGATTTCGTTTCATGTTTAATTTTCTTATGTAAGTTATTCAATAAATATCTTGTTTCAATATATAAATATAAATATCTGTTGAATGACAATGAAAACATTTTTGTGTGTTTCTTTAATTCTTAGTTGTAACCCAGCAGGTAGAACGAGTGTGTCCCAAGTTGGTAAGGTATTTTTTTTTTCTTTTTCTTTTAGACTCCACGCTGGTTGAATTCTTGTGGATGATTTATTTGATTTGAAAGATAATCGTTATGAGTGGGTATACATTTATATATACATACACTCAAGCAAAACAACGATTTTATTATTCCAAACAAAGAATGTGGTGTGAGATGGATAATCCACTGCACAGTGCAGAAGATAGTTTATCAAATATCCAACTAATTTGGTAAAAGCAGGCCATAGGGGAGAAGATAGCTCTCTATCAAATTTAATGTTCTTAGCAGGACGGGTTGTTTACTTTTTATTACTTAATTACCCCAGCATCAATGAAACCGGAGGAAAATTCGATTCTTGGAAAAACGTCTTTTTCTTTGATGAGCTGCTTTAGTTACAGTTGCAGCAGGAATGGTCGTGCACTTGTGATTGTGATATTCCTGTATTAAAATTTCAGAGAAGTACCTATACATCATCTAATGCGATTATAGATAGTTCATCTACCTACCTTGCCTGCATTGCAGATACCTACCTACAAAGTCAAGTTATCGCCTGCATTTTGGTTGGAAATGGAATGTAATGTAAATACAAGGTGAGCAAGGCACGAGTGCGAGTCCGGTACAACTCCACCTGAGATGGTAGTGGTGGTGACGTGCTGGTGTTTGCCATTGCTACTTCAGCCGCCACCGCTGAGGCGCTGACTATGACGACCGACCAACGACGACGAGCAAGAGATAATTACAGCCTCGGGCAATAATTTAATTGAACAGTCGCCATCAGAGATCAGACTTCAGGCATTCAACAGATAGATTCCCTCGTATCTTTCGAGAGATAGATTATGCTGTGGTCGTGGTGTTTGTTCAGACTCTTTCTGACTGATGCGATGGGGCCAGCGATAAGCCCGACGAATGCATTCGTTCTGCCTGTTTGTTTGTTTTGATTAATCTAAAACTATTGTGTACGTTTTTCCCTTGAACCTACCAACCTATCAAAATTCGTCAAGTGCCCTTGTCCATGCATACTTTGGTCAACAATGAACCTCTGAACTAGATTACTCGCTGGGAAAACTTAGAAAAGCTGTCGTAAGAACCAAGAAACAAAATTGAAGACATTCTTCGCCTCGACAATCGGCTTATGTCGAAAGTATGCATCTAATTGCTCACTGAAGCCGCTGTGTTCACCTCAGACGACAATATAGATATCAACGTCAACAATTCGTGTGCGGCGACGACAGCCCTAAATAATATAAACAGCCAAATCCATATTTCCCCATTTTTTGTCTGGCTCGGGCTTGGTGCCATATAAACACAAATATGAGGGTTCTTCGTCTCGTAGCGTACCTACCCGCGTTTAGGATTATTAAAAGGGAAAAGTATATTGAAATGAATTTCCCAACCCTCTCACCTTCAACAGACAACTGCAACGGGCATAGTATATCCTTTGAGTAAATCCTGGGTTTTGCGTTCGATGCTGGGATGTTGAAGAATGAAATTTAATCCAATTGTTGTGCTATTATCCTTGAAAGGGTGCCCAGTAAAAACACAGCTTGAATTTTGATTGCAAAACCAATTTGTGTTAGACTTGTAATTTTGTCTCACAAATCACTTTTTTATTTGTAAATTTTCAATTAGACACAAATTCCGAAGAATCACTGAAACTGTGAATGTCACAAAGCACTTTTCCAATTTGGTAAACAATTATCTTTTTTTTTCTTGATTTTTAACTATTAGTGGGTAAATATTCCGCGCGATAGAAATGCAAGACAGTACCCGCACGACGTCTCAAAACAAACTGAATTCATATGAAATGAACTCCTCGGTGGTTCGTTGGATTTGTTTTCCTTTACGATATTTGAGTTGAGTTGAGTTTTGCGGAGACAACGCTGAACGCGTCCATTGGTAGAGGGAAAGAGACAACAACTTACTAGCATGTTGTTTCGGCGTCGAGTTTGAGTTTTGAGAGCATGAAACAAACCTCACTCAGGCGGCCTGCATTTGCTTGCATCTGGATTTTGGAGGAGCGGAAAGTACGCTTTTGAGTGAAGTGGGTTGGATGGGAGTGGGACATGGGAGATGGTACAAAGTTGGGTGTGACGTGTGATCTATTGGGAATATACCCTAGGATGCGATATTCGAAGAATAAAGAATAATGAAGCTTGTCGTTTCTTTTTCGGCTTTTGTTGTGCTAAGGTTATTTAGGTCGATTAGATTTATCTGATCTAGATTTTATCGGAGCTCCGGTCTTATATAGAACAAGACTCAAAATTCAAAACTAGTGCAATATCGGCCTATTTCCTATTTCTACGCACTTTATGACTCGAACAAGACATTTTTGCCAAAACAAATATTATTTTTACTAACTTCGTGTTCGATTTCGGACTTTTAGGGAAAGTTTTGTGACAATTTGAAACTAACCAGTCTGAGGTGAAAGCTTTGTTGTGAGGATTGTCGTAGAATTCGGAAAATGTAAATACCTATACGGAAGCTTCGCAAATATACCTGACAAACATCCGAGAATACAACTCAATTCAGTCAATTTGAAAGCGGAATAAAATTGAAGGTCCATATCTGTATCTATACCATATGGACTATAAAGAAAATGTTAGAACGAACACCGTATTAGAGACCGAAGATTTGGCTGTGGCAACATGTTCGGTTACCTCGGTAACAGAATCAAATAGGTGGTCAAAATTGATCAAGCCTAACCAATTCGAGAGCAAAACTCAGCATTGCTTTCAACAATAAGTAAGGCCACTATTTTTCACATTAGAATTTTATAATATAAATATTAAGACCTCTAACTGATAATGCTTACACTCAAATCAGTTAAAAAGCGTTAGAAATTAGAAGCAATACACGTTTTTCTCAGATCTCCCTGCTCTCATAAGTTGACGGTATCTATTTGTCAATTGTACATTACTAGTACTAGTACATTGTGATTGTACTGCCATTCGCCGCTCCAATCTCCAAGAGCCAAGCAGGGATCCCAGATTAATAAATCTGTCAAGATTTAGCTTCAGAAAATGTGCCGACCCATTTAATGGGCACACTAAATTTTGACTTTTTAACTCAAGCATCGTACTATTTAGCTGTATGGGTTGGCGAGAATTTTTTATGGGAGTGGAAATTTAGGTCGAGCTCGTACTACTAAGCTTAATCATTGAAGAATTAATTATTCGAATCGAAAGTTTACCATACAATTTTTCGTGTTATTGTAGATTTAGGTAATACATTTTTTATTCAAAATAAATTAAATTCCTTGAAACGACTATATTAGGTACCTTTGCATGCACATTTTTTCATTATTTTTCATTATTGAGCGATTGAAGCGCCAAAGCAGAGATGGCAGAAATGGCATTTTTTTGAATTACTACATTTGTTACGTCTGCTACGTAACTGAGGTAGTTAAGTAGTTAACGTAGCAAAATGTAGTAAAAGTAGCGCTAACTATCAAAATGTAGTTAGCATTGTCAGATTCAACCGTCAAACTGATAAAATGAAAATTCTCAAATCTGTTTCGGTTTATTTTCTATTGAAATTTAACATTTTCTAAGTACATAAAATGTAGGTAGCAAATGAAACAAATCAGGCGTGTATTTTACTCGATTTACTACGCGTAGGTAATTGAGTAGATTACCTCATGTAAACTACTCTGCCATCTCTGCGCCAAAGTTTCTGTGGGATACCTACTGGTACAACATTTTTATTAGATTTCTTGGCGCTACTATAGGAATGTATATACAAAGCTATTACCCATGCTCCATTCACATAGATAATAATTAGTTGCGATTCATCAGATTCACGAGAATTTATTGACGTTCGAGTTTTGTTTTGATTGAAAAGTTAATCAATTTGAAGAAGTTTCATTAAAATGTAAATGTTAATTGCTGTACTCGAAGTGATAAGTTTTATTCTCGTAAGTGTGGTGGAGCAATGCGCATTAATCGTATCGGATCAAGCCAACAAATAAAACGTTTGATGATTTGCAAAGAAACACATGAGTGTGAATGTCCCCATACGTGACTCCTAACCAGCTTTGTCCTGGATCAACCGTGGCGGCATGTTATAGCAACAGAAACAATTCTGGACCCCAAGGAGTTAAACTTAAATCATTAAATTATTTATTATTATTAAAAATTATTATTAATTAACTTGTTACTAATAATTATAAATACAAAATTAATAAAATAGAATAAATAAAGTATGAAGTTTTTTTTAATTTGACGAAAACAATAAGTTGAATATATAAGTGAAGAAAAGGATGTTAATTTAAATAGGACGATGCGGGGATTTGAAGAATGCTTTTTAATTTAAAGAACCGAGAAATTTTTTTGTTTTTTAATTTAAAGATAAACAAAAGTTAAAATAAAGACTTGTCTTCAATTAAAAAAAAAAAGAGTTCATTAAATTAAAGTAAAGAGTACTATGAGCTGCATTGTAGAATATTTCTTCAATTCGGGGAAACGAGTAGATACCTACGCAAAAACGGAGAAATAAATTTTTAGAGATGCCACGAATAGTTATTTGGCCGAATACCGAATACCGAATATTCGGCGAGGCTCGTGGCCGAAGCGCCGAATATTCGGCAACACTTAGTAGGTTTTTTTCCGCGGTTAAGAAGTCAAAACAGACCTTTACAAGTGGTGGTCAGCAAACGCAAAACCCTTGCACAATTTGCTAAGATTTATTTGTCATCTCCGGTAGCAGTGTGTAAAGTGAGCGGCTGTTTTCAGAACCAGGTATAATCTATGAAGAAAAAACGCAATCGTCTACTATCGACAAATGCTGAAAAATTTGTTTTCATACACCATAGTTTAAAGGATGTGGCTATGACACCACTGGTAAATTTTAAATATTAACATATTAATTTTTTGATAAAATAAACATCTTTGCGAGCAATATTTTGAGTTTTTTTTTCATGATTTGCTATTTTCACTATTCGGTATTCGGCCTATTATTGAAAACTATTCGGCCAAAAAATGTGGCCGAAAAGCCGAATATATCGAATAGTTTCCGAATATTCGTGGCATCTCTAAATTTTCAAAATGAAGAGCATTTTATGTAAAGTTGAAGAATGAGTACATATCCACTAAATCTTACGAAAGAATATTAAGTGTTAATCAATGTTACAATTTTTTGTGGATTAGTAGTTTTTTTTTATTTTATGACGACTAAATTTGGTTTAGATAACTCATCCAGCCAGCGCTTATTTGTTGCAAAAAACTAGGGTGCGGTATGGATATGTAAATTTCACTTTTATTAAAAAAAACAAACGCAATAAACTTAATGACTGCCAATGGTCATTATAATGGTGTCGAATCTGCTATAGGTAAGTCAACTTGAATGTGATAACAGGCATCGGTATTGCCCAGTGCTTGTTTCTTGCAAAACGCGCCCAAAATCAAATAAAAAGTTATGTAAACTTACAGTGTTTTCTTGGGCACTAGAAACATGTCGAAACTATCTGAAATCAAAACCAAATTTAGAACAAAACAGAAGGATAGAAGGATTTCATGCTATATGAACTAGGTATTCCAGTTATATGTACTTAACTTGCACACGAATTCTTTTCAAAGACGTTTAAGCGGCAACTTGATGCACATTACCAGTTACCACACTCGAACTCGATTCATATTCTCAAGAACTGTTTCCACTCAAATGTTCTTTCCCCCATCCATAAATGTTCTGCATTCTCGATTTCATACATTTTTTATAAACACAAATCTGGTCAGGTCATAGTAGTCGGCTGCGGCTCGGCGTTTTTAATTACTCATCGTCATCTATTTTCTCTCTTCCTCTTTCTCTAGTATCTAGTTCTCACTCAGGCTTGGCTCGCTCAGTTGGCTGACCTACTCAAACTCAAAACTCAGGTCGATTTCAGTTCAATTCAACAATCACTCAATTTCAATGTCAATTGTCAACAGAGCGGGAATAGAGAAATGAAAAAGAAGTTGAGTTGAGTGTTGACTGTTGAGTGTTGACGTTGAGTCTTGAGAAATGAGAAATTGAGAATTTGTTGAATAGAACAGAGAATGAGAGAAGTGAAGTAAGTGAGAAGAGAACTGAGTTACTGAGAAAGAGAATGAAAAAAGAATTGAGAAATAGAGCATGAGAACAAATAGAGAGAATGAATTACCTACGATATTACGATTATGTACGATTTTACGAGCGTATATCTTATTTGTTTGCTTGTTTTTAAAACGTGTATTGTGTTTTGTGTTGATCACGCTTCACGCTTTCTTGGATGGACGCGTATGCGTCCATTGCGTGCGTTTCGCTTTTATTTATACGGAGGTGATGGTGGCGATGCACGGTGTATTCATTTGTGTGTAGTCGTATCGTAAGTCGTAACTTTAACTGTATGCTACGGCTACCAATGTAAACAAATAAAAATGTTAGAAACATAATTTATAAAATTTATGATTGTTATGCAATGTCATGTAGGTGCATTCGTGCGTCGCATTTAAGCCAGCGTAGGAAAAATAAAAAAAATGTTGAAAATTGGGAATCAGGAAATCAAGAAAAGAACTAAAAAAAATGTCTGCAAGACTTATTTATAATGTACTAGCTGTACCCCCCGGCTTCGCCCGTGCAAAATGTGGTTTCAGAACAGTTGATGGAAAAAAGATCTAAGAAATTTGCTATCTTGTAGGGCCATTTTTTTTCGCAAAAAATATGATATATGTATTCTCATAACCCTTGAGTTGGCCAATAAAAGTATATTTCTTCCGACTGCATAAAATAATTTGTCTTCCTTCCGTAATTTTAACAGGTAAATGTTAAATCATTTTCTTTCAGTCCCGTATACATTTCGCACCCTATCTCTTTCAATCCCACACCCCACACGTTACATTCTTACACGCCAAAAGCGGATACAATTGTATCAGTTAATACATGTTCAAGTATTGAAACTTAGAACTTGCTAAGAAACGCATATCATAATTTTAAAATTGAAAGCTTACTTTTACAAAAGAACTCACAAATAATAGTGATAAGGCGGATAATTTTAACCTTTGAAAGTCTGAATTCCTTTGTTTTCAAAAACAATGTATTTTTTATTTTTATTATGGTCATAATATTATGTCACCAATAATGTTTTCAAAGGCAAAGGCAAAGCGTGACAAAGAAAAAAGCGAAACGAAACGAAAAAATAAATTACTCTTGTCCATTTTTTCCGGAATTTATTTAGTTATTTATATAATGTTGAAACAAATTGGAGATTGTGGGCTTAGGTATCCTCTATAGGCCTGTGAAAAATGCACCAAACTATATTAAGAAGTTTCTAAGATTTTTGCATTTAAAGACAGGCAGTCAAATTCATTCTAAGTCGAACAGAACTACAACAATTTCTTTATAAGATTACCAATTTTAATTTATAAAAACTCACAAAATCGCAATGAAGAAATCCGAATCTGTAATGCGCAATGGCCGGCAAACGTTATTCGAACGAACAAAACACGAATTCGCGCAAAGTGCAATATGGACGCTGAAACAGCAACGAATGAAGAAACTGCTCAACTGAATTAATTGGCACAGTCAACGTGGACAGCGCCACCACACATGAAACAAAATTGGATTCTCGATTGATCGATAATAGATGGCGTTACGTTGCGTGTCTATCTGACAGTTCAATTGAGATACGATATGTTACATTCAAATTTGATTCTTTTTCTGATTGTTGCCAAAATAAATAAATACAAAACACGCTGGGTGGTCAAAATAAGACATTTTGAAATTTTAATTTTTTTTCTTTTAAAACCCGTGCTGAGAAAATATCTCTCCAACAAAGTATAAATCATCAAAATCGGTTCGGCCAATATCGAGTTATAGGATAACATCGCTTCGGACACTTTCTTTTATATATATAGATTTTGGGATTGTTTAAAAAAATCAATGGAACTTAGGTACCTTCCAATAGTCGTTGGGCCTTACTAATAATCATTTTTAATTTTCAAACTAAATATTTTGTAGGTCACAATGGGTAACTTTACATAGAAATTTCGCCATTGTGAATTCGTAAAATCTAGTCTGGTCACCAAATACCTACGATTATTTCTAATCGCGCATTGAAAAACGTCACTTTAAATATTTTATAGATCACAATCGATATTGTTGTATGGGTAAAATTCGATAGGGTTATTATTATTACCAGCAAGAAAATGCTAAAAAAAAACAAGTAAACAAAGTTTGGAAGAACTTCTTTGTTTCGCAAAGAATCGCCGCGTTTCTTTACTGAAATTTGTAACAAAATGTTAAAGTAATGTTTAACTAACATAAACTTTGTTAAATTGCAGTACCTACATTCTGATTTTTTCCACTTTTTTGTACTTTTTCCCACTTTTGTTTCGATGTAGTTCAGGCTTTAAGGCCGTTTAACTAAATGACAGATCTATCACTATTTGCATCGATTTAAAGTAGGTATAAGGGCCTTTACTTTGCCACAACCTCTTACTAAAAGGCTAGTTTTTATTCATACGACCCACTGATGCTTGAACCATCTTGTTGCTTTATATTTTTCGGAACAGTCATGAGTCATATCTTGGTATTTCAAATCCTGATTCTTGTTTCTCGATGAAAGTGTTTTTTCAAAGTTCAAATTTCAAACTTCCAAATTATATCCTTTACATTTAAGATGCTGTAAAGTCCAGGGCGAACGCAGGTAGGGTTTTATTTGGGGTCTAAATTGACCCATTTTTAAGCGATCCGATATTTCCTCTCCTAACGAGTTATGAAGGGTGAAATATATTTTTTTCTAATGCAACAACCCACCCTCTTCTAAGAAATGGAATGAACTGCAATGGAAATATCGGATCGCTTAAAAATGGGTTAATTTAGACCATTATAGGCTCCCCTTAAATTGCGAATAAAAAGTGTCCAGTAATGCGGGCTGTTTTCTATTTGATATCATAGGTAAAAAAGGGTTCAGAGAATAGAAATGCAAAGTTTCATCGTTTGTAGTTTTTGAGTTATGGGGACCTTAAGTTAGAAGCCCAAATTTTGCTTAAATTTAAAATAAATCATAAACCGTTAGGCCGATTGGTATAATTTGAATTCTGTTAGGATAACAATGCAAACACTTTCGACACAGAAAATTTCATCGCTCTGCTTGCCACGGTTTCGGAGATAACAAGGTTTTAAAGGATTGAAATTTTTTGTTTTCGAATGGTTCTAATTCACTACAAACAACTACAAACGAATGCCTATCGAACTGCAATTCACGTTTTTCATTCTAGAAAAAGTGCGGGCTAACTTCATTTAGGTCAGTGCGGGTCTGTTGCAAATTCTTTCAAAGGGTCCTTGGATTGCTATTTATGTAGGTTATTACGTGTATATGGTGTTCCATTAAACAAAGCTGTTAAAAACAAACTTTTCTGAATTTAGTTTGGTCAAATTTATAAATAATACTGTTCATATCGACTTCTCTAAATAAATCGTATTCAATATTCATTAAAGTGACGTGATTTACAACATTATGGCTCATGGTGTTCCTTAACTTGTTTTAACGTTGAGAAAGATAGTTCACCACTGCAGTTGGTGATAAAGAGAGACAAAAAAATGCGCAAAGCACAATTTCAAAGTTTGGGAAACACAATTGTAAAGAATTATTTATTAACGTATTAGCGACTCCTTCATCGTAACTCCGAAAAAAAACTTGACTTGTTTTTTTTTACCTATATCTAAAAGATTCATTTCAATTGAGTAAGCAAAATCAAGAAATAAACGAACCGTCTTCGGCAACTACACAAACGCAACTCCCCTTTCGATGTTGTCAGATTTGCTAACAAAAGTAAATCGGAACCCACAAACAAACAAAAATAATGTGATACACAATAGTCACTTACCACCTCTGAGCTGACAATCGGACATCTTTTTACTGTAAAGTTAGCTTACAAAATTTTATCTGCCGTGAAAGACCGCGACAATGACATCTGCTCTGTTTCAGAAAACTTTAAATTCGTATGAATGATCTGACAGATGAAATAAGAACTTGAAGCTGTCCCTTGATATGTCCTACTTGTGTCTGGGAAATCCATACGGATTGGGTGAGTGTTTTTACTATGTTCAAATCCACACACAAATTTAAAGCCCCCTCAGCCAGCCAGTGGATGAACTGAACAGTGCTGGGAAAGCAGTTGCTGAATACTAAATCTGTTGCCTTCCATACTACATTGTAGAGTTTTTGATCAAGAATGACAGTCTGATGCTGAAAAGAAATAGGGCAACTGTTTCTCTGGTGAATTACTTTAGCATCTTGCTCTTAAAATTAAAATATTTGAAAATTTGTCGGACAACACGGTCGAGACTGTGTTCATAACCAGATATGTGCCGCCTTTAATACATCCTCAGGCTGACTGGATAGAAAGAAATGAACGGATCGCGTTGTTATTGAAAAGATTCATGTATATTTGGACCACATATAAATCATACCAAGATTTGTGCATCCTAATGATGATTCAACTTGGCAGATTGGTACTTGAAATTCATATAGGAATTTAAAGATTTGAGAGATTTGTCAAATTGGTTTGCAATTTGCTGAACTGTATTCTATGGACAGCACATACTTCGTATTCATTATGTGATCAAAGTTGACTTAAACCGACCTATAAAAAAATAACAATCATATGAATATATTGGTCACCATTTCTTGGTGCTTTTTGCCGTTTTCCCAATCCCCAGGATCTGCAGTCACTTGAAATACCAATTAAATTATTTTATTATTATTTCCCTGACTTGGTTTTTGAAAACCCCTTGCGCCAATGCAATATACTGACCCGTAACACAATGAAACTCCATTCATCACCACCAAAGCAAGCAACAGTTCCATCTCTATCTCTATATGTAAGTAATCACGTGATATCTCCGCCCGTCCGTCATTATCGAATACAACATCTATATGAAGATGTCCACCGCAGTCTTGGTTCTTTGATGATTTATGTCATCAAATTCACTAGAGCGCAAATATCCTACTTTCAGTTAATTTATGCTGTGCCCTCCTTAAAAGCGACGAGGCCAAAAAAGGTATATAACAAATTAATTTTATATGGCAAGAAGAAGAAGAAAAAGAAGAATCCTAATGATTCTCCGATATATACCAATTCGTTCGTGTTAAGGCTATTTATCATGAATGCAAGAATGAGCACGAGAAAGTGGGTCAATGGATTTTTCAACAACACAACTCTTCAGATGGTACGTAGGTATTCTATTTTTATGGCAATTTCCCCCATATTTGTCCGGACGAGGAAAATATACCCAAAACCAAATAACATTGAATGCACAGGGCAACAGCACCGACAAATCATTTATTATTTTTATTCTCGTTCGAATACATTTACGTATCTAATTATTGATGTGTAATAAAAATGAAATGAACGCGCGGAGCAGACCCCGTTCTTGGCCGTCGCGCCGCTCGTCCATCATTACAACACACGCTCATTAAGGGTCATCACACAGAAATATTCAAATTCAGTGCAACAGCCCATAAAAACCAATTTAAGTACAAATTAAACTCAGATATTGGCTAAGCTGGTGCTGGGGCTGGGAGAGATCTCAGAAATCTCTGCCTCTGATTAGGAATGAAAAAATCGACATGGCATGGAATTAATTGAATGAAACTGGCTTGCCCGTGCCGTTGGTGTGTGGTTCAGCAGAACCACATATACAATAAATTCTAATTGGAAGCCATTCCCATGCAGATACTCTATCCACAAGCGTTGACCTTTCAAAATTTGTTTTATATGACTTGCCACGAAGCGACGCCGACGGTCTGTTCTCTGTTCATTGGGGTTAAATTGTTGATTTGGTGCCTCTTGAGTAGCAGAATTGAAACTCTATTTGAATCGAATCGATGCGAGCACGAGCAGATAGACACACACACGACACACCACACACACTCACTATCTCTAGTCCCAGTTCCAGCATCCAGCGTGCCCGTGCAGATGCCTCTTGAATGTACATGGTAACGGGAGACTCTCCTGTCTTCTCCATGCTCCAGCTGCAGGCAAACAAATATTGCGAACTTTGTTTACAAACAAAAGTCGTTAACGTGGCGATTTGTTCGTCTGTTTTGACCAACGATCACATTGTATTGACTTGAATCGTTTGAGAACATAAAGTCGCACAATGCGTGGGTATAACGGAGGATATTTTTAAATCGACCCGAATACAAATTAACAGCAGATCTGATCGCTTGGACTTGTTTCTCGATCAGAAACAGTACCTACTCGTCGTAAGATGTTTTCGATCAGCGGGCGATTAAGACATCCTCCGTCAGTTCGCACTCGGCAGTTGCATCTCATTGTAAACTATCCACACTTCTGACCTTATTTTGAGAGGTTGTTTTTCTATTGATTTGACGTGAGGGGGAACGATCACTTTGCATCTGCAGAAGGCGGAACGTGCCATTAACTCGAGGATGGGGCATTCGTGAAGAGATCGCTGCCATGCCATGCAATAGCTTGCATTGTTTTCTGTCTCTTAAATCAAGGCAAATACTTGTAGTGTCTGTTTGCACACCATTTACGGCTGGATGACAAACATCCTTTGGATTATCTGCGTTTGTCTGACGTGTGCTGCAGGTTCGCGATACATTGATTTTATGCCAGCGGTGATAGGAGAATGTCTGACAGAGTCAACAGTGGCGCCTGTTTAGCACATCTGTCTGCAGTAAGTAAACTGCTTAAAGTCTTCCTTTTTGATATCAAGTTCCCACAGTGCCCGACCGGTCCAATGCAAATACAAAGTGTTTGCTCACAAATTCAAAGACCAGATGTCGATAAAAACGAACAATACCACGGTATGGCCATCAGACATTTACAAAAGGCGAGCTACGAGCAAACAAGAATGGAAAAGAGATAATTGAAACGTGATAAGCATAAGCATTTTGGGACCATCTTAAGACGTTTCGTTGCATCACACGGTATAGGTATTTGGTATTTGCATTCTTGTACACGGCTTGTTATTGTGAATGGTTTTATTGTTTGTTTTTTTTTTTCGGAGCTCAGAAAAAGCTAAGAGAAAAGAGTTATTTTACTGTCTACGAGTAGGTATTATGCATGTATTCGAAAGTGGGTTCGACAGAGCTATAAAGCCTCGAAAATAAATTTAACAAGTGTTTTAGATTCTTAGTAGGAATATCAGTATAGACGAGTTCTCTTCAACATCTTCACTACCGAGATTCACACTGGGTACTTATCCCAAGAACATCCAAAGCACCGGGAGAAGATTTCATCTCACATGAGTTTTATAAGTATACTGCTCGGAGGAGTTCCCCAACTATCTTCTGCAGCTGTATAACAATCTGTATGAAAATGAGGAAAGTACACCGCCAAATTTTGATGCAGCTGTTTTACTTCCATCAGTCTTCAAAAACGCAGATCGAAATTTGGTTGAAAATTACAGAGGAATCTCACTGCTGAACACTGGCCGAAAGGTTTTCGGAAGTATCCTGTTCAAGCGACTGACGAAATGGGTTGAAAGAAAAATGACTTACTAAGTGACTATCAAGCATCAGGTTTTCGCCATGGTTACTCTACTGTAGACCAAATTTTTTACCCTTGGTACCGCTCATAAGGAAATAAAACGAATAGGAATTATTTTGTTTACCCCCCAAAAAACCCTTTTGTTAGAAAAAATCGACAAAATTGCCAAGTTTCCCTCCAATCTGGGATCACTGCTGGAGGCAAATGTGGAAATGTCAAAAAAAAAGCTGCCAGCAGCTTAAAAAAATGTAATTTGAATACATTTTCAATGCATTTTTTTTGACATATCCACATTAATTAGGCTGGTGTGTACGCACTCAATCCTATCGGGAATTTGCGTAGCAATTTTTCGTCCTGCTCTAGTTTCATTTTTAAAGTCTGAAAAATGCAGAAAAAAATGTTGTGTTACGGGCTTAAACCGGAGCAAATGTGGAAGTACAATAGAGAACCAATCGAGATAGTGGAGCACTATAAATATCTTGGACTAACACTAACCCCAAAAAACAACACATGAAGGTCCATTTAGATGAAAAACTGAAGAACGCGAAAACAGCTACTACAACAAATCATGTATGCAAAATAAAAACATAAGTCTGCGGGCAAAGTACCAGATCTTTGATTCAACAGCCAGATTCATTTGCGACTTTGAAACTCAACTTCGATTACCTATATACTAAAAGTTCTTAATATGAACGCTGCACGACTACCTAGGATTGTGACAACAATAATTGCGCTTGAAAAAAAAATATTATGTTTTGAACAGTGGAACGAGCTGGCTGAAAGAACTGACTGTAGAGGACATTCAGTGGGAAATTCTCAGCAGATGAAAGCTGAATTGTATAAAATACTTGAGGTGCTCCATGAAAAGTTACACGAATCATCCATTGAGGAAGCGCGGTCATCCATAGAGATTACTACTCGAAATTGATACATGCCTCAAGCAAGATGAACTATTTTGATGTAAGCGCCGGAGTTGACCAAATATAAACACTCTTTAAAGCAAGAGGAGAGCTTTTGCCTTTAAATTACATGCCACATCGCCCAGATCTTCCAACCCAATGCAGTGTTTATAATATGAACACCCGAGAAGATACATATAATGTACTTCACAGGAGTTTGTCCAATGCTTATAGAGCTTAGAAAACTTTATCTTGGAAAAGCCATTTATACAACGGATGAAGTTCTTGATTTGCTCAATGGAAGAAATTGGACGGCTTTGTATAAATTTGTCAAAGCTGCACTGTTATAGAAACAAAATATTAAGAGAAGAATTTTAACAAAGACAAATACTATAATGTCCTAGGTTAGGTTAGGTTAGGTTGGGAGGGCAGTTTTGCAACTGATGCAAATTTCACCCAGAAGCCATGAAGGCCCATTGTGAGTACCCTGTTTGTACATGCAAGGACATGTGGCTAACAAAACCACTTCGATCTGTTGAGGAATAGTTTTATGTCTGATAGGGGTACCCCTGCCAAGTCGTCCAGACTTTCGAAAAACCTAGCTCCCATACAGGATGAGCGGCGTTCCTGTAAAGCTGGGCAGTGGCATAGAAGATGTTCCACCGACTCTATTTCCTCTTCGTCTCTACAGCTTCTGCAGAAGTCATTTGCAAAAAGTCCTAGCCTTTTAGCCATGTTTCCTATGATGCAGTGTCCGGTTAAAACGCCGACGAGCATCCGGATTTGGCTTCTATTAAGGGAGATTAGGAACTTTGATCTTTTGGTGTCAACCACAGGCCACAGACTTCGGGTTATGACGCAACCGATGGTGTTGCTCCATTGTTCCTTAGCCAGTTGTGTGGTGACGCCTTCAATAAAAGTCTTAGCAGTGTTGAAGGGCGGTAACACCTCTCCGTCCGCTAGTTGAGGGTTCATATCAGAGCCGTATCTGGCCAGTTTGTCCGCCTTTTCATTCCCTTCCACTCCAACATGTCCCGGAACCCAGCAGAGTAGAATTGAGTGATGACTTATAGCCCTGAGCGCCACGAGGCAATCCGTAACACATTTCGCATTTATAAGATTGGAGCCGATAGCTTTAAGTGCTGCTTGACTGTCCACACAGATGGTTATTTCCATTGCTGGTAGTCCCATCGATAAGATAGTCTGTGCTGCTTTTTTAACCGCATATATCTCAGCTTGAAAGACACTACAGTGATCGGTCAGTCGGTACGACTGGCTAATAGCAAGCCTTTCTGAGAATATGCCGGCTCCTGTTCCATTTTCTGTTTTTGAACCGTCCGTATAGACGGCTATACCTTTAATGATGGTACTGGGTGATTTCCAGTCCTGCCTTTTGGGTATAGTGATTCTAAAATTTTTCTCGAAGTCATATCTGGGTTTCTCGTAATCGGTGAGTGACGTGAGTCGCTTCCGATCGAAGATTTCAAGTATGCTTGAGTGTCCGCAGTAACCAGGCTTCCAAGTTTTGTTCTCTCTTAATCTGAGAGCGGCTTTGGCTGCAACGTTCTTAGTGAATAGCTCAATGGGTTGCAGGTTCAATAGCGTTTCCAGACCTAGTTGTGGTGTGGATTTAATTGCGCCTGTTATTCCCAGACAAGCAATTCTCTGCACCTTGTTCAGGTTCTTAAGATGGGATTTGGTTTTAACCGCCTCCCACCAAACAACTGAGCCGTAGGTAAGAATGGGTCTCACAATCGCGGTGTACATCCAGTGCACAATGTTCGGTTGCAAGCCCCAGTTTTTCCCAAAGGTCTTCCTACATGCATAAAAGGCATTAAGTCCTTTCTTCATTCTTTCTTCAGTATTCCGTTTCCAGTTAAGTTTGGAGGTGAATATCACGCCCAGGTACTTGGCCTCGGTTGAAAGATTAAGTCGGACACCTTTAAGCTTCGGTGGGTCCCATTTTGGTACCTTATATTTCCTGGTGAACAGAATGAGTTCGGTCTTTTCCGGATTAACCGAAAGACCGTTATGTTCCGTCCATTTGGATAGTTCTGATAACGTAGATTCCATAATATCTCTAATGGTGGAAAGGTATTTTCCTGTTATTAGTACTACTATATCATCCGCGTAGGCGACTATCTTGATACCTCTGTTGACAAGGGATGTAAGTATTTTGTTAATCGAGATGTTCCACAGTAGAGGAGATAGGACTCCCCCTTGTGGTGTTCCACGATTTGTGCTTTTCTTAATCGTACAGTCTCCTAGGCTGCTGTTAATAACTCTGCTGTTAAGCATAGTCTTAACCCAGTTTGTCAGAAACTGTGGTGAACCTGACTCCTCAAGTGAGGATGTAATGGTTCTTGTATTCAGGTTGTTGAATGCACCTTCTATGTCCAGAAAGGCCGCCAACGTAAATTCCTTGTTTCCTAGGGATTTCTCGATTGTCTTCGTTACTTCATGTAGCGCTGTTTCCACGGATCTGCCTTTGACATATGCGTGTTGTGCACTACACAGAGCACCGCTTGTTTCGAGAGTGTTCCTAAGGTGCAGGTCCAATAACCTTTCTAGTGTTTTCAAAAGAAAAGATGAGAGGCTAATTGGTCTGTAGTCCTTGGGTGTGGAGTGACTGGGTTTCCCTGCTTTAGGAATAAAGACCACCCTCACCTCTTTCCAGCAATCAGGAACAAGTCCGAGTGTCAGACAACCACGAAAGATTGCCTGCAGCCATGGGATGGTCCTTTTACTGCTTCTTTGTAGCATAATGTCCTATTTATTTATTAATTTTTGTATAGTAAAGGTTATGCATCTAATGCACATCTAATTATTAATAAAGTATGTTATCATAAAACTGTTAATCTGACAGACGGCTTTTGCCATGTCATATAAGATTTGTAAAAAAAAAACTCAAAAATGTTAGCAATGATGAAATAGTAAGGAATTTTCGGATCCTCATACAAATATTTCACTTTTTATTGCGTTATGTATAGGTCTCTGCTTGAATATGCTGAAGCTGATATTATATGGAACCCTTCCTACAAAATTGTCTCTGGCCGCATTGCAAAAGTCCAGAGGCGTTTCACAAAATATATTTTTTCGGAAAATGTGCTGGGACTTTAAAATTCCTTACCGAACTTATTGTCAATTATTAGGGATTTCAACTTTGACATCAAGAAGAAATGATTTTGATTTTTTTCGCGTCGATGTGCTTTTCGACGCTTTTTGATGTGTTTTGACAGGTATTTTGATGCGTTTCTGATTTAATTTGTAACCATTTTTGTATATTTGTTTTTTAATCTGGTTTTAGATGCAGTAGGTATGGGAATATTTATCCTACTTGTTTTTCGATTCGTTTTACAACTTGTTTTTTTAATTATTATTATATCTTGACGATTCGCCCCCGTCAGACACGACACACACGAAAATCTAAGCAAAACAATACATAAATTCGGATCTATAAAAATAAGGAGACTATCTAGGAACCTAGGTATAGGTAGTTTATTTGAATTTAGCTAAGCTTATCAACAAAAAGAGTTATGGAATATATATAGCCTTTTGCCTTAAGAATTCCTCGTAATATTTGGAAGCAAGCCCGCCCGGAAATGAAGTCCTGAATATGGCACTGGCCCCCGTATTCATAACGGATAAGTCGAAGGTTTCAACAGCTGCGTAGAAATTTTTCTAACCGACTTAGGTATCTGCTACCTAAACAACTTGTCCACCTTTGTTTATTAATTATCAACTCGCCTAAATGAAGGCAGTCTTTCTGAAATTCATTCTGCACCTACTTTAATATATTTTTGGGCTGCTTTTATGGGGCATTACTCATTTTCAACTACCATTACGGGGTTCAATATACCTATCTTTAATAAATAAACAAATAGATAAGAAACGCCACTATATTTCCTTATCAACGAGAACCGTAGGTAAATGCTTTCCAATTTGAGAAGGTATGTAGGTATACCTACATGACATAGGGAAAAGTATTGATTAATCACTGAAGGTGAATATACATTTTTATATACATAATCCTTTCTTTCCACTTTCAATCGTTTTTCAATTTGCCAACTGACTTTGATATTTGATTACACATTTAGGTAATCGTCGACTTGGCAGACTTTTTTTTTTTTTTTTTCGAGGGTAGGTGAAAATCTTCCAAAGACACTCCGCGATACTAGGTAATAATCATTTTTAGTGTCCAGGCTAACTTTTTCAAATTCACAATGACGAAATTTTCCATACAAAATTGCATATTGTGACCTAGGAAATATTTAGTGTGAAGGTTAAGAATGATTATTGGTAAGGCCCTATGAGAATAGCAAGCGCGTTCTCATAGTAGTGTCAGATTTTTACAGACTAAAAACGCCAGCCTTCTAAAGATTGTTAGATACTGCAACTAAGATATAATTTATCAAGCAATTTTTCTATCATTAAATAAAAACTTTTGACAGGTTACTTTCCAATGAAAGATCCTGCGTGTTCCGCAAATTAGACGCGGTTAATCTTATCTTGCTAAGTCGAACGGTTTCGTTCTTTGTAGTCGGCGCAATAAATTGCTCTCGTCCAAGATTTGTCGGAATGTATTGTTGATATGTCCGATTAGTCGGTTTCTATGCTTTCTCGCTAAGCTTGTAGTTTCAGCTTCGATTGTTGGAATTCCGAGATCCCTATGGATATCGTCGTTTCTAATATACCATGGTGCTTGTACAATTTCTCTAAGAACTTTATTTTGAAAAGTTTGCAGAATATTGACATTTGTTTTCTTGGTACAACCCCAAAGTTGTATACCGTAGGTCCACACCGGCTTTAGCACTTGCTTGTATAAAAGCAGTTTGTTCTCAGTACTGAGATAAGAATGTTTTCCGAGTAACCAGTACATTTCTCTATATTTGATATCGAGTTCTTTACGTTTCATTTTCACGTGCGAACTCCATTTTAACTTTGCGTCGAGTGTCATTCCCAGATATTTGGCCTCGTTTGCAAAGGGTATTCGGGCCATATTTAGGAAAATTGGCAAGTCATTGGTTTTCTTATACGTGAAATTCACATGTACCTACAGATTTAGTTTCATTTAAGGCGATCCGCCAGTTCCTTGTCCATTCATTTATCTTATTCACTGCGGTTTGCAGTTTTGTAGTCGTTTCTTCGATTGTATTACCTACTGCTAGGATAGCTGTGTCGTCGGCGAACTTGGCACAAAAAACAAATGGCAGTAATTCCTACAAAATTGATATAGATTTCAGAAGCAAACTCCCAAAAGTAAACTTATATTTTCGTTCATTTTCTTCCTCAATCAGAATATGCGTCGACATTTTCAAAGTTACCCACATCTCTTGCGTAATCATACTCGTATACCTATGTCGAGGGATTACCTTCTGCAAAACAGGAATGTGTTTGTTACTCATGTACCTTCATGGCGAAACCCCAAATAATTTAACGTCGCACTTGATTTGCTTATCACCTTCAAATAAAACACACTGAGTCATCCCTTCTTGCGATTAAACTGATACGGGTGAGAATTCAGCATTGGACTGTCTCAATCTCAATCCTTTGGTATGATGTCTAGTTCCATATTCCAATTCACACTTTCGATAGTCAAAACCTACGAAAACCAAGGGCAACAATTTCCGGCAATAAATTAAATTAAAGTCAGCTTAATGTTAACGGCGTAGCTCCCTTTTGTGTGCTCTTTCCGTTGCACTCACATGTATTATTTTGGTCGGTGTAGTGGTTCTAGTGTGGCCGCAGTCGTCGCCAAGGCAGTCTACAAAACGTTTTCCATTACAATGTCCCAAAATTAAGCTGCACCATATGTCAGCTGCGTCAACGTCAATTCTCACCCTTGCTCTGCACGTCAATCTACGCCCGTAAGTGTCATTCTCGAGGAGTGTACACTGTATACCCACTGGCAGTAGCTGTAGCAGTAACCCCGTGCACGGCAGTCAAGTAAAGTATTCCACTTCCACTCGAATTCCATGGAATCGTAAAATAAGAAAAGAGTTGACAGTAAACGAGGGGTGCCAATGCAATAAACACCCCATTCCGCATTCGTTTACCAAACAATCATCATCTGGGAGTGCAACAGCAACCAACCCTCACCTTAATTCCACCACCCATATATGGAAGGATGTGCGCCGAACATTATAGATCGCCACTACACAGCAAGCTAATGAATATTCAACTGGGTTCGGTTTTTTGTCGGCCCTGTAAATCCGATTTTTAATTTGGATTCCGTCTGTGTTTAGTTTCCGGTTTAAAGAGGAAGACGTGCACTGAAGAAGAAACTCAAAGCCCCCCACCGCTTCTTAAGAAGATGACACATTTGAATAAGTGCGTGTCTGTTGGTGTGTGAATTAATTTTAAATAATCCGATTGCCAAAGGAATACGTGCATACTCTCCCGCGCGGCAATTAATTATGTGAAAGTAATCACTTAATGAGATTTAAAACTCCGACTACGCTCGCAGTTCGGTCTGGGTGCGAAGGGTACAAATGTAATAATTTCCAGACACTTGGATTGATTCGACGATGGATGTTCGTGGATCTACTGTCAAAGTGCCATCAACATTATGCTCAAATTGGGAACATGTTTAATTTTCAAAGCAAACTCGTTCAATCGTAACAACGATCCACTCTGTGAGTTGAGCCCTTGCCGTAGCCCAGCCGCAGGCCGCAGCCTTCTGTCAGTTGCAGAGTATACCTTCCATTTGTTATGCAGCGAGTAGACAAGCTTTCTCCGTGAGGCGGAGCTAATCGCGTTAATCACATAAAACCCATCGCACTGCTTGCTCGATGCTCGCTGGCAAATGTCAATTAGTCTGAGGGCGCACTGTTTGGGCCCTTATTTGCTTAACCGCACTGGCGATATCTAGAAACAAATATTTACGAATGTAGATAAAAACGATTCCTTCCGCAACCAACGCACAACATTTGTTCTTATTATTTCTGATACACATTTTATTTAGAAAAAATTAAATCGAAACGTGTGAGGCTATAAAAAGCCCAAAAAATAAATTAACACTTACTAAGCCAATATAATGTTAAAGGAGGAAAAAAAAAAAAAAATATAAATGAACAGTTTCACATTTCGTGTTTTGGGTTCACCACCTGGGTGGTGGGTATTGCTGTGGCGGATATTGCTGTCCATACTGGGGTGGATATCCCTGCCCGTATGGCGGTGGTGGCGGCGGGCCTGGATTATTTACAACCACAACTTGTGTCGGTGGAGGTGGTGGCGGTGGACGACGTCGAAAAAGCGGAATGGTAATTTGAATTCCCGGCCTGTTATGGTGATGATGGTGGTGGGGTGGTGGACCACCGCATGGAGGACCGTGACCGTGTGGGGGCATCCTTGTTCGGTATTCTGCGTTTGACGATACTGTGTGTACAAACGTGTCGATTGGAGGTTTCTAACTGATCGGTGAATACCTGAGGCTGGACTATAGGTACAAATTGAAGCCGTGCAAAAATCGTCAGCTTATCTCGTCGCCATTATCTTATCATAGTCCACGTCCAAAATATCCCTAAATACTAGACGATTTTATTGCTCTTAATACTGTATACTGATAAAATCGGACTCGGGTGTTTTTTTCTTCCTTGTCAAGCTATGGCCAGAATGTGATAGAAGTATTGTTATCGTGTTGTTTGCTAGGAAAAGTCAGATTAGATTCGGTATGTGTCATCTAAATGCCACAGTTGGCATGATGGGGAATTTTACCCAGAGGTTTGTTTAAAGGTTAAAAGTGCCCTGTGTGTACATACATTTCCGTTGACTCACCAAGCGCGGAGCAAATTAGGGTACAAACTTGTAATCATTTGTTGTGCCCTTAAGACTATTTTGTTAAGACCTTAGCTGTTTGTGTGCTTGGCGCTATAAGGCTCAGTAGAATGTGGGCTTACAAAGCTGCAATTAGATCGTGGAAAGATATACGGTAGCTTCGTTGAAGTGTTTCCCAATTCCCAATCGTCTTATTTATGTTTGTCACCTACTTTTGGTTGAGCCGATGGGAGAACATATTTTTTTTCATATGTGTCTTTATAATATTGTCCAACTTAGTAGGTAATTTAAACATAATTTCCTTCCATAGATTAGGGGACAATGAATAGGCCTGTTTTCTTCAACATTTAACCCAGTAAAGCAAAATTAATTAGAATCTTTAACATACAATTAAAACAAATCCGTTGACATCATTTCTGCTAGGTATTCCGAGTAGATACTTATCTCAAAAAGTAGATTCTATTAATTTGGGGCATGGTCCACTTTGACACTTTGTTGATGACACTGTCCAACTTCACTATCAGGAAAAATAACGTAAAATCGAACTTAAAGTCAAAGCATAACAAATTCCGCTCTAAAGTGTTTTATTGAACATTCGTCTATGCTTTACGCGCCTTTACTTTGTTTTTATAGAGGTGTCCAATAAGGCTCTGCCATTATTTTTATAGAGATGATTTAAAAACCATAGGAAGGTTACTATTTTCTTAGGCCTTTTCACTATCTTTTTAACTGGTCCCTCAAAAAATAATGCTCCATCTCGGAGGCATTCACAAATTCAGTATGCCTTCTTAACTTCTTCATAACTAACTAACCTTATATATTTCGACCGAGACCGACCGTTTTGGTAATTGATCCATTTGATATCTCCAGAAAGACGAATCTATGGACCTAGAGGTTGAATATGAACCGCTTCAGTCGAGTTCTAGGTAGTTGCGATTACTTATTTATTTCCGGCAAGTTCGAACGTATTTTTCATTCACCGATTTGTGGACTGCGAATGTATCTATTTTGTGGGTTGTGAAGTTTTTGTCAAGAATTTTTGTAATATAAATATTATCGTATTATCGTAATTTTCCGTTTTACCGACATGAGGCTTATATCTTTCGTCTCCCTTTTATGTGTTAAAAGGAGAAGCGAATAGGGTCAGTATTAAGTGTCAAAAACGTCACTTTGACCTTCATTGGCCAATTTAACTGCGCAAGGCGCATGTTCTGGATTCATAAGGTAAATTTACAGAAATTGATTGTGTTATAATTAATTTACGGTTTTGACGTTAGGCTTGTCTGGCATATTATACCTACCTAACCTACCTATATTTGAACTTTTCTTGTTGCACTCCACATTGGATGAATTAAAAAGTCCTGTTCCGATACCAAATTCGTATCTAAGTGGTTAGGTTTTTCTCCAGTATTTCTTATATTAATGAATTATGTATTTCCGTAGAAATAAAATTTAACTTCTTTTCGTACTGCTGCTAATGATTGGCAGACTCAATATTTATTTTTGGATATAGAATTGGTGATCCCCACAACTTTCGCTGCCTTAACCACAACATTTTCGTTTGATTTCCTTTTTTGGTCACTAATTTGTTGTTTATAATACAGGTCAATATAATGGTATAAAACTTACAAATCACCCAATTTTCCGGTCCTCATACATGCAGTACGGCTAAAACTGACGATGAATTCCCAATTTAAGTAAAGGCACGCCGTCGCGTCGTTGGCTTTGGGGAAGACAAACATTTTCTCTTCCATGCGAGACGCGACTCCTAGTTTTTAGGGCAAGCCTTAAATTTTGAAATGTGACAACTGATGCCTGTTAGTTTTCACCCTGTCTTCCCCTACCATCTCTCTATATGAAAACCTGCATTGATGTACATATACTTACACCTTATAAGGCGTTTCTCTTTTTTAGTTCACAGCTGAGCAATGAACTGAATTTGAGTTCGAGCATTATGAGTATGACTATGAGCGTGCTTGAACGGAGCGTGCGTTCTGAAGTTTTTTTGATTTTCCATTTATTCTGAGCTCATAGAGCGCGCTCTGATCATTCTCTGAATGGAAAAAGAAACACAAATTCGAGCTCTGAAGTGCCTGAGCTAAAAAATAATCACGAACTTTTTGTATAACAGTTAAGGCTCTGCTCTGAACTAAAATAGAAAAACGCATGTAGTGCACCGAAAATTTGATTTTTTGTATAGTTTTTTCCAAACCGTAAAACCGAAATCGTGAAGTACAATTGTGAAATGAATGAACTCCGAATCTTAGTAATTTGCTTAAAAAAAATCAGCGAAAATATCCAAATAGCAAGCCCAATCTTTTAGCAAAGACACTAGGTTGGCTTTTGTTAGATACATTGTTGTGAGGAGAACCGTCAGAAGATACTATGTGTACCTACTTTATAGTGGGCCCAAACTTTGGAATTTTTTTGTTATCATTTCGTTATGAACCAGAACTCCATGCGCACTTCTTGTTCTCTCTTACAAAACAATCGATTCGATTCGTCCCCTCTTTCGTTATAACACACAGGTAGTCTTAATGACCCGGTATTTTTATGAAAAAACAAACAAAATTATTGCAATTCTCTTTGTACCAATACTTTTCACCGACTAAGTCAGTCGTCGACTTATCGCTATACCAAATGATTTATTGATATCGCAATCGTTTTATTAATCGATAATTCATATGCGCAGTTTTCCAAATATGTATAGGTACCCCAAAGAACGGAAATTGAATACCTACCAAGAGCAGCTCATAAATAACTTCCATTTACCATATATGCTGTTTGGTTTTACCAACTTGTTGCATAAGTCCGATAACATGTCTGATATAATAGTTTCCAAGAAAAAAAAAACCTTTAAATTCGGCCTGTCAATGAGTTTTAAATCAATTGGGTGTTGAAAGTCGACGCTTCAGATTCCCAATTGACGGTGCCAGGGCATAATGGCGCCACCTGCTGGTCGAGGATGACCCTCTGAGATCCGTAAAGAACATCAGTGAACCTGGATAACGAAATGGCTAACGAAACGGATAACGCAAAGGACTTAGGACTATACTTACAACAAATACAAATAAACTCTATTTTAAGAAAATATTTTATTGTGACATATATAATTACATCAATACACATACAAATTTATATTCATTTTTAGAATAATCAAGTAGGATTGAAAGTTGCTGCAACAAGGGGTAATTTGAACAATTTCAAAAAAATTAAAAGTCGTCAAAAAAACAATCCACAGTTGTTTTCTTCTTTTATAATTTACGAGCATCGACATCGATCCATCAGAAGTGAAAATATTTTCGAATGATGTATATATAATTCGGTTTTAGTTGCTGATAAGCATATTGGACGTGAATACCTTTTAAATGCGAATTATAGTCTTTTGATAAGATAGTAAAATAGAAAGTTCCAACAAACGGGGCCAATCTGTTTTGGGATATTTCTTTGTCTCAAAAAATACTTTGTAATGACCGTAACGTTACTAAATTGTTTGGTTGTTGTTGAATTATATTTTTTTTTTATAAATTACGTTTGGCGCTTAGACATCGTCGGGAAGGACAATGGGCAAAGAAACATTGGAAGAGACAAAGACTTTGTCCTAAATGTACCGTGTTGGTAACAGCGGCCTATAGCCATATTTTCTAGAACATTTCAAACATTTGGAGAACCACTCACTGAAAAAATCATTCATTCGCTGTATTTTCACCCTATATGCTCTGTTGCAGCCGCAAATACTTTTAGCCTACTTAACAAATTTTGAGCAGATTTCTTTTGCAAATTTTCAGGAGCCTGGACACCTTTAGAAAAACTTTCAATTTTAAACAAATTGTTTAATCACAGTCGTTTAAATCAACACACGATTTTAATTGGGACAAGTCGATGTTGTCTAATCTTTATTTTGCTGTCATTGTTGGCAAAAGCACCATGGCAAGTTGAACGATTGAGCAACACGTCCAAATGATAAAACTTTATTAGCAAAATCAGTGCTCGTCAGTGCAAACGTTGCGTTCACTTTACTGCAGACGTGGTGGCCTTCAAAACCAAATCCGAGACAAAATTTTCGATAAACAATCAGCGAAGCCCCATTTGTCAAATGAACTCCAGATCGGCCCAGAATTTTGCCGCTGTACGTGAAAGTGTATAGTTGAGAAACCGAGGCAGTCAACTCCTCAACTATCATATTAAAATTATATTGCGGTAATACCTCACACCGACCCGTCATTATTGAGAAACCTTTTACCTTTATCCACCACCACCGGCACCGGTCGCTCAGTGGTGAATTTGAAGGTTTTTTTTCGCTTAATGAGAACATTTGTTCACGTATCTCTCGCTTTTATTGTTACAACGATCTTCATAACTTGCAACATAATGTCAGAGCCTTATGCGCGTACTTAGATGAGTATGGTAAATCTCAAGTTTGGTACTGCTTGAGGTTGTATTTCTCCTCCAGCACTTTCCCTTTTTGCTATTATACTAATTTTTGCGCTTTCCAGTTACAATTATATTAAAATGAGCGAGTAATTGAATCAGCTTTTGTCACTATTAATAACTGCTGTTGATAAAATCCCCACTTGTCAAGAACTTGAGTTTTAAAAAAACACATTTAGGTAACTTTCTGATAAAGTCGAATTTCATTTATTTTTACTATTTTACTCTGTTAATACAGTACACGAGTTTAAATATTTTATACTTTCTGGACTTCAATATAATCAAATCACAAGTAAGAACTTGTAATATATCCAAACACTTCCTTGCGCGACTACCATCTGTTGTTGTAGTTGTAGGTGTTGTTATAACCATACGGCGGCGGTGGTGGCGGAGGTTGATTGTTCACAACTACTACCGTTTGTTGTGGTGGTGGTGGACGTGGACGCGGACGACTTCCGAAGAGCTCTAGAGCAACCAGTGGAAGAGGCGCAATTGGAGCTATTACATCAACTTCTACAAAAGGTCTTCCATGATGATGATGATGATGGCCGCCATTGGGCCTTCCCCATCCTGGTGGTGGCATTTCGATCAGGATATTACAAAGATTAGGTATGTCCGCACTGTTCGAGGCAACGAAACTAACTGGTCAAACTTTGAATGCTTGTACTTAAGTATATCGGCCATGTGACTTCCCCGCTTAAGAACTTATTGCTATCTATGGAAAATGGCTGCAGCTTCGTATTAAATTTGACACTTCCAGTTGAAAGGCTTTACTTCCAGTAAACAAATTGATAAAAGTTATAAAGCACTACGCAGAAAAAAAAAGTCCCAAAACAAGGGGCGAATCACGTTCGAAAGAGCAATCGATCAAACTGGATATACTGCAGCACTTCGGATGTGAGTCATCCAAAGGTGTTCAAAAGGGGAATGGTTTTACAACGGAACTAAATTATTGTTGGTCCTAAAAATAGAACACGATTACATGGATCTGTATATTCGGATTGTGAAATGACTAGGTAAATGTTACACTACAGTTTAAAATGATTGTAAGTTGATGACTTGCAACGTCCACCTTCCCACCTAAGACTTTGAAATATACATATAAGTTTTAAAAATCTAGGAAATTACTTCTGAGAGCTGATATAAAGTGCGAAGTGCTAAGAAGGTTTTTGTGGTAAATAAGATCGTACAGAACGTCACGATGGACAGCTATAAGACTTTGGTATAGTTAGTGATTTTTGGACATGGGCTGTGCTAACTAAGGTAACAGAATGTGACCCATTTCCTAATCACTGTTTTATTTTTGTTGTCCTGAGAAGGATGTTGATTAGTAAGACCTAGTCGGGAAAAGCGATAAGGAGATACTAGATAAGACACCCAACATTCCAGTCCTGCTTTTTGGAGCAGAAGCATGAACTTTAGGAAAGACGGATAAAGATCTTTCTAATCGCTTCCAACTCAAACTCAACTCGGCCCCGTTTGCGTTGACAAGCTTCGTACGAGGTAATTTAACAGCGAACTATGACAGTGAGATCGGTCTGATCAGCAAAGTATGAGCGCATGAATCAATCAAAATGGCGAATGGAGAGCAACTCTTCGGCCCGAAGAGCCTTCGATTGCAGCCCGGAGGGAGGTAGACAAAGACCTTGTCTTAAGCAGCACGCAGAAACAAAAGGCGACCTCAAACAACTTATTGTCTGCAAGTGCATCTGAAAGCAGTTAACTAAATACAGCGCTGACCAGCGTTGCCGTTTGGCACCACCAAGACTTGGCTCCCGCTTTCTTAAAAATTATCAAAGAGGTCCGTTTTTCAGTTTTCCCTATTGAACGAAAAACAGTGTAAAGATATGAAAACAAGTGCTTCGTAATGAAAAAATTTTTAGTTTTTAGTTATTAATATCTACATGTCTTTGCTGATCTTATTTTTTTTATTGTGTTGCTCTATTAGTATTTTATGTGGAGGCCCCTTTTTTAAATTATCAGCAGCAGCGCTGGCGCTGACTGTAGTAGTCACAAGTCCACGCACCGGACTTAGTAAATATATAAGTTTCACCTAGGTTCCTGCTATTTGGACTTGTTGCACATATTCATATTTTTATCTTTCGCTTATACGTACGAAGGGAAAGATAGTTATTGTCTTCGTTGAAAATGTCGAACTCGAGAAGTTGATCAATTCCAACATTAGGATGTTAGGAGCACTCAAGGAAGTGGGTCCGCATTTCTGTCCGTCTGCAGCCTAAACGGATGACAGGTTAAGTTAAAAAATAAACACTTTTTTTTTCATATTAACCTCAAAATTAAAGGTCATAACACTTTAAAGTTGAATCACCGAAAACGTTATATGTACTTTCAAAAATCTGCTTAAGATAACATAAGTATTTTAAATAAAATACCGAACTTATAGAACCAGAGGCTCACACTCATACAGTGTAATAAGAGAGAATATGTTCCGGTTGTAAGGTCGAATTATAATCATTTCTCAAAATTGGCTATTCAAGTTTCGATCTGTGTTCGCATACGCTGTATATGTTCATAGCTCAATTTCACAGGGTCAATACAAATAACAATCACTAAGAACGTCTTCTAAGCAAATAACACATATTTTCAAGCCATTTTCGACCATGTCACACATAATATGTGCAGGTTAATATATGACTTGTATGCTCAACCACGAAGTTCCTAATACAAACGATAAAGTTCTTGACCTTTTCACGGCAATAATCACGGGGCATTGGCAAATTGGAGACCATGCGGCCAAAAATCGGGATCCCACACAGCACTCACTGCCGCAGTTGTGGGAATACACATGAAAAAGAAACTCTCTTCCATTTTCTCTGCAAATGTCCGGCACTAGCAAGAGCCAGATTGCGCACACTGAACCAACCTTTTTTCGACAACCTTAGCGACATCTCGAGTAAAGAGATATAAGACATAATCCGTTTCCTCAACTCCACAGGTTGGATATAGGTGCCAAATGCATCACACCCTTAACAATCATCACAAACTAGGACTAGGTCATACGAGTCGTGGTAACAAAAAGGCACATCATAGTGCTGCTTGGGTTCAAAGCTGGATCGCCACTTCTACCTACCTACCTACCTTCTGCATTGAAATTGGAACGCTTAGCAAATCAGGCTTGGGTCAGCTTGCTATTAATATTCAAGCAAATTTGTTATCCTTTCTTTTAAAATCCAAAATATAGATTGGGTGAATAAAGTTTGGATAAATCTCTTATAATCTTTGAAAAATTCACTAAGAGCTATAAATTTGAGCCACATAATCGCATTTATTTATTTATGCGTGCAACTTGTAAGGAACTGGGGTGGAATTGCCTAAGGTGGGAACTGATAGTCGCTTTGTTGATAGTCAAATCTACTCAAGAAGATTTGCAAAATAGCTACAAAAATTATATTTAGCTCTTCGTTATTTCAAAACATAATTCTGTTGTTAGCAGATGGGAATGAACTCGATTGTAAATGATTTCAACTATCGAATGATAGAAAACTATGTAAATACAAAGTTTTCCTAAGAAAACTAAATATTTGTAATAAGGCACAATAGGCTCCTTTAAAAAGACCCATAAAGGCTCACCTGCTTCATAATTTTAATCCAATATTTGGGAAACAACAAGATGAAAACGTAAGTAAATATAGCTACGAGTATGTAAATACAAACATTGTTTTTTTAATAAATGGAACTGAACACGGTAAAAACGTGTAAAATTATTTTATATCCCCTACCTAAATTTCTACATATTTTTTGTATTAAGTATACATACAAAATTTCACGAATCCTAACCCGAAAATAAACCAAATATTGAAATCAAACAAAAAATAATACTTATTTCTTTATAAATATATTTAATAAAACGTACAAATAAAAATTGAAAGAAGTCGCCACATAAATAAAATTATAAATTAGAATTAAACCGAAAAAATAATCCCACAATCCCCGTAGGTAGTAACTTACTTTTCGTTCAATTACTATTTTCATTCAAAAGCAGTATGAATGACTTTTCAGCTATACTAACTCGATAGTCCCCAACACTAGTTGTCAGTCGGCATTTGCACAAAAAGTTCGATTGGGGGCGTTCAACGTATGTAGTTTATTAAGACTGATTGGCCTAGATCGGTCACATGAACAGGTTTTCCAGTTGAAGTTTGTGGAGGGGTAGCATTTAGTCAAGAAATTGTAGCTGACTACTAAGTTGACGGTTCGCATATGTGGCTGACGTAGGAAAAATGACGCTACCAATCTAGCTTTTGCATTCAGGCTGCATATAGTTCAGACTAATCAATAGCCGTGCCCCTGCAAAACCCAAATATGGAGGGTTCCCTTCCATGAGGCAGTTAAAGGCAACGTAAGAGCTGGTAAACTTGCCAGAAAAGGCTCTCCTATTTAGAGAACAAGAAACGTTTCTGCTCATTCCCCAATTCGGCTTTAAAAAGCTGGAATCAAGTGCTTCTCATATTGGGAGAGGCCAAAAAATGATAATAAAATAAATCCATACAGAGAGACGACATAAAAAGTCTATAGTAGGTTACCTATAACAGACCACAACTGTATGCGATATCACCTTTATGGTATTCAGTGGACTTATCGGAATTCCGACCATGTCTTGAGGAAGAAGAAACCGCTGAGCAAGGGGCCACCTTGCGGATCTAGGAGGAAGTATTATAACAGCTATATTAGGTAAGTAAAAGCTCTACTAACCCTCTTAAACTAAAGATCTTTCAGGTCGACGTGTAGGTATCAGAAGTTTAAAAAAACAAAAAAACCTAGAGCGTGAAATGTGATTGTGACTATCAACTATCTCAAATCACCATACAGAGGTCCTGTATTAGACGAATCCTACTCTCATCCTTAAGCACCTAATATCAGCATCACCAATTTATTGTCAACAACCCCTACCACACTTTTGCTCACAAATCGTGTTGCGTGCACATGCAAGAGTTCAACCTATTGCTGTCGTAATGGTTATTATGGTACCCAATACATACTGACAGGGCCAACCGCCACAGAAGGTCAAGTTTTGTTAGTTGAGGCTATTCAAATTTACTAACTTAATGGCCGCGCTGCGTTTTATTCAATTTACAAAATTCGGACTAATTTGGTGGTCATTATTAGCTGATGAGCCCAACTGCCACATCAGAGCAAAGTTTTGGTACATTTGAGGCCATTCAAATTCATAAAGCTTAGAAGAATATTGAAAACTATTATTATTAGTAAGCCCCACAGAATTGACATGTTTCCAAAAAAATTAAAATAGTTTGTAACAGGCATAAATGTTAGCAGGAGGGCTCTCTAAAGCCTTCTCACAATCAGAAATTAAATTAATTACGTTTGAGACTCCATACCGAAATTAATTACATTAACCACCTCTAAAACTTTGTGTAAGTGATTCCATTCAATGACTATAATACATTTCGCAGAATAAAAATATCAGTGTAATGGGGCTGTAAATTTAATTAAGCACATAATCCATTAGCACAACTACGAGAATCTACCTACATTGGGTAAAGGAACTTCTCCGAGTATAGTGTGCCTCATTAATTGCAAAAGCACATCCCGATGGTAAGATACACCACCGAAGAACTATACACCACTCGTTACTGTTCGTCATTTAACATGGTGCTGTCTATCTTAGCGAATGTGTTGCCCCGCACCGCACTTCATATATATGAAAGCCATCGCATTTCATCCACTCGAGAAATGCGTCAAAGTAATTTCATTAACTAATTGGCATATGTGATTGATGTGGAAATTCCTTGACACAAGCCGAAGGAGCTTCACCGCCACTGCCGTGACGACGACACACAACCGTAAGGTGGCGCTTTAACAAGCAGTAGGCGCACACAGCAAAAGAGAGGTGCGACAAAATTAAATTTGCTGGCATCTTTTCTTGTGGCACAACAAAAGTCGGCCCGGCTACATGTCATACGAAAGATTTAGGAAGCATATTGTATGTCACTTAGTAGTTAGTCGGAGTCGGAGAGTCCTTAGAAATTTCCAAATACTTTGCGACACACTGTGCACGATACAAGCGAGCAGAGAGGCGGCGATGCACAAATTTAAACCGGAAACCGGTGTGGTGGCGGGGGCAGGGTTGGCACTGAGCTCTGAGCACTGAGCAGTCGTTGTGGTGTTAAACTAAGAGTTTCATTTTGGGCTCTAATAAATCTTCCCCACAAAGTCAACCGGCGACAACCAACAAATGCCTGCTTCTGTTCGGAGCGGATTAACTGCTACTAAGCTGTGGTCGGTCTTGGGTCTACGACACATCCTTGTACACACTGCGAGGCTTACAACTTACAAGTTGCACTATAGTGTGCGCAGTACAGACGAGACGGAAAAATCTCCATCTCTGATGACCTATGACTGCTGGCTGTTATACTATTTTCCACAGAAATCAAGGGTCAGCTCGTGGTCTCTGGTAACGAACCAGGAAGTGCATTGTCTGTCTCTTCGCCTGGTGCCCAGATAAGATGTAGGCATTTGTGGTGGTAATTTGATTCTGGCACCGAGGAGTCAGCGCAGTGATGGCTTCCACGACCAAGTTGTTTGTCTGATGTGATTCCTTTTCCTTTATGGATATAGGCGAATGCATGAAAAAGTACCGGAGTTACCTAGAGGCAAGGTTGTCTCTCTGGGGAGTACGACTATCCATTTTGGTGGCCATTCATCAGGGTACAGCATCGTCGGATCCCGGCTTCTGTAACTGCAGTATTCCGGTTTGATAAATGGCGATAGATGCTTGCAGTCCGGAATGCTAAGTTAGGTGGGCTGCCGAGTGTGTGGGAACAGGCTGTTATCACATTCGATGTCACATTTCTTCTGGCTGGGAATTAATTACAACAGCACCACCACCACCGGGAAGATGTAGCATTACTTGCTTGTTAGCTGCAGCCTTTATTGCTGCAATCACTCGCGAATCCTTCGTATATATAGAATATGTGCAGCCATTGTCGGCTTTGTCCGCTGGCTTGTTGCCGCTGTGTAGCTGACGGAATATGTAATGTTATCCCAAGGTTAGGACACCGATTTGTGTTCGGCAACGGATGTCGCTGCATTGAATTTGCATAATTGTCAATTTGTCGTAGTGGGGCTACCGTGCGGATGAATCGTCGTGGGACCTATGCCTGTTGATGTTTATGAGTCGCAAGCAACAATCCATCAGGGGCTTCTTCGGAAATCAAAGAAAGACACTGTGAAAAGCGCATCAAATTGTATCGCGTTTCCTTTGAAAGGGACACGCACGCCAGATGAATGGCCGGTAAATCTTCGTGATGCATGTGTGAAAACGTTCTGTACCTATATAGCCTCGGCGAATGGGAACAATGCAGTCGCAGCGAGCTCCCTGGGCCATTGTGTGTCCCAAAATTGTGTGTAGCTGCCTTTTGTGCTGGAACACGGAGCGTATCTCTTGCTCGTCAGTAATCCGATTAGAGGCAGGAAACTCGTTTACAAAACGGTGTGGGGTGAGTAGCAACTGCTGTCGCACACACAAAGGAAACGATTACGTGAATATGCCGTAAATTATAATTTGTCCGAGTGTGTGGTTGTTCGTGATTTAAAAAAAATAAGAAACAAAAATTAAAGTGAACTATACTTTCGCCAATTCGTGACATTTTTGGAAACCGAAGCAATCCCAATAGCTTTGGGATCAATTTCAACGAGTATCCTGTTTATTTGAACCCAGCAGGGGGTGACTATACTATAAGCTTTCCTTCAGCCATCGAGGCATGAAGTAGGACGACGCATTTGTTCCCGTTGCTGGATTAAATTACAAATAAATCCTTTACCGTTGCGGGTGCTGGCTGTTGACTGTTGGTGCGAGAAAGAGAACGTGTAATGTAAATAAATGCTTTTCCATATTTTCTCATCACACACGCACTCTTTTCTTTCGCACAGCGAAAGGATTTGCGAAAGGGGAGTCAGGAAAATTGTTATCGAAGCGAAGGTAAATATGAGCAAATCCCTTGATTCGGATGCGATTGCAAACTACTTTCAAGGATTTCAGTTTGACTGCTGCTTTGTAAGTGAAGATGACGATGATATCCTTTTGAAATTGCGAAGTGTTCGCATGGCAAACGAAATGGTTCAGTGATTTCTATTTGGGAAGAGATTCCTCTTCGAAATAACGATGGGTGTCGTAGGTGGGCGCAATAAGACAGTCTGCTGCAAAAGGGTGTAAGTTGCTTGAGTTTCTGAGAAAGGATATAAAGACGGATTTTTCTCTTCGGAACTCGATAAGATAGGGTGAATTTTCCCGGGCAGATCGAGTGCAGTCACAACTTTCTTTAACTAGTTGTAGATGCCAACAAAAAAATAATGACGTTTGTTCATATAGAGTGGGTGTATAGTGTACATAACCTAAGGCGTCCCAACAAATCAAACGTATATGTAATTGCTTCCTCAGTTCGGCCTCAGATCTCTTTTGGAGAAGGGGACTTGATCAGTGATGGCGCATGTAAGTTCAGCCCCCTCCATTAGTCAGCCTTTGGAATACAAAGCGCAGCGCAATAGTTAATCCTTTGGTCTTTCTTCCAAGCGAAAAATATTATTCCCTTGGCTAACATTTCTTCTATCTGTGTTGAGTACAGTTTTTATGAGCGCAGAACACAAGTAAATAATCAAGAGGGGGGCTGACGTTATGAGACATTATTTTAATGATTATAACTACTAAGCGCAGTCCCCTCCGACTGACTACGTTAATTTGTTTACCAAAACTGAGTAGGTACCTATGAAAAATTAATGGAAACTTCAATCTGTCTTGATTCTCTCAAAAATTTCGATCAATTTTCTTTTTTTTTTTTCCTGTAGGTACTGTACATTTACTAGAGAAATGGGGGCTGTGACTATGAAAACATGGTTCCTTTCAACGTTCTCCAGTTGTCAGCCCTCCCTGCTCCCTCTTATGAAAATATGTTTTGGGGCTGACTATACAGGATGCATGGCCGACTACTGGAACAGAATTGAATGACTAATCCAAATCATACCCTCTTCAATTATTAAGCTTATTTTTTTCCAATCTACAGACTACAAATATTTAGAAGTACCAAATACTTGATTAAATAGTTGAATAAATGGATTGAAAAGGACCAATCAAACACATAAATTAAGTTATAGGGCTGACTACTGGCGCCATCATCCTACGAATCGCTGCGCGATAAGTGATTTTGGTAAGCCAATTGCTCGCACCAACAATCCTTCCCGAAGAGTCGTCTTTGGAGTGGAGGGTCTCAATCTCAGCCAAAGACCGAGATAGCAATGAAGGTTTTTCAGTTTGCGTATGTCTAGACTAGATAGCGAACTTCGGGAAACTCCTTCTTCAACTCCCTCGAAGAAGCATCGATAAACAGTATTTTAAGACCAATCAACTTCTTGAATAATTCTACAGGTTGGATCTAGACTTCAGCAAACTTCAATCTTCAGTTGAAATGAGATGTATCAACAAAAACGGAACTTTTTTAGTGTTACTTGGCCTTTTATGTTTTATCCACCACACCTACCTATACCTACCTATATTATATACCTATAACCTAACCTATCCAACAGCTTATTTAGACTTAATTAAATTAAATTGATTTCAAACTATGTATTTAAGTCTCTATGTTCTTACCATAAACTAGGTCTCATCTCATTTCCTCATAATGGCAGTCATCTGTCTTCCTACATCGTTGTATTTATACCAAGATTTAGGAAATATCAGTTCTTGTTCTGAAGGTTAATTAAATGTGAATCTTTTTCGGAACAACACAAATTCAACAATTCGAGGAATTTGCGTTCAATGAAAAGGGAAAAATGCCCATGCTTTGTGGGAAAAATTAAGGCATTGACTGAAAGTAGGGTATTTGGTGAGTTTCTATCAGCTGATGGATGCATTCCCACTAGGGGCGAACGCAGGTAGGGGCTTTGGGGCTTTAATTAAGTTTGGACTTGGTTATTATATTAGATTGTAAACTCAGCTGGAAGGAACCTGCTTTCTATCCGAAGCAATATCTAAATAGGGTGGAGAGGCAACCTCATCATCAAAGTCTCAATTGTCGTCTAACTAAAGTTACAATGGGTTTTTGTAATCAAAACTACGGTATAGAAAATCCTATTGGCAGGGCTAGTTGTCATAAAGCCTAACATCATGAAAAATCCGAATTTTGAAAAAAAAATTTATAAAAATTTATACTAGTAGATACAGATGCCACAATAGGGAAAATTTCAAGATTTACAATTTAAGAGTCAACAGCCGACATTTTCTTGCCCTGATGCCAACACTATATAAAACGCATTTTTCATGGTTTTACCATATCACGACACCTAGTCAGTCTTAGACGAGACATTTTGTTCATATACATGTTCTGTTCTGTTATTTCTAGTATTTTGTTTTTATCTTCGTTATTTTTACATTCTTTCTCTTTTGATTTTGTTCTTTGCATTTTAACTAAATTTTAAAATAATTTCCCCATAAATTGTCTACTTCTAACATTATATAATTTCATATGTACATTTGTATTCGCATCATGTCATCATGACAACTGTTTGTAGGTACTCCAATATTTCATACAAAAAGCTTTATTATACTATTAAAATCTGAACCTTAGAACTTGTTTATTTATTTAGTTCTAAGCTTCTTTGATATGGATAAAATATAATTATTATAATAATAGACTTCTGCTTATGGAGCAGACCACACCGCATATGGAAACACAAATCGAAACAGAAAAACATGTTTCGTTTTCGAAAGCTTGATGGAGCCCTATAAAAATTAAGCTTTTTTCAAAACCAAACACAATAATTAAAATAAAGTGCACGACAGGGTCGAACGAAACTTTCTCGAAACTTTTTCTAAAAATCCATTGTACAATAATATAGCGTAAAACTGATATTGCTATTAAGTTATAAATGACCACATTACCTTGGAAATTCATTTAGACCGTTTTCGAGATTGTCGAAATTTCAAAAGTCACGTTTTTTGAATTTTTAACCAAAAACTGGGTACTTGGTCATTGTAACCTCACCTACTTAAGCTTAAATATCAATTTTCGTTGAAATCGTTAGAGCCATTTTCGATCAAATCAAACTGGTACAGAATTGTTTAAAATCTCGAGTTGGAAATTTTGTACGAAAACAATATCTTTCTCTTACTAAGTAATGGAGAAAGTTACAAAAATATTTTTCTTACTTTTCAAAATGTTCCCTTCCACAATAATTTGCAACCTTCATAGCATTCAACAATTAATACGACAAGATATCAAATAAATTTTTAGAAATCCCGATGACCAACCAATTTAAAGTTGGAAATCAATTTAAAATTTTTTTTTCTTTAAACTCTAAGGGAAAGAACTAAAATGTATAGCTATCAATAAAATTCATATTACGGATTTAATTTTGTTTTTGCAGATGATCCATTTAGTTCATCGATTTCTATTGTTTACAATATCAATGTAAACATCCCGTACTATACAGATTATCTAGGTAAAATAAAAGAAATAAATTCATCACACCATACCCACCGTATTTTAAACACGTGCTGATAACGGGCAATTATTTGAATTATTTGAGTTTTTTCCAATGTCACCACAGAATGAATTGTCAGTCATCTGTCAGGTTATTATGTGCCTGCGTGCGGCTAATTTACTTTAACATGGCACTTTCGCAGTCAAACTCTCTTAAGTGGGCGGAGCTGACGGTCTATTTAATACTTAGTGTATTGTTCTTACATTTAACTAATAGTTTCGGTTTGGCTACTTTGAGAAAAATCTTTATGAGAAGACACAATTTTTTTTTAAATTATGTATCCGCTTTCAAAGTTTATGCGTACTCATTGCTATTAGCAGATAGGCATACTTCAAATACCCATAAACTCAAGTGTATCATCAAAAAACCTCAACTGCGCAGAATTTGATCACCTAAACTTAGCCGCAGTTGACAGTTTCGACATGATTTATGGGGTTGTTTGGTTAATTTGTCATTTCTATTTATTTAAAATTGAATGTACACAGTCGCGTTGCTGCGAGTTATGTTCAATAATTGTTTTCCGGCCTCAAAACAAATCATTTAGAAAATTCCCTAACTCAGCAACACAAAATCTATGGATTTGTAGGCTTGTTCAAGACTACCAGTCATCAGTGTTTCTTTTTTGGATTACGCCTAATGTTGTCGTCTTACTATTTGTGTTTCTGTAAATAATCATTAGTAATTCTCCCACTCGCCCTTTATCCACCTAAATGGGCGTTGGGAGCAGCGATGCCAGATGTGGGGATTTTTCCCCATTTTGGGGAATTTTTGACTCAATGGGGAAAATGGGGAAAAGTGCTCTTAAAATGGGGAAAAACGGAAATCCATGCATGTTTATTAATTTTGCATAATTTAAAAATAAAACTCGTGTAGTTGACTTTCAAATATCTCCCGAACATAAAAACATCACCGCGTTTATAACTAGAATCTAAGCGACTTAGCTCGAAGATGAAACACTTTACGGAATTTTACAGACGAAATTATGCTGCAAAAATGATCAAAAAGTTGCTTTGATCTTTGCATCGATAAAAATGCTTGGTTTTGCACATTAAAAATATGTACCAGTCCAATGACGATAAGTGTACCTATCGTTATATAATAACTTGTATTAATATAATTTATAACTTAAGTACCTAATATATTTTGTTATTTATAATTTTTTGTATTTATGTACCTTTCAAAATAATAATTTACTTTCAACCTGCCTCGTTATTTGTGAATTACCTATGCCTTTTAAATCTATTCAACCTACCTGCAATATTTGCTTTTATTTTTACTTATTTTGTTTTAGTTTAAACTGCAAGACTTTGAATATTATTTGTTCTTTTTTTTATTTTTGTAACACCTTTTTTGGCTAAAAAAAAGAAAACAAATTTTTATTATATTAAAAATGCGTCTTTACTTCAATGAATTGAAATGGGGAAAAAAGTGGGGAAAAAACGGATATGAAATGGGGAAAATTTTCCCAAAATTCCCCAAAAATGGGGAATTCAGGCAAAAAAAATCTGGCATCACTGGTTGGGAGGCCAATTGATAAAATATTCCATTTCCACTCCATTTCAATTTAGACTCTAGTCCTAGTGTTTCATATTCAGACATCAGACAGTCGGGTACTTTGATTTCATTATCCTATTCTCTGCACTATTTTTGGTGATTTATTGACGTGTTCAGGAGCTTGGATTTGGTCGGGGTGCTAAGTAGAAAATGAGGCAGCGTAGAATTAAAGAAAGCTGTGATTTTAAGTGAACTGAGTCTTCTTTGTTTTTCAAAACTTAAAAAACGTCACACGTTTTTTCGTGGAAAAATATTTCATATCCTGCAGATGCCAAACGAACAATGACGCCAAACTCATTTTCAGGGGTTCAAACCGTTCGAAGAGCCTTTGGAGGTCTTCTGTTTGTCCAAACACCTCGTGTAGGTACGCATGCTTCAACCCAACAAAAAATAGCATTTCGCTCTGGAGCAGCCCTATGTCTGACCAGATTGAATAAAAGTTTAGTTTGGAAGTTTTTATATACAGCGAATTTTTTTGATTTGCAAGATAAGCAACTTTTTAATAGTTAATTAGTAAATCGTGGAGGTTTGCTTTACTTTAACAATTAGTAGAGCAGTATTTTGCCATTAATTTTAATTTAAAGTTGAATTTATTTCCAATATTATTTTTACTATATGTATATAAAATAAGCTATCTGATGGTCAACAGTGTAGAGGTCCGTGCTCCGTGGTGGTGTTGGGGTTATCCATGGTGTGGTGGTCCATGGTGTGGTGATGGTGGCCCATGGTGTGGTGATGGTGGTCCATGGTGTGGTGGTCCATGGTGCGGTGGTTCATGGTGTGGTGGTCCACCGTGCGGTGGTACTGGATTATGTCCAGGCCCAGGTCCATGGTGTTGCGGCGGCCCGCCGTGAAGTCCATAATGTGGCATATATGTAATGTATAACTATGTTTCTCTTCCTGCAAATTTCTTTCTTATTGCAAATGCACAACTGAATGAAATCAAAAATATTTGGGATATTTAAGGAAAATTTCAGTTATTTGTATAAAGAAGGTTATCGATATGGAATGATTGTTTTGGCAATATCAGCCATATTTGTTATCGCGTTTTATTAGTTTTTTTATCGCCAAATATTGATAATTTATACTAGTTGGCTACATTTCTACGTAGGTTTAAAAAAATGTTGCCATTGATTTTAATTTTCATTTCAATTTGTTTCTAATATTTTTTTTTTACTTATATGTAAATGTAAAATAAGCTTTCAGATGGTCAACAGTGTGGAGGTCCGTGGTGGTGGGGTGGTCCATGGTGAGGTGGCCCATGGTGTGGTGGTCCATGGTGATGTGGTCCATGGTGAGGTGGTCCATGGTGTGGTGGTCCATGGTGAGGTGGTCCATGGTGTGGTGGTCCATGGTGTGGTGGCCCGTGGTGTGGTGGTCCTGGATTATGTCCAGGTCCATGGTGTTGCGGGGGCCCGCCGTGAAGTCCATAATGTGGCATATCTTCAATATAGCACTATGTTTCTCTTCCTGGAAATTACTTACTTATTGCAAAAGCACAACTGAATGAAATCAAAAATATTCGGGCTATTTAAGGAAAATTTCAGTTATTTGTATAAAGAAGGTTATCGATATGGTATGAGTGCTTTGACAATATCAGCCATATTTGTTATCGCGTGTTATTTGTTTTTATGCGGTACCTAGATATGTGTCATGTTTTTGTTGTTGTCTAAAAATGTATTTATATTTTAAATGTGACCCTGACCATGTTACGAATGCCAGATTGAAAATTCATACTACATATTTGGTATTTGGGTACATTTTCTAAGTGGGGTCATAAGTCCGAAATAGTTCCGACATCGCATTATTTTTAATAATTATATTTTAGTATGTTTACTGGTGGGGGCGGAATATATCCCATCTGCTAGTACTGCCGTCTGTTGCACCAGCTCGAAGTTGGCTGAGGTGGAGGTCCTCTTTTACGTGCGTGCCCCACCTAAAACCTCTACTGAGTTGTCCCTCCGTGTTGAAAGCAAAAACTCTTCAGACCGGATTGTTGGTGTCCATTAACTCTACATATCCCAGTCATCTTAGACAACTGATTTATCCTTTTCTGACCAACTCGGTGTCGTTGTACAGGTTTTAAGAGTTCGGCGTTTAATATCCTCTTTCAACGTAAACGGTTACATAGAACATAGGCCCACTTGTGGCCGCATTGATCTGGGATATTATATGCCACCTTCACCCTCAATCTACTTATAAGTATAATCACTCGGAGGAATTTTCGTTCCAATAATTTACTTGTATCAAAATAAACACATCGTCATTTAAGGGATGTATCCCACCCAAATGTGTATGTTATTTACAAACATATTACTAACTAACTTAAGTCTGGCGACTTATCATTTATCATATATACATTCGCGATTGACTTGTTCTGTATACAAAAATAGATAATCAAACCATGACTCATACCT
The DNA here is from genome assembly GCA_949126925.1 of Cheilosia vernalis. Classification (NCBI taxonomy): domain Eukaryota; kingdom Metazoa; phylum Arthropoda; class Insecta; order Diptera; family Syrphidae; genus Cheilosia; species Cheilosia vernalis. Next base: position 55,503,858 of record OX421362.1, on the reverse strand, counting down.
ACAAAAATATATTTGTTTTCATATAGAGAGGTGATAAAGGGGTTTATGTAGTCAGGGAAAACCAATTGAGATAACTTGGCGTTTGCTTTAATAACCACGTTAACAATTTCCTTCCATTTAGTTGGGCATTAGTACGCAACAAGTCAACAGGTCTCCGAAAAATATATACAAACAAAATGGGTGGATTTTGCTGCCATCTTCAGCATAGACCCCCACACCATCATAACGGGCCACCACCTCATCATCACGGACCTCCGCCCCACCATCATGGACCTCCGCCCCACCATCACGGACCTCCAACCCACCATCACGGACCTCCGCCCCAGCAACATGGGCCACCATCCCACAACCACGGGCCGCCGCGCTATTAAAAAATATGATTATTTAATGTACAGCTGGACAATAGTAATAAATATTTTAAATAAAATATTAGTAAAGGATTAGCATTAGATTAAGTTGTAATTGTGTGTGGTAAATGTATAGGAAAATGGTAATAGTTTTAAGACTGAACCTTTTTTTTTTTAATTTATGACCGTACCAAGACTATTGGATTTTAAGTGAAGTGCTAACATTGTTTATATTCGAGCTCCGAAGTAAACTGTCAAAATGGAATATCACAAAGTTGTCTGGCGGTAAAAATGTTATTATTATTAAAGCGATTTTTTATCAAAAGGTGTCTTTTTCTTATTCATACTTGATCCGATCAATTCCATCCCAAGAGCTGTTTGGCTGGCGTGTAATAAATTTCAATTCTTTCTACTGTTTACGAAAACGTTATAAAATTTTTTTTAGCAGATTAAGGCCCATTTTATTCACTTGAAGTTGAACACAACTCGGGGATTTTTATATGGCAAACTTCCCAAGTTGTGTTCAACTTCGAGTGAATAAAATGGGCCTAAATATTACCGATTATCGATATGTTTTAAGATAAGTTACATTGAAGAAGGGCCTGAAAAGTGTGCAAAATAGTCCTACTCACTTACTAATAATCATATTTACAAACTCACAATGGCGAAATTTTCCATATTATATTCAACAAAATGTTTAGTGTAAAGTTTTAAAATGATTTATCGGTAAGACCGAATGAGAATAAGCACTAGACTATTTTCAATTGTCTTATCGGTAAGACCGAATGAGAATAAGCACTATACTATTTTCAATTGTCAAGTAGAATCCGTTTGTTTGGTAGGTATTTTGTTCAACGACAAAAAAACGACTACCTGTTAAACGTAAAAGTTGACGATGAAGAACTGAAATTGATATAGGTACGGGATTAGAAATCAAGAGTGTAATGTGTTGCATCCTGCGGCCATTTGGATCCGTAATATTTTATTAACGGGTTGGGGTCGAAATTCTGGCGAGGTCAAAATTCCTTTTTCAAAATTCTTCTTTCGGAATTCTGTTTTACTAAATTCTGCTTTCAAAATTCTGCTTTTAAAAATTCTGCTTTACCAAATTCTGCTTTACGAAATTCTAGAAATATAAAAGGAATAGAAAAGAATAGAAAGGTTTTCCAAACCTTTTTCATTTTATTTTATTTTTTATGTAAAACAGTCTACCTACCTACTCACATGTTATAGAAGAAGAGGTAAAAGGAGTTTTATTATTGGTTTTAAGTTTGTTTTCTTGGTTTAGACAAATATTCTGTTAGTTAGTGAGTGAAAATAAATATATATCTGTAATTAAGTCCAATAAATAAAAATAGAAGGTAATTTTTTTGTTTGTTTGTGTGTTCCTGGTACCCACCTGTGTTCTTTCTTTATATGAAACTAGCGGACCCGGCGAACTTCGTCTCGCCCCAATTTAACGCCTTGAGACAAACTCAAATATTCAAATTTCAATGTGATTTATTTGAACGGAATCGAAATTAGTAGGAGCGATATGGTAAACAATGCTTTTCGATTTGTTTTTCGGCGCAAAAACAAACAACGAAGACTGTTTGCCAACACGCGAAATCAAATCAAAAATCAATGAAGTATCAAACTCATGCAAATACGCATTGGAAAACACAGACGAGTAACGGATTTCATGGATTGCAAATTGCTGTTTTTCGAATCGCATCGGAGATTTTTACGGATAAACGCATGCGGGAATTTTTGAGAATTGGGGCCGTAGTTCACCTCGGAATGTAAGTGCCAGTAAGTAGAGATTAATATCACAAAAAAGACGTACCAATTTTCAATAAAAGTCTACATTTTGAAGAACCGAAATATTGACTTCGAAATTTTCAACAATAACTCATTGACCTTCTAATAAAGCGACCGGCTGAACTCGGCCGAATCGATCCTATAGTCTAATGGCGGTTTGTTGAACGTTTTGTGAAAGTCAAGCAGGCCGCCATTACTATTGGATACATTGGGCACACTCAAGAATCTAGTTATCTTAAGTCGACTAGATTGGTCTGGATAAGATGTAAAGTGAACGCAAAAACAAGACTGGTCGGAAACGTCACTTTTCCTACGTTATCCACTTATCCGAACTGTCAACTTAGTACTCAGTCACGAATTTCTTGACTAGATTAGTCGGCTAACCCTCCATAAACGTCATCTGAAACAGCTGCTCATATGACCGATTTCAGCCATAAAAACCGAGACTACTGAATAAATAATTTAAATTCTACAAAACCTGAAGACGAGGAGTATTTTTCTTGTTTGAATTTTGTTGAGAGAAAACACAATTAGTGAAAGCAAAACAACATATTGTCTGTTTTAAACAAATTTGTTTTTATTTTTATTTTCTAAATCTTGTTTTAGTTTTATTTTAATCTCCACTTGATAAACAAATTTTTTCTATTTTTAGGTTAACGATATTTAGGTTACCACCTTGGTGGTGAGCGGCTGGAGATGACAACAACCCCAGGTGGTCCATGGTGATGATGTGGTGTCACGTGATGATGGTGTGGCGGTCCATGGTGATGATGTGGAGGTCCATGGTGATGGTGCGGTGGATGATGTGAGGGTCCATGGTGATGGTGTGAAGGTCCATGGTGATGGTGTGGAGGTCCATGGTGATGATGTGAGGGTCCATGGTGATGGTGTGGAGGTCCATGGTGATGATGTGAGGGTCCATGGTGATGGTGCGAAGGTCCGTGGTGGTGATGACCAGGTCCACAAGGACCACAAATCGGGCCGCATTGTCCGTGTGGTGCCATTTTATTTATTTCTCTACTTCACTGATAGTCTCTGCTAGAAACACTTGTCTTCTCCTATTGCAAGCTAGTGCTCAACTGACTACAACTGAACTTTACGGGGTGTATTTATATGGAATCGATGTTATCTTCATGTAGTGGTGGTGAATCACTGGGTCTTTTTTTAGACTCTACGATACGGTTTGTTTGAAAACAAAATATGACGTAGCATTGTTGAATTATGGTGAAATTCCTCAGCTATTTGCATGAATGAACTATTTGTGCATTTAAATGTGAATCAGTCCAATTCAATCGCAAATTATAAATGTATAAAATTATTAGGTAATTTTTGTTTGCACTGGAGATCATTAAAATTGCGTATGTATGTGAAATTGGGCTGACTACAAAGTTAGATGTCGACCTTGGACCATTATGAAACTCTTAGATCTTATTTAATAATCACGTTAAATGAAACTACTCACTATCCAGTGTTACAAGCTTGTGAGAGTTTTCCTATTTTTTGAGAAATTTCCTTTTATAAGATGAATTGAAGGGTCAGATCAAAACAAAATGCAATATTTTTTTTTTATATTTGATGCAATAACAATTTGTTTTATATAAGATCTGTGTTAAAGAAGGAAACTGTTTTAAATATACCAGTTAAATTGACAGTTTGTATAGGACAACGGAGATATTATAACTGGTCTAGACTCCAGACACTAAAAATGGAAACTAGCTCTAGATTCATTGCCTGAGCTGAAAATAAAAACTCCTTTGAATTTGAATATCAAGCCAATTATGTAAGCGAAGAATTTTTATATTACATGAACAAATTTTTACTTGTTTTTATTTATTAGGTAGTTCCATTCACCAAACATGTACTAAATTTCATGTATGTCAACAATTTAATTAAGAAGATATAAATAGTTTTGTTGTATGAGGAAAGTGACACTCACCGTTTTTTCTAATCCGGGTACTTATTTTTAAAGTGTTTTGTTTATAAGATTAAAAGCTGTAGGTATAAATAAAACAACATTAGATTTAGAACTTATAAGAGAAATATGTTTTTTAATGTTTTTTTTTTGCACGTACAGTGCCACGCCCCTTTATTTAATTTTAACCAAACATAAGAGGTACAAAATCATTAGCGAATTTGGTCGATATTTTATGATAGCACTCCATGAAGGAGATTGCACAAAAAACATCCTAAATAAGTAAGATGACTTTGTGTATGCGGGTCTGAATTCCGAAACTGAGCATTACTGAGTGATTTTTTTTGCAAGGAAGGAAGGAGGTGCAAATTTATATCCATATAATAAATTTGCACAGGCTTTTTATAAAAATGAAATTGAATTTTTCGTTTGACAGATCCATATTGGAGCCGAGGTCTAACTTGTCTCAACCATTATTTGGGAAGGAGTTGAATATTGGACTGTTTGGTTGGTTATCACCCCAAATCGGTGTGGAAATAACCCAAATACTAGACAGATGATAATAAGGAATAAATTGGTTGTTATATCAAAGGACGCCTCGATGTAGCTATGGAAGCAATGGCCCCATCAATAACCTGACGGAGGTCTTTAGTAAGTTCAATCCTGTGACTGATTTCAACCTAACAAAATTCAATTTAAAAAAAAAAACTATTGAAAGAAACGTTATATACATGTAGATAAGCATTGTTATATTATAAAACAAAATATATATATTAAAATAAGTAGGTAGCTTTAGAAAAAAATTTATTAACTAATAAAGAGCGACTCACATTTTAAGTAGTTAAATAAATAAATAATTAAGCCCGCTTCAGAAAATTGGCCATCAAAGAAAGGACGTTTCTTTCTAGCAATTTATATTAAAAATCAAATGTTTGTCACACCGAATAAATAAACAAAAAACAACCAATGATAGCATATTAGTTATTATAAAATAAGTATAAATAAATAAACCATTACAGTTTGGTTAGGTACCTTAATGTAAATTTTTATTTTTTAAACGATTGGGAGGGACAATTTTATGCCGAGTCCGAACGGCTCTCTCATGAGTCATGACTTCGGTTGTGTCTTTTATGTCAGACGGTAGCGAGTGGTAGCGCAGTTAAAACGCCTTAAGGAAGCTTTTGAAACTTTGGTGTGTGTTTTTGTCGGCAATCGTACTTGAGGCCCCACCTCTACGGAGCCACTCGGCTTACATGTCAGCTCTTATATAGCCATAGAAAAGTATTAGTCTACATTTTTAAAACTAAATTTATTAAAAAGCGAAAATAAGCCATACAATAAAAGAAACAAAAAACGATTTGTTTATCGAGAAGCTATCAGTAAATTGAGTTTAGTGGCTGGGTTATATGCACTGCACTAATGGCTTCACACCCTTTTTTTTAATGCACGACATGAGCATTACAGTAATTCAAAATGTAGCTCTGCGTTTTGCGTCTAATATTTGTGACTGTTGACTGTTGAAAAGCTGCAAAAGTTCTATCGGGAGTTCTTTGGGGGAGCTATGTGGAGTTTCAAAATAAAGTGGACATTTGATATTTATTTCTTCAAAACGATTGACGAATATTAAGGCTGACACATCTGATAGGGGGCAGTACCGTTTTAGATTTATGAAGACAACCGTTTTGGGTGGCTTTATGTTAGTATCAAACAAATTTAATTGCCCCTTGCACTGTTACGAATCATACAAATTTCAATCAGTAATTTATGTAACAAGAAAAGACGATCGAATGTTTTTGCCTTGTTCTTATCTGTGTTCGATTATTAGCCGTGAAGATAACGATAAACGGGCTGAATAATCGAACGTGTTCTTAAGTAGAAGTATGATTAATTATAATTGTAGATAAGATCTTAAGCTCACACTAAAGACTGCGTTTAGCTATATGCTCTTACCAATGCATTTAATTGCGCCATTAGTTTTAACAAGAATTCTTTTGTCTTCGGTCGATTGTGTGTATAACATGTACATTTATATTAAATTGGAATTTAGGTATGGGAAAGCGTATACGAAGCTGCTCCTTCCAGAACTGTAGATATAAAATGATCCTTTGTCAAACGAGAGATGAAATATTGTACTTCAATTGATTCACGGCTTTCGTTCCTCATCTGTTGAACCTGTTGTATACTGTCTTGAGGTTTCTTCTTGTTCTATATTCCAAACTTTTGTATAGCCATCAACACAAAAATTATCCTCTACCCTAAACCAAGTCCATCGACAGCCAACTTTTTTATCCTTCAACAAAACGTGAACAATTAACAATTTAAAATACTTACTATGATCTGTAAAATTATTTAATAAATCAAATAGAAATGTGTATTGGAAGTGATATGATTCCTCTAATCACGCAAAGGGTCGATACAAATTCAGATCCGTTTCCATATGCATATGCTGCAACAATATTCTCTGGCACTCTCATGAAGCCAAAATATGACTAAAAATGGTTGGTTGTAACGGGTGATTTTTTAGCTGGTTTGGTTTTGGCAACACTGGTTTTGACAGTGTGTTTAGTACCTTGTGTCACTGTCAAACAGCTTCAGTTTGGTTTGCAATTTAACCATGGACCGTCTTACAAATGAACAACGCTTGCAAATTATTGAATTTTACTATCAAAATTCGTGCTCGGTTCGAAATGTTCATCCCGCTTTTTTATCGAAAAATTGTGTTCAGCGATGAGGCTCATTTTTGGTTGAATGGGTACGTAAATAAGCAAAATTGCCGCATTTGGAGTGAAGATCAGCCAGAAGCATTGCAACAGCTACCAATGCATCCCGAAAAAGCCACTGTTTGGTGCGGTTTATGGGCCGGCGGCATTATTGGGCCATATTTCTTCAAAGATGATGCGAATCGCAGCGTTACTGTCAATGGTGAACGCTACCGAGCGATGATAACAAACTTTTTTTTGCCCGAAATGGAAGTTCTTGACTTGCATGATATGTGGTTTCAACAAGACGGTGCCACATGCCACACAGCACGCGAAACAATGGCGCAATTGCGAGGCGAGTTTGGTGAACAGTTAATTTCACGTTTCGGGCCGGTCAATTGGCCGCCTAGATCGTGCGATTTGACACCATTAGATTATTTTTTGTGGGGGTATGTCAAGGCTAATGTGTATAGGGACAAGCCCGCTTCGATTGACGCACTGGAAGCCAACATCCATGCATTCATTCGTGAGATACCGGCCGATATGTGTGAAAGAGTATGCCAAAATTGGACTCAGCGGATGGGCTACCTGAGACGCAGCCGCGGTCAACATTTGCATGAAATTATCTTTAAACATTAAATTGCAAGGTTCAAACTATCGATTCAAATAAATATTTCATTCATTTTTTCGAATTTTTTGTATTTTTTTTTTTTTTAAGTTCTAAAACTCTTAAATAATCACCCGTTACAATGGACACAGTAGTTGGAGAGTTTTGCAAGGGTTCCTTGGGAAAAAATAAATTGCAACTGTTTCACCTCCGCGAAGAACCGACGAGCACTCAAATATATCTTACTTACTTACTTAAGGTGGCGCTACAGTCCGGGGTGGACCTGGGCCTCAACAAACAAGCGTCTCCAGCCAGCGCGATCTTTAGCTAGCTGTCTCCAGTTTAGCACGCTAAGTTGGTTAAGGTCCCCTTTCACTTCCGTGCGCCACCTGAGTCGCGGTCTTCCTCTACTGCGCCGTCCCTCGGGTGTGGATTCGAAGATCTTCCGGGCCGGAGCATTCACGTCCATTCGCTCTACATGACCCAGCCACCTCAGTCGTTGGACCTTCACTCTTCTGGCTAGGTCGATGTCGCTGTTCAGCCCGTACAGTTCGTCGTTATATCTCCTCCTCCATTCACCATCTATGCAGACGGGACCGAAAATTACTCGAAGAATTTTCCTCTCGAAGCAACCAAGATTAACCTCATCCGCTTTTGATAGAGTCCATGCCTTTGCACCATAGAGCAGGACTGGGATGATTAAGGTCTTATAGAGGATCACTTTAGTTGTTCGAGAGAGGGCTTTGCTACTCAATTGCCTTCTTAGCCCAAAGAAACAGCGACTGGCAAGAGTAATTCTACGTTTAACCTCAGCGCTGGTGTCGTTGTCTGAGTTCATAGCGGAGCCTAGGTAGACAAAGTCCTTAACCACCTCGAAGTTATATCTGTCTATTGTGACATTCTGTCCGAGCCGTCGGTGTTGGGTGTCCTTTTTAGTTGACAGCATATACTTCGTCTTGCCTTCATTAACCGCCAAACCCATCTTCGCCGCCTCGGTCTCAATACTCACAAACGCGCCATTAACATCAAGCTGCGTTCTGCCAATTATGTCAATGTCATCGGCGTATGCGAGTAACTGGACGGACTTTTGAAAGATAGTGCCTCTGGTGTTGGCGTTTGAGTTTTGCACTATTCTTTCAAGAACGATATTAAAGAAGTCACATGACAGCGCATCGCCTTGTCTAAATCCTTTTTTGACATCGAAGGTCTCGGTAAGTTCTTTACCGACCTTGATGGAGCAGCGTGCATTCTCCATCGTCATCCTGCACAAACGGACGAGTTTGGCAGGGATGCCAAAACTAGACATTGCTCTGTATAGTTCGTCCCTATAAATGCTGTCATAGGCGGCCTTAAAGTCGATGAAAAGGTGGTGGGTATCGATTTGAAGTTCCTGGGTTTTCTCCAAGATCTGCCGCAGTGTGAATATTTGGTCTATGGTGGACTTTCCTGGCCTGAAGCCACACTGATATGGACCAATCAGGTTGCTTACGAAAGGCTTCAGGCGTTCACACAAAACGGCAGATAAGATCTTGTAGGCAATGTTTAGAAGACTGATACCTCTGTAATTGGCGCAGTTCAGAGGGTCTCCCTTCTTGAGGATCGGGCAAACAATGCTGAGGTTCCATTCATTGGCCTACTTTCCTCCGACCATATTTTACAGATGAGTTGGTGCATGCTCCTAACCAAGTCATCGCCTGCCGCTTTGAACAGCTCGGCGGCTAGGCCATCTGCTCCAGCGGCTTTGTTGGACTTCAGTTTAGATATAGCTATCTTCACCTCGCCCAGGTCGGGTGGACGGTATTGTTGATCCTCATCGTCCGAGTTGAACGGTTCATTCTGCCTGACAGCGAAATTTGGTTCGTCATCGCCATTAAACAGTCCGCAGAAGTAGTTCTTCCATATCCTCAGCATCGACTGCGATTCTGCTATGATGTTCCCTTGTTCGTCCTTGCAGGGTTCGGTTCGGGCTCTGTAGCCTTGGCAGGTTCTTTTTACCCTATGGTAAAACTTCCGAACTTCATTCCTGCTGTAGCATCTCTCTATTTCCTCGATCGCGGGCTTCTCGTGCTCTTTCTTTTTTCTCCTTAGAAGCCGGTGTTCGTCTCTTCTCTTCTGCGCGTAGAGCTCACGAGCAGCTCTTGTCCTCCTTTGCAGCGCTAACGGTGTTAAAAAGATTCATCAATTCAAACTATTCGGTTCGGCATACAACTGTAGGTCCAACACACGAATAACGAGAAAAGCTGGGCCCAGTTGCGCTCTGATCCACCTATCTTTGTCCGCATGAATACCCAACATTTAACGTAATGTCTTCATACCTTAAATGAGCGTCGAAAGGCGGACTTCATAGAGAAAAGATCAAATGAATATACGTCAAATAATCAAATACACTCAGCCCAATTCCTGTTTCCTGAGGTGTTCTTGTGTTTTCCTTGTGTTTTCAAACGGGCAAATTGATGGTAGGTACTGGCTCAGATCGACTAGACATTAGCAAACTAAAAATAAAAAAAAAAAAAACAATATATTTGAACAAACTACCTATATTGCAATTTGTTGAAAAAAATAATCAATGTCAACATATAATTTTCGTACGAAAATATTGTTCATTGGTTAGTGAGTCGGACAATTGAGCAAGAGGTTTCAGATTTCCAGAATTCAATGGCAGTCTCCTAATACGAAGCTGCTCTACTGATATCGAAATAATTAAACTGGATTTTTGGGCCTCTTTGAAGGGCTGGGCGTTTTAACTTCCAACCTACGTTGTATTGAATTTGCTTTTAGAATAGGTACTGTATATTCTGTTTCTGGAAAACTGTTTTAACGATTTTTATAATAGTGTGGTTTGCAAATACGCCGTACCTACTCAGTTTTTTAGAAAGACTAGGTATTAAAAAACTGTTCGTTAGAAATGCTCATAAGACCAGTTCAGTATTTAAATGTTCCACGATTTAAAAGACAAACTCTATTTGAGATAAGGCAACTACCGACATTAAAAAAAGCTGCATATCTTTTTTTTTGACTTTAAATGTGTAATTTAAATTTAAAAAGCATTTTCAGAAATTTTCAGTTTTTTTTTAAATTGAAATCGCCATGTTGTAAGATTTGGAGTGCATTACAAGTTTAAATATTTGAAAAACAGATATTTTCATGTATGGGTTCAACAGCAACAGCTTGTGAATGGAAGCAAGTTCGTTTTCGTTTACCATTGGGAAGAGTGCGGGAGAGTCCGGAATCGAAAAAAAAAAACACTTCTGAAACCGTTCCAGTGGCACAAAAAATACTCTTCTGGTGATTCTGAGAAGAGAATTTGAAGTCAGAATCCTCTAAAGAATCACTTCCACAAGTGAACCTATGTATTTTATTCAATTCAGGTTTTTTTTGGGCGTTTCACCAATACTTTTGTAGATTTAATCGAAAGCTGTTTTCGACATTAGTTAACTTCCCCTCATTCGAACTCAATTGTCAACTAAATAGAAAAAATAGCAAATAGACTGAATTTCAAATGTATAGCCCTAGAAAAGATTAGTATAACTTCATTGATGAAAAGAACAGTTACTTCATTTGTCAAACTGACAGCCGGTCGGCGAAACGAAACGTATATGTCCCTGTGGTTTGTCGTATTGGCACACTCACTCTTTTGAATTCTGTGGACACCTGCCAGAGCAAAGCTGACGTATCAATATCACGCCATAGTTTTCGCTCATGTCAAATTCGACGTGCTCGAATAAATCCGCAGTGGTACTCCCGCTTGTAGCTAGAAAATGCCTCTTCATACCCTCACCTCCAGCTGCCAAAGATAAGCTCCTTATGGCACCTTTCAAAACGTCTCTGCGCCAAAATATCAACTGACATGTTGATTAAATAGTTTCCTCTTTGCATAATCCTCTTGTAAGTTTTGTCTTCACGCTTAGGATAATCTCTCTTATCCCAACAAATCGCAGTTCTATGACCATGTCAAAGTTTTTCTCCCGCATCACTCCGTGCCACCCAAATAAGTAACGAAAACGACTCCACACCCCGACAGCGAAAGGGCTATTCCCCAAAAATAAAACAAACAATTTGCCTTCTTTATATACATCGTAAGCCGGTATAATCCCGTTTTTATGGAGTTATTACACAACATTACGACAGCAAGCTTATGTTTTATGTGCGGCTATGGCGTACGTTTGGTTGTAATTATTTTAATTACAAGACAAACGCAATTAAGGACACGTACAAGTCGGAGGAACTCACGAACTAAATGAAATCCCATTCGCTTGACTTTAATACGTTTCATCCTTTCAGATACAATATCGACAAAATTGACAGAAATGAGGCTGCAACTTTGAAGCAAGGACGTTAGTTATTCTCGCATCGTTTTATCTACAGCGAGCCGCCGAACGCAAAGTCATGGATCGGTAATAGTAACAAAAGCCTAGACACGTCATAAATATACCGTCGACGGGCGCATGGAAGAGAAAAATATAATTCGACATGGCCGCCCTAATGCACATAATTTTTTTGCCATTTAGTACAACGATGGTCTTGCGCGCCACCCCTAGGCAAGGGATACTTCAGAAAAATCAGAAATATCCGTTTTTGCTTCATTGCGGATTCCAGGCACAACACGTAACCAGAAAGGACATTTCTGTAGCCCGGTACATATACTTTCGGTTGGCAGGCGAAGCAAAGATGTGGAATTTAAAACATCCCAGAAAACATATTGCCAGAGTGACTCCGGCACTGACTATATGGGAGGACTACCAACGACGAATCATTCCAGCGAGTCTCCGAGTTGGAGTTCACTGTCTGTCGTGCTCGGCAGTTCGAAACTCGGCAGCTTTTATCACAATCGCAAACATGGATAAATGTGTATGTGTATAGAGGAGAAAACGAACGTACCAAAAAAAAAGGAAGATAGGTACATTTATATCAACAAAAATGAACTACCGGATGGTGTCCTACGCCCGGAGCTAGAAGTTCCAGCCGTAGCAGCATTGCGCTACCAAAGCAAACACTGACAGGAGGCAGACAAAACAATTTCAACGTGTCATTTTAATTCCTGATTTGCATAAATAAATCCCCCAACCACTCGACACAGTCGGCACTCTCCTTGGGTGGGTGCGATGCGAGTGCGAGGTCGGTATAGGCGGGTGGCGGCCTTATGTTCCGCGAAATGATTTGTTCCATTTATTCGCTGGAACAGAGTTTGCCTTGTGATTAGGGACTCGAAAGTTAATTGATTTACAATTCAACCAACTAATTTGCATTATTCCTCTGAACGAACCCAGTCCTCTCTATTAAAGGCTTCAAAGGTACTGCGCATAATTTCGTTTTTATAACCCTGTGCGGAATAACTTAAAAGCCAAAGGCCCGTGGAATTTAATTAGGGTCGGGTTGGCTATTACAACAGGCTATGGCTCCTTTTGTAGCTCTTTCGCTCTTTGGGTCCCGATAATTGTCGCCTCCACTGTGATGCGAAATTCATCGTTAATGCCGGCCCCAGATCTGGAGTGATTAGACTCACTGCTGCAATTAATCCAGCCACCAGATATCCGGTGATTTATTGCACGTCGTCGCATAAGTTACATCTGCATAAGGAATTCTGCAGATATCCTTCTCTTTGTTGTACCTATAGTTTTATTTCTATTTTTTTTTTTTGCACAGAAAAACGTGACTGCCAAGTTGTCATTGTTTGGTTGCACCATGCTACGTGACTAGTGCACACATTGGGGCACAGGGCACACGGCAAACGGAAAGGGCTAAGAGGAAACTAGTCCCTGGGATGGTAGGAACAATAAAAACGAACCATTGTGTTTCAATTTCGGGAAACATAACCCATGCCGGGGCGAATAATAATAATTTCATTAACTCAATAATTTTTAACACCTACTTAAGGGTAAGTGCTTCCTTCACTGCAATTACTGTTACAGTACTAATTTATGTTTATCTAGCCCCTAATTTAAATAAAATTTTGAAAGCTCGCGTAAATATTTACCCTTGTATATATGCGAGTACTTGGCAATAACAGTCATATGTATATGCTACTCGCCGAGTGTTTACTCAACGTTCGTCGGGGACGGGGTCTGCCACTGAAAGTGGCGACACATGGTGCATGGGGTTCGAATTTTCCATTTTCCATTCTTTGGCATTAATTTTCATGAACGACGCGATTTGTAGTGTTTTCAAATGTTTATCAGAGATCCCAACAGGAGTATGAACTTTATGCCGTCGAAATGCTGTTTACAATGATGTTTTGTGTATATACGCGAGCGCGCTCGCCGCCTGGCTAGCTGACTGGCTGGCATGGCGTGGCGCGTGTTCTGGCATCAATTGGTAGCTTTTAGAAAATTAAATATGCTTATTTAATGATTTTGTAAGTAGCACCCATTAATGAAGGCTGAAGGTTTACGATTTGTTTTCCTTTGGACTTTGATTTTGAGTTATGTTGACTAGTTTATTGTGATGTAGTCTTGGGGCAGACGGCACCAGTGTAAACGAGGCTCGAATGATGATTAAATAGGTTGTGGACGTAATAGAATTCATAATTTTGAACGACCGTTACTATGATGTCTTAATAAAATAAAATAGACTAAATCGGATTGAAGGATCGGGCTGGAGAAGTCAGTTGATTTAAATTAAGGTGCAAGTTTACCCCGAACTGCGGAGAAAAATTACAACCTTAAATATTCAGTTCACCAATTTTCAGAACAAACTGTCATATCGTCAAAAAACACCTAAAGTGTCACTCAGAAATTTTAACCTTGTTAAATGTTAAAATCAACTAAGTCTCTGTAGAAAATAAACGAGTATTTGTTGTTGAAAACTAGCGAGTTTAAAAGGTTAAATCATACTGTTAAAAATAACACACTTTATCAGTTGGTATCAACCATGTTACTCTGTTGTTATTTGTTAGTTTGTTATTTACGACCGAGAAAATTTGGAGAAGAAATCGATAAATCGGTTATTTTTAACCGAGTTTCGAACAGGTTGACTCGGTTATTTTTTATCCACTAACTCTGTAAGAGCTATATTAACAGTATCACTTGGTAGTTTTTAACCGAAAGTTGGTTGATTTTAAATAAGAGATTTTTCTGCATGGCGGAAAACCGATGCAAACTTGTAAATACCTGATGAACTTAAGGCAATTCGGGCCATTATTTGCTGATACGACTCATTTAATTTCCACATACATAAATTGTTTTGACATCTTATGCCAAGATTATAGTCGGGTTGGCCTCCATAAACGTAAAAAAGAAAGCTGTTCATATGTGTCAGATCTAGGCCATTCACCACTGAGACACAGGGACACATCAAGTCCGTCAGTCACTGATATTTTCTAATTGTTGAATTTGCAAAAATTCACACAAATTAAATTTTGCATTAGCAAATTGTGATTCCCATTGCTCAGCTTTTTGCCGCTCAGCGAGTGGCCTTGGCCTAAGAAGTGTGTGCAGGATAGTATTTCTACTCATGGAACGCATACCTACCCCCATTATCCGAGCTGTCAAAAATTGATCAGTGAAAACAAATAATAAAACATATTTTTTATGTAGATATGTTTTCATAGCTGCGTTTACCATTTTTTTCTTAATTTTTGTTCCTAATTTGTGTGGTAATTTGTTTTCTCATTTGACAGACATTTTGCTAAATTTCCTCTTTTCAAAATGCGTTGATTTTAATTTTAAATACAAATACCAACATATTCACGATAGTCCGCTGTTTCACAGATGCCCATAGCTATTAAAAAAGAATTTGACAAAAAATTAATTGGACTACAAGTATTGCACTTTAAAATCATTCTCAAAGCCTAATTGTGTAAAAATGGAAGTCTTGAAATAAGGCCTTCACTGTACAGAAATAAAATTGTTGAACAATACTCGTAGTGCGTAATTTCACAACGTTACAAATTGTTATCGCTGTTATCACACATCTCTACGTTTTCTTCCCATAAAACCTTTCGTTTTAGATGTTTTTGTTACAGCTAGTCTGACCCTAATTTGAAAACTAGCTATGCCTGCAGATTTGCTCACGGCGTGAAATTAAGGTCTTGACTCTTGAGTGCATTCTGACTTACAATTGTAAAGCGAAATTCTCTTCTTCTGAATATCAACAGAATAGTACCTATTTCTTGTGCATATGCAACCGGAACGATGTCAAAAGTTATTTTTTTCGATTCCGGAATCCGGACGATTCTTCTGGAAAACGACAGAAGTGTGCGAGGGAAGGGAACCGGAACAGGTTTACGGAAAGCTTGACGAAAGCAGTTTTTACCACAAAATCGATTTTTATTCTAAATGCACTCCCACTAAATTCATATTCACAGCTTCACACCAAAATAACACACATACGATAAGTACCTACGGCATATAATGTGGTAGATCTACCATAATTCCTCCATACTTTTCAAATCTAGCTACTCTGCTATATACTTTTGTAATGTTAGAAAAATAGTTAATTACGTGGAAAAATCTGACAAAATGTATAATATCTTGGAAACATGAGAAACATTTCAAAAGAAGAATCATCGCAATATTTTCAGCAGTTTTCACTCCATAAAGGTAACAGACATAAAACCCCGTACCTATACAGTTTGTAATACTGCACGCTTTTATAGGTAGGTACCTATAAAAAAAGAGTCAGAAAATACGCGTTAGATTTATCCTTTGCCTTTCTTTTCTGAATAAATGGGACACTATAAGTCCATCACACAAGAATATCCACATAACAACAAAGAGATCTTACTTGAATCACTTCCTATATATATTTGACAGGTGAATAAACTGAGTCTGACAGCTGAAGTTTCATTCGAGCAAGCAAAACCAAAGTGACGGAATCATGCGAAATTGGCATAATTTTATGAATAAATATTCGTTGACAAATACAGCAATTGCGGACAGTTAAATTGATTTTGTGAGCAGTTTTGACGTTTACATACTGTTGTCTCCTCTAAGCCCGTTCGTGGTCCCACTGTCATTGTTTTCATAGAAGCCTTCATCTAGCAATCGGTTATACACTCTTGTTTTAGTGGATTTATACATTTTTCAAAACTAAATATATGAAATAAATAAATATTTGAGAAATGCTTTGGTGATACAACTTTCCACCACTCACCACTATTTCAGATGAAACTGTCAGTTGTCTATAAATCCAGTCAGCAATTTTTGGACAAGCTATAGTTTAGAAGGTTCATTATTAGAGCCCTGGTATTCTATCAAAGAAAGATATAGGTACATTTTCGATATTTTTAATTTTTCATGAATACCTAGGCGCATCAAATGACATTTTGGTTATATAGGTAGTTATCATAGTAACACTCATAGCTGGGTAAAAAAAATGTTTGTTTTGTTTGTGACCTATTCTCTATCATTCATTGCGGGGATTAAAATTGTCATCCGCATCCAAGCTCTTGCAATTACTTAGTAGTGTATACTACATAGATTTAAATGTCAGTGCCAATGTCAAACTCATCGGCGTATTCCATACCATGTTACCAACGAGCTTCTGGAAGGAAATAGTAGCAGAAAAAGATTTTGCCATAGAAGACGGGCAAATGGTAGGTACCTACTGGGAACAGTTACCCAAAGACTGCTAAAAGTAAATATTTTTATAGATAGATGTATTGATTGAAGCCCCAAGCACACCCTAGACTAAAGTCCTACTTAAGTGGCATACAATTGTGAACTGGAACCCACACAAAGTTTTTAGTGTTGCTATATCAATAGGACTCGAAGTTGTTCAGGGGTTAAGAAACAGATATACCCTAAGTGCAATTTGGCGGTTACTGCAGGCTGCATATAAGTTACTTCGTCTCAATTTATGTTCATTAGAGCGTGACCTAATAAATGACAAATATCTCGGTATAAAATGCAAATATGCAGACTGAAGACATTAGTTGCAGTACAATATTTCTCCAGTGTTGTCATCAATATAGCCCAAAGCAAACTTGCTCTATTTAATCAAGATATAAGTGTTCAGTGGAAAAATAAAAACTTGAATAGGAAAGACACCCTTTCCTTGTCGGAAGACATATCACTCTTACCAAAATAGCCGAAACACAACAAATAGCTGTACATATGGGCCCAATCCCAGACATCAGAATCAAACATGAAGTTTATTACCAGCTACCTAAAAGCACCGAGTAATTTTTTTCAATTGTCAATTTTTTCCTATTTTTTAGCTACCATATACCCAAAGTAGAACGCAATGAAAAATATGGTAACTGATGGCTCATTCATGTGTGTCAGCAAAAAGTAACGAGTACCTAATGTAAGTAGCGAAGAATCTTTTTTATTTGGGGATTATCAAAATATTTTAATATTCATGGAAGAGTTTTTGTGCTTACAAGATGAATCTTGAAGCAGAGAGAAGCATTCTAATGGCATTTTCTTTACCTATGTCAAATAGAATTAGCATCGGCTTGTTGTAGGTATAAGTAGCATAGGAATCGGGTGTGTTATCTTAACAATTGTTTTTTTTTTTTCAATTTCTTAAATCTTAAGCATGGAAATGTCGTTAAATGTTTTTTTCATTTCGTCTTTAAGGTAATGTGGACGTTCAAGAATCTAGTTTGTAAGTATGACTGACTTGATGCGACTCATGTCGTTTTCCATTGGGACCAAAAATCAATCTTTTTTTTGATCTAAATCACTTTTCATGTTCCATTGGGACAAAAAATCAATTTTTTTTTTTTTCGATTCGGATCACTTTTTGCAGATCTCGATATTTTTTCAGATCTACACACACTGCCACAATACCAACATACTTCGCACAGCTGTTTAACGTCATTTAAAGAAGTTTGCTTTCAAGACAAATGGGCGAAGTTTAGTGAAAACCAAAATAAGGAAATATATTTAATAGCCATGCATATAATTTTGGAGGAACTATTATCTTCATGGTTTTCCTCGTCATCTGAAGACTTACTTACTTAACGGGCTCCCGACCCGTGAAGAGTCTCTGCCTGAGACACTGCAGCCTTCCATCCTCTGCGATCCCGGGCACGCTGCTTCCAGTTTGCCAGACCAAGCGCTCTGGCATCCGCGATGGCTTGGTCTTTAAAACGGAGGTTCGGTCTTCCTTGTCGCCTCGAACCTGGGGGCTGGGATTCAAAGATCCTCTTAGCTGGAGCATTGTCGTCCATTCGCTCGATGTGGCCGAGCCAATGTAGTCGACGTGTTTTGGCTTTTTGGACTACTTCCACATCTTGGTACAGCTCATAGAGTTCGCGGTTGTATCTTCTCCTCCATTCGCCCTCCTCGCACACAGGACCAAAAATCCGACGAAGAATTTTTCTTTCAAAGGAGCCCAATATCAGCTCTCCCTTCCTGCTTATCGTCCAGCACTCGGCGCCATAAAGCAGAACTGGCAGGATGAGTGTTTTGTAGAGCGTACATTTCGTCCTTCGAGTTAGGAGTTTTGAACCCAATTGTTTTGCCAAACCGAAGTAGCAGCGGTTTCCTAGGGTAATTCTTCGCCTGATCTCCACTAGGGTGTCATTCGTGGAGTTCATATTTACACCGAGGTAGATAAACTCCTTAACTACCTCGAAATTGTTGCTATCAATAGTGACGTTTTGTCCTAGGCGGTGGACAGATGCGTTTTTGTTTGTTGATAGCATATACTTGGTCTTGTCCTCGTTTACTTCAAGGCCAACAAACTTCGCCTGTTCCTCAATCGCCGTAAAAGCCTCAGTCACGGCACGCTGGGAGCGACCGATGATGTCGATATCGTCCGCATACCCCAGTAGCTGAACGGATCTGTTGAAGATAGTGCCTTCCGTGTTGACACCTGCCCTGCGCACTATCTGCTCCAGCACGAGATTGAAGAAGTCACATGATAGCGCATCTCCTTGCCGAAATCCGGTGCATGTTTGGAATAGTTCGGAGGAGCTACTTCCAAATTGCACGTAGCAGCGCGTGTTCTCCAGCGTTACGCGACACAGCTGGATCAGTTTTGCCGGGATTCCGAATTCGGCCATCGCCATATAGAGCTCCTGACGATGAATGCTATCATATGCGGCTTTGAAGTCGATAAATAGGTGGTGAGTCTCGACTTGAAATTCATTGGTCTTTTCCAGGATTTGCCTCAGTGTGAAAATTTGGTCTATGGTCGATCTGCCGGGCCGGAAGCCACACTGGTATGTGCCGATTAGTGTGTTGCAGAACGGTTTAAGACGTTCACACAGTACGTTGGATAGGATCTTGTATGCGACATTAAGCAGGGATATGCCTCGGTAATTCTTGCAAGACATAGGATCGCCTTTTTTGTAGATGGGACATATGGAGCTGATAGCCCAGTCATCGGGCATGCTTTCTTCCATCCATACCTGGTTGATGATTTGGTGCATGCGCCCTACCAAAACATCACCACCGTATTTGAAGAGCTCCGCTGGTAAACCATCAGAGCCTGCGGCCTTGTTGTTCTTAAGCTTTTTTATAGCTAAGCCAACTTCTTCTATACTGGGTGGTGGAACTGGTTCTTCATTGACTGGACGTGGGTTCTCTTCCTGCCCTATCACTCTCTCTACATGATGCCCATTTAGCAGCTGCTGGAAGTGCTGCTTAAACACATCTACTATTCCCTGCGCTTCGGTGACTAGGTTTCCTTCGCTGTTTCGAAGAGCCTGCGTTCCGGTCTTGAAGCCAGCAGCCAGTTGCTTGGCTTTCTTGTAAAATCTCCGGATGTTGTTTCGATCGCGAGACTCTTCGATCTCCTTGAGCTGGGAGGCTGCGTAAGCCCTCTTCTTTCGACGCAGTATCTTCTTCTCCTCCCTCCTCCTGGCTCGATACTCTTCCCTCGCTGCCCTTGTTTTGCGCTGCAGCATCTTCATATGTGCATCTTCTGTCACCTTTTTCCGACGTACGCATTCATCATCATACCACGGGCTTTTTCTCTGGGGTGGCTGGTACCCTATAGTAGTTTCGGCTACCTCCTTGATGATGTCGCGATACTGGGACCACTGGTTGTTGGCGTCTGTGGTAGGTGAATGCACAGTGGGGAGTTTCTCACTCAGGCGCTCTCTGTAGACACTGGCTACTCCAGGTGTGCTTAGGCGTCCAACGTCGAATTTCTTCTTTTGAGCGGTTCGCAGCTTCTTCTCGTTGGACAGTCGAGCTCTGAATTTAGCAGCGACAAGAAAATGGTCAGAGTCGACGTTTGCCCCTCGGAATGTGTGCACGTCGAGGATGTTGGATGCGTGCCTAGCATCGATTAGCACATGGTCGATTTGGTTGGCGGTTCGACCGTCTGGAGAGCGCCAGGTTGCTGTGTGGATCCTTAGCCTTGGAAACCTAGTGCTACTTATCACCGTATTACGAGCTGCTGCAAAGTCAATTAGTCGGTAGCCGTTGTCTGTTGTCGTTTCGTGGATTCTGTGCTTACCAACTAACCCGCCAAAGATGTTTTCCTGACTGATTTTGGCATTGAAGTCCCCGAGCACAACTTTGACGTCATACTCCGGACAGGCTCCGTAGGCTCCATCCAGGAGGTCATAGAACTCCTCCTTGGTAGGGTCTTCAGCCTCATCGGTAGGGGCGTGTGCACATATTAGGCTAATGTTTTGGAAAGTAGCTTTGATGCGGATCACAGCCAGGCGATCACTTATCGGCTTAAAGTCAATAACTTTTGACCTAAGCCGATTTCCCACGACGAATCCGCATCCTAATACATGCAATCTTTTATGGCAGCTGTAATAAATGTCGCAATTTTTCCTTTTCATCATACCTGATCCTATCCATCGTATCTCCTGGACCGCGGTAATGTCTGCCTTGTACCGCGCGAGGACAGACTCAAGTTTTTGAGTAGCACCTGGAGTGTAAAGCGTCCGCACGTTCCAGGTGCATACTCTTAGATCATTGTCCGTTGACGTTCCGGGTCTGGTTGCCGTTTGAGGGAATTCGTTATCCGAGGCTCCTCGTGTCTCTCCCATAACTAATGCTTTTTTCCATGGTCGGGAAGTTACCCCGACGGCACAACCCCCAACCTGGAGGGCCAGGTCCTTGTTTTCACCCTAGGACAGCGGGCCGGATAATCCGAGGCCAGTAACCCACTTCGGGATATGAGCGCTGCCGTTGACCCATTAAGGGTTCATCCGCCACCAACTCTTTTCCAATAACCTGGCGTGTTATTGGAGATCCCTATAGACCTGGGGTCCGAGTACGTCGAAGCAGCTCTTATAGGGATATCTGAAGACTATGAATCACCAAAAATAGTCCATTTGTATGTGCAATAGGAGAAACATTTTTTAAGTCCATATCCATTCGTGATTTTCGCAAAAACAAATGCAATTTGAACAGCTGATATTGCTGCCAAATAACGCACTAATTTACATTTACAAAAGCAGATCAATTTCGTTGCATGTTCCATTCGCCACGTAAAATCTGAGATCTGAAAAAGATTTCTGGTGGTCCCAATGGAAAACGACATCAGTTTTGATTGACACAGTTCAGTCACATAAACAAGATTTTCTTGAGTGAGTACTAAGTTGACAGTTCGTATACGTGGCTGACGTTTAACGACTCCTACATCTATCTATACATATAATAAAACTGTAGCCGTTTTCATATGTTCGTGGTTGGCGTGAAAACTACTGCACAGATTTCGATGAAATGCTAGTTAAGATTCTGAGAAGGACGTAGGCTATTTCTTTCATGTCATGCCTGTTTTTTGGGAGCGTTTTTGACCAAAATTTGTTTTTTTCTAACTTTCCTGCCTTTAACTCGCCATTACTCAAACAATTCTTAATCAATGCAAACAAAATAAAATCTTTAGGAGAGCCAACACTCTCATAGTTATTTCAAGCCATCAATCAGCTTTCTATGTCCTCTAGAAGCTGAGCTACAAGCTAAAATCTAACATGAAAAAAATAAATTTATTTTCTCAAATCGAACATTATCAGGTTCTTGATCGTTGTTCTGCTTTGGGGTGGTTGGGTGGCGCACATCGTATGAAAAAATGTTTTCTGCGAATTAAGCAAAACGAAAGAGAAGTATGCGACGTGAATGTGTAGGTATGTACCTTGTACCTATGTAATCAACAGCGACAAGCCGACAATATGTGCTTCTGAGGAAATGCGCAGGTGGCTGATGACGTGCGCTGATGGACGTACATATGGTGGTGTATATAAAAATTGAGTTCAAGGTTTTTATTTTAATGGCTGTTGTAGTACCTACGGGTGATACCTCCTACAGTAAAGAATTGAAGAATTCTAGAAGTAAAGACGATATAGGTGAATTATGTTGTCTGATCAATTGTTGGTGTGGATACAAATTTCCGTTAAGGCTTTTGTTTTAGTGGTTGTTTTGGTATTACCTACGTTACGTTGATACCTACAGTAAGGAAGTGGGACTTAATTATTTAGGCTGTTGAATTTAATTTTTTTTAAATTGGTGTTTTAGGTAAATAGATTTGTTTGATTTATTGTTTCACATTAACAATGTTCACCGCTTTGTTTTAGCTAGGCTGTTGATTTTAAACAAATATGCCTTCGAGAAAACGGTCAAATCTTTCTCGAAGTTCAACAAGTCTAGAAAAATGAGACGAGTTAGATCACAGAAAACGGATGAAAAATATCAGAGCCCATCGTTACAAAGAAACACATATACTCCGGGGGTAAATTAAATCAGAAGTGGATGCTATTACATCAAAGAAATTAATTATGGCGAATTTGCTGGTGACTCAGGCCTGTGATGTTGTGCACCGTGGGTGTAGACCTCACCTACCAACGACTGTTCCTCGCACGGTCAATTATACGTGTCTCTTTCCCGAGTCAGTGAAAGTAAAAATGCATACGTGTATGCTCCAGGCAACAGAACCTCAAATATTGTATTTCAAGAAGCTTTGTAAAAAATTAACATAAAAAATATAGTTATCGCATGTATTGAAACTTAACTATTATTATCTCTTTTATTGGAAATTACACAGTCTCACGCCGCGTACGAAGTTGCGGGCACAGCTTCATCAACACCTCAGCTTTTACGACTACATCTTCCGAAAAGTGTCTAACCAATTTTATTCATTACTTTTGCCCATTGGAATTTTTCGCTAATCTGAAAGTTCCTATCTAAGAGCTACAAGGCATTACCAAATGCTGCCCATTCCACAGTTTGCTTCTAGTCAATCTAGTGTTTTTTTTTTTCTGTAAAAGCTTTTGTATTGAACCCTACCATTACCCCCGTCCTTTTCTCTTTCTCTTAGTCTCCTGTTAAATGGAATTCAAGACCTGCAATTATTTAAAGATTTCACGATAATAGCACCTCCATTGAAATACAAAAGCAAAAATTGATATCTAAGAGCCAAGACATTTACATTTGAATCCCAGTCCAAATCCCACAAAATCCTTTCATCGACAGTCTCTTCAAATGCATTAACGCCAAATGCAACCCTTCTGCACTCCAGTCGTCACCATATCGCCCAAACCACTACCGCAGTCGCATGACACTTCAAAAATTGAAGAGCATCCCATCTCCGAGGCAAATTCGTGTGATTTGCGCTCCCATTATCCGGAGGATATTTGTCGCACGAGCAAACGCACTTGTCTGGCTCATCGAATGATTAAGGGATTTTCCATGGGCGCCGATTTTATTTAATATTTTCTGCACGTCTTTCTCATCTGGCCGTCGTCAGTCGTAGTCGTTGTCGCTATTATGGGGGAATCAAGTGCATCAGCCATCACAAAAATCCGACAGAAAACAACGGAAGTCCTCGCATAAGAAATACGAACAGGGATATGCCAAATGGATTGCTACGAGGTGCGTATACATGCCGGTAGAAACAAATTTGTGCCCAATGTGTATATAAGGTATAAAGAAACGGTAGCAACTGCCGATACGTGTTCCACATAATAAATTCCCCCCGAACGACTGACAGAGGTGTCAGTCTTTCTAGCTCCAGACTGGACTACAGTTTGACCCCTAAATACTACATACACTCGTAGATGGTCACTTAGGAAATTGAGATATAGCGTCCATGTAGTGGTCGCTTCCTTGAAAACCGTTGTCGCTATAAATTTTCGTTATTAATGAAGTCACTGGCCCAGAACCCAAGTCGGGGAGTTCTCCCCCAGTCCATTAATCTGCCAGTGTATATTGTATGAAGTTCAGTGTTTTTTTTACTCTCATTCAGCCGTGCAGGGTCATAAATAACTGTGGGCTCGCCCAAGCTCGTTGAACTGGAAATTAATTTCAAATTGTCCCAACAGTGGCGCAATATTCCACCGGCCCTTTTAATATTTTCCAATTGGTTTTCAAAGCATCACAGCAAACAGCAATTGTCATATAGATATACGTGTCCCGATAAAGGCTTCAATTAAACTATTCGACCGAAAAACACCATCCACGATAGGATCTGGCGGGGTGAACTAAAACGAGGCATCCGAGGCTGTGTATTCGCTGTAAATATATCATCGATGTTCCTAATTAGCCAGAGGGGTATCTGTTCGGCGATAAATCGCCCCCTAAACGAGGTAGGGTTCCTTCATCAAGATAAGCATTTTTCCAGAATCTTGTAGAAACCGCATGTACTGCCATCAGCTCCCATCAGCTCCACCTGATGCATCATGCTCTTGCGATAGTGATCTGTCCATGTAGCTTTTGTTTTCTATTTATATTCGAACCAAAAGAGCCACTATCTCACTCCGGTGACCATTCCGAGTGCGAGTGCCGTCTGGGTGGTCTCTGGGCGTATACAGTCATCTGTACAGAAAGAAAAAACCAAGAGCCGCACAAAAAAAAAATGATACAAAACGAATTGTAGAGAGGAATATGTTCTGGAAATGTTTCCAATTCGTGGACATGTTGTTGCTCTTCTAATTTCGTGTTGTTTTGGTATCCCTGGGGATCTGTGCATAGCAGCAGCATACCACCACCAACACCATTGCCACTTGACAACAGTTGAATGTGGCTTCGTTGGCATGTCATGTCGTAATTATTGGTGCTAGCGGTATCCTCTGTTTTGGAAATAACATTTCGTGCACTCTGGACTTTGGGGGATTTTGCGTGTCATTGCCATGGCATTCAGCCGCAGATCTATTTAAACTGCGCACACGTTTTTTTCTCTCCACCATACCGTTTGACTGTAACCATCTGATGATGGTATCCATCAGGGGTAATTAATAAGCCCGGCAACAACAAATATTTTACACAACTATTTCAATTAATCTCCACTGGCACTGTGTGCCTGTGCAGTGTACCATCAGTATGCATCACCCCTCTCTCCCAGCTTCTGCTTGATTTATTGAATGTTTAGTGGCGGAGTGTGCGCCTGCCTATTAGTCTACTGCAATTTGCTGATTGCAATTACTTATCCATATGGGGATCGGAGGTAGTTGTTGTTCCCAAAGGAGTTCGGAAGAAATCGACAGCGGAATTCGTTTGGGGTTGGTTTGACGAATGACGAGCTGCATCTTCTGCACGGCCATCTGTCATCCCCCACCGAATACCTGGATCAAGTTGATTTCACTTTGCTGCTGCATAAACAATACTGAGAGCTGAGACCGACCCCAACAACAGTAGACTGTGTGAAACTCTCGTAATAATTTATTGCTTTGTTAAATCTTTGATTTCAACATTCCGGCAAATGTATACGACGCCCGGCCCGGTGTTGCTGGATGGGAGATAATTAAACACAAAGTTCAGCTGGTTTTGGTGAGTGTCAAGTGATTTATCTGACGCCCACGGATCTGTGTGAACATGAGAAGCCGTGAGTGTTTAACAACTTTAAGCCGAAAGTAATATATTTCGCATTATCTCTGTTGAATTTGTGAATAGAGATTTGTTTCGCTTCTCTATTTTGCTTATTGTTTTTATTGTTTTAAGTGAAACTCTAAAGTTTGAGCTTGGAGGAGATGCTTTTGTCAAATCAAAAACTTTTTCAATTTAAATGCAAAGGGAGGATATAATGAAATATTTTGCTGTACCTAAGGGGGCAGCGCCATTATCCAACTGTATAATGGCAAATTTTTGGATTCGTGGTGATGTATACGAGTACAAGGCAGATGGAACTTGCAGTTAAGATTTGCATGTGCAATCGGGGCGTTTGAATTGGCAGCTTGACATTAAGAAGTAATTTTAAACGAAAGGGGAAACTAGTGACTGACAGGGGTGGCAGGCTTTAATAAATACATTTACTACTTAGTACAGGGAAAAGCTGTGTATGTCTAATCCAGTAGCCTTTTAAATGCGTATTGCATTTACTTAAAGCATATAATACTTTGTTCTTTGCTGCCCAGTTGTGTCTATACCCGCTGTATGGTTGAATGAACTCGATCTATTTATTACTCCTGTCAGTATTCCAGATAAATGAGGAAGCATAATCTTCTGCGGTCAAATTTGGGGAATATTGGCCTGGTGCAATTCTGTGCGGGTGACTTAAGCCAGACTAAGCAGTGGTTTGTTGGTTAGTGTTGTAATATATAATGTAAGCGACCGTGTTGTTTCAACTTCGAAAACCGACTCGTCGCTTACCTATCGGTCTGCTTCGAGCCTATGGGTCATGTCGCCCAATCAGCATGCCGCAGTTGCTGGGCCGAGGGCAATGGCATCGATGGGGCAACAATGCTGAATCATCACAACAAACTGCATTGTTGCCCAACCAACGTCAAATTGCAACGATGCTTTTTGAGTGCATTAGCATTGGTTGGGAAACAATGCTGAGTTATCACAACAAACTCATTTGCTTATGATAGCGAGCATTGGCCCCAAGCCCAACCAGCGACATATTGCTGAGCGCAACATCCCTCCCCCCCTCGGGAAAGGTTCGAAACAGACAAGCAAGCGACAACTCGTTCAGTTTATTTTCAAAAATTTTTAACAACAAATATTATTTACATAAACTATAAAATAAGACATCATTTTGCAAATTCTTAATTTAATATATCTATCACTAACAAATTGAAATGGAAATTCAGTAGATTGTATATCGTACATAAATGGTTGAAAATTTAGGACAATATTTATTGACAATTAGATATATTTGAAAAGTACGACATTAAGTATTTTTATTTATAAGTACAAGTTGACATTGTTAATCAATTTCCTATGAAGGATTGTGATATGCTAATACATATGTAGGACAATATATATATATTTTTTTCTATATTATGCTTATATTATAGAACTTATCAAACTGTTTGAACTATTTATTAAGGCTATAATTCATAATAGGTGATCTAATTACAAACTGATTCATTAACTACTGTTACCTGCTAAGACTTAAAACTAAATGTAAATTAACCACCATATCTAATTGACTTAATCTTTAATGTTTAAAGTGTTTAACCGTATGTATCTATTATTTTAATTTATTTCTATGTTTATTTATTTATTTTTTTAAGATACTAATCTACACTCGAGCAAATGTAATCTCTCTCGTTGACTTCCTCGTTGTGGAGCTTCGATTTGTGGTAGTTGATGTTGGATAGATGTTGACGTTTTTTCCCGAACTGGTGGGATCTCAAAGTCTTCTAGAAGTATCTCGATAGGCAGTCGATCATTGTGCGATCGAATGCTCTGCTCAGTTGAATCTCTATGTCGGAGTTGATTTGTGTGCGCCCGAACAAGTTTGTCTCTTGTGTTGACCCGGACGTTATAGTTGACAGCTCCGATTCTTTCGATTATCTCGCCTGAAACCCAACTGCTTTTGTTAAGCTTGTAGAGCTTTACGAAGATCTTTTCTCCAGGGCTGAAGTTCCTTTCCTTCGCTCCGTGATGACGGTTAAACTGTTGATTTTGTTTATCATTGATAAGGCCTTTAACCGGAGGACAGGATTGGTGAAGTAAGTCCATCGACGTTCTTATCTTGCGTCCATATATTAGTTCGGCTGGAGATGCTCCGTTTGGTGTACTTCGGTTTGGTGTTGTTCTGTACATGAATAAAGATTGTTGTAGAATCTCTTGGGTGGTTCCCTCCCTTTTCAACTTTTGAAGAGACCGTTTAAGTGTGTCGACGAACCGCTCTGCTTGTCCGTTGGATTGAGGGTGGAACGGCGCAGTTTTAATGTGATCAATCCCAGCGGAATCGCAGAAAGTTTTGAACTGATGACTACAGAATTGCGTTCCGTTGTCTGATACAAGTGTTTTTGGATAACCGTGCCTAGAAAAAATTTCCCTCAATATATTGATAGTTGAAGTTGCAGTTGTTGAGGTAGTGGCAATGATTTCAGGCCACTTTGAGTAGGCATCAATGATCAGCAGGTAGTAGGTGTCCTGTATAGGTCCGGCATAATCTATGTGAACTCGCTCCCAAGGTTGAGATCCTAAAGGCCACGACTGAAGTGTAGTTTTGACTGGTGACTTGGCTGCCAATTGGCAATCTGTGCATTGCTTCACATACTGCTCAATGTCCTTGTCGATTTGCGGCCAGTAAATATACCCTCTAGCGATTGCCTTCATTTTCTCGACGCCAGGATGTCCACGATGTACTTGGTGCAGGATCTTGGTTCGGAAGCGTTCAGGAATGACTAGTCTATCTCCGAACATAATGCAATCATTAACTATTGACAAAGCTTCGCGTCTGTTGAAGTATTGCAGCACTGTAGTAGGACCGGTGAGCTCATTGTTTCACTGCGCACCATGTGGAATGTAAGTGGCAGTTGCTGAATGGTATGTGTCAAATCGGCGGAAGCGTCGTCTTCTACTGTGGTGCTCGCGATGACGTAATCTTCCGTGGTGGTTTGTGAATGCTGAGAAGCATTAAGGCCCAACGTTGCAGTCGATTGGCGGTATAGACTGGAATCCCTTTCTTACAACCGAAAATAGATAGCAGGGGTTTATGGTCCGTTTGGAGTATGAAACGGCCATAGTAATTGATAGCCCCCAGAAAGGACCTAAGTTGAGATATATTTTGCGGTTCTGGCATTGACGCAATAGCTTTGGTCTTTTCTGGATCAGGCTTTAATCCACTTGAGCTGAGCACATGACCTAAATAGTGCAGTGAAGATGTGAAGAAAACACATTTGTCCAACTTGATGCGAAATCCGTACTCTTGCAATTGCGACAGAACGGCATGAAGTCTGTGTGTGTGTTGCGCTGCCGATTCTCCAGAAACAAGAATGTCGTCCAAGTAAGCAGAGACGCCCTCGAGACCAGACAGCATTGTATCCATCAGTTGCTGAAATGCGCCAGGCGCTGACTTCACTCCGGGAGGCAGGCGATAGAAACGGAAAAGTCCCCGGTTGTTGTTGATAGCGAGCCAGTTCTTGCATTCGTCATTCACTTCCACTTGAAGGTACGCATCAGACAGATCGATGTGGCTGAATATTTATATAAATGGTGCTGGTGCTGGTGAGGTTTCGGTCAACGTGACTACATGTGCCTCGAGGATAACAAAAATTAACCTAAATAATAATAAACAATACAAATAATACTTACCTGTGTCGTTTATTTTTTCACAGAGAAATCCAGTGAACACTTGATGTTGTTTTTTTTTTTTGTGTAGCAAATGACGTATATATTTTTTTTTTCCGAATATATTTCTCTTTTCACTTTTCAAATGAAATCAACGTATAAGATAAATGCATTTAGCCGACAGCGGAAACACAATCGCACAGATAGAGTTACTCGAAATGTGATAATGCAAGGTCAACGATGAAGACGAAGAAGTAGATGGGGATTGAAACAGATTTGCGTTATTTGTTTTTGCCGAAAATTCTTCACTCATGTATATTCATTAGATACCAATAGATTTTATACTTATACACAATTATTTTCGCAAAGATACAAAATAAAATTATCGGTACTTTACCGGCTGCGCCAAAATGTAATATATAATGTAAGCGACCGTGTTGTTTCAACTTCGAAAACCGACTCGTCGCTTACCTATCGGTCTGCTTCGAGCCTATGGGTCATGTCGCCCAATCAGCATGCCGCAGTTGCTGGGCCGAGGGCAATGGCATCGATGGGGCAACAATGCTGAATCATCACAACAAACTGCATTGTTGCCCAACCAACGTCAAATTGCAACGATGCTTTTTGAGTGCATTAGCATTGGTTGGGAAACAATGCTGAGTTATCACAACAAACTCATTTGCTTATGATAGCGAGCATTGGCCCCAAGCCCAACCAGCGACATATTGCTGAGCGCAACAGTGTGTTGGACTACTAAGTGAGGTGTCCAGGATCAAATACCGAAAAAAAAAAACAAATTACAACTAAGCGGTTTTGTCCACTGCGCCACCTCTTGCGAAAGTCTGACAAACATCCGACAGACTCTTAATGTTGTTCCTGAAGTGTTGTTGCGCCAATTCTAGCCACTGAGTAAGCTGTTTCGTTGCAAACAAAGCACTTGTGGGACTGGAGGGACGGTGATATAGAAGGTTTAGTGAAAGCCATATGGAAGCCATGAGCAGCACTTTTTTTCTGCTATTCAATCGGCTTTAAAACTTCCTAAAGTCATTATCGGCAGGCCACTGGAGCAATCCACCCATAAATATTCAACTCTGTATGCGAAATGAGATATGCTCCAAGCAGCTCTGAAGAAGAATTAATATTTTTATTTGCCGCGCTACGAAGAAAAAGGGTTATTAATAAATATGGAAATATGATTCGTGAAAATGCGTTGTACCTCTATACAAATTTGAATAATAGGTACAATATTACAAAAAAGAATTAGCGTCCTCATTCAATTCTTTTGAAATTATTTCCCATATTTCTCCCTTTATAACAATATTTCTGTTCTTTTCATCACCCATATCGTATGAGCCATGGGTAATTTCGGGTTTCAATGCCTGTATAGGCACTGTGTAACACTTGACTATATAAAATGTAAAGCATTGAAAATACAGTCAAACTATATAAAATGTAAAATATGTACTGAAAATAAAGTCACTTGATTGAGCAATCTGTTGTCAGGTCTCTACAATGCCTTGGTGCATTTGACGCAACGTTAAAAACGCGCTCTGTGTGACAGTAAATATGTAATCTATTGCAGTTTATTACGTTGGAACTGTCAAACGAGGCAGTAAAATGCGCCCTGTTTGACGCAGTCTTAAGATGACAGCTCACAGGTATCTTTTTTGGGAGATGTTTGCGCATGAATAGAGTGTTTCGCGAAGCCCACCCTTTCACAGATGGGAAAGTTTTTTTTATCTATAACTTGGATTATTCTTCTTCTTTGACACTGACTTTGTTGGGTCTGATATAAATGAGTCAGTATAGTCCGTCGAAGTCATGCATGTGTAAAACTCTAGCAATGCTGAAAGTATGTAGGTAGCTACTTAGAAATCAATGGGCCTTACCAATAACAATTTTTAGTTTCTACTCGAAATTTAAATAGTTCACCTTCACAGTGGCTATACTTTCCTTCGCATTGTGAGCTTCCGTAAATTTAAAATCACAACATAAATTTGTTATTAGTACAGCGCAATTGTTATTCACTTGAGTGGATAAAGTTTTCCAATAAAAATTATTATTAAGACTTCCTTATGTACATAGATCATTTGCGATTTATTTTCTCAGAAAATATAAACGTCGTAGAGTTTCGGATATATATTTTAAGATATCGGTTAATTGTTTGCTGAAATGAAGTCTACGACTTATATAACTGGAGGCTCTGTTGGTTTATACGTAAAAATAAAAAAAAAAAAAAACCCTGAATGAGACACTGACATTGACGGGTTTTGGTTGTTTTTTTTTTAACATGCGCCATCTTACTATTAAGGCG
Organism: Cheilosia vernalis; assembly: GCA_949126925.1. NCBI lineage: Eukaryota > Metazoa > Arthropoda > Insecta > Diptera > Syrphidae > Cheilosia > Cheilosia vernalis. Next base: position 55,471,863 of record OX421362.1, on the reverse strand, counting down.
TAGCTCAGGCCACGATTCCCTGTATACTAATTAAAGTGTCAAATGTTTGAACGAATGATGATTTTGACATAATTCCAATGACTAAAGAATTCTGAAGGACTTCTAAGAAAAGAATGCATACAATTGTAACAGAAACTAATTTCTAAGATAATATGATCATTTATAACTCAGTAGCAAACTCAGTTTTTCTCTATATTATCGTACCTACTCGTACAATGGATTTCTGAAAATAGTCATTTTTTTAAAAATGTTGTTTTGTTTACCTAATGAAAACGGTGCCATGACATAAGGCCATGCGACATAAGGCCATATTTCGAAACATGGCGTTATGACACTTTCACAAAACGACATAAGGCCATATTCGAACACATAGCCTTTTGTCGCTTTGCTAAAGCGTCATAAGGCCATAATTTTTTGCGACATAGAGCCATATTTCAAAAAACTATGATACATGCTTATATTGTCAACAACAAGAACCTGTCTTTACGGTTAGAAAGGTGTTATTTGTTGTGAGAACACTCGGTGAGGCCACTCATACATTTCGCTATGCAAAAGTGTAAAAAAGCCAACTTTCAATAGTTGGTCTTATTTCACTCCGACAATGCGCAACACGCCAAATTGGTGTTATTGCGCTTTCAAACTATGAAATGTCTATGGGGGGGCATGCTGCCCCCCTGCAACCCCCCTGCTTGGGTTTGCTGTTGGATTACGGGGTGGGTGCAAGGTTGGTCTTATTACTCAAATTTTGTTGGCGTTATTGCGCTTTGTCGGAGTGAAATAATATATATACATACAAAATAAAACATCTTTATTTAATCTTTTATAGCTTTGACTAACCAGAACAGTAGAATAACTTGAAAGTGACATAAGCCCATAATGGCCTTATGACGCATTAGCAAAGCGACATAAGGCCATATTCGAACATATGGCCTTTTGTCGCTTTGTGAAAGTGTTATAACGCCACACGGAAAAAATTTTAAGATCAAATCAAGAAAAATAAGCGCAGAATCACGAAAAGTTTGTCTAGTTTTAGAGCTTAGCTCAGGATTTACTAATTCACGACTTCTTATTCGCAATTTTAGAAATTGTAAGAAGTGAAGATATTGACCCCCAAAAGTCGTGAATCAACACTTCTCATTGTCAATAATGATCAAACGAGAAATACATATTGCCATAACCGATCGCAATTTTAAACAAGTAGTTCTAAATTTGATATTACTATGGTTGTGAATTGCACAAACATTTCGCAATTTACCACTTCTCTGTAGTAAATTTGATCTCATCCCTTACCGAATTGCAACCATTTAGTCTTGAATTGCTACTCATTAGTGCTGATTTGCTACTTCTGTAGTTGTAATTTACAAATTCTTAATCGTAAATTACAACTTCTTTTTATCAATTTGCAATTCATATTTTGCAATTTGCAATTCATATTTTGCTATTTACGATTCTTGAGTAGTGATTTGAGGCATCACCGTCTTAAATTAAAAACGTTTTATCGTGAAATTAGAAAACTTTATTTTCAATTTACAACTTATATCTTGTGATTTACAATCAGAATTCATAGTCGTTTTTTATATTTTTGTTTCCTCTTGATATCCTTGAGAATCATATGACGCCATATCGTCCGGAGACAACGGGATTTGTCTGGGGTGGTTTTTCTGTCTATGCTGAAATTGTTAATACACGCAAATTGTTTAGAAGAACTTGTATTGATACGAACCTTAAAAAACCTTTTCGACTGCACACTTTAATATCCGTACCAATTTACTTCTTTTCTAATAGCGAGACATAGGTATCTTCATTCTGAAAAAAATAAAAATTCAGATTTATATACCTACTTTAGTTTATTTTTTTTCCTTTATTAAATAGGTACTTACATGATATATATTCCAGAATGCTTTATAATGGGTAGTACACTCACTATCACTGAGAACATGTTATACTTAAAAAACAACTGCCTTAAGCAAAGATTAAATACCGCACCGACTGTCTTTCGCTGTCGCTGCCCATGATTGCAGCTGTCCAGCAAGCAGCAACACCACAAACATATTATGTATGTATATTGATCCATATAAAGAAAGGATTTCGACCCATGGACTATATCGTTACTGTCGACTACCTGTGCATAAAAAAATTTCACACGTTATGTAGTTAGTTTCAATGGAAATTACAAAAAACATTTTGCAATTTACGACTTCTCTACGTCAATTTCCGTTTTCGGTTTAAATGTGGTAAATTATTATAAGATTTTATTGATTCATCATTCAGTGGTGGTAAATCACCAAATATTTTTCGCAATTTGAGATAGCAAAGTGGTGTTTACGAAATTTGCCTATTGAAGTTGTAAATTGCTCCAAACAATCTCGCAAATCACTACAAATTAAAGAAGCTCGAATTAGTACTTTTAATCGCAAAATGCAACAAACAACATTTGATATTTTTCGCCGTTTTCACTGACAAATTACAAATTTTTATATCAATTCAAGAAAAAATTGTTGTGATTTGCGAAAAATATACGATTCGTGAATTACAACTCAAAATGTTGCAATTGGTGATTTTCAATTCTTTCCGTGCATATATTGAAATATGGCCTTATGTCGCATGGCCTTATGTCACGGCACCAATGAAAACGGCTATAACGATTTTGCCTTAAATCAGAAAATCAGAATCAAATTTATGTTTTCAAAATTATTGTGTCCTTAATTTTAAATTCGAACCACCGCAAACGCTAACCCAATCTTCGATTTCGGTTAAATTTTAAAAACGAAGTAATGCATAATGCTTAGAGCACGAACAATAACATGTAATAGGCTTATTGCCCTTAGCTACGCAAAACTTATTTTTTTAGCAAATACAACCCACTTCTTATTTCAACGATATTGAATATGCATCTTAAAATAATGCCAACCATTTCGGGCCGGGAAAATCAAACTACATTTGCACCCCACGCACGAGCATCGGGATATTCAATTTACAACAACTCCTAATGCAAATTCACAAATTTATGCCTGAAATCTTACATAATAGGTATGTATATCTATGTAAAGATATAGGTGCATCACGATAATCATTTAAAACTTTAATCATATTCCAGTCAAAACTAAAAACATAGTCCTAGTAGGTCCTAGTCCTAGGTAAGCGTGTAGGTACTCAAAAATCTTGTGAGGACCTTATAATATAGTACAGTAGGCGCTTGTTTGTAACTCTCTAGCCAGAACTTGCGACAATTGCCTGTTACTGAGAGCTCAAACTTTGCAAAACTTATGTTGTTATTTGATATGAGTAACTGTCATATGAGACAAATATCCAAAAGTAGATTTTGTTTTCTTTTATCTTATATCGAGAAAGTTTCGTGCGACCCAGTCGTGCACTTTATTTATGATAGGTACGACGGGCGTCAACGATGAGCGAATGAGTCGTCCAGACTTGATTTTATCAACTCACAAAAGCGAAAATTTTGATATAAAATTACCCATTGTGACCTACAAATACATTATGTATACTATACCTAGTGTGATATTAAAAATGATTATTATTAGAACCCAAAGCCATTCCATTGTAGGCGCAGTGGCTTAGTGGTTAGTGTGTTGGACAACTAAGCGAGGGGTCCCAGGTTCGAATCCCGCAAAAACCCAAATTCCAACTCACGGTTTTTTTTCACTGCGCCACCTCTCGCGAACGTCTGACAAACATCCGAGAGTATAACTGTCTTGAAAGAGCTTCTCAATTAGCCGTTTGGAATCGGCATAAAATTGTAGACCCCATTCCATGCGTTCCAAAAAAATTAAACACTCACACATAACGAATGGTTGCGAGAAGATATAGGCCCAAGGTCCCTACAGACCTGTTGCGCCAACTATTATTATTATTATTAAAGCCATTCCATTATGATAAAACAAACGGAGTATAGGTAAACGTTTGTCTGAATTTGTTTTTGGTCTCAGTGAGAATTTGTTTTGTTTGATTAAAAATTGTTCCCAGTACAGCTCTGTCTTCTTCCTTTCTTTATATACCATTTAGTATGCGTAGCTTCAATTATTATTTGGAAGAACTTTTTTCGTAACAATTATTATTCTTTTTCTATGCAATAACTAGCTAAAGCCTAGTATGCAATTCAGATCAAATGCAATTTTTACCACAAATGTCTCACCGCGATATGTCAAAATTAATTTTCCACATAAAAGTTTCACTAGCCGATAGGCAGTGAGAAATAGCTGCTTCAAAAACCTATTTGTGTATTGTGATAGGTACTTAAATCTCTTCGCAGCTATTTCACTGAGCTTTTATTTTTGACATTATAGTGTGAAAAATTAGTGGAAAGGGGCTTCAGAAATTTATGAGTATTGAGACATTTATTTAAAGGAATATTTTCTCACTTTTTGAAGAGAATTGAATCAAAAAAATCATATGGTCCTAATCACCCTGCATTACTATCTCCACGAAAATCTGCACAAAAAAATATCACTTTCCAGTGATAATTGCACATCACTCGAACAGCGTACCTGCTACCAGCGTTGCCGCTGAAAATTTTCAAAAAGGGGCCAAAAAAAGGGGCCCGATCCGAAAAAAGGGGACTCTACTAAAAATACTAAGATAGCAAAAAAAAAAAGAAGGAAACAGAGCAACAAAGGCATTTATTTTTACAAAAAAAAATTATTTATTTATTTCGAAACACTTTTTTCCATATGTTTACGTCCTTTTTCGTTCAATAAATAATACAATCCTAATTAAACTGAAAAGGGGCCATTATGATCATTTTTCAAAAAGTGGGGGCCAAGGGTCCCGAAGCTCAAAAAGGGGCCATTTGGCCCCTAAAGGGGCCAAACGTCAACCCTGCCTGCTACTGCTAGAATGAATTTCTCCCATTCCCCAGTCTCGCCACCCTTCCCGAAATTTTTGATTTAATTCATCCTTCCCGCTGAACAACAATTAACAACTTGCCAAAGTCTTATGGCAATCGGATAAACGGAGTAGACCCTCATCGAGTCATAGATTTATATATGTATATCAGTATATAATCTATGAACCGGCCCTTTTTTTCGTAATCAATGTAGTAAATTCAATATTAACTCTTGTTTTAACGAAAAGAAATCTCTCAAAAAATTCACACTTCGGTTAGAGTTCATTGGCACAATAACTTAAATCTTAGTTGGTAACACTGTCAATCATTGCAGTTCAGTTTTTAGCTCGCGAGTGTGCAAAGTGCAAGTGCAATTTCGGTCCGGTTATCTCGGGTAGAAAATAATCAATTAAATTTAAAATCGCTTAGATTTGGAATAAAATCTATAGTTCTATTGTTAAGTGAAGTGTAACGTTTAATTTGATGTGTGTTGCGATACGTTTCCATCAATAAAATTGTGAGTTTTTGCGAAATTTGTGAGTTGCAATATGAGAGTTTTTTTTTCCTGGTCGGTTATTAAAAGAGAGAAGGAGAGAGAGCCGTTAAAACCAACGAAATTCGTCGAGTTTGTTTAAATATTTGAATTTAGAATAATTTTTGTGGTGAGTTTAAATTAATTTTTTTTTGAATACATAATGTATGTAAATCCAATATACACATATCTATACATTTGGGAAATCGTACGAAATTGAGCTATACGTTTTTATTACATGTTCGATTGTGTAATATTTCACGGTCGTTTCCCTATCTGTAGGTATATTTCCATTGAGTGTTTCTTTACCGAAGTGGCTATTCGTTTCGCCCTCCGACTTTTCATTGACTGACATTTCTCTCGCTTCGAGACACTAGGTATAGGTACTACATAATCTACTATGTAATGGTATCGCCATTAAATACAGTGTTTTAAGAAATAAGTTCTACCCTAACTCGAACAGGATAAGTTGCAATGAGTTAATGCAATACCCTGAGTTATATACAGTAAGTTATAGGACTTATGCTATGTATATTTCCAACTATCCACAGATTTATAAGTAAAGTTCAACTTTTGAAACAATGGAAACCGTCAGTACCTACAGTGCTGAGCTCTGAGGTGTTGTAAATTTCGCTGTAGTAGAAGACGTTTTATAGCCTTTGTAGATTGTAGTAGAAAAATAACGTGTTTTTTTGTCGTTTAATGACAATAATAAAAGAATTGGTTACAGAAGTCCTAAACAATAGTGTGCTTCTTCATTTAGTGAAGATGGGAAAAATTGAATAGGTAATTCGAAAGGGAAATTTAAGCTTAAACGTCAAAAACATGTTAAGCACTGGTGACAAAAAATACCGTGCAAAAACTGCAACAAACCGATCTCCCCGAAGGTTCGAATTAGAGCGGTCCAACGCCAATGATCAGAACGAAAACTGTGGATGTGTTTTTGACTGTGAACGACTGAATCCATTCAAGTAAGAAGTGACCGCTGAAAAGAATTTTTTTTCTCCAATCCCAACAAAGTATAGGCGATTCGCATTTAGTTAGTTCGCTTTGACTTTCCTGAAAGTGGATTTCGTTTGTTTCGATTCATCTTAAAATCCCAACAGAAGCATTTATCATACCCATAAAACGGTTGCGGAACAATCGAAGGCGATTCGCTGACACAAGAGACAAAATAATGCGAACAACACACATAATGCGAATTGACAAATAATATACAAATTAACGGGGAATTTGTGGTGGTAAAGAAAAACACATCCAAAATTTTCGCCACAGCTTCAAAATTGTTCGTCGGATTTCCTGCCTTTTCTATAATTGCTCCTCAGTCCCAAATTCGTTAACGTTTCTTATCAATAAAGTCCACCAAATAACAGAAATTACCGTTAGGAATCCTATTACTCTATTTTTCCGCATAAGACTAGCTCAGAGGTTCCGTCTGTCAAATATCGCAACATGTTGTTATGAGTTGGAGTGAGAAGGCGATGCATTTGTCTTGTTCTTTGGTGGCGCACTAATTTCGTTCAAAAATAAATACAATGATCGCTTATCTCTATTTCTGCTTTCAAAACATTATAGTTTATAGAAACAATTCATTTTCAAATGATTTTCGATTGCAAAATGTTAGTTAGAAATTTCAAAGAGCAGAATACGCTGTTTGGAAACCGCTCTCTGGGTCTTATTTTTTTAACAAGTCTCTGAACCTATTCTAATGACAAGAACTGTGCCCATACTCGCGCTTGTAAATTTTGTTTTCGATTTGATGCAGCCAGTTGGAGACTTTTTCATCGCATTGTCCTCTGCTTTTCCTCTTACTGAATTATTCAGTCAAAGAAAAACAAGCTCTTTCAAATAATTTTCGACTACTTACACTATGGTGGTGTACAAAAAGAATAAACCCACATTCGAATTCGAGAAGCGTTCCACTGCTAATGGATTTATTTCAAATGTATATTTCGTCTAATTTTATTAAGTCTACCTACGAAAAACACTGTGCTAACACTCTCCCCTGAGAATTCTCAGCCCCCGGCGCGTAGTTGTACAATATTCCTACAAAAGACATTACTCATCATGTTTTCATTAAAAAGGACTTTCCATATAAATCCTGTGCGAATATGGGCACAGACTACGAGGGCGGCACAAAATAAAGAAACTCGCCCTGCCACTAAAATCGGTTCATCCGTCCGGGGGTGGATTCAGTTCTGCCATATAATCGTCTCAGTTTTTATTACCGAAGGGAGCAATGATTTTCAATGAAACACAACTCTGACAACGAAATCCTTTTAAATTTAATTTAACATGCTACATGGCTTCGGGTTCCGAACCAAAAATTCTAATGAGTTGCACACAGAGTACGTATAAGTATAAGTATGGGATAGGTATACCGAAGGCTTATGATGCTCAATTAATCCCGTATTTGTTTAAAGTAATCTCCCTTGAACATGGCTGCCTCACGAATTTCTAACTGGATTTAATCCCGTCAAGTGGTAGTAGCATGACATTCCAAATTATTACAGATCCAAAAGTAAACAACGTACATCGATGCTGTACACCAAGTGAGCAAGACCAACCCATGCTATAATTGCGTTCGCATATTAGTTGTAGTTGGAGTAAACAAACAAACAAACAGGGAAAAGAACTGTGTTTTTGTTTGGAAAACACTTTGCTAGAGCGAGGCTTCCAGAGTTGCAGAGATAGATGCACGTCTCAAGACGAAATCATTTCCCTGAACCATGAACAATGGTAAACGACTCTCAGACGTTTATGGATTCCGTTCGCAGGCTTATCGGTGTTCCTTGGTCATGTTCGTATCGTAAATCATAGCAGTTGTGTGTCTTCCTTTGTTCGAACTTTCTTCTATTCTACACACACCGATGTGTTTATAGGAGACCCAGAGCCGGACCATGTCTTTCTTCAATCTGAGGAATGTGGACCCACAAAACGGTATAACAGTTGTAACGACGTAAACATGACCTTGTGTTTAGCGCACCTACAGGAAGCCATGAAGTGTGGCTGTTTTTAATAAATTGCCATCTCTGGGGTATACCGTATACGATTACGTGGTGGTGACTATAATGTTGACTAAAAGCATTCCAGTGCATTCGGGGCGATCTGCAACGGAGGCGCTGTCTCTTATTTATGACATTTGCATCACATTCAGGATAAATAAATTCATAAGGGCGATTGAAATTAATGGGACGAACGTGTCTGGAACTTCATTCAGAGCGACAGACGGGGGAGATGTTGTCGTCGGCGTCGGTAGGCAAGTAATATACGTACTTATAATAGGATTATGGATCAGGTGACGTGAGGCCGTAACTTTCAATCAATCGTATTCGTGTGTGAGTGCGCTGGCTGGTGGCAGTGATTCATTTGGAGTCTGGCCCATCCGCACAAATGGTTATCTGACACCTTACCGCATCAGAGATGGTTTTCTTGTGGGATAGCAGCAATCCGTTTGGGGACTTAATCCCTGTTTTACCGGAGTTGGAGTTACCTGCGATTGTTTTGTATTATATCTGAGGGCGTCCAGGCATTGCTTTTGCTGAAGGTAGGTACGAGTAAATTGAGGGATTTCCGATAACTGTTGGGGGAGAGAAAACGTTGGATATTGGAAATTGCTTACTTTGTTGGAATTGGTACGCCGTCACGTCGATTCGCTACCGTGTTTTTGACCGGTTGTCCGATTTTCTGGTCGCTTTTTTTCGTGCGTTTTTTGAGGAGTTTTCAAAGTATTTTTACCATTTCTTTTTACGATTTTGTGGTCGCATTTTTTTAAGCTTTTACGAAGCGGTTTTGGGCTCGTTTCGACGCACTCTACGACTCGTTTTTTAACGCATTTTTTCATGCGTTTCTTCAAGAGTTTTCTGACGTGTCTTTCGAATGATCTCATGGACATAAAATAAATCAATTGCGTAAAAACCTCCGGAATATGCTCTTTGCCGCTCATCCAATTTACCTCAAGGGTGTAAGATGGGAAGTGAGTTTCGGATATATGACAAAACGTTTTTTTAGAGGCGCCTATATCGTCTTCTATTTGTCCAAGTACTGGTAGAATATATTCAACGATTCTCCTTAATATCTCATGACTGGAGATATTTCAGGTGCTATACCTACACAGCCTTTGCGCAACTCATTTTCTCTCTTTTTTTTCAGGATTGTAAACAATAGCGAAACTTATATTCTTTGCATCGGTCCCGTCCCGTCCCATTCTCAATTTCGTTTCGCAATAGAAAGTGTTATCATTCTCTGTTTATTTTTTTAATGTTTGATTGATTTAGAGTGCGTTGCCTGGAACTCGAAAGCCTATGACCTCACTTATAAGCTCTTAACAATCATTTGACTGTAGTGCATCTTCTATCCTTACTTACTTACTTAAGGTGGCGCTACAGTCCGTGCTGGACCTGGGCTTCAACCAACAAGCGTCTCCAGCCAGCACGATCTTTGGCCAGCTGTCTCCAGTTTCGCACGCTTAGTTGGTTAAGGTCCCTTTCCACTTGCGTGCGCCACCTGAGTCGCGGTCTTCCTCTACTGCGCCGTCCCTCGGGTGTGGATTCGAAGATCTTCCGGGCCGGAGCATTCACGTCCATTCGCTCTACATGACCCAACACTCGTTGGACCTTCACTCTTCTGGCTAGGTCGATGTCGCTGTACAGCCCGTACAGTTCGTCGTTATATCTCCTCCTCCATTCACCGTCTATGCAGACGGGACCGAAAATTACTCGAAGAATTTTCCTCTCGAAGCAACCAAGAGTAACCTCATCCGCTTTTGATAGAGTCCGTGCCTCTGCACCATAGAGCAGGACTGGGATGATTAAGGTCTTATAGAGGGTCACTTTAGTTGTTCGAGAGAGGGCTTTACTACTCAATTGCTTTCTTAGCCCAAAGAAACAACAAGAGTTATTCTTCGTTTAATTTCAGCGCTGGTGTCATTGTCTGAGTTCATAGCGGAGCCTAGGTAGACAAAGTCGTTTACCACCTCAAAGTTATGTCTGTCTATTGAGATATTCTGACCAAGACGTCGGTGTTGGGTGTCCTTTCTTGATGACAGCATATACTTTGTCTTGCCCTCATTGACCGCCAAAACCATTTTCGCCGCTTCCGTCTCAATACTCACGAACGCGCCAGTGACATCATGCTGCGTTCTGCCGATTATGTCGATGTCGTCGGCATAGGCGAGTAGGTGGACGGGCTTTTGGAAGATAGTGCCTCTGGTGTTAGCGTTTGAGTTTTGCAAAACTTGAGGATGCCAAAACTAGACATTGCTCTGTATAGCTCGTCTCTATAAATGCTGTCATATAGGCGGCCTTAAAATCGATGAAAAGGTGGTGGGTATCGATTTGGACTTCCTGAGTTTTCTCCAAGATCTGCCGCAGTGTGAATATTTGGTCGACGGTAGACTTTCCTGGCCTGAAGCCACACTGATAAGGACCAATCGTTGTTGACGAAAGGTTTCAGGGGTTCACACAACACGGCAGATAAGATCTTGCAGGCGATATTAAGAAGAATAATACCTCTGTAGTTGGCGCAATTCAGAGGGTCTCCTTTCTTGAGGATCGGGCAAACAACGCTGAGGTTCCACTCATCGAGCATACTTTCCTCCGACCATATTTTACAGATGAGTTGGTGCATGCTCCTAACCAAGTCATCGCCTGCCGCTTTGAATAGCTCGGCCGTTAGGCCATCTGCTCCAGCGGCTTTGTTGGACTTAAGCTTAGATATGGCTATCTTCACTTCGTCCAGGTCGGGTGGACGGAATTGTTGGTCTCCATCGTCCAGGTTGAATGGTTCAATCTGCCTGACAGCGGGATTTAGTTCGTCATCGCCATTAAACTGTCTGCAGAAATAGTTCTTCCATATCCTCAGCATCGACTGCGATTCTGCTATGATGTTCCCTTGTTCGTCCTTGCAGGGTTCGGTTCGTACTCTGTAGCCTTGGCAGGTTCTTTTTACCCTATGGTAAAACTTCCGAACTTCATTCCTGCTGTAGCATCTCTCTATTTCTTCGATCGCGCGCTTCTCGTGCTCTTTCTTTTTTCTCCTGAGAAGCCGGTGTTCGTCTCTTCTCTTCTGCGCGTAGAGCTCACGAGCAGCTCTGGTCCTTTTTTGCAGCGCCGCTTTGTATGCCTCTTGCTTCGCTGCATGTGCTCGCCGGCACTCGTCGTCGAACCAGGGGTTTCGTTGTGGTGGCCGAGTGAAACCAAGCACATCAGAGGCGGCGTCTCTAATGGCTTTTTGGCAATTTTGCCACTGGTCTTCAATACTTGATGCTGGCTGCGTAGATCATCTTCTATCCAGTGCCGTTATAAGTGCGTACTAGAAGATGTTCCTTCCCACCCTGCTCGTCAAAAAGTTTTATGAACGGTTCTCTTGTTCCCATTATTGGCAAGTATCCATTTCATCTGCACCTGTGCGATTTCATAACTTTAACTCACATTTGACAGCGTGATCCTATGCGCCTTTTTTCACCCAAAACACATCGTCTCCCCCAACCAATGTCTTAGCGTTGCGCCACATTTTGATTTTAACAAATTGGCTTCCCAATATCAAGATTGCTTTTCATATAATAAAACCCGCTTATAAATGCACGTCCCGCAGGGTGAAATGAATAATTAAGACAAAATGTGGATTTTGAAGAGGAGCAAAACTCCTTGTTGTGCTCCTTTTAAATAAATCAATACTTTCCGGCTCAAAATCAACTGCTAAGCAGGTATGCAACGAAGTATATGTTTTTCTTTTGCGCACACACAGTAGCACCAAACAGCGTCGCATAACTTATGCAAAACTCAATTATTATATTTTCTTTAAAAGCCACCGTGTGGATACACGCCGCATCGGCTTCTCTGGCTGAAGAGGAATTTTCGGCGCGGAACTAATCCGATTAAAGGTATTCATTTTCTTAACACTCCTCAACACGAAGTTTCAAAATCAAGATGATGTTCCACCACACATCGGTGGATAGATATAAATCTCCTCGCTCCTCGAGTTGTGCGACCAAACTAAACCTCAAGAGTCTTATAAAATTTGCACGCCCAATATACTCGTATACTCGTGGCCTTTTCATCAACCTCTCCTGCAAAATTTATGGCATCGAATTTCGAGCGGTCCACGGTGGAGAGCTGGTTTCCATGAGACAGCGGAATGTTGTTCTTTTGAAATGATTCTCTGCTCAAAGGATGTGCGAAATACAGTTGAAGAAACTTCATATACATATACATATTAAGCTTTCAGCCTGTGAGGTTTATTTGGCAAGCAATTACAGGGAATTTTTGCGCTCTTGTGTGCTCGGCATACGCAAACTGCCTGAAGGCTCGCTGACATATACCATATGTTAAACCACGCGAATGGGAATTGATATTTGATTCACCGAGGAACGAGTTCATTTGAAATGTGATTCTTTCAAAGTTATTGTTTGGCAATTGGCGGTGTGAGTCGAGTTACACTCTGAAGCATAACAAAAGTTGAAAAGCGGGTAAATAAATAAAATATATGGCTTCGAAGAACTCGCAGGAGAAAAACGCGTATGACGACGGCATTATATTGGAGCACAACATGATATGATCCGTCTTGTGAATTCTTATTTGTGTAAGATGTTTTAGGGATAACAAAGTTTTGGTCGATAATTTTGCTCCCGAGCAAGTGTTTACATAAGTTCAGCAATGATTTGTCCTGCAGCTCCATTTCGTCTTTTGTGGATCTATTTGCTGTAGAGTTATGCGACCCACTTTCAGAGTTTATATCACGATGTTTACATGCGTAGAACTTTTCAACTTTACCTTCCCGGGCGGTTAGGTTATTCGACGTAGGAGTACTCCATAGCACTACTAAGCCCTTGTGATGTCCGTTGGCGGAAAGGGGTGGATCTTTACACAAAAATTATATAAAATACACCGTGCTCTTACCCGATTTCCCGCGCAAATTTAAAAGAAAGTGCTTTCACGCGCGCTCAACTTCCTATTGGTGAATATTGGTTGTGGCCTTTGTAAATTTTCATGTAAGTGGCTAATTTTAGAGGAGACGTTGGGAATAGGTCGGAGTTAGTAACTTTAAGTTGGTCTTTATTCAAACCGCCTCAATTTCAACTTCATCATCTATTTCTGTATATACCTCACCCCAATTCAATCGCAATGTGAACTGTGATCGAACAACCAGCTGTCATTAGTATTACTCCAACCAAAGGCCCCTCGCACAGGAAGGTGCACATTGCTGATTGAACTAATTAGTGACTGCAATTACAAGCTGGTCAGTAAATCCTCCTACGTATTGGTACTACGCAACGTAAAATAAATCCATTACTAATAATAATGAATGTTCATCGCATGTCCTTTTAAGCCTATAGTGAAAGGAATTCAATGTTAATTTAGGTAAGCTATTTAAAATGATAACGAGTGAGAACAGTGACAAGAGCGATATAGTTTTCTGTTCTCGCCAAATATGTAGAGAGGCAAAGAAGAAGATTCTGCATTCACCGAACGGGTTAGGTATAGCAGTTCATATAATGTGAAAGGAACCCTGCGTTTATCTACATAATGCATTACAATGTAGGCCCTTCAATACAACGGATTAATCCGGATATACAGAAATTAAATGGAGCGAAAGAGGTAATGATAAAAGCTCTTTGATCTAAACTTCAACCTCTAATTTTAAGAGCTAATTGGACACAGAAACTTCATACTGAATGAACTCATCGGACATGTTGTTATTATTATGTTTTTTTTTCCGAGGCAGGTGGACATATTTTACAAGACAATATGACGTATTGAGGGCTATCATTGAGTGCTAGTGAGAGATTTTTACTCTCTAAAACTGCTATAGTACCTTCTGTGTGCGGTATATCACGAATAAATAATAGGTAGGCACAGAAGTGGACCATGGACTTTCCGTTATTTTCTTAAAATTTGAGTATTCGTTTTACACACGGAAGAGTCTATTCTCTAGATTCTGTAACCATTTGGGAAAAACTTGTATTAAATTGCACTTAAAGCCTTCAAGCTACACCTTATCAAATGCTTGCGAAGAGTCCCGCGGAGCACGGCAGAGCAGATTAGTTTTCCGATGCATTTGATCGATCGTTACATTTTTGCTTCTAACCCGAACTTCTGGTCCGGCGTAAGACGGTAACGTTTTTTTATTATTTTGAAAAAAAAAAAAAAACGAAAATAAAAATTTATTTACTTATGAACCCATAAACTGAAAACCGCGGGAGTGGAAATTAAATTAGTGCCGTAGTCACCGAGATATGCGACTAGTTCATTATTTTTTCTTTCTAATAATGTAGTTTATAGATCTAATACCTGCATCCAATAACTGCTTTCTCAGCGTTTTTTTTTATTTAAATAAAAAACTGTCAACAACTAGCTATAAATAAATAAATAAATTTTTTTCGCAATAGATTCATGTAGGTACCCCAAGCCTAGCTTCTTACAACCATTCGTTTTGTGTGTTTTTAATTTTGTGACGAATCGAAGTGACCTTTATTTATGTAAGTATGCATAGAGGCGATAATGCAAGAGGCGATAATTGAATGTAAAATTAATTTAAAAATATGAACACATTTCTTACATCAATCCCCCCAAAACCCATATGTTTACATTGCTGTTTTTGTAATTCCATTCCGTCTGTAAATGCAAGTGGGCTACAAAAAGGCATGTTGCCACCAATCCTGTTGCTTTTATGGGCATATTGCTGTTGACTTGTTTTGTTTTTCGTATTGAATTTGGTTGGTTTGTGTTAAGGGTTTGATTAAATTGAAAACAAAAATATGTAGTAATATATACATTACGGAACTAAGGAGAAGACACAAATATCTATAAGTAAATAATTAAATCAAAAAACAAGAACAAATCTGTAACGATCCGTTACAAACCGACCAGACCGCACCACAGCAAACCAGCCAAATCACCGGGTTCGCACCTGCCCCTGATCGCCACCACTGACTAACCCTGATCGCCACCACTGGCCACCATCAGCCACCAACGGAACTTCAACCAGTCGAAGCACCCACCGCTAGCGCCAACACACACGACTCAGCAACAGCATCCCAGCAACAACAACACCAGTGATAATTTTCACTTCGCACCTTAGAAGTCACACTGACTAAGTGACGGGAATTACATGAGTACCCCGAAGCGAAAGCAGTACAGGAGGACAGTACACTCAGTACCTCGTGGAGTACACCTGGTGCTGACCCTGTTCTCTAGAGAGTTGACCGACTTTCTATATTTTTGGTGGCAAGATTCTGCTCTAAGAATTAGCCTTAAATATACTGTGGAGTGTATCGTGAGCATTCCGATCAACTACAGTAACCCTCTTCCTTTCTTCCTGCTTCTGCGGAGTGCATTGTGAGCATTCCGATCAACCGCAGTTGCCCTCCTCCTTTCCTGCTATGTGGAGTGTATCGTGAGCATTCCGATCAACCACAGTGGCCCTCCTTCTATCCTGCTTCTGCGGAGTGTATCGTGAGCATTCCGATCAACCGTAGTCGCCCTTTTTCTTCCTGCTCCTGTGGAGTGTATCGTGAGCATTCCGATCAACCACAGTTGCCCTCTTTCTATCCTGCTTCTGCGGAGTGTATCGTGAGCATTCCGATCAACCGTAGTCGCCCTTTTCCTTCCTGCTCCTGTGGAGTGTATCGTGAGCATTCCGATCAACCACAGTTGCCCTCTTTCTATCCTGCTTCTGCGGAGTGTATCGTGAGCATTCCGATCAACCGCATTTGCCTTTATCCAGTAGTTAGACTTTACGTATAAACGAATTGTTAAGGTCGAATCATAAGATTTACGCTTGTAACACTATTGATACGCAATAATAATAAAAGGTGGAATTGTACAACGCCCCAGAGTTAGTGTTTCTTTGGGGGCAACCCTAGACCCGACGAGTATACCCCAGCCGACGACAAAAAGCACATCACAAATTGGCGCCCGAGCAGGGACTTCAAACAAAGTACTACCGACCTGTTACCATCACACCATTCAAACGAAGTCCACCGACCGTCCGAACCGTACCTGTACACATCATTCCAGTCACCGATCTGAACCAAGTTACCACAGACTACCAGTCCACCGCCGAGAATCTATCACGTAACGCCCCATGGAGGCCGCCAACGATGGGCCGAGTGCCCCACCAAAGGAGGATGACCTCTTTTCCAGCCTGACGTGGATATACCAGCTGGACAAAACCGAACTGATTAAAGTACTGGCATCCAGGGGTCTACCCACCATCGGGACCTTAGACCAACTCCGAAAAACCATGAGCACCCATATCAAGGACAGCCGAGCGTACCACTCGGCCCAACAACTATGGGAGGAGCCGCCAGAACCAGAGAAACCTGAAACCGCCTTGGAACCCCCACAAGGAAAATCCGAAACCACCCTACCAGTACCCGTCCTGAAGCCACCAATCCCAGCCACCGCCGTACCTGCACGTCCGCCGGATCCCATGAGGCCACACACGTCCCGAGCCCCTCCTAGCTATGACGCCGAGGTCATGAATATCGTACGCCAATGGGGACTACGATTTGACGGAACCGGCAACATCCTCGAGTTCTTGGAACGCATTGAGGAGTTGGCCCTATGCTACGACCTATCTCTCGAACATTTGCTCCGGCCCCTACCAGAGATCTTCCGGGGAACGGCATTAGAATGGTTACGTATCAACCGCGACCGTTTCCTCGACTGGCGAGGATTTCGAGAGGCCCTCCTGAAGCAATATCTACCCCCCCGATTCACACACAAGCTTGAGGAAGAAATCATGCGGCGGAAGCAGGGACCTCGAGAAAGAGCAAAGGACTACGTCCGTTCAATGCTGTACCTCATACGGCAACACCCACGGATCCGCCTAGAGGACAATCTGGATCGGATCTACGATAACTTACGACCCGAGTATCGGTTGTACCTTCGCCGTAAGGACGTTGAAACCGCCGACGAATTGGTGGAATTGGCGGAAGAATATGAATATATTAAAGCCGAAGAACGGGCCAGCCGGCCGCCTAACCCGCAGTCCGCACCGGTAAGATCTGCGCCCACCCCAACCCGCCGATCGCCGATCCCAAATGCCCTGGAAGCGCCACCTACCACATACGACCGTAACACCCACTGTTGGCACTGCAAACAACGCGGTCATCATCACCAAGAATGCCGCCGCCCATTTCGGCTATTTTGCTCGTTCTGTGGAGAAGACGGGAGACTGAGTCGTGACTGCCCTTGCCGAGCATCGACCGCCGCAGTGGCCACCGCGACCTGGGCTGACCCACGGTACTTCCTCATCGTCCGTATCGGAAATCAGGACTTTCATGCCCTAATCGACACCGGAGCGACTCGCTCATTTCTTAACTCCACCGTAAGACAGAAGGTCCGGCAACTACGCCTACCAGTCCGACTCCAACGCCAATCCGTCCAACTGGCAAGCGGAAAGCCCATCTACACCCATGAACACTATATGGTCACACTAAGCTTGGGCCCCAGGGAGGTCACCCAAGAGATCACTTATCTAAAGGACCTACAGGAGGACATAATTTTGGGGATCGACCTCTTGGACCAAGTCGACTTTCGGATGTCGATAACCGGCCGTCGGCTGACGTACCGCGAACGACCCTGCGTCGAACCCACCACAACATTGCAGCCCCTGACGGATGGTGTTCACCTGTCGCGACTCCAGCAACAACAACTAGCCACTCTCGTGGAACAAGAAGTGCCCACGGCCTCTGACGGGTTAGGCACGACACCCCTTGCCGAACATCGGATACGGTTAACAACCAACGACCCCTTCAAACAACGTTACTATCCGCGCAACCCAGCCATGCAAAAGGTCATCGATGAGGAAATCAACGAACTATTACGCCTAGGGAAGATCGAACCCTCCGAAAGTCCGTATAGCTCCCCCATTGTTCTGGTAAAGAAGAAGGGCGGAACCTGGCGGCTCTGTGTGGATTTCCGACAGCTCAATGCTATTTCCATCAAAGACGCCTACCCCCTACCCCAGATCAACCCAATTCTAGATAAACTACGAGGTGCCGCGTTTATCTCCACCATTGATCTACGGCAGGGGTATTGGCAAATCCCACTAGAAGCCACGTCCCGCCCGTACACCGCCTTCACCGTCCCGGGGCGAGGGCTATACCAATGGAAGGTAATGCCATTCGGCCTCCACTCCGCTCCCGCAACGTTCCAACGAACCCTGGACAAAGTTATTGGCCCAGAAATGGAGCCACACGCGTTCGCCTACCTCGACGACATCATAGTCATCGGCAGGACCTTCGAGGAACACCTCAGGCACCTGAGGGAAGTATTGCGACGCCTCCGACGGGCCAACCTGAAAATCAACCTTGAGAAGAGCGTTTTCTGCCAGCAAGAGTTGAAGTACCTCGGGCACGTGATCAGCAATCAAGGGATACACACCGACCCCGACAAAATCGCCGCCGTACGAGATCTGAATCCACCCAAGAATGTCCGCGAATTGCGTCGTGTCCTAGGAATAACGGCGTGGTACCGCCGTTTCATCAAGGATTTCTCCAGTCTTGTAGCGCCCCTGACCAGTCTACTAAAAAAGAACCGTCCCTGGGTCTGGGGGCCCAGCCACCAGACAGCATTTGAGACCTTGAAACAAAAACTCACCGAGTCACCAATCTTGAGCTGCCCAGACTTCACACTACCGTTCACACTGCAAACCGACGCCAGCCAGGACGGACTGGGAGCCGTACTACTCCAGAAACCTGACGGGCAGGAACGAGTGATAGCATATGCCAGCCGGACCCTGACCGACTTAGAAAGAAAATATTCGGTAACCGAAAAGGAGTGCCTAGCCATTCTATGGGGCATCCGGAAAATGCGACCATACCTAGAGGGGTATCACTTCACCGTCATTACAGATCATCACTCGCTTAAATGGTTGCACTCTCTGGACAACCCATCAGGACGACTAGCACGGTGGGCCATCGAACTTCAACAATACGATTTTAACATTTGCTATCGTAAGGGCTCGTTAAACGTAGTGGCCGACACTCTTTCCAGAGACCCACGTCCCCAGACCGACCCCGGGCCCAGTCTCCTGCATACCTGTCGCCAGGAACCATCCTCGTGGGTACACCGCCGAATCCAAGCCATGCAGAAAGATCCTGAGGCATATCCCGACTACCGGACGCAGGACGACAAACTTTTCCGTCAATTTCCCAGTCACAACCCCCTACAAGAACCTGGCAGCCACACCTGGAAGTGGTGCGTACCAGAAACCCACCAGAACCAAGTCTTGTGGGACCACCATGACGATCCAACAGCCGGACATTTGGGCATTAGCAAAACGCTCGAGCGAATCCGACGATCACACTTCTGGCCCCAACTCGCCCGCGACGTAAAAAGATACGTCCAGCGGTGCGATATCTGCAACCGGTATAAGGCGTCCCAACAAAAACCCAGTGGGATGATGCTTACTACCCAAGTCACCGCGCCCTGGGAAACGGTCTGTGTGGACTTTGTGGGACCACTACCACGGTCCACGAAGGGGAACACTATGCTCCTAGTATTCGTGGACAAATTCACCAAGTGGGTGGAAGCGACTCCCCTCCGTGCCGCTACCACCGCCGGCCTGATCAAAGCGCTACGAGAGAAGATTATCGTACGGTTCGGGTGCCCCAAAATGCTTCTCTCCGACAACGGCGCACAGTTCACCAGCCGACAATTCGGCACCTTCCTCCAAGATATCGGCATAGAACACCGTCTCACCGCTCCGTACACCCCACAAGAGAACCCGACCGAACGAGTAAATCGAGTCATCAAGACCATGATCGCCCAATATGTCCAGGACAATCACCGTACATGGGACGAACACATCCCAGAGTTTACGATGGCCATCAACACTAGTAAGCACGATGCCACAGGATACTCACCAGCATTTCTAAACTTTGGGCGAGAACTCCGACGACCACTCCGTACTGCCAACCACTCAGTAGGGCCCGAATCAACTCCCATGCCTATCTCCATCTTCGAAGAACGCATAAAGGCGCTGTACGACCTAGTACGAGATAACCTACAAAAGGCCAGCACCAAACAATCCAAACACTACAATCTCAGACGCCGAGCGTGGCGACCCAGTATCGGGGATTGGGTGTACCGGCGAGCCCGCGTCCTTTCTTCGGGAAGCAACTACTTCACCGAAAAACTAGCCCCCAAATATGACGGCCCGTTCGAAGTCGTACGGTACGACTCCCCCGTGATAGCCGTCCTCCGTCGCCCCAACAGCCAAAGAAAACGGGATATTACTCTCCAACGCGCCCATGTCCGAGATCTAAAAGAGTATAAAAGGGACACCAATAAAATAAATAAAATCAGTGCAAGTCCAGACCTGACCGAGGAAACACGCCATCCTATCATGTCCGAACCTACCGTCCGCCAACCGACCCGGCCCCGAAGGGTGACCACAACTCGGCCCCAACCCGTCCCCAGTATGCCAATCACCCCTAGGATGGAGGACCAAACAATACTAGCCCTGGCTCGAGAACACAGGACCCACGCGGAGAGACTCTGGAAGCAGAAGCACCCAACGACAAGTACCACCAGGACTCAACGGACCGTGCGGCTCAAGAAAACGGGCTCACCTCCGCCATCACCCCGTATCCTGGAGTGGGGGCCAGCCGAGGTAGTCGTCCTGGACAGCGACGATGACAACCACGACACCCGACGTCCAGAGCGACCAGCGACCCCAGGGAAATCCCTTCCCGAATTTCCCCAGGTCCTCAGCCAGGAAATTTTGAGCGTCCGATATCGCGTACCGACAACACCACAACCGACGCATCAACAACTCACCGCCCAGACCGCCACCACGCACACCGTAAGCAATAACTCCGGCCGACTTCGCCGGCGCTACCGACCCCAAGACGCCACCCAGGCAAATCGCAGGCGGCGCGAACGCAAGCTAAACAAACCCTAGATCATAAGTCAATATATATGTAAAAAAAAAAAAAAAAAAAAACTAAAACAAAAAAAAAATAAAACCAAAAAAATTATAAAACAAAAAAAAAAAAAAAAAGGGCCATTGAAGGCGATATTTTTAGTTTTTATAAATAATAAAACAAAAAAAAAATAATAATAAAA
Organism: Cheilosia vernalis; assembly: GCA_949126925.1. NCBI lineage: Eukaryota > Metazoa > Arthropoda > Insecta > Diptera > Syrphidae > Cheilosia > Cheilosia vernalis. The sequence continues at coordinate 55,450,409 of OX421362.1, read as the reverse complement.
CAAAAACCCCCAAAAAAAAAAAAAAAAAAAAAGGGGCCATTGAAGGCCATATTTTTATTTTTTTGTTAAACTCATAATAGTCAATACTTATATTACTATGTTTTTTTTTCTCGCCAGAAACGAGCCCAGGTCCCATTACGACGAGAAGGTTCTCGTCTTCCGAAGAAAGAGGGGAGTGTAACGATCCGTTACAAACCGACCAGACCGCACCACAGCAAACCAGCCAAATCACCGGGTTCGCACCTGCCCCTGATCGCCACCACTGACCAACCCTGATCGCCACCACTGGCCACCATCAGCCACCAACGGAACTTCAACCAGTCGAAGCACCCACCGCTAGCGCCAACACACACGACTCAGCAACAGCATCCCAGCAACAACAACACCAGTGATAATTTTCACTTCGCACCTTAGAAGTCACACTGACTAAGTGACGGGAATTACATGAGTACCCCGAAGCGAAAGCAGTACAGGAGGACAGTACACTCAGTACCTCGTGGAGTACACCTGGTGCTGACCCTGTTCTCTAGAGAGTTGACCGACTTTCTATATTTTTGGTGGCAAGATTCTGCTCTAAGAATTAGCCTTAAATATACTGTGGAGTGTATCGTGAGCATTCCGATCAACTACAGTAACCCTCTTCCTTTCTTCCTGCTTCTGCGGAGTGCATTGTGAGCATTCCGATCAACCGCAGTTGCCCTCCTCCTTTCTTGCTCTGTGGAGTGTATCGTGAGCATTCCGATCAACCACAGTGGCCCTCCTTCTATCCTGCTTCTGCGGAGTGTATCGTGAGCATTCCGATCAACCGTAGTCGCCCTTTTTCTTCCTGCTCCTGTGGAGTGTATCGTGAGCATTCCGATCAACCACAGTTGCCCTCTTTCTATCCTGCTTCTGCGGAGTGTATCGTGAGCATTCCGATCAACCGTAGTCGCCCTTTTCCTTCCTGCTCCTGTGGAGTGTATCGTGAGCATTCCGATCAACCACAGTTGCCCTCTTTCTATCCTGCTTCTGCGGAGTGTATCGTGAGCATTCCGATCAACCGCATTTGCCTTTATCCAGTAGTTAGACTTACGTATAAACGAATTGTTAAGGTCGAATCATAAGATTTACGCTTGTAACACTAATTGATACGCAATAATAATAAAAGGTGGAATTGTACAACGCCCCAGAGTTAGTGTTTCTTTGGGGGCAACCCTAGACCCGACGAGTATACCCCAGCCGACGACAAAAAGCACATCACAAATCATTAATTAGTTCTCACTCTCTTTACGCATATAGAGGTACCACATTGCACAAATTTGTTTTCCGCTTTCAAACAGTAGCGCGTCAGTATTTTTGGAACATGCGTGAAGTTGGCTACAAACAGTCCATTTATAATAAGTCAATGCATACTTTGCTTTACTGAGATCGAAGTTCAAAGAACAGACCTAATATTAATGAGTTTATTTTTTATTACTAGATCATGTAGATGTATGTTATCTACATACATACCTCAAATGCCCTAGCAATTGCCGGGCCCCTAACATTGACCAAAAAACTGGAAAATGTTTCTAAACACCGTGCTTATAAATTCTATATAAATTTAAGATTTTTATTATCAGCTATTTGTCACTAGATGACACATTTTATGCTGAAGGGAACTGTTAGATGTATATGTAAGTTGTAGCGGGAACTTTTCAAGTGCGCCCAAAATGGTATAATTTTTAGTGGTACAAACTTTTGTCTGCTGCACGAAACTACCGTTTGTATAGCAGAATAGTTAAGCGAAGTAGCATTTTTTATAATGAAACATATTTTTGTTTGTAAATAATATTTTTTTTTTAAAGCTTTTCGAATATTTATCACATTTCCTAACAATTATAAATATTTAATTGAATAGGGGAGAGTGGGTATGTATGGGACACAGGAGGAATGGGACATAAGCATTTTCTTCAACGTCGTACACTTTTTCTCGTTCCTGTTGATCACAAATTTGCTCTTTAGTGTTTACCCACCGGTCAACGAAGCAGGTCCTGTGCGCATTTGAAATTACGCAGCGGAGAGCAAAAAAGGTAAATTTGTACATAAAAAGTAAAATAATTGGGTGAAATTTGAGTGAAAAATAATAATTAATGAGTTAACATTTTGTACAAAAAGTGAATCAAATAGATATAAACATATATCATGAAGTGAATGAATTCTAATTTTGTTTAGTCTGCCCCGTATTTTAAGAGATATTATGTTTGATCTCTTTGAAGTGCCCTACAGGATGATTGGGACACTTATATGCAGGAGGAATGGGACACCTGTCCGTGAACCGAACAGGGGTCAGGTTCTGGAATCTTTGTGGAAAGCGAGAACATTAGACTACACTACCCCTTAGGTAACCAAAGTACAGCAGTGAAAGGTGTCTGTTTGGCAGTACAATGGACCAGTAGTTGTGTCTGAGTGCTCCATCGGATAGTAACACCCCCCGACAAAAAAATAGCTTTTCCACATCAAAGTCTAAGCAAAGAACACTTAAAAATGTTCGCACGCAAAGTACATTAGAAATAAAGGTTTTAAGATAAAAAACACACTTGTAATGTAAGGCGTCCCATTCCACCACATAGCTGTCCCATACCTCCTGCTTCCAGGAGGAATGGGACAAAGTTTGTTGGTGCATGGAATGCGTTTTAACTTTAATTCTGGTATACTTTTGGTTACTTTTATATTTTGGATAGCTTGCCAAAATGTTATCGTATATTAAAAAAAATGTTTTGTGGAGATATGATTTATAAGTTGCCAGCAGATCACATTTGACTGAAAAGTGTCCCATACATACCCACTCTCCCCTATATTAAAACATTTTTTCTTCTTTATTTAATTTAATATTCTTGTAAATAAAAAGTAGAAATTACTAAAAGCAAGTCCAAATATGAGAAAAAATAAATAAAATGATAAAATAATATTTTTTCAAAATCTTTATTGCTGGTAAATTTTCTTCGCTGGTCAAAGTTAGGAATTTGATGCCCTATCAATGGCCACACACTTTTTCCTATAAAAATCAAAAAGGAATCGACAAATTTTGGTAAATCCTTAATTTTATGATACAAAACAATAGTCCCCATAATCTGATAGTCGAAATTTGTGCATATCTATAAACAGAGCTGTAAAATTCAACGTCAAATCTCAAAACTGGTCAATTTTAGGTTAGTTGAGGTGTATATAAGAAATGGTGTCACGGTGTACACGTATAACTCGAGAACGGATCGTTCGTTTTTCACGAGTTTGGTCTTGATAGAGTCTAATTGGTCCAAGGAAGGACATAGGGTACTTTTTATCATAAAAGAAAAACAACAACGGAATGAAAGTTTGTATGGGGAACCCCACTTTACAAACAACAAAAATTAGATCATTATATTGGCGACGTTTGGATAGCTATAGTTTATGCAAAACGTCAACTAGATTTGTCGGGACTATGAATCTGAACTCGTTGACTAAGCAACTTGAATTGTTTTTGTATTCTCGCGGTCAGCGTTACCTTTGCTTTATTCTGCACTTTTTTATTTGGAAAGCCCCTTCATAAATCTTTAAAAAATTGTTATTTTCAAATAAGTAGGTATATACATTAAAAATGTAGCACGCCTGACATTCAATTCACTATTATAGTGTTTTGCGAACTAATGTTTGTTAAATATCGTGTGAAAATTCTAAATTACCAGAGAGGCCTTAGAAATCACACCTTTTTCTCTAATCGCGCCTTTTTTCGACTCCTCAGAATTCTGCTACGGCCACTCTGTTTACTTTAAATTTGACTCTTCGAAATGTCAACTGAGTATACAGGCAGAATTTTCTTGACTGGATTTGTCGGCTTCCCCTCTATAAACGTCAACTACACGTGACCACTCTGAGCCAGTAAAAACTGAAACACATCTAATCATACAGCTGTCAGACTTACTAAACTATGAATCCGAACGTCCCCATTTAACGTTTAAAGTTTCCGTACACTTTTTAACTACTTATTATGAAATGAGGAGAATGAAACTTATATCATTCTAAGGGTACTGTGCCATAGATGTGAACAAACAAGAAATCGTGGGTACATGGCGCCATTAAAACTGGTGAAATTAAGTTAAGAATTCCCCATATAAAATGCTTATCAGTTAATTGAACCCATTTTGGTGTTATTCAATTATTCAATATCTTCGAGTTGTTGACTATGGGAAAGAACATTATTTGTCGACATACGTTTATGCTCTAAATTTTCATAGTGACGTAAAACTATTTTCAAATGGTCATATTTTCTTGATAATCTTGAAATCTTGAAATCTGCTTTTTCGCTTGAAAAAAAAAAACAAAAAATAACTATTGAAAATTGTTTTACGTATTTTTGTATTGAATTTGAAAGAAAATGTCGATTTTGGACCACAAGCGAAATTACTTTGTTATAATTATTGAACAAATTGGAATTAGTGCTAGTTTATTAATAGGTACTCTGAAGAACTAGGTTATGTTCAAAAGTAAGGAAAGATACGATTTTCCATGAATTTTGTTATATTTGCGAAAAGAGGAAAAAAAATATAAGAAAGACTGCTCAACTTATAAAAACTCCTTAAACCAAGAGTTGTACTCATGGTTTCGTTTGCTATTTTGTAAGGTTGAAGCTGACTTTATACAGCAACTAGAAACCATAAACCGAAGCGTTTAATTTCTTTTACTTTTGTCACTTTAGTAACTTTATTGCCACTAGCATTCGTCGTTTCATGAGTCATAGGAGATAATCTAAAAATGTACATAAGTATGATGGATTTGGCCGTGAACGACGTATAGGAACCCGGTTACATCTAAATACTAGCCCGGGGCCAATTCGCCACATTTATGAACAAGTCACACTTTATCAGGAAATCAAGTCGATTTTGCATTCGAAACAAAAACAAATTCCTCACGAATTGCTCGTGCACTCAAAATGCATATTTTTATGTAGGTACCTATTCCGTCGCTTCCATCCCTCGTTTTCAGTCAAGGGATTCTGAGGCCATTGTCGTTACAAATCGCCACGACTGATGCTGTGTTTCTGACTTTACTTATGACACAATTAAAGTTGAACAAGGGTCGGTGATTTGTCTCCCCCTGCACCTGATAGCTATCTCAAGCTTCAAGAAAAATTGCAAAAAGCTGCCTTTACCTTATGCATATAAAAGGAACACTTAACTTAAACAGAAAAAACCGGCCAAGTGCGAGTGTCACTCGCGCACCGAAGGTTCCGTATTTGGCTAAAGTCCAACACATCAGATATTATTTGAAATCTATATCATTCAATCTTTCCCCTCTTCATGAATTCATCACAATTTAGTTTAATTTAATTACTTAATATTTTTACTCTCAAAAATTTGTCGCACATGAATCTCATTTTCTAATTATTACCTAGTACCCAACCCACGCCAATTTTCCATTCTGTATGCGACCTGTCCCAATTTAAAACTATTGAATAAAAATATATTTATTTTATTTTGTTCTGTACTCCCCAAAAAAATTTATTATATTCTCCAACGAAATTAGCAGGCGGGAACCCTGGTGGGGTTCTGGCTTTGATGGGGTCAATTGTGCACAACTGCGTAGTAGAGATTAAAACTTATGATAGCAACGTATTTTACATGGTAAAATTATCTTTTTTGATAATATCTTGTAAACTATTAACTTTTCGGCAAAACAGTATTCAGCACATATATAGATAAGAACATGATCTACAAAAAAGGAATTTATGTATTTTTTTGTGAATCAAGAAGTAAACCGTTTTTTGGGCAAATGAAAATATTTTTTTCACCAGATTACTAATTAATCCAAAACCAATCGATGTATTCCTTCCATTGGTATTTGTCGTTTAACTAGAGGTTATACCGGATGTTGTGTGTAAATTTTAGCCTCCTATGTCAATCGGTTCTTGAGATAGACCTGGTAACAAAATTGGCTTAGTGGGTTCGGACAGACAGACAGACAGACAGACAGACAGACAGACAGACAGACAGACAGACGGAGAGACATCCGAGCGAAACTAATAAGGTTACGTTTTTTCCCTTTGGGTACGGAACCTTAAAAAGGACGCCACGGTTCTTTCAATTAATTACCTGACCTTTTCATAATTTAATTGCTCATTGGCGCACGGACTACCAACGAGAGTAACTGAGCTTTTCGAACGGATTTCCCCGGGGGCGCGCGCTCAAGTAATAAAAACCGCCCAAAATGCATAAATACCTTATGCGAACTGAGACGAACTTCCTAAATCAACTTTAATTTGGCCCTCGCACGTTGGCTCACTTTATCTCCGAAAAAAAATGTCAATGAATTCATTATACGAGGCAAGGAAGACATTTATCGACGCGGGGACAACAAATCGCCGGCCCGTAAATGGAGCACAACAATCCTGCACATAAAACAATCCATTAAATGGTTTGCTCATAAAATGGTTTGCCAAATTCCCCATAGATATTATACTACCTATTTGAGCCGAACCGTGCCATTGTGTGTTGGTATATGTGCGTGGGCATTTTTAATGGATGTGGCGACGCGCCGTTCCACAAACAAATTGCCCATGACTTTTATCACATGCGGTTTTGGCCAACTTCTATAGCGCCATACTGACCGTAGCTAGACCGGAGCCCCTTTGCATTTAAATTAAAAAAGTTTTTAATTATGCAAGCGGACAAAAATCGGAAACATGCTAATTTCCAATACGAGTCTGTCTCCACCGAAAATTAAATTCCCAAACAACTTGACAAATGATCCACGAAATGTAAACATAACCCTCAAGGAGAATGTATATGTTTGCCAAAGGAAGGGTGATGCGGTGCTAATACAGAGTGGAAATTGCGAAACAATATTAATTTCAACTTTCATAAATTCAGTTCCTGACAAGAGGGCGAGTACAAGACTGTAGGTACATTGTAGTATAATAGCACGCGCTAAACACCCATTCCCGCAAGGAGTTGTTGTCGAAGTTCTGACTCGAATTTCCTTTTGTTTGCCCATTGGATTCAAACTGAACTGCAAAACAAGCCGGAAAAATCGAAAGTTAAATATTTTACTTGTTCGAGAGAACAAAATTGATTTACATTGCGCAACGATCTGTTGATTTTTAAGCTCCAAGGTCTGCAGATGTATCTTAAAGACAATTAAGAAAAATAAAACAGAAACAAATAACTGCTCGAGTAATGGATTCAAGGTCTGATGGGATTTTGAGGTTCGTTTACCGCCCGCAAAAGGGGTTACAACTTGAACAATTGAACTGGAAAACCTTTTACCGTTTTCTTTGGGGGCGGCATTTGTATGGCAAGCAGCATAATAATACTATATGTACATGTGTGCTTCATTGTGCAGCACAATTATGCATCAAGGGTGGTTGTTATTAATCAACCTCTTTATTTCCCATTGAAGGGAAGCTTTGTTGAAAGGCTCTCGTGCCACAAAATGGGATATCAAAAGCGAGTTATGCTTTGGCTCCGCATATCCTTGGCTGCGCGCCCCTAAGCGATTCGCATAATTCATCGTCACGACCTCTTGACATAAAACGTCAGAAGATCCCTCGGGATCGAGATTGAAGAGCGGGTTATTGAGTGAGTGTATGTTGTAATCGATTTGCATGTGTACAAGGATGTGTTACCTCTCACTTTGTGCAAGAGCTGTATATGGCATCAGTGCATCAAGGGGTGTAGCTATCATGTACATACATGATACTTGGCACTGACAAAGTGCAATTTATTTAGAACGCGGGATTCATTTCTGCAATCTCTTTAATGCTGGCTTTAAACTCGCCACCGCCAGTGACAGATTGTGCTGGCATCGGCAAATAACATCGTGTCATTGACAGAGTGTGTTGAATGTATTCAAGTCGAACTTGAGGTAATGCGGCATCAAGGATTATCGGTGATAATTGATGGCTGCCACCACATATTATATCACTGATGCGCGGTCTGTAATCGAGTGACAGACAGTCACTATATCATGTCGGACACCGACACCATCCGAATCAATCATGGTGTCGAGCTGCACTTGATGTAACTCTTGCTCGGCCATTAATCGTTTAGTTTTAATTAACTTGAGAATCTGCCTATCTGGAAGGTGAGCCTAATTTATCTGTATCAGATACCAGTGATTGAGATACACTTCGTGTGCCATCGCTTCACCTGAGATTAACAATTTGTCATATCCTTTGTGCGCCCGGAATCAATATAACAGCAAATTAGGTAGATCATTGGCACTGCCTGTCGCATTTCGCATAGAACGTTTTTCGCATCCACTTCTTTCCGCACCGCAAACAATCGATACAAGTAGGTATAGGTATGCGGAATGGAGTTACAAATTCCTGAGCCCATTCACTGATTCCTGCTCTACTCGCTCGATGAATTCGACACACGTTCCAGCAGCCATAGACGTTGCCTTCTACCACACCCATGCAGCCCCATCGGTCCTCTATTATACGCACAGAACATGAGGATACCCACTTTGCCTACTCCTGGGTGTGCTCGAGCTCGACTGCGACTGACTCTGTCATATCCTCTGTACAGAGCGACGTTTATATATTTATGCTTATGGATATGGAGTGAACTCAGGTTTATCATTGAGAGAGACGGTGTTGTTTTTTTCTTGTTGTGTTTGGGCCCTTGGGCTCAATACAATAAACATGAACAAATACGACACTATCTCCACCTATGAATGTCATTTTATGATTTACGACTCGATAAAATGAAATTTATTTCAACTGACAGCTTGGAGAGTGTGTGTGCTCGACTCGAACAATGGCCTCTTCTCTACTGGTAGGGGGTGAGTAAAAATTTAAAACGATATCGATTTCATTTTAAACCAAAATAACGGATAGCCTGTTACACATTTAAGGGCTGTATACGCTGATTAAGACCTCCGTTTAATTTCCAAGCGATAAATCGAAATTTATGTCTCTGTGTCATGAGTCAATTTATTTCCACTTAACTGCAGGCGATACCGAATTAGCCGAAGTCAGTCAGACACACAGAAATCCCTCACCTGAATGCACAAAATTAAAGTTACTCCTTCCCATCGCAGGTTGGTGCTGTTTTTTTGTGTAACTTTCTCCAGTGCACGTACACGTGGAAGGGTCTCTATTAAATATAACCCCCCGTTTCCGGCTCGCACGCACATACAAACAAAATTTAATTTTAAACCAAAAGTGCCTCTCTCTGGTGATTGCTAATTGGCTCCTATTATTTTGTAATTTGGCTGGCTTCAATCGAAGGTGAAATTCAATTAACAGGCAATGCCGAGACCACTAGAAGCTCTTTGCCATCCCCGGACCGCTTTGGCGAAACTTCGTCATGCATATGCAGAGAGAGAGAGAGAGCAAGAGAGAGCGATAGAGAGAGAGACTGATGGTGGTCGTGGACTCGTGGTAGTGTCAATGGGTGGAAAAAGGGGACGGAAATAAGTTTGTTACAGTCTTCCGGAAGTACCCGTACGCCGTACCGTCCGTCCTTATAGTGTGTACGTGAAATTGAAATAATAAAACACTTAGCGGGGATATGGAAAAAAATCAAGCACCAGCGGGACAACAACAACAACAAAAGAGAAGTAAAACTTTTTGAACGGTCGAGTCTCGCGGTCTTCAAGTCTTGTTCGCTCTTACCTCATCCTCTTTGCCGCCGCGCCGGTATAATGGAAGTAACATTTAGCATGCAATCAATTTTTGTTATTCATCCTCGCCGAGTGTATATAGTATAGAAAAAGTTTAAACGGTTCAACGCATTTGTGTACCTATATCCTATAGTTGTATACGAGGTTCACACTCTACGACGTCAGATGGTTTCATCACTTTGGAAAGCGAAATGTTGGTATTTCCTGGAGAGGTTTTGATATATTGGGCGGAAGTTTTTTAATATTTCCCGAAACTAATTGATATGAAAACAAAGTAAAATCTGTTAAATTGGCGCCAGCTCACTTTACTTGGACCGGACTTATAAGAGTTTTTGTGGCACTATCCGCTTTGAGATTCTATTTTCCTTCAGTTTTAAATTGAGAGCTCTTCTAGTAAACTGTCAAATGGTAGGCTTTACCAACAAACATTTTTAGTTCCTACTCCAAATTTTAGTAGATCACAGTAGCATATTTTCCGTGCAAATTTCGCAATCGTTGTAGATATTTTGCGACATTTTCAATTTTCGACTACAACTACAATCAAAAATTCTCTTATAAAAAGAAATAAGTACTGTGCGTATCCAGAGAACATTTCACGCTGTCTCTTTTCTCCGATCCGCTTCTACCGGAGATTAGGATTTAATTTCGTATAAATCTCGAGATTTGTCATACAAATCTTAATCCCATAAGCACGATATAAAAACTTAGTGTAGAAAACCAACTACGTTTGCGTGTTGTTATGTATACGACTTTATTCTGTAGATTGTGAGTTAAGGGCCCAGCCCATAGAATCCGTCATTCTTGTTTACGAAACAATCGTCTGTTATATGTACTTTACTTACATACTTCTTTTCCTTTCTAAGGATGTTTGAACTAACCTGGCACCCCAATGTTGAATGGTTTTGTTTAGTTATAATTTTTAAAAGCTCTGGTGGTTTAATATTTATTTTTAATTTTTTTTAACTAGTTTCTCAACTCACAAGTTACCCCTTTGTGAAAATGTTAAATTTTTCTTTTTTTCGCATAGGATCAACATAGTTTTCTACCTATAGGATTCCGCATAACTTTTTAATTTTTTTTTTTTTTTTGCAAAATTAGGCCAAAAGGAAATATTTTTGTATTACATGACAGCAACTTATTTTCAAAGAAAAAATTTAATATCAAAAAAATACATAAAGAGTTTTCTGGACTCTAATCGCGTAAGCCCAAAACGTTTTTTGCTGCTTCACCTTACTAATTCAAACGTCAAATAACCTCGTCGAAACGACACAATTGAACGATGGCTCCTTTGCAATCATTTCATCGATTTTGGTCCATATCTTCAGATTTAATTAAACCCTATTCACACTGAGCCGAAAACCGAGTTTTCGCGAAAGCACTCGAAATCTTCATCGAAAACAGAATTTTTCCATATATATTTTAGTTTTCAAAACGAGTCGTTTAAAATCGTTTTCCACGAAAACACCGCGAAAACGACTACCAATCGTTTGGTTGGTGAAACAAATACACTTTTTGCAATATTCAGCATATTCAGCGTCATCGTCACAACGCGCGACTTTAAATCATTTTAAACTTAATGGTCTAATTATTATTTTTAAATACTCTGAATTAATTTTATTTGTTAAATAATGCGATCGAAATTGCACGACTAGTTTCTCACAGCTGATTAAAACGTCAAACGAAAACTAGTAGTAGTATACAAAAATATTTAAAGGAGAAAACACATTTACGCGACTCTACCTTATCCGAGCTGTAAAGGATTGCATTCTTTGCGAAAAAAGAAAATAATTATTAGCTAATAATTGCTTATATTTTGAATGCAATTAGAAAGAAATGCAACCATTTCATCGATTTCGTTATACAACTCGCCCCCAATAAAAATTCAGCTAGGTACCTTTATCTATTTCTGTATTACACTAGCGGAGCATAGCATGCTTTGCTAGGCATAAAAACAAAAAAAAATCAAAGTACATTTTTGCTTCATTGAGTCGAGGATCTTCGATAAATATTTATGGACGTTATTTTCCAAGCTTCACAACGAATTTTCCACCCTTATATCAAACCATGCAAACAAATCCATGTAAAAAATCAATTTTCGATTTTTCTTTGCATAGGGTTTTCCCAAAATGTTCTTTCGTAAAAACCTACTCCTGACAATTACGAACAACTGAAAAAAAATTTGCCAAAACGGTCCAGCCGTTCTCAATTACTGATGAATTACTATACATTTTTCACACCATTTTTATATAAGTATATACCTACTGGTAAATAGATGACAATTTCCATCAATAGCAACGAAGAAAAATGAACAAATATGCAATTCCAATTGAAAAAAAAAAATCTATGCATTTTTGGATTTTTTGGGTGTCAGAGTTTGTTTACAGTCATGTACATTTTCCATAAGAAAATATTTGCGCCAGCTTTTCATGAGTACCTACAAGCCGAAATTGGGGAAATCACAAAGGATTCAAATTTTAAAAAAATGTTCACGCTTATTATCCAGGACATGGAGAAGGAAGGACACTTCAATACATATGTCCAAATTGAAAATGAGGCGAAAGGCTTAGAAAAGTCAGATTTTATCGTCTCCACGAAAGAAAACAAACGACAGCTATTTTGTTGACGTCCTATTTATTTTCATTGAGTTGTGGTGGTTTTAAGATTGTGCTGAATATTTTACTAGAAATGCTAACAAACTATTTTTTGTTGACCAGCGAAAGCGACGAAAGTGAAATGGAAAATGAACACGTAAACTTAAAAAAAATTAGAAAAAATCTGCGGGATTGTTCGAATCCTCTCACATTACCTGAAAAAGATTGGTTTATTTAGATTTGGTTCTTAGTTAGAAATTAATTTTTTTCTTTTAGTTTTGTTCAACGTTTTAGGTTAAACATAGCTGCCTTTCATTTGCATATAGGTACACGAAATACATACGTGCCTCCTATTTCAAAGCTTTTCTCAACGTCAAAACAACTTAACGAAAATAAAGCTACATACTGAGACTGCCAAACTATAATTTTGTTGTCACACAGTTTCTCAAACCTAAACGAATGTGAACAAAAAAACGTTTGGAGTTACATGAAGCAGATTTTCGCTTTCGCGTGATTTATTTCGTTTTTTGAAACGCGAAAGTGGTTTTCGTTTCGTTATTTATCTACAGAATCCCACCCAGACGTTTTAAGAGAAGACTTCAAAAAGCGAAACGATTTGTTGGAGAAATTGTGCAGCAGGCTTGGTCAACCGCAGTAGATACTAAAAACTTAGCAGACATTGTATTTGTGTATAATTGAATGTATTGAATTTTTTTTTAATTTTTTCACTTTTGTTTTATTAAAAACTGAAATGTGGTTTTTAGTTCCTATTTAGTCCATAATCATACAATAAAAAAATAATACAAAACGTCTTAACGTTATTACTTATTAAATATTTATCAGGCATTTGTTGCTCTGTCGTTGAGCGTAAAGCTCCCGACATATACCGTCTCGCTTTAACTTTCCAGCTGTGTTATTAGCGCTCCAATTTTGATAAATATTGTTAGCAGTCGAGTCTTCAGCATTTGTCACGGTTGGTTCCAATTCGTCGAGGTCCAAAGTATCAGCCAAATTGTGTAATACACAACACGCTCGTATAAAGTGCCAAATTTTGGCGATACCTCTCAGATTGCAGTAGTAAAGTTGTTGTAAACATTGTTTGAGAATTCCTAAACTATGATCTTGATAACACGGGAAGAACTTAAGCCCTTGTTGAAGTGTGCTTGAGCAGGTGACATATGAGATATGACCATTATCCCTGTATGCTGTGAATACAAATTTGCTGCATGGGTACGCAGAATCTCCCAAAATGTGATAACATGTAAATTCCCTGCATATTCCCTGCAGACAGATACTAAAATTGTTTTTTCTGTCCAGATAATCATCCTTGCTTATTTTTGGGGGATCAATTATTATATGCGTTCCATCATTGCTCCTAAGATTGCAAATATAAATAAATTAAATTTCAATGACAATATTTTTTAAAAAAATACCTATAATGTTAGGGAACCAGTGTTTGCTTTTGAACAAATTTTCGCTTCTTACTTTTTTATCATTGTTTGGCCATTTAAAAGCAACATCCGAAAGGCAACTGAGGAAATAAGTTACTTGACTTAATATTATTCAAACTGTCGATGTTGAGACATTAAGGCCCATTTTATCCACTCGAAGTTGAAAACAACTTGGGGATTTTTATATGGAGTGAATAAAATGGGCCTAAAGCGATCTGATAAGTCAATGAATGAGCAGGGCTCTCATCGCGTAACTTTTGAAACGATAGTCGTCGAAACGATTGAACACAACGATATCGTTTTTAGTTTGCTTCATATAACATCATCGTCAGATCGTTCAATCGAATCGTTCATCGTTTTCATTTTGAACAGTTTGAACATGACTGTAAACAAACTCTGACACCTAAACAATCAAAAAATGTATGGAAATTGTTTTTTTTTTTTTTTCTTGAATTTGTGTATTTTTTTTAGGTGTCATTGCAGAAATGATTAGGAATAAGGAATCTATAACACATCAATGCAAGTAAATACTAATCGCCCAAGCAGAGTCAAATGTGAAAGTGAATTATCAAAACCATTCTATTGGATAAGGTGCTGTCGACGAACGGGTAGGAAGAATTAAAATAATAAGCCGAAGTGTATGCAGATGTAGGAGAATTTTTATTTGCTTAATTTGTTGTAAAGAAAAAATAAAATAAATGAAACTAAAGTGCAATAATCATTTCTTTTACAACTCGTATAAGTGTCTTTTCCTTTAAATATTTTGCTATACTTTTCTTCAAAACTGAAATTCCCTATTCAAAACTGAAAATATGGACCAAAAACGATGAAACGATTGCAAAATAGCTATCGTTCAATCGAATCGTTTCAACGAGGGTATTTGACGTTTGAATTAGTAGCGTGAATCAACAAAAAACGATGATCGTCCAATCGTTTCGACGATTATCATTTTTGGTTGTTACACGAAGTAGAAGTATCGTCGAGACGATAGCGTTCGATCGTTTTGTGCTTACGCGATTAGAGCCCAGGCTTCGTGCCCAGCAATCGAATTAAAAAAATTGCGATTAATTCGGAAATGTCTGATGAACTCTGCGGAGGTTAGTTTGGAACGATTGCCTCAAAATAGTCCGGGATCTTTTAGTCCTTTTAGTTTTTGTTTTGCTAAATTCCTCGTCGCTAGAATCGGAGCTGATTAAATTTTCAAACTCATCATCACTATTCAGACTTTTATCAACTATTTGTATTGCGGCAAGCACAATATCAGAATGGAGTTCACTTATTTTTAACAATAACAAAAAATTCTTCACACTTTGTTCACCAAAATATAAATAGTATTTTGCAATGTCAAATTCCGACAGAATTCATGGCAACATATTTTGCGTTCGATATAGTAGCCAAAATTTCAGGGTTGTGCAGTGTTTTTAGCAGGTGTGAAAAACAGCTGACACTTCTCAGTGCGCACTAGTGGGCACTAGTTCAAGCCACGTCAAACAAACCTATTCTCATATGACATTGAAATGTAAAAAAAAGTGTGTACCTATTGTGACGCAACAGTGGAGCCACAACCCATAGTAAATAGAACCGAAACCATCGATGCAAGAGAAAAACAACACACGTGTTACGTGTTATTTTATTCAAGGTCTTTCCTCTGCCACGGCTACAGATCGACTTTTGACTGCTTTACAGTCTCCATAGCAGTTCTGTTTACACCTTCGCATCACGATGTAACAATATTAAAAAATTTGGCAGGTAAAAATAACTTTGTAACTTTGACAAGCTCAAGCTACTTCATCAGAAGATGCCAATTCTTCCATTTGCAAAGTTGAGAGAAAAGAAAACCATGAGTTGCCTCAGCACATAGATTTGGGTCTTCGTCGGGGCTTCTTCAGATTCATTCTCAGATTTAAGATTTCGTATGTCTAATAGAACAAAAAAATTTCACTTGCTCTTATTTTGTTGATATTTGTGAGATTGGAGTATGTGTTGCCTTTGACACTTTTTAATAAGTTTTACATTCACTGGTTAAATTTTATATTAACACAATCGAAACATAAACAAAAAATGGTTCCACCAGATGAAATGCAGTTGATTTTATGAAAACGGACACAAACTACGCAAGTTGTTAAACTGAAACAAACTAGTATTGGTAAAAGTGAACCATCTCTGAGAAAAAAAAATCAGAATCGTACACGTGTTCTGAATTCGGAAAAATATGTTTTTTTTCACCAACCGAACATTAAAAGTGACCTAGAGAAAAAAAGTACTCTGAGAGTGCACAATAGAATACCACACAAGTTATCCAACAGTTGAAGGACCATATTGGGAAGGTGCCAAGTTTCTGCTTATCATAAGAATCCCAAAAGTACATAAAGCCGCTGACTTGATGTTTTTGTCGCTGAGTGTAGGAATATGTACTAGCCAGTGTATGGTTTTCTAATGCAGAGCAGCAGTAAGTGAAACCCAGTGAACTAGCTGCCATTTAATAAGGAGTTATATCACCGTTTATAAAGGACTCC
Source organism: Cheilosia vernalis (assembly GCA_949126925.1). Taxonomy (NCBI): domain Eukaryota; kingdom Metazoa; phylum Arthropoda; class Insecta; order Diptera; family Syrphidae; genus Cheilosia; species Cheilosia vernalis. The sequence continues at coordinate 55,434,230 of OX421362.1, read as the reverse complement.
TCGGATTTAAGTTTCCTCGAAACAGGCAACCGAGCGAGCTGAGTAAAAATGTACTCTCCCCTGGTAATAATGGAGTTTATGGTTTTCGGCGTCATTAAGAAATTTACCAGCAACGCGCACGTGATTCATCCTCCATTACTATGGCACAGGTACTACAAGGGACCGGGATATATTTTTTTATGATTTTTCCTCGCCCTTCTCTGCGAGATGATAAAGTGCTCCCCTATAGCTAAGTATGAATTGTTGCGTAAATAAAATTGAGAGCATTATTGGACCACACTACGCCTTATCTTTATTATAGACTCCATATGGCTGTGATGTCTTCCTCCTTTCATTGTGCTTCGTAATCAAGTCCCTGTGGAGAAAAGGAAAAAATATATTTCCGATAACCATGAGGGATATTGCTCCCCCTATGCTACATATTCTATTGACCATTTCTTCTGAGATCGAGATAATTATGTCTTAGTGATTCTTTTCGCAGCACTTTAGACTGTAGCACAACACAGATGGAGTCTTTCTAACGACAGCCCATCATCGGCGACTAGCTGTAGTTGTTATTTTCATTTCATTCATTAGCACCCACTTGTCAATTGGGCGTTTTATCTGCCATTTATTTTTGAATCACTCAAAACTACTAGCTGCTGTACGTGTACATGTAACACCTTAAAGTGGGACAAACTTGTTAGGCGAGCCTGTCGTGCTGTAGATGTTTTCTAGAATTATTCTTTGAGGCTCTTTGATTAGAAAAAATACTCGCAAGGTAGTAACATACCCCCGCCACAACGAGGTGCTAATCAGTGTGGCAAACACAGGCGTTTCACATGAGCATGCGGTTTGTTAAAGTATCATTCTTTGAACAGAACAAACACCAGAGATTAGTCTTCTCTGTCTGGAGCTATAGTGAAGGTGGACTTCGAGGGTCTGTATAAAGTGATGGACGCAGCGGGCAATATCGTCGGTTGAAAAATTGGCAAGATGTCGGAATAGCTGAAGAAGATGTTTCTACGTGTTGCGTGCGGCTATGCCGCATCTAGTCAATTTTTGCAACGGATATCTCAACGCCCGCAATAATAACCCAATTAACAATCGAAAACAAAGTGAAGTGATGTCCAAGTGTTTCATGATTTGGTTGGTTGGAAAAGTTTGTCCTTTCCATACAGTTGTTAGGAAACTCTTCGACCGACTAATAAACACCGCACACACACCCAGATGTGGATGGTGGCGCTTAAGTTGGTCAAACTAGTACCGTCGATTGAATTCTTCTTTTTTTTGTTCTTGCGAAGAGATTTTAAGACTGACTCCTCTCGCAACAAGCAAGTCTGTGTTTAACGTATTGAAAACTGCAGCGAGACTGTGAGTATCCTAGCGAAAGTTTTCTTTGAAATTCGTCAAAAGTTTGCTCCGAAGGAACGAGTTGAAGGATTAGGAAAAAATCAAAACAAAAAAAAAGACCTCGGCAACGAACGAACAAAACAAAAACTAGGAGAGTTTTCTTTCGGAAAGTTTTCCGAGACTCACGCGGCATTCTTAATTGTTGAAGAGTTTTGGATGGCTTGTTCGTATTCGTCAGAAATAAAAGTTTGCATTTTCTGTTCGCTCTTCTGATTGCGAATTGGTTTAATAAGATTTGAGAGGCCTCGTGATTTAAGTAGATTTGTTGCACTCTGTTGTACCGCGACAGTGCGACACCCTCTTCTTTAACCGTATAATCTAATATGTACTTTTTTTCGCAGGTTCCTGTGGTTTATTCAAACAGAAATGTATACTGGTAAGTGAATTATTTAAAAAAAATCCATTTCAATATTATTTTACTGATGTATAAGCGATTTGTTGCCTGGGCAGTCACATTTTCTTAAACCATAAGCACATTTAATTTGAGACATGCTCCTTATATAATGAGCACTTGATGCAGTGGGTTGAGGCCGGAGTGTGTTCGGTTCGATCCCCAGTTGCGAACGATGACAATTTGTCCATTGCTTAAAATTATAAACAAAAAGTACACGAATGCTTCGGACGAAACTTACTCACATTCTTTCGAATTTGGGTTGTTTTTAATTTTTATTTTAATAGTTATTCACGAAAAGGTTGCGATCCTTTATACCATTTTTGCAATAAGTAGATATACTTATGATAAGTAGAGATACAGTAAGTGTCTTATCCATTTAACAGTTCGTTAATCCCACTTCATTAATTAAATGGAAAAGGGATACAAAATTAGCGTTTAAGCTGAAGTGGAAGTGGTTTTCCCAAATCTGCAAGATCGTACGAATGGTACTTTTTGAAGAGAACATATCGAACATAAAATGGGTTACGGGGACAGCCTCGATTTTGAGTGTTTATTAAAATTAAGAAATCCTTAATTATTGGGAAGCAAGATCTCGCGTTCACCACACGATTAGCAACCTCAATTCGACTACCATCCAGTGAGGCAGTGACAAGATATACTATCCACCCACCGCCACGATTTTGTTTTCCGAAGACCGCAATTTAAGGCTGTCAAATTTTAGATCAGGTTTAAATGAATAGCTTTCCAGCGCACTAATATACAAGATTATGAGCTTTATCAAGCTAACAAAAGATGCTTTCTATGCAACAGCACAATTGATTACTGTATTTTTAGACAGGGTTGTAATGGGTTAGGGACAACAATGGGCATTACAATCGATCAGTACTGACCTAAGTTACCGGTGTCAAAAGTGGCTTTGAGGTACGCATAAAACACGCACACCTTTTTTATTCTTCTCTTTAAAGGATTTCGCAATGGTTGTGAATACATATAAAAATCTGATCCAATGTCGAGAAATTAGCTCGAAAATCAGCCTGTGAAATGCTTAAGCCGCTTTTCTAATTTACTTAAAGAATTTAAGTAAGCAGTTTTCTGCTATCATTTTTGAGCAGAGGGTGATTAACTTTTTGGAAAATAGTGCATCTTGTGAATTTGGACTGGAGCTGTCTTTTTATTGCAAGAAAGTTTGTTTGATTATACTGCCTCAACTTCTTCAAGAACTAAAACAGATTTAATGAGCTAAAAGAAAGAACGTGACCATGCATTCTAATCTATACTTTAGTTAGACTCCATTTTGTGTGCAATTATTATAATGCCCTATGTTTGGCTTGAGGTATAAAAAACGGAAGCAACAAGAAAGATGGAGCTCCAATCACAGTCATTCGTTTTAGTTTAAATACCAACAAATGGAAGTAACCTACAGCTTGCATTTAGTCCGTATCCAATCGGCTTAATTGAGAAGCATTTTTCTTAGAAACCACCTTATGAGATGTTTGCAGCGGCTATTTGTTTTATGGATAGGTACTCAAACCGCAAATAAAGACGCGTTGTATGTACCGAAAATATTGACATCTATGTTGCTAAATCCACAAACTCTTGATTTACCAGACTCCTCACCTCAATTTTCACAAAGTGTCCACTGATTTATTTCAATAGGTACCACTTTCCAAAAACAAACATCTACATAGCATAGAAAACAGAACACTTCACACCGATTCCCACAAGGACCATTCCCATTTCCATTCCCAGTTCGCACTCTTCAATCCCCCATCTGATACAGAAAACCTTGTTAAGAACAGAATTAATTTTTCCCTTGTTCGTCTTCAAAGAAAATGCATAATAAATGAGAACAAAAAAAGCAAAACAACAAAATCTATTTAATCCGGAGAGATCTTATCTCATGTCTGTCCAGTGTCCACTAGTCCGAGTCCGACTAGTCGTCCCCCTTGTGGCTAAGATATTTCCATTCATATGTGACTCGCTGTATATTCTCGCACTTTCGACCAAAGCAGCAACCTCAATGCGGTTCAAGTACCAGAAACTGTAACTCGAGTGCAGGGATATTCCACACTTCTACAGTCCCCCACACTGACCCGCTGAGTAAACTATATGGTCAACTACGGTCCGCATTTATACTATACAAAGCTGGGACCAGCTGCACCTCCAGCCAACGACAAAAACGACGACGCGTCGTCGGGAACTCATACACCGACACCGACACTATATGAGACCAGTAGTGGAGCGCTGCAGCAAGCAGCACACAACTATCGCACACACAAAGTGGGAAAAAAAAAAAGGAGAAACCCTGCATTTATTACTGCTGTTGGTCAATTTAAATGCGGTTGGGGCATGCTCCTTCCGCACACCCAACACTAGGTACGTCGCCGTATAGTGGACAACGTGGCGAATAGCTGCTCTTAATGCTTATAATGGATAAACCACCTAGTGCCTAAGACCATCTAGCACCGAGAACATCTGCAACAGTGCAAAACGGAGGATTATTATTTGTAGAACATGGCCTCCAAGCTGCAACTCCCGTAGGTACTGCCGTACTGGTCGTATAGCTGGCATAACACGGTCGATAGAGGAAGTGCTATCAAAAGGAAGAAAAACAGTTTCCGACATGGAACTGGGCAAAGGCGAAAAATTCCAAGTTGCGGTGGCGTTCTCCTCCGGCCCATTAAAGGGGACAGCACTGCAGACCATTCCAACGCCATTAATTGGGGCAAGTAATTCAATGTGTCCTAGACCCATTGCTACAGGTATGGGCTACCACCACCACTGCTTGTGGCTTGATTAATTTTTTTGAATTTTTTTACGTCCCTTTGTGCCAGCGGCGCAGTGGATGCATGTGATTTGAATGGTGATGCACTGCATCATCGTCAGGGGCAGCATCATCATTATCACCAGCACACTCAATTAAAAAAAAAACATAAAAAAAAACGAAACGTAAAAAAACCCTAATGGGAACAATTGAAAGTTTTAAATAAAAACCTACTCGGCTGTTGTACGTCAACGGGAAAACCGCACTCGCTGCACAAAGGATCTGGCATATTATCAGCAGTGGACGACTATGTATACGGCACAATTGCAACTTGAAAACCCCTCACTCGAAAACGCTACAAAAGTCTATAACACTTAATAAAACCGCGCGATATGTTGGTTTTCGTATTATACCCGAGTGCCAGCGCTTCATGGGATCATTTGTTGTTTTTTTTTTCCCCTTTCACATGGTGGATTCTGGTGGACACTGGACGATTTTCGCGCAATTTTGAACAACACTTTGTGGCGTCCTGCACTGGAGCCGGACGCAAGTTTGCACCATGGTGTTGGGAAATATATTAATTTGTTTGAATAACCGCGCCCGACTGCTGTTGATTGAAGTGACAGATTTGTAATTAATGCTCCCATTTCTGGCCATGGCTGGTCATCACCAGCAACAGCAATACCAAAAGCAACAGCAACGGCATATACCATCAGCAGCGTTGGAACTTTCCTGTTGTGGCGAATCATGGTGCTCTTTGACTGGAAGCAATCGTGTACTATACGTGCGTGTGCGGGTATGGGCGTAAATCCCGTCGTCGAGGTGAAATAATAATAATAATAATTTAATCCTTTGATCTTTCATGCATTAAGCTAATGAATAAACATAATACACCCATAAGTCGGGCATTAATTTTGTTTGTGTTCGAACGTGCCGACGATGGATGGCAGGTCAGCCAACACCGTGATTATACATTGGCATCCCCCTCCCTCGCATCCATCTGCCGACTTGTACTCAACATTTATGATTGCTGGGACTTCGATTTATCGGTCGGCAGCGGCACGCGGCGTTTGAAGTTGTGAATATCAAAAGTTGCAATAACTTACACCTGACTGGAGTAGGGGCTTCGCTGCCAGAAGTGGATTCCTCTGATCGAATCGAAAATGTTTTGGGTTCGATGGGCAGAATTATGTTGAGAATTGCATTCCGAAGGGACCCATTACTCAAAACATTTGAGAAAACAAAACACTTGACTTCGGAATGAGATGAAAGCATACCTACATGTATTGGAATGGGAATTGGGGCTGTCATAATTCCAAAGCTTTTATGGGTCATGACCGGCCCTCGAGACAATTACCTGCAGCCGTAATCAGTAGTCTTCTGGTTTCATGTGCATTTCAATTGCTGTCGCAATGCAGCTAAAGTATGTTTCTATGCCAACTCTCTGGATACTCAAAATAATATCTCGGCTTATTCCGTCTCTATACTTAAAAAAAACATTGGATCCGTTATCTAGAACGACTAAAATATGGAATTTACAAAATCTCGAAAACGAATTATATAAAACTCGAATGGGACCAAATATAGAAAGTTCAAAAATCTCGAAAGTCTATAAGCCTCGAGAATAAAACTGCTTTCGAGATTCTTATAATTCCTTAAATTTACTCCGATAGTAATGAAAAAAAGTCTAATATTTATATTCTGTAACTTTCTTATTGAAATTAATAAATATTAAACAGATAGTCATAACAAAACGCATTCCATATTTCGAAATTTAATATAACGATTCAACAGAAAATAAATCTGCATATTTTGATAGTTTTTTTAACGCAAAATATGTACTTTTTCCTTCATAAGTAGGGGGAGGTATTGTACCTCGGTCCCATTTCAGCTCTTTTGCAAATATCTTATGTGTCATTGTTTCATTGTTTTTTTTTTTTTTTTTTTTTTTACCTGAAGTCTTATCTATGATACGGCGAGACTCAATTCAATTTTTTTCAATTAACGGGCTCCCGACCCGTGGAGAGTCTCTGCCTGAGACACTGCCAGCCTTCCATCCTCTACGATCCCGGGCACGCTGCTTCCAATTGTCCAGACCAAGCGCTCTGGCATCCGCGATGGCTTGGTCTTTGAAACGGAGGTTCGGTCTTCCTTGTCTTCTCGAACCTGGGGGCTGGGATTCGAAGATCCTCTTAGCTGGGGCATTATTGTCCATTCGCTCGATGTGGCCGAGCCAATGTAGTCGACGTATTTTGGCTTTTTGGACTACATCCACATCTTGATACAGCTCATAGAGTTCGCGGTTATATCTTCTCCTCCATTCGCCCTCCTCGCACACAGGACCAAAAATCCGCCGAAGAATTTTTCTTTCAAAGGAGCCCAATATCAGCTCTCCCTTCCTGCTTATCGTCCAGCACTCGGCGCCATAAAGCAGAACTGGCAGGATGAGTGTTTTGTAGAGCGTACATTTCGTCCTTCGAGTTAGGAGTTTTGAACCCAATTGTTTTGCCAAACCGAAGTAGCAGCGGTTTCCTAGGGTAATTCTCCGCCGGATCTCCACTAGGATGTCATTCGTGGAGTTCATGTTTACTCCGAGGTAGATGAACTCCTTAACTACCTCGAAATTGTTGCTATCAATAGTGACGTTTTGTCCTAGGCGGTGGACAGATGTTTGTTTGTTTGTTGATAGCATGTACTTGGTCTTGTCCTCGTTTACTTCAAGACCAACAGATTTCGCCCGTTCTTCAATCGCCGTGAAAGCTTCTATCACGGAGCGCTGTGACCGACCGATGATGTCAATGTCGTCCGCATACCCCAGCAGCTGAACGGATCTGTTGAAGATAGTACCTTCCGTGTTGACACCTGCCCTACGCACTATCTGCTCCAGTACGAGATTGAAGAAGTCGCATGATAGCGCGTCCCCTTGCCGAAATCCGGTGCATGTTTGGAATAGTTCGGAGGAGCTGTTTCCAAATTGCACGTTGCAACGCGTGTTTTCGAGTGTCACGCGACACAACTGAATCAATTACGGCGAGACTACCAAAAGAATATTGCTTACCTATCATTCCTTAGAAAACATAATTTTTATAAACTACCATATAAGACGTGATTGTACCTATGACCGAAAATATTATTGGAGGTTTTCCTCTTTAATTTCTTTCAATAAAAATTTAAAAAAAATGTATTTCAAATAATAGTTTTAAATAAAAAAAAATCGTTAACTTAAAAAATAATTAACGAATGACTTTAATATTATTTACCTAATTTCTTTCTTGGCATATTTTCATACGAAAACATAAGCGGACAAAAATATATAGTGTCGCCACGCAGTGTTTTGACAATCATCAATAAGGTTTTGGAAGTTCTGTTGTTTTGTAGCTGACTTGCATGTACAGTGAATCAAATTGTTGTTTCATCCACATGCAGCTCAAATATAGTTTTCCATATGACTAAACCTTGAATTATTTTTTTTTTTTGCATTCGAGATTTTTTTAGATTTTAGCTGGCCGAGTCTTCTTTTTTCGAGATGTGACTTTCGAGATTTTCTGATTAAAAATTTACTTCTAGATTACTGTTTTCTGTAGGTATTATATTTTCATAGACCCAAAAAATATGTAACTTTTTCCATTAAATATTTTTTTATGTACTTCATCTCAGACACATTTTGCGATTTGTTTTGTTTGCCGTTCGTCTCTCTACCACTATCCATGGTACGCAGAAAGACTTGGGGATTTCTCCTCAGCAGTTCTTTCCTGTTTTCGGTTATTGGTGCCAACGCTTGCATATAGCATCTATGTTTGAGATCTGTTTCGCACTCTCTAAGTCCCAAGAAATTCACTCCTCTGCCCGCTAGCCACTGCTTCAGCTTCGTACAGCCTGAGTTTGCAGTTATCGTCCTCTGATGGGTCATCTTAGTTAAATGATACACGAAATTACCATGTGATGTAGATAACGCTACCACCCATTTCAATGTACCTCGTGCCTCGCATGCTTTGAACCCATTTTTGAGTGGAGCAGGTCGGGCGCTTTGTTATACAGTCTGAGACAGTCTGCATAATATCGCAGGGACACTGGTCCACGAGACATAAAACTATTATTTACTTACATCGCGCCGAAAAGGACACAGCCTAAAACATTTATAAAATTCTTATGTCCCATCTAAAAATTTTTGTTTGTTTTTAAAGAATTTGTCAAAGTTAACTGAAATTAATACAGAGCTACCAGAGCTGATACTAAAGCATCCAAGTTTGGGCTATTTTGTGAATGTAAAATTTTCATGTTGAATAATAATTGCTCAACCTAAAATATTGGGTCAGATTCTGTACGGCGAAACGATTAAACGTTTTCGTGCGCACAAATTATTATGCCCTATGTGCCATGTTACACAAGTAAATTTTTTCGTGCACACGAAAACGTTTGAACGTTTCGCCTTACAGAATGCTGACCACGATTTTTGGCGATCGCAAAGATGTTTAGTTATATTTTTTGTAACTTCTCTAAAGATAAAACAAAAAGTCTTTTTGAGAAAACAAAGAGACCCTTGCGCGAATTGTTATAAATCTGGGTTTTATTTATATACTTTTTTTGAATTTGTAAAAATAAGGTTGGAAACGTGGATTTTGACTTTTATTTCTTGGTAACTTTTTTTTCTACTATCTAATTGAATGATGGAATTATGTCAAATCTCTGGAAAAAAAACTATTAACACTAAAATTTTTAACTAATGTCCCACCGAAGTGGGGCTTATGTATATGTCCTTCTGAAGTATGTAGGTACATCATAAACGGTTTAACTCATCATGTTAGTTTACGTGAATCCCGGATTTATAAAGCAAAATATTGGACTTTAATCCCAAGGTGGGCCCCACACAAAACGCAAATTTCAGCTGAAAAACACCCCAATATTGTGGGTAGGTCAATATATTTGTCAAGAAAAAACTCGCGGATTTTGTAGATTTTACGACTTAAAAAAATGTACTGACTGTATAAAATGTATTGAATGTACCTACAACATAATTTGTTAAATAGGTACACGATATTTTTGTGTGTAATCAAACATTTTGGTTGTATTATTCACAAAACTTTGCAGCCCAAATGCAATTTCTATCGTCAAATCTACAACTCGATTTGTTAAAACTAATACTATTTTGCTTTTATTTTTACAGCACTTTGGCCTCATATACCTACATAATTTTTTTTTTTTGTAAAATTTATGCACTAAAATGACAAACAAAAACACCACGTTATTCGAAATTCTTTGTCTAAGTAATTAATATAGAGAATATAAATAAGATAATCATGTTATACATGTTTTTTTGAACAACAAAAAAATTAAATAGCTACATTTATTACGAAAAGCCTTTGTTCCATCGTTTAAGTTATTTACATGAATAGGTGTATGTACTTGTAAAACTATTACTATTTAAAATTATATAATCATTAAGTATTTTTGTCAAATTCACCACGTAACAACTGTAATTAAAATTAAAATATCAAATTTTATACCAGCATACCAACAAAAATATTTAATATTATGAAAAGTTTCTTTTCATTAGCTTTAATAACATTGATAAAGTTTTCATTAAAGTCCCTTTTTATGAAAGCAATTTCAAGTTCAAGGCAAAATAAGATAGGCTTTCACAATTTGGAGTTAAAGCGTCTTTAACTATTTAAACATTTTCTACCTGAATACCTGAATCATTTAACAATAAGTTAGAAAATTACAAGCAAGCCATTGTTCAAAGAGACATGCATATTGCTTACTATTCTGATGACAGGATTCATACCTGAATATCCAAGTGCATTTTACTTGTCCTGATTTTCTAATAGTCAATGGATAATGAAGTAGAAAATGGTTTTATCACTTGCAGAGCTGAAGACTAAATGTACAAAGGAGTGCGCACAAATAATGCAAATGTTCTGTATAGACGCGTTGGGTTACGGATTACGGTAAATGCAGCTGCCATATTCACAACTCAATATAGTTTCAACTAAAAATGGTTGTGGATTTGGATGCTTATGTTGTGCATTTTAACAATTTTAAGATCTTTCAACAGCATATTGAATGTACTTGTTGCATTTTCGTTGTAGATTTGACAAATTCATGTCTGTACATTTAACAACAAAAATTGACAACGCTTAATGCTATCATTTCTATAATTTTACTGCTAAAATGAAAGCAAACGCTGTAAAACTTATAATAATTAATTGTGAATATGGACGCATTATTTGCTGTTTATTACACAAATACAAAAGTCATTATGAATTTGACTGTCACATGCTGTAAAATTTACAGTGTTGATTTTTTTGGTTGTGTACTTCTTTGTCGCTCATGTTGGCGCTGCTTTCTCATAATTGTTTCAACAGGCGCCATAATTCCACTATTTTCGTTTTAAGCATTTGCCGTTCTTCTTCGTGTCGCGGGCAGTGAAAATAATGGCAAAAGAGATTGTCATGGTGCCCAAACCTATGCAGGTGAGCTCTTGTGTCTCGATAGCCCTTCTGCTGCTGATAAGTAGGCTCCTGTCTTTTCTTCCGCTAGTTGTATATATCCCTATTAAAATCAACCATTCTTGTTGCACCCATAATCATTTTGTTGCAGTCGTGCTGTAGCTTCTCCATCACAAATTTACACTGAAAAAAAAAACGTTCGTAAAATCAATAAACTACGTTTATTAACTCATTTTTCATTATCCCAACGAACTTTTTATTAATATTACAAATGGTTTATTAAAAAAAAACCTCTCAGTTAATAAACGTTTATTGGGACAACGAATTGCCATTTATTAACAGCTTAGTTTCGATAATATTAACCGATTAATTGTTTTAAACATTGCATTTATTGTCGCAATGAACTTTTTATTAATATTACGAACGGTTTATTAAAAAAAAACCTCTGAGTTAATAAACGTTTATTGGGAGAACGAATTGCCATTTATTAACAGCAGAATTTTTTAAAATAATAAACGATTAATTGTTTTAAACATTTCATTTATTGTCGCAATGAACTTGTTATTAATATTGCGAACGGTTTATTAATAAAAATAGAGTTCAGTTCATAAACGCGTTTATTGGGACAATGAACCGCATGTATTAAAGGCAGGATTTCTAACATAATAAGCGATTAATTGTTTTAAAAATTCAATTTATTATCGCAATGAACTTGTTATTAATATAACGAACGGTTTATTAATAAAAATAGAGTTCAGTTCATAAACGCGTTTATTGGGAGAATGAACTGCATTTATTAAAGGCAGGATTTCTAATATAATAAGCGATTAATTGTTTTAAAAATTCGATTTATTATTGCAATAAACTTGTTATTAATATAACGAACGCTTTATTAATAAAAATAGAGTTCAGTTCATAAACGCGTTTATTGGGAGAATGAACTGCATTTATTAAAGGCAGGATTTCTAATATAATAAGCGATTAATTGTTTTAAAAATTCGATTTATTATCGCAATGAACTTGTTATTAATATAACGAACGGTTTATTAATAAAAATAGAGTTCAGTTCATAAACGCGTTTATTGGGAGAATGAACTGCATTTATTAAAGGCAGGATTTCTAACATAATAAGCGATTAATTGTTTTAAAAATTCGATTTATTGTCGCAATGAACTTGTTATTAATATAACGAACGGTTTATTAATAAAAATAGAGTTCAGTTCATAAACGCGTTTATTGGGAGAATGAACTGCATTTATTAAAAACCGAATTATAAAAATATTAAACCATTTGTTACAAAATAATTAGATTAATTAACGGCTAAGGGAGGAATAATTTACAATTTTTTTTAAATGCAGGATCTAATTTTAAAAAAAAAGAGATTCACTATTTTAATATATTTTTTACAATTATTAATGTGCCATACAGAAAGTTGTGACGTCTTCCGTTTTTAATTGAATACCTACTATAAACGAAATTGGTATAAACAAATAATTTTTGCTAACAATTTACGTTTTATTCTCCAAACCATCCAAACAAATCGGTTATTAATAGACTTAACGGAGTTTCGTATTTTGTGTGGCTAAATTCTCTTTAACGCTAATAATCTTGTTTATGAGTTCTATAAAATATTTAATCGAATTAATAAACAGCTCACTGTCGGAACAAACTGTTTAATGATTTAACGAAGTCTTGAATGTAGGTAGGTAATAATATCTAATCTTGTTTATTAAATCTATAAACTTATTCACTGTTGCAGTGAATTGTTTTATGTATTCTATAAACTATTAATCAATTTTATGAACAGTTTATTACCGCAACAAATTGTTCTTTAAGAAATTGAACGATACTTTCATCATCCTTTGTTTTATTTTGATGTAGGCATATAATTTTGTCTGCAGCATCTTCCAATAAACATTGAAGTATTTTTTCTTTTTCGCTTTTTTTCGGCACAGAAAACAAATAAAAGCAAATTTTCCCCTCTCTAAAAATTGTATAAGTTTTTTTCAAAACAAATGTTAATTGTCCAACTGGAACTGTCATTTGTTTCAGTTTTGCTAGAGATGAGAAAAAGTTCGTTCACGATCTGATAAAAATAAATAAAATTTCGCAATTTTACTAGGCCTGTTACATCGAATTGTGAATAGGTACCCCTAATAGTTTTTTTTTTTAATAAAATGAACAATATTTTTTTATTATTAGGTACTATTATTTTTTTTTTTTTTGTTAAAGCAGTTGAATCTCTTATAATATTAAAACCTGAACAAGGCAGCACGCAGCAATCCCCGCCGAACCGTGGCGTCGGTAAAAAGCAATAAACTAATATAGTTCAAATCAAACACCTACCTATGACCAAAAAAGCCGACGGAAACACCATTTCCAAAAAGCAAAAAAAAAAAAAAGCATCAAATTGCTCAGAAACTCATACCACCGTATTTATTACACTTCGTTTTTTATTCAAAAATCTAAATAACCTACCTTAATAGTTTCTGGTAGGTATTACCTAAAAGCGGGAATAAATCCTAATATTTCGAACTATTTAGATGCCCACAAAAGAGTAATCAAAAAGTGGGAGCCCTGTTAACATGACGAAAGAACATTCGTTTAGTTGAATAATTTTAAATAGCCGGCGTCGGCGTCTGCCGATTGTAACGCGCAATTACGTGTAAGTGGAAGGTGGAGTTTGTCCTGTGACGCGTCTTGGTTTGGTTTTTAATTCAAAGTGAAAAGTGAAGAGCAAAAATAATAAATTCAAAAGGTAAGTGTCTTATATTATATATTCTGTAGACAATAGCAATGCATAATTTATCTAAATCTGCCTTGTAGCGCAGGAGTTGTGCGGTGTTTTATGTTTGACTTTTTTCCAAATTTCCGTATATAGGCACATTTTGCATCCAATAGTCAAATTCGAGAATAATTGTTACTTTCTACAAAAGTTAACAATTATTTGAAGTACATCAACGTTGGAATCTAGCGATGCATAAGTTATCTAAATCTGCCTTGTAGCGCAGGAGTTGTGCGGTGTTTTATGTTTGACTTTTTTCCAAATTTCCGTATATAGGCACATTTTGCATCCAATAGTCAATTTCGAGAATAATTGTTACTTTCTATAAAAGACTCTTTAATTTTTTTTCGTTTTTCTTTATTTTTTTTTTTTAGCTTTCATGTCATCATTTTGTTATTTCATCAGCTAATCTTAAATTTTTATTACTATCTACACATTTACGCTACGAAGTAAAATAGAGAAAAAAAAAATGATTTGTTTCATATGTAAAGAATCGTTTTGGCCTGTTAGTGTGTTTATAAAACATTTGAAAAATATTCATGATCTAAGTACTTATAGTACTTTTAGGTGCGTGGAAACAAATTGCTCACAATCATTTCAAAATTTAGGAAGTTATAAAAAACATTTAAATAGAAAACACATTGATAAATCACCACCCACTGTTGGTGTCGCAAGTAGTTCTAATACAGAAAATTTAAAAAAACGTATATGCTCTGAGGAGAATAATAATTAAATAATTATTGTGAGGAAAATTCAGGAGGGTGCGAAAATAGCAAAAGTAATTTCTTTGATAATAATGAAATAAATGTAGGAGACGGTCTTAATGAAGTATTCACCTCTGCGACTCGTTTTGTTTTAAAACTGCATGACAACAATAATTTCTCAAGAAAAAACATTTCAGAAATTCAAGCAGATCTTCAAAATTTTATTTTGAAACCTATTCTTGACTTATTTAAATCGTTTTCAAACGAAAAGCTTGGAAAAGCAAACTCTAAACTCCATAATGAATTTGTTGGCCTTATATCAAAGTGCCGTAATCCTTTTCAATATTGTAACACTGAATATAAATTGTTTGATTGGCTAAAAAAATCCGATTTACTAGGCAGTTTAGATGAGTTTACCATAAACAATGAAATCGATAAAATTTTTAGGAACGGAACCCTTGCTTATGATGAAAAAAACACTAAAGGCATTTTAATGCCACTAAAGTTTCAAATCAAAAAATTTTTTGAGAGTGGAAACATGTTAAATAAAACGATAGTTCATATGCAATCAGCAATTACAGAAAAGAAAATTTCAAATTTCATTCAAGGCGAGCTTTGGAAGAAAAAATCGAAGATGTATCCGGGAAAGACACTTGTTCCTTACTTTATATATACCGATGATTTTGAAATCAATAATCCATTAAGCTCTCATGCTGGCGTTCATTCTATATGTAATATTTATTATTCATTTCCCTGTCTCCCATGGAAAGAATAAAAGTTGGATAATGTTTTTTTGGCGGGGATTGTCAAATCAAAGGATTTAAAATCATTTGGCAATGACAAATGCTTTCAAGCTTTGGTTAGTGAGCTAAAAAGTCTTGAAGTTGATGGCCTTGATATAAACTGCAATGGTAAGGGGAAAATAAAAGTTCATTTTGTTTTAGGTCTTGTTTTAGGAGATAATTTGGGGTTAAACACAATTTTGGATTTCAATAGATCCTTTTCAAGCAACTCTTATTGTAGGTTTTGTAAAGCTAACAAATCTGAAACTAAATTGTTAACAATCCAAAGAGACGACTTACTACGAAATCGTTCTAACTACGAAAACGATGTTCTTCTTAATAACTCTCCTGAAAGTGGAATCCAAAATTATTGTCAACTTAATGACATTCCATCGTTTCATGTTGTAGATAATTATTGCGTTGATTTTATGCATGACATATTCGAAGGAGTTTGTCATTACGACATTTGCCATATCATTGAATATTTTATCAACACAACTTCTTATTTTACCTTGGAAACCCTTAATTTAAGAAAGCAGACATTTCAGTACGGCCCATTAGAAATTGACAACATGTCGGGTGAAATAAAAATTAATCATTTAAAAAACAAACGTCTAAAAATGACAGCCAGGGAAATGATGACCTTTATTTCTTGTATACAGATAATGATTGAAGACTTAGTGCCAGATGATGATGAGGTTTGGAAGTTTCTTCTTAACTTAATTGAAACAATTGACTTACTTCTCTCATTTGAAATTTGTGATAGCATCATCTTAATGTTGGGAAAGAAGATTGAAATTCACAACAGAGATTATGTTCGTCTTTTTAACGATACCCTGAAACCAAAGCACCATAATTTAATCCATTATCCCACTGTTATCAAACAGTCAGGGCCTATTCGAAACTTTTGGTGTTTTAAGTTTGAAGCTAAGCACAAACAATTTAAGCTTTATTCTCATGCCATCTCATCCCGCAAAAATATTTGTTTGACCTTAGCCAAAAAATATCAGCTAAAAGCCGCATGTAATTTATTAAACACAAGAGATTACTGTAGTTTTCAAATATTAGAGACACATAAAAAAGAAAGTAATTTCCGCAGCATAGTATCTGAAATGCTTAAGGTCCCTAGCACTTTCATAGAGTTTTACTCCAAAGCAGAAGTCGAAGGCTACAAATACAAACAAAATTTTTATATAGCTCAGTTTAAAACTGATATCGAATTATACATTATAATAGACATCGTTCTTTTAAAAAAAGAAACGGTTTTTTTATTTTGCCAGAAACTTAACAGAATCCTGTACAATCCTCACATACTATCTTTCGAAATTGACGAAACACAGTTGGGTGCATTTTCAATTATTTCTTTAAAACACCACCGATAAACTTAATAAAAACTGCTACAGGCAAAACAGTTCTAAGGGTTAAAGAATACTTTTTTTCAAATTTTCATTGATATTGTGATTGATATTATAACACTAGTAAAACTAATTCAAAACAGTTTAAAATTAACATGATGAAATTAATACAGATATACATACAACGAAACGTGAACACTTTTCTTGTTAAATTATTCTACTAAAACTACTTCACAATGCCGCCGAAGCTGCAGAACGATGAGCTGATGGAAGAGTCTGATATGGACCTAATGTCAGAATCGGATTTGGAAAATATTTTAGGAGATTTTGAAACAACGACAGCGACTATTGTTCACATAGACCCGCATGATTATTTGACTGAATTATTGAAAAATTGGGACCAGTTGGAACTCCTGGAGCAATTTAGAAGTAAGTCAACATTTAGTTTTATAATATCTTCCTTTGGTTTTAATTTTATTTAAAACTTGTATCCCAGTCGATAGCGGACTTATTACCTGTGACGGCACAACGCTGGTCTGATTTCCCTGTCGACTGGGCTACATTGCAGTAGGTAATTGTTCGAAATACAATCAATATGAGAAATATATTTTCAGCGGATGGCATAGATATTGAGGTTTTAAAAAATATTGAGTGCCACCACCTTGCCGAAATTCTAAAAACCTTTAAATACCGCACATTGATTATGTTCGAATCAAAGCTAAGAGCGTGGCGGGAGTCTATTGGAAAACCTCTTTTAATGTACGGCAACTCAGGATTTCGTTCGCTTTCCAACAGCCCACGACTATGTAGAGAATCCTCATGCTCGCCTTATCCAGTTATTTCATCACGACAATATGCACCTCATTCTCCAAGCTCAACAAGCTTGCCAAATTCTCCGACCTTGGTTTCGTTAGGAACAATTTTGAACAGCAGCATAAGAACCTTAGCATTGGCTGAAAGTTACGACCACAGTAAAAAATTATTAGACCACCAAAGAACACAACTTATAAATGCAATAGCCAGTTATTTTGACCAAAATAAAATTCATTTAGACTTGCATTCAAGTTACAAAATTGAAAAGGAAATTGTGGAAAGATTTCCGACAGAAAAATTGGTAAGCAGTTCATTGTTAGTGGTCGTACAAATTTTATTAAAAATACTATAATCATAGGAATATTATCGAACGGGTAAGAGGGGTAAAATCTACAATAAGTTTTGTAATTTAAAATCATCATTCAAAACTATTACGGCATTGAATTCCCCAAAGTCTTCGACAAGCACGAATGAAAATGAGGAAGAAAAACTGGCTTTAGAAATGGGTTCGTTGAACAATTTATATCTTTTGGTAGCAACTTTTGAGAAAATGACAATTCCGGGATGACGAAAATATATAATGCCTGCAATGAAAGATGTAACCTCGATTTGGTCAAAAACTTTCATTTTTGTCTCAGAGTTGTCACATCCTTAGAATTTAATTGGTGTGAACTATTTATTTCATATGGTAAATGTTTCATTTACATGACGATTACTTACATATTAGAACTGAATATTTTCCCAGATAACTAAACTCATTCTGACCAAACATGATTTCAGTTCCAGAAGCGGATGCAGAGCACGCCATGCGAATGCTTAAATATGATCAGTTATCTTCGGAAGAATTTGATCGTTGCTGGAAAGCATGTACCAAGTATAGGATGTGTGACATAAAGAAATCTGTTTCCACCTCTGAAATTATGACCAAATGGCCTCAGTACAAGCAACCAACTGGCCATCGATTGGTATGTTAGAAAATCTTAACACCAAGTTCGCACAATGATTACAAACTGAAATTTCCTAGGTCGACATGGACTTTCACAATTGTCCACAGAAAATCACGTTAAAGAAAAAAATATCAAAGATGTTTTAAAACAGTTAAAGTCAACAAATCCATCCGACAGTAAGTTCAAATAATTAATACGTTTATTTTTTCTGGAATTTTGAATAGGTACTTGATACATACATTTGTGTACTCAAGCAGTTTGATTAGAGCGCAATCTTTTTAATTTGTTTTAAACCAATATATAATTTTATATTTTTTTTTTGACTTATTTTTCAGATTGTAAAGATGCAGCATTACTCTGGTCTCTGCATGGTTACTTCGTGCCGTTCAACAAATGCATCAAAAAGGACAAAGAGGGGAAAAAAATGTTACCAGATCAACTATAAAGGACTCACAGGATTCTTTCATCTGGGTGGGCAACACCATTCAAGCCATCGAGGACCATATCGCCTTTCTGAACAAAATGGGTGAGAGTGTTCAACCCTTTATTATTGTACACGGCGAATCAATCTTGAGTTTTCAAGACATTTTTTTGTATTTTGATGGCGTTAAGTTTAAATTTCTTAAATTTCAAAGAGCAGTTGACATATGTTTTAAACTTTTCTATCTTTTTAATCTTGAATATCCATCAGCATCATCTTCCTTTTGGAGTTTTATAGAAACTCAATATTTTCAAAAAAGTAAAAAACTAATTTGCGCAAAGACTCATGTTTTGCTGAATGCCCTTTTGTAAATTTATCATGTGAAACTCAATATTTTCAAAAAAGTAAAAAACTAATTGTCGCAAAGACTCATGTTTTGCTGAATGCCCTTTTGTAAATTTATCATGTGAAACTTTTATAATAAAATAAAAAATGTATTAAATGTGTTTTTTAGTTTCATCCGCTTCTTTTTCAGAACAGGTTCGATGTCGCAAAAGGTTTGTCTAAATTAACTCGTTCATTATTTCGATGAAGGGGTGTAGTTGATTGATTCTATAAACAACGTTTATTAAATTTAATTAGTATTATTATTAATTCTATAAACGACGTTTACTAAATTAATTAACCTACTATTATTAATTCTATAAACAAAGTTTATTAAATTTATTAACATAGTTATTAATTCTATAAACGACGTTTACTAAATAAATTAATATTATTATTATTTCCATAAACAACGTTAATTAAATTTATTAATATAATTCTTAATTCTATAAACAACGTTTGCTAAATTTATTAATATAATTATTCATTTTATAAGCAACGTTTATTAAATTAATTAATATTATTATTAATTTTATGAGCAACGTTTATTAAATTAGTTATTATTATTGTCAATTCTATAAATAGTGTTTATAAAATTAATTAATATTATTATTCATTTTATAAGCAACGTTCATTAAATTTGTGAATATGATTATGAATTCTATAAACAACGTTTATTTAACTAATAAATATTTTAATTAATTCTATAAAAAACGTTTATTAAAACAGTGACCATTTATATTATATTATTAAATAATATTTCATTACCACAATAAACGCGTTCTTTAATTCGATGAACATGTTTATTAGTTTAATTAACGAATTTAATAAACGTTCATTAAATTAAAATCATGGCGAAATTAATAAACGAATGTTCGTTGTCGCAATTAACGCGTTTATTGGACAAATAAGAATTAACGATTCATTCTCACAATGAATATTTTTATTGTATTTACGTACCTTTTTGGTTCAGTGTAGCTACCTCCACTATAGCAAAGCCGATCGACGGTTCCACCATTTGAGAATTTTGTTGGACACTCTCCTCTTTAAACAGTTGTTACTTGTTAGATGTTGAACGAAGTGACTTGATCAGCGCTGCCACTCATATTCAATCTTTACTCACTTTCCCACACCAACTTATCGTCGGCTTTCAAAACCTCGTCCGAATTTTTATTAAAAATGACATTTGAATGTAATCCTGATGAAAAAAAAAATCAATGAATTTAAATAAATACCTCGTAGCTCCGTCATGATTCCTTTTGCCTCTATCAACCAGTTTTAAACCTTCTAAGTCTATTGGCCTTCAAATTTCCATTTAAAAGCTCGTATGTCCGTCTTACGAGGTTTTGATATGTGTTTATAGCTCGCTTTATATTCAATACCTCGTATGTCTGTCCTTAAAACAGAGTAACATCATCTTTTTTGAATGGAAAGTCAAAACAAGGTTGTATTGATAACGGTTTAAAATAATATTGTGTAGCTGTGTACAAAAAAAGTGCCAAGTGTAAGGGGGGAAAGCAGTGAGCACTTGCCTGACGGGACGCCTAGCGAGGTGTCGATACCCTTCCTCCTTTTATAATTGTTTGAGGAACCAACATCCTCTAAGTGATTAAAGAAGTACCTGCCAAGGCACTCACATAGAATGTCGGAGATGTCTTCCGTGACTTGTAGGCCCTCACAGTACCTGCATGTGTCCAATTTAGTTAGTCCTAGCCCCATGGCATGCGTCCTTTGAAGGCAGCGTCCAGAGAGTATTCCTACCGTTAATCTTAGATTTGTTCTACTGAAGTTGATTAATTCTTCAGACTTTTTCCGGTTTAAAATGGGTCACCGTGCCTTTGAGACCCTGTGACCATCTAGCTGTGACTATCTTGTATGGCTGCTGAATGCGAACCTTTTTGAAAAACAACCCTTCTAGCAACGGCCATAGTTGGTCTTTCAATCATGGTGTTAAGTGGGAGCCCCGATCCATCCTTGGCCAGAGCATCAGCCTTTTCAACGCCACACATAGCCGTGCCACACCCACAATTAATAACACCCCTTCGGACATAAACTAACTGACTCAACGTCGACTAATGGGATTGTTCAGGAAGGATGTCGGTTCATCAGAATGTGCACAAAGGTTCAATGGTCTACCAGATGGATCCAACCTAGACAACTTTCTCCACGGCGTGGAAATTTTAAAAAAAGGTGAAAAACATCTCCGACGAGGATGCGTTATCCGAACTAACGCTATTATTTCGAGACTTTGCCATGGTGTTTGGTGTTGTTCCAACTAATTTTCGACACCAAGCAGAAGCAAGGATGTTTTCATTAGTAAAAAGCGCGCCCTCATCGCAGAACTTCCCTACAAAAGGCTACCAGATGAGATGTTCATTGACATGGTATTTTCTTTCCTCCACGAATCTATACGAAAAGATGTCAGACGACAGCAATTAAGACATTTGATGAACTCAACACGCTGTGCAGAGATTGGGAACAGCTCTCGATAAACAAATTAAATATTATTAAACAAAAAAAATTTAATAGTTCCTTTTTGTTAATTTTTAAATCGGTTTTTTGCGCCTTCTCGAAATTTGGCATTTTCGACTTACGAGTTTTTGAAAGAAAGCCGACGTTAAATTCTTTTCCACCATACCCAACAAGTAGTCATTTCTTCGGATGTGTTAGTGTTTGAGTTTGACTGGAATTTGTTGGTTTATGGTTTTGTAAAATATATAGTTTACCAACTATACTTGTACTAGTCCTTAAAAGCATATTTACTTTGAATAAAGAACTAAGTGTTTTTTGTTTGTTTTCGAAAAAAAAAAAATGGGCACAGTGCGGTCTTGTCTTGTACCATTTCTTGAGATATACATTTTTTGATGTATAGAAGGCCTTAGAAGTCCACCGTTGTATAACTAACGCGGAAAATTCTGCAACATCTTTGGAAAAGGGAATGTTTCACTGTTCTCCTAGCTCAGGAGCATGTCCTTAATATTTTATCGGAACCAAATTAAATCCTGATATGAAGTCTTCTTCTCCTTCTTTCACATCGCCAGCCACCACTACTGTTAACTAAAAATCGCACCTATTATACCTATCGCTTCGGTGTTTTTGTTGGCAAACAGATTCAGCTTTTTCTTCCAACAACAATAGTTGATCTCAACAATAATAATTGAACACGCAAAGTTGTTGTTGCCTCAAATTCATTGAACAGTTCACTGAATTAATAAAATCACCCTTCGAACTTCGCATCCATTTACCATTCACTGTTCATCTCAAATATCTCGTTCTCTGTTAATTTTGAAAATTTCTCGCTTCACTGCTCATTATTTTCCAATGATTTCATTAATACCTTGTTTACCTACCTACAGAGGCGCACCCACGCCCAGAAAAAGAAACAGAAAATCCAATTAAATCATCCCTTCCTGCCGAGTATACAAGTATCTAATCTAATCCAACAAACAAAAGCGGGATACACGTCATTCACACACACGTTTTCTCTAGTCCGACATCATCCGAAAATGTTGAAAATTACACACCAAAGAACGTGCCCCCTCGTTGACCCTTAAAGCCAGGAGCACACACATTCGCAAGCGTTTGAGTGTATATACAAAACAAATTGACACTGTGTCAATAGACGACAGCCAGGCCAGGGGTGGTGCTGCAAAGGGAAACCCCATACCATACACTCCACACTCGATACCCGATACCCTTATCAAAGGATACTCTCGTCGTATTATTATATGAACAATCGATTTCGTTTTTATTTCGGCACTTATACTTTTGCTACCGCACAGACAATTGGCAGGCGGCCTCCTTCCTCCCGCATGACGCAGTCTAAAAATGTTGTGCTATAGCATTGTTCGTTAAGTGTGTATCCTGATCCTGAATTTGGGTTTTTTTTTGCTCACTATCAGATAGGATTATTCGGTATTTGCTTGTCCGGCTATAGGCGGCAGACCATTTGTTATATCAGTTGAAAATTTGCGACTCATCAGGACCGGTATACAGAGACGAACCCTCCTTGTACATCCGGACTCCGGAGTTAGTTCCGACTCTGTAATCGAACCGTTCTGGGTGTGGTTGTGTATAGGTGATGAAGGGTTTCCTGATGAATCCTTTTCAAAAGCTCTTCAAGTCCTCGTATGATTTCAATCATTGACAGAGGAACAACAATTTACATGTGCGATTGTTGTCTTGTCATGGCCATTGGGTTATGGTCCTTGGACAAAAAAAAAATACATAGACTCCGTGTGTGCGGATATCTCGGCCATAACTATGTCATTCGAGTGCAATTGGATGGAAACTAATTGCTAGAAACAGTAAAGAGACTTTCTATCTCCATCCCGAGACCGACTACTTGTTGGAGGCAAGCCACAAATTATACTCAACACCACCTCGACAATTGTCTGAACCGAGTTGCGGAAGTACAATAAATCTCATGTTAAATGTTCCAAATTATGTATGACTTCATGAGCAGAGCCGGGCGGCTGTAAATATTTCAGCTGTGGAATTCAATTCGCACTACGAATTGGCAGCCAGCCAGCTACGACCTACGACTCGACTCGTCGACTAACTCCGGCAACGACCACTGGGATGATTGGAATTCGGTTCATTGGAAATTTATAAGTACACATTCGTAATTTTTGTCAAGTGCAGACATTCCCGAGAAGGTGTAGGTTGTGTGTCTTCTCTGTCTGCCCCCAAGCCTCTTCTGCCTTCAATTTAATCAGTCGCTTCGCTTTCATT
Source organism: Cheilosia vernalis (assembly GCA_949126925.1). Classification (NCBI taxonomy): domain Eukaryota; kingdom Metazoa; phylum Arthropoda; class Insecta; order Diptera; family Syrphidae; genus Cheilosia; species Cheilosia vernalis. Next base: position 55,410,306 of record OX421362.1, on the reverse strand, counting down.
CGTTGCATGAAAGGATTGCGCGAGAACAAGACCCAAGGATTGTGCCTGTGCATGTGTATATAGCGAGGCGAAAAATTAAACTGGGAACGCGACACCTAATTCAATTTGCTTGTTCCATTAATGCAGTGCGAGTGTAAAACGAAAGGATTTATCCAGTCACATGTTTGTGGCGTCAACAAGCATCCTCCGCGCGGAGATTTTGCGCTCGCGTATATTTCGTTGGCCCTTTAACAGTCATAAGAGCGGGACAGACAAATGCGCAGTTTAAATTAATGAAATTGTCTATAATGACGCGACATGCCGCAAAGTAGATTTAAACGAAGTAATATGCTGGTCTATGGGAGCGCTACTGCTGCTCTGATCTCAAACAACTCTATGTGCTCCATTACGGTTTTGCTCGATTTTCACCACATAAACCTGGTGTAGTGCACCCTTGGGGACAATTTCGATGAGTGCGAGCTGTGGCGGTGAGGGTTCGGAATTTTATAGTGCTGATGGGCCGATTGTGTGTGTGTGTAATTTTATTGATAGCTACTCATCAATTGGTGGGTAAATTCAGCTGACGATGGGGTTGGCTTCATGGCTGCCATGCCATCACCATCACCATTATACCGTTGTCGGTCGTCGATAAGCTGATGCTGCTGATAGCAAAAGTATACCTCGTAAGTGGGTTTGCACTCAGCGACTAGAAATTGTGGTCACTAGTAAGATCTGAGAGGAAATTAGTTTGTGAAGCTTCATATTGTACTTTGACAACACAAGTCTAATGGAGGCGAAAAAAAAATCAAGTTTTCAGTAAATGGATCTATACCAGACAATGGATTATTTAACGAAAAAGCTGAATATACCCGCTTGGTAATAAATTCGCGAGATCTTGAGATCCATTAATCAAAACGTCGTACCTATTTATGTATGGAAGATGGTTCAAAGATTGAAAAGATCAGGGGGAAGCGTTTTGTAAGCACATAGTACCAAGAATATCCGAAGAAGCATAACACCAACTACCCTCTCATGTAGGTACGTGGATAGTTTCGACGCATAGAAAATAATGTCTATAGAAGATCAAAGATTTTTGAATTGAAACGGTTCGGTTAGAAAACTTCTTCAAAACTGTAGATTGGGCTGGTTAGGCTGTCTTGTCCGATAGATTTAATCGTAGCATGTCCTTCCGTTTTCCCGATTACTGTAGGTACAGGATTTTTCGGCGAAATCGTAAAAGCGTCCTCTCGGTCCTGGGAGTCAGTCTGTAGGTCTATAGATTGTCGGAGTGGCGAAAACTTATAGACATGATAGGGATATGTAATACTAATGAGCTCGCCACACATGGAACTGCACTAACTTATTCTATCAACTGGAAGTATACCTTAGGTACTCCAATCGCTTCTTTTTGAAAAAGCTGGAAATAACAAACATTAAGTGGAAAAGTGGCGCGATCGGAACTACCGACGTATACGTCGGAACGAAAAGTTTTCCACAAATTTTCCGGAAAAACAAACATGATCGCGCAGCAACGCAAAATTCTGGAGTGCCTTCCATTTGTATATTTTACCTCTTACCAAAAATATTATAAATACAATGCCCCTTAGAAATAGAAAAATCAAAATTTGATTCTTAAGTATTTCCAAATTACGCTTAGCATTTAATAGAAATTAAACAAATTGAAGAAAATTCTGCTTCTGATAGCTTTCGTGACTCAATTTTGTTGTTTCACCCGAGGCGAGCTTCAAGTTGTAGTTGAAGTGAACTAAATGAACCAATATTGTTATGATTTCACGGATAGAGCATAGGGAAATTCGAAAAAATACTTGTGATTTTGTTTTTGGACAAATGCAATCTTAGAACTTACCCAAGGCTCCGTCAAACAGAGCGCATTTTACCGCCGCGTTTTACAGTTGTAATGTAATATAATACAATGCATAATATCCCCTGTCACATAGATAGTGCGTTTTTAATGTTGCGTCAAATTAACATCGCAAAGTTCCACCTATCGGTCCAAGACTGCCCTCTTTAAAACTCGAACCAACAATACCCACCCACAAATTGAAATTGGTTGAGTGGTCCTTCAAAATCGACAACAGTGCCACCTATCGGCTCCAAAATGATCCTATCTTTTAAGCCTAAACCTGAAATACAGCAATACGAACAAGGCAAAATAAGAATCATGAAAATTGCCCCATTGGTTATCGAACGAATATAAACGTCATAAAGTTTAAAACCGATGAAATTATGTATACATATTATTATTATAGAAGATAATGGAATTGAACTGAAAAACAAAATGTGTGCCTACAGCGCCACTTGCTGTGAATTTTCCGACTTTTCGTCTTTCCTAAACCATCAATGATCCAAAACGAACAAAACAATTCAAATCGGTTGAGCCGAGTTTTTACCAGACTAACGCACAGCAAATTTATTTTCATACTCGTAGATTTAGATTTGATTTCAATTCAGATGATGGGGTACAATTACAAAAAAAATATTACATTTTAATCGAGTTTTGAATTTATTTGAGTTTTAAACAATTTACATTTTAATACAAAAAAAGCCTTTATGTTAAGTAATCCATTTCCGTGGTGACTTTGAAAATAGTAATATAGAGTGCCGCTGTGGTCCCTTTAGTATATTTTTCTAGGTATTTAAATGAAGAAAAATTCAGACATGCCCGAATTAATTTGTTGATTATATAGTCAGGTACTTACCTTTTTGTATGTAAGGGCAATTTTCGAGAACCAGGAACCGTCCTAGTCTTCTAAAGCAAATTCACTAGCAACATCTCTGCTCTTCATCAGAACTTGCATAAAAAAAGGAAATAATGTAGCCTCTTATAAGAATACGTTGAACTTATAGTTACTTACTTGTTAAAAGAATTTCCTCCTTGGATATCAATGTAACAATGTTTTCCGCATGACTTGTCACTTGTATACATTTTTTTTATTAATTTTTCCCTTAAAAATACGTTATCCAAATAATACAATAATATATAATAAAACAAAATACAAATGTATTAAAGTGGATGGCCTTAATAAGATTGTATGAAAATGTAAGAGTAGATATTATTTTTCAGCTCAACCATAGCTTAATTGTAATAAGTTCTTGATTGAAATTATTTTAGTATCGACGGGGTTAGATTGTATCAAAGAAACTAGATTTTAATATTCCGAGAATGAAGTTCAGAAAACTCGTATTTAAATGAACATTTTAATGCAAGAGTTATTAAATTTGAACAGAAAAATTTAAATAAATTGGAAATATTAAAAACATTTTTTTTAAAAACATCTCCAAATTTGAAACCGTGTACCAAAACCTTTTGAATGTATTTTGTTGGAAAAATCTGGAAAAGCTGGACTTCGTTCATGTCGAACTCAAAAGAACGGACGGGGAGAAGGTATCAAAATTAGCAAGCGAAATAAAGTATTTCAATTTGGGAGTACCTACCCCATGGCTCTGTGTTGAGACCAATTCGGTTTCTCGTTTACATTACTTTACTCCTTGGTTTTAATGGTTATCCAACAACTTTTGGGAATAGTTTTGATAAAGTTTCATCGTTATTATATAAGTTTAAAATAAGCTTCCCCTGTCGATCAGAAGCAATGCCTGGAGTGTCCTTAAAACTTGCCAAATTTAAGCTTTCTAATTTGAACTAAGATCACTTAGAACGAACCCATTCCGATATTCGAATCAAATCTGCATGACTAACATTTAGCCTGTAACATATAAAAAAAAACTTTATAAAAAAAATCCCAAACGGGTCTATCCACTTGTCGCTCAGTGTTGGAAAAGAATCGTGTTGCACTCATGCAGCATCATCGTAGACAGTCAGACAGAGTCATGCTGTGTGACCCCAAATGGGGAATACGTGCAAGCACACATACTCGTCTTATCCCCCTCTACATGTTCAAAGTGGATAATTTGATGCGTACACATCTTCTCAAGGGATGAATAAAGAGATCCCTTTATTAAAAACAAAAAAAAAGAAGAAAACACGCCAGCAAAAGTTTTCAGGTTTCAAATTTCAATGAAATTCAAATAAAATAAATGGAATGGCAAATCTTTTATGCACGAGCTGTGCTTAGCGGACGGGGGGGCGAAAGGTACCTAGTCAAACAATAAAAACGCAAACAGCAAAATGTGTACACTGTACGTGTACATATCGGACATTTTTCGAGAGAGAGAGCTGCAATTTCACATTGGAATTTGGAATTCCTGGAGGGCCGGTGCCAACAAAACCGAGATAAAACCCACCACCAACGCGTGTTTACTCAATTCAAATGCCACCACCAACCAACAAGGATGGAGGAACGAGGAACGAACGGCTATATCAGTAGAACTCAATCGCAATAATGGACCTCGGCAGTAGATTAGGCTGAATAGTGAAATTGTTGCCAAGAGGGTTGGCATTGGCATGACACAGCCGTAGATACTCTTCGTCACTTTCACAGGGTAGCAGCGTCGATGTTTGCAGTAGATAATCTCCTATTAATGAAACTCAACTTATCAGTGTCGCTGTCGTCGTTGTACATACACACACTACACAGCTATCTTCGATCTATTGCAGCAGAATAAATAAGTTTGTGCACTCGGCATTGTCCTGTTTATTTAATTTTTATATTTGTACAGAGTGAACACTTATTGCCTTGGTATTTCTCGTGGCCGAGGGATAAACAGATCTAGAATAGCGCCAGCCTAACGCCAGGTTTAGATAGATAAAAAAGGAATTCCGTTACTTATAACTATATGTATATACCCTCACTCATAACGAGCTCGCCGGAGAGTTGATGAAAATTTAATTTTGCCGCACCGATTCTGGCGTTTCTTTGACTTCAAAGAGCCATTGCCATGGGTTTGCATTATTTCTTTGTGCGTTGCCAAACTAACAATGGAAAACAATTATTGCCAAGGATATTTCCTCCCCTCGAAGACAAAAAAAAAATGTAACCAACCTTGCGAAAGATTTTAACAAGCAGCCACTCCCACCACCCACTGAACTGTTGTTGGGCAAACAAAACACATAAGAAAACCCATTCTTGAGGCTTCCTTATCGCATGCGGTCAGAATTGGGGGCGAGTTCTGCCGCGCGCTCACGTCCATTCATATCCAAGAAAGTTACAATATGTCTGTGGACCATATTTCAGTTTTCCTCCAAGAGAGGCAATTAGGAAGCTTATCTCCGTCGAGCACCACATCAGGGTGTTAATAGGATTTCAAGCAATAATTCGACTTCAGCCGAACGACGACCCGCACAAGCAGAATGCGAATCTTCTTCTAAGGAACAGTATGTGTGTTTCGGTGCAGATTTTAATTAGCTACCTTGTAGTCGCTGTCATGTCGTCCCCCGGCAGCCACATGGGCAATTTGTCATCTTGTTTAATTTATTTTGCGGATCATCAATCATATCGTTGGTACGAGTGTGAGCTCACATGCAGTCATCTCGTCCATATATAGCTCTCGCTGTAAGTACACTTATATTTTTGTGGCACTTATGATTCTCCAAGATAGCTCTCATTTTGAGTTGAGGACAGCCGCCAGCTATGGACAAAGCGGAAGCATTTTCCTTTGGTACAGGTACACAACATTCTTTTATCTAGTTATTAACGCCTCTTTGATTTTTATTAAATCTGTATTTAATTATGACGCTGGTTACCTTTTTTCTGGGACTCGACTGTGGATTTTTAATTACGTTTGCAAAGGTGTCTGTGTGTAGCCTGCGGGATTTTGTTTTTTCGCACGGGGAATTTTCGGTGGGGCGGGTATTTTAATTAAAAAAAAATATACACAAGGGACTATGGGATGCCAAGGATTTATCCGCGTAATTAGGGACGATACCTTGAGAATAATGCCATAACTAAGGATATAAATAGGCATGCAAAACATTAAAAAAAATCTTCATTGAATGTGAACTGCGGACAGGTATGGTCATGTTTGCCGGGGGATACATTGTGATTTGTGAAAGGTGTCGATAAAAAAACTGTTCTAAGAAGGCTGTTTAGGTATGGGAGAGTAGGTGCAAAAATAAGTGAACTGTTTCTTACAGTGGCTTTTATTATTTTTGGGACGACGAAGTCTGGTGCGCTTTTACTCTGGACTAAAAACAGAACTCAAAAACAGCCCTTCATCTTTCATCGCTGAGAACTGAGAATTTCTTTGATGAAAATTATACTCTCCGATGCAAGAAGCCGAAATAAAACTTTGCGCACTTGCTGCTGAGCACAATCTACCTCACTGCTTTTGATAATCTTGCTGGGCTTTTAAAGAATATATTCAAAGAACATAACTTTATCTATAGCACTTAGGCAACAGCTATTGTAAAAAATATAATTGGGAAGTTTGGTTTCCGTAAATTGTTTTCAATTTTAAAAGAGACTCAATTTAGCATTATTATATACATTAGGTTAGGTTAGGTTAGGTTGAGTGGGGTTGTGAGTTCATTACAAAAAGACCAGGCACCATAGTGGGCCCATCGCCATCCCCAGGGAACCGTTACGGTTAAAAACCTAAACCAAATCGCCCAAACAATTAATTTCCCTGCAGAATTTAATAATGGTCCCAATATTGTTTGAGGAACCAACCTCCTCTAAGTGATTAAAGAAGTACCTGCCAAGGTGCTTCCTTCTACTCCGAGCGATTGCTTGACACTCACATAAAATGTGGAAGATGTCTTCCGTGACTTGTAGGTCCTCATAATACCTGCATATGTCCGAGCTAGCTAGTCCTAGTCTCATGGCATGCTTCCTTAGAAAGCAATGTCCAGAGAGTATTCCTACCGTTAACCTTAGTTTGGTTCTACTGAAGTTGATTAATTCTTCAGACTTTCTCCGGTTTAAAATGGGCCACAGTGCCTTTGAGACCCTGTGACCATCTAGTTGTGACCATCTTGTGGCTGCTAACTGGGAAGTTTTTTCAGAAACAACCCTTCTAGCCACGGTTATTGGTGGTCTTGTGCCCTCAATCATGCTGTTAGGTGAGAGCTCAGCTCCTTCCTTGGCCAGAGCGTCGGCCTTTTCATTACCTTCAATGTTACAATGGCCAGGTACCCAACATAATCTGACACGGTTCTGCGAACATAATGCCTTGAGCATTGTGCGGCAATTCCTTACTAGTTCAGATTTAGTGGTATGTGACTCTAGCGCTTTAAGCGCAGCCTGACTATCAATGTAGATGGCGATATTCTTGTTGGATATCGATCTCATCTCAAGTACCTCCGCAGCTTTGAGTACTGCCAGAATCTCCGCCTGGAACACACTGCATGTGTCCGGAAGTCTCAGGGCCAGATGTAAGTCCAGTTCATTGGAGAATACACCAGACCCTGTGCCCTCACTGGTTTTGGAGCCGTCAGTATATATCGAGGTCTCATTTACCCTCGACACCAAGTTCCTATACCAATCCTCTCTGTCAGGGTACAACACATCATACGGTGTGTCAAAATCTAGTGTACCAAGACCTTCATCCGCCTTTTCCGGTATTTCGGAGAATGATTCCTTCAAAATACTGCTATGTCCTATCCTACTGTTCTTAAAGAGCCCAATGTTAGTGAGCCGTAGCGCACTATTTCCTGCAATTGATTTTATTTGTAAGTCCAGTGGCAAAAGATTCATAAACGCCTCCAGTGCAGCCGTTGGTGTGGTACGTAAAGCACCCGTAACGGCAATGCAGGCTGTTCTTTGTACCCTGGTCAACATATCCCGTACATACTTCTTGTTTGTGGCTTTCCACCAGACAAGAGCCCCATATGTAATTATTGGTCTTACTACCATTTTGTATAGCCAATATAAGATAGACGGCTTCATGCCCCATTTCTTTCCTGCTGTTCTCTTGCATATGAAGAGAGCATTATAAGCTTTGCGGACTGTTTCCTGTACGTTAAGTTTCTAATTTAGTTTCCTGGTAATACCGTGCCAAGATATTTTGCGCTCTCCGAGAGAGAGAGCTCCACTCCATCAAGTCTGGGCAGGTTGAAGGGTGGTATCTTGTATTTTGTACTAAATAGTACGAGTTCGGTTTTCTCCGGGTTGACTCGTAGTCCACACCCTTCGGCCCATAATCTAAGCCTATTGAGGGCTGTTTCCATGAGTTCACTCATCGTGTTCAGGAATTTTCCTTGAACAATGATGACTACGTCATCAGCATATGCGATGACTTTGAAACCTGCATTGTTTAATTCTTTAAGAATGTCGTCTATGACCAGCACCCCGAGGAGGGGAGAGATAACCCCTCCTTGCGGGGTGCCTCTAGTAACAGATTTCCTTATCGAACTGTTTCCGAGAGTGGAATTGATGTTTCTCGTCGAGAGCATTTCGCATAGCCAGTTGGTCTTGGTGATGCGTTGCTCGACATTTATCTTATCCAAGGCGCTTTTGATTGCATCTTTCCTGACGTTATTAAAGGCACCCTCAATATCCAAAAGGCAGCTAATGCAAATTCTTTCTGGTGTAGGCTGCCTTCTATTTTGCCTATTACCTCGTGTAGAGCCGTTTCTACCGATTTACCTTTCAAGTATGCGTGCTGAGCATTACATAGAGTGCCGTTGCAACACTTGCTTCTTATATAGATGTCTAAGCCTTTCAAGTGTTTTGAGGAGGAATGACGACAGACTAATAGGTCTGAAGTCTTTCGCTGAAGTATGACTTGGTTTACCCGCTTTGGGTATAAATACCACTCGTACTTCTCTCCACGCCCTGGGTACATAGCCTAATCGCAGGCAGTGTGTAAAAAGATTACCGATCATATTCGTAACTATGTCTGGCGCCCTTTGAAGCATAGCCGGCAAAATGCCATCGGGGCCAGGAGCTTTGAACGGAGCGAAGGACTTAATGGCCCATCGCAGTTTCTTCCCAGTGATGACATTGTCAACAACCCTTACGTCTATTCCTGATTCAATGCCATATCCATTAGGTAATGGAGGTATTGGCACGCTACTTCCTGGAAAGTGTGCTTCCACTAGTGATTCCAGAACTTCCTCGCTGCTTTCGGCCCACGAACCGTCCGATTTCTTAATAAAGCTAGGGACGGCTGCGTCCTTAGCCAACATTTTGCGAAGTCTGGAAGCCTCGCTAGTATCTGTGATCGCCTCACAGAAAAGCTTCCAAGATTTTCTTTTGGATTGCCTTACATGGGATCTATGTACAGATCCCATGTAACATCGTCCCCTACAACTTTGGCCCTATTGTAGAAATGTCTAACTTGCCTTCTTTTGGAGCTTAACTCCTTATTCCACCACTGAGGCTGAGACCTTTTGGTTGTCTTTCTTAGCGGGCAAACTTGTTCGTAAGCCTTGTTCATTATCCTGCCTAAGCTATCAACTTCCCTGTCTAAGTCTAATGACTTATATTTTATACATTAAGTACACTTATTTTTAATCACTGTGAATTTTAGTTATGACTGATTATTGTAATATAATTTATGAATTTGTTTTTATTTCTTCTTAAGTTTTTATTTTATTTGAGGTGTTTATGTAACTAGCTAACTGATCCTTAAATAATATGTATATTTTTATGCAATATCTTGTTAATAAAGATTATTATAAAACGATTTGTTTCATATAAAAATAAAGGCAAATTTCACTTAGGGGAACTTTTTTTCGAATTTAGGGGAAATGTATTGCCTTTGCTGATAAAAAAAGGGGAACTGGGAACACTGGGTACAATGAATAAGCAGTTTAAATGTAATTGTGTGCTATTCCGGGGATTGAACCTGAGGCTCCTTAGTCCAGCATACAAACAATTCACCCACTGCTATGGTTTTAAAAACTCCAAGGTGAGTTCAGCAGGCGTAGCAACTTTTCAAGCATCGGTCTATGTTTTTTTGTAAAGCAGAGCCTACTTTATCACACGCGTTGTTTAACTTTTTGGCTATTCGATTGACTTAACTAAAAATAAATTACATTATAAAAACAAACAATAAAGTACTTTACCATTTTTGAAAGTCAGGAACCTGTTCTTAAGAATTATATTCAAACCAAGTTATTGCTGTTAATAGTTTTTGAAAAAAAAATGCTTTGAAACTTGAAATTTGAGAAAAAAAAGTTGAATGCTGATTTTTCTAAAACCAGATTGATTTGTTGATAGCTTCTGAGAAAATCCAAAATTACCTTTAAATGTTGCCCCACTTAGAGTATGTTTATGTAGCCGCCTGGTTATAAACATACTCTTTCTTTCTCTTTTCTGTTTGTCATGATTGTCACTATGCAGGTCTCTTACCAGGTTGAAAGGCTTTTATTGAGCAAGTGCATGTTCATTTACTTCTAGAACAACCCACCAGGGGTTCACAGGCTCACCTTTAACTTATCCGGTAGATTTCCCTTTGGTAAGCTTAATCTATGTCAAACTCTTCTATGCTCGTCTACACAAGGTAGGTTTACTAAGGTAGGTAGATTTCTTAATAAACTTCTTCAAAGTCTCCTTCGTTTATTTTAGCACGCAATCTTCAACCCACCAAGCATAAGTACTTCAAGTGCCGAATCGCTACATCCGTCAAGGAGCTGCCCACGTTCATGCATAATACTGTTACATTCAGGCTGGGATTCGTAAAGATAAAACACTATTCCGTTTAACTTCTCTAATAAAATTCACTTTTATTACACTTTTATCGACTATTCTAATATTTCACTTATTAAGTACCAGAACACTATTACTTAAACAATTCTTCAACGTTTCAAACCAATCACTTAATTTACTCTATTACTTTTCACTTATTTATCTTCACAAACTATTACTATCTCGAACTTTAACCAATCACTTTTATAAATCAACTGTGTCGCCCTCTTCTAAAAGCTGTCCTTTTATACCCGCTCCGCCATCTGACGAGAACTTTCTAGCTAATTCTAAGTGGTTCTAGAACAAGGTTCAGTGGTGACAGATTCCAGTCTCCAATTGGAAGTGACACTTGAGTGGAACTTGTTTTGTGACTTTAAGGCCTGGTTTCACCAAACTGTCTAAGGCCTGGTTTCACCAAACTGTGACTAAGGGCTTGTTTCACCACTTAAGTTACACGATACCTTCCACGCCACAATACGAAACAAAAACAAATTACGTCATCTACTGTTCATGTAGGGACAAAGCGATTTCGACTCAATTTGATGATTCTGAAATGGAGCCTTAACCTAGACCCACTGAAAAAGATGACTGTGTTCCAAAAAAATCTTACGCCTTAATAGGGCCAATGTGGGTAAATGTAAAGAGGGGTAAATACTTTACAATGAGGTTGTTCTTTAAAGAGTTGTGCATGTCGGAAGGAGTAAATGAAAAAGTCAATTTTTTTCAACAAATTGAATTGGTACATAAGTCTTATTTGACGACCTTTTCAAGTATAGAATTTGATTTGTTATCTTTTTAAAATAAAATGTTTAAGTAGAAGATCTATATATTTTTTGTGTTTATATAACTTAATTAATGTTTGAAGTTATAATTGACCAATACAATACTTCTCAAGGTCTTCTTATAAAAAAATAAAAAAAAATGCAAAGTCAATAACTTTCTAAAATCATAAATTTGTTTACAATTACCCACATTGACCCTACCAAGAAACTGACGGACATTTGTCTTCTATACTGGTTTAAGTTTACAGTCCATTCCAAGTCAGTGTTCTCCCATCCAAGCTTGAACTCCTCTAATTACATACAACTTGCAAAGTCCTTTCCTGTTTATACTTCTGTACTTATTAGGGAGCTTGGAGTTCATCTTAAGCCAGTCTTATTCTAACTAAACTGACGAAACATTTTGTTCACAGCTTTGCTGAAGGCGTTTCTGTTCCGGCTTTTTTTTTGTCAACCAAGCTTACACGCTCTTTGTTCCCTGTAGCTTAGCTTGTTAAAGTTCGTTCTTAATGTGAGCTCGAGATTTAAATCAGTGCTGACACCTTTGGTAATTCAAAAGCGATTTTCAACTATCCCCTGTTGATCTATGACCTCTTTTGTATAGCCGTGGTCTGAGTGTCTTGCAGTTTCATACCGTAAATTATACGATGAACAAGAGTACAACTCTGAAAAGATCGCAACAGATTCGACCAAACACCCCTTCTAGGGAAACCTAAATTTCCAATAGAAAATCACACTCAGCAAGCTGTAGCCTACTTTGTTGCGGCACTGTAAGTCGGAACTTCAACTTTCTCCTCATTCCCAGAACTACCATAATTAATTGCCACAAAGTGGAACACCACCAAGCCCAACTCTTCCTACTATTCCCCCCATACCACCATCAACTATGTCTGCAAAAACAATTGATTTGTGTACTTTCGTGTAGCAAGAGACATGGCTCTGCCATAATGACCTCTGCTACCCAATGAATACTCAGTCAACTCGAAAGTGGTAAGTGGATATAGTGGAGTGTCAGGCCGACTATACATAACTAACCAGTTGTCTTGTCGCAACAACAACAACAACACTTGTGCTTGCTTCAACAAGCGTTTTATGGAATCACCTCTGACTTTAATTACAGATTTCTTCGCACAAATGAATCGGAACTAATTTTCGGTTACGGGGGACAAGGCACAGCCACCGCTCACGACCAACGTACCTATCCCTGCCGTAAATGTGATTCCGATCAGAGCACAGGAATTATGAGACTGTCGACCATATGTACGTTCCAATTATCAGCGGCGGCGGCGACACATTCACCCATCAGTACCGACCGAGTGTGCTGGTCCAGACACATTACCGCACGCGCGGAATTGCAATTTAATTCGTGTTTAATTAAAACCGCAAACAAATAAACAAAAGTATGTGTAGTCCCCGATTGACCTCCGACACTCTGGTTAATATATGTCTTTCGGCGCTTGTATAAATGCAGGTCGCAGTTGCATAGTTTATTCCGGGCACACGTAGCACGAACCTACTGTAGCTAGCTCTGCGCGGTAATTTAAATTAAACAATCGCTGGTAGACCGTTTTTGCTACCACTTCGTATCACAGTTGGTTTGGGAAATCCAATGTTGATGGCCTCATTCGTGGGGTTAGGGCGGTGTCAAAGTGTCGCATTAAATTTCAGAGTGTTTTTCCAGCTGGTTGTCATCTTAAGCGATTTCGATTTATTTGACATGAGCCACGAAGAGTTTAGGATAAGTACCTAACTACCGAATGGTGGAGTTCTATTTCGCCAAAAAGGCGTACGAGAGTTACATTTGATCTGACAGTGGAATGGCATGCGTTCGATGCGGAGAAATGTATGTTTCGTGATATTACTTTGATGGATCAATTTTAAATCGACACACATTCCATCCATCCGTGTGAAGTTTGATGTGTGAATGCGATGTGAGGTGAGAGATGATAGATTCACACCAGTCAGAGGAAGTGTATACTCTTAGTCGTATTGCTCGATTGACATTTATTGGGATGAGCCATTTGGCCGCTTATTCATTTCCCTTCGCATTTTTCTATTTCATAAGTGAAGTGCGTCATGGTTTAATAATAAATATTGACAGAGTTTAGTAGCAGGATGGATCCATTTTGGAACCTTATTTATGTGGCTTGTTGTGAGTTGACAACACCTTTTCCAGCTAGAACCGATTTGACAACCGCGACAGTTAATTTGTCTTGTTTTTGGTTGGCCTTTTCACCATGAGTAGGTGATATCTATATAAATGTAGGTACATCACATAAGTCATTATCAAGATGGCTCCATGTTATATGCGTTTTCTCTTGTAAAATTAATACATAGGTTAGGTAGGGATATCGCAAATATGTTCCGATGGAAATGCTTACCTTGTCAGCAATGCAAATAAGATTGCTGAATAGGAAACATTCCGCGGGAAATATTATTGCCGATAGGGGTGACAGTCTACAAATAGCAATCTTTCCTTACAATTTCTAGAAAATTTAAAACAATATAATCGTTTAAAATTTTCCGCAAATATATTGTTCGTCAGTTTTCACTTAACGAACAACCCAGCCAGCGGTTGCTTTCGTTTCTTGTGAATTGATTGGTTGTGGTGCACGTACTAGTTGTCAAGAAGTGGATTGGCTGCCAACATTCCAGCGATAAGACCAGATTTCTGAACAGCTGCTTGGAGCCGTTAACTTGCACCTAATGTAAAATTGTAGTAAAAAAATTAAATACTGTTGTTGTGTTTTATTTACAGATATTACAACCTTTTATTCATTTACTTTTACATTTACTGTTCACCTCACCACAGTTGGTGGTACATGGCAAGAGAGAAATTTTGGCAAATAGTTCCTCACTCTTGTAAAGGGTTAAGAAAAACTGCTTTAACCTTAGGATAGCAGCAGGGGTGATACAGCACCAGGGTTATCATTATCAGACGTTTAGATTTCATTTCTAATTTGGCGATACAAAAATCATTTGGCGACATATCCAAAAACGTGCGATTTTTTGCGGTTTTTCATTTTCGAATTAAAATCCTAGTAGCTATATTTCTATTTCCAATTAATTCCAAAAAAAAAAGAAAAAGTATCAGCTTCACAAAAAAATTATCAAATAAATTATTGAATTATTCGAAGTAAATTACATATCCCTAAAATTAATGACATGTGTCAATCTAAGAGATTATGTCGCAATAAATTGCCAAACTTGGCCATTTGATTGTGTATCCATTTTTTGATATTCATCTCATATGGCAGTTATATAAAATAACAATATAAGTTTTTAAATGTTAAAGCTCTCAGTAACTGTCGCAAGCGTCCACTGTACTATTTTCTAAGGTCTTACTCCTCACTTGATTTTTGGGTACAGGACTAGCCTACCTAGTAGCAGTTTCTGTTTGACCTATTAAGGATATGTTTTTAATTTTGATTGGAATATGATTTAAGTTTTTAATTATTGGAAGTATTGCTCGTGATAGACCGATATCTCTAGATAGATTATGTAATAATTTAGGCATTTGTGAATTTGCATTAGTAGTTATAAATTGAATATCCCGACGCTCGTGTGTGCGGTGCAAATGAAGTTTTTGTTTGTGTAAAATTATCCAGACATAACAGTTGCAAATATTGCAATTTTTAGTTGGAAAAATACTATTGCGTAAATATTAAACTGAAAACTGACTGTATGATATTATTCCGGATAAAAGAAATACTTCGTTTTTGACATTTTAGTTTTAGTTTAGTTTTCGAGATATGAGCAGTTATTAAAATTAGCGTTTTTGGTGCTTCGAATTGAAAATTAAGGAAGCAATAGTTTTGAAAAGATCTGTTTGACTCTAAATTCGCATTTTGGTCAAAATCTTTATTGCCGTTTTAAGTAAACTAGCGACAAACTATATTTTTAAAAAATTACTATTTTCATAAATCCATTGCACGATAATATAGAGAAAAACTGAGCTTGCTATTAAGGTATAAATGACATCATAACCTTAGTAATTAATTTTTGCTACAATCGTATAGACCGTTTTCGAGATATGTCAAAATTTCAAAAGTACTGTTGTTCGAATTTTTAGCCAAAAACTGAGTACGCAGTCATGGTAACCGCACCTACTTAAGCTTAAATATCAATTTTGGTTGAAATCGATAGAGCCGTTTTCGATGAAATCAAACTGGTACGAAAATGTTGTATGGGAAGTACCATTACCTTGCAAAAAAAAAAGCACCTCCCTATCTGTAAGCCCAAAAACTCGAAATCCGAGGTTTGAACGTAATACGGGAAGCTGTTTAGGCTGTAGGCATGTGGAAGGACGGACAGACGGACAGACCGGACCGAATTTTGCGACCCATTTTTTGAGTTCCTCTATCATCGTAATATCAGAATTGATTAATATCTCGAGTTCGAAATTTTGTAGGAATACAATTTCTTTCTCTTACTACCTACGTAGTGGAGAAAGTTAAAAAACCAAACAATAAAATGAGTACAAAAGCAAAAAGACAGCGGATTATTAAATACCGACGAGAGTGGGAACATTTCCAATATACAAGAATTTATCTATCAATAATGAGCCTTTTGTTAAAATGCTTTTGGCATTTAATGCCAAAATTTATGAAGAAGGTTTTCACGATAAAATAGATGAGTATACATTGAGTATAAGTTAACAAAACGAACCAGCAACAGCGCAACATCCGATTCCCACGAAAACACTCAACCAGCAACACGCGCACCATCGTTTCCCACAGCGTCAGCGAATATGATCCATGTAGCTGCACCTGCCGTTCCAGGGAATGCTGACGTCGCGTCTGCGACATTATTTTCACAATATAAATAGATGTGCCTGCATGTTGCCAGTTGTTCAGTTGCTTAGAGTTAACAGTAATCATTAGTTGTCTTGTTAGTTGTTAAGTCGAATTAAAATAAAGTTTTTTTTTAAACAAAACGTTGAGTGTAAAATTAACTGGCGCCCGAGCAGGGACCCGCGTTAAAATCCGACAAGTAATTCGTGTACGCGGGTTTAATAAATAATAAATAACTGTGTGACAAATCATTAAACCGACTTGGAGAAACGAGGCCCCCCAGTAGCTGGAAGAACCAGAGGAAAAGGAGTCAACAAATTTGACAGCCGCTCCAAGATGCAACGAGCCGCACTAGCGTAAGAAACAGTGCTTATAATAAGAATAGTTAAGAAAAATAATTGAATTAAGTGTTAAACCTTGCAATATCTTTTGATATCTATTTTTAAAATCTTTTATTATTAAGTTAAAACAAAAATAGTGCTCGAATTTCGTGAATTAATATTAATTTCATAAGCTCTCTCTTAATTCGTTAAAATCAGAATTTACCTTTTTATTGCCCTTCAATTTATTAAGTTGTGTTAGTTCAATCATGGCAAACCCAGTCCATATTCGACCACCGGTCCTTAATCCTGAGGTTCCTCTGCATCCTCCAAATCCCCCTAATGCGGGCGGGGTAGTTACCAACGAAGCTCTTAACTCTCTAGTGACGGGAATAGTGGGCCGAGTCCTTCAAAATGAAGGTCGCCGATGGGTTCAATCAATACTAAACCCTAACGCTGATGGCTTTAGTGGTACAGACCAAATTATTAATCCAGAACACCGCCAAAATCTGACGGAGCTGGACAAAATCCCAGACGTTGTTCGAAGTTTAAAAGACTTCACCGGTGAACCAGGGGAATACAATTCCTGGAAAAAGAGCGTAGATAGAATACTACAACTGTATGAATCCACCAAAGGAACACCAAAGTACTTCGGAATTTTGAGTGTTATAAGAAACAAAATAATAGGCCAAGCTGATGTGGTATTGGAGTCATACAATACCCCATTGGATTGGAAGTGTATCTCTCGCTGTTTAACCATGCACTATGCAGACAAACGAGATTTGTCCACACTCGAATATCAAATGACTTCTTTAGTTCAAGGAAATTACACCGTTCAGGAATTTTATCACCAAGTTTATTCACATCTATCTCTCATATTGAACAAAATAGGTTGTATGGATATCAGTAACGAGTCCATTACTTTACTCACCCAGACTTATCGAGATAAGGCTCTCGATACATTTATTCGAGGCTTGAAAGGTGACTTGCCAAGACTACTTGGTATTAGAGAACCTACCGATCTGCCACAAGCTTTGCACCTCTGCTTTAAACTTGAAAATCAAAACTACCGTACTCAATATGCAATCGCTCACAACGCACCTTCTCGTGCCACCCACAATCAAGTTGTACCCCAACCACCTCGTAGAAATATAGTAAATAATACTTTTCCTAATCCTCAGGGAAATAGACAAGATTTTTATCCCCAACTAGCATACTTACCCCAACCACCATTCCATTTTAATCAACCTATGAACCAAAACATACATAGGCAACCAAATTTCAACCAAAACGCTTACAGACAGCAACAGTTTATTCAAAGTTATCCACAAAATCAGGCTCAGCATTATGCACCAATGCCTCCTCGTCCTAATGCGCCTAAGCCACAACCAAGGCCAGAACCAATGGACGTAGACCAAAGCATGCGTTCAAGAGGAGTAAACTACATGAATAGACCAAAGCCAAATCAGATGTATGGAAAGAGACCTCCAGCGGAAGTACCACCACAAAGACCTACGAAGTACCATAGGAATTTCCACATCGAACCTCAGCCAGAAGACGTCAATGTACATAGTTACGAGCAACTATGTGCTGCCGAATACGATCCACACGAACAGCCATTCGCAGGATCCGAGGAATACGCAGAATCCGGGAACACATCAACGAACGAAATTTTAGATTTTACAGATATCCATTTTTTAGATTAGATTAAATTGTTCTTCGAGTGCAGGACGAAGAACGGGCAAATATTAAAAATCCTAATAGATACTGGCTCAAACAAAAACTACATTCAGGCAAACCTTGTTTCAAACCCTTTACCAAACTCACAACCCTTTTATGCGAATTCTATTGGCGGAAACGTTAAAGTCAGCCATTATACGAATGTCAATCTATTCGGTCTCAAAGACACAAATATTAAATTTTTTATCCTTCCGACTCTAAAATCGTTTAATGCCATTTTGGGAAATGATAGCTTAAAAGAACTCTCTGCAATCATTTTCACAAGAGATAGTTATATGGTCATAAAAGACAAAGTAAAAATCAAGATCAAACAACATGCCTACACGGCCGTAAACAATATAGATATAAAGTTAGATCACCTAAATACTTCTCAGAGAAACAAAATTAATAATATAATAAAAAACGTTCCAAATTTATTCACTGAACCTGACGAGAAGCTTACCTTCACCACCGTCGTAAAAGGAGATATTCGTACAACTTCAGATACTCCGATTTACTCCAAATTTTACCCTTATCCTATGGCCCTCAAGGATGAAGTAGAAAAACAGGTCAGACAGCTACTTGATGATGGTATAATTCGACCTTCACGGTCACCGTACAACTCGCCTGTATGGATAGTACCAAAGAAATCCGACTCATCCAACGAGAAAAAGTACAGAATGGTCATAGACTATCGCAAATTAAATTCCATAACAATTTCAGACAAATATCCAATCCCCGAGATAACCGAAGTGTTATCACAATTAGGCAAAAGCAAATTCTTTTCAGTCATTGACCTTAAGAGTGGATTCCACCAGATACCGCTCAGAGAGGCGGATATCGAAAAGACAGCCTTTTCCGTGAATAACGGAAAATACGAGTTCACGAGGTTGCCATTCGGTCTAAAAAATGCCCCGTCAATATTTCAGCGGGCACTTGACGATATCTTGCGCGTACATATAGGGAAAATATGTTACGTGTATATAGATGATATCGTCATCTTCAGCGAAAGTGAGGAAGAGCACTTCCTTAATCTCCAAAAAGTTTTTCAAACATTGGAACGAGCTAACATGAAGGTTCAATTAGAAAAATGTGCCTTTCTTAGGAACGAAGTTGAATTCTTAGGATTTGTTATCTCCTCAAATGGTATCAGAACCAACCCAGCAAAAGTAGAGGCAATAATTAATTTTCCACGTCCAAATACACTTAAGGACCTACGATCCTTTTTAGGACTTTCAGGCTACTATCGCCGTTTTATTAAAGGATACGCCAGCCTCGCAAAACCCCTTACAACTCTTTTAAGAGGGGAAGGAGGCCGTATCTCCAAAAATCTTTCGAGCAAAACAGCAATACATCTCAACGATGAAGCAATAGAATCTTTTAATAAAATCAAAAATTCCCTAATATCCACTGATCTTCTTTTAGCTTTTCCTGACTTTAACAAGGAGTTTCAACTCACAACAGACGCTTCCGACTATGCCATCGGGGCAGTCCTGGAACAAGACAAGAGACCAATCACATTCATCTCCCGAACGCTAAATAAAACGGAAGAATCGTACGCTACAAACGAAAAAGAGATGCTTGCTATCATTTGGGCACTGCATTCTCTTCGCAACTTCCTTTACGGATCTCGCAAACTAAAAATCTTCACAGACCACCAACCGTTAACCTACGCGCTTAGCAATAAAAACAATAATTCAAAAATGAAGAGATGGAAAGCCATCTTGGAAGAATACAACCATGAAATCATTTATAAACCCGGAAGAACTAACGTTGTAGCAGATGCCCTATCCAGACCTCCGCGTGATACCGCAATAAATTCGCTAACTGGAACGCAACATAGTGACGACAGTTCGTCCCATAACTTAATCCCTTCAGTCGAAACACCAATAAACGTTTTTAGGAACCAACTCATTTTAGAAACAGGTAACACTTCAAGTCATGAATTTAAAACACCTTTCCCCAAGTTTAATAGGCATACTATAACCGAACCATCTTACACCAAAGAAAAGTTAATAGGAATCTTTAGGAGATTTCTTAATCCAGCTGTCCTTAACGGAATAATGACCACGGAAGAGGTCATGGGCTTGATTCAGGAAATTTATCCTCTTTATTTCAATAGTTACAGAATAAGATTTACCCAAGTAAAAGTTGATGACATAACTGATCAATCCGAACAAGAAAATATTATTTTAGGAGTCCATAAAAGAGCTCATCGCAATTCAAACGAAAATAGAATGCAAATTCTGGAAAGATATTATTTTCCCAGGATGAGCGCCAAAATCAAAAACCTTGTTAGCCAATGTACAATATGCAAGGAAAATAAATATGAGAGGCATCCCAACAATCCCATTATAAAAACGACACCAATTCCACAATATCCCGGACACATATTGCACATAGATATCTATTCCACCGAACGAAACCTTATTCTAACTGCACTGGATAAATTTTCAAAATTCGCACAGGCAAAACCAATAAAATCAAGAGCAATCGAAGATATACGGAAACCTCTTCGAGAAATTTTATTCTTCTACGGAGTACCGAAATTTGTCGTAATAGACAACGAAAAATCCCTCAATTCTGCCTCTATCACTTTTATGATGCAAGACCAATTAAACATAGAAATCTTCCAAACACCCTCTTACAAAAGTGAGGTTAATGGCCAGGTTGAAAGATTTCATTCAACCCTCTCTGAAATCATGAGATGTCTGAAAGCAGATGGCATTCACCGTTCTTTCGATGAATTGTTAGAACGATCCGTCTACGAATACAATTCAAGTATTCACTCTACAATCAATAGGAAACCCATTGAAATTTTCTACGGTAGAAATGTATCTACCGATCCCGAAAAATTCGAAATGAGTAGACATGAGACAATCGAACGTCTACGAGCAAAACAGGAAAAAGACATAGCTTATCATAACAAAAAGAGACAACCAGGAAAGGATTATGAGGTAGGCCAAACAATTTATGTAAAACACAATAAACGTCATGGTTCCAAATTAACAGCTAGATACAAAAAGGAAATTGTGCAAGAAAACAAACCTTCTGTGGTTGTAACAAAGTCCGGAAGGACGATTCACAAGAGCAACATTCGAAATTGAACATTTTCTTTTCTTCCCTTTCCCTACAGGTTATTCTGCGTCGTCGTCGTCGCCTTTGCAGAAGTCCAGATTTTCGATTACACTAACTCGCAAATAATAGCTTTGAATTGTGGCAAAGCCAGGATTCTGAACGGAGACTTAAAACTAGTTCACACCCTTGAAATAGAACAATACGAAACATTCGTATCCGAAATACTGTCCGTATTAGACAAACACGATTTTTCGCACCTCTCCTTATTCCCCATCCTAAAACATGAACTAACACAGGTAAAGAATTTGATTGACAATATCAAAATTCATAAAGCGAAAAGATCGCTTGATTTCATCGGGTCCACTTGGAAGTGGATAGCCGGTAACCCAGATCATTCTGATTTTACCATGATGGAGGGTAAAATTAACGGTATAATTGAAAATAATAACGAGCAGGTTATCATAAATAAAGCACATAATGATATAATTAATCAACTTACTAATATAACCAATGAAATAATTAAAGTTTATAAAGACAATAAATCGTTTGAGATAGAATTAGCCTTAAGCCTTCAATATAAAGCAAAACTATTAAAAGAGGACCTGACAAATGTCATCTACGCCATAGAACTGGCAAAATCAAATATTGTAAGCTCCCATATCCTCTCAAAGAAGGAATTAAATTTAATAATAAGTAGAGTTAATGAAACACACATTCCGTATGATAATATTGAAGAAGCGTTAAAATTCGCAGATGTTAAAATAGCATTAAGTTCAGATAAACTTATATACATTGTAAGCATCCCTAAAACAGAAGATATAATTTTTGAGAAATTTATTATCAAACCAATTAGGAAAAATAATGTCATTAATAAAATAGATTTTGAAGATATTATAAGGAAAAATGATTTAATATACGGAATAGGAAAAAAATGTAAAACTATAAATGAATTATCTCTTTGTAGAAGAAATCATGTAATAGATATAAGTAACGATAATTGTATTTCTAAATTGCTCAAAAGCCTGAACGCAACATGTAATAAGACGAATGATCACCATGTCATGCCCGTGGAGGAGATAGCACAAGGAATCCTACTTTTGAACAATTTTAAGGGTCAGCTAGAAACGAACGGAACGACGAAAGATCTTCAAGGAACATACGTGGTCAAATTCAGAAATAGTACCATTACAATTAACCACCAGAAGTACATCTCGGAGGAGATAGCAAATATCAAAGCCGCGCCTCCGCTTTTAAACGTCTTATCGGAGACGTCAGAAATAGAAGAAGTCCTGTCATTGGAATTAATGAAGGAACTCCATATAAACAACACGAAGCAGATTCAGCTAATAAAAGGTGAAAAAGAATCACTGAAAACCATAAACTTCTCTCTCTTTGCAGTAGTATTTTCGATCCTATTAGTGGGGTTGCTCCTAAAGCTAAAAATTAAGAAAGGACCTAATGTCAACATCATCCCACAAACAATACCAATTCAGATGCAGTCGAATCTCCAAACCGAAGTCCATCCTCCAGAAGTAATAACACATCAGAATAGCATCCTCAACATACCATTCTACTAGTTTGCGTGGACGCAAAGGATCAAGAGGGGAAGAGTTAACAAAACGAACCAGCAACAGCGCAACATCCGATTCCCACGAAAACACTCAACCAGCAACACGCGCACCATCGTTTCCCACAGCGTCAGCGAATATGATCCATGTAGCTGCACCTGCCGTTCCAGGGAATGCTGACGTCGCGTCTGCGACATTATTTTCACAATATAAATAGATGTGCCTGCATGTTGCCAGTTGTTCAGTTGCTTAGAGTTAACAGTAATCATTAGTTGTCTTGTTAGTTGTTAAGTCGAATTAAAATAAAGTTTTTTTTTAAACAAAACGTTGAGTGTAAAATTAACTTATACATACAAGACTGATCTTTTGGTTTTAACGTTGTTTTTGTTTTATTAACAATATTAGCTGAAGTTTGTATCAAATGAATTGATTTCGTTTTTGGTTTTACTATACATATATAACAATACTTTTAATTCAGCGATTTATGGCAACGAAGATTTTTTAATTTGACGATTTTTGTCGATTTTCAAATTAAGGTTGGCGATTTCGATTTTTATAACCTGACAAACCTGTACAGCATCCCAACGAAACAAAAAGCTCTCCATTTCACATAATCCCGGAAACCCGGAATGCTATCGCTCTCTTCTTTCCTCTACTCGTAAACAGCTGACAGCTGAGCATTCAGTTCTGGGTCACAGCTCACAGCTTGCTACGGTAGGTCGGACTTTTTGTTTTATAGGCATGTCCTGGGTTACACGTCACCTATGTATGGTCAATATTTATAAAAAAGCTGCAGAGATTCTTAACCGTGGAAAGTGCCCTTTCCGCGTATATATAGTTTAAAAGCCGGATAAAAAAACCTTAAAATTAAAGACAGCTTGCGCAAAATACGGGTTGCCAATATGTCCAGAGGCTAATCTAAGGTTAATAAGTCTTGCTCTTCATCACCGTCGCTTTCAAAAAATTTCATAAAATTGACAATGCAACCGCAGACATTAAACCTGGAACTTGGCATTGAGAATTATTTATATTCAGCGCGTTTAATCGAAACAATGGCTTCGCTTGGCTGCACGCTGATGATTGCGAGTGCTGGTAAATATACCGAATGCGCCGAGAGCTAGTGGAATGCCTTTTAAGCGAATACGGAATACCACACTTGTGTCCTTAATTAATTATCA
This sequence comes from Cheilosia vernalis, assembly GCA_949126925.1. Lineage (NCBI taxonomy): Eukaryota > Metazoa > Arthropoda > Insecta > Diptera > Syrphidae > Cheilosia > Cheilosia vernalis. The sequence goes on along the minus strand of OX421362.1, from coordinate 55,386,342 downwards.
ACACTTGTGCCGAACAGAAAAAATAATGTAATTGCATATCTGGTGGCAAATCACGATTAATAAAATGTGTCAAATTGATATAAATTAATTCAAATGCGGGACAAGAATAAAAATGCACTCTCGTGTGCAGCTATACAGCTACCGCATGCGGCTATTGTAACAATTTAATGGAAATTCCTTCTTGTTTTTTATTCGCACAATATAAATGCATGCGAGAGTATATCGTGACTACGGCAGCCGTTACATCGTGAGATATGTGGGCGATGGAGTAGCAAATTGCGTCGATAGTCGATACTCAAAGCAGATATTTGAAAGAAACGAAAAATTTTATTAAATGCAATGGCATAACATGGCGCGCAGCACATGCCCTGGGAGAGCGATATTGAAACCCCATTCAGAAGACGCAATTTTCCGGCAGCTTAGACAGCACATCAGCAGATATTGTCAGGGAAATATTGCAAAGCAATGGGAAATGGGCTTCGTGTCCAATGCAGCAGTAGCAGTGAGAAGAGAACCAAATACATGCGACTACGAGTATCATAAAATTCAAACAGAACAAAGCACATTATCGCTGGTGCAACAGACCTTCAATGGATATCCGATGATCCGTATTGGATTCAAATTCGCTTTTGGGGGCATTGCAATTTTGCAGCTCCTGCCATGCGTCATCTCTTTGTGTGGGATGGCTTCGGCATTTACTCGGGGATATACATATTTGCAAAAGGAAAACCAGTCAGCCAGTGAGGTGATTTTATTTTAATAAAATTGTGCCGCATCTTTGTACATGGTGGCTCGTCAATTAATCTGCAAACAGTTCCTGGGTGCATATTTGAAAATGATTAGTAGTGTATTGACAAAGGTATTCGCCGACGGGCGACAAACGCGACGTGACATGCGTTGCGAGACGTGGATTAGGTACATGCATGACGTGCTAAACAGATGGATTACTTTCAAGCGCTTGGAAAGAGCATAGGCTGCACAAAGCTGTGCTCGGGTTTCAGTGGTCATAAATTAAGCCGCCGCCCGACACGTGTGCTACAAGCAGAGATAATTACCAGTAGAGTGGATGGTTCGAGCACCGAAAACAATCTTTCGCCATGTTAAAATTAAATTTCCACTCTCGAAAGTTGAAACACACACCCAGTCGAGTGCCTATACTGCCTACCACCAGCACCACAAGACAAATCTTAAATTTATTGGATATCGTGGTTTGGCCCAAAGTATCTCGTACTCTTGTGAGCATTGTTGCGGATTGAATTGTGCAAATGCGAATGCGAGTGCCAGCGAAATTTTTTGATTTATGCCTGTACAACTTGTGTATAAATATACAAGACTTGTGCACGCCGGGGTCTGAAGTCTGGTCTGAGCCACAACTTCAAGTTTATATCTGTGAATCAGTGATGTGGAGGGAATTTCGGGTTTTAGATGGGATTGGCCACAGGCAGCACGTAGATAGCTGTGAAATATTACCAGGCGGTAATAGGTGCAGTTTTGTGGTACTGTTTTTAAATTATCTCAGTTTTGCTCATTTTGTATTCATGACGTTATGAGCTAACCGCAGAGCAATCAAAAGTAATGCGGGCGTCTTCATTGAGTTTCAACATCAGCATCGGAGGCACTGGAGTCTGAAAAGAACATAAGCTGAAAGCATGCATGTTATGGGATGCGGTTGACGAAAGTTTGGTTACTAATTTCATCGGAAAAAAATAATAAATTCTGTCATAAATTGCCCGTTTACCAATGGTACAATTCGACTTCTGGAGATAGCCGAAGTTCAAGGAATTTGGTTAAACAAATCCACGTCAAACACAGATTCCAACACTTGTGACTCGTTAACGCATAAGGTTTGATAGACGAGGTATACCTATACCCATTCGGACCCAGAAACTGAAGCGAAAAATCGCAAGCAAGAGGCGCAATTTTCCAAAAGGTCTGTGGAACTCGTTCCATATACACTGATGACTTTGAGTTATTGGATAAAGACAAGTCAGCTTTCACTGATGAGTTTGGGATGGGACTGAAGCTGCAAAAAAAAGGTAAAATTGTAAATGATTGCAAAGCCAAGCATATGTATTCAATACCAAGCAGTTAGTCTTCAAAAATAAGTTGAAGCATTTTCCTTTCTTTCTCTAGCTTTCGATACTGTAATCCTAGAGAATATTGTCAGAGAATATAAAATATTAAACTGTCCTATTTCTTATATATTATACATGCAATGTGCAATGCTAGAATACACTGTCCAAATTACATACAACTTTTCTCTCTCTCCTTGTATCATCGCCGCTACACCAAAATACTGGTTTTGTTTGCCACTGACACCGCGACCGCCTAATGTAATTTTTCGACCCGAAGACATAAGTCCCGAATTCATTTTTCGGGACTTATGTCCCATTTAAGTAGGTCCCGAATTAATTTTTCGGGACTTATGTCCCAATATACATTTCCTAAATATACGCCTAGAGAAAAAATAAAAAGACCACTCCAAATGCTACAACAAATAGTCAAACCGGTTTCGTTATCTCGATGTTGTTTTTGAGTCGCGCGATTTTCTTATTTTTATTTGATCAAATTCTCAAAAACATCGAATTCAAAAAAGGACATAGGTGCTGAGAAAAGGCATTAAATCGATGTTTTTGAGAATTGGATCTAATAAAAATAACAAAATCGCGCGACTCAAAAACAATATCGAGATAACGAAACCGTAGCATTTGGAGTGGTCTTCTTATTTTTTCTCTAGGCGTATATTTAGGAAATGTATAGTGGGACATAAGTGGGACATAAACGTTAATAAAATATAAAATATTTCCAACTGTTTGTTTCATTCGGGACTTGTATCCCATTTTCAACGATAAAAATTCGGAACTAATGTCCCACTTAAATGGGTCTTAAGTCCCGAAATCAGTTGAAAGGGAGTTAGTGAAAAAGATTAATTTATTGGGCCTTACTAGTAACCATTTTTAACCTTCAAACGCAATTTATTTTATTTTATATATAAAAATAAATTGTCTTGTGTTTGAAATTTATGTTCTCTGTAATGCGTGAACCGATTTTGTTTCTGTAAACTTCCCACGAAAGGTGACGTCAATACGAATTTTGTATGTGTATCGGTTCATGAGTTATAGACATAGTAAACGTATACGTTTTTCTGTGCCAATAGGAACTAGCATCAGGCCAAATTCAGCTTTTTCTCCTGAAAAAACCCATTAAATCAGCAGTACAAACGCAAAGGCTTTCGGAACCTCTTGAATGAACACGCCTGCGAGATCCGTCATTGGGATGGCTTGACAGTATCTGTTGACCATACAAGGAGGAATAGCGTAAGGACAACCGATGCAACTAGGGTTAAACCCCAAAAGGTCATCACAAGGGGTCCTCGATGACCTGTGGGTTATTGCAGGTTTCACCATACTCTATATACCTATCCCCATATACCATCGATCAGTCAGTAAAAGTTTATCAAAATTACACTGCACTTTATGTGGGCGAAACTAATTGTCTTCTGCGGATATCGGAAATTGTTTCAGCATTATTTGATGCTTGTCGGTCTTGATATTGAAATATCCGAAAAGGTTAATATCTAATGGTCAAATCTCTCCACAGAGCGGTCATTTTGTACCAGTTTGACTTCCAAAAACGCTGCAGTTTATATATAATGGGTGATTCTTTAAGGCCTATTTTCTTAATTTTTAATTGAATACATAACTTGAATTTGTATGGTAGAAACTTTATTATGGCCTGAAACAACAGTCCCTGACATTTACTTTTCGAATGTGATAACGTGTTAATTTTGTCCGTGACTTGGCCGTTCATGGTCCATTCGTGGGTCAAATTTTGCGACAGCTGTTTTCAAAATGTTGTGGGTAATGATGGCTTACAAAAGTTTAAATTTGCACCTAACTTGAGAACGTCAGAGCAACGTAACATCAATTAAACTAAGAAAGAGAAAGCTAAATTAGTATATGTAAATTCCTTCTTATTTCGCTTAAATTAAACACATTCCGTTCTTAATAAAAATAAACAAAAAACTCCGCATTAAGAAAAAGAAAATGCTCTAACAATTTAAGAATTTGTAGATACCAGAAATGCTTGCTAAATTAATTATGTGAATTCTAGAAATTGGAATCGCGTATTTCCAGTTTCAGACCGACACGCGACGTCCTTAATTTAAGCACAGATCGGACAGCGATCAGATAAGTCGAAAATTCTTTAATTTAAGTGTGTTTTGCTTAAATCAGACAATTTGTAGGTGGCGATTTGACAGGTCGGAAACCCGAATACAACAAACATTTTCAGTGTCCAGGCTAAATTTTTCGAACTCACAATGGGCAAATTTTCAATGTAATTGTGACCTACAAAATATATAAGGTGGAGGTTACAAATGGTTTTTAGTAATACCACGTTCCCAACAATGTGCTCCACTGAGCTTTATGGGTTCTAGTTTGACATCCAGGAGAAAGGAATTCGTCCACTTCGGACTTTTTGTTTGTTCTTGTTTTGTTCCCATACGCCATACCTTCCCAAAATAAAACAATTTATGATTGTAAATTATGTACTTAATAAAAATATCAAAACTCACCGAAACACGAATTTTTGTTTCGTGTTTCTTTTTTTGTTTGCTGAACAAAGTGCTGAACTAATAAACGGCATGTTCGATTTTATTTTTTGTGTATTTGCGATGACAGATACGTAATCTTTTAACAAAAACGTATTAAAAAAAAGAGTATTTTTGAAAACCTTACAGTTTTCCTAATAAACATCTTCACTCAATAAGAAAACTATACGGATATGGTTTTAGAGCGTCAAAGGCGACATTTGTCTCAAGTAAACTTATTGGGTTGCTACTAGCGGGCTTTATATGTATTTCTTAGAATACCTCCTGCCCTTATGTTTTTGTGTATTTGGGCTAAAATAATTGCACATCCCGTTCGTCCCAGAAATCACAAAATTTACGTAGTTTTAGTGTTAAGTTAAGTGTGGATACCTGAGACAAGCTTTTCATTCATTACAGCAACCAAAGGCTGAGTCTTTCTTAAGCTTCTTGCCATTTCCTTGCAATCCCAATGTGCACTAGCCGATATATTATTTATATAAGGGTCGTATTGATCAATATACCTTTTCCATATTTTTTAGGATGAAGGAACACAACTGCCAAATGTTCTTTAAATACTGTGCTCTCCCATAACCACCCAGGAGCTAAAAATAACTCCATCTCAACATAAATGTATATAGGTATACAACCTGTGACAAATCAAAAGAAATACAAGTGCCCATCACAACTACACCATTAAGTGAAAAGGAACCTTCAATTATTATTGAGCCCCTGACCAACAATATAATGCACAATTACCGAATTTCCATTCATTACAATAGCAGGCCCCATCCAATTACTGTCCTATATAAAATATATACTCTGCATAAAACTGAAAACAACTTCAAACTTCAAGACCTGAAATCCCATTACGTTTGATCTTCCCCAAGTAAGTAAAAAATTCTTTCTACTGATGTTTGTGCCAAATTCGACAACAGTATCGCTTCCATTTTGCCTCCCATAATTAGATAAACGAATGTAGACATTCAGCGTATAATGTGGCCAGGATATGTATGTCTTTTTCACGTTTTTATTTCATCAATTTTAATTTTATTTCCCCGATTCAATGGTGTACTCGGATCGGGTAGGTTTTTGTAGATGGGCATGGGGGGGGCCAACAATAACATATAAAAAATAAGTGAAATCGATTTTCGATTTCATTTTATTTCGACTGATGGCACAGACAAGAAGCGACAGCACTCATATCTTAGACACGGAGTGTATATAACGAGGGGGGCGTCATCGTCATCGTCATCTTCTTCTTCTTTGCTGTGTGTCATGTCGTCGTCGGGGCAAAAACAAATTTAATTTCCTTTGCGCCTTTGAAGATGCAAAAGAAAAAAGAAACGATGATGTGAGCATGATTCGTAGCAACTTGGAACGGAAATTAAAAACCTCTTAGGACCTGTCGTTGCAAGGTCAAAGGCCTCGGTTTTCCAGAATCAGTCAGTCTTCTGTGTGTACAATGTACACAAGTTACGTTATCTCTGCGCACGATAAGAGATCTCTCCAAGCTAGATATACAAGCCCGGCAGACGTTTTCGTGTTTAGGTTTACCACTAGACAGATAACAGCGCCCTTATCTCTCACCATTTTCCCACCGAAATGTCGAACTTAATTAATTCAATAAAAATCAAACAACAATCTCTGCAGTATGACGAGCACTTTTGGTGGTTTAATTAAATTTCGAATTTACATTCGACAACTGGCACGCGGTGGAAAATAATTGAAAGGAAGCCGATAGGCAGCATCACGTCGACGACTCATTCATCGGGGAATTTGGTCACGTGCCGTGTTATCATGTCGTCTGTTTCTGTTTGCCCAGGTTTCGAGTGCACACTGTGTACAGTATTACACATTTAAGATCCCCCCCGTTGCCCGTTTGAACAAATTAAAAACACCTCTCTCTCGGGCAACATATACCCATCATAGTCATCACGTGAAGTGCTTTCTGCCATCATCGGATCCCGCTCCATTCTATGCGAGCTGGCTGTTGTATAGCCGAGGGTGATACATTACTATTTGGACTTTTTCTGCTTCGTCATCTGATTTGATGTATACGTGCAGCAGCTACCCGGGGCAAAAAGTTCACACATAAATCAAATTAGTGTCACAGAATGGCTCACTTTGCTCTCGGAGGAGACGCCAGCCGTGAGGGACTATAGAGTGTCGACAGCGACAACATCATCTAATCGAAAGTTATTGTGAAAATTTGAATGAGAATTAATTGAGTTTGGCCGCAAGGCAAATGCTCTCAAAGTGCACAAGCGGGCGTGGGTACTGGGTACCTCATCTGTTGCTAGCACCTGTTAAAGGACCCACACTATCGAAGAAGAAAATAATCTTAATCAAAGCGCACTTGAGGGAGCATACGTACGTTTACGACTGTCATCTCGACTCACATAGCAGTGAGGTTCATTGAGTTGTCTCTATCAATTTGAGCAATATCCCGGAACATCGTAATAGGACCGTAGGTAAGTTGGTCCTTTCAGTGGAACTTTACCGGAGAGGTTCTTTTTTTCTCTGCTAAGTGCAACATCCCCTGTAGCCTCATTTTACCGTATGTGCCGTCGCCACCATAGCTGCCTCTATTTATATATATAAACCCGTCTGTCTTTCTGTGTGTATTTTCCTTTGGGCCCTTTCAGTCCAGTTCATTGAAATGGATGTTATTAAAAGAGATTTCACTCTAGCTGTGTACCTTTATGTGTGCGATATCACGTCAAGCGAAAAATAATGTCACCTCAAAGGAACATTTGATTTTTTGTATCGAGGGTGACACCTTGGCGTATGATGAGGCCCCAGCATACTGCCTCTATCATATGATTCCCCCTCCACTGGTGGATCTTTTATGTGAGCATCTATCTGAGATTGGCTCTTTGATATATGAGTGGCGAGAAAAGATTTAATTAAATCGATGTTTGCTGGCTGCGGATGCTGCTTGTTGCGAGACTCTGTGTAGAAATAGATATTCTTGTTTGTTTTCCCTATGGACTGGCTGAGTCTTAGCGGCATCTAATAAGATTGCCTAACTTGATTGGCCACATATTTGCGCAGACTATGTGGTTTTAGTGTTAATTAAAAAGAGGAAAAAACCAATGGGTGAATGGAAAACAAGTTGTAACTTGTGTACTCTGAAGTCACAGGGCACGACACTAGGTTGTATAATTGGCAGAGTCCAATCTGAGGATAGGTGTTAGATACGAGTTTGCGAAACACAGTGCAAATAAATTGCTTTATCTGTGACGCGAGCGATGATAGGTGTACATTTTTTTAACAATATCGCAGCTTGTTCAAAATGAATTCATGCATGATGCGTATTGAGGAAAGGAACCCGACTGAGGAACTAGGGCAACGTATACCAGGTTTGTTAGCAACTAAAAGCTTCTAACAAATAAAGGAAGTGGAAGGCGCCACTCGTCAATGAAGGACCCTTGTATCTCACAAGTCACAACCTTTTTTTTGTCAGATTTCTTGTTTCCAAATGAAATGATTTTGGGATGGATGCGATCCCAGAGTTTAAATGTGTTTTGTAATCAAATCGAATGTCGACAGACAAAGTGCAACGAATCCTTAGCGAAGAATTTATAAATAGGGGAAAGTGGTCACCCTTCGTACACTTTTTAAATTTTTATTATTTAGTTAAAAATTAACTCACCTTTGTATGTAGTTAATGCATTTATAAGTTCTATATATATCGTAGCTTATAACAAAAAAGTATGAAACCATTATGTCAAAGATTTACAGAGTTATAGAAAATATTCTAGGATTAGATTTTTGTACGAATGCACCTCACCTTTGGGGTACTTTCGTACAGCAGATGGGGTGCTTTCGTACGACATGGGGCAGACTCATACAGGGTATTTAAAAAGTTTATTTAACTTGCTATTTTTTATAAACAGCAAAAAGAAAACTTATTAAATATCAAAATAACTAAATAATATTCAAATTGTCTTAAAGTTCACTTAAAATCTTATTCCCATTTCGCTGGATACTTTAAATTCAATGCTTTTGCGTATTCACTGAGAAAACTATATGAGTACCAAACCCGAAAATTTGTTTCCTATACCAAATGTTGCTATATAAGTGCAGATTTGTCTAGGTTTTGCAGATTTTCAACCGAGCTGCAGACTTTTAACAATCAGATTTCTCCATAAATCTGCACTTCTGATTTTGTCTGCATTTGAAATAATATACTTTGGTCCTTAAAAAAACATGTCAATACTTTTTGTACACTTGCTTTCGCTGTATGCTGTCATTTTCCTATTCAACTCTTTTTTTTGTATTGTTATTTAAATAAAAAAAACATTTTGTGAAGTAATATCTTTCCATAGAAGTCTGCATTTCAGATTTCTTTTTTGTCATAACTGCAGATTTGTCCAAATATACCTATACCTATAAGCTATAACTTGGCAAACTTAACCATATCTTGGATGTCCATAGTTACCATACCATAGCTCTTTAAGGCGCGATTGTGAACAAACTTAATTTGGGTAGGGTGTGAACATTGTTGATCAATGTCCTGTTAGCTGTTACCCGTTAATAATGCTATGCTTGTTTACAAGAGCCTTTTATCTACTACGTTACCTAGTCGTATGATAGCTCTTTGCTGTGCAGTTCTGCTTAGGGTAAGGTTGTTCTGGCTTCTAGAGTAAGTGAGAACTGAGTCGACAGCTCTGTGTTGGATTAACGAATCGTCTTTCTTCGTTTCTACTGCTATTAGTACCGAAGAAGTCGTGCTGTAGAGACGTGTTATTAATTTGACCAGGTAAGAGTTTTAATTTTTTTTAAACTGGTCTAAATCTTTTTATGCATTTTAAAAAAAACGATAGGTACCTATTCATTCATTTCGAATTTTATATTTTTTATATTGCCTAGATAACTGTAAAGGCTACAACAGATAAAGACATTTCCATTTCTAATAAACCTTATAGAATGCGTAAAACAAGTTTTAAAGAGGTCTATATAATTTTGTTTCATTAAAATCGATATTATTGATCTTTTGCTTGTAATTTTCGTAAATAAAATTTGAAGGGGAGCATTCGTACGCGTACGAATGTGCCCTCTGTATTACTGTCCGAATGTACCCCCGGCTATGCACAAAATAAAAATTGCAACTTTTTAATAAATTAAAATTTAGTAGGGAAATATTAGTAATTTAAACACAAAATAAACATTGTAAACATAAATTCGACATCCCTATTTTGCAAGAAACGTAAAAAACTTACTCGCAATGCGATCGCGAACTTCGGTAAAAAAAAATTACTCACAGCGCTCGGAAACAAAGCGAAATGCTACCTGGTATGTCTATGCACACGAGCAAACATGTGTTTTAGCGAAGCTTAGTTTTTCTTTTATACTCACTGTACGAATGTGCCCCACGTACGAAGGGTGACCACTTTCCCCTAATTTTAAGTTTTGAAATATGATGGGAAGGAAGAGATATATCAATATTTCTGAGTGGGTATGATTTCTTATTTATAATCTTTCCCTGAAGATTCCGTTTAATAACGGAAGACGAGAAAAAAACAAATAAAATTTGTTACAAAAATTTTAAACAATTGACATAATTAAAATTACATTCAATCTATATATATAAAAGGCAATGAAGTCCGTGTGTGCGCGCATAACTCGATAAAGGATTGTTGGATTTCAACGATTTTAGGCTTGACGGTTTCGTTTTGGACCAAGGAAGGTTATAGGCTACTTTTTGTCGCGCAAACAAAACTTTGAGGGGATGAAAAAGGTTATGAAAGTTTGTATGGGGAAATGCACTTTGAAAAAAAATAAACGGGGTGGAAATCGAGTAGTGATACTTCATATACAAAAAAAAAAAAATTAATTTTAATGCCAATTGTTGTTGTCAATTATTTTAATTAATTTGCAAGCAAATTGTTGTTGCAAACAATTTTGAAATTTCTTTTTTTTAAATACACCTAATAAGATTGCTTATGTTTACTATGTCACATTAAGTAGCTTCTTGAAATGGAGTAGATACTTCGATTTGTTTGATGGTGTTTGAATGCATCATTTTTGTTTGCCAAATATTTTCAGGATCCTTGCATTAGTATGAGAGTGAGTAAGTTGACATGTTTGAGATGATGATGATGATAGGCGACACAGGATTTGTTGAGCGTTTTGAGTTTTTACGCACATAACTCGAAAGAGGATGGTTAGTTTTTAAAGATTTTGAGCTTGATGGTTTCGATTGGGCCCAAGGAAGGCCATAGGCTACTTCATGTCTCGAAAACAAAACTTTGACAGAATGATATAGGGGATGAAAGTTTGTGTGGGATTCGGCGATTCCAAGACAAATTTGATCATGCCGCCAGTGCGAAGGTCAAACGTTTCACGTCGCAGAAAATCAGGACGAACAGTCAGATCGGAATATTAACAATCGATAGAATATTTCGGAACTTCGGGAAAGAATACCATGCAGTCGTCCATACTGGAGACCGAGATAGACAACAACACAATCATCATCAGCATAGCGTTCCATGTTTCTCACATGGTCAATTGTATGTGGCGTGCTCACGTGTCGGCAAACCTCTCGCTTTGTACGTGTACGCACCAGTAAATGGAACGAAAAATGCTATGTTCCATAAAGCACTTCAGTGAAAAAGCGGTAGGTTGGCCGACAAGTAAATCGCTGCGGTTATTGCAATTGTAATTTGCCGGGCCAGCTGAATCTGAATCCTGAATATTTCTTTAGCGCGTGGTATTTGTAGTAAAACAGAATTTTGTTAAAATATTTTGCACTCGGTTACGAAGATATGCAATTATTAAATTCGCATTATATTACCTCCATTACCATTTTCATGACACTTTTTTCGTTTAGCTACTTTAGCATCCCCATTAAAGAGGGAAGGTTGTGTGCTTACGTTTTATATCGGTACCAGTATTTCTATATCACATTTTCTTTTTCGTGCGAACCAACTTACAAACACATGAAAACTAATTTGACAGCTCACTTAAATTCGGGAACATTCCGGTAACAAGTCATACCCAAAATATGTGTTTCCCGAAATAGTAATTTTATAAGCTAAAACTTTTTCCTCACTTTGGCCAACGTTCCATTCTGCACTGAAAATAAAGAGTTTTTCAACAGGGACGATTTGACGCCGTTAGACTATTTCCTGTGGGGCTACGTCAAGTCTATGGTCTATGCCAACAAGCCAGCGACGATTGATGAACTTCGTACGAATATTGAACGTGAAATTGCAGCAGTATCGGCCGATTTATGCTTGAAAACCGTCGAAAATTGGGTTCAGCGTCTGGACTTCTGCAAGCGTGCCCGTGGTGGCCATGGAAAAGAAATCGAGTTCCATACATAATGGCATCGAACGTACTTTCACGGGAATAAAGAATTTCATCATATCCAAAACCGTTTTTGTTTTATTTAAAAAAAACTTTTGTAGTGCTCTTATTGAAAAACCCTTTAGTAAGCACTGATACACTATTCACACTGTTTTCTACTGTTACGGAAGCATGCCAGAAATGTAGGAACATCGCTTACACTATAACTATAACCAACAATTTCCACTTGGGCTATGGACCCGATAGGTGGTGCTGTCGTCGATCTACGAAACCACACAATTCTTTTCAATGAAATATTGTGCATGTTTACGGCTGGTTCCCGGTTGAATGATTGGACACCATCCTAAAGGTGATACCTTGCAAACCATAAGCGGAAAACGGGTTGTGGTTCCTTTCATTCAAAAATCAAATCAAACGCTATTTCTATAATGTTGTATAATTAGGTAAAATCATAAATGGACATGGTCCAAATAAATCACTTTGAGAAATCTGAGCAAGACTTAAAACGAAATATACGGTCAAAGTCGGGTGGGTACAGCTATAGATATATTAAAAAGACTGACGTCTGTATGTGCACTCATAACTCGGGAATAAATCGTTAGATTTTTATTATTTTTGGTTTAAAAAAGAACATGTTATGCTACTTTTTGTCGAGAAAACTCAATACCTTATGGGGATAGAATTTAGTATGGAGAATCGCATTTTGAAAAAAAATTACTGGGTAGTGTCACTTCCAATAGGTGCAACAAAAAATATGTATGTAAAATTTTAAATTTTTGAATTCCTTAGATATTCCGTGCTTACCGCTACACAATTTGAAATTGTAAGTCGGCCCAGTTATAATTTTGTTGTGAAACATCAATGCACCGCAAGTTTGCGAATGAAAGACATCGACATTGCTATACTTCAGTTATTTCTATTGCATAACTATAAGTTTTGAAAAAAGAATTTGAATTGACCGAATTACATATAGCATGAGCATTGTGCACGCTCGAAATTATTATTTTTATTACATTAAAGAAATTGGGCGGAACAAAGTTCGCCGGGTCAGCTAGTAGTTAATAAAAATGAATTTATTTTCTTTAAAATGTTCGGAACAAAACTTAAAATAAATATTAGCAAAATTGCAAATTAACATGTTTACGGATTTATATTTTTACCCTAATATGTGTCACGAATTTAAGTTTTGCTGCTTACATTTTTTTAGTTCATATAAATTCATATAATTATTCATCAGACATGTTATATCTTTATTAAGTAGGTTAATAGGTTTTGCCGGCCTTTCCTTGGAAAAATTTAGGTACTTAGCGAATTAGGAAAATTCCTTCGGATTTGATTTAAAAGCAAATGTAAGATTTGTTGTACTCAAAATCTCGTCAAATAAAGAAAACGAGTTATGCCCTTGCTAAGCGACGAGAACATTATATAGCAATTGCTCAAATCGAGTAAAACGATCGGAAAACGCCGACAATATCTATCCAAGAACCTAACAATCATACTCATTTTTATTTCTCCACGAATTCTATATGACTAGCAGTTTAGTACAGTTGGGTGTTTTAAATAATAATGTCTGACTAAGCTTTCGATGCCCGTTGGTTGTAGTGCTGTGTGATCCCACACCACTTGTGGACGTAAATCAACCCTACATACCTTTTAAGAGTATGTAATACTTGAAAGCATGAAATAATTTTTTGATATATTTACATTACATAAACGATTTTTTCTTCTCGTTTATGAGATAAAAAAAATATGATTTTTGAAATTAAGTCTTACTTCATGATAAACATTTAAAAAAGAAATAGGTTGCTATGAGAATTTAGAGTAAAAAATTCGAAAAAAAGTCGAAAAATGTTCGTTTTCAAAGTAACATAATTTATTGAAAAGGAAGTGGCTGGGGAACACCTTGTAGATATGCAATAGAATGAAAATCATACAAAAGCATATTTTTAGGGGTAGATACGTGAATTACATTTCTTTTTGGATCTCCATCGAAAATACTTTCTGTCCTAAGGTGATTTCATATGGCGGGCGGCGACAAATAGAATGTTTTCAAAATACATTCAATTAACTATATTAACTCATAAACATTTTGTATGGTGGAGTGTTAACTTGATTTTACCTTCCTTAATGGCGACTTGCAATAGCTGTAGATCTGCTGCACTTTTCGCAAATCAATCTACTGCACTTTTTTTTTGTTTAATAAACCAAAGACTATCCAAACTACACGGTCAACTTCCTAACTGATTTTCCCCGCAAATTTTGGATGACAGTTTTTTTTTTCCTTCCTGTTAAAACGTGCTATTATTAGTCGCCGGGTGATACTATTTCCATAAAAAACAATTTGTAAATAAATACAGTAGAAATCGGTTATAACAATACCTGATATAGCGATGAACCGGATATAACAATATATTTTCAAAGTCCCGGCAAAACTCCGTTTAACTCAAGGTAATTTGCTATCGGTTATAACTATTCCGGATATAACGATGAAATCGGTTATAGCGATGAAAATTTATCATATTTTAGTCTAAAAACTGTTTATAGCGATGGTAAAAAACGTGTTCTTACATGCCTACTGCCTGTTATTTTCATTCTGCTTCTAAATATGTACATATCGATATTTTGTATGCACATATTGCACATACTATACATACATACATACATAGTTAAAAACAAATTTTTAAATTTCCTGTAGCCACTGCAGTGACTGGTCTGTACATGTAATTTCATGGCATGCCCTGTTCGATTTCCATATCTCCGAAGAGTTCAGTAGGTACATATTAATTTTTCTTTGAAACAAGTTGAGTGTAGAATTGTTCAGATGGTGACAATAAAGCGAAAATCAATTTCCATTGCCCAAAAATATGACATTGTTATGACATCTGTAAAGCACTTACTGCAGTGGTAACACTAAACCGCTTCACGGTCCTGAATCCTGTATGGGCCGATTCGAATGCAAATTCAAACTTTGGAATCCAAACATTGGACAACTGTCTTCGAAAAATATTTTGCTCAACTAAATGTGCAAAACAAACACAAATTACTGATTTCTTTCCTCAACAATTTTCTTAAGCATTTGAAGCAATTTTTTTAATAAAGTTTCCTTTTTTCATTATTTTCATTGTACCGGATATAACGATGAATCGGTTATAACGATGAAATTCCGAGGTCCCTTCGATATCGTTATAACCGATTTCTACTGTATATACAAATAAATGGAAAGAAAATAAATGTTGAGTACGTTTTTTTTGATAGTTTTACTTGTTCTCCATCCATCTTCGGCGCCAAAAAATATTCATCCATTCACATTTAAGTTTTTTTTAAATGCTCTTTCTATGAATAATATAAGCAGAATTCATGCAACTACAGAGGGGATTGTCCCAAAAAAAATTAATGTAATAATGGCCTCCGGATTAACATCAAGTTCGTACAAAGGATTTTCTATAAGCATAAGGATGTGTGCGGCAGCAATAGCGATCCTTTGATCCTTTGACTTCGGAAAGGTGCTCTCAGTTGACCATCTAGTTTTCAATTGTGTATCATATTTGCTGGAGAACTTGAAGCTCGGACTCACCTGGGCTTTCAGAGTATTTTCAAAATTAGACGATTTAAAAAAAAAAAAAACGTTCAAGTCATTATTAATATAGATTTAAGCAATTGATCTTTTTTTTTTTGTAAAGGGAAAAATCGACTGCGGAAAGATCCAATCTACTGCAATTTTTGTAATTTTGCACATTTATTATTGTGTCTTACCACATTTTAATCTAGGAAATTACAGATTTTCTTTACCTTGACCTTTCGGCCATTCAAAGCATCCATTTTCACAAGATTATCAAATTTCTCAACTCCACAGGCTGGTTTTGAGCTCTCTTAACTTCCTTCACCCCCTTTCATTTCAGGTTCCGTTAGTTGTGGTTTCGAAACGGCGCTCAATGCGCTACTTGTGTTTTTGCCCTCGTCGGGAAATACAGCCACCTAAACCAACCAACCAAGCAACTATGGTATCGATTTAAGAAAATTGTTTGCATATTCGCCGTAGATGTTCCTTTAAATAAAACTGATAATGACTTCAATGAGTGACACGTATTAGGATACAAAGCATTAAACAAAACATGTTTATTTACAATTTTGCTAATATAGGTACATATACGAATTTGGGATATCGAGAGTTTTAAAAAAGAACCAGCGCCAGCGGCACATTTATCGTTCCATTCTTCCATTAAATAATTG
This sequence comes from Cheilosia vernalis, assembly GCA_949126925.1. Taxonomy (NCBI): domain Eukaryota; kingdom Metazoa; phylum Arthropoda; class Insecta; order Diptera; family Syrphidae; genus Cheilosia; species Cheilosia vernalis. The sequence goes on along the minus strand of OX421362.1, from coordinate 55,370,207 downwards.
GGTTTTTGTTTTGTTTTCCTTGTTTTATACGTTGTGTTAACCAAAGCAGAATGTTTATTTATATAGATTACTAGCTGTGCCCGCAACTTCGTACGTGGCGTGGGACTGTGTAGTTTCCAATAAAAGAGATAATAATAGTTAAGATTCAATACATGCGATAATTATATTTTTTATGATAGTTGCACAACGGTGCACAACGTCACAGACCTGAATCATACCACCGATACCAGCAAATTCGGCATAATTAATTTCTTTGGTGTAATGAAATCCACTTCTGATTTAATTTACAAAGAAACACATAATACCTACTCAGTGGGTAGTATGTGTAGTAAGGATGGGGTCCGATATTTTTTTTGTGATCAAACTCGTCTCATATATCGTCTTTACTTCTTGAATTCTTCAATTCTTTACTGTAGCTGTAGGTATCACCGTAGGTACCTACTATAACAACCATTCGATTTGAGAAAATAAATTTATTTTTTTCATGTCAGATTTTAGGTTGTAGCTCAGCTTCTAGAGGACATAGAAAGCTGATTGATGGCTTGAAATAACTATGAGAGTGTTGGCTCTCCTAAGTATTTTATTTTGTTTGCATTGATTAAGAATTGTTTGAGTAATGGCGACTTAAAGGCAGTAAAGTCAGGAAAAAAACACATTTTGGTCAAAAACGCTCCCAAAAAATAGGCTTGACAATGAAAGGAATAGCCTATGTCCTTCTCAGAATCCTAACTAACATTTCAAAAAAAGTTTCATCAAAATCTGTACAGTAGTTTTCACGTCAACCGCGAACATATGAAAACGGCTACAGTTTTATTATATTTATAGATGTATCGGTAGATATAGATTATAATGTATTTAATGGAAATTTGCATACAAATTGTTTTATTTTAATTCTTTTTATATAAATGAAATGTTAATTAAAAATATTGAAGTGTAATTAATTTTTGAAGTTATTTGTTAAGCTTAATAAAACGTATTTGAATTTTTTTTTAAGTAGCTTAAAATTGTTCTAAAACAGAAGTTTGTATCTATACATATAAAAGAAAGTGTCCGAAGCGATGTTATCCCATAACTCGAGATTGGCGTGTTTTGTGTTTTGTTCGATCGAATAACGTTTGCCTGTCATTGCGCATTACAGATTCGGATTTCTTCATTGCGATTTTGTGAGTTTTTATAAATTAAAATTGATAATCTTATAAAGAAATTGGTGTAGTTCTGTTCGAGTTAATATGAATTTGACTGTCTGTCTTTAAATACAAAAATCTTAGAAAATTCTTAATATAATTTGGTGCATTTTTCGCCCACAATCTTCAATTTGTTTCAACATCTATATCTCTATAAATTTCGGAAAAAAATGGACAAGAGTAATTTTTTTCCCGTTTCGTTTCGCTTTTTTCTTTGTCACGCTTTGCGCTCGAAAACAATAGGCCTATTATCGTTAGCGAGTCGAACAAAAAATCCTGCGAATGTGATTTATTTGTATTATGGTTAGCGAATTGAAGAAAATTCATTCGCCTGAACTGTCAAACCGCTGGCGAACGTAAAGTCGCCTTATTGCGGTTTGCGAATTTGTGAAATTTCATTCGCCTTAAACTTTAAATTTTAGCTAACAAAAGTATTTGGTGAAACCAGAGGCGAATGGAATTTATGATCCAGAAAAATTAATGGAAATTCAATAAAAATGTATAAAACCCACATACTTTTTACTACATATTTACTAAGCTCATGAAAAAAAAACAAATTTGTTCCCTCCTTGGCCTTTATAAAATAAGTCGACATTTTGAAAACATTATTGGTGACATAATATTATGACCACAATAAAAAATACATTGTTTTCGAAAACAAAGGAATTCAGACTTTCAAAGGATAAAATAATAATAATAGTTGAGTCTCACTTAAGGATTTAGGCTTATTAGTGCTCCTTATCACTATTAATTGTGAGTTCTTTTGTAAAAGAAAGCTTTCAATTTTAAAAATATGATATGCGTTTCTTAAAAAATTCTTAGTTTCAATATTTCATTGAACATTTATGTATTAACTGATACAATTGTATCCGCTTTTGGCGTGTGGGAATGTGGCGTGTGGGGTGTGGGGCGTGGGATTGAAAGAGATAGGGTGCGAAATGTATACGGGACTGGAAGAAAATGATTTAACATTTTAAACGAATACCTGTTCAAATTACGGAAGGAAGATAAATTATTTTATGCAGTGGGAAGAAATATCTGGTATTAGGCAACTCAAACGTTGTGAGAATATATATTTTTTGCGAAAAAAAATGTTCCCCTACAAGATAGCAAATTTCTTAGATCTTTTTTCCATCAACTGTTCTGAAACCACATTTTGCACGGGCGAAGCCGGGGGGTACAGCTTGTTATATATAAATAAAAAAATAAAAAGAGGTAAATGTTACGATGAAGGAACACTGCCGAGTGTCAGTATTTTGTCAGTATTTTGTTACATTCCCCCTCCCGAATCCTGCCATTTGTAATTTATTATTTTTTACATTTTCACACGTATTCACAGACAGTAAAATTGAGAGCCCAAAATAGCCAATATTAATGAATAAAATTGCGGAGGAAATCGGGGAGACGTATGAAGCTGTCAGTCTATTCCTTCTTATGTAGTTTGTGTTAAAAATAGTTTCATTAGGCTTTGGAGTTTGCAACGTAACAAAATCGGTTTAATAGGCTAAAAAGGGATGCGTTCAGAATGTAAACAAATAATGTCCTTCGATTCTAAAATCACGCAAAATCGTTTGTTTAAATCTTTTGGGTATCACGAGCCTTCTTGACTTTTTTTTGTGAACCGTTAAAACAAAATACATGAATATGTAAAGGGATAAGAATTTTGGGACACCCTTTATGATTAAAATAGAATTCGCTTCAATTATTCTAAATAGCAAGAGGTTTGACCATCATTTCGTAACTTTTATTTTCGTTTCAACTTATGTCACCTCGTTCAATTTTCTTCATTATGTGGGCAGCCCATGTCCAAAAGTGAAAAATGCAAATAGGGTCAGTTTATCTGAAGGAGCTCTAGAAGTACCTACCTTTCTAACAAGTCCTAATCCGTTTCCCTGCTCCTAAGCCAAATCGTCACCTACTATGTCTGTTTCATTAATTCAGTTAAATGGAATTTCCCCTGGAAGGACCTGCCAAAACCCTGTTGACTTTCAGTAAATTCGGGGTGATAAAGGCACACAACAGCTCGAAAACAAACATCTGCCATTAGGGGCACACACGAATAAATTATATTTCCAAAACATCCGCTTCCTTGCTTACAAAAATACAAAAAAAAGTAACACCCAATTCCTGCACACCAGTCAATGTGAGAGACAAACGACTGGCGAAAAATTTCAGCATAATTTTAGCTTACTTCATTCGCATCAGGACCCAAAAGTCCATACAAAATAATGGAAATTTCAGTATAGTATCTCTGTCCTGTTCATTTTTCTGTTCGCACACTTTTCTCCATTATGCGATGGGGCTGGTGGGTGGTGCTGGTGGAGCATCTGCCTATTTAGAGATGTATCTTCGTCGCCAGCACAAAGTACAAGGGCAGTCCATCTCGCCGAGTCTAGACCCTGTCAACACTAGGAATTCGAAAGGCGGCATCATTGGAATTGACTATGTAGCCTGTACCACGTTCTGGTGCTGCTTGCCCAGCATACGTCCTTCGAAAAATGAACTGCAAACTTAATTGAAAAACTTTTTCCTATTTGCCCCTTTTCGGTATGCGAGGGCAAAAAATTGCCTCAACTATTTTGCCAGCGCAATCGAAATTCACGCCTTTCATTTCGACCAGGATGTGATGCTACCAACGAAACCACGTCCTAGTAGTCGTCATGTACATCGGCCGTATAACAGCTGCTGCGGGTGTGTGTTTGTTGAACGTCTGCTTAGTTACCAACAACCATTTTTCGCCATTTTCCAGCCAGCCCGGCTTTAGCTGGGAAGGCGAAGCTTATTGCATCCGTCCATCCATAAATTTTGCAACTTTTAAGTCTGAAACAATACAAATTTCCGGGGTGCTTCCTTTAACAATTAGCCGGGCTCACAGCACACACAGCGACGACGACGAGATGGGCAAGATACTGAGATAGTGACCTGCCTGTAATAAACTGCTTGTGTCAGTGTCACCCGCTAGAGAAAGGACGCCAGCAGGACTACGAAATCATCACGATGAAGGAGAGGAAGCACCAACAACAAAAAAAGGACAGTAATGAACCAGCATCCATGGTGTACGATGCTGACGTCTGTGGTTGTATAACGGAGAAATTAGTTTGTTACAATTACCCAATGAGCTTAATTTAATTCGCCGTGGTGACGAGTGGATTTAACGGCTATACCTTCACTGCGAAGGTTGAAATTGTTTCTGCCAGACATTGACTCGATTGTGCTGCTGAGTTTTATGGTCGAGGATTTTAATAAACGCGCACCAAAGGTCACACCAAGTACAAGATGCAAGTTTAGTTCTAGTTAGCTGTGACATCCTTTCCCCCTTTGCACATCATCTAATGAATGCAATATGCTGTCCTTTATCGGGGGAACTTTATGTGGCTCTCTGTTCTTTTTACATCTCTCCCGGGGGAGACGTTATTACAATCTTGCACAAAAGGACATTTCGGCGGTGTGTGATAAAATGGAATATAATATCATAACGCATGAACGTAAAAATTGGACAGACGTTGACCGCCGCCTTTAATGGCTCAAGATAGGACTCGCAAGTCACAAGTGCGGAAAAGTGCCCGTAATCTTGGCACTCATTGTCTTTTTGATGTCCGCAGAGGCAATCAAACGCCTCCGCATACACTCGAGATCAAAGGAGTGAGACGGGGGGCGTAAAATGTTAATTAGATTGTCAGTCGACCCCCTAAAATCCCATTACATCATCCATAGACATATATACCTATGTGTATGGAGGGATCATCCCCTGCGAAATCGAGATAATGTCAGACTTGTCATTAAGCTCCGATGAGTCGCTCCACATGTGGGATGTGGGGCATTACAGGAACCATTAGATCATATCTCGTGTGTGTGTGTGTGAAAAACAAGTTTTATATAAATATTTCTTAGGGATAATTATTATCCTGTCACTTGAAGTGATTACACAAATTGCTGTTCAGATCTTAATTATACACCGAACGCTGACTGCGGCGGTAAGCCCACACACGCAGACATCTGAACTGCGAACAGTGAGGGCCGTTGAATTTATGGAAACTCGACTTTAATAGGAATCGATTTTTGGGCAGGTTTTATTGTTTCTGGGCCATAATTATCGGTACCGTTGATTGATGTGCTTCTGAGGATGCTGATCCGTATCGGGATGTGTCTTAACTCGGGCGTCGCTGGGCGTCGCTCCTCCAAGATAGTACCTTTTAACCTTTTCAATCAATCGCCTAATAACTCAATCAGCAGCCGGTCGGTGGACTGCGAAAAAATACCAATCAATCATTCTAAATTAATGGAAAGTTTGTGGTAACAAATTGAACATTTTGTTCGGCTTGAGCTGGTCTCCCCCCTCTTCGAAAGGAGCGATGGAGGCTGAAAGCGTACATAAAAGAACGTCGATTAATCATTCGGCGTTTTGTATAGGCACACACCACCGATGTAGTTGGCATCACCTGTGCTCTGGCGCGGTAATGAATTCATTTCGAATTGGCTATAGTTTTTGGACGGTTGTCTGGGAAAATATCGCTGGAAAAGTTTTTACCGCCGACTACCGAGCGAATGTTTATTATTGAGTTTGGGATTGTCGAAGTTGAAAAATTTGTCAAAGTGGCACACTTTCAGAGAAGTATGAAGTTGCGCAGAGAATGTCAGGCGGTAGCTAGTGACAGCTGAAATTTTAAACGCTCAAAAACTCCCATGATTAATTTATTTCTCCGCTACTACTATTATAATTAGGTGAGAACCGTAACCTTTCATATTGAATAAGTGGACTTGCATTTGAAAATATTTTCAAAACCGGTTCCATTATCTGCAGGTCTCTATTTTGTATATGTAGGTACTGACTGAAGTCCACTTCGAATAAGAAGCGCAACCTAAGTTATTTCTCTATATCTTTGTTCAAAATGGGACGGATAAGGTGGTGCTGTAGATAAAATCTGCAGGTCTCTATTTTGTATATGTAGGTACTGACTGAAGTCCACTTCGAATAAGAAGCGCAACCTAAGTTATTTCTCTATTTCTTTGTTCAAAATGGGACGGATTTTAAGGTACTCCAACTAGGATGTCCATGTAACATATTTGCCCCCCAGCTGTTTACTATATTTTATCCGTAACTTATCGACTATAAGTACACCCTTTATACAGTGCCTTGATTTTGTGCGGTTTTTTTCGCAATGCCGGTTGCGAAAAGGATTCACGTATTTTGTCATTCGAAAACGAATTGCATCGACTGTTTCGTAAAAATATCTCGCTGGTGCCTATTAAAAAAGAAGGAAAAAGTACCAACAAATTGTATCAGGGTATCGAAAAAGTGCCAAATTATCGCACAACGGTCACGTTGGTCATATAGCGAGCGACTCACTCACACATTCAAATCCGATTCGAAACGTTATCTAGCTGCATTGATGAAATAAAACCGCACAATAGCATGGCACAGATTTTTATGGCACTTTCTCCTACAAACCGGTTTTTAAAGTTTCCGTCGCTCGGAGTGTCGATTTGCGTCTCCTCCGTTTTTGTTTCGTATGATAAATCGAATTAGCGCTGAACTTATAACTCGTTCACGGATGTAGCATTTCGGCCTGAGGCTCATGTAGAACTATATAAAGACCGCATTACACTACATTCTTCTCTTATTTTTATAACATTTAAACAAGTTTCAAAGTTAGCTGCCTGTAAAAGAGACTAATGCTAAAATTTCAACGAAAACGACTTCCAATCATTGGGTTGTTGAAACAAAACACACCTTTTGCAATATTCAGCAAATTCAGCAGAATAGCTGACCAAACGAACCGTCACAACTCACAACTTAAAATCATTTTCCACAATTAATTTATATGAGCTAATATTATTTTTAGATGCCCTGAATTAATTTTATTTGTTAATTAATGTGATCGAAATTTGTAACCAAAATAGTTTGCACCAAAGTTTAACGACTAGTATCTCATAGCTGTTTGAAACGTCAAACGAAAACTAGTAGGTTTTCGGTGTGAATGCATCAACACGGTTTTCGGCTCAGTGTGGAAAAGGTATAAGACTGTATTACGAAAGCGTAGCGATTCGAACGAATTTATTTTCAAAAAATCTCGAAATGTTAAAACAAATCTGCCAGCATCTGTAAAATAAATTTGAATAGGTACATTTTCAATGAATTTTTTTTATAACTCAACATAAGCGCACTTACTCCTATCGGGAATTTTAGTTGTAATTGTTCGTACTGCTCTTGTTTTATTTTAAAAGTGTGAAAAATGCAAAATAAAATCTAGTGCCATACGGACTTAAGCCTAGAGCTCTCACATCTAGTTTTTAGAAAAATAAAAGGGACCTACAATCCAAACGCCCGAATGGAAGAAAAATTGCCAGGAAAGCTTTTTCTATACACTATCCAATGTTTATCAGACCTTCTTAAAAATTGGTCTCGCTCATTAGTCCAGCAGAATAACCACTTAGGTGTTCTGCACTGATAAACTCATAAAGGCCTTAAAGTATTTTAATAAGGGCTGGTTTGACTGAAGGTTCGAAACTTATTTCCAAATGCCTGTTTCGAAAACCCCGTAATGCAAAAGATCGAACATTAGAGCCCTATAATTTTAAGAGCTGTATTAATTCAAATGTATTGCAGTTGTTGTTCGCGGCAACGTTTCGAGCTCCAGCACATTACACATGAAGGCGTCAGCTTCATAAATTGCCACAACCATTTACAAGTATTTCGTTTCAGGATGGTATGCCAGAAGCCAAGCGTTTTTTTTAGACACTTGTTCAGTTCAGTTAATAGTTCTATGCTTATTTGGACAGCTATCTTAAGGGTTTTATTTGATATACCACTCATCATCAACTTCATGTGCCACGCATCAATTTCTAGTTCAACGCATTCAACTGTGGTGCATAAGTCTTTCAATCAACTCTGTGCAGCCACCGTTTTGAAACTTGGTGGTGGGGGAAACGATTCCTGACTCCAGAGACTATTCGCTGTATAAGGAAGGGGAATCATATGGTACCGTAGGTTAAGATTGTAGGTTTACGGTCTGTAACTATCTAAAATTCTTTATATTGTCTTTTCATATTCTGGGATGCTCGTCTAGGTTATGAAAAAAAACCTTCCAAAGATATTTTTCTGAAGTGTTGTAGACCTGCACAGTGACATAGGAAGTGGATTGTGATCTCAAAAACTCTCATATCACCGCAGCCTCTCCGGTTTTATTTAATGTATTATTTGAGTCTCTCGGTAGTATTGGGTTCAGTATATAGTCATAAGTTAGTGTAGATCTTACTGTAGCCGTCCCCATGTTTTTCCTTATACTTAGCTGAAGGCGTACAATTTTCTCAGCACCAAACTCAGTCACAGCTATTCAAAAAAACTCAACCGTAAAAGTATTCCTATATTTTAGTAGCATGAGGAAAAGCTGCTTCTTAGTATTCTGATGTATGTCCCGTTCCCATTGAGGTATTGCACCTGTAAATTCCACAATTGGTGCACAGCCTTCTGGACCATTGCAATAATCTACTTCCTCATACAAAGTATAGACGGCCCGGTACTTCAAAAGCTGTAAGCCACCTTGTATTTTACTACAAAAATAAGACGAATTGTTGCAAGTAAGGTATTTCTTCTTCAATAAGTCTTAAACTCCTCTACGAGCGTCATTTAAACTCTATAGTTGTGCCCACAAAGCGACACTGAAAACATTTCGTCGTCAATGGCTTGGGCTTCAGCAAAACTGTTTGGAAAAAAAGTCGTCGAACTAATGCTATTATCCGACAGAGCTGTCTACCACCCGCAACATCTTTATGAATTTATGACTAAACCTTGAGATCACCTCATTTTGCAATATTTATTCCGCTGAGGCGAAGACCTTTGTCAGGATGAAATTCTCCCGACATGAACGCCATTAAACTTGGCCCACGACCGCACATCACCCCACCACCAATCATTGTGCAATTTGCCCCAGTTAGAGATGAAAAATATTCCCAAAGAGTTGGATGTTGGATAAAATAAATTTCCTACACCTCAGTCCCATCAGCAGCAACAGGTTGGCACTGGAAGAGGTATACAACCAGAAAGCAAGAGCTCTTACATTTACATTTGGCTTGCGAAACATAAAAGTTATGCAAATGACTGTACAAATTTACATTCGCCCTTCAAAATGAACATAGTGTAAGGTAGCATCAGTCTGACACCGACAACGACGACGCCGTCTTGTGGGAGCTGTCAACTTGGAAGGACTAAAATTACGAATGCAAGCAAGACATTTGCTTTCGCATCGTTCCCTAAACGTATAGTATTTTATGCCCTTTCAGATCTGCTCTATGCATGTTTCTCATTTAAATTTAATTGTTTCCCCCATCTCGTCGCATGATTTGCATCATTCATCATCCTTGTAGGGGGGAGCCTCTAGCGCCTAGTTGCCACATATACCAGTACTCGTATGGGATGCGTCATCAATCACTTGCGACACATGCTGCAGTGGTAGACTTTTCGCAGACAAGCTCTGGCATAGTTGGCTTGTTGCACTGCATCTGCAGATTTTTAAGGACTAACTCTTACAACAGCTGATTTGATTAATTCAGATTCAAATTCAAATTTCGCCACGCCAGACAAGAGGGCTACACAATCGAACAAAGGTCTGCGCAACATCTTGAGGTGATGGACTAATAATGTTGGTTCCAGCGACTGCGGATGGGAGAAACGATGTCAACAGAGTGTCAGGATGGCAAACAAGTTTTCCTCAAGTTGTGTTTGTAAATGAGGAAGGCATGAAGTCGTTGTACCCGCGCGTACAGGGGCGAGTCCTGAGAAAATAAACACATTTTCAATGCAAATATCACAGTCGCACAGCTCGCAGAGGGTAGCCAAAGTTTTTATCTTGCGAAAAGGACAAAGATGAAGAGGACAAAAAAATAAATAAATGGGAAAATGCGTGAGTTTGAGTGTGTTCCTGTTCAGTTACTTACAGTTACACAATCGCTGTGTGTGCCGCACGGAATTGTGTAATTCAAAAGAATCCTTTTGCGGGTGGCCCTGTTGCCTTTGTTGTATTTATTCGCTTGCCACAGCAACCCGGCAAGAAGAATTGTCTCTCTCCCCTTTTCGGTGGAAAAGAAATTTATTTTCCCCGTACAGGAGGCAGGTCCTGTGCGTGGTACACAAACGATGCTGAGCGAAGGCGTTTTCTCAGACTTGATTTACATTTCTTCGTCATCGTCGTCGTCGTTTCCTTCCTGCTTCTTCGCATGAAAACGGATAGAAAATAACACCCGAGGGAAATGAACGGATTCCATTCCTATGCAAATATGATTTTCCAAGAAGATTGCGAACAAATTCACTTGGCATTGGCAGGAAAAATATAGGCGCCCCGTGTTAAGTACTACACAGTGTATGATGATGACGACGACGATGGTGATGATGATGATGATGATGAAATTGTAAGCACAAATGCGAGTTGATATGGTCTCTTTGTTATTCATTCAACAGCGAATGTATCTTCATTGAAATCATTCGGTTATAGTCGGTTCGGCGGATGCCAGCGCGTTACTTAGAACAAAGTTTCTTTACCTCACTCTTGTTCTTCTAGTTTTTTTTTCTTTGTCTTTGAGGGTTGGAGTAGCGCGTGACTTGGGTGTTGATGCGGAAGGTTATCGTGTACATTTGTTTTCTCAAAATTAGCCTGATGCTAATTGGAAATGGCGTTGACGTTTGATTACATTTCTGGATGATGCATGCTTCAAGAAAATGTATCTACCTACAGTGGTACAGAACCGATGCACCGATTTGTCTATAGTAACGTCATACGCTGCTCACTGCCAACGTTGTATAGCCCTTTAAAATGTTCCTTGTTATAATAAGGCGCTGGCGCTGTATCGTTGTCGACACCACACCAGAACTACAGTTCTATAAGAATTTCCAGGTCTCCATTCCTACTAGATCATTCTGGGAGGAGGGATCATTCCTGTATGATGAATCGATCCACTTCTTCACAGATGGTTATAAGACTGTGGATGGTGTTGGTGGTGGTGTTTTCTCCGACAGACTAAATCTTAGTCTCTCCTTCCGTCTTCCTGGTCACTGTAGCGTTTTTCAGGCGGAAATAATGGCGATAAAATAAGTCTTATATTGGCTGAAAGAAAACGTAATATCTGCTAAAGATATCCGTATCTTCTCGGATAGTCAAGCTGCTATCAAGTGCCTGGAATCAGTCTCTATCTACAAATTCCATAACAGCCCAAAACTGTCGCTCGTCTCTCAAAGAGATGGGAGAACAGTTCAGAACAGTGCCGGGGCACAGGGACATCCCAGGTAATTGTAAGGCTGATGAACTCGCCAAACACGGAACTACACTACCTATGCTTCCATTTACGGTTTCCATAGGTACCTATTCCGATCGCTACTTGTAAACTCATAATAAAGCTGGATGCTATCAATAGAAGAAATCTTAGGTGGACAACCGGCTCGACATGTCTAGCAACAAAGCGGATCTGGCCAAAGCTGGATCTAAAACGTTCTAGATACTTGATCTCCTTGGATAGGAAGCACATCAGTGCTACGATAGGTGTCATCACAGGACACTGTCTCATAGGCAGGCATGCAACAAGGCTTGGCGTTCTTTCAAACGATTTTTGCAGAAGCTGTCTTGACGAGGAGGAGGAAGAAACCATAGTCCTTCTCCTCTGTATCTGTCCAGCTCTCTCACAAAGACGAAAACTCCATTTGGGAGCGTTCTACTATAATGATCTAATCGATCTAAAAAACATAGACATTCGTAATCTCCTTCGCTTCATCAGAAGCTCCAATTGGTTCAACGAGTAGGAAGAATTGAATTTCAGATTCATGTGGTATCAGAAGGGACCTTATAATAGTCTAAGTGTGTCGGCTTGCCGACAGCCACTTCAACCTAACCTAACCTAACCTATCGTTGTCGATAATCAGTTGGGAGGATTCTGTTCTTAATCTGGTTACTATACTTCCTGAAGTCTGGATAGTCGTGCCCAAACGTCAAATAGTAAAACAAAGTGTCAAATACCCGGTAGTCAAATATTAAAATTTAAAAAAAATAAAGAAATATCCACAATGGGCGTAAATTTAATGGGTTGGGGTCGAAATTCTGGCGAGGTCAAAATTCTTTTTTCAAAATTCTGCTTCTGAAATTCTTCTTTCAAAATTCTGCTTTATAAAATAATGTAAAACACTACCAACCGACTTCAGGACGCCCAAAGAGGTCGTTACGCCAGAAATCGTCGATACAAATTTGTGAAATTGCTGAGGTATCAGGCATCTCAAATGAGCGAGTACATCATAGCTATCCGAGCTTTCTCATTGGACGTGAGAAAACTATCTGAGCAATGGGTGCCGCGATTGTTCAGTGAGTGAGTCTTTCTGCCAACAAGGTCTGGAAACAGTATTTTGGGATGCACGCGTTATCATTTACATCGATTACCTTGAAAAGGGTAAAACGATCACCGGTTTCTATTACTCACAGCTTTTGGATGGATTTGATACTGCATTGAAGCAAAAATGCCCGCATTTGGCAAAGAAAAAGGTATACTGTTCCATCAAGACAATGCCCAATGCCAAATTACGCTATGAACTGCTACCCCACCCAACATTTTCCAAACCTAAAACAATTGCTGGGCGTTAATAGATTTAGGCCCAATGAAGAGGTCATCATTGAAACAAATGCCTATTTTGAGAGTTTTAAGAAAAACTAATATTCGGAGGGAATACAAAAATCGGAAAAACGCTGGGCTAAGTGTATCGAGCTAAAAGGAGATTATATGTTGATAAATAAAAAACATTTTGGCCAAAAATAATATGTGTTATCCAAAAACTCACTGACCTATCAAACAACCCTATATATAATTACGTACCTGTGGCGCAGTGGCTTAGTGGTTAGTGTGTTGGACTACTAAGCGAGGGGCTCAGGTTCGAATCCCGCGAAAACCCAAATTCCAACTTAGGGTTTTTTTCCGCTGCGCCACCTCTCGCGAACGTCTGACAAACATCCGAGAGTATAACTGTCTTGAAAAAGCTTCTCAATTAGCCGTTTGGAATCGGCATAAAATTGTAGATCCCTTCCATTCGTTCCAAAAATGAAAACTCACACAAAACGAATGGTTGTGAGAAGCTAGGCCCAGGGTCCCTACGACCTGTAGCGCCAACAACCAACCAACCCAACCTGTTTTGAACAATTATTTTTTTTGATTTGAATCATTCTTCTTCATTTCACAATCTAATGAGTTCAATGATCTTTGGCATGATTCGATAGATTCGTCAACAACGTTCGAAACACTACTCCAATCTGACGTAGGTACCGAACTCTTCAGTCTTCAAGAGAGTTCAACAATCTCCCTCGATCTATTCTTGAAGTAATAGATAAAATAAAATATGAAATTTTCCTTTTTGCATCCGAATATTTTTTTTTTTAATTCTTGAAGAATTTTCAACGATCTGTTTTTTTATTTTCAATAATATTGGAATATTGCTGTACTTTCTTTTGGGGAAAAGTCGTGAAGTCATGAGCTCTGGATCGCTTTATGGCGTAACCGCTATCGAATTTTCCCATATTTTAATCTCACCGATATTTTTACGTCAACAGATTTTTAATTTATTTGACAATTTATAATTTGTTCGTAGTATTACCAAAATTAATATAAACTAAGGTTACTTGTCCAGACTGAATTTTGAATTGGTGCAGTCCAAACTTCAAAGCAGCGAGTAGGTAACTATTTATTTGTTTATTTTCGCTTAGCTATTCAGAAGTTTATTTAGTTATCCAGTACCTTGATGCAAGTGGGACTGTCTTTAAAACCTATACTTAAGTTAAGTTATAGGCAGTCGGCCTGTGAGTGAGTTTGGGAAGCTGTCGTTGCATCACAAGTTTGTTAGCATGACCAATACTGTTTTGCCTCCATTGTCGAGAGTTTACCACTCGCAACGCTGAGTTTGTAGCAAATTGGTTGCCGTCTTTATACCGATCGAGCGATTTTGAAGCATGGTTTGAAGTGCTACTGCGGGAGTGGTTATTTTTTTACGAAAATTCCCCAAACACCTGCCTATACCATCATGCAAAGAGAGCATTGGTGCAATTTTTCTGTTTTGAAATCCGCCTCCGAATCTTTACGATCAGGCTTAAAGATCCTTGGCAAACATACCAATAATCCAACTTCATAAATTCCGTTTTAAATAAAGGCAAATCTTCCAAATGCACGTATTGACAACAACAACACATATATCCTTGCAAATTATTCAATCCAAATGGCACTATCGCGCCACACTCCCAAATCTCAATGCGGCAGGACGAAGAGTAAAAGTAATCAATTTCTTTTCCAGAAAGCGTATATTGCCCGGCTATAAATTTACCTGCCTGTTTGAAATATCCTCCGGTGAAATTGCTTTGTTCCTTTCTCTTGGTTTTTTTTTTTTTTTTATTCGTTGTTGCTGTTTGTTTGTTTCCAGAGGCCCACACTATTGCTGTTGACTTTTTGTACAGCATAGAATAAAATAGCGCGTAGTGGGGGAGAGCGCTTAGCTCCATGTTGGGTCTTGGGTGTAGGAAATACTTATCCATTTCGCTGGCAATCTCCAACATTTCCAATATCCTTTCTCTTAGACACACTTCCTCTTCCGGTTCTGTTATGTTGCTGTCGATATTATATTTGGTTGTACAACATGGCATACGCTCGAGGTCGCTGCAGCTGTACCTATGTATGGCTGCTGGTGGAGGCGTAGCAAAAAGGATGGCTGACTTTTATTGTGTCCTTTCCACGCTCGTCGCCACCGCCGCTGCCGATAGTCATACACCAAGGGAGGGAATACATCCGCAATAAAGATATTTTTATTTGAATATACGACATCGGCACACAGTGAACAACTTATTTAGCAAATACGTACTTCATAGGCAGATGTGCGGGTGGGGGAGAATAAACATTGCGAAAGAAAAAGAAATACTTGCCATTGCCATCATTTCCTTCTCTTCTCCATCTTTTGGGTTGTGTATTTCTGGTTCTCTTGTTCAGATTGGATTTTCGGAAGATGAAAGCTATCCACTGGCGAGGCGAGTTGTTCGATAGAGTTTGTTCTTAGGAAGGGTTACTTCAGAACTTGAGATGTCGAAAAGACTTTTTTTTATTTTATTTTTTTCATTTACGAAAGATGAGTGCTGAGTCTTTTAAGTGTTGCCATAAATTCTTGTTTCGTTCAGCGGCAGTTATGATGAGCATCAGTTCGTCTTGGTTCGCTAGTTCTCGAGTAGGTACATCACTTTTAGGGAAGAATTCAATTTTTTTTAGAAGATATGAGTGGTTGCCGGTTGTTGTATATATTGAGTTATTGAATTGCAAGATTGGCGCCGAAAAGTCATTTGCCGAGGAGTGGTGAAATGTTTAAAGAAATGAAGACGTTTGCTTCTGTTTTATTTCGATGTCGTTGTATGGAGAAGCATTTATTCGAAATGAATGTGGTGGAAAGTTGGGGAATTTTATTTTATTATCGAATCCGATTTATCGCCTTGCGATGTAAATTTTTTTTATTTTGTGCTGATTTTTTAAGTCTGCGCGGATTTTTGATAGAAATAGATTCACCACGGTCATAGAATGCAGCTCATATGACCTCAGGAGATTTCTGTGAGATTTTAATAACTGGAGAAACTTGGTGGCTCAAAAGCGAGCTGGACTAATTCTCTTGATGTGCTCTCACAGTCAAAAACGTACGATGTGGGAAAATTTAAAAATTGTGACTTTTATGATCTTAAAATTAGTAATAAGCTAAAAAAGACTGCAAGGAACTTTTTTACCTCGTTCATATAAGGTATTCTATTCGGATATAAATGACAAAAACAATTTATTTGAAAGGTTTAATTTTTTTAATTAATCGTTCAGAGGTAGTTTTAAGTTGGCAAGTGGATTTTGGTTGCTTTCAGTTCGCCTTGGACAATTGTTGCCCTTGTATATAGTATTTCACAAAATAACAACAACGAATTTATTTGTGTTTGATTTTGGTTAAGTACGGAATGGGATAGGAAACGGCTGATAACGAAGTAGGTAGCAAATATAGTTCTTCAGGATCTGAACAGAGGTCCTTACTTACTTACTTACTTACTTTAGGTGGCGCTACAGTCCGGGGTGGACCTGGGCCTCAACCAACAAGCTTCGCCAGCCAGCTCTGTCCGTAGCTAGCCGTCTCCAGTTTTGCACGCGAAGTTGGCTGAGGTCCCCTTCCACTTGCGTGCGCCACCTGAGTCTCGGTGCTCCTCTACTGCGCCGTCCCTGCGGGGTGGATTCAGAGATTTTCCGGGCCGGAGCATTGGTGTCCATCCGCTCTAGATGACCCAGCCATCGCAGTCGTTGTATTCTGACTCTTCTGGCTAGATCGGTGTCGCTGTACAGCCCGTACAGTTCGATGTTATACCTCCTCCTCCACTCTCCATTTATGCAGACGGGACCAAAAATCACCCGAAGGATTTTCCTCTCGAAGCGGCCTAAAGCGTCCTCATCCGCCTTTGACAAGGTCCATGCTTCTGCACCGTAAAGCAGGACTGGGATGATGAGGGTCTTATAAATGGACACTTTAGTTGCTCGAGAGAGGGCTTTGCTACTTAATTGCCTTCTTAGCCCAAAGAAACAGCGATTGGCAAGAGTTATTCTTCGTTTGATCTCAGCGCTGGTGTCGTTGTCTGAATTTATAGCGGAGCCTAGGTAGACAAAGTCCTTAACTACCTCAAAGTTATAGCTGTCTATGGTGATGTTTTGTCCAAGACGTCGGTGTTGAGTGTCTTTTCTTGATGACAGCATATACTTGGTTTTGCCCTCATTGACTGCTAGACCCATTTTCGCCGCTTCCGTCTCAATACTCACGAAGGCTTCACTGACATCACGCTGTGTTCTCCCGATTATGTCAATATCGTCTGCGTATGCGAGTAATTGTACGGACTTTTGAAAGATCGTGCCTCTGGTGTTGGCGTGGGAGTTCTGCACGATTCTTTCAAGAATGATGTTAAAGAAGTCGCATGACAGCGCGTCGCCTTGTCTAAATCCTTTTTTGACATCAAAGGGGTCGGTGAGGTCTTTACCGACCTTGATGGAACAGCGTGAGTTTTCCATCGTCATCCTGCACAAACGGACGAGTTTGGCAGGGATACCAAAACTAGACATTGCCCTATACAGCTCGTCTCTGTAGATGCTGTCATACGCTGCCTTGAAATCGATGAAAAGGTGGTGGGTATCGATTTGGAATTCCTGAGTCTTTTCCAAGATCTGCCGCAGTGTGAATATTTGATCGATGGTGGACTTTCCTGGCCTAAAGCCACACTGATATGGACCTATCAGGTTGTTGACAAACGGCTTTAGGCGCTCACACAATACAGCAGAAAGGATCTTGTATGCGATGTTAAGGAGACTGATGCCTCTGTAGTTGGCGCAGATCAGAGGGTCTCCTTTCTTGAGGATCGGGCAAACAATGCTGAGGTTCCATTCATCGGGCATACTTTCATCCGACCATATCCTGCAAATGAGTTGGTGCATGCTCCTGACCAAATCATCGCCAGCCGCTTTGAAAAGTTCGGCAGTTAAGCCGTCCGCTCCGGCAGCTTTGTTACACTTAAGCTTAGACACAGCTACCTTCACTTCAGCTAGGTCGGGTGGGCGGAATCGTTGGTCATCTTCGCCCAAATCGAATGGTTCATTCTGCCTGACAGCGGGATTTGTTTCGTCGTCGCCGTTATACAGTCTGCAGAAATGATTTTTCCAAATCCTCAGCATTGACTGCGATTCTACTACGATGTTCCCTTGGTCGTCTTTACAGGCTTCGGCTCGAGCTTTGTACCCTTGGCAGGTTCTTTTGACCCTTTGGTAAAACTTTCGAACCTCATTCCTGCTGTAGCTCTCTATCTCTTCAATCGCGCGCTTCTGGTGCTCTCTCTTTTTCCTTCTGAGAAGCCGGTGTTCCTCTCTCCTCTTCTGCTCGTAGAGCTCGCGAGCAGCTCTAGTCCTTCTGTGCAGGGCCGCTTTGTATGCTTCCTGTTTAGCTGCATGCGCTTGCCGGCATTCGTCATCAAACCAGGGGTTTCGTTGTGGTGGCCGTGTGAAACCCAGCACATCAGAGGCGGCATCTCGAATGGCATTTTGGCAATGTTGCCACTGGTTTTCGATACTTGATGCTGGCGGCAAGGGACTTCGTAAGAGGTTTTGGGAGACTCGATTGGAAAAGGACATGGCGATCTCTTGCGATTGTAGCCGTCCGACGTCAAACTTCCTCACAGTATTTCCATCTCTTGGCGTTGATCGGGATATCCGCAGCCGTACCTTGGCTACAACGAGGTAGTGATCCGAGTCAATGTTGGCCCCTCGGAAAGTTCGGACGTCCATAATACCGGATGAGTGTCTTGCGTCGATCGCAATATGATCAATCTGATTGACGGTTGATTGATCGGGAGATCTCCATGTCCCTTTGTGGATGTTGAGATGTGGGAACTGTGTACTAGCTACCACAACGTTTCGCCCCGCAGCAAAGTCGATCAGCCTGAATCCGTTATCGGAGGTGGTGTCGTGCAGGCTGTGTTTTCCGACTGTGCCACCAAAGATGCCCTCTCTTCCTAGCTTGGCATTAAAATCGCCTAGGACAATCTTAATGTCGTAGCTAGGGCACTGCTCATAAGTTTTGTCCAGGAGCTCGTAGAACTTATCTTTGGTGTCGTCATCTTTCTCCTCTGTGGGGGCATGCGCGCATATGAGGCTAATGTTGGCGAATTTAGCCTTAATGCGAATCGTCGTGAGGCGCTCGTTCACACATTTGAAACTCAAGACTTCTTGCCTAAGTCTGCCTCCAACGACGAACCCACATCCAAATAGGCGCTGCTTTTGTTGTCGGTAGCAGTCTCCGTAGTAGATATCGCAGTTTTTCATTCTCCTTTTGCCCGGCCCATCCCACCGCGTTTCTTGGATGGCAGTAATGTCTGCCTTGCAGCGGTTTAGGGCCTCCGCTAATTGTTCGGCTGCACGTGGTCTATTAAGGGACCTAACATTCCATGTGCAGATCCGAAGCTCGTTGTCCTTGTTTCGTTTGCATGGTTCGTCATCAGTAAATCCGTCCGTATCCGAGGCTTGTTGTTGCTTCGTAACAGTATTTTTTTTACGTGGCCGGGAAGTTACCCCGACGGCACAACCCCCAACCTGGAGGACCAGATCCTTATTGTGACTCTAAGGATGGAGAGTCGGACATACCGCTCCTTATAGACCTGAGCTCCGAATACTTCGTAGTAGCCCGTATAAGGTGTTCACTAAGTAGCTCGACCTGACTGGAACTGTGGACGCCACCGTTGATTCCATCTCGGGAATTCCTCCGCTGCCGCTCCGATGCAAGGAGAAGTGCCTTAGTGGAAACACTCCTCCCCCCCTCTCTCGTCTGCTACCCCCAACAACCTTCCAAAGGGGTTGGGACCCAATCTCCAGTTGAGGTACTAGGCACCCGGTGTTCACCACGGGGAGGTGAGAGTAGGAGTTGATAGACAGAGGTTGGTTTAGAAGAAAACCTGTGGATGCTTGTATCCTCTTGAATGCACATGTCTATCCTTACTACTAATCATTTTTAACATTCACACTAAATATATTCTAGGTCACAATATGCAATTTTGTAAGGAAAATTTCGCCATTGTGAGTTCGAAAAATTTAGGCTGGACACTAAAAATGATTATTAGTACCGCGGAGAATCTTTATCTCTCATCGCTGAACTTCTCAATAACATTTTGCCTTTCAGATGCATCGAACGTCTTCGGGATAGGATACCCAATCCCTATAGAGGCTCAGCAACTTGAGCGCTGTGTTTGTACATCAAAAGAACACAAAGGGCCTTACTAATAATCATTTTTAACCTTCACACTAAATACTTCCTAGGTCACAATATGCAAAAATTAAGTCTGGACACTAAAAATTATTAGTACCGCGGAAAGACATTTTTCGGGCCTCCTGTCGATTCAATACCAACCTTTTTTGCGCTACCTGCCATAGAAACTGGTGAAGGAATGTTTATGCAATACGATAGCCATACGTCGCTTTGCTGCTTGACGATTTTCTTGAGGATCGGTATACTAATATAATCATTTTTAGTGTCCAGGCTAGATACACAAAATTGCATATTGTGACCTACAAAATATATAAGGTGAAGGTTTAAGAATCATTATTAGTAAGGCCAACAGTCGCTTTTTTTAACCTGTACTCATTAAGGGGTAAACCGTTCAGAACTTCCCCTCCAAAGTCAAATCTTAGGGAAAACTCAACAGAATTGTTTGGGATACAAAGAGCTTCGACTCGTATGCAACAAAAATAATCAACAGAGATCGTACCGATACTGCCAGAGTGACAGCGATCAGTACCTACAGGTGCTTGGCTGAAATTGCTTTTAAAGTTATCAATTTAGTTAGGTACGTTAGAATAAATGCGAAAACTGCGAATGAAAGCGAAACTAAAATCGCCCATTGGCCTATTTTATGGTCGCAGCGCGATGGGCTCTTTTTGAATTATACCTATGTTTATAAGTATATGCACATTGAGAAGTGTTTTTGAGGCAGCAATCGATATTCCAAAGAAAATAATATACTGTATACACCAGCTCTAACCACGCGGTACCAAAGCCTTTGGCATTCAAAGATGTCACTAATACGTTTCCGCAGTGTGCAGTATAGTTCGGTCTTCTCTACAAAGCCAAACAGTTTCTTTAAGGTTTATAAGTGTACCTACATTCGGTGAACCCTTGAAAGCCGAAGTCACAGTTTTTATATAAAAAAGTCCTGAAACAGCAAAACCTAATTTCACCCAATTCAAAACCAATTGGCAGGTATATAATTCCGCCCTAAAGCAAAAGCTTGGACAATTAGATAATCAACCGAATTCACCATCGGACATTGATTATATAGTTGACAAAGTCACCAAATCGATGAACGAAGCCTTTGAAAAAGCTTGCCCCATCAGTAGGCACGTGAAAGGTAGCAAACCACCTTGGTGGAATACTAACCTAGCAAAGTTGCGCAAAGAAAGTAGGAAATGCTTCAATTCGGCCAAATCCTCTCGCCTACAAGAGGACTGGGACAAATACAAAAACAGTCTACGACATTATAAGGCAGAGATTACAAAAGCCCAAAGGCAGTCGTGGAGACTCTTCTGTGGCAGCATAGAAAGCAGCACCGACTCAAGCAGGCTAAGGAAAATCATTTCCAAATCTCCAACTATGCCTAGTTTTATTCAAAAACCCGATGGGGAATGGACCTCATCAAACGAGGAGACTCTAGATCTTCTCATAAATACCCACTTTCCGGGTAATACAATAGATGTCGTCACACCAACATTACCTTGTTATATGGCTCGGGAAGTACCGGTCGGGATTGTCAACAGACGTAATATCTATCGGGCCGTTAACAGTTTCCTTCCGTACAAATCCCCTGGCCCAGATAAAATAATACCAGTAGAGATACAAAAAGCTATAGATATATTAACCCCCTGGCTCGAAGTGATCTTCCGGACATGTCTAAAATTCGGTTACACTCCTGCATCATGGAAAAAGGTTAAGGTAGTCTTCATACCTAAGTGTGGCAAGACCTCACATGTTTCCCCTAAGGATCTTAGGCCAATCAGTCTCTCCTCTTTCCTTCTAAAAACATTGGAATGACTCATTGACACATACATTCGAAAGAACTTAATAGCTAACTCCCTGTCCGATTCCCAACACGCTTATCGTAAGGGTTTTTCGGTGGAGACAGCTCTACACTCACTAGTAGTTACCATATAAAAATCGCTCTCAATCAAAGAGTATGTAATGGTATCCTTTCTAGACATTGAAGGCGCCTTCAATAATGTCAAAGCAGAAGGCATCTCCTGTGCACTCCGCAAGCTGAAGGTTGACAACTGTCTACGAGTATGGATAGAAAACATGCTTAGTAGTAGAGTGGTCTTATCCGAACTAGGGAGCTGTCAAACCATTCGGTCAGTGCATAGGGGCACACCACAGGGGGGAGTACTGTCACCACTACTTTGGATCTTAGTAGTTAACGAAGCACTCACCATCCTGAGAAACATGGGATGCAAAGTTATAGCCTATGCAGACGATATCGCTATTGCCATATCTGGTAAATTTCCAAACATAATAAGAGACCTTATGGAATCTTCTCTGTACAAATTAGTCAAATGGACGGAGACTGTTGGACTTGATGTCAACCCATCCAAGACAGAGTTAATCTTGTTTACAAACAGATACAAAATTCCCGATATAGTTCCTCCAAAACTCAAGAACAAGGAGCTAAAATTTAGTAATCATGTCAAATATCTAGGTGTAATACTAGATAGTAAGCTTAATTGGAAGCTAAATATTCAGGACCGCACAAGAAAGGCCGCGGTAGCTATCCATACCTGCAGGAAGGCCCTAGGTCCCAGATGGGGCCTTCAGCCTAAGGTAACAAACTGGCTCTATATTGCGGTGGTCAGACCTATTCTGTTTTACGGAATCCTAGTCTGGTGGCCCGCACTAGAGAAAAAATGAAATTCCAGATCTATTGAACGTATTCAAAGATCAGCCAGTATATGCATCACAGGGGCGCTCAGGTCCACCCCTTCGGCTGCCTTAGATACAATGCTACATCTTCTTCCGGTTGATATATACGGGAAATTAGTTGCATCTATCTATGGCAGCCATATGAGTATCCCCCCTATCTCAATCCCAACTAAAACGGATTATACTATTCCCTTCGAGGACTTTAATATAAAGTACAAAGCAATAATCCCAGAACGTTCCGAATGGGAGAATGGCACAGTAGACAGTAGATACGCACATGAAATCTACACAGATGGATCTAAAATGACGGAGGGCACGGGAGCGGGAGTATACTCTCAATCACCCGAAATCAACATTGCCCTACGCCTCCCAGACCACTGCAGCGTCTTTCAGGCTGAAATAATGGCTATAAGAGAGGCAGCCTGTAGACTTGCCTTGTCTGCGATAGACGGGAAAGCTATCGTTGTTTACATAGACAGTCAGGCAGCCATAAAAGCCCTGAATACACCAACAATTAGATCAAAGTTGGTAAAACAATGCCGGGAATCTCTTAACGAGATTGCGGACAGATGTTCAGTAACCCTGTGCTGGGTTCCAGGTCACAGCGACATTCCGGGCAACTGCAAAGCGGACGAACTAGCCAGACAAGGAAGCGGCCTTCACCCAACCAACAACAGTGAACCGTACGCTCCTATGCAATCGATCAAATTCTCCCTTCTCAAAAGGGCAATAATGATCGTAAATAACAGATGGAACAGCATAGATACCTGCGTCACATCCAAATAAATCTGCCCGAAATTAGAGGCTAAAAGGACTAAGAGACTTCTCTCTATAAGTAGAATCAGACTCAGCTCCGTAGTGGGTGCATTAACAGGTCACTGTTTGATAGGCAGACATGCACGCAGGATGGGAGCACCCTACAACGATTTCTGCAGGAGCTGCATGGACGAGGAGGAAGAAGAAACCGTTCTTCATCTACTTTGCACATGCCCAGCTCTTGCAAAGCTGCGAAAAAGCTACTTAGGGGATTTCTTCTTCGAGGACCTCAGTGACTTGTCTCGTATGGACATACGCTGTATAAGCAAATTCATTACAAAGACCAAATGGCTCGAATGATCTTCAATAAATACTCAGCAATAATGTAAGCAAAAAATAATTTTGTAAACTTGATATTGATTCAGAATATGTTGTGCCGGTCTTGATCATCACGGAAGAAGTTAGGCCCAATGAACCGCCGGCCCATAAACCACACCAAACCGTAATTTCTTCGGGATGCAATGATGACTCATGGAGTACGTGTGGATTGCTGCCTGACCAATACCCGCATATTTTGTTTATGGACGAAGCCATTCAGCCAGAAATGAGCCTCATCGCTGAAGATGATTTTTCGATGAAAATCCGAATCATTTTCAAGTTGTTGCTCAGTCCAATTCACAAACATACGACGCTTCTGGTGGTCAAGGATGTAGGCCAAGATCTTTTTGCAAAATTCGCCACAACGACGTCACAGAGATGCCCAACGCTTTAGAACGACGGGTGAGAGACACATTTGGGCTTTCTTCAACTGAAGCCTCAGCGGCAGCAATATTCTCGACACTACGGGCACTTCTTTGTCTCACTGGCATGGGAACATTTTGCACTGTTCCTGTGGATTAAAATTTTTCCACTAGACGCTCAATTGTTGATCGATTATGACGACCGTAAATTGGACGTAGCGCTCTTAACGTTGAGGCCACTGACTCCGAATTTCGGTAGTAAATTTTCATAATTTCGACACGTTGTTGGCTCGTATATCTTTCCATCATAAAATGGCAAACCTTACGGAAGAGAAATGTCAAAAGAGCGGCAAGAAATTCGGCGTAGTTTGCTGTCCCTGTCGCTCTCCTTTTGTAGCGTCCCTGTTGAAAAACCCTTTACAACTTAACTTTTCTAAAACCCGATTGTTGTGTTATCATCAAATTGTTGGTGTCGAGGAAAAGGTTCATTTGCTGTTGTAACTCTCTTTCAAACGCTTTCGATAAAAAAGGTTGTATTGAGATGGGCCTCAATTCATTACGTTTTGCATTTTTTTGATAGTATATATTTAGGTACAACCTTAGCTGTGATGGGTATAGCCCTGATATTAAAATAGAATTGACTTAATATGGACTTAATAGAGTGCAGACTTTCAACGACTTCAACACAACCGATATTTCGAAAGCCGAATAAAGGTACTATGGGCTCAGATTGAATTGATAAAACAATATGTCACTATCAATTACTGAGCTCAGCAAATTAGAAGTAGAAGATGCGAAATGTCGATTGAGGACATTGCAATCGAGATTTTCGAAGCGGTTCAACTTTGGCTTGGCGATGCCATTGCTACGAAGAATACTAAACAGCTTAGGACAGCCGAGAGAGGGATTGAGTTGTTTCGAATATGCTTCGAACTTTGAGTTCCTAATTTCATTTACAACCTGGTTGCGAACTGTTATTATAACGGGTGATTTTTTAAGAGGTTTAAAACTTTAAAAAAAAAAAAACACACAAAAAATTCGAAAAAATGAATGAAATATTTATTTGAATCGATAGTTTGAACCTTGCAATTTAATGTTTAAAGATAATTTCATGCAAATATTGACCGCGGCTGCGTCTCAGGTAGCCCATCCGCTGAGTCCAATTTTGGCATACTCTTTCACACATATCGGCCGGTATCTCACGAATGAATGCATGCAAGTCAAGAACTTCCATTTCGGGCAAAAAAAAAGTTTGTTATCATCGCTCGGTAGCGTTCACCATTGACAGTAACGCTGCGATTCGCATCATCTTTGAAGAAATATGGCCCAATAATGCCGCCGGCCCATAAACCGCACCAAACAGTGGCTTTTTCGGGATACACAGTACGTAAACGTGTTGGTGGTTTAATGTCCAACAAAGTAAATTTGGTGCGAAATTTGGTCACAATCTTCCGAATAGACTGCTCAGAAGGTCGAGAATGCCGATCATAAAATGGAAGCAGCGCGCGATGAACATTTCGAACCGAGCACGAATTTTGATAGTAAAATTCAATAATTTGCAAGCGTTGTTCATTTGTAAGACGATCCATGGTTAAATTGCAAACCAAACTGAAGCTGTTTGACAGTGACACAAGGTACTAAACACACGTCAGCTGTCAAAACCAGTGTTGCCAAAACCAAACCAGCTAAAAAATCACCCTTTATAAATGTAGGTAAGGGATTTTTATGTTGATCTACTATAGTTTACTGTGAGAAGTTCGTCAGCGCCCCTACAGCTTATCATTACTAGAATGTTTTCCACAAAATCAACTGTAAGGATTTTATATAAGTTTATATTTTTTTAGCAATCGTTTTTTGATGTCGACTCTAAAACGAGCGTATGCTAAAATACTGCGCAACGGCCACAAACGTTTCATTAACCAATCGCAACATTGGTTTTTAAATAAAATCTTTGTGGTTATACCTCCCCACTTATGTTACACAGTAGGACTGGTGAGGTGATACAGAGTGTAGCCCAACTGTTACATTTCGCATGTTGAAAGCTTCCCACACTATTGGGTCATCAAAGTGCCTGGCCTTTACAGTACGTGTCCCTCCTTTTCTTTAACTGCACGGGCACACCATAGGATTTCTGTGTATATATACAAGTACGTCTGTTTGCCATTTCAAAATCACTTTAAATAAACCCTCATACTTCCATTAGAACTATCAAAGAGGTGTATGGGGCATTTGGCATGGCACACCAAAACTGGATGGGTCAGCATCATTATGTAGGCTGCGTGTATTAACTGTAATTTATGTACGGTCCCAACGCATCCACATAGGTTTGATGAATATGTTTAATACTTTTGACAGTTTTTGGACACATGCGAGCAAATTGTCTTCCTATCCTTTGCCAATGAGCTTTTCATCCTCTGACACATGGTGTATTGGGTGTATGCAAACTCTATGTACCAACATCATAATCCCTAGCCCCCCGCCCAACACTCGTGTTACATAATATCCAATCTTAAAATTCCAAAAGAATACCACCTTGGGTCGGCAACAGATGTATCCCGTCTCAAGGAATTCAAATCACTCCCTTGAAATAATGTGAAGGACTGCAGTGATAAATGTCGAAGACATTCGTCTAACAACCCCACTCGATATTAATTTGAATAAAGGACAACTCAAACCACTTCTTCAAATCCAGCCTGCGTGGGGAAATGTATAACTGTATACCCATTATATAGTTTGATATACTGCCTTCTTCGTAGGTTGGTACCCCCTACATATATTCAAATTACAATTTGATTGTAATACATTGCTTGGAATTTATAGCACATCCTACTTCGTTATATGTAAAATAAAACAAATAATCACAAAAACGTGAAACTGTTCAATTGACATTAACAAATGGTTCACCAATTAATTAAGTATACACTTCACGTCGAAGGAATGGGTTTAGAGATTAGTTTTCTACCTTGCGATGATTTGAAGTTCAGACGTGAAACAGCCGCTAATGAACTGCAAAAGTAATCTAGTTTTGAACACAGGCTTTTGAAATTATCCCCGAAACGTTGAGAATTGTGTGTTTTTACTCTTCGTACTACTAAGCTTACGATGTTCATTTCAAATGGCGCAAAATTATAGCCTTCGTGTATTAGGAGAGTTTAACCTGCCTACAACTAATAGCAACCTTTTATAGTAAACAGACCCAAGAATTGACAGTTTGTGAAATTCTGTTTAACAATTTCTTAATGAAGTGACACCCAGAAAAAAAACTAAAAAAAATTAAAGGCAACCGGTAACTACACATAAAAATGAATCTTGATTCAACAATTCTCTTGTCAATATACGTCCAACGAAATGTTTCTATCAGATTGACAAAGTTTAATAAGTTTTATCTTGCCTTAAGACTTTTGTTGTGATAGTAAAAAAAATTGTTGCTTTAACAAATAAGATCTGCCGTTAATTTTAAAAATGAGATCTGCCGTTTCTACCATTTCTCAAATCAACAATTAACTGTTGTCTTTACAAAGAAATTTATAAATTTGGTCTTTATCTTTTTTTCAAATTAACAAAAAAATTGTTAATAATATCGAAGTAGTTTCTCAATTCAGTTATAGTATTTTGTTAAATCGGCAGCAAATATTGTTGAGTGTACAGAAATAATATCTCAGTGCTTGTGTTTTGTTTAATCTACATATTAACAGATTGTTAGTTGAGTCAGCGATGTATTGCACTAATTGTCGATGTCATCAGTTATGCTGACTCTGTTGTTGATATTGTTGACTTCGATGTGGGTCAACTGGGTCCTGGGTGAATGGGCGATCGTAATTCGTATAAGCTGACTTATATGTGAGTCAGCTTTCAGCTGAGAATGGGCGATCGTAAGCTGACTTGTGTGTGGGTTAGCTAAGTAGGGTGGTTGTTGCCCCGATGTGTCTCGGGAGTCTGAACAGTCATATTCACATTTGTTTAGCTAGTTCGTAGTTATATGAGTGTAAAGTGTAAACCATAAAAAAATGTTTTTTTTTAAGTAAAAAATCATATAAAATGGGTTTAAAGGACCAATAACGGGCTTAGGATACTAAAAACCTTAATGTGTAATACCGCTACATATGTATTGTTGAGGTATCGATACGTACCTACTCCCTACTCGCGGACAAACAGCAAAATGTGTCCTCTGAGATAAATTTACAATAAAAAAATCAAATGAAAATAAGTTAACTTTTTCGTGTTTAAACATGTCACTAAAACAACATAATTGAACCACATTATAGTTGCATCAAATTCATACATGTTTGGTATTCAACAAATAAACATTTCAACATTGTATCTATTTGCCTTATTTAGTTCATGTTTAAAATTATTCATAAAATATGAGTGCATTTAATTTAAATATAATTCTATTAAAAACTGATTGAACGGAAATATTCAAACCGATTTCTGTTCAAGTAAACAATGAACAAGCTAAGCTAGATTTAGTTTGAATAAATGAATACGTGATCGATGTTGCATCAGCAAAACATTGTAACTTTTGATCAAACTTGTATGAGTTTGTTGTTAGCAGAATTATATTTAAAAATTTGGAAATGAAGTATTCTAACCGATTTACATTTAATTTGAACATGAACATGTTTGAATAACCACGTTTATGTTCAATAACAGTTATATTTCGTCATTCAAGTACAAATGTGAAGTGAGAAGTGGCATTTAATAAAGGTGCGTTGATTGAGTCGGTCAAAAATTTTAATTGTGGTAATTTAATATAATAATGGAAAATGAAATTGTGGATATTAACACCTCAATGGAAAATTTAAACGCCTCAAGCACATTGTACGTGATTTCAGCAGATGTCTATCTGGATTATAATGGTATCCATGACCTTTTGGAGGAGTGGAATTTGACAGTTTCCTGTACCTACCTATTTTTCGGTGAGTTGAATGTTGTATTAAGTGTCTCAGGGGTTTTTAGTTGGTATAGTCTTTGATGCATGTATGCAGTGAATGCACAATTGAGTAAGAGATCATTTTGAAAAGAAGATTGTTTTCGTGAAGATTTTGAATATCGATATTTTAACTAAATTTCAATTTCAAATAAAATCGATTTAATTAACGCCATTGCAGAGAAAGTTCTTTACAACTAAATAAAGTTGCACCCAGACGATTTTGAGGAAATGTCAACCAAAATTATGACCATATTTCCAAATGAAAATAAGGTAAATGTGAATTAAGATAACGGTTTTGTTCTTAGTATCTAATATCTTCTTTTTTTTTGCCAATATTTCATTTAACAGGACTACTACTATATTGGTAGGAAATACATAAGAAATCCGGGTGGTAAACTTTATGACAAGTTTCACAACCTTAAGAACAAGAGACGTAAATTTGACAAACTAACAAAAAGTGCGGCATGTTCTTCGAATTCTGATGACAACTTTTCGGAGACAGAATTAGATGAAATAAGTTTTTATAAAAAATGGCAAATAAAACTGCATACACTTTTTCACTATAAATGGAAATCGGTTGTTTGATTAATTTGCTTACATAATGTTTTTCCAGGTTTACATAATTGGAAAAGTATATATATACGCGAAACGAAAAAAAAAAAAAAATACATAAATATTTATTTAAAGCATTAATAATTTTAACTCAAATAGCTTTCTATTTAGCTTTTCCAACCACAATCACCTAGGGAAAATAGAATTTCATTTGTTTTAAATAGATACTCATTCAAAAGTATTAAATATTTTGAATTCAATTCAAACAGATTTCCATTCAAAAATGTTGATTTATATTCTGTTAGATGGACGTGGAAAACAGTTTAATTCAAATATGTATCTGTTTAAAAAAATACAATGAATACATTTATTTCAAACAGAAATCGAGTTGATTCAATTGAAAAGTTATAAAGTACTTCAAGTTTAAATTAAACAAAACTCCTTTTGGCACCAAATCATATTTCTTTGTATTTGATTTAAACACGAATATGTTGAGTTTTTTTCTCGGTGATAGATATAGAGAAGAGAAGAGAAGAGACGATAAGCCAGAGCTTCCCAGAGCTTCAGGCAAATACTTTTTTTAACATCTTCAATAGTACTGCAAGCACATTAGCTATAGGTACCTGATAAAAAATCGATCAATTTTGAAAACTATTAACAAAACAACAGTCACGGCTGTATTACAATATAAAGTAAAATTTCTTGTGTGTAGCGAACGACCGCACTTACAAAAATAATTATGTCCAGAGTTCAGCCAAGCCAGTACAGGATGTGCGCAATCCTATTTTTTTCAATGCAATCGTACTTGTGCACAAATTGGTCTGGCTTAGGCCCCAGGAGTCACATCCACATGTTTACCAATTTTGCAACTTCAAATCGAAACCACGATAATTTTTCAATGACGCAACTTCGAAACGACGCAAAGCGAGGTTCTGGTGCATGGACTCTGAACCATGAGGAACGTGTTGTAAACTTAACACCAGAAATAAAACAAATCAAAAGTACCTACGTACATTTTAACTTATTGTTTCTATATTTGATCAATATTTTATTTCAAAAAATTACAATAAAACATTTTATTTATATTATTGTAATTTTTTGAACTTTTGAGTTTACAACACGTCTGTATTATCTAAAGATCAACACTCTTCAAATCCACTAGGTCATCGAATCCTCTGTTTGCTGTTTTTTAGGACTTGGCAGTCGCAAACAGGTGGCGAACTGACTCTATTTCTTCAGCGTACCTTCAACTTCTTCAAAAGTCACTATGCAGTATCCTCAGTTGTTCCGCGTGTATACCTATCACACTTCACACAATGTCCAGTAATGACCCCAGCGAGTATGCAAATATTTTACAAGCGAGGTTTTTGTGTACTAATTAATAAACTGTAATTTTCGTGGTTTTAAATTAAATACAAGGTCAAAACGATAAAGTGGGCTTCATGTCTCAAATTAACAAAACACTAATATGGACATTACCACGTACATATACTAAAATAATTTTAAAGTGAGCTTTATACGATAATAATTTTGCGTTATGAATTCTTCCATGCGAGTTTAAATTGCTAAGTTTGAATCATGCCAAAGTGCAGTTAAAAATTCGTCCCAACAGATATAACTTTGTTCATCAACTCAAGTTGTTTTTCGTTTTCGAACAATTTATGAACCAATATGATCTCCACAACTTGATTCGTCACTATAGTATACCTATAGCGTTTGATATACTTGCCTTTTTCCAATTTGAAATGCAATTCCCCCAGCGATTGTTTAACATCACCCACTGCAAGCAAGCAGTGTTGTCGGCAAACTTTGTCCCACTCATTGGTGAAGTGTGACAAAAAAGTGTCAATTATCCACCACGAATGAAGGCAACGGCCTGCCAACAACTCCCCTTTGTTCCAATTAAGTGCGTGAAACTGAATCCACACTTCAGTGTCGAAATCAGTTCGTCACGGACCTCAGCCCATAGGCAAAAACTGCTCGTAAAATAGGGCAAACCGCACACATTCGTCCAACAAAATAGATACACATCCAGTTCCAGGCTACAGAGAGAGTGCACGAAAAAAAAGTCGTCTGCCGCATCTTCAATCGAAATGTCATTTAAATTCAATTAAAGTTTCAGCCATTCCAGGATTTGTCGCGTTACTAACTACAGCCACTGAGGTCGGTCATATATACCGATACCGAGTGTACTTGTGTATCCGGACGGAAGGTCCTGTGGTTAGGTAAAGTTTTAATTGAGTTTAAGGGTGGTCGCGCGTGTTCTTGACTGCTTATTGAATGCAAATCGCATACCCCGGCGGACACTCTGACTCCCGTCCTTCGTGCGTCGTCTGTTCTGGTGTACGATACCAGGAGGACGAAACTCTACTGGTTGGCTTGCGGTAAGCCATTAAATTACTTTTACTCGTACTGCGCACCAAGTCAGTGATTGGTAAATAAAAGTTCACATTCTATTCGAAAACTGTTAATTTCACTATGCAAATTAAATGTTGATTAAGTTTGGATGACAAATGAATAAAGAGCGCCCGCTTCCAACTTCATTAATAACTTCTATGACGAGCATGAAATGCACAATTGTAATTAAAATTAATTATACATAGTTTTAAGTTTTTTTTTACGTTTTTTTTAATTTTTTTGTTTTTGTTTTTGTTGAAAGTTTGTGACTTTTCGAAGACATTCATTAGGAGCGACAAATGATGGCGGGGCATCCAGCGGAGGTAGGTAGGTACACAACAGAGATTCTCATTAAAAAGTTTCAAGTGCACCCAGGTGGAAGGAGCCGTGTGATTCGTTGTTTTCTTTATTTTTAGGTTATACACATTAGGGAAGACAAGAGTTTGGGCAGTCACTGTACCAATTAACGTCAATCACACGCCTCCAAGGAGTTGGTAATAATAATTGACACTTATACAGTATCCAGCGTGTGCATTGTACGAGGATGTGGAATGGGTTGCGCATGCAAATGATGTAGTTATCGCTTGAAGAACGTGCAACAATGGGTTGCGATTGTCATATGCACCCACAGCGCAACATTTTGCATGGGATGAACAACTCCATTGACGGAGCGGGACCACCCTCCGAGTTAGAGCCTTTAAAGATCAGAAAGTTTCAACATAAAAACTATCTTGCGGATCGTAAACATTTTATTGGGTGGTCGGGTGTGGCTGTGGCGCTAACGATTACCAACAACTTTGAAACGCAGTATTAAGCCATTATCGTCGTCTCTCGTCTGCTCCGAGTTTTGCTGGTGGGGAAAAGTCTCAGAAGTTCTCTTTATTGCCATCCTCTTAAGATAGAAATCAAATTTTATACCCAGCGTAATGGACTTGGTGTGCGATTTGAAAAGTTTGACAAGTTAATACCGTTTGTGTTACAGAATTTCTATTAGTTTAATGATGGCCTGTCAATTTGCTCGAAAAAACAGGTCTGGGGCACATTGAATTATTATATATGGACTGCTAGTAGCCAACTTCAAGCGTGTTCCAAAAATAATGAAGCGCTACTGTTTTATAGCGGAAAACACAGTAGACCTAAAATGACCAGTTTTACTTTCATTACAAATTTGTGGTAGGTTGTAGGTATATGCGTTGAAAGAGAGAACTAATAAAGGATTTGTTAGTGTTTTTGATTTATTTGTTTGCCAAAAGACATTTCTTGTATTTTCTTTTTAGTCTGATATATATCTATATTTATCACTACATTTGTTTTTAATTTTAAAAAAAGCTTAACACAAACCAAACAATACGAAAAACGAAATAACTGAACTTGCAACATGATTTTTTGTAGGTGGCTTCCAAATATTTACAGACAGCATAAAATAATTATTATTCCCTTCCATTCGTCACAAAAATTAAAACACCGAAACAATGGATATAAGAAGCTAGGCTTTGTACCTACATGGATCTGTTGCGTTAAATATTTATTTATTTATTATCTTTGTCTAGCTAGTTGTTCAGACTTTATAATTAAAATAAAAAAAAAAACGCTAAGATCATTTTTATTTTATGTTTATGGGTGAATAAGTAAAGAAGCTGTTATTTTCGTTTAGTTTTTCAAAATAGGTCCGTTCGCGTACTTTCAGCATAGAAAAATGAAAAATGTCAAATCTCTATAATCGAGAGTGAATTTTCTCAATACAAAATAAATTGAAACTGAATTTTTTACAAGCTAAATACCTATTTATCTTTCCATTTGAATGCGCTTTTAAATAAATAGTTTTACTTGTCAAACTTTTGAGCTGTCACTTAGTTGGTAGTTTTAATTTTTCAGTAGGTAAATCGAAATTCAGCGAGTAGAAAATTACGAAAAAATTAAAAGAGGGGAAATGGATTTATCTCTCTTTTTTTTAATTTTCTCAGTACGTGGTCGCATTTGCACATTTTCTTAGCAGATTTTAAATAAATTTACGTTTGCAAAAAAGTAGGTACCTGAACGAACTGAATAATAAACATTACCAATTAATTTGAAATCACTCTTTTTGGCTTTGCATCTTTTGAATAGATGACGCTCTTTTATTTTGTTTTTAAATTTAAACTTGACGCGTGTGTTCATTTGCTTATCCGCTGTAAAACAGTAGCGGCTGAGCTGTTTTGGAGCATTTTTTTTTTTCAGAAGCTCGCAAAATGTATAATAATTGTTCGATGATGCATTACCGTAAATATCTTGCGATCACCCTAAGTGTTAAGATTGCCACTGAGCGATTTACTTGCCGAACTGTATACTCGTTTTGTTCCTTTCTGCCATTCTCTTTTTCTCTTTATGCAAATAAAAGGAGTCAATTTTGTAATTTGGAGGAACGAACGCAAGTTTTAATTATTCGCTCGAAGTTTTTTCTATTGCAGTGTCTCATTTCATTTTTCTCGAAATTATATATACTCGAATCTAGTAAATGGGAACGAAAATACAACAATTTAAAAATTTCATTAAAACCCAAATATTTCGCAAATGCTTTATTTAAACTTCAAGCACACGAAATTTTTTGATTTATTTTCGCACAGAATCTATTACGTTTATCAAACATTTGATACTTTTTTAGTTAAAATGGAACTTCTCGTCAATTTCAGTCATTAGCATACACTGGGATGCTATGATTAAAATGTAGCAATTGTTTTTACTCAAAAGAATGTAAAAAGATTGTAAGGCTTCTACTTTATTTAAACTGGTTTGAGTTACCTTCAACTTTTGATACGCTCGAAAACCGGAGCCCACTTACTCAGATCGCTATAAATGAAACTTGGTAAATGCTACAATAATCAAATAGCAATTGCTAAGTGCCTTTAAATTACTACGGCCTTTTACTTAAAGCAAACTCTAGTTTTTATTCATACGCCCCATTGTATGCGAGCGCCTAGTTAAGCTAAGTACACTTGCATAGTCATATCTGGTAACATTTTTAAATTAATTGACTATTCGAAAGAAACTGACTGAACTGAATTCATTTGTTAGTCATCCTGGTCAAAAACTGAGGCGTTCAGCCGTTCGCTCCAAGTCACTTAAAGAACGTGTGGTTTCTAAGGGGAAGAGGCAAAAAGTCCTCTTAGAAGTTCCGATCGACCAATGACGACCCAAAAACGTGAAGCACCTCCTCTGGCGTGAAATGTTATCGTCCCAAATTTGGTAGTTTGTAGTTCGGGCTCTTAAAAATGTTGTTGTAGTGACAAGAAAATAATTCATGTCCAAGCTGTGTCCGTGTGAAGGTGTACCCAAATGCGACAGGTAGTTTTGACCCTGGCAGAGACCCTCCCACAAGTAGTAGTCTAAATTTACCTCCAGGGTATCAACATGCCTCGTCCTCAACTCCTCCCGGTGTAGTTGAAAATGCAGTACCCCGCAACAATAATCAGGTATATAGCCCCGTTGATCTTCCATGAGGGGTGAGTTCTTTCACTTTCCTTGCAATTTTCTCTACAGCTATACAGCAAGACAAAACTTGATGTGCAACACTTGCTGCTTGCTGCATCTGCCGCAGGAAGGACAACTTCTCACACTAATTTCCCTCAGGAGCTTCCATCCATACACGAGTGTGTGGGCAAATGCTCCGACTGCAAGACACTCCGTTGTGCTATACCTCCATTGGAATGGTGACGTTAACAAGGCCAATAAGTTGCAGTGCAATTCTGCTGCAATCTGTGGGTATGTGGCTAAAGATATTTTATTCGGTCCCCGGACGTCTTGGCACAGTTTCACTTCCCGTCGACGACGGCGGAGGCATTCCTCCGTATATCTTTTGTATTTCTTTTTAAGGTCACACCGTTTGTCCTTAAGGCATTTTATCTTACCAGAGCCTATACAACATGCCTTATCCGACCTTAATAAAAATGGATATTCCAATTTTAATGTCACCCCCCGAGGGCGTGCTTCAAAGAAAGCACCCGCACACAAAATTTTTGATACATACCTACCGCGAATGTAAAAGTGAAATTGACAAAGGAGCTGTGTTTCTATTATCAATGAAAGCCAAAATTGTTGTAATGAGCGTGTCCCGAGGACATTCTTATATACTTTGCCACAACAGCAAAGTTTGGAATAAATAGTATATAGTGGAAGTATGACCGGAAATATCGTCTATACTGTGGAATGCGAAGCTTTAGTAAACCAGAACACCTTAATCCTCTGTCCCGACGATAAACTGCTTTGGCAACGATCCAAGGATGCTGCTGCTGCAGTAGTAGTCAGAGTCACGAAACAAGGTTTTCCATTTGTGCAATGGGTGGAGCCCCTTTGGGGTATATAGTTGTGACTTAAAGCATATATACAAAAGCCATTGAATATTGGGATTGTCTGTTTGGCGACGCTGATGCTGACGGAAGCAATACCTCTATACATGTGAGTGTGCCAGTGTATACAGAATTTTGTGCTGCATAATTGAACACAGAGCTCATTAATCAGGTATTTCGCAGGATTGCGGGCATCTGTTTTGAACCACAGATGGATTATGGATTGTGTGTTACATAAGCTGATCAAGTTGTTACCTTTGGCGGTTACATGTGTAGTTACAGGACAGCAGTGTAACCTGCAATTGAATTCAATGTGTGTTATATAAGGGATGAAATGAAAGAGGTAAAATGTTGACCTAATACAGCCCGATTGGTCATCTGTCTAACTTGCTTGTATATGTGGTAATATCATAAGAGAAGGATTGGTTTTTTCTTTAAAAATTTCCAGCTCGGAGTGTTAATCAATTTCGCATTACGATTGTAGAGGAACTCCAAAAAACTGGGTGTCGCAATTCTGTTTGTTTATAGGTGTTATACACGGTGGCTATTGCAAACGGATGGCTAGAACACTAGACAGTTCATTCTCTCGTAGACGCTGGTATCCAATAATATGAAAGCCTCCTGCGAATTTCATCATATTTCATCATTGCGAAGGCATCATATTAACTTCACTGCTGCATTATCTATATTAAAAAAAATATATAGATATGAGCTCAGTTTGTACCATATTAGAAGAACCACTTATGTAGATTAGAACAAATTACCACTGTTAATATCTGCTACATCCATTTTTTCAAGCGTTTCCCTCATCGCTTGTCTCGTTAAAGGTTTTCCCTAAAAAGGAACTTTTTTTTAATTATACTTAGTTGTAATATTAATAATTAAGCTTACCGGACGATATCCCCTTATTTTCTTTGACTCATGCCAACAAGTAAGGTTTAAGTGTAAAGCTAGTAATGGGATGTCCATAAGTCAATCAAATTGATCAAACTTCAAAATATGCTCAACACGATCGACGACAATTTTAATAAAGTTAAACTTAGGAAACTTTTCACATATTTTTTGTATGCATTTACCTTATGAACATGTTTTTAACAACGATAAATCTTACTTCACGTAATAACAGTCCAATAACAAATTTTCTTTCTTAAACTCTGAACTGACAAATCACAATTAACAATTTTTCATAATGAAATATGAATATATTCGCTAGAGTTAGGCGCTGAGAAATGGAGCTGTACTATTTTGCAAAAATTACTCATTTTTCAAACCGGTTGTAGTTTGAAGTTCAATGAAATACTTCATTCGAGAAATGGTCGCCTTCATAAAATCAATGAATAGTCCCATGCGTTTAAGGTTATAATTCATAACACACAATCATTACTATAGTCACTAAAACGACGCTTAAATCGTTCATACACTTATAAACAATTTCATTGAAATTCGGACGCATAGTTTTGCAACAACAATTCAGTTCATAAAACCAAGCGAAATGTTCAAGAATTTTAACATTACTTACATGTTACATCACTTAACGGGCTCCCGACCCGTGGAGAGTCTCTGCCTGAAACACTGCAGCCTTCCATCCTCTACGATCCCGGGCACGCTGCTTCCAGTTGTCCAGACCAAGGTCTCTGACATCCGCCATGGCTTGGTTTTTGAAACGGAGGTCTGGTCTTCCTTGTCTTCTCGAACCTGGGGCTGGGATTCGAAGATCCTCTTAGCTGGATCATTATTGTTCAAGAATTTTTACAATGCGTTAGTGAATATTTCATCAAACGTAAGGATTTCAGCTCTATAAATGGAAGTCATTGATATTATGCACGAGAATTTTTTCAGTGAACCCACTGCAATTATAAATCTAGTTAAAAAATGTTATAAATGACATGAATTCACTATTCGAAAAAGCGTTTAAAAAGGACGAAGAGTTAAAATAGATTCCAAGTCTTCGAAAAATGTCTCTAAACATTCACACAAAAAGATGTAAAAAAAACGTTATAAATGCTTCCAAAAGTCCGTATAAAACGCGTCCCAAAACTAGTACAAATCATGTCCAAAAAAGCTTCTCAAAACGTGTCTAGATCACCTTAAAAATCGTGTCACAAAACATGTGCAAAAAAGACCCAAAAACGCAAACACATGACATAATTCGTTAAAAAACGCATCCAAGGCGTTCAAGGCTCCTTAAAAAAAGTCATATACACGCCCAAGACTCAAAAAACCAATAACCCTTGAATTTCGCTTTCAAAGTTACATTTGGGAGATGACTTAGTTTAATTTATTTATTTATTTATTGTCATCAAAATGCAGACTTTCTTCGACATTATGTACAAATTATTAACAAAAAATAAAGGTATAAACGGAGAAACTACAAAGTCATTTAAAAATATAACAAGCGATCATGACAGGATAGCATAAAATATTTGGCTTTTTATGTTGGCAATGGACATATTGAAATTTATTAAAATATTGTTATTATTATAGTCTGCCATTAAACCATTAAAAGAGGAGGAGCGTCCGTAACTTGCACGCGAGTGTAGTATTAGGAATCTGTTACTTCTTAAATTGAGATGAGGTATGTTTAAATTTAAAGACTTAGGAACTCCGTTGAGTCAATCTCACCAAAATGAATTCTGTGCACAAAAATAACTCTTGCTACTATTCTCGCATTCTTAAGAGATTCAAGGCTAGTCGATTGTAGTCTTGATTGATAGGAGCAGGAGGGTAAGTTACTAAGTTCAAAGAAGAATTTAGGAAACTAGAGAAAGAAAACAGGCCAAGAACCTTCTGGGACACTACAACCGGAAAAGATTCCAAGCTTGCATCGGCATGAGCAAAAATAACCTTCGTATCCTAACGGGGCGCTGTAGACTCAAGGAACACCTCAGGAAACTGGGTATATCTGAAGAAAGTCTCTGTAGGTTGTACGATGAGTCCAGTGAAATCCCAGTACACTTGCTGGTATTATGTGGGGCGCTGACCCACAAAAGACTGAAATACTTGGGCAAGTACCAACTATCTGATGAGGAAATACAGTCACTAGAGTCACCAGCTCTCATCCTTAGATTCTTAAAGGAAACTGGACTGGAGAGAGTGCTATAGGACGGATTTCTTCCGCCAAGGAGAAAGAAGAGTACTAATACCTCTAAAATGATTTCGAAAGGAATTATACTCTTTTGAAGGAATAAACCACTCTGAGGCGTAAGCAGGGGGCGCACTAGAACAAAATGTCGCAGTACAATAACCCCTCTCAAATAATAACAATACTTAGTTCAACCCAAGGAATTCCCCTTAATTAGAACCTAAGAATTGATTTAAGTCTGTATATTATAAAAGGGAAACCAAACAATGGATGCGTATTCCCTTATGGATCTAGCAAATGAAAGATAAGGAATTTTGATATTATATATTTATCAGAGAAATGACTTGCATTGCGCCTTAATAACCAGGAATAAGCTTTAGTTAGGTATGCCTTGTAAAGGATCCAATCCAATTGCGAAAGCGCAAAACGAAACGATTTTTTTTAAGCAGAGGTGTTAATTGATAAAGAAGCAATTATTTATTTATTTATTTATTTATTTATTTATTTCATCTACAATTTTCATTAGTACAAATAACAGATGTTGGAAAATAAAAATAAAAGTCAAGAATACAATTAAAAATAAAAATTTGTTAGAAAATGAATATGTACAATAGTTTGTTTTTGAAACTGTCTCTCGACAAAGATAAATCTATATCTGTACAAACGCTGTTGAAAGCTACAATGGCTCTTGTTATCGGCTCATTACGGCCATAATTTCTTCGATGATTTTTTTCAAAGAGGAGATGCCGTGTTCTCAAAGATCTTGCCGGTGCATATATTGGCATCAGTGAGAGCAGAACAGGACATCTTATATGAAAGCATAGCAAGTCTCTAACAAACAAAGATTTAATGCCCAGAAATAAGCACCTTGCCTTATACTCTGGAGAGGTTTCCCAGTGCAATTTATAAAAAATGAATTTAGTGAATCGCCTTTGAATTTTTTCGAGGCGATCAGAATAGATCGAGAATGCAGGATTCCAATTCACATCAGCATATTCAAGGAGGGACCGAACTAATTAGGAGGAGCGAACTCTAAACACATTTAATCGACAAAGTACTACCTACGTACGTTCACTTTCACTTAGAGTCCGTACTAGGAAATTAAAAAGCCCTTCTGTGGTTTCAAATTAAGTTCGAGTTGACAACGATGCAGTTGGAATATTACTTTCTGAAAAAAATGCGACAGATCTTATTGTATACCTGAACGTGTCGATGGGATGAATATTATAAATTTAGGCCTTTCACACAAAATGCCTCACAAACAAATTCAAAAATTCAACTACAAACTTTGTATTATAGCAATACAATTTTTTTAAATATCTTTATTTACAAGAGCGCCACTTTTGTTAAAATTCATAGTTTTTTTTTTTGTGCAACTTAAAGCTATAGCTACACGATAAAATTTACTCCCATACAAATCTGTCTCCAAGTGTTGCTACTAGTGTTGAACAAAGCTCCACTAAATTTAATAATAATTGCAGAATAGGTATACATCCATAAACAACTTAATTTTGACAGATTAGTCAGGAACGTAGGATGTACGGAACGGTTTTGTTTGATTTTTTTCATAAACTTTGAGCTGTCGAAATTCAGCGAAGAAGTAGCAAGGTGGTGGAGAGAATCATAACAGGCGTTTCACACCGAGCCAAAAACCGGGTTTTCGCGAAAACTTAAAAAAAAAAACGTGAAAATCGGTAGATTTTAGTAGTATTTATATTTGCTCGCATAAAATCTTCCTCGTCACTGGGGATTGTTCGAAATATTTTGGCTTACAATGTTATACCTAATAATAATAAGACTCAACTTTAAAATTTTATATTCTGAAGATACATATTTTTGTAGTTAAATTCGTCTACGAGCTCGTTATGCGTAACGTTGCGTATACGAATGGTGCGAATGCTATAATTGGCACCGGTTATTTGGTATCTATTGATTTGTTATATCTTGTTACATTTATATTACGTATATATCACTACATCTAATTTGCATTTATTTATTTTTTTGTTCTCTTTACAGGTAAGTGCCATTAACAACTAAGTATTAAATCGTATACAACTCTAAAACTGAGCTGAAGTCACTTAAGGATCCGTGGCTTGACTTGTTCTTTGGATAAAACTGTATATAATATTTTAAGACCATTTGCAAATTTAAATGGCCAAACTGATTGCATTTTAATTTTCTACATAAACGCATATAAGAAATTGTTATTAGTTTGGTAAAAATCATGACGAAAATTATCAATTCGCCGAAACTTTATTGCATTTTGTTCAATCGAGGATAGACCTCTCGAACAATAATGCTCGAATAGCCAGAAATGCTTTCATTAACACTTACTGCGATGCTAACCACTTTACACCATAGACGAATCGCCTAAGATTCTCGTATGAACTCGCCGGCGAACGAAATCTACCAGGCAAATTAAAGCTAATGCAGTGAAACAAGCAAATAGTACAGCGATGAAGTGAGGGATGATTATTGAGTCCACAAAATGGCCTACTAAAATTGTTTCAATATTAATATTCTCGTATGTTAACGCAGTGCAAATATGATTCAAAAACATGAATTTGTCAATTTGTTTTCTACTCCAGCCAACACAAACACAACCCCATTGACCTAAAACAATGCTGGAAGCGAGTGACATTAATTTTGTTGCCACCATAAATAACATCAGAATGTGTTTTCAATCGCTTAAGCAAACCTAGGAAGTCGTGATAGACCTATCAGGTCATAAATCAGCACATCGACTTATCAGCAATTGAAGACGAATTTGTCAACAAGAAAAGCCACCACAGTTTAATGTCTTAATATTCCACAAGAAGAAATCCCTTTCCAATTGGATGAACTAAATTATTTCGCACAGGCCAAATGCGGTTCATATTTCCACTCTTGCTCAATCAGTTGTGCCTCTGCACACATCATGTGTGTCCTTGCACTTGCTCTTATGTGCACCCCATAAAAACTGACTTTATCTTCTGCCAAAGTGGCAACAATATACTTGTGGCTGTTTCCCGCAAAGTACTTCATTGAGTAAAGTGTTTCCCGACACCATATTAAATTGCAGCCAACTCTCGATCAACAGCATTCAATAAAAATGCTGGCATTTTTGAAAGACTGCCAAAAAAGTATTCCCATCCGATGGACAGGGATAGAACTTGCTTACGGTTCAAGTTTTTCAACGTAACCTCTACTCTGGGTGGGAGGTGGACTCGAATTACACAAAATCTCTTTCCCATTACGTATTCAGTTCAACGTCTAGTCATTTTTGGTCAACAACTATCCGATGGCGCCTATTAAGCGAGCCACCCATTAAACCTTACAATGGCTGCATATATGTATTACTTTTGCTGCGGCATAAGTGCGCGCACCCCATGCCACAAGCAGGTGGGGGTGGGGGGCATACCTACCTACTGCTTAAAAGCAATGCCCATAATATACTTCTATGGTACATTGATTTTATGTTCATAAATACCGAATGGGAATCGGTATTAAAAGGCTACATGTCGAAGCTATAAAAATTCTATACAGTGGAATGCAAGGATTTTGATTTTATCCCCATTGCCCATTTCTAGAAACGGGAGCGCAGAAATAAGAGTATAGAAATGTCGCCCTTGTTTACAAGTCGTTCAGAATATAGCGTATATTATATTGATGCGATGGGGGATGTCCTGGAAAAGTTGCTCTGCGAGTCCATTATTATGCATACTTTAAGAGCGCACCGACTTTGAGAATAGAATTTCTTTTGTGGAATTCCATTCAACTTGGCAAGTTCAATATTTCCGTTGTACATGTACGAGCACGTAGAGTACATGTGTACGGTATACGCCCTCATTCCTGTTTCTGCGCGCTCTCTCCATCAATCTGCTACGCTGTTAATAGTCATGTGATGTGAATCACCATGGAGCGTTTACGCTTCAACAGTTTTCACTATTATGGATGGAAGGACGTGACGACGAGGGGGCTGACCAACCGTCATTGAACGTTCAATCGATCAAAATCTTGCTGCTGCACAACAAAATGAAGTGATTGTTCAAAGCGAGTAGCCGTAGTAGCAAGCACTATAGATACGTATGAGCGTTCCTT
The DNA here is from genome assembly GCA_949126925.1 of Cheilosia vernalis. NCBI lineage: Eukaryota > Metazoa > Arthropoda > Insecta > Diptera > Syrphidae > Cheilosia > Cheilosia vernalis. The sequence continues at coordinate 55,326,653 of OX421362.1, read as the reverse complement.
GCGAGGAAATATTACGCTCCAAGATGATATCGTCACTCGACCATGAAGTAATCTAATATAACAATTTTCATTCCTTTGCGTCCTTTTTGTGTTTCGCAATGTTCTAAGGTTATTACATTTTGCTTCGATCCTTGCGTAGAAACACACATATAGCTACATGTAGACATGTTTATGGTGTACGAACAAAACTGAACAGAGAAGATTCCTTTTACTGCTGCAGCTTTATTGTGTGCATTGACTTAAAATGTCCCTCACGCAGTCCTTGTGGGATGTCGATGCATTCTCGGGCGATGGGATATATACTGACCAAAGAAATCTATTGAAAGCATGTTTCGTAAATGTGTCTGTATTTAAAATTCATGGAATTTCTTATGGTGCCGATACTGATGGGATTGAATTTAATAAAGACATATTAGGTTAGGATTAGAATCTTTCAGGGGACAATCTCTCTTTGGGAAGTTTACCACAGCGCACCCTATTAAACAATTTGGAAGCGACAAACAGTTTTCACTGTAACCTATAACCGGATTTTAGTTGGTAGGGGTAGTTATGCCAATAACGTGCTTAGCTCTAGCAGTTAGTTCGAATTCCTGGTTAAACTTGGGAGTGCTATGACAAATCACTATAGATTTTGCGGAAGAGCAAATAAATTTTCATATTGCATAAGTTCCTTCTAGATGTTGGCATTTTGTTCTTTGACGTAGGTGTTGGCGAATCACCAGCGATTCTTCTATCGACAATCGTGGCGACGTCTTCCACTTCGCAAAATTGTCTGCTATTCTAAAACTAAAACTGTGACACGAAATTTTTATATATTAGATAGAAAGATAGACAAAGTATATTCTTTTCTCCAAACAATTAGAACAATATTCATTATTGAAAAGAAATGGGAACTTAATCGTATTTCAAGGTACTTTCTTCTCAGGTAGGTATTATTCGAGTAAGATAGGACGTGAAAAACGTAGTGGGTGCACGTTGAGTCTCGCAGTTCAGATTACAAAAAAATAATTGTTAAGAAAAGTGTAATGAAAAAGGGTTTTTCATCAGACGATAGTGCAGACGATCCCAACTTCTTTTTAACTTTCTCCATTACATAGAAATAGAAAGATATTCTTTTCGTACAAAATTTCCAACTCGAGATGTATTTCAATTCTGACATTACGATATGATATAGGAACTCAAAAAAGTGGGTCGCAAAATTTTGTACGTCTTTCTGTCTGTCCGTCCTCCTTCAACAGGCCTACACAGGAAAGCCTAAATGGCTGCCTGGATTTCGTTCAAACTTCGGATTTCGAGTTTGTGGGCTTACAGTTTATTTATTATTTTTTCAATATTGATGGTACCTACCTACTACTCGAAAACGGCTTTAACGATTTCAACCAATATTGATATTTAAGCTTAAATAGGTGAGGTTACCATGACTGTATACCCAGTTTTTGGCAAAATTCGAATAACGGTACCTTTGAAATTTCGACATATCTCGACAACGGTCGATACGATTGTAACAAAAATGAATTTCTAAGGTAATGTGGTCAACAATAACTTAAAAGCAGTTTTTCTCTATATTATCGTGCAATGGATTTTTGGAAATAGTATTTTTTTTTTTAAATTGTGTTTTGCTTATAGATTATACGACCTGGAAACAGCAATAAGGGTTTTGACCAAAATGCAAACTTAAAGTAAAATTTATGTTTTCAAAATTATTGTGACCTTAATTTTAAATTCGAATCTGCTCATATCTCGAAAACCCCCTCTTCGATTTCAATAAAGTAAACTTTTAGTTTTCAGCTAAATAGCTAAGCAATAGCGTTTTTCAAACTAAACATTGCAATATTTGGTTCTGTTTTGTCTGCAAAATTTTACAAAAACCGCTTCAACGATTTTGATCAATATACAAAGTTAAGATAATAAAATAACACTTATTAAGATCTCATACTTAGTTTTTCTCAAAAATATCTAACAAACAAGTTTTGTAATTATTTCAAAAAAATTACTATCTACCCAAAAGCCGATCTGTGTTCATACATCCTTTTAAAACTTAATATCGCACTTCCATTAAAAATGCAATAATAGCAGCGACGCAAAACTTATTTTTAGCAAATATTACGCACTTCTTCTTTGCAACCATATTGAATATGCGCTTTAAAATAATTCCAGCCACTTGGTGCCTTACACAATCAGAAACTACCACCACGTTTCCATCGCTATATTCGGTTTATAACGGTCTAATGCAAATTCAAAAACAAATCTCTTAAATCTTACATGTAAATCTATGTAAAGATATCGGTCTAATACGAGCCCTATTTCCAATCATAGACACCTTAAACCAGCGTTGCTAATGTCGTTTTCCATTGTTCGCGTTTCTGCGAAACATATTATGATCTTCTAAAAACAATCGATTCAATTATAATCATTTCTCCTTATATATGTATCGCCTGGGATTATCAGATTAACTTTAAGGCGAAAGAAATGCAATTCGGTTTTCAGCGTATTACTGCAAATTGTACGTTGAACTTGGCAAATCGTTGACCTACCGCGATGTCAACCATTTTTCACTATATATATGAATCGCCTGGGATTATCAGACGAACTTGAAATGAACAAAATGCGAATCGCTTGCTTTACCTGATTTTAGAACAAATCCGTTCGATTTTAAGGGGATTACTGGAACCAAAGCAAGAAAAAATCTCTCAAAATACCATTAATTTCCTGAGTTGAATTGCTCTGCTTACTGCAATTGTGTTAAGAATGTTTCAAAGAACATTCAAGTGTGTATAGCCCATCCAAGATCCACCCTAAGCTTTTTATAGATGTACCCAATTTAAGTAGTCATAAAAAAGTTAAAACCCTTAAAAGCGAAACTCAACCCGTATACAGCCAACCGAAAATTTCTAATTACTACAAATTCCATCCATGCATCATGGCATTCGTCATGCCAGAGAGTGCAACACAGATATAGTGGAGCTGGTGCTAAATGTATCCATAATCCGAAAGAAGCCGCTTTGGGAAACCCTTTCACATATATGCTGTTGCTTAAAAAAGTTTTCATTTCAAACGCTTAAATAAATACGGCAACGAGCATGTGTATATCGTGTGTGTTCAGATGAAACTCTTTTAGGGATTTTTGAAATTTCCATCAAATGATGATGTGGTTCTGTGCTGACTGACGTTTCCTCAGCTCGTGTACATTCTTTCTTCTCGAATATCTACCATGGAATGAGGTGTAACTTTGATAGAGCAATTGTTTCGAATTCACTTTCGGTATAGGGATTTGGTTGCGAAGACAATTTGTGGAGTGCGAACTGTGTGTCTGCGCCCTTTAAAGGGGAGACTTAAAGTCGTCCCGTCGCTTGAATTAAATTTATGTCGGAAATCTCAATCAAATTGAGTAGGTTGCATTAAAAAGGAACGCGGGAATAAGTTATTGGAATATGGATGGTGTGGATGGGGTTTATTGATAAAATTGCTTTTGGGATATAAGCTTGCCATGGCTATAGACGATTTTACTAAGAGGCAATACTGAGACAACCAACTTCGGATGATTTCCCGTGGCTTTGCCTACAAGCTATATTTTTTACCGAAGTTCCTTGATTTGGTGCGCTAGTATTGATACATAGAAATTGGTATTGACAAATGTCACGAAACTTCAAAATTTCCGGGTCACCAATAACACACTCTTAGAACTTACTACAAAGCGAAATAACTTTCCGTTATGTTTTAGTTTCTGTTCCTGTTTCTGTTCTTTGTCACTTGGCGTTTCGGCTAAATTCAACATTTCAGGCCAAATGTCCAGCATTTCGCCATATATTTCCTAACATTCCCAAATGTTGAATTTCAGCGAAATGTTGAATTTCGTGGCTGCATTTGTAAGTTTGTCAAATCGAACAAATCTCTTTACAAATTCCGGACGTCATTTATTGGCTTTTACAACAACTACGCTCTACTTGACACTAACTTCGAGACTCGCAATAATTGTTGCAAGTTGCAATTGCGAGCAAAAAATCCTACTTTACTATATGCTTTGCTGAGATCGAAGCTCAGAAGTTCTTTAGATTCAACCACTTCTGACTTCTAAACAGAAAAAAAGTAATCAATTCGACACTAGCTGTCATTTGAAATGTTGAAGTTTCAGTGATAACGGCAAACTGTATTTCGAAATTTTTTTCCGATATGTTGAATTTAGGTGCGGTGTAAATGTACCTACTATAAGAGAAAACTAGAAAATAACGAGCGCAATTACCAACTGACAAGTGACAGTGCAGGTTAATGTTTTGACAGAAAAGAGAGTGTGCTCAATAACAATTGCGCCGAAATTTCAAATGGTAGCTTTCAGACCAGAAAATCGAATCTTTAAAATATATTTTTATAAAATCTATAGTCAACTCAATAAAAAAATTCACGTTAACAAAATTATAAAAAATAAAATATGCAACAAAGCGGGACATTTTCTTAAGCCGGATACGTGGTGGGACAAAGGTTCAAAAGCGGGACTGCTCGCCAAAAGCGTGACATCTGGCAACCGTGTTTAAATGTGTGAACGAATGAATTTGTGTGCCTTGCGACCTCAACGACCCACCTGATCGTAGTGAAGGTAGGTACAAGGTTTGTTTGTTTGACACGAAGACGACAGGACTGCATTTTACCGTGATTGAATGAGTATAGTGGTGTGAAATGTAGCGTGGACTTGTTACACCTATACTTTCGGATGTTTTGCCAGACGTTCGCAATATCCCAAGATGTGGCGCATTAGAAAAAAGCCTTAAGATGTTGTTTGAGCTTTTCCGGATAAGAATCTAAAACGTACGCTCAGAAGTTCAGCACACTAACCACCGAGCCACTGCGCATCATACTTGGATATGTTAATTCGTAACAAATAGAGGGCGCTGAAGAATACTTAATCGAGTCGCCCAAATTGCTAACCAAAGTCGTCTCCACCAATAAGTTTGATGTCAAGGATTTTTTTAAGATCAGGCGATCGAAGTCCACCCGCTTAAAAGCCTATTATATGTGATAGATAAGTTGTCATATGGTCGTTATGAACCAACTTCGTCCTTGTCTGTATATGGAGGCATTTCAAAACGGGAGGAGCGACAGTTCGACTGAATTGAACGGACTTCATCAGACCTCAAACCGGGGTTGCAAGTTTTTAACATGCAATACGCACATAACCCACTCGGCATCAACGCAGCATGAAATCAGCACTTACCTCAAGGTTAACTGCCTGAGTAGACTTTGCTCGCACGAGCTGTCAAATGGAAGTGCATTCGGATATGTCACGCGTCGACGACCCATTGTGCCTGTGTTAAAGTGCGATTCACTTTCATTTCCTTGACATAATTTCGAACAAATCACAATCCCTCATCTGGGATATTGCCCACAACGATTTGCCTCCTTGTGATGCATAGTAGATACCTACATGGATGTTACTGAACTCCGCTGTCAACGCGTCAACAGCAACTCCTATTCATATTTCATTCTAATTGACATTTCGTTAGCATTTCACTGTGCGCAACAAATCTGCAAGGCAGCTCTAATTTGTTACTGCTCGCGTTACGTCTAGTGTCTAGTCGTAAACGTAACTTAAGTCGCTCCCACAGAAGAAACCGAAAATCCAATTTGCGTTAGTCGCACTCTTTTATTCATGCAAACGACACCGACACTGGCAACGCACTGCCAGAGCACAAAAATGACTTTTTGATGGCGAGGCTTCTGTCCAGTACAGACTAGACAGATTTGTCCCTTCGAGCAGACACATTTTCATTTATATTTCATTTCTCATTTGACCCCACTCCATCCATGTGCGGCCAGCAATACAATTAGAGTTACAACAATGGTGCAACCAAGGCAATATTGCTGAGCTGGGCCGAGGGCTATTTTTCAACATCGCCCGACTTTCTCAAAGACGACGATAGTCTTTTACACACACTCAACACCCAAGAGTGTGTGCTGTCCCATTGGCATCAATTTAATTAAACTTCCAGCATGATTATGCAACCCCACCATCAATCCTTATGTGAGGATTCACATCACAGGATGACTCGGGTTAATTAAAATCTGCAATCGCAACTTGTACTCTACACTTCAGCAACTGATATTAGACATCAGGAACAGAAACAACCAACAAGCATGAATGATAATTTATCAAATTGCTCTGTAAGAGCATATCGCACTTACCGCAATGTTCCTTCGGATAGATAAAGAGAATGAACAAGAAGAAGGACTTCACTTCTTGGCCATTTATACGAATACGAGTACATAAGTTCGCTCCTTTTCGCTCTCGAAAATGGCTTTTGATCTGGTAATTTTTGCGACGAAGAGCCAAGCACCACGATAATTACAAATTGTAAAGTTAGTTTTAGTGGCGAACTTTTGTGTGTGTCGCTATCTGTCGCCCTCTCTGCGCGACGACGCGACACTGATGATGATTATGACAAAATATTCCTCATGGTAACATCGCTACCAAAATCCTAAAGCAAAACTAAACCTCAAATTGCTAATTCATATCGTATAGGGTATACGATACCCTTTCCGATGGTGACATTGTCCTTGTCGCATCCCTGCTATCTGCCGGCGGCGGCCAACTCTTCTTTCACTCCCTCTGGTTGAGGGATATAATTAGTTAAGGGCCACTCGCCGCTCACTGGAGTTGGCTGTGTCTATGATTTTCGGCAAGTTTTCCTCCCCCCATGGTACATCGGTCGGAACGAGCCGCAGTTAGTTATCCTTTAAACTTTTCAAAGTGCTGGAAATTGGTTTTAGATTAAAGAATGAGAAAACATACAGCACCAGGAGGGAATAATCCTCAGCGTAAACATCATCAATTTTCGGAAAGTCGAAATTTATTCAAACCCTGTGCATGCATGTCCTCTGGATCCGACGATGGTTAATTAAAGGATATGTGAGGTTGTTGCTTGGTTCCGCACATCCACTGACAACTCCTAACGATGCTGATGGGCCTGTGATTGTATTGAGATTGAGAGTGTGCACTTTAAAGCTCTTATTAGGCATTCGACAGAAGGAAGAGGGAGGGCAAGCTATCTGAAGCGTTAAATCGTTTTTGATGATCGCAAATCATTATTTGTGCGGTCTGAAGTTTGTGTAGCATAATGACCTTGTTCACAGGAGGACCTGAATTTTGAATCGCTTTATTTTCTGTGTTCGGCTTGGTATAGGACTTATTAAATGCGGTTGCGGAATCCTATTATGCAAATCGACGCGACGATTGAAGACAGAGTTATGCAAATGTTTTCTTGTGCTTCTGCTTCTTCCTTTTCTTTTTTTTTTTGCGTAGGGTGTCGTTAATTGAAAAATTTCCATTTTCTTGGGAAACTTGTTAAGTAAGCAACAGCTACTTATATTGCTTCAATAGACATTATGTAATGGTGTTGGGTCGTTTAGTCACCATCGCGAGAGCGAAAGGACACAGCGTTATACGTTTTCTATTGAACAGTTGGGGCGAGGGAGTGGGCGTGTACGTGTACTCGTACTCATCGGAAAAACGAAGATATTTAAGGCGATTATGTTAATTATGTTGGACGCGACGATAGAAGAGCCGGTGGCCCTTATTAGGGATTCACCCCTCATGCCTTGCGGACGCAGGACAGGCGCTGTAGTTTTCTTAGCTGCCGATTTTTACTTAATGGCTCAGTTTGAAAACACTTAGTTGTTGTTTTCTTCGTCTTCATTTGGAATAGCACCGAACGCGTTTGTCCTCGTAAATCTTATTTAAAGTTTTGCCTCCTTGCCTTTTATCTGTATGCCACCGGGCTTGTCTTTGCGAAAGGGATTTGTAAGGCTTATGTTTCGATGCGGGGAGATAGTTATGTAATAGGTTTATAGTAGGCTGTTCTTGAAACTGCAGTAGATAATAAGGCGAGTAGACGAGAACCGATGAGAGTGGACCTCATGTTCTGTATTTTTTAGTTTCCTTTTGAGGGCCCTATAGAGGCGTTTGACAAGTTGACACGGTCGTAGAAACTTTAAACGGACCTGTTGGTCGCACGGTTCGAAACAAGAAAAGCGCATTCACGATTGCACCTTCCGCAACCGTTGCAATGTGAATGGCTGTAATGGTTTCTTATCTAACATCATTAATGTTAAATTAATGGTTTATACAGCGGGATATTGGACTTCCTCGTATCACCGTTTAACATTTTCACTCTACAATTTTACCATTTTGGCCCATTTCTGCAGTAACATCTCTCTGCATCGAAGCTGTTTTTGCTTTAGAGTATTCTTCTTGGCCCTGTTCTCTGCTTAGCATGAGCCAGCCTGCATTTGATATATTGAACCATGGATTCGGCACTTGCTATGGCCTCCTTGGAACGCTGTCATGGGTCTTCTGAACTCAAATCTAGCGGCACGCGACTTTTTGATAGATTGAGGGAAATGCGGCTGGTAAAGGCTCTGGCAGTCTCAAGCTAGTCTTGGCAGTGTTCAGAACCGAAGTTTGGCACCTCTGAATATGCGGACGCCTTAAAGGTTGCCTTCCGTCGATCTTAATGTGTTCAATCTGGCTTATCGTGTTTCGGTCATGGGACAGTTAGGGCTAGCTTCTCACAGCCATTCGTTTTGTGACGAGTAGAATGAACATACAATTCTGTGTCGTGAGGGCTGTGGCACAGGAGATGTTGCACAGATTCGTCTCTCCGGATTCTTCAGAAGTCATTTGTAAAGATGCCCATCCTTTTAGCCATGTTTCCAATGATAAATAGGTAATGGAAATATTTTCACTAAAGCCAGCTCTCATCCTTAGATTCTTAAAGGAAACTGGACTCGAGAGAGTGCTACAGGACGTATTCTTTTGCCAAGGAAAAACAAGAGCATAAGGACCTCTAAATGGAGTTGTAATGGGAGGGTCACTCTTATAAGGAAATATATACCTCTCTATGGGGGGTAAGCAGACGAAAAGCTTGCAGTAAAGCAACCGTTTTCACATAATAATAATAACTAAACTGAAAAAACACACGTCATATTGCCGAATGGCGTTCGTTGATGAAACATTTTTCAATATGAAGAAAGTGCATTCATCAAGAGTGATTTAGAAATTTCATCGTATAGTTACATGTTTATTTTTTAACTTTCTCCATTACGTAGTAAGAGAAAGATATTGGTTTCGTACAAAATTTCGAACTCGAGATTTTAATCAATTCTGATATTAAGATGATAGAGGAACTCAAAAAAGTGGGTCGCAAAATTCTGTCCGGTCTGTTCCGTCTGTCCGTCCTTCCACAGGCCTACAGCCTAAACGGCTTCGCGGATTATGTTCAAACCTCGGATTTGGAGTTTTTGGGCTTTCAGCTCGGGAGGTGTTTTTTTTTTTTAATGTAACCTCAATATTAATGGTACTTCCCATACAACATTTTCGTACCAATTTGATTTGATCGAAAACGGCTCTAACGATTTCAACCAAAATCGATATTTAAGCTTAAGTAGGTGAGGTTACCATGACTGCGTACCCAGTTTTTGGCTGAAAATTCGAACAACGGAACTTTTGAAATTTCGACATATCTCGAAAACGGTCTATATGATTGTAGCAAAAATTAATTTCTAAGGTTATGTGGTCATTTATAACTCAACCTCATTCTCTATATTATCGTACAATGGATTTATGAAAATAGTAATTTTTTAAAAATATAGTTTTGTCTAGTTAACTTATAACGGCAATAACGATTTTGACCAAAATGCAAACTTAGAGTCAAATTGGTGTTTTCAAAACTATTGTGTCCTTAGTTTTCAATTCGAAGCACCGAAAACGCTAATTTTAGGAACTGCTCATATCTCGAAAACCCCATCTTCGATTTCGAAATTTCAAAAACGAAGTATTTCTATAATCCGGAATAATATCATACAGTCAGGTGTATATTTCCAAAAAAAACATTGCAATATTTGCAACTGTTATGTCTGGATAGTTTTACAAAAACAAAAACCTCATTTGCACCGCACACACGAGCATCGGGATATTCAATTTATAGCTACTAATGCAAATTCACATATGCCTGAATTATTACAAATTATTACATAATCTATCTAAAGATATCGGTCTATCGCGAGCAATACTTCCAATAACTGAAAACTTAAATTCTATTCCAATCAAAGTTAAAAACATATCCTTAGGTCAAAAACAGAAACTACTACTAGGTACGCTTCTCCTGTACTCAAAAATCAAGTGAGGAGTAAGACCTTATAAAATAGTAGAGTAGACGCTTGCGACATTGCCAGTTACTGAGAGTTTTAACCTTTAAAAACTTATATTGTTATTTTATATAACTGCCATATGAGATGAATACCCAAAAGAGAATTTTGTTTTCTTTTGTCTAGTATCGAGAAAGTTTCGTTCGACCCAGTCGTGCACTTTATTAATTAATGTTCCCATAAAAGTATTCATTTCTATTTTACACATTGTATTGAAAATTGTTTGCCGTTGAATAAACATTTTAACACGCTTTTCCCAAGGAAAATAATTAATTAAGTGTGAAAACGTTGGAAATTTATAAAAAAATAGTCTAATTCCTATGTTTCATGCTATATAAAATGTTATCATATATAATACTAAAGTATTTATTATATAATATAATGAACTTATATTATTCGAAAGGTAGGTACATAGAAGTGCACAGACAAAGTTGTTAACTAAACACTTTCGTTTGAATGATGTTACTATGGAAACGAACATTTTTACTCTTAATTTTAATAGCGATGTAAACATCTAAATACGCTCCTTAGAAAATAAGATTTAATCATGATAAGTGATCCCAACCCGTATCGAAGTTCTTATGCCGTTATCATAAAAATTATGTCTTTTGATGGCCAGTTTATCCGATGCCTCGTTCTCTTCCACACAAACATGTCCAGAAACCCAGCGTATAGCAGTATTTTGAGTGGCATAAGTCCAAAGATGGCAAGTATGAGCGAGTAACCGAACAATTCGGGCTTCAAAATTTGGTTCTCTCTTAGTCTGAGAGCACCGCAATTAAAGCTCAATAACTTACCTTTGACACCTTAGTCTTCTAAATAAATGATTGACCTATAGTCTCAAAATATATACTCACAGTGTGACCAATTCATCAAGCATTCAAGAAAGCAGTTTAGTAAATCAGACACCTGTTTCAGTTTTTATTGGCCGCGATTAGTCCAATAATCAGTTTCTTTAGTTGACGTTTATGAACTTCTTGACTTAGTACTAAATTGGCAGTTCGTACCTAAGTATATACATTTATATAGCTGACGTATAGGAAAAGGTGACATTACCAACTACAGATGGTCAAGTTTTTGCGTTCAGGGCACATCTACTCCAGACCAATTTTGTCGACTTAAAATCACTGGATTTTTGAATGGGCCTTAGGTACTAAATAATAATCATTTTTACCCTTCACACTAAATATTTCCTAAAAATTTCGAAAAATGTAGCTTGGACTCTAAAAATGATTTTTGATTACTAGTACCTACCGCAGGAATTTATATACACAACTTTTACTTCCGTGTCGAACCGTATATGAGGGACATATCGTTTTTGGATCTTGGTAGGTACGCGCTTCTTCGTAATAAATGCTGACAAGTTGCTTGTAAAGGGTGATTTAGACTTGTTTTCGATAGCTGTTTTTTTTTTGCTACATCCAATAAGTTGGGAATGCCGTCGGGCCTCAATTTTATCTATACCTTCGTCGACAAATTGTTTTAGGTACCACCAACAGAATGCATACTCACCATCTCAAATCCCGTTCCCGTATCCTGCAATTCAACCACCTGGGATCTGGGAAGCCTCTTCTTCTCAATATAGTAATTTAATAATTTAATATTTTTGTAGATTCGCATGCCATACCCACATATCCCCATTACAAAGTAAAATAACTCTCACAAGTTGGATACCAATTTCGAAATCATCACCATCCCGCAGGAAGCAACGGGCACACAATAGCCCTCAGACACAATATACGTTTAGAAAAAAAAAAGAAAAGAAATCCCAGTGAACCAGTTGCCTCATTTTTCACCGTGTGCAGTGTGCCGTAGCGGTAGCATTTTCAATTCAAGCGAATTCGCACTCTCTACTGCCAGCCACTGCCACCAGAGAGAGTGAATGATTCACAATGATTCTGTGTGAATCCACTGGCACTGACTCATTGAATTAGTTCAGAAGTACTGAAAGCTGAAGCGCTGCTGAGCTCTGATGAAAAAGTGTCAGTGCCTCTTCCTTGGCAATGTTTTCAGCCATTGAATGGCATAGAATAGATCATCCCGCCGACACGCCGCGTTTGAGAGGATAAAATTCACGAACACCCAACAATTGGAAGTCGAACGACACGGAGGCGGAAATCACGCTCAATTCAATTTAAACTGGAATCTTCGGATGTAGATTGTAGGCGTGCCGCATGCCTGGGCCTGAGCTATTTAAAGCGTTTTTAAGTAGATCTAGATATTCCTATCGCCCGACATAACATAATTAGTGACGATGGCACCGCCTCTCACAACGGCAGCAGCTGTTCCGCAAAGCATTACCAGTAACGGCGAAATAAATTCACAATGTTCGGCGGGATTATTTTATAAACATAGCGCCACTTCCGGTTTCAATTTGGATTACTGTCACACTTCATACACACTGGAATTTGCAGAGGTCGGGGTAGCAAATGAAACGGAAGCTTTTCGCACCTAATTGGGTTTGATAGCTCGACGCTGATAATGGAAAACTTTGAATCATCGGCAGTCCAATGCCACACTCTCTGCCCGCATATACACATTAAGAGGTAAGAGCAGTGTCACTGGCAATAAAATTAGTACATACTATAAAAAAAAAATCAATTATTTAATTTCACTGTGCACAATCGGTGCTCGTTGGCCCCCAATCGAGTCCTGCAGCGAATAAGCAATATCTTAGCAATAAAGATGTCAATCCGAATGAATGTGATTATCACCGCTCGAATGAGCTCTGAATATTGTCGTTCTGTGATGAGCACTTTCCATCCAGCCGGAGTTGTATGTTGTATGAGGTAATCTTAATGAACCATCAAGCTAAATTAGCTGAAGACTCGTTTGCCGAAGGCTTTTGTTGTTCGAAAACTACGTATTATATGCGAATTGTGTAGTGCTTTCACCCTATCTCTTCGGTCGGGAATTGTATCTATCTATCGATAATTTGTTCTGTTCGATGGGAAAAAGGACATTTTATGGTAATGAGATTGTCCTAATGGAATTTCCATTTGGAAAATCTTTACGAATTTCGTAGCTTGTCATTGATTTTCGTTTTGGGTCTCGTCTCCCCTTTTGTATGTTTTCATTGTTTGCTTTTATAGGATTTTTTCTGTTTTTGGTCGTCCTTAAGGGATTAATATGGGCATAGGGTATAGTATACCTACATGCTGATGCTTCGGCATAAGTTGTGGTATTTGCCCATCAGTCGGGAAGTTGTCCCCTTAATGAATTGCTTAATCGTCCATTTGAGTGGTGGAGATCGATCTTTTGATGAAGGCGAAGGAAGCGGACCTTGGAAATGCCTTTTTTTCACTTTCTCAGTGTCCATTTGTATGTTTCCGTATATTCAACATCTCTTATTTGCGTGCAATTTCTGGTCACACAACAATATAGACAATGAAACAATGACACAACCAGGACAAAGCGGAGCAATTCTATATCGGAAGTAAAATATAAGCCGGATGTCGATGTCGAAAATGAAGAGAGCGTAACAATCAATAGGTTGCCTATAGTTCACCCAAAGCAGAGACTACTGCACAACTACTATATAGCCATTATATCCTTTATCGCTGTAGGGCGCTGTGGCACAAGTTAATTTATGACGTGAAGTCATAAAAAAACAAAAATTTTATTTATGTGTTGCAAATGGGAAGCCAAAACACTTAATATTCCCGCAAGTCGAACTCGTTGTTTTTTTGCAAAGTTGAAATGATTTTGTGCGAGTGGGAGTTGTGTGGTAAAAAAAACTGATATTTTTTAAAGAATTGATTTATTAAATTCGAGGGAATTATTTTTGGTACAAGTTTTTCTTTAAATTTGGAAACTGAATTGGGACGGGAGGTTATTTGGTTTGAAAAATAATAGATCTGCATGTTTGCAGTGGGGTTCAGCTTTAAATAAGAGAGAGATAAGACAGGACTGCGAACAAATTCATTTGTGTGGATGTGTGAACAGCAAATTGCCATTTTAACCACGTTTCTAATAGTGAATTTACAACTTCACACACGGAAATTTAAATGGTTGCTCAATACTAAAGAGCCTTCTGACTGAAAGGGACAGTACTTCCTAGCACGCAAAAATACGTGATACGGTAGTGATGTGGCGATGTTGTTAACGTGGCAGGAATTATGGGAAAGTTATGCATGCTGATATTTTTTTTATAACGATGGCTTTCGAAATCTATTTTCCCTAGGTATAATATAAAATGGCTTTGTGAAGTGATGAATGGGCAATTCTTTATATATTGATGAATTGTTATTTTAATTTACTGAAACTAATTGCCATTCTCATTGCAAATGTTTTAAATCAGAAATAAGAACGTTTTCAAGTGATTGCAGAAATGTTGATCGCCGGAAGTTGTGTTTATATCCGCTTTACATAACTATAATTAAGGCTAAAACATCCATGGCACCTTAGACGTCTGATTTGTGATCTCATTCTTACGAATTTATTAGAATTGACTGTATTAAACGAACGGATCTCTCTGCACCGTCTCATGCAAAAATGCGCCTACGTGATGGTGTAAATGGAATTTATGACAATAGCATTATAATGTCGTTTTCAGTTGGTTTCACTCGGGGATCCACTCATTCCGTAGTCCAATGGAAGAAGAAAACCAGAAGAAAACTGTTTTTGATTGAATCCACAAGAGTATTGGTGAAATGCCAAAAAATAATCTACGGCAGCCGTCAGTTGACTTGTATAAAATACACAAACTACACTATTGTCGTTTTCCATTGGTTTCACTCGGGGATCCACTCATTCTGTAGTCCAATGGAACAAGAAAACTGCTTCTGATTGAATCCACAAGAGTATTGGTGAAATGCCAAAAAATAATCTACGGCAGCTGTCAGTTGACTTGTATAAAATACACAAACTACACTGGTGTGAGTGCTTCTTGAGTGGATTCTGACTTCAAATCCAGAAGCGAAATTCTCTCCATAGAATCACCAGAAGCAGTGTGACCAATTTAATTTTTGAAATCATGCTAAATTCAGCAGTATTTCAAATCAAAACCTGCTAAAAACCCAAAAAATTAACAAAAAAGCTGTTTTTCAGAAAAAAAGGAGATATATTTAAAAAAAAATCACTGGAAACTAATTTTGCGCTATGTCATTCGAAAATATACAATTAGGCGTGCAAAATGTAAGCATAAATTGATATATATTGATTTGTCCTATTAAAACATTAATTTTTACCGTAGAAAACAAAAAAAAAAAGTAACAACAGAATACCCAATCTCACATAATGGTGTCTATCACAATTACAAAAGTGCCCCAACGAATTTCACTGGAAAGAGAAATTCTGGATTTCGAGGCAATTCTCTCGGATCTTCATGAAAAACGCCATAAGGATCGTCTGCTTTGATTTTATTTTATTATTTAAATTCATAATTTGGCTAAATCAAAATCCTGCTAATTTTTCCTGCTAGTGCATGAAATAATGCTAAAAAAAATGCTGGCATGATTTGAAAAAAAAAGATGCTAAAAATAAAAAAATCCTGCTAAATCTAGCAGGAAATATGCTAAATTGGTCACACTGACCAGAAGAGTATTTTTTGTGCCAATGGAACGGTTTCAGAAGTGATTTTTTCGATTCCGGACTCTCCCGGACTCTTCTTTTTGCCCAATGGAAAACGACATATGTGAATGTGTATGACTGCTTCTTGAGTGAATTCTGACTTCAAATCCAGAAGCGAAATTCTCTCCATAGAATCACCAGAAGAGTATTTTTTGTGCCAATGGAACGGTTTCAGAATCAGAAGTGATTTTTTCGATTCCGGACTCTCCCGGACGCATCTTTTTGCCCAATGGAAAACGACATAAGTTCATTGGTTAAGGCCGTGTGTCAATTGGGCTAAATAATTATTCTCGGATAATTTTTTAACATTTCTGTGTGTGTTGAATAAAAATTTAGCTTTTGTGAAATCAGGCTGTGTCGATTGCAGTGGCGTAGCGAGGGGTGGGGGCAAGGGGGGCACAGGCCCCGGGCGGCACTTTGTTAGGGGCGGCAATTAGGAGCTGCCACAATTTTTAAATGTATAAATTCTATAAATATAAATTCTATATTCTTCAAAGAACTTATTTACAAAGGTTTAACAGCATTAACACTGCTTCACAGTAAGTAATGAGACATTCCTTGTGTTGCTTAGCAACAAAATCCAATGAACGCTGCACACTAGTTAGCAACAAAACTTTATTACATTGCAGATATACTTCTCTCTTGAGTTCGTGTAATTATGTTTTATTTTGCTCAAACGAAGTTGCAGTCTTATCTTATTGAAAATTAATTACCCAGGTAGAGGAAGAAAAAAATCTTCAGCGTTTTCTCACATAATCCTTTACTTTTAAATCTTACGAATTTTTACTCAACGCTGTACTTTAATTCGAAATATTCGTAAAACAGATCATCGTCGAGAGAATCAAATATTACCAATCCACCGAGCCTCTTACAAATTTCTTACTTAATAAATTTATTGGTGTAAGAATTGAAAAGGATGTCCGCACCTTACAATTACCAGATGATTTAAAATTTGTTGCCCTGTTTGGCATAAATGCGTGCATTTGTTTTGATTTTTTGAGTATAAAAATGGTATCAAAGGATGGGAAAATAAAATTAAATGTTCTCCTCAAAATTATTTTCGAAAGAGGCAACGAATTTATTCCCCGATGTAGCAAGGAGCAATCTCCACCATGTAATTCTAAATGCAGTGTTGCTTTTTCCTCTTCTCACATACTCGGATTCATCAAGAAGAAGTTCGATTAATTTTAGAACCCGACTTGGATGTTGTAACTAATTTTCTTAGTATAAATTAGCAAAGTCCTCGAGTTTATCAGACATTTAACGACTTTTCGTACCCCTTTTTTTTTAAATATTTGAATTATGTATCTGTCATTTTTCATAGATTACTACAAAAGCGTTCCCCAACTTTTTGGTAAGTGTCTCTCTCTGTGAAATAATTTATTCTCACCAGTTCCATTTTGACAGTCTTTTCCATTTTTACTGCAAAAATAAACTGCACGACTGGGTCGAACGAAACTTTCTCGTTAGAGTAATGGACATAGAATCCCTTATTTCTGAGTACTACGATGGACCATAGCAGGGCGATAGAACATCACTCTGGGAGCAACTTTGGAGTTTTAACAGAATCATATTAAGAATACATGTACTTATATTATCTTTTATATGTATTTGGTCAAAATCTTTAGAGCGGTTTTTGTAAAATATGCCAGACAAAATAGTACCAAATATTGCAATTTTTAATTTGAAAAATACTATTTATTTGAAAACCGATTATAAGTTATTGTTCATTGCTTAGTTTTTAAAGTTTTATCGAAATCAAAGATGGGGTTTTCGAGATATGAGCAGTTTTTAAAATTAGCGTTTTCGGTGCTTCGATTTGAAAATTGAGGACACAATAGTTTCGAAAACATCCATTTGACTCTAAGTTTACATTTTGGTCAAAATCGTTATCGTCGTTTTCCGGTAAACTGAAGAAAACTAAATTTTAAAAAAGTGAGGTTTTTTAAAAAAAATTCATTGTACGATTATGGGTAGAAGAACTGAGTTTGCTATTAAGTTAAAAATAGCCACATTACATTAGAAACTAATTTTTGTTACAATCGTATAGACCGTTTTCGAGACATGTCGAAATTTCAAAAGTACCGTTGTTCGAATTGTTAGCCAAAAACCTACTTAAGCTTAAGTATCAGTTTTGGTTGAAATCGTTAGAACCGTTTTCGATCCAATCAAACTGGTACGAACATTTTATATGGGAAGTACCATTAATATTGAGGTTACCTTGAAAAGAAACTTGGTAAAATGTAGAAATTTGACCAATTTTATTGACATACATACTCATGTGTGCAGATAAAACTGGTTTCAAAAAACTACTATAGGGGCGGCATTAATTGGATCTGCCCCGGGCGGCACCAACCCACGCTACGCCACTGGTCGATTGGGCTAAATTTTTCACATATCTCAGTAGACTTTTGACTCTGACAAAACACAATACAAAGTTTTACTAAATACAATAATAACTATCAAAGAACAAACATACAACTAAATTCAATAACAACAACTTTTTTTTTTTTTTTTTTTTTATTGAAGGTGAAAATCTCGAAAGACACAATGGGGCTAGAAACCCAGAGTAGTGTGGGACTCTAACCGCACTAAAAACACCTCCTTAATCATGACCAATCAAAGAAAGATCGACAAATGATTTTACTTTCAACGTGCAGTTGCGTTTGAGAAGGTATTATAATTTAAATACGGGTTCTCATATTTTTTAGATTATAAGTTCGTGAGGCTTAGTTCTTCTTTCTATTATTTCAGGATTAATATGCATCTGCAGACGGTCATTGTGACGAATTGCGTACTTTTTAATTACTTCCGTTACAAGATCAATCTGCAAATCACGATGCAAGTCATTATTTCTAATATACCACGGGGCATTTACTATTCCCCGAAGGACTTTGTTTTGGAATGTTTGTATTATTTGTACATTTGTTTTCTTTGTGCAACCCCATAATTGGATACCATACGTCCAAACAGGTTTTAGTATTTGATTATATATTAAAATTTTATTCTCAGTGGACATTTCAGAGTTATGTCCTAGCAACCAATACAGTTTTCTATACCTAATATTTAACTCTTCTACTTTCTTTTTCACATGTTCCTTCCATTTCAGTTAGCATCTAGATTCATGCCCAGATACTTAGCTGTGTTAGAGTAAGGAACTACTTGGTTATTAATAACCACAGGAGCGTTCGTTATTTTTTTATTTGTAAAATTGATATGAGTGGACTTTGACTCATTAAGTCTAATTCGCCATCGTTGAGCCCAATCACATATCTCGTTAACAGAATTCTGTAGCTTTTCTGTGGATTTAGTCACGCATCCATCAGTTGATAGAAGAGCAGTGTCATCTGCGAATGTAGCTATCATCACATCGTTTGTGTGTGGTATATCACTAGTATACAATAAATACAGGGTTGGTCCCAGAACACTTCCCTGTGGAACTCCTGCTTGCAATTCTTTGAGTTCAGAATACGCTGAACCGTAGCGAACTCTAAAGAATCTATTTGAAATATAAGATTTAAGTATATCATAGTATTGTCTTGGTAGATCCCTATGAAGTTTATACTCTAAGCCCTTATGCCAGACCTTATCAAAAGCCTGAGCAACGTCTAAAAATAGTGTAGAGCAAACTTGTTTTTCTTCTAATGATTTTTCTATAATATTTGTTATACGATGTACTTGATCTATTGTCGAGTGTTTATTTCTAAACCCAAACTGGTGGGTGGGAATAAGCCTTCTTTGTTCTATTATTCTGTCTAGTCTTTTAAGAAGCAGTTTCTCAAAAAGTTTTGATAATACAGGTAAAAGTGAGATTGGCCTGTATGAGGTGACTTCTGATGGAGGTTTACCTTGTTTAGGTATAACTATAATTTCTGCTATCTTCCAATGATATGGAACATATCTTAGCTTAAAACAAGCATTAATTAAAAGCTTAAGTTTAACCAATGCTATGAAGGGTAGTTCCTTCAGAATTTTGGCAGTTATAAGATCATAACCTGGCGATTTTCTATTAGAGAGCTTATGAATACATGTGCTGATCTCTTTAAGTGAAACGTATGTGATTACGTCTTCATCTATCCTATCAAAGAATTCAAGGCGTTCGTTTGCCACACTAGGTGGAAAAGGTTTAAAAACATTTGTTAAATGTTCGGAAAATAGTTTGACCTTTTCTTTTGGGTCGCCGATCCATTTCCCATCAGATGTTTTTAACGGGGGATCTTGCGTTTGAGGTCTTTTTAAATATTTGGCAGCCTTCCAAAGGGAGTAGTCTGTGACTTTGTCAGCAGTTAAATTGCAAAGATATTTAGTAAGAGTTCTATTTTTAAACTCACTGATACTTTTTTTAAGCTTATTGCTAAGTCTATTAAATATAGTTTTATCGCCGGGAAATCTTGTCATTTGCCATTTTCTCCGGGCTCTTCTCTTTTCTAATATTAGTTCCCTAATTTCTGTGGGGTATTTAACCGATGCTTGTTTACGTTGCTGAATAGTTGGTGTACTATCTTCTGCCGCTTGTTGTATATCGGCAATGAATTGTTCCACTTCGATGTCAATATGCCTTGTTGTGGCCAGTGGAGCTCTAAGGTTTATAAAACCTTCGAGTATTTTTTTAAAATTACACCAGTTTGTTCTTTTGCTGGTAAGTCTTTCATTGCTTATCTGCTCTACTGACATGCCATTGACCGTTAGGATTACAGGTGTATGATCCGACGACAAATCATCACTGTTTTCAACTCTTACTTCTTTTCTATTGATTCCTTTTGTTATGAAGAAGTCAATAAGGTCTGGTATTTTTGCTGGGTCGGATGGCCAATAAGTAGGCGATCCAGTCGAAATAAAATTACAATTAAAATTTCGCCCTGCTTTGTAAAGCTTCCTGCCTTTCGTCGTTACTAATCTGGACCCCCAATAGGTGTGTTTTGCATTGAAGTCACCTCCAATGATAAAGTTAGTACCTAGAGCTCGAAAAAGGTCGTTAAGATCTTCCTCTGTAGGCGAATGTCTAGGTGGACAGTATATAGCAGCTATGTTAAATTGCTTGCTTTTAGTCGCAATGTTTATTATCGCTACTTGCATGGTTTGTTTTCCTATTTTGGGCATTTCATAGGGTTTTAAAATACTTTTTACAATTACAGCACTACCTCCCCTGGCACTGTCAGAAGGATGGGGAGAGTGGTAACAGAGGTACCCAGGAATTCTAATTGTTGTTCCCTGTTTAAAGTGGGTTTCAGAAATCAGGCAGACGTCAATGTCTTCATTTCGTAGAAATACCTGAAATTCAGAGATGTGTTAGGTTAGGTTAGGTTGAAGTGGCTGTCGGCAAGCCGACACACTTAGACCATTATAAGGTCCCTTGTGATACCACATGAATCTAAAATTCAATTCTACCTACTCGTTGAACCAATTGGAGCTTCTGGTGAAGCGAAGGAGATTACGAATGTCTATGTTTTTAAGATCGTTCAGATCGTTATAGTAGAAAGCTCCCAAATGGAGTTTTCGTCTTTGTGAAAGAGCCGGACAGGTGCAGAGGAGATGGAGTATGGTTTCTTCCTCCTCCTCGTCAAGACAGCTTCTGCAAAAATCGTTTGAAAGAACGCCAAGCCTTGTTGCATGCCTGCCTATGAGACAGTGCCCTGTGATGACACCTATTGTAGCACTGATGTGCTTCCTATCAAAGGAGATCAGGTATCTAGAACGTTTTTGATCCAGCTTTGGCCAGATCTGTTTTGTCGCTAGACATGTCGAGCCGGTTGTCCACCTAAGATTTGTTCTATTGATAGCATCCAGCTTTATTATAAGTTTACAAGTAGCGATCGGAATACCTAAAGAATCCGTAAATGGAAGCATAGGTAATGTAGTTCCGTGTTTGGCGAGTTCATCAGCCTTACAGTTACCTGGGATGTCCCTGTGCCCCGGCACCCAGCAGAGGTGAATATTGAACTGTTCTGCCATCTCTCTGAGAGACGAGCGACAGTTTTGGGCTGTTATGGAATTTGTAGAGACTGATTCCAGGCACTTGATAGCAGCTTGACTGTCCGAGAAGATACAGATATCTTTAGCAGATATCACGTTTTCTTTCAGCCAAGATAAGACTTCTTTTATCGCCATTATTTCCGCCTGAAAAACGCTACAGTGATCCGGAAGACGGAAGGAGAGACTAAGATTTAGTCTATCGGAGAAAACACCACCACCGACACCGTCCACAGTCTTCGAACCATCTGTGAAGAAATGGATCGATTCATCATCCAGGAATGCTCCCTCTTCCCAGAATGATCTAGTGGGAATGGAGACCTGGAAATTCTTATCGAATTGTAGTTCTGGTGTAGTGTAGTCAATATTTTCTGGGAGGTTCTTAAAGTCGTTCAGGATAGCGGCATGGCCAGTTGTTCTACTGGACCATTGTGAGGTAGCTTTGAGGCGTACGGCTGCAGAAGCGGCCGTTTGCCTGCTGAAGATGTCAATGGGTGCCAGATGAAACAGGATGTCAAGTGCAGCAGAGGGGGTAGTACGAAGAGCCCCGCCGATGCACAAACAAGCCGTTCTTTGGACTTTGCTTAGCTTATCGCGATTGATCGCTTTGTCCAAAGCAGTCCACCAGACAACCACACCGTACGTGAGTATCGGTCTTATGACGGAGACGTATAGCCAGTGAGTGATACGAGGCTGTAAACCCCATTTGTTTCCTATGGCTTTTTTGCAAGAGAAAACTGCCACAGTGGCTTTTTTAACTCTTTCTTGGATGTTAGGCTTCCAAGTTAACTTTCTATCAAAAATGAGGCCCAAGTATTTAGCTTCATTTGAGAATGTTAGCCTAGTACCAGAGTATTTAGGTACCTTCCTGACACAGCAATAGCAACGTCATCCGCATAGGCAATCACATTGTGACCCCCCGCTTCCAGGCATATCAGTAGTTCATTCACCACTAAATTCCAAAGAAGGGGAGATAGGACACCACCTTGCGGGGTTCCTCTGCTGACAGATCTTCTTGTAGACATCTCACCCAGACTTGAGTTGATAATTCGGCTATTGAGCATCAAATTGATCAGCTCGCCAAGTGAGGCATCCACGTTCAGAGCTGCCAGGGCACTGGCGATCGCAGATGAGTCGACGTTGTTGAAAGCGCCTTCTATGTCTAGGAATGCAACCATTGTGTACTCCTTATGGCGGAAGGACTCCTCTATAGAGCGCGTTAGCGTGTGTAGAGCCGTTTCTACTGATTTTCCCTTAGAATAGGCATGTTGCGCCGTTGACAGAAGTTTTTTGTCAATGCTTTTGCGTAGATGGATTTCAATCAGTCGTTCTAAAGTTTTTAGAAGAAATGATGAAAGACTAATAGGTCTGAGATCTTTTGGACTTACATGAGAGCACTTGCCTGCTTTGGGTATGAAAACCACTTTCACTTCTCTCCATAGCAATGGGATATACACCAGCTCCAAACAGCCTCTTAAGATTATCATTAGCACTGGCAAGATGATATCCGAGGTGTTTTGTAGCTCGGCTGGTATTATGCCGTCTGGTCCCGAGGATTTGTATGGTTTGAAGCTATGTAGCGCCCAAAGCACTCTGTCTCTAGTAATCAGACCATGTAGGTTGGTAGATTGCAGGTTTGATCTGTTTGGATCTTTGTGGGCAATACTATTTGAGCTGCCTGGGAAGTGGGTGTCAAGCAGCAGATTAAGCGATTCCTCGCTAGAAGTTGTCCAAGAGCCATCTGTCTTTTTCAGACAACTTGGCATTGTTGGGTTTGTCGAGAGTATCTTTCTTAGCCTTGATGCCTCGGAGGATTCCTCTATCTTACCACAGAAGAGTCTCCAAGATACTCGCTTGGCTTTTCTAAGTTGTTTCTTATATGTCTTAAGGGCTTCCTTGTAGGAATCCCAGTCGGTCACTTCCCGTGTGTTTTTGGCACGATTGAAAAGTTTTCTGCAGTTTGATTTGCTCAGACCTAAATCTGAAGTCCACCAATGCGGCTTTTTCTTTCCCCTTGGCAAAATAAGAGGACATGAGGAGGACATCGCATTGTTTAGAGCCAACGTAAGATTCTTGACCTTAAGATCAAGCTCATTGGCGTTACAGGGGGGAATAAAAAGCTCTGGGGTAATAGATTGTTCCAGAGTATCCCTATATTTTAGCCAATTTGTTTTCCTAGGATTTCTGAAAGGAAGTTGGCAAGGAGGTTCATCGGTTAAATTAAATTGAATATACCGATGATCTGAAAATGAGTGCTCAGCTGATACTTTCCACTTGGTAATCAACTGGCTAACGGTGTCAGAGACAAGAGTGATATCTAAAACTTCCTGTCGGTTTTTTGTTACAAAAGTAGGTTCGTTTCCTACATTACTTATGATAAGGTTTGTTTTCAAAATGTAATCAAAAAGTAACTCACCTCTATCATTTATGTCCGAACTGCCCCATACAGAGTGGTGAGCATTAGCATCACAGCCGATTATGAGGTTGGTTTTAGTCCTCTCTCCTTCCGCGATCACTCTCTCCAGTTTATCCCCAGGGAGGGGCCCGTGTAGTCATAGGCCAGATATGCCGATGCTATCCAGTAGGTGCTTTTAGCAGTCACTAGTCTAGCTACAGTTAAATCTGGATCGCTGAAATTAGGGAGTAAAAGTAATTTAAGGCTACGCTTCGCTAGTATACATGATCTGGGTCTACCTTTGTCAGTCACATACAGCTTTTCGTATCCAGGAGCCTCGAGTCCACGAACCACGCTGTTGTCAAACCATGGTTCCTGAATCAAGACGATGTCTTCTCCGCCCTTTGAGAGGCGAAGGATGAGGGCGGCCGAAGCCTCTATGGAGTGGTGAAGATTAATCTGCACTAACTGCAGCATTCTTGCTACAATCAGGCGGATGAACCTCCACCACGGTGTTGTTTAGTTCTTCCGCTTCTGAAGATGAACCAAGAAGTTCGTCCTCACTCAGAAGAATCTTGTTGAAGTCATCCATGTCCATGTCCGAAGGAGCATGATCCATGGTGTTTGTGCTGGAGGCATCGTCATCCAGTGATGGGAATGAAACCGATGCTCCAGGATCTAAGGTCTCAGGTTCTGAACCTGTGGGGTAAGGAGGCAATTTGCCTGAATCTAGCTCATCTTTCTTGTAGACTTTTAGGGTGATAGATTCCAAACCAAATCTGATCACGCCTTTAGTCAATGTCAAGGGAGCAAGCGACTCTTTGTTTATCACAATGAGAGCACACCTGTAGAGACCTCTTTGTTCTTCCAACTTTACAACCTTCCAGTTGTAAGTCGGGAGTGACGGATTGCTCAGTCTAATCACATCGAGAATCTCTTCGCTTGAGGAGGGTTCGGCTGGGATCCAGGTACGAGTTCTAGGTCTGCTTGGGATATCCTCCCTCGCAACGACATCGAGTTTCGCACCTGGCCAAACTTCTCCTGTGTTGGTGTAAACCATTTGCATTCCAGGTTGCGACTTTTAGGTTTTCAGTCATTGTTATTTTGTTGATTCTTTCCTTTAGAAACTTCTTTGCTCAGTAGCTTAATAACTTTATCTTGATTATCCAATCTTTGAATAATAGTAGAAAGCATTTCCTTTACTGATATTTCTTCTTCTTTACGTGTATTTTTCACAATTTGGGAATATGATTTGTTATTCACAATTGGTGTGTTTGTTTTTGGCTTTTTCTTGTTTGTATTTTTAAGAGGGTTGTGTTGGTGTTTGGCAGTACCTCTCTTTTTCTTTTCTTGATATTCTTTTGCTGCCGGACAGCCTCTATAATTAGCTGGGTGGTTTCCATGGCAGTTGATGCATTTTACTTTCTCATCTTTCTTTTGTGGACAACTATTTGTTGGATGTTTTCCTTCAATAACAACAACTGATAATATGGATCATAATTTTCGATGTATTAATTTTTTAATTCCCTCTGATGTCAATGGTATTGCTGCAATATCAAAGCCTTATAAGCCACGATCCTACTTGCCCCCACGCAGAAGACGAACAAGAGAAGTGTAATTTCATATTCAATCGGTATGAATTCAAACTCCGTCGCTATAAAAATTATGCAAATTCTATTAAAAACTTTATTAATTTTCCTTCATTATTTACTTAGGTACATTATGTTGTATAGTTTGTTATTGTGTTTCTTTCTTTTGTTGATTTGATGTTATCTCTTCTCTTCTCTTCTCTACCTCTACAAAAGATAACCCATTTTTCTGTTTGTCCGCGAGTAGGGAGTAGGTATGTAACGAAACCTAAACAATATATATATTTATCGATTTGTCGTGAGTAGCGGTATTACATAGGATGGTTTTTAGTATCCTAAAGTCCGTTATTGGTCCTTTAAACCCATTTTATATGATTTTTTAACTAAAAAAATACAATTTTTTATGGTTTAAACACATATTACTACGAAATGCCCAAACAAATTTGAATATGACTTTATTCTTCGATTAGAACACTTCCCGATGAAGAGATTGATGTATCAATCATTATTCTCTGATTCGTATAACAGAAGTTGTAAGCAAAAATGTAATTATTTGAGACTTACATATTTCACAGATATGCGTTGGTCATTGCAATCAACAGCCCACCAGTGGAGTGCGGGTGCGAATGCGAACACGTTTATCAATTTTTTTTTCTTCTCTCTTCTTTCTTTGTACTAGGTATATGTATGTAGCTATTGTGTAGGTATAGTGTGAGTGCCTGCCTGGTTAATATTTTTTTAGTTTTTTGAAGTTATTACTTCTTTAGGCGCGTTGGGCACTTTTAGATGGGAAGAAATTAATGAATTCGCGTTAGGTACCTTTAAAACGACACCGCGTCATCGTCACCGAGAAACCGACACCCGATAGGTGGCGCTGATGTCCATTTTCTGAGAAACTCAACCGATCTCAATGAAACTTTGTTTGTGTGAATGGTTGTATACAGCTAGAAAGATAGGGTAGTTTTGGACCCGACTTGTCGACTTTTTTGTTCGCTGTTTTTACTTTTTACTCCCAAAACAGTTTTAAATATTTCCTGCGCAATAAAATATTTCCTGACGATTCGAAAAATACACACGTAATTGTTCAAGTAATAACTTCTGTCGGCACTCTTATTTTTTTTTTTTGGTTTTTAGCTAAACTTTTTTTTCTTTCTATGTTTTATGCATCTTTTGTGCTTTGCGTTGCTCTCTTTAAATCTCTTTTAATAAGTTTCTATCCCTAACATTATAAAACTAAGTTATTGTTTCTGGCTACACTTCACTTATAAACTTATATAAGCTAAACCATGGATATGATCCTATTTTTATTAACAAATTTCGCGGAGTGGGTTTGTATAACGCTAATTATTTTGTTTTAAATTTGAGAAGTGGAACTTTGGCGAAGCAAGGCGAGCACGGGCCAGATAGTTTGAAATAAAAGACTAGAACGTAAAAACTGTATCCTATGAAGATTATTTATTATCTTGCTCCCGGGGCAGAATAATTTTTTGACAGCTGAAAAATTCGTTTTCCACCACGATAGCCCAATTGAACGACCTGTATGGTTTAGGTTCACAAATCAGCCCTGTTCTTGTACCCTTGTCAACATATCCTGCACATATTTCTCTTCCACCAGCCAATAGCCCCTTTATGGGTCTTAATGCAACGATTGAGGGTATAAGACCACCTAAGGCCGTGGCTAGCAGGATTGCCTTTTTTGAGCTGTTGGGCTAGCAGTTTGGGGTAGGGGGCAAGACCCAGACACAAATGGCAAGACTCTGCAAGTAGTCAGTGGCGTTTTGCTAATTTTGAGAGACAAAAGAGACATAGAAGATGTTTTCAAAAAAGCACGACAGCTCGGTTTTACAAAATTTAACAGAGATTTTCGTTTGCAGTATGGGCCACACATAGAATGTCACAGCTCCTGAAGTTACTAGTAAATTCCCATAAGAACTTTACAACTACTGTCAAATACACACTCGAATGGTTGCGATTACGAGAGCTAAGCTTAAGTGACCCTGTAAAAAAGAGTCTCCGTTAACCTTGTTCAAGAATCATTTATTTGTATAATAGTATTTAATACAGCTGTTTTACTTTCAAATCCAATTTTGTTTAAATACTTTTTGTTTCTTTTCTCTAAACATAAACATGTACATAATTATTTACGCGAAGGCGTCTAAATTTAAATCGATATACATCATATTTATATATATATATATATTTGTTTAAATAACAAATTCTTCATCAACATAAAAAATGAGTAAACATAACCACATATAAATAAACAGAATTCAAATGCTTCGGATGCAATTGCACAAGTGCACTTCCTCCGAGACGTACTTGGCATCCAGTCGAAATTTCAAAACAAATAAAAAACAATTAAATGTAACAGTTAAACGTCTCTAACTAAAGGAGGATGACTTACACTTAATGTTCAATATGCAACAAAGAGCAATAAGCAGGAACTAAATACAAAATTACTTTCTTTTCTATCTAAAATTATCGATTATTGCTATAGCATAGAGCACCAAAAGAAATATTTAAATAAATTTAGGAAAAATATGAGGACATTCAGCCAGTCTACCAAGTCTCTTCAATATGTCATTCGGGATAAATTCTTGCAAATAGATGATGCGACGTTCGTCTATTCTCCTTGATGTGCGCTAACACTGCCTCGATGTGGCACGTTCCTTATTTCTCTGACTTGGCCAGCCGTGATTTAACTGCTTTCTCTGATTTTTTGCTTCGCGGCAGAGTTGTGCAACTGGCTGACATGGATTTTTCCTGAAAAGCAAGCAAATATTGGGTTAATTGTTTCGGAAAAATGTACGAGAAAGGAAAACAAAAGTCTCTGGCTGCAGACATGATGCAAAATTCAAAATCGGAAGTCTGGTAAATTCTCGAGAATTATAGAAGCAAGACGTAACACGAATCATAACATGAGTTTTGTTAGTAGGTGCGAGTAGGAACGACAAAATGAAAATTCCACCTTAGAAAATGGATGACAAAAGAAAGTGCTGCAGTTTGTAATAAGAACACAACCATTTTATCCGCTTTTTCAGGTTATTCTCGTTTAAAACTGCAACAATTGTCGGTTGACATCGATTGCCTGACAACAGTTGAAAAGGGGCTTACAGTGGCTTAAGAGTCCAAATGGGCTTCTGACAGTGAATGGTACAGAAATTCGGTTAGAAATGGATTGCTATGATATATTTATATACACATTTCGAGAGAGGCAGCGGTATGTACAAGAGCATGGTAAACAGTCCAAGGCTGAGAGAAACAAACACACTCTTCTTACTGATTCTTGTGATGTGGAGGCTTGTTTAGATTTGAGTTTCCCGGGGGTATTCGTCGGAAATGGTCGTTGGTATATCAGCATCAGCAAGATGGCTGATTTTTTCTTTGGGCTCAGAACGAAATATGGACGGTAGGTAAGACTTAAGAAGGCTGCTCCTTTTCGTCGACTTTTCTGGCATGGGAGAAGGACTTCGTGAAATCGACGCAGCGGAAGACTGCGGTCCTATACTGTCTGATCGCTGGCTGGCTGGTGGCGGTGGAGCGGGCGCTTTGCCCTTGCAGTGGCTCGGCGATCTACGAACAGCAGCGACTTTCTGTGGGCGGGCAAAAGCCTCTAGATCGTACGATGGTTGTATTGTTTGGAGAGGCGTTTCGATGGCAGAACGAAAGCTGTTCTGAATTTCCTCCAAAGATTCCTTGAGTGCCTTTGGTCTCACTGTAGTCTCCGAAGATGCTTTATTGTGTGTTTTGATTGCTTCACCACTTTCCAAAGGCAGGGTATCTTGGAATTCATCTTCAGATTCAGATAGTTCAGTACTTTCAGCAGGCCGCATTGTCTGCGAGTTTTCCGTTTCTCGGAGCCACTTTGTGAAAAGTTCGTATTTTGACTTTAACTCTTCAGTATCCGGTACGGAGGATAGATCGGTGTATCTGTCGTTATTGTATGTGCTCGTAGTTGAGCTTGTGTCCTTTTCACTAGCCCTATGCACTTGGTTTTGAAAGTACTGCTGATTGTCAAAGTAAACGTCGTCTTTCCAATCGTTATACGCCTCTCGAATCAATTCGGTTGGTATTGGGGGCTCATAAAAACGGTAATCAACCATATTCTGAGGTATCCCATGACCGAAATCAATTGCCTCCTCCTTTTGTTCGTTTAACATAAAATGTAAATTAAATGGGCAATTTGTTTTTAGCTATGGTACTTACTTCAGCCTTTTTTGCCTTAAATCTAGCTCTGTTAGCATTTGTCATTGATGAAGTACGACTAAGTCCTCCCGACATTGGTTCTGCACTGGAATAGCCCGAGCTGATGTCCTCCGATGAGCGAATATTGTAGCTGAAATAACAAAAACAAGTCTATCAGTGATTGGCTGGGATTTAGGTTATTTGATAGAAGTAGTATATATTAAAAAGTAATTCAAAAAAAGTCGACTGCCAAGATGAAGGGCACTCCATTAAATTGAGGACGTGCATCAATCACTTGGAAATATGGTAATTGGCGAAAGACCCAACTTATGACAGAATTAGGAGAATGAAGCCAAGAAATCTCTCTACGGTAGCAGCTTATCAGAAATTGCATAAGCAACCAATGGTGAGTTGCAAACGAGAAAGGTGAGCTCGATGCACCTTTAAGGGTACACTGCTCATTTCAAAACAGTTCGAATACCCATGCGGGTGTCTCTCAAGGATCACTCCCACAGCGGAGAAGGAAAACAGCTTTTAGACCCGTGTAAATTATAAGTTATGAAAGTCAGCTGTCGGTAGTAAAGTCAAAACTACATTGTGACTATGCCATATAACACGGGGTAGAAGAGACATTAGTATTGTGGATCAGGGCAATGCTGATGAATAGATCTTTGGTTATAGATGGTGACTGCGCCTTGTCAGGGGTAAACAGAGGCTGTCCGCAAGGTGGCGTTATGTCTCAACTACTATAGTGCATGGTAGTTGACTCTCTGCTGCGAACCCTCAATACCTAAAAATCCTACGCTCCAGTATACGCGGATGATGTTGGCAAAGACATCCAAAGCGCTTTCAGTTTTCTGGCAGTGTTAATGTACTTTCGGCAAGAAATTCGACTTATCTCCGATAAAAGTCCTTTGGATCTACGCGGCTTAGATACGATTTTTTTTTTAGCTTATGCGAGGGTTGTTTAGTGAAGAGGGCCTTCTAGAGTAAACTCCACAGAACGGAATGTCTCAGCTGCATGTGAGCGTTTCCGAGTACACCTGGCGCTGCTGTAGATACTTCCATCATGGGCTGTACTATAAAAGCAATCTACCTTCTACTGCGGGGTGGCTTTGGTATCATTCGCCCTGGAGTCTCGATGACTTTGCCGACGTTTACGCTTAGACCCTGGTTCCATGGATATTCCGTCGGATACAATGGCACCAGAACCTAGGCTGATGTGCAAATTTAGAGTCACCTTTCTTTCGGTTCAGGACGGCCGTCAGCCAGAGTCTCAGTCTAGATTGGGATGCACTCGAATCTTTAAGGCCCATTTTATTCACTCGAAGTTGAACACAACTTGGGGATTTTTATATGGAAGTTTCCCAAGTTGTGTTCAACTTCGAGTGAATAAAATGGGCCTAAGTGTATTCGTGGCAATAGACAACACTCGATTCCACTATTCGTTAGGCAAGCATGCCATTCTAATGGCTGCCGACTATATTTTTAGAAATAGTTGGCGGGGTAGGAGTATTTGCGTCTGTAGCGACAGTCAGACTGCGCTTTGGGAGTTGCACAACTCTGTAATCCCTTCCAGAATAGTTGGGAATTGCAGGAACCCTCTGAATTTCGTCGTAAATCTGAACTCGTTGACTCGTCTGTGGGTTGGTATGTCACACGGTATTGCGGGATATGATACCTCCGATAAGATTACTAAGCAAGGCTCAAAGGATGCTTTCTCAGGACCCGTTGGGTCAACCTAGTTGCTCGGCCAGGGCCACCATTGACAATTGGGTCTCAATTGTGTGTGGCACGGCGTCACGTATTCTCCCGAACATCTGTAAGAAGTCAGCGGTATTCTCCCTGTCCTTCAACAGTAAAGACTTTGTTGAGAGATGACAGTTACTGGTTCACCAACCGACATAAGTGTGTCAGTTATAGGCTACAGTATACCGTAACTTGTGAAGTTGTCATGCGACTCACCACAACACGGCGTTCATTTGTTGGGCAATTACTTTACTAAGAGTAAGAGACAAATGCAGAAAAAGCTTTTACGTACCTTGTGAATTCTGCTGGATTCTTAGCAGCGACATCGACCTCCGAGAAATACATTCCAGTCGAATGCCGACTCCCTGAGGCAGAACGCGCAACTGGATTCCTAGGCCGAAGTATTCTCTGTTGTGGCCTAGTAATCTCGTCAATCTAAAAAGATGAATGTGAATTAGGAAGTATGTAGTCGTTGGATCGCAGTTCAACTTACTTCATCCTGCGTACGATGAACATCAGGCTCAGACAGATCACTCAAACTATAGCTGCGACGAATAGTTTGCACCAAATTACCACCGCCCTATAAAATTTGATTCCAGTTCAATTTAATCATTATATCAGTATTATTTCCATTTAACCAGCATTATCAAACCATTGTGTTAAGTGTTAGAACCAAAAAGAAAATAGCAATAAATTGTCATGTGGGACATGCTTTTGTTTATTTGTGCACAACTAAAATTAAAAGGCAATTTAAATGTTAAACAAAATAAAAACGACTTTGGTATTTACAATTTTACTGAGCATTTTATTGAATACAAAAAATACAGATCCTATTTCTTAAAAAAAAAACCCCACTCAAACATTCGTGTGAACTATTGAAACAAAGTGAAGTCTTGGCATATAGCTTATGTACTCGTATCTTAACAGAATCACTAACATAACATTCCTTGCTGCGAAAATCTATAATTCAACTACTACTACTTATTTTACGTATATAAATTGACTGCTATCGATGTATGGCCTCGCTAAGAACCAAAATGACACAGTATGCAGGCCTGAGATTACCAACTTGCGTCTATCTAAGAGCAGACGCGTCATGGATGTCGCAGAAACAGTCACTAAATTCAAAATTCCCTAAAAATTTATAACAAACCGACTGCGGTCGTAATGTTCGAATAATCAAATGGGCGTAGCATAAGCACTAGATCTTACTGTACAGGAAAATTTCCGTTTTTGTGTCACTTGAACTTAGGGACTGTGGTTTGCGCGGATACTATATTTAAATTTAATGGAGATCATTTTATACTAGCTCGGTTCACTTCCTGCCTACTCGATATCGACATCGACATCAGGAGTGCATTCACGCAATTTGCGGCGGCCACGTAGAGGCACCTTACTGCCGACAGTTGGAATCTGTGAGCCTTTCTTTTCTTGCAGACGCGAACGAACAAGTCTGGTTTTTCTCGCTGGTGGTTCGCGGCATCGAACTGCACCCTCATCGCATCCCATTCCTTCATCGTGCATTCCAAATTGATCCTCTTCCTCTTCCGAGAATTCCTCCCGATAATTGACGGCGTTTAGGGACCGTGATCTAATTACAACATCTGCGGGGACGTAGACACCGTCGCCATCAGGCATATCGCTACTACGAGTTCTTGCTGAAATGGAATTATCTGACTGACTTGATGCGAGGGCTCTTCGATTGTCGCCAATAAGGTTCACGCCGCCATATTGAAATGTCTGTTAAAGTGTTGTTGTCCAAATGTGTATGTTTAGCAAGTTGCGGTGATGATTGTTTGCAAAAATCAAACCAAAATAACATAAAAAAAGAAAAGAAAGAACAAAAATAGAAAACATTCTGGTGTATGTATTATGATGAAGTTATGTGGAACAGGACATGCCGTGGAATAAGATAAACATACGCCGTTGATATCATGCTAACATCCGAGTTGGGTAAGGGATTCAACAAAAATCCCCAGGAAGATATGCCATGTTTGTGTATTAATAGAAACACAAAAACTTAATGTGACCTCTAAGATGAACCCTATTTTTGTGAATCAAACAAGACGCCTATCACCTTGGACACTACTAGTCAGCCACTTCGTCGTACGCTTTACCAGACATCTTTTCTGTTTATGTTAGTTAAGACAATACATACAGTGTTAGGTAACTGACAGTTTTAGTTTAGGTTAAATGATTAATGAGCAGATCCGACAGAATTGCTTTGCGCTAACAGTGTTGTTCTCACAATCACCCAATTGCAAATGTGCCGCGAATGCGAAGTACCGAATTGTTGACCATTTGGAGAAGATAATTAATTAATGCGAAGCGAAAGCAGAGCCGGATTCTTATGTCCATACAAAGACACGGGTAAAAATAAACAAACCGATTCAAGGACAGTCCATGGACTTGGATTAATCATTGCCAACTGAGGACCACAGGCTGTAGGCTAATATTGCAATCAGCATTTCAGATCAGAAATTTATACATGAGTGGAACTGCTGAGGAATACAGATGATATAAAGCGACCAGGACTACTATGCTGAGAGAGGAGCGACTAGAACTGCCCAAACCAGTCTACCTAGGTTTATGGTAGTTTCCAATAGAAATTTATAGGGGAACTATTGACTGGTAGTTTCTGGCAACCAATAGAAATTTGTCGGAGAATTATTGACTGATGCAAAATTGGTTCAAGACAGTAATTTAACAGCCTAGTAAGTGGACAAGTACTTGACCCATTTCACCGCTGTTAGCATAATGATAAGGGGTAGTAGTCTGACTGACTCAACAAGAAAATTTAAATCTCTAGACGTTTCCTTTCCCTCCCTACAGGAAACAGAAAAAAAACATAGTGACCAGCGATTTGTGGTACAAAAAGATTTCTTGCCACGGAAACAGATATAACGCCAGTTTTGCCTTATGTACCCTGACTTATTCAGAGCATTTGTCGACTCTGAAAAGCCATATTCTTCCAGAAAAAGAAAAAGAATGGAAATTTGATTTAAATTGGGCATTTTACAAGTTAGTAAAATTTCTTTTGATGTTTAATGTGTACGCTGAAATGTCAGTTTAGTTTCCGTGCAACATCCAGTGTAGGTCGTCAACTAAACAATTGGCCAAAGACGATTTCTATAACCATATACGAGTATGCACTGACTACACGTCGACCGATGGTGGGCCTTAATGAAAAGGTAGACACCGACAATGAGAGACTCAGCAATGGGAACGGGTATCACTGTTTTCTCGATCGCAATGACTATTTTGAACGCCTTATAGATTTCGATAATTAGCAGCACAAGGTGTGACGCAGAGCCAGCAGAGTGTAAACAGACCAAACTAATTTCGAACAAATTTAAGTCATAAGATTTCTATCTAATGCATCAGTTCAAAACTTTGGCAATATTGAAAGAGTGGTCTTAGTGTAGCAACAATTGGACACGTTTAGCAAGGAGTGAAAGCAATGAGCTGCTCACGGGGTACAACTATGCGAGATAGTGGAATGATGTGATGTTACCGTTTTATGGTTGCTTATTGCGCAATGTATGACGCCCTCTCAGAAAGTGGAATTAATACCTTCACATACAGAGAATAAACTATTGCCGATAGAACAGACGAAAGGAAAAATTCCGTCACAGACGACGTGATTCGACCCCTGAATGTTCGCACTACTCCAGTGAACTAGTGAGCCAATATTAAATATTTATATATATATATATATACATACATGTTGAAGCGTTATATATATATGTACATATATTTTCGAGAGATATTCGAATCATACCACCATTGACAGGTCTCTATTCGTCTCTCTACCACTATAAATCTTTACCCGAGTTGGACTCTGAATTACTCCAGAGTTATTCCCTGGGTTGGATTCCTAGTGTTACCGCTAGCATCTGTTTTTTATATGAAAATATGTTTGATCGACTGGGTCACCCAATGATGTCCCAAGATCTTCATACTTCTGCCAGCCAATCCCAGTGTCAATGATGTTAATGTTTTGCTTCATGCGTCTGATCACCGCCTGATTGTCCAGTGCAAGGATATTTCTCCCCTCCACCTGACCCTCAAAGCAAATAGTCCAACGCATGCAGCACAATGCAATCATCTCAGCCTGGTGAAATGCCAACGACACGCGGTGTTCCCAAGCGGTCACCCATCTAAGTACTAATCGCACCCAACTCTGCTTGATTTCGATGATCTGACGAGAACCGATTTTCCACCGTGGTTGGTCGTTGGTGCCAATATTAAATGCTGATGGGAAAAGTTTGCCGCAGCGATCAGTGTGATTAGCATGGCTACATAAAGGACTAGGTAGTAGGAAAATAGCGGGGTTGTTCTTGTTCTGGATGAAGACCAGTTCAAACTGATTAAACGAGCGAACGGTTTTGAACGCGTATGCCTCAGTAAGATGCATCACCGCTTAAATACGTACTGCAACACCCAGCATAGATGGTAGTCAGTTCAACCAAACAATAATGGTCTGCCGCAAGATCGAATAGACATCAATTCGATGAAAAAAATAACAGTGGACCGGCAAAAAACGCAAAAGAAAAGAGAGAAAAGAAGCGTAAGTCGATCGAGAAGTAAGGACGCTACAATTTACAACAAACTTTGTGAGGATGTAACTCACAAAGTTTGTCACTCTTGAAGCGTTATATATAACAGTCTGCCGACACACAAAGGTGTGCTCACCATTAAAGTTTATTTTTCGACAAAGCACAATAAAAAAAACCTACCAAGATGATATTAATTAGGCAGAATGTAAAGCCACGTTAACAAACAAATAACACAACTACACTACACGTCTATGCAGCATGCATTCGAAATGCGCATGTCAAACATTTCAACATTTCTTTTGTTGTAACAAAAATCTCCTCTCTTTGTTCTTGGATTTAAATGCCTATAAGCAACCCGCACGGCGTGACTGTTCGCTGCTGGAAAATATTCGCTCCGGTTTTCTTTTTAAAAGAATGGCGCCAAGACGCTGACAGATATAGTTAACAACGCAAAACAACGTCTCAAAAAATGAGACTATTAATAACAGTGATGTATTATCCGGTATTCCATCCAAAATGTATTTTTTTCTATTTTTTACCAGCGCATTTTGATTTCCCCACAAATCCATGTCACTGCCACACTTTAATCGGCAAAAATTCGTCATTAGGTAATTATTTCAGCGATCAAGGCTCAGCAGAGAACACAAAAGAAAAAAAAACAAGCCATTCACTTCACTGAACAGCAATAAATAGGAAACATCGGTCATGTCGAGTGACCAGTGAAAATCTCTCAACTGTGTCGAACGAAAATTGCAAAATTGTCTTGAGTTAGGATGGAGTATGCTGTATGCAGTAAACGGCGGAATAGCGAGCTATGGTGGATGTTAGCAGAGTGATCGTATGAGATGTTTTAAATATTCCAAAGCTAGCGATGAACAAGAAAATAAATAATAATAATTGTAACAAAAAAGGTAACATAATATAAATTTATTAAATAAGTTATATTGAAGTACATGATGGTGTGGAAGAGACTAGATTGTGAAATGATGAGAGGCGATGATGTAAGGTGCAAAGAAAAGTGAAGTGTGCCTTAGCTTTAGCCAACAACTGGCGTTAATTGATGGCCACGGTTAGCCTTGGCATAGAACAATTAAAAGCGCGTTAAGAGCGGTTTTTTTTTTCGAAACGAAATCAACAAATCAATACCTTAAGTGCTGTCTGCATGATGACATTGGTGGCGTAGTTTACTCCTTTTGAACCCAGTTGTAGGACTGCCGAGTAGCCGCGTTCCTTGGCCTGATTTAGATATTCGTCGATCTCCTGCAATGTGGATGCGTGAAGGAAAGACAAAGCGATCATTTTGATATGGACTCACCTGCTCCCTTCGGGTAAGCATTGGGTGCACAAATTTGCGGTAGAGCGTTGAACTTCCCTTGGTAGCGGGCGACAGGAGCCACAGGACGATGATGACTTTAACCTCATAGTAGAACGGGAACCAGGAAAGGAAGATGTCAGTGAAGGTCTCGGTGCAGTTGAAGAACGCATACACGATCCAGTACATCATCCATTTTACCTAAGTGTCGCGAGTTTATTATTCGTTTCTTTTCTAATGCATTGCAAGTTGCACAAGTGATTGAGGCACACCAACAATTGATTTCAATTGCCTCAATTGAGATGTTTTTTTTTTTTTTTTTTTTTTCTTGTCATTCTACTTACATATTCCTTTACATTTTTGGTCCGCACTGCTTTGTAGGATGCATAGGCTGGATATAGAGTGCCAAAGGTCAATCTGAAAGCAGGAAAGATTACACTGTGAGCACAGGGTTTTGGCGAGATGAAAATAGCTATGAGGAAGCATATGCCCGTCGCTGTAAGGGACATTCGCGGCAATGGCAGTCGCTGCAGCATCTCGAGAAAACGCCCAAACATTGTCAGATTGTAGATGACATTCTCCTGGGCGACGCTAGCCTTTTGTGCAAAGACTTTCGCTTGAGCTATTTGGGGTGCATCGCTGTCGCTGCAGAATTCCGAGTCAGTCAGCGAACTCGGAGATTGCGCCAAGGGGTATTTGGATAGCCAAGGCCGATTTAAATAGATTTCCACTTCTCGAGATGTTCGCGGCGGTGGAGGTCGATACCGCGGACCGTTCTCGTACTGGTAAATCAATTCTTCGATGTTCGTGAGCCCTTTTATGGATGGGGTATACGGTGCCCCACCTGCGGAAGTCCTACGCATTGCCAAAACTTAAATTTTCTCCGTCATTGAGAGCAAAAGAAATTCTGAATATTTCATCAACAGCTGTGCTTCTTTAATAATCAAAAATAAAGACACTTGGGTGCTTTTATAAACCTCTCATTCGAAAGTGAACGGAAAACTAAATATTTTCCGAAATGAAAACTGTTCGGTGATCGCGCGCTGGCACGCGTTCGAATCTTAAAAATAGCACACACTCGACATGATGGGTTTCAGCAGCTCTCTGAATGCAGGGGGGTGCCGCTACTGCAGCAGGAAGCAATTCTTTGCATTCAAATTAGAGCATGGCATGCGCAGTCTGTTGACGGAGATGACATCTATTTCAGAAAAGAACTCACAGCTGAAAGTGAATTTACAACCAACACGGCGTGACTCCAGTCTGGGCAGCACAGTGTTTACATGGAATCTACATACCGCAACCACAATCTTGCGTAACACAAAAGAAATCGAATTCGCGAATAACTTGTTTCTGCGATGAGTGATGAGCAGCAATCCATACACACGGGGACAACACGCTCAAGCACCGCAAATGGGACAGCGGCTGCGAGATGGATTTTATTAAATCATTTCTCTTTTCGTTTCGCCCCGCGGCATTTAAGTCAAATGACAAGAATTGTCAGCTTTCAGAGAGATGGGGATAAAATCATAGTATGCCGACACAAATGGAATTCAATTAATCGACGGGAGGTGGAGGGCTGGCGGGTGCGCATGTGAGAGCTGCTGGCTGTTGCTCTCTTCTCTGTTTCGCAATTGACCAGATCAGTCCGTTGCGTGTTTTGCAATCCCAACTGAGATTAAGTATACCAAAGGGATGTTTACACAGATGAGGTTGTTTAGTCGATCCATTTCACGGATGTACATATCTGTACCTAGTTCTACCTTGGGCGCCTTTGTTTATGTACAAAGAAAGGCGTTGGGAAAGCATGTGTTTATTAGCAGGGTGTGCGCATATCGTTTTCAAACTTTATGCTGATCACGAGGCTGTACATTGTTCGATTACTTTTATAAGGGGTGTATTGATTTATGACTTTAATTGGTAATGTTTGTGGCAGAGGCAAAACTATCAGATGAAAAATCTTGTTTGCTTTGTTATTTGAAATTGCTGCCAGTTTTAGTGTGTGAAACTGAGTGGGGGAGGACTAGATAAAGAATGATATGGTTTAACCGCAAAGTGACGAATGTCTTGGGTTTGAGTAATAGTGCCTGATGCTACCGCACTCGTTTGTGGTCAGCAGCAATGTTATATTTGAACTATTTGTTTGTCTGACATTTGACTGTATTTTGCTACCTCTATGTGCTAAGTTGATTGCCTGTGGCATGTATTAAGTAGAATAGTAGATGTGTTTAAGCAGCACTTCCAGCAGCTGCTAAATGGGCATCATGTAGAGAGAGTGATAGGGCAAGAAGAGAACCCACGTCCAGTCAATGAAGAACCAGTTCCACCACCCAGTATAGAAGAAGTTGGCTTAGCTATAAAAAAGCTTAAGAACAACAAGGCCGCAGGCTCTGATGGTTTACCAGCGGAGCTCTTCAAATACGGTGGTGATGTTTTGGTAGGGCGCATGCACCAAATCATCAACCAAGTATGGATGGAAGAAAGTATGCCCGATGACTGGGCTATCAGCTCCATATGTCCCATCTACAAAAAAGGCGATCCTATGTCTTGCAAGAATTACCGAGGCATATCCCTGCTTAATGTCGCATACAAGATCCTATCCAACGTACTTTGTGAACGTCTTAAACCGTTCTGCAACACACTAATCGGCACATACCAGTGTGGCTTCCGGCCCGGCAGATCGACCATAGATCAAATTTTCACACTGAGGCAAATCCT
Organism: Cheilosia vernalis; assembly: GCA_949126925.1. Taxonomy (NCBI): domain Eukaryota; kingdom Metazoa; phylum Arthropoda; class Insecta; order Diptera; family Syrphidae; genus Cheilosia; species Cheilosia vernalis. The sequence goes on along the minus strand of OX421362.1, from coordinate 55,286,414 downwards.
GGAAAAGACCAATGAATTTCAAGTCGAGACTCACCACCTATTTATCGACTTCAAAGCCGCATATGATAGCATTCATCGTCAGGAGCTCTATATGGCGATGGCCGAATTCGGGATCCCGGCAAAACTGATCCAGCTGTGTCGCGTAACGCTGGAGAACACGCGCTGCTACGTGCAATTTGGAAGTAGCTCCTCCGAACTATTCCAAACATGCACCGGATTTCGGCAAGGAGATGCGCTATCATGTGACTTCTTCAATCTCGTGCTGGAGCCGATAGTGCGCAGGGCAGGTGTCAACACGGAAGGCACTATCTTCAACAGATCCGTTCAGCTACTGGGGTATGCGGACGATATCGACATCATCGGTCGCTCCCAGCGTGCCGTGACTGAGGCTTTTACGGCGATTGAGGAACAGGCGAAGTTTGTTGGCCTTGAAGTAAACGAGGACAAGACCAAGTATTTGCTATCAACAAACAAAAACGCATCTGTCCACCGCCTAGGACAAAACGTCACTATTGATAGCAACAATTTCGAGGTAGTTAAGGCAGGCCCGGGCGGCACTTTGCTAGGGGCGGCAATTTGGAGCTGCTACTAATTTTATATATATAAAATCTATAAAACGGATTCCTATTCCTCTTTAACGAATTTATTTACAAGGTTTAACAGCATTAACACTATGTTATAAGACATTCCTTGTGTTACTTAGCAACAAAATCCAATGAGCGCTGCTACCCAGTAAGCAACTACATTATATTACATTGCAGGTATACTTCATACATACATACATAGACAAGCATTCTAGTTGGCAATTAATGTTGCAGTCTTTTCTTGTTGCCGTGCTTTTTATTTTTGAAAATTAATTACCAAGGTAATAAATAATAATAATAATTTTTGACGCAACAGGTCCGTAGGGACCCTAGGCCTAGCTTCTCACAACCATTCGTTTTGTGTGAGATTTCATTTTTGGAACGAATGGAAGGGATCTAATGTAATTCTTAATGCAATGTCGCGTTTTCCTCTTCTCGAATGCTTGTAGTTCAATCAGTTAAACTTTAACTCTTCCACATACTCGAATTCATTAAGAAGAAGTTCGATTAATTTCAGATCACTTTCATCGCTACGTAGATGATGTAACTAATTTTCTTAGTTAATTACCAAAGTCCTCGAGTTAAAAAGTTAAAAAGACATTTTAATGAATTTTCGTACCACGTTTTTGAATATTTGAATTATGTATCTGACATTTTTCATAGATTAGGTACTAAAAAAGTGTTCCCTAACTTTTTCGTAAGTGTCTCTCTCTGTCAGAGCATTCATCCCCGTCAGTTCCATTTTGACAGTCTTTTCCATCTATGTAGTTGCAAAAATTATCGGTGCTTCTTCTCTAAACTGGCAGTATTTTCTTAGTTACAAAATAATTGTTTTTTTTTTTGTTGTGGTTACCTACAGTCTTTCCGATTTGGTTCGTGTTATTTTTTTAATTTGTACTACTCGTAGGTATTGAATGCAAAGTGCACAAAAATAAGAAGTTTTAAGTCGTGTTTTTAAACGTCCTTATGAAAATAGAAAATAAGCAGTTATCTCGTGTTGTGGGAACGCGACGTGCAGTGCATAGAATATCTAATTTTAATTATGTAGGTATGTATTACCAAAAATTACCCGATTGTTTGAAACATCTTCTAAATAAGAAACAAATAATGCTGCGTTTACACGGTCACACATTTCTAACACGGAAAATTAAAGGGATGCTAAATACCAAATAGCCGTGCTACAAAAAGGGACAGCATTACCTAACACGCAAAAAAACGTTACAGTATTTAGGTCGGTCATCTTGTTTACGTGATAGGAACTATAGGAAAGCTCCGCATGGTGATATTTTTATAGCGATGGCTAAAGAAATTCCGCATACCTATAAAACAATATGGCTTCCGGAAATGATGAACGGACAATTATTTATTTTTTTCGTGTGAATGATTGATGAATTGTTGGCTTAATTTACTGAAACTAATTGTAACTCTCATTTCACGTGTTTCAAATCAGAAACAGAAATGTTATGAAGCAATTGCAGAAATGTTGGTGGGCGGAACGTATCTATAAATATGGGTAGAACATCCATGCCACTTTAGGCGTCTGATTTGTGATCTCATTCTTACGCCGTTATAATAGCATTGACTGCTGATAAACGGATCTCTCTGTCCCGTTTCATGCAAAACTGGATGAAACCGTAGACAAAGCTTCTTTTTTAGTGTGTGAAAAAAACGACTACAGGGGCGACATAAATTGGGTCTGCCCCGGGCGGCACCAACCCACGCTACGCCACTGAGTTAAGGAGTTTATCTACCTCGGTGTAAATATGAACTCCACGAATGACACCCTAGTGGAGATCAGGCGAAGAATTACCCTAGGAAACCGCTGCTACTTCGGTTTGGCAAAACAATTGGGTTCAAAACTCCTAACTCGAAGGACGAAATGTATGCTCTACAAAACACTCATCCTGCCAGTTCTGCTTTATGGCGCCGAGTGCTGGACGATAAGCAGGAAGGGAGAGCTGATATTGGGCTCCTTTGAAAGAAAAATTCTTCGTCGGATTTTTGGTCCTGTGTGCGAGGAGGGTGAATGGAGGAGAAGATACAACCGCGAACTCTATGAGCTGTACCAAGATGTGGATGTAGTCCAAAAAGCCAAAACACGTCGACTACATTGGCTCGGCCACATCGAGCGAATGGACGACAATGCTCCAGCTAAGAGGATCTTTGAATCCCAGCCCCCAGGTTCGAGGCGACAAGGAAGACCGAACCTCCGTTTTAAAGACCAAGCCATCGCGGATGCCAGAGCGCTTGGTCTTGCAAACTGGAAGCAGCGTGCCCGGGATCGCAGAGGATGGAAGGCTGCAGTGTCTCAGGCAGAGACTCTTCACGGGTCGGGAGCCCGTTAAGGAAAAGAAAGGAAAGGAAGGGCATGTATTAAGAACAAAGAGTTGGAACGAAATAAGACTGGTTTGGTTTTGCGACCAATAAAGGGCCTGCAAAGACAGTCAACGCGCTGGAGTGACTCTAGAAGTAGAAAACCAGAAGAAAACTAAAACAAAACTGAACCTGCACAACCTTTGAGATAACCCAATGAGCAACTGCCTACGTTACGAATGGTACGAAAAGTGAGCTTGTCGGTATATATGCGAGACTCGTTATAAGGGCAGACGCTCCCCATCTACAAATTGAATGCTTTTTTGTACCTCCAATTACTGTTATCAATTTTAATTTGATTTCAAAACCCACTCGCTTTGAAATGATTGCTCAAAGGTCTAGCACCAACCCACCAAATCTGTTTCAGCTATCCATACAAGTCCATACCGTTCATTGCACTCATTCCGACCACGGAAGTGGGTTTCTATTTGGTCATACATAATACAATCATCATGTCTGCAGTCGGACGCCCATACACACGCACTTGAAGACTCGTTTTGCATATTGGCGAATGGCGAATCGAAGCAGCATCATTCAACTACTTGCTCCGCACTGTGATTCACGGTCAATATCCCATTGCCGTATCGTCAGTTCGTCACTCGGCTCAACACATTTATATCTTTAAATAAACTTTTGCCAGGCAGTTCGCCATCAACATTCCAAATAAGGGAATCAAGAGAAACAGCTACTAGTTACATGGGGTACCTAGACGTAACATAGTCCCGTAATTGTCACGCAATTAATTAACAAAAAAAAAAAGTTTGAATTCAATTCCACTATGCACCATAGTAGGCAAATACAGATAATGAAACAAAAGAATTCTGTTCGAGTACCTCTCTTCTTTATTCGTGTTTTTTTGTACGCGAGATGTTGTCATTGGGAAAATTTGCCTAATTTTACCCCAGCTATTACTTAACTGTAGACCTTGCACGGTTTCTTGAGTCAGCAGAAGAGTTATTATTGCCGCTTCAATATAATTGGGCAGAGCCAAGGAGAGTAGGTACCTAGTTATTTGATGTTAGTGACGAAGACGAGAAAAACTCTTTCAAAATCGATATTTTCCTGGGTTAGTTTTTACTTGTTAAGGAAATGCAAATATTTATAATTTTCTTTTCTACTTACATGATCAATCGAGAAATTAGTGCACTAATCATTGTGCTCTGTTCAACAAGTTTCCATTAAAGTTATTTGTTGGTTGTTAACGGAAAAGCGACGAAAACTTATTTATATTTTTCTTGTTTGCCTGTAATCCACCCCAAGGAAAAAGGATACTGTGTAAAACGCAACGGAACAAAGAAAATGGTGTAAGAAAGGGAGGAATCCAATTGCGATTCGATTTCCCGTTTCGTTGTTCGATTAAACTGTATACTCCTGCGACTGGCAAAAGATTAATTATACATCTTAGTGATTTTATTGAAATTTTTCTTTAAAAAATAAAATAAAACTTATTTCCACAGCACTCTCAATCGCAACGCACAAAATTAAATTACTGTATACAAATCGTCCAGCGCAGAACTGACGACCAAAGCGTACAAAACAAAACGAAAATACAGAAAACGACTGGCGGTTGACAGCTGCTCTGCTGCTGTCTACTATTCTGTGCAGCTGGGTTCGAGTTCGAGTGCCGCGAGATCTGTGTTTTCAATAGAGAACTACAATAGGGTACAGTTAAGGAGGAAGTTTATTTTTCCAAAGATAATGGAATAGTTTTATGTCGATTTCCATTGGGATTTTACAGATTTGCTCTCAGATCTCAGATTTTTCGTGCCCAATGGAACATAAAACGAGATTTTTCTTCCTCCGCATTTGTGGTAGTGCGTGTTTGAAAAGTCAGCTGTTCTTAAATTGCAATTTATGCTTATAAAAATCCACTCAATTTGTGTTGATATCCATTGCGCCGGCCAAATGTAAATTTTTCTTTATTTTTCACAGACTGGTCTTCTAAATACGTAATTAATACACACTTTAAAGTTTGACAAAAGGCAAATGTTTTGGTGTTAGTGTAATGTCGATTTCCATTGGGACAGAAAAAGCACTTTTTTTCAGAGTCAGAGCAGTTTTTCTGCTCTCGAAATCAGCTGGCTGTCAGATTTCATGTTCCATTGGCCGCAAAAAAAGCACTTTTTTTGAGAGTCAGAGCAGTTTTTCGAATCTCGATATCTGAGCAAGATTCACATCTACTTACACTAACACCAAAACATTTGCCTTTTGTCAAACTTTAAAGTGTGTATTAATTACGTATTTAGAAGACCAGTCTGTGAAAAATAAAGAAAAATTTACATTTGGCCGGCGCAATGGATATCAACACAAATTGAGTGGATTTTTATAAGCATAAATTGCAATTTAAGAACAGCTGACTTTTCAAACACGCACTACCACAAATGCGGAGGAAGAAAAATCTCGTTTTATGTTCCATTGGGCACGAAAAATCTGAGATCTGAGAGCAAATCTGTAAAATCCCAATGGAAATCGACATAAGTAGATGTGAATCTTGCTCAGATATCGAGATTCGAAAAATTGCTCTGACTCTCAAAAAAAGTGCTTTTTTTGCGGCCAATGGAACATGAAATCTGACAGCCAGCTGATTTCGAGAGCAGAAAAACTGCTCTGACTCTGAAAAAAAGTGCTTTTTCTGTCCCAATGGAAATCGACATTAGGTATATATCTCTGTATTCCATTAAATTTGCCTTTAGTCACCAAACAAGTTCCACTTCCAATTGGAAACTCGAATCGTAATATCAGCTGTTCAAATTGCATTTGTTTTTGCACAAATCACAAAGGATATCGACTTGAAAAATGTTTCCCCTATTGTACATACAAATAGAGTATTTTTGGGGACTTGTAGTCTTTAGATGACGAGGAAAACTATGAAGATAATAGTTCCTCCTAAATTATATCCATGGCTATTAAATATATTTCGTTATTTTGGTTTTCATGAAACTACCCCCATTTGTCTTCAAAGCAAACTTCTTAAAATGACGTCAAACAGCTGTGCAAAGTATATTGGTATTTGGAGAGTGTGTGTAGATCTGAAAAAATATCGAGATCTGCAAAAAGTGCTCTGAATCAAAAAAAGATTGATTTTTGGTCCCAATGGAACATGAAAAGTGATTTAGATCAAAAAAAAATATTGATAGAGTAATACAGTGAATTAAGTGATTGGTTTGAATCGTTTAAGATTTTAAGTGGTATTCTTTTGGTACTTAATAAATGTAATAAAATTAAATTTATTAGAAAAGATCAACAGAATAGTGTTTTATCTTTGCGAATCCTAGCCTGAATTAACGTACGTGCGTTGCAGTTTGGAGCGTATAGACTCACTCAGTATACGCATTGTATTGCAACACTAATTATACTTCCTCTTGCTATGACTTTTTGAATGTTCAAAAACGAACCAACTTTCTTATGCTTATTCGTATTTTTTATTATTTTTAAGACCCTGCCTTAAGCTCATCCAGCTTTCTCCGTAAAAGTACATGATTCAACCTGTGTTTGCATAAGTACTGCCCATTTATGAAGACGACTGGAATATCATACCGAAAGAGACGTAAGTAATGTAAATTCTCCTTCTCGGTTATGTACACCTTTTCTAGCTCATATTCTCCATAAAAAGAGGCTTCCAATTCACCGACCAGCTCGTCACACAGCGGGCATGGGTCCTTCGTATACAGTGTTAGAACTGGTACGCTCCTTTCTTCGGGCACACCATTTGATCTGAAAAGCAAACATTTAAGGCAAAGACACGTTTACTTTTCAAAATATAGGCTTGGTTTTATTATTTAAAGAATATAGGTACGAGCTACATAAATTTTTATACTTAATCGACGTTTCATAAATGCAAATTCTGGATAAAGGCACAGATTTTCAGGACACAAATAAATATTCTTACAATTTCTGGATTAGAATCGATGAAGCACCACCGCCTCCATTGCAAATAGAAGCACATCCGTACTCTCCTGCCTTAAGCGAATGCGACAAATGTGTGATCAATCTAGCTCCGGACATGCCGATTGGGTGACCAAGAGAAACAGCTCCTCCATGAACATTCACTTTCGATGGGTCAAGATCCAACTTTTGAATGTTCGCAACTATCACTACGGAGAACGCTTCGTTGATTTCCCACATGGCGACTTCATCCTTGCGAACACCAGTCTTCTGCAACAACTTTGGAATCGCAAGCGACGGAGCGATTGGGAAGTCAATGGGATCGGTTTCGGCATCCTGGAATCCGACAATGCGAGCCAAAGGCTTGAGCTTCAAACGTTCCGCTGCCTCAGAAGTCATCAAAACAACAGCAGCTCCTCCATCGTTTAGGGTAGATGCATTTCCGGCAGTTACAGTGCCATTCTCCTTCTGGAATACCGTAGACAATTGACCGAATTTGTCGAAGTTTACTCGCTTGAACTCTTCATCCTCGGAGATGGTGATTTCTCCTTTCTTCTTCTGTTGAATTTTTACGGACGCAATTTCAGCGTCAAACACTTTATCGGCCCAAGCTTTAGCAGATCGTTGGTAAGAACTGATGGCAAAGTCATCCTGGTCCTTGCGAGAAATTCCCATTTTCTTTGCAGTATTTTCGGCGCAAGATCCCATGTGAAACTTGTTGTACACATCCCACAGACCATCGAATACGATACCGTCGACTAAATTCACACCACCATAGGGCGTTGCGCCACGTTTCAAGTAAAATGGCACATTGGACATAGATTCCATTCCACCAGCTACAACAACCTCAGCCTGACCAAGCATCAGACTTTGTGATCCAATCATCACCGACTTCATACCTGAAGAACAGACTTTGTTAACGGTGGTACAGCAAACGTTCTTTGGTAGTCCAGCAAAAATTGCCGCTTGCCTGGCTGGTGCCTGTCCCAGGCCAGCTGAAACAACGTTTCCCATGTACACCTCGTCGATTTCGTCCTTCGAAATGCCAGCTCGCTGGATTGCAGCTTCAATAGCAGTTGCTCCCAGTTGTGTGGCTGATAACGGAGCAAGAGAACTTTGGAAACTGCCAATCGGCGTTCTGGCTGCAGACACAATTACCACATCGTTGATCTTCGAACTGAAGTTGCGAGCTTGCTTGGCGATAACCTTTAAAATTTATGGTAATTAGCAACAGTTGGTTTGAGAAAGGTTTATCCATTATATGGTGTACCTTGGACGCTTTAAGAATTGCAGACATCTTAAATATTTAGCAACGGACAGTCAACAGAGGTAACACTTAATAGCGAACAAAATTAAATATCGCCTGATCGGACTCGAATCACTACAAAAATGTATAATTTGCGGTAGCAATAACCGAAGCAGACCAAATTTTTACGTAATTTTGACGTGTATGATAGGTAGTTGTCAAACCTGCTTGATTTAGGGGAGAGTTGGGTGCGGTTGGACTTTCGAAGTGTTTCGCACTTTACTTGAATAGACTAAAGCCCGACTGGCTTCGAAATCTTTGCATGATTAAAATATCATGCGTTGGGTACATGCGATTTTTAGTATTCCAAACTCGGATAAAATTTCAAAAACATTGTGGGACACTTACTTCAACGGAGTGAGCCGTGAGTTGTAAACTGTGTATCGTGGGTGAGCACACAATGTACGCACAAGATTTCGACGATCCTCCTCGTCCGTGATATAAAATTACCTAAATTCATAATTAGCTTTGTATATATTTTCACACCATAGCTATGCTATTGACCTGTAGAGTATCCTTCGCATGTGTTATTATTTGTGTAGCATTTGTTACTCATGTAGTTTAAAGTGCGTCGAAATTATTGAGGCGATTAAAAAAACATCGCCATGTTCAAATTGATTACCTACCCAGTGGTGTAAAGAATACAGAAATCTACTGCGTGTTTAAAAATACTTGGGATCTAGGGTCAGCACCTTCATTTCATTGCGCAGTTTTACATATGCAAATCTTTCCATCCGATAGAAACGGTAATGAGAATAGGGCTAATAATTGAAACTCAGCTTAAGATAAAAAATGTCACATATGTTTTATTTCGAACAACAATAAATAACATGAACGCCCTTCTTACACCTACAACAGTTGCTTCACTGCAGCAATAAGCCCCAAATATAAATAGTAAACATTAAGCTTTAGAATTTCCCACTGCTCCCTCAGAGAGACACGTAACCGGGATCGACGACTAGTTTCAGAAAGCCTCTGCTGACTATACGACGAATGCACACAGCACTTGGACATGACCCAAAAAGCAGTCATTCGATTTTGTGTTTGCAGCGTAGCCTCAATACCGCGTATTAAATCGTTGGTCTTCAATATCAGCAACATCTGTCTGTCAACCTGTTCCAGTACATCTGATATATGAGGTAGCACAAGCGAGGTATTGTTTTGCAGCAATTCTTTCTGTAAATATTGAACTCAGTATTTGTTACTAATGATGGATGTTGTCGACTCACCTCTTCCTTTGTGTATCTGACTTTACGTATACCCTGCACCACTGTCTCCCATGGTCGTCCGGTTACCATGCAAGCAAACAGCCCATACAAATCGCCTTTTATGCCCAAGTTGCGACTATGTTCACGCATAGCCGTTCTATCTACTCGCAGTATACTAAGCCATAGTTTTGAGTATTCGTAACGGAATTTGTCGGTTAGATTAGCGTACAGCCCATGGTCCAGTAGAATAATATCTGTATTGCCTTTTGAGTTTTTCTTGACGAGAATATTACCCGGATGCGGATCGCTGTGCACAAAACCAGTGGTGAATATCATATCCGAGTACAGCTGACCAATCTTGTTCGCTACATCGAATCGGTCGATTTTGTTGGCATTGATGTAGTTCAAGTCAGTCACTTGTCCACCCTCCAGATAGTCCATAACTAGAACTCGTGCTGTCGACAGCTTCCAATATATCTTTGGTATTTTCAGCCAGCTGTACTTCTTAAACTGTTGAGCCACCTTTTCCGCATTGTGGCCTTCGTTTATAAAGTCCAACTCGATTGGTAGATTTTTCTTCGATTCTGTCACCAACCATGTGATTTTGAAGTCAGGAAATACCTTAGCCATTACATTCACAAGAATTTCCATCGTCTTCATGTCCACTATGGAATTTCCCTTGACATATGGATGCTGTACCTTAACAGCAACGATTTCGCCCGTCTTCAACTTGGCCTTGTGCACTTGTGCCAGCGAGGCTGTTCCCAGCGGCTCGGGGTCAAATGATTCGAAGAGTTCGTCTGGATGGCATTTTAGGTCTTGTTTGATTACTTTGTACAAATCTTCGACTGGATTGGTTGGCGCGTTCGAATGCAGGACCTTCATTGTCTGCACAAACTCCTTTGGCAGTAGATAGTCCAAAGCGCCTACATGCTGGCCAACTTTGATGTAAACGCCCTTGTTTGTGCACATCAGCTCGAGCAGTTTATTGGCTGCAATTGTGTGTACACGACTCTTCTCGGCTTTGTACTCTGGCGATGATTTATCCCACTCTCGGTAGTAGAGCTCCCTTTTGTATGTAAGAGCAACATCGAACACAGTTATGGCAGATCTTCCTAGACGAACAATGCCGAGCGAGTTGATGTCGTAATCGTTTGCCCGCAAGCTCAACCCAGTACCGACGGTGCTCGCACCTAGTATCGAGTATGTTATGACACGACGAATCATTTCCAACTGACTCACTGGCGACACGGGGATGAATGTGAATCTGTAAAGAGGCCAAGAAACATGTGTTGTGTACTGAATAAAGATTACTCCCGATTATTCCACTCGATTTCACAATTCATTGCGGCTTTTACGCATAATTTGATGAGACTTAAGTAGCAAATGCGCGTCAAATAGCCTTTGACACTAATTACATAAATGTATCCAATGATTTCACTTACCTCTGTTGATAAGTTGAAGTGAATATTTGGGGGAGCTAAAGTTTCACAAGTACTAGCTGGACATTTCGAGGAATTTTATTCTATTTGTTGGGAGTTTTAATTGAATTTTTGTAGTTTCCGCCAACAAGGTCGAACACTTTCACCAACAACTGCGACTGAATAAAATTTGACGTTTCTCTTTCATGTAAGCACAATGCACAACACTTCGTTTTCGTTGCCACTTTCCATCCCACTACCACTTGATTATGAGATGGGATCGGGTTTGTTTTATAGACCTACTCTACTCTCTCATTCGTATGTTGTTTATCTACTGATGTAAGTACGTAACACGTGGATTCTGCCAGTATGAATGAACTTTGTAAACACCTCAAAGCAGTTTGGCTAGATTATCTTCGGTTTCGGTGCTTTAGTTTAAAGAAGTCACTTGTTGACAATGACCTGATGCATGTCATTCCCAAAGGTTAAGGACGTAGGTTGACACTTTTTTGATTGAGTGTACCTATGAACTATGGAGCTTTGGACATTCTTGTCTTGAACTGAGCACTATTAAATTAGTCATTAGAAGTTGTAAGAGTTTGAAAATTGAAAGGGCGTTTCAGAAAAGTATTCGTAGTCTGGAAATATTCCACATACGCCAGGGTCTACCTTAAAAGCATAAGCGAAGTATTAAATTACCTTAATTTATGATGATAAGCATAAGCATAAATTACAATTTAAGAACAGCTGACTTTTCAAACACGCACTACCACAAATGCGAAGGAAGAAAAATCTCGTTTTATGTTCCATTGGGCACGAAAAATCTGAAATCTGAGAGCAAAATCCGAAAATCGCAATGGAAAACGGCATTAACATCTTCTTGCGTTGACGGAAACTTTTGACTTGCATTGTTCTACTTGGTCTGTTACTTCAATATCATGTCTTCATCCTTTTTGACAGTAAATTCTCCGCTTCTTCCTCAGCATTGCTGAGGCTAGATGACCATTTTTTGAGGCTCAGGAGAAGTGCGGCCCCCACTTTTTGAAAAATTATCTAAATGGCCCCTTTTTCAGTTTAAGTAAGATTTTAAAAACATATCAAAAGAAGTGTTTCGTTATGAATAAGTTATTTTGTTGTTAAAAATAAATGCCTCTGTTTTCCACTGTTTTCTTACCGGCACGGGCCCCTTTTTAGTCGCGTTTTTTTAATTTTTCAGCGGCAACGCTGGTCACCCTTTTGCACCCGATATTTTTCTTTCCGTCAGTAGGGGGGGATGTTCGTAACAAGAAGTACCATCAGAGGCAATACTGAGACCCAGGGATCCCAGACCAAAAAAAAAAACGATATTTCTTCCTCTTTTTCAAAAATAAAAATTCCTTTTTCTGTGTCTATTTCCGTTTTACATATCTATAATTATGGGTAGAACATCCATGACACCTTATGCGTCTAATTTGTGATCTCTTTCATACGCCTTTAATAGCATTGGCCGCGTTCCACTGCCCGCTAGTCTTCTAGCACAAAATATCCCAGATGAAGGAACGCTCGCGCAGCGGCAGCGGCAGCGGAAAAATGACATTTGACACTTGTCTAATCATTTTCGTGTCGCATAATTATTTCCAAACTACATTTAAAAAGAAATGGTACATGTTATAGAAACCATAATAATATCGGAATTGCTATTTTACTTACCTTATTACCAATTTTATCACAATTGCAGCTCGGCTTCGTATTTTTGTTTTTATTTTGTAGACGTTTGAAAGATTTCCTTTGACAGCTGTTTTTTTTTTTTGTTTGTTTTTTTTTCTCTCAAAGCAGCGGGTAGTTTTGCGCTGGAGTTTGACATGCCGCTGCTCATCTAGCGGGCAGTGGACCGCGGCCATTGACTGCGGATAAACGATCACTCTGTCCCGTTTCATGCAAAAATGCGCATGCGTGATGGTGTAAATGCAGTTTAAAGAAGCCTGTTTCTATTGAGAAATGGAGGGTGTACCCTAGCGGCTATAATTTGAACCCTACTAGACATACAAGTTTGACAGATCAGCGAAAAAATATACGTAAAAGAAGCTAAGGGAGATTAAATATTTAAATATTGTGGAAAATAAATACATTTGTTAATTAAAAACACACAAATAAATTTCTAAATAGCTTAGAGTGTTGGAAAATAAAGAAAAAGTGTTGGATCGAGCGTCTCATTGTGGTGTACCCCAGTGAAACAAATGTAGACAAAAAGGTTTCATATACAAAATTCCAAATAAGTTTTAAACTCTCGATTCGTTTTAAAAAAAGTGGTCAATGTTCTTCGCATGAGAAAATCATTTCCCAAAATCAGTTTACATTTTAAAGAATTAAAGCCAATTGCAAGAGATAATAAAAGATACTGCACGCGTTTGGTGATGTTAGTATTTCCAAACAGAAGCCTTCCAAAATTATCATTATGGTTATCGAGAAAGTCTGAAATAAATCTCGGTTAGTTGGTATTTGGGATAATGCTGCAGAATAAATAGAATATTAGCAACAATTTAAAGAAATTTAAACAGTTAAAAAAGAGTCTAATCCAAAAAACAAAATTGTTTACACGAAATCAATACACATTTTTCATTCCACTTTTAACTGATTCAAACCTATTTTATGGACCCGGGATTATTTTATTTTCCATAAACAATACTTTAATTTTAGACTGACAAGGCATTTATAACAATTAAAATAGTTTTTCATTCATAAAATAAATAAATTACTTTTGCAAAAATACACGTATCGCTTACCGATGACAGATTCCTGTATGTCTGATAGGGTTCTTTTCTTTGCCACCAGATATCGCATGCCAACTTGTACATTTGTCATTTGAGAAATGGAGGGTGTACCCTAGCGGCCATAATTTGAACCCTACTAGACATACAAGTTTGACAGATCAGCGAAAAAATATACGTAAAAGAAGCTAAGCGAGATTAATTATTTAAATATTGTGGCAAATAAATACATTTGTTAATTAAAAACATACAAATAAATTTCTAAATAGTTTACAGTGTTGGAAAATAAAGAAAAAGTGTTGGATCGAGTGTCTCATTGTGGTGTACCCAAGTGCAACTCATATAGAGAACATGGTATAACCGTGTACAAAAATCCAAATGAAGTTTAAAACTCTATTCCTTGTAAAAAAAAGTGGTAAATTGTTCTTCGCATGGGAAAATAATTTCCTAAGTTCTTTAAAATATGTAGTTTACATTTTAAAGAAGGCAATATATTAAAGCCAATTGCAAGAGATAATAAAGCATACTGCACGCGTTTGCTCGAAGTAGTATTTCCCAGCAAAAACCTTCCAAAATTATCATATCGAGAAAGTCTGAGATAAATCTTGGCTAGTTGCGTCAGCTACACAATAATAGATACCTAATGCTGCATAATAAATAGAATATTAACAACAATTCGAAGTACTTCAAACAGTTAAAAAGGAGTATAATCCAAAAATAAACAAATTGTTTACACGAAACAAACACAAATTTTTCATTCCACTTTTAACTGATTCAAACCTATTTTATGGACCCGGGATTATTTTATTTTCCATAAAAAATACTTGAATTTAAGACTGACAAGGCACTTATAACAATTAAAATAGTTTTTCATTCATAAAATAAATAAATTAGTTTTGCAAAAATACACGTAACGCTTACCGATGACAGATTCCTGTATGTCTGATAGGGTTCTTTTCTTTGCCACCAGATATCGCAGGCCAACTTGTACATTTGTCAATTATTGAAAGGAATCACAAAACTCGTGTCGAGGGCGGAGTGGTAAAGTAGTGATTTTCACAGATGGATCCATGATGGATGGCGGAGCGGGTGCCGGTATCTATTGAGAAGAGCTGGAACTAGCACGCATGGAACAAACAAAAATTACACAACATTGGCACTGGAATGTGTACTCAAGTTCAATAAGAGTTCATCTAAAAATGAAGGAACAATGTAGACAGGCTAAAATGGTAACTAAGTGGCCGCCCTGCTCCACTCAAAGAAGGGTTCTAAGCATGAGTCGAGGAACAATGAAATGGGTGGTGGCTTTGTGTACAGGACATGGTAATTCCGAGTATCACTTAAGGAAGATGGGCCTTAGAGAGGATGATACCTGTAAACTATGACTGCAGGAATTAGAGACAGCGGCACATATACTGTGTCAATGTCCGGCTTTGGCTAGCAGAAGAATGAAGATTATTTTTTTTAAACCGTTTCGTAGAAAATGTTAAAAGATTTAAGTTGTTTAGCTGTATAGGTCCTTCATTGGTTTGAAGGTTTTTACTGAAGGAATGTGAGCTGCATGTTAATTTTCTTTGTTGCCTTTCAGAGGGAGCGGTCGGAACTAGCATCATTTGTATGACTCAAATAGGTTTTTAAAGAACCATTATTGACATCTCTAATAGATTATCTGATTATTTAAGTTGTTCAGTGTGGTGTTGTCGCCCTGCACCCTTGTATGTTCCCAAAGCGTTCGAGCTTTTTCGCGATGATAAGAGTTTTTTTTAATTTCATTTGTTTTTTGGAGTTTCAGCCCAGGCAGTTTGTTGTATGATGTGTGTTTATTTGCACTGCTTCTTTTAGATGTTCTTCAATTTGAATAGCTCATGATAGAAGGAGATTTTCTTCCAACTTCTGTCTAAAGTAGTCAGTCTATTAACTAGTTATGGGATATGTTTACAATTATTTTATCGCGTAGTGTAATAAGTACTAAAGAGTGTTCTGATCTGGATATATTTTGGACATAAAGAAGTCGACACTACAAATAAAACACAAGTACATGTTCCGGTTTATAAAATGCAACTTTTATCTTACAAAAGGTTCCCTAATACTAAGCATTTCTTAACCAACGTCTCTTCATATACAATCTCTTTGATTTGCAACCTCTCTTTTTTTTGTAGGCATATAGTGATTATATTCGAAAAAATTATCTAAGTATTACAAAAGTACAAAACGAGAATAATTTAAAATAGTTTTCATGCATTGAGTTAGTTGTTGAGTTTCTTTGAAATGGTATTCATCTTATTTTATATCTTGTGCAGTTTGCAAAGTAAAAACAAGAGATCTTAATTCTAATCTTATATTACTTTTAATTTGTCATGTGTTATGTTTCTGTTTTGTAGGTGTAGCAGTCATTTTGGAGTGAAATACTTGATAGTACTTGTTACCCTTTGTATTATTATCATTTCAAGAGGAATCTTCGATTTAAAATAGTATGCGCTTGATAATTTTTCTAAATACTTATCCTACAATGGAATACACAATGAGTTCTAACCTATACAACACTAGTTACTGTAAAACGTAAAGCATGTTATGAATAATATTAATTAAATGTATAGCTAATTGATTGGAGTTGGTGAGGAGTTGGGTTGTGCTTTCGGGTTAAGTACAACACGGGCAGTTCCATTTGATATGTAAGTCTTCGCAGAAGCTTCTCAAATATCTACTATACCAAAATGTGCAAGTATGACGAGGAAGTGTTGTTGCTATTTTGTCATACCGATGTTTCGGAGTTGAGTTTGAGCACAAATTTGTTGCTTTTCGGATCGACGACTTCCTCGGATATGTTAAAGTGTGGTAGTTTGTGTATGGAAACGATAAGCGAGACATCGTTTTGGATCAGTTGAAACGTGCATTCAGTTGATATTGGTCGGGAAAGGAGCTCATCGCAGATGAGTGACCATGACTGGACCCAGCGCCGTTCCTTTTCGCTTTGTAGGACAGGTGATTCTGTAAGATATGGTTCTAGGAATGCCCGAGGTGATAGATCATGTTTAAGGCAGTGAGCCAAATGTTTGAGAATGCTTTCGAAGGTGTGACGAGGTTGTTGGCGCGTAACTCGCAGGTATTTTTGTAAAGCGCGAGCCATGGAGGGAAATACGGCTTGTGCAGCTTCTTGTGGGTCGAGTGGAATGGCCGGTGCCGGTTCGTTGTGTATACGCTTAATGTGCGTAAACGCCTCCTCTGCTGCGGTTATTAGACGGGCGCGTCTCTTCTTTACTCGACGTTCGTATTCGTGTTCTTCGTAGAATCTTTCATTGTGCGATGAGTCACGACGCCGTGCGTTGGCCGCCAACACAGCTCGACTTTGGCTCTGCTGCTGTGCTGTACTCACCCCGTCCACCTCGTAATACTTGAAACTGGTCGATATCTTGTTGCGTTGCGACTTTGAAATAGGAATGCGTTCAAGATAGGGATTGTATATGGGGAAGTCGACATAGTAGCGCTGCAGGACCCAAACTGCAGCCCGCTGAATACTAAGTTGACCGAGTGTATACGAACGACTAACCCCATCGGGTGAGCGGATAATTTTCACGTAATATGTCGGTTGTTTGTGTCTCAATTCGAGGAGAACCACTGCTATGTAGTGAATGAAAATAAGAGTGTCGACAAAGTTGGTAGCATATGCTACCAAGGACTTGTAATCCACTGCATCTCCCCCCGTTTCGACGACTATTTTTGCTCCATTTGTAACCTGCACAATGTAAAAGAGCCAATAGGCAAATGTAGATACAGTGACCAGGAGTAAAACTGTGGCTCGGAACAAAAATATCCTGGGCATGGTTGCGCTGGGTCGACGCAAAAACAACGCCCAAAGTCCCAACGCTAGTAGAATCAGTCTTGCTGTCAGCGACACTAATAGTCCTTTACACTCGCTGCTGCATGCGAGTAGCTGAGTTTTAACCGTTTGTGTTAGCTCCGGGTGATCAAATGCAGATGGAAAAAATCCCAACTTTGGCATCATCACCATTGCCACTGGGGAGAAGAACGAAACGAAACCCAAGATCAGACAGAATACCGACTCTATATACCGTTTACAGGCAAAGCCCAGGCTGGTTTCGTTGTCACGATTCCATGTGCTGTTGATGTCTTCCATGGAGATGCTTTGTTCCGAAGTGTTGCCGGTGACAGCGGTCGTGTTCTCTCCCCAATTTTCGTCCTGTGGTAGAATCTGCACTTCAATAATCTCTTGACCATCGCGGCTTTCATCTCCTATAAAGAAAGGGAAATAAATTATACATATTTGCAGGTAGGCAAAGGATGAAATGGTTGAATTAAGCGCGAAATTGTTCCCCTCAATACAAGCGCTTTAAAGTATTGACTATATATGAGACACCTCCCCCGTCCAACGTGTCTACTTAAATAGTCGGCGATCTCTGAATAATGCCAAATGTAAAAGTTGTTAGTTTAATCATTGAATGATTGCACTTGACAATATCAAATCAACTCAGGCGATTCTCATATATGAGAAGATACGTCCGCCTGCATTTCAATCCGCAATATATTCCCGATATGTGAGTTTAATAAAATGTATCACCCACAACCTACTTACCAGTCATATTTACGCTCGTTTGGAACGGAGCCATATCCCTTGGCTGCTTACTCGATTTCGAATGCGTACTGCGGTGTGAGTGTCTCGTCCTATCTCTGTGGTAGCTATTGTTGATGGTTCCCCCACCTCCACCGTTTCCTCCTCCTGATAAACTATTATTATTGTGGTTCCTAGAGCGTCGTGATCGGCCACTATGCTCCGACTTAACAGATTCGTTTTCCATAGCAATAACCTTGTGCAGATGACCAATTTTCGAACAAAATAAAAAAGTCAACAGACAATGGAAAGAACAACGGCAGCATTCCCTTTCTTTTGATTCTTCGTATACGCCTGCTAATGGTTAATCAATAAACTCGATTTGTATAAATGCTTTGCCACGGCCACCAACAAGTGCCAGCATTCTTTCTGAAAACAAAAAGTAGCTACCACACACATCATTCAATAAATTTATCAAATCTTATGCTTACGTTCGATATCTTTAGCTTGCGTAAATTGTGCAATGTGCATTGTTTTAATACATCTTTCTTCGAAAAAGAATCAAACCTTCACAAAAGCCTATTAGAAATTCCACAAGGAAGCCATTTTCTTATAAGCGAATTTTTTATTTATGTTTTTCCAGTAACATACAGTTGGTGCACCTTATTTTGATGCTATGGTTTTGTTTGACATTCGTAATCGTACTTTTACGCCTACGTTATGTTGTCCTACGTTTTCGACTTGTTCGGGTGTGTAGAATTCGAACATCAATTTGCAAACATGATTCGAAATTACAAAATGTTCCCATTTTTGCAAATTTATTTTAAAGCGTGCTAAAGAGAATTTGTTCGTTCAATCTGCTTGTGTTTTTCCAACCTTTTGTGGTGCAACGATATAATAATGTATATAAAATATAACTAGCTCGACCAGTCATAACTCGAATACGAATATTCGTTAAATCTTTTTGCGTACACCTGAAACCATGAAACAATGAAAAGAATCATGAAAATCGGCCCAGTGGTTATATGAATTCTATAAATAAATAGAAGATACAGAAGAGGGTTACGGACATAAATTCTAAATAGGCTTTCTTACACATGTCAATGCAAAAGATCATAAAAAATGGGTAGGTCTCACTCACTCACTCACTATCGAAATAATATACTCTCCTTTGAGTTGAAGGTTAAAAATAGATAGGTTAGTAGACGTTTGAATTTTGTTTGAAGCATTTTGACAGCTGGTACAAAATATAGAAACACACTGCTTAACCTATGATAGCTCTAGAATGTTTGTTAAAGGTTTTTTTTTTATTACGTCATTCTGCCAATCATAATTCGAAATAGGTGCATTTGCTGTTTTAGAAAACTGTTAATTCACTTTAGTTTTAGGTAGGTACGTGAAAGTTAACTACGGATCAACGTTATGTTCAATTTCGAAAATAACATTAGCAGCATTAGTGTACTTTTTTTAAGCTTGCCTGAACTAAACGCTGTTGTTGCTATCACGATGTCTCCACGTGCAATTTTTCTTTCAGCAATCTGTCACACGGTGTTTCCACCTGCAATTTCCTTTGCATGACATTGTTCACGAAATGACAGATTGCATGAAAAGTTTCATGAAAAGTATGTAGGGGCATTTCGTATCTTGAAATGTCATTCGTTGAAATTGAAATGTCGTTGAGCAGAGCACATCCTTGCCAGAGATGAATGAATAAAAGAGATGGTTATCTTTCGTACGTCTATCCCCCCAAAACCCATTTGTTTACATTGTTGTTTTTGTAATTTCAACCCCCGTCTGTGAATACGTGTGACCAACAAAAAAGCATGTTGCTAATGGCCGACCGCGAATCATCTTGCTTTTATGAGTATCCGCTGTGTTTAATTATTTTGTGTTTTGTTTTGAATTTGTTTGGTTTTTGTGGAAGTGTAGATTAAAATGAAAAAAATAATGAAATACACAATAGAGAATACCTAATTCTTGCATCAAAGTCCAATTCATGAACTCACATATACTATAATAGAAATGAGCAGGTGTTTGTGACTTCATGAATTTTTCTGGAAAACAGCTTGTAGGCAGCCGCCCTTCCACTGGAAAGATATATATCTCTGTATTCCATTATCTTTGATCCTTGCGTTCTCGCATTAAAGGCCATGAAGGAATAAGAAGAATTGCGGAAACGAGCTGAGAAAGGAAAACGTAGGTTTTGGGTAAATCCATTTCTGGAAAAAAGGGAAATGCACAATTTAAATCAACATTATTATTGAAAGATGTTTTGTGGGAAGATGATGAGTTTCGCAATTTATTCTCCACAACGTAGGGTGTTCGAAGGTTTCTCATTTTTTTTTATCTCTTTGGTGTCTTTGCCATTTTCCTTGGACAATTGCAACCATATGCATTTCTTTTAAGGTCCAACCTTTTGTAGTCTTTACTTTTATAGTTCCATAAACACTCGACTTTTTCATAATTGTTTATAAATTGAAGCACTTCTTCTACTCGCCACTCAGCCATCGCGGGAAAAAACAAGAAATAATAACCAACTTACACTATTATTTAAACTTCAATACCTATTCATTGTTAGCAAATAAGATCTGTCTTGATCGACATGCAAAACTATAATGCCCATATGACTACATCCTACCTACATCCATTCTCTGTTCCCATTTACCATCCTTGTAATGACTATACTTGTCTCGTTTTTATTCAAATACCTAGTTTCAGCGCTACAATACAACCTACAAGCGACCATTCGCCACTCAGCCATCGTGAAAATGAAAAACAAGTAGGTAGTGTCAAACTGCACAGAAATTCCAGCCGTTTTCATGAAATCAATACCATGAAATGAGCTGTGAAACACTTTTCATGAAATTGGTTTTTCATGAAATTTGTGGTCTCCACGTGCAATCTGTCATTTCATGCAAAGGAAATTGCAGGTGGAGTGTGGAGACACCGTGTCAGAAAAGAAATGGGGGATCTCCCTTTGGAGTTTGGCAAAACATAACAAGCAAAAGCAAATCAAGTCAGCAACCAGCCTTCCTGGGTGGTGCTGTTGATAATTCCTACATAAAGTACACATCGACATCATTCATTGCGAAAATTATCTTGCAATGAGTAGCGCGAAGGTAAGTAGTCTATTTTGATCGTTTAATAAATTAAATAAATGTTGGTTTTTCGCAGAAAATTGAAGACAAGATTGCCCGGCCATACCAGCTGCGGCTGCTTGATCATGCAATTAAACATAATTCAATTATTTATTTGCCCACTGGCAGCGGCAAGACATATATTGCAATAATGTTAATCAAGCACTTTTCAAAGGATCTTAAAAAGTAAGACACATTCCGTATACGAAATTCTCAAGTTATTTGTGTTTTTCACAGGCCGCTAGCTGAAGGTGGCAAACGATGTGCAGTTCTTTGTAATACGGTTGAATTAGCACGGCAGACCGCAAGGGAAATCTCTACCGTGACAAACTTTCAAGTCGGCCTTTTCATTGGCGACATGAACGTGGATAACTGGCCATCTGAAAAATGGGAGGCTGAACTTAACACTAACCAAGTAAGCAAACGATAAAATGTTCTATTGTATGGTATAAAAACTGAGCTAAATTTGCAGGTGTTTGTTGGAACCAGTCAAGTGTTTGTCGATATGGTTTCGCATACATATCTTTCCGTAACAGATCTAAGTTGTGTCGTTATCGACGAGTGTCATCATGCAACAAAAGCACACCCAATGCACCAATTTTTGTCGCTGTTTATGTATGTTCCTGATCAAAGCCAATTGCCGCGATTGGTTGGTCTAACTGGAGTTCTATTAAAGTCCAATAAAAAGGGTGATATTCTAAAGCCATTACAAGATTTGGAAGCTGCATTTCGTGGAAAAATTATCACTGTGGAGAACATGGATGAATTTCACAATGTGATGCTGTAAGTTTTGTTTCCTTTTTTCAAATTGTCTACACATACACATATATGGTTCAGATATTTTTATGTACCTATTGCCCAAGTGTTGTGGCCGCTGACGTGGCTTTTGTGTTTGTTTTTATTTGATCACCGGAAATTGAGTGCAACATGGTGCACTGTGGTCGACTTTTACAGAGTGATGATATTAAAAGGGAGTGGCTTTGTTATGGGGCAACGTAACTGCTCCTTGTAATGTATATAAAGCAGCCCCAGCAGTTAGGCCGTGGAATTCGGCAGCATTTTTTATGTTAAGTTTGTTGCTTTCATCATCACTTTAGGTTGTTCGAGTGGAGGTCTGCTTTCATTGTTTATTTTTTGCTGCGTTAAGCAGTAACATTTCTCTATCATTTGTTTACCGTTATGGTTTATCTCTCGTGGTCGCAGTGGCTTAGTGGTTAGTGTTTTGGGATTCTAAGCAAGGGGTCCAGGTTCGAATACCGCAAAAACCCAAATTCCAACTCTGGGTTTTTTTTCACTGCGCCACCTCTCGCGAATGTTTGACAAACATCCGAGAGTATACCTAACTTGTCATGAAAGAGCTTCTCAATCGGCCCGTTTGGAACCGGAATATAATTGTAGATCCCTTCCATTCGTTCCAAAAATTAAAAACTCACACAAAACGAATGGTTGCGAGAAGCTAGGCCCTGGGTCCCTCCAGACCTGTTGCGCCAACTATTATTATTATTAAGCAGTAACATTAAGAAAGTATTGTTGACTACAAACTGTGGTACAGGTGCCTTGCTCAGCACATACCTTTTACCCTTTGGTAAATATTTCTATCCGGAAAGTAGTCTGCATCGGCATTAGTTCCTACTTCTTTACTTCTCTTTTGTCACTTAAAATTGGCAGAAAACTAGCTCTCAACAGTTGTGTAGATAGATTAACGGCACTTTCAAACTCGCATGGCCAGTGCGCCCCAAGACTTTGTACAGTATAGTTAATTTTATAATAAGAAATTGTTTTTCTAACAGATTTTCAACATCACCAAATGAATTAATGTTAACCTATGCGGATGAATCAACAGTCTTTGGCGTCGAAACACAAGTCACTGCAATCGTTCAGACATGCACGAAGGAAATCGAAAAATGGGATTTAGGTGAAAGCAAACAATACTCGAAAAACTTACAAAACCTTCGAGAGATGTCTAAACTAAAGCAAATCAAAACGATGCTGTCTGATTTAATTTATCAAATGGATGACATGGGATTATACGGAGCATCTATAGCCATAATGGGTTTGATTGTGAATCTCGAAATCAATAAACGCAACGCAGAAATATTGATTTATAAAAATATGTTTCGCTATGTGCTTACACAATGCGATCGTATACGACACATAATTGTTAAAAAGTTGAACTCATTTACCGAAGACGATGACGACGACATGGATGAGGCAGATGTTATTCTCAACTTTTCGAAGCCAAAACTGCAGGCGCTATTGACGTACTTCATTAGGGAGTTCACAACGAAGAAGGCAACGGATATAAGTTGTTTGGTTTTTGTTCAACGCCGGTTCACCGCCAAGTGTCTCTATTACGTGATTAAAAATTTCGTTGCGGCACACCAGGCACTGTCCCATATTATTATGCCGGAATTTATGGTGGGACGAAACACTGGGATGATTTATTCGATAGACACGCTACTTGATTCAAAATGGAATCGTCAGGTTAGTTTTTTAACTCTTTTTTTTTTTTCTTTTACTCTTCTATATGGAAATGCTTTTATTTTTTTTTAGGCCGTAGAACGTTTCCGTCGCAAAGAATGCAATATGATTGTGTGCTCTAGTGTTTTGGAGGAAGGCATCGATGTGCAAGCCTGTAATTATGTCATTTCGTATGATAACATAAATACCTTTAGTTCTTATGTTCAAATGAAAGGCCGTGCACGGTCCCGCGATAGTACTTACGTTATAGTCTGTGAAAAGGGAAATAAAGCCAAGTTGGCTCAACAAATTCAAACCTACAAGCAGATTGATGTACTCCTGAAGAACTATTTAATTACGCGCACTATAGATAGAGAGATACCCGATGAGAGTAAAACGGTAGAGCAGTTTTCCGAAATAGTAGAACCCTTAATAACACCTAGCGGAGCTATCCTACAAGGCGGAGGCACATTGATGCTTCTGCATCGCTATTGCCAGACACTACCGCATGACACATTTACGCAGTCGACGCCAATTTGGTCGATCATTTCCAATGAGATAAACAATTTCATAGTCTCAGTGCAGTTGCCACTCCAGTCGACCATTAAGGATATAATTTATGTATGCACTATACACTAGGGTAATGCTTGTGTAATAATTTTGCAATTTCAGAGCGATAGTATGAAGATGTGCAAGTGGGCTAAGATTTCGGCTGCTTTCAAGGCCTGCGTAAAGCTATACGAAAATGGCGAACTTAACGACAGTCTGTGTCCAGTCACACGCAAACAGATTATTGAGAATGTTGCAGATGTTTACTTTGCTAAATGGAAGAGTGAACCCGATGGTAAGTTTCACTTTTCCACCCACCTAATATCAGCAAGTGAATTACTATTATTTTTTTTTTTTTCAGATAACTCCACAGACGCCGGTACTAGGAAGAACCACCGGGTTTACGATAAAATGTACCCCACCGAGTTGATTGATGCCCTCCCCGTACCCGGCGAAATTGCATATGCTTACTGTATCAACATTGCGCCCGAATTCCGTTTGGACGAAGACAACGCCCACATTTTCAACTTGTTGGGCTCGAAATCAACTTACGCAATAGTCTCGAAGCACAAGCTTCCAGCCCTAGCTCCTATGCCGCTGTTTATGACCCAAGGCCCTCTAAATGCTCATATTTGTAGCACGCCTTTCGAGTTCGTTATCGCCGATGAAGACGAGCTGAAAAAGCTAAAATTGTTCAATAAGATGTTATTTTGCGATATCCGTAAGTTTTGGAAGGATTTTCTGGCAATTGAGAATAGAAAAGGTCCAAACTCATATCTGATTGCACCAGTGCAACACAGTTGCGCAATTGATTGGGCGCTAGTGCGCGATTTTCAACATCTTACACCGCTTAGGTCGACCACGGAAACAGAGCGATCACGCAAGACATTCGCTCCGGAGGATTTCCTCGGCAAAATCGTAAACACTTGGTACAGCAATGATGAAAGCACCAGATTTGTTGTAACAAAAATTCGACACGACTTAAAGCCACTGAGTCCTTTTCCGACCAAGCAATTTAAGAACTTTGCCGACTATGTCGAATGTAAATACAACGAAAGAGTTGTACACAAGGATCAGTTTCTGATTGAAGTGCAGCCGTTGACCGCGCGTACTAATTTCTTTGTGAACTCGGCTGAGAAAACAACTGAAAGCAAGCGTATGAAGCGGGACAACGCCATTATTTTGATACCGGAGTTGTGTCATAATTTCCAATTTCCTGGTGATCTTTGGCTGAAAGCCTTGTTTCTACCCAGCATTTTGCATCGATTTCATTTCCTTCTACACGCGGAAAGACTACGCCTGGATATCAACCGCTATTTGGCAATAAGCACTCAGCCTGGCTATAAGCCTGCGCCCATAAAAATTGATTATTCATTGCGGCGCGTAGGTAGCAACAAGGCTAACGAGCACCGTAGCATGCTGCCGGCCCTGGACACAACACGCCGCGACAATACGCCGTTCAAAAACTACACGCTTGTTGACATAGAACAGGGCAACTGGAAGTCATTTATTGAACCCATCGATGTCTACCGCAATGTAAGCTCGGTTTTTCCGATAGAAGTTGACTACTATTACCAATTTGTAAGCAACCTATTGGAAGACATGGAACGACTTAACTTGGACGAACTTACCTCGAAAGAGGTTTCAGTTCATAATCTAGAAGCCCACAAGCCAAATGTGGAACATAACCTCAACGAAATGACAATGGAGATCGCGAATGTATCGTTTGAGTCGAGTCGCCACCTTAAGGTACTGGATAATGATAACCCACACGTGCACTTACAAACAGCGGAGCAGTTTGAGTTCCTAGCCGCGATAACAGCGGCTGCAACTAATGATGTTTTTGACATGGAACGATTCGAGGTTTTGGGAGATTCGTTCCTGAAATTTAGCGTATCGTTGCTGTTAATGTATCGCCATCCAACGTGGAACGAGGGCTTTCTAACGGCTACTAAATCAAAGATGATTAGCAACCGCAATTTACTGTACTGCATGCGCTCTAAATTCAGCGAATCGTTTATTTGCTCTTCAACTTTCGAGCCTACCAGCGAATGGCTACCACCTCTTGCGTCGGTGCCTACCAACGTCCTGTATGCCATAGCGAGCGGTAATGTTTCTGCAAATTGTCTTTATGAACTAAAGCTAAGCGAAGACGAAGTCATCTCTGGCATGTGTAATTCAGAGTCACTGGAAAAGCTTTGCGCCAGCAGTCAGCTCTCTGAGACATCTACTGAATGTCTCAATGAATTTCTTTACAAGCAAACAATTGCGGACAAAGTGCTCGCAGATTGTGTTGAGGCTCTGCTGGGTGTATGCGTTAAAAACTACGGCGTCAAGAAGAGTTTCGAAATGCTGGACTATTTTGGAATTTACAACGATGTTGACAAGTCCTTGCTTCCCAAACTGTTGAACATCAATTTGGGAAATCCATTGGTAAAGAAGGTCAACGTCAAACAATCCGACGTGGATCAGTATCTGGTGAATTACGAATTCCTCGAGAGAAACCTAGGGTACAAGTTCAAAGATCGTGCATATCTGCTGCAAGCTCTAACGCATCCCTCGTATCCGACAAACAGACTGACCGGCTGCTACCAGCAACTGGAATTCCTTGGTGATGCAATTTTGGACTTTTTAATATCCTGCCATATCTTTGAGAGGTGCACGCATATGAATCCTGGAGAAATCACTGATCTTCGATCGGCACTCGTCAACAACGTAACACTTGCATGTATCTGCGTTCGAAATCGATTCAA
This sequence comes from Cheilosia vernalis, assembly GCA_949126925.1. NCBI lineage: Eukaryota > Metazoa > Arthropoda > Insecta > Diptera > Syrphidae > Cheilosia > Cheilosia vernalis. Next base: position 55,259,424 of record OX421362.1, on the reverse strand, counting down.
TCAATTCTTGTTGTATGAAAGTCCTACCCTTGCCGATTCGATCAGAAAGTTTGTTGAATTTCAAAATACCCAAGATCATCGGGTGACCGAACAGGTGAAGATTTTACTCGAAGAAACTGTTTCGGCGGACGCTTTCAATTTGGCGCAAAACATCGATGTGCCTAAGGCGTTGGGTGATCTCTTGGAGGCTATAATCGGAGCTGTATTCCTCGACTCGGGCAATGATTTGCGTTGCACCTGGAATGTCATCAACCAATTGATGGACATCGAGTTGAAGGAGTTTGTTCGAGAAGTGCCGATCGATCCCGTCCGTCAATTGTATGAGTACCGTGGAGCCAATCCAACATTCCAAAACGATTGCGTTGAAACCGATGTTGTAATGTTAAGCTGTACGTTTTATTGTCGTGATTTGCTTAAAACTGTTGTCGGCTGTGGTGCAAACAAGACCATGGCGAAGAAAGCTGCTGCCAAAATGGCTTTGCAGATTTTGCATTCAAATTAATTTTTTTTATTTTTTAAGAAGTAGGTAATAGGTATCTGTTTGTTACAATCTGGGGTCGAATCGCGTCGTCCGTGAACGAGCATTACGAGACGGAAGTTGTTTTTGTTTCACATGTAAAATCAACATAATTCCGTGAACGTATAGCTCGTTCACGGAAGTGGCGATTCAACCCCTGTTTTTTGTCCTCGTACCTATGTGGCATACATGTTTTAATCTGTGTGATTTGTTTAACAGAAAATTTTGTTTAATGAATGGGATGTTTAGATATATATATATATAGATAGAAATAAATAATTAAAACATTTTGTTATATAACACTCTTGTTGTCTTACCCATCCGGTGTCGGTTTGAAACTACCTTTAAAGAGGAATGGGATGCTTTGAGGTATTACAGATCTATAAATGCATACTGCTGTGTAAATCTTGTGAGCTTAGAAGATGCATCTGTTATGTCTTACGTCATATACCATTGAATCTTTCAACTGTATAATCTTGGAGGTGCTGAGATCTTAATGCACCACTTTGGTTGTTGCTGTGGTTTTATACGTTGGTTTGGAAAATCTCGTTCATTACAAGGATACACAAAAAAGGATCAAAAATTTAAGTACTGTATATACGAAGTCTTGTCAATGGTGCGTTTGCAAGTATCAGTACAGAAGCGGCAAAAATGGGTTTAGTTGTGAATGAGGACAAAACGAAATATATGCTGTCAACAAGAAGGGACACACAACATCGACGAATCGGTCAGAGCGTCACGACAGACAGCTATAATTTTGAGGTTGTTAGGGATTTTGTCTACCTCGGCTCCGCTATAAATTCTGACAACGACATCACATCAGAAATCAATCGAAGAATTACACTTGCCAACCGCTGTTTCTTTGGTCTAAGAAGGCAATTGAGAAGTAAGGCCTTGTCAAGAACCACTAAGGAGACTCTATATAAGATCCTCATCATCCCAGTCCTACTCTATGGCGCAGAAGCATGGACGCTATCAAAGGCGGATGAAGATCTCCTTGGTCGTTTTGAACGCAAAATTCTTAGATTGATTTTCGGTCCCGTTTGCGTTGACGGGCTTTGGAGGAGGAGATTTAACAGCGAACTCTACGAGCTGTACAGCTACAGCGACATCGACCTGGTCAGAAAAGTGCGCATCAGTCGACTAAGATGGCTAGGACATGTAGAGCGAATGGACACCAACGCTCCGGCCCGAAGAGTCCTCGACTCCAACCCGGAGGGACAACGCAGTAGAGGAAGACCTCGCCTTAGGTGGCGCGCGCAAGTGGAAGGGGACCTCAACCAACTTGGAGTGCGCAACTGGAGGCAGTTAGCCAAAGATCGCGCTAAGGAGAGGCGTATTGGTTGAGGCCCAGGTCCACCCCGGACTGTAGCGCCACCTAAGTAAGTAAGTAAGTATATACGAAGTCTTGAGCTTTTAGACCAAGTCCCTTATTTCAACCTTCCAACATGGCTTCCTGAAAGGTAGATCGACTACCACAAATCTCGTCGAATTTGTATCCTTTGCCCTTCTCATTCCTAGAGAGTACCAACAAAGTCGACATTCTCGCAACCGACTTCAGAAAAGCCTTTGATAATATATCACATCAATCAACCCTCTTCAAATTGTCTGCCCCTTGAACCTATATTGATAAAATGGATAACTTCCTACCTTGGAAACCGGTATTACAGGGTTAGCTTTAGGTCCGTACTTTCATCTTCCTTTTTAGCAACACCTGGTGTTCCATAAGGCCGCCATTTGGGTCCCCTCCTCTTCATCCTAACGTTAAATGATCTTGAGAAGGTCATCAAACACCCATCTCTCTCTCTGTCTATGATACTAAAAAATTCTTCAAAATCATTTCTGCACCTTAAAATACCTGTATCCTTCAACAAGACCTTGATCGTTTTTCAACCTGGTGGCTAGAAAATTGCTTAGAGCTCAACATCACCAAATGCCAATGCATTACCCTATCACGCAAGCGCAACAAGTCCGCTCGACGACGTTACCTTCTCCACGGTCAACCAATCTTCTTCGTTATTTCTCTTCGCGAGCTTGGCATATTGAATGACAAAAGCTAAATTTTCGCTCGTATGTTGACGAAATAATATGTAAGGCCAACTCATCACTCGGCTTCTTTAAACGATGGTCTTACCATTCTCGAAACCTTACGTGACTAGATCTCTTTATATCACCGTAGTTTGGCCCCTCCTTAAATACGCTAGTCATGTGTGGTCTGCCTTTCATCGAGTTCATGCACACATAATTAAGAACGTCCAACCTCCAACGTAGCTTTCTTCGATTTGCCCTTCGAGGTCTGCCTTGGGACGATCCCTTTATCTTGCCACCCTACATAGATCGGCTCAATCTATTAACTTCAATAGACTTTGAGGAACGTAGAGACGCTGCAGACATTCTTTTCATTTATCGTCTTCGGTCAGTCATCGATTGCACGTCTCTTATAACAAACCGAGTAACAAACCCCCGTAAGTTACGTTGCCCTCGGCTCTTTTACCCATCAAACCATCGTATGGCTCCAATAAACCGATCTCCCATATGCTGCGAAAAATTAATTCTAACTTTTAAGTTTTCGATTTTAACCGCAGCACCTCAACTCGATCTTCTTCACCATTCTCCTTACTTTTAAATCTTAGTTTTAAGGCTTTTCATGTTTAAAATTTAAGAGTAAGTTTTAAGTTGTACTTATAAATAATATATTAAGTCAAAATATATATGGGGGTATTGCCCCCCACCAAAATTAAAATATAATTCAAAAGTATTTTGATAACGTGTGAATCTTGGCTGCATGTCTTTCCTTCCCATCTCAACGTCACTGGCTGGTATTCGAAATTCCGGAGACAAAATCTGGAAGAATACATCTTCAGATCTTTCGTCAGGTAATCCAATTAACGTAAATTGTAAATATAACAAAATACCAACAAACTAAACTTGTTTCTTACAATAAGCGTTCAATTAAAGTAGATACCTACATAGTAAGTATCTCAATCGTCTGTATCACTGCACCACATAAGCAAAGTTTTAGTGCTCCACTCCCAAAGTTAAAAAAGAAAGTAGGACTGAAAAAATAACACTTTTATAAGCTCAATGCTGTCCTTTGTGCCCTATCTTTTCTTGCGACCATCAACTTGATGGATATCTGAAAGGGTTTCTTGTTTTTATGCTGACAAAACCAATGCAACGGCTCTTTCATCTGTCCTAGAAAAACAAAGTCCGTTCCTAAAAAGGCAAATCATTTTCTCTCATAACTATGTATCGAAGGCACCTTTTAAAGGCATGGTAAGTCCACTTTTAGCTTTTTCTTTTTCTCTGTTTTTCATTTGGCACTTCTTGCCAAGGCCCAAGTCTCTTACTTGTTTCCACATGGATTTAGAGGAGATGTTGGTATTAAATTTGTGAAGGTAGTGAAGGTATTTTGCGCGTCTTATCATGCACGTAACACGGTTTCTGGCTATTTTGAATTCAGTGAGCATTTCAGCACATTCAAACCTTTTCCATCGCCGGAAAAGACTATCGCGTAGGGAAATCGCATTAATAATATCAGTAGACATCCAAGGACACTCAGAGTTTATAACAACTTTTGTTCTAATTGGAACATATTTATTAAACAAATAAGAAACTATATCGTTAAAAATGTGAACCTGATCGTTAACGTTAGGTGTTAAATAGATGTCATGCCAATTTAGGTTATCACATTCAAGAAATAAGTTTTGAATGTCAATATTTCGAAAGTCCCGATATTGAAATCTACTCTGCGTGTTTTTAGTATCTACAGCAAAGTCAATGGTAGTAAAAAGTAGGTAATGATAAGAGAAAGCTCAAAATCTGGTGCTGATAATTGATTGTAGAATTTCAATAAGCTGGGGTCACTAAGTAAAATAACATCTAAGAGCGATGGAATCTTATTAGGCATGAAATGCGTTGCATCAGTTGAGTTCGCAAACGTAAGATTTAAGGCATTCATAGCATCTTTAAAAGTGTGACTTGAAGAACGACTGAGAAGATTTATATTAAGGTCTCCACAGATTACGAGGTTTTGAGCCAGGTATTCCCACATTCAATGTCTTTCAGAATGACGATGGTCATGGAGGAGTCTCTCTGTTCTATAGTCTTGACTCATCTATATTTCCTCGTCTTCAAAACTTAACTTTGTTTCAATAAAAATTAACACACCCCCCCAAAGGGTCCCAAAATTAACAGCGAATCCGATTAGATACTCAGGGCGCAGCCCATAGAATCCGTCGCGTTGAAGAATACGTCTCCAGGCGTTTTTTATTATGCCCACACGATCTATATTAGATCACTGATTTACACGGTTTACAACAGCAATTGGATCTCGTGTTATCGGAAATTAATAATCTATATAGATCATCGTAGCATAATAAAAAAGGCTTAATAATATGTTCGTTCGGGTACCTACTTTTTTGCAAACGTAAAATTATTTAAAATTTGTAAAGAAACTGTGCGAATGGTACCACGTACTGAGAAAGTTTAATGTCGTTTTCCATTGGGACCCCCAGAAATCTTTTTCAGACGACATGACTTTAATGTCGTTTTCCATTGGGACCACCAGAAATCTTTTTCAGATCTCAGATTTTACGCGGCGAATGGAACATGCACCGAAATTGATCTGCTTTTGTAAATGGATTAGTGCGTTATTTGACAGCAATATCAGCTGTTCAAATTGCATTTGTTTTTGCGAAAATCACAAATGGATATCGACTTGAAAATTTTTTACCCTATTGCACATACAAATGGAGTATTTTTGGTGACTCGTACGTAGTCTTCAGATGACGAGGAAAACTGTGAAGATAATAGTCCCTCCTAAATTTTATCCATGGCTATTAAATATATATTTCGTTAATTTGGTTTTCACGAAACTACCCCCATTTGTCTTCAAAGCAAACTTCTTAAAATGACGTAAAACAGCTGTGCAAAGTATATTGGTATTGTGAGAGAGTGTGTGTAGATCTGAAAAAATATCGAGATCTGCAAAAAGTGCTCCGAATCGTAAAAAAGATTGATTTTATGTCCCAATGGAACATGAAAAGTGATTTAGATCAAAAAAAATATTGATTTTTGGTCCCAATGGAAAACGACATAAGAGTGTTCAGCATTGCACTTTGTGTTCAGCTTTGCATTTTGGTCAAAATCGGTATTGCCGTTTTCCGGTAAACTGAAAATAACTAAATTTAAAAAAAATCCATTGTACTATAATATAGAGAAAAACTGAGTTTGCTATTAAGTTATAAATGACCTTACCTTAGAAATTATTTTTTGTTACAATCGTATAGAGCGTTTTCGAGATATTTCGAAATTTCAAAAGTACCGTTGTTCGAGTTTTTAGCCAAAAACTGGGTACGCAGTCCTGGTAAACTCACCTACTTAAGTTTAAATATCAATTTTGGTTGAAATCGTTAGAGCCGTTTTCGATCAAATCAAACTGGTACGAAAATTTTATATGGGAAGTACCATATTAGTATTGAGGTTACCTCGAAAAAAAAACACCTCCCTAACTGTAAGCCCAAAAACTCCAAATCCGAGGTTTGAACGTAATCCGGGAAGCCGTTTAGGCTGTAGGTCTGTGGAAGGACGGACAGACCGGACAGAATTTTGTGACACACTTTTGTGAGTTCGTCTATCATCGTAATATCAGAATTGATTAAAACCTCGAGTTCGAAATTTTGTACGAAACCAATATATTTCTCTCACTACGTAATGGAGAAAGTTAAAAAATGAGAGAGAAATCCATTTCCCCTCTTTTCATATTTTTGTAATTTTCTACTCGCCGAATTTCGAATTAAAAGTTTGACAAGTAAAAATGTATTTATTTTCGTCTTCAACGATTTCAGAGTAACAAGTTATAGGTAATTGAAAGTTCTCCTAGAGCATATATCAGCTCATTCAAAACGGAAAGTTTAATAGGTATTTAGCTTGTAGAAAATTCAATTCCAACTTATTTTGAAAATGCTGCTTTCAACGATAATGTCAAAATGTCATTTGCAAGAAAACCGGACAGGTTTCTCTTGAAATTGAGAGACTTCTCTCTCGATTTTAGAGATTGGACATTTTTCATTTTTCTTTGCTGAAAGTACACGAACTGACCTAATATTGACGTATTCGACGGAACGAGCAGTCCCATAGAATCCGTCGCATACGGTGACTGGCAGTGTTTTAAGTACTCTATTCGTATTTGTCCCACGAAACGTAAAAAAAATTCCTGGATGGGTTCTTTTTCGTGAAAAGTTCTAATCTACAAATCTAAAATTACCTTTTGTACAAAAATCGCACTATGTATACGGTGACCATATTTTCAAGAGCGAAACCCGGGACAAACAAAAATATATAACAGCACACAAATGACCAAAAAGAACAAAAAAAAAAATCGTATTAAATTATTTTACAAATTCTGTTCAGCGCTTATGCAAACATGGTAGTAATAGATGTATAATTTTTGTAGTATTTTCCCTTGTGATTATTAAGGGGCTATTTGCACTTTATTAGTGATCATGAAATGGTTAATAGATAAAAAAATATTACAAAAAAAAAAAATTATGTAGGTAGATACATAAGGGACAAATACGGGACTAAAATAGAAATACGGGACATTTGTATGTCCCGTATTTCTAAAATAAAAACCAGGGACAGGCTATTGAAATACGGGACTGTCCCGGGAAATACGGGACGTATGGTCACCGTAACTATGTACTATATGATTTTCTTTTATACTAATCAATGTTGTTATTAAAAAAATCGATTTAAAAGGCGATTTAAATAAGTTCTTTTTTATGTACATCTATATGTTGATTATCATGGTGAAATGTATATATATTTTGATTTTGAAAGTAAACACAAATTTCTTGCTTAATGCTTTTTGCATCGGACATCGAAATTCCCAAAAAAAAAGAAGGGCCCAACCCATAAGGGCCCAACCCATAGAATCCGTCGCGTCCGTTGCGGCAAAGTTTTCGACTGACAGGTTGATAGAATACACACTCTCTTATGGAGGGTGTCCCATAAGCAGCACACGTGCCGGACGATAAAGTAGGTTCACTTTCTACTTTTCTGTCCGTCGCCTCCGTCCGTTGACAGTAGTTGTTGGAACAGCGCGAGAGGATTCCTTTTTATTGGTGGAAATATTGAGCGCGTGAGAGACTCTGTCATCGGCTGTCACCTGTGCTCTTATATTGTGGGATTTCTTTATTTTTTTGGGAATTTCGATGTCCAAAAATCCTTCCATGGGAAAAAGAAAAATCTAAAAAAGCATTGAGAAAATGTTTTTTTTTTCTAAATTTCATACATTTTTTCTACATTTCACCAAGATTTTTTAATATTAAAATTTTCTAGTACCAAAAAGTAATCATTATAATATTAACAATCTGCGATTTTTATACGAAAGGTTATTTAATGTGATTATTTTTCTGTACAACATAAATTTTACTTTTAAACGTTCATTTTTTTCACAAAAAAATACATATATCAAGGAAATTATTTAAAAGGGAATAGAGTACTTAAACACTCTGCCTGTCACCGTACGCGACGGATTCTATGGGCCAACTCGTTCCGTCAAATACGGCAATTCGTCGACGCGACGGATGCAACGGATTCGATGGGCTGGACCCTTGAGACCCTCAAGCTCCAACTTGCAAAAATCTGGCCACTGGCCCCCTCATTTCGTAATTTGCTTTCCCTATCGGTGTGATGTGCAAAATCATATAAAGAGTATAAAATAAATTCTGCCAACCGCTGCAAACCGTGGGGGAATGTGATAGAGTTCGGGAATACCACATTTTAACATAACAATCTGTCAAACATAAAAAAATGCTCGATACTCTCTCAGAGACCTGAAAAAATACCCCAAAGTACCTACTTACGTGGATAGACTTCGAGCTACTTTGAGCCACTTTCATCTTTAACATCTAATCCATATCACAGATATATAATAAACATACATATTTATTTTTAGTTTCACAGATTTTTTTTTTCTTTGCAATTGAATTTTTAGACAGATTTTGAATTTGTTTCTTGTAAACTTTTTGCATTTGACATAATTTATCAGTACTTGCCCGTTGAAATTCTCTGAGCTATTTCGAGCCAAGAGAGGAACTACTTGTTACTCGTTATTTTGCTAATTTTTTCTTTTTCTGTAATTTTTACGACTTCCGTTTCCGTTTTGGTTTTTAAAACTCGCTGTAGGGTACAACTTTGGTCGTTTGTGAAAGCATTAGAAACTAAACAGTCCACAACGCGTCGTCAATGCCAATACAAGTTTTTCTAAAACGATTACCTGCTATCTAATAGGTACTGACTGTTCTTCACCTTTTTAACATCCATGTTTCGTAGCCACACCACACGGTAGGTGATGAATTTGTGCACAATTTTTTTTTATTAAAAAGGAAAGGAATTTTGCGACTGAATCTTATTTGTTTATATTAAATTTATTATGAACTTTACATTTTACATTTAACATTTCACACTTATATAAATATTAAATTATAGTGTAACACAAGGCTTTTTATATATTCATATAAATATAATATATAGTAGGTATTGCAATTAAATGTTAGGTTTAGATACATAGAGCCGGTTAAGCAGGATTCAAATCACAGATGTATTTTCATATATGTCTAACCTATCTGGTGGGTGGCTATCGAGTGAGGGTGAGTCCGGGGAAGCACTTAAGATGATTGCATTGCTTTCGCCAATTGGTGCTGCGTTGATAACTAAATTCTCGGCCGACCAAGAGGTCTTATTTCGTAAGGTTTGATCAATGCAGGAAGCAATCGAGGTTACACCTGCATCTCTGCGACGCGTTGACGCACGTAAGATGCTGGCTACATCGGAGGCTGTGTACGGTTGCCTCGACCTTGAAAAGACAGTAACGCCAGCTGACGAGGGTCTCACTTCGCTTTGCTCTTCTACTTTGGGCGTTCTTAGGTTGCGCCCCAGCGAGAGTGTACGCTGTGTGTAACTATTGTACAACGGTCTGGGACGGATTTCTATATGTTCAGGCTGATTGTCAACGCCGGCAGGGTTTGATAGTACCGTTGAGTAATCTGGGGGAAGACTGTTGTCCGCTGATTCGAGAGATAGGATTGGTCTAGGGCGGCTCGGCTCACCGAGAAACCTGTAACGAATGAGAGTTTAGGATTTTTTTTTTTTTTATATATATTTGTGGGACCTTCTAACGCTTCGCCTTATACTTTGACGCAATATCTTCGCAAGTCGAGCTCCCGTAGCTGTTGTGTAGGACGGTGGTGGTGTGTATTTGGGCGGCGCGTCGTCTTGAGCACTACTTGCTTCCAAGTCTGAATTTCTTGTGTTAAACTGGTTGCTGGAACTGTTTCGCTCTGCCCCAGGACGATGACGACGATGTGGCAGTGGAGATTCTGTCGGGCGATACAACATTTGAATACGCTGCAAAAAAAAAAAGATTAACATTTATTTCCATCAAAACGTCACGAACGAGCTAGATCTTACGTCCAGAATGTCTGGAGGGCCGTGTGTGAGATACCGGTATATCTGTATTATAGCTGTAACAGGCACAATAAGTAAAAATCCGACTTGAGTTAGGCCACCAACTTTTCGAGCCCAAAAGCTAAAGTAAGACTTTCCCCTCCAGTGGTAGAACTGGCTAGATAGTGAGACCTTGTATTGAATGATGGCCAAGGTGACCATCCCTATGGGAAGCAGCACGTTCCACGAGAGCGCCAAGAATGCCGACATTGAACCGGTCATTCGCAAATCATTCACCAGCACATCGCCATTATAGGGACGACCCCTTATCAGGAAGACAGCCAAAATCTCTGCTGTCCACAATAGAAGAAGCCACCAGGCACCTCCAAATACCATGTCCAAATAATGGACAACGGACAATCCCATTTCCGTTGCAAGTGGTATGCCCAGCAGAAGAGCACTTACGCAGCTCAGTAGAACGGAACTTGTTGAGTTCCCCAGAGCACAAGATATCGGCTTCCAAATGGCACATAGTTGGCCCAACCCAAATAAGATGAACATGAAAAACGTAAGGGCTGTCCAAAACCAGGATATCGTGCCCTGAGAAATGGCCATAGCCGCTGGAAACAGTTCCGTAACCAAGCGTAGCGCCTGGTAGCCACTTTCCCGATAAGTAGTGATCGGCGGTCGGCGATAAATCTCGCCCAGCAGGCTGGAATAATGCGGCACCCATTTCGTGGGGAACGATATAAGGGCAGGCGATATTGTTCCTTTCAGCGAGTACACCGAAGTATACGAGTCCAAGTGTTCTGGAAGAATAACTCGAGATAAAAATGTCATTTGCACAATCTTACCTATCGCACTTACCGTAGGATCCCGGCACATATATAAAGGCGTTCTTGTGCAAAACCTGCTCGCAAGAGAAGCCGAACACACCCGCCACACAGAGACCCAATAGCGTCAACAGGACGACGAGTAATGCTTCTCGTCGGAGTACGATCTTGCTGTGGCTTTTACCGTGACCTCTGCTGCAAATAGAAATAACTGACGTACCCAGCAACCCCCAAGTGAGAAACACTTCCTGAGCAGCAGCAGTCCAGGTTTTCGAATTTATTAGGAAATCTTCAAAGTCCGATGCGGAGAATATGTTCTGCGCACTCGAGAACCCGATGAAATACAACATCCGGCACGTTATCACAATGAACAGGACTAGAGGAGTTACCGTCAAAAGAACGACTACCTTTCCAAACGACTTTAAGCCCTTGCACAGGACCAAGAACACCATCGTCCAGACGATAGCCAAGTTAAAGGCTAGCTGCTTGAATGAGAACACGGTTTTGAAAACAAATCATTGGCAAGTACAGGTCGAATCAAGCGTCAACTTACCCTATCACTCACCTGGAATCGAACGCCGCTGCCATCGTTGCGCCCACCGAGCTGTAGACGTTGCAGCACAATTCCATTAAAGTAGTCCGCCACCGTTTCAGTGATATTTCCAGAGACGTTCGTTGCTCGCCGGTACATGTAAAACGACTCCTGCCACCTGTACAGCGGTTGGGCTTTTGTAAGGAACGAGTCGCGTAGATACACCAACAGCCAACCGATGCTAATCGTGGAATACAAGCCCATGACGCACTGTCCCAGAATAAGTGCGATTCCAATTCCTCTGCAAATCGGACTTATTTTCCACATGGACACCGGTCCGGCCTTTATCTTTGCTCCCAGACACATTTGCAGCCAGAACATTGGAATCCCAAAGACCACCGAAAGCAGTAGGAACTGCAACAGGAAGTTGCCTCCATACTGGATCGTCTGATTTGCAAACCGGCAGATGTTGAACAGTCCCAATGTGCAGCACAACAACGCCAGTATTCTGCTGTAGGAGTGTGGCCACTCTGCGTTGAATCCCTGTGGTGAAGTCGTTTGATTGAAATCCGGATCTATGCTCGAATTTCGTGGCTGTGTACTTTCGCTTTCAAGAGGCGGTGTAGAGGCACGACGTGGTGACTGCTCGTGGTCAGCCGTCGTTGAACCAATAGAGCTGGAACCCGTGCTGGAGACCAACGAAACAGGACTAGGATTGCGGGATGATCCAACCGAGCTGGGCTCCGAACCAATAAATCCACCACGCATAACATCTGTCAGGGGCGACGCAACCGCAACCCGCCTTCCACATTCAAGAGAACCACTAACCGGTGCACTCATTGGGCGATCGTGGTTTATTATAATGCAGTGATTGCCGCTCCCTGTAGCTTCGGAGCGGATCGAGAATATCCGCGGGTGTCCGTCAGCTCGCCGACCAAATTGCCTTGGCCGGTCATCGGACCGAGTCTGGCCCTCAGCTGAACTTCGTTCTACCATCTCCTGCAAGATATCATACGGCGTCAGAACACTGGGATTAAAGTCGCTCTGCGACAGACATCGTCGCATGGTAGGTGTACCGGCTGGCATGACAGGCGGGTGGTCCGCCACAGAGGGCTCCTCAAAGTTCTGAGGCTCCGGTGAATCTTCAGTAGTCACAGTGGCTGTATCCTCCCCACCATGCATATGGTGGTCTGGAAGAACTAGTAGTGATGTCTTTCGCATAGAATTACGGCGCCATGTCTTGCGAGTGGGCGACACTGATCTGGACAGCTTGCCTGCACAAACAGAGAACACAAATTAAAACTTTATCAATTATTGACCCCACCCATTAGCCACTATTGCTAGTAAATGCATTTGCAATGAAAACGAGATATCTCTAACAAAAAAATATACGTTTTTACTGGAGTATGTATAGATAGTTAAAGCTTTTGTTGTGGTTCATCATTTTGCTACCTAGCGACGTTTGCTTGACTAAACAATGAAATAAAGCGGTAAATTTAATTTAGAGAAAAATCAAGTATTGTGGTCTTCGTGGTGAAAGTTATTTTTTTTTTTGCATCACTTATATAGTATTCATCTTCGTTAAATCGCTTAATAGTATCAAATTATACAGCTTGAAGCAATTTAACATTTATGGCAACCATTCTACTGCAGAATATGCGTAGAGCCGTAGAGAACGTTCCTTAAATAGCTAGTTTATATTGTGGAAGTGGTTAAGTTTTGTGGTCGAGTATCGCACAAATTGCCAAGATTCGAACCATGTGAATTAAAATAAATCCCAACGAGGGAACGGCTGCGGTGTATAAATTGTGAAGAATGCTATTGCAAACAGGCAATGACCTTTACTACGGTCGTTTATTCGTCTTCGATTTGTATGAAAGCCCGTTATAATTTTTGCAGATTTTATCTTTGTTCGGTTGATATTTGTGGCAATCTCGTGAGGTTGGCATAATATACTCAACTGTTGTTAAGTGGCATTTAAGTGGGTTGCTGTGGACACAGGGTGCTTTGGATTTCGAGCTTAGATAATGATATATAGAAAATATATGGTAAAAAAGTTTTTTATCGAAGTTGTTTGTTTTGTTTTTCGATCTAACCTCACATCAACGGTCATTTTGATAGTTTGAATAATTTTTAATTTCTCTGAAAGAGCTCTATTGATAAGGTGAGATCTGATTGATTTGTTGGGCACAGTCTTTCTTTCTTTAAGTTAACGTTACGCCATTCGATAATTTAAGCTAAATTTAGTCAAATTAGAAAAGTGTAAGAATGAAAAGATAATAAAACAAGATAAAAAAAAAACGTTCAAACTGTGTTGCGAATGCGAAAATCTAAACCCCTGCGACACTCTTAACTAGGACAATCAATGTCAACGTTAAAAGATAAAATGGTACCTAGTTTGTTTTAAGATTTCAAATAGGGCATCATTATGCGTTTCTGGAGAAGAATGAAACTGTTAAGGCATAAAGTGACAAAGAACAGAACACAGGAGCAAAAACTGAAATAGAATAGATGGTTTTTCGTTCAGTAGTAAATTCTGGTTCTGTTTACATTGCTCGCGCAGCTACACAAAACTTAAACAGAAACAAATCCATAAAAATATGGCTCCGCCTATTCTGCCAAATTGTGTTTCGTTTGATTATATTTTAGCTTCGACTTCAACGAAAAAATGTAACAGATTTTGGAAAATATTTAGTGAAGTCGATTTACAAGAAGCTAATTGTCGAATTGTGGCGTGTGATGCAAAACAAACAGCCAGATATCAGATGCAGAAAAATCCAAACAAAATAAATAAGTATTCTGTTGGGATTCTGTTTTCTGTTTCTATTTCTGTTCTTTGTCACTTGGTGCCTTTAGGGGTGTCGTAAGAAACTGCGTGCTTTGGGTAACAATTTAAGTATACAAAGTTTTTTTTCGTTATAAATGTCTATTATAGTTCATTTAAGAACAAATTTGATCTCAAAAGTTAAAACTTGTATTTTATTTATACTGTTCTAACATAGGAAACTTAATCTTTACGAACACTAGTATTCGAATGTAGGCAACTTCGTCAAAATTGATTTTTCTTGCTCAGGCTTTAAGTATTGTAAAAAATTAAATAATTTTTACGCTCTACTATCAATAAACATAACAAAATATTTGGGGTCAGTGTTTGAACACATTTGTCTCAGTGTTCGGTTCAAGGAAACTCGTAATTTTTTTTAGTTTCCTTTGTTTGAACAGCTTTTACACTTTCATTTGTGCAGGAACTGTCCTACCACTTCTGACTGCTCTCTAACTTAACCTTACCTATATGTGTTCATTAAAATTCAATAAAAATAAAAATACATATATACATATTTCAATCATTCAAAATGAAAAAAGGGTTTCAAAATGCGTTTTATTATAGAAATTTTAAGGTTATTTTTCAGTTTTTTCCTTTTTTATAAAAAAAACATTAAAAGTTACTAAAAAAATTAAGTTTAATTTTAATTTAATTTTACATCACATGTTTACGTTTAACGGTTTCCTCCCTCATAGGAACGATTACAAATGTGAGCCACTAAGCGTTCGGCTCTATTCGATTAAAATACGTACTTGCCATATGATTAATGAGCAAGTTAGGGCTTTTAGTTTCGTCAGTTTAACTAGATTCGTCGGGAGTTTTGATTACATGAACCCATTGATTAACTAAATTTTCCTATTGTCACACATACATAATTGAGTTTCTTGTCGCACTTTCATAATACGATATTGAGACTTATTGCATAAACAATCAATAAAACTATTTGGGGAAAGACTTAATAATATTTTTCTATCACAACAGGTTTATTTTGACCGTTGAACGCAAGTTGAGCGCTTGTTGTTATTGGCCCAGATGGGTTACGTGAATAGTTTTTTTTTTCAGTTGACGTTTATGAAGGGGTAGCTGACAAATCTAGTCAATCTAGCCGGCTTATTCAGTTGACTAACCTTAAGCATTGAAGAGAACGTAAGCTCATAGAGGTAGGTTAGGTTAGGTTGAGAGGGCCCATCACCATCCCCGGGTATAGGATGTATTAAACTTCACTAATAACCTGATAGTTTCTCTTGCGAGATGTGGGTACTCTTTCCTTCTTTTAATCCTCTGCGATTCCAACTCCATTTTAAGCATTCCATCCGCTTAGTGATCGCAGTGGCTTAGTGGTTAGTGTGTTGGACTAATAAGCGAGGGGTCCAGGTTTGGCTTTAGAGCGGGGCATGACACTATTCATGCCGCGTCGAAGCTGGTTTCCGACATTCAGTGGAATAAAAGTAAGAAGCAATGCACGGGTGCCTGCCTGGTCGACTTTGAGAAGGCCTTCGATACCGTATGGTTGGAGGGACTCTTCTATAAGCTGACCAGATTGGGCATTCAAAAACCTTTGCTGTATATGATTTATGACATGCTTATGGGAAAGAAGTTCGTTGTCAAAGCTGGCAACGTGACTTCGAGCAGGGTTTTCGAAATTAAAAACGGCTTACAACAGGGAGCAGTGAATTCCCCGGTCCTGTTTAATGTTTACACAAGTGATCTGGTGGGTTCCCTCAGACATGCTATAGCGTACGCAGACGATTTAGTGGCGTACAGGTCAGGACCAAAAATCGAGGTCATCAACATCCTTCTGCATCGTGACTTCGAACAAATTAAGAGGTATTGCGATGATTGGAAGTTGAAAATCAATTTCCAAAAATCGGAAACAATCCTGTTCAGAACCCCATTGGCTGGGGCCTCGGGGGATACCAGAAAAAACTGGAGAAAATTAACAATTATTGGACAACAGGGACGGCCGTTGGCGGTAAAAACCGTGGTCAGGTATCTTGGCATCTGGCTTGGCCAGTATCTGTATTTTAACAAACATATAGATGCTTGTCTTGCTGGGGCTAAAGGAGCCTATGCTAGGACAAGGAGACTGTTTCGTAGCAGTCAACTTGATTCCAGGGTGAAGGTCATCTGCTACGTGGCCCTTATAAGGCCCATCATCGCTTACGGCTGTCCCATGTGGTTCAATGTAGCGCCGTCCTATATGGAAAAGATTCGGGTGTTTGAGAGACAATGTCTCAGGGCCTGTCTAGGGTTGTTTAGAACTCCTGAATCTGAGTACATAAAATATTATCCCAACGGGACCCTATACAATGGGGCTCGACTGAACATGATTGACAATTTCCTTATTAAGGTGATTCGGAGGCACGTTGCAAGGGCGATGGCCAGTGATAATAACCTGATCTCAGGGGCTTACTACCCCAATTTAATGTACCATGAGAGTACGCTTCGGTCTGGCTTTATCCCGCCTGAGGCATTTCTTCATGTAGACATGAAAGGGTTAGTCCAGACAAAAGATGGTGTGCCGGTATTGTACCACAGCCACCGCGGCGCGAGGGATAAGCGGCTCATCCACGACGGGTACGCCGCCAATGCTCAGGAGCTCCTCCGTTTTAGTACCGCGATTGCGGAACGGGACAGGGTCGATACGGCAAAGAAGTTCACCGAATTTTGGTGGCTTGAGGAAGAGGTGAGGGTGGATACGCTCTCCCGGGCCGGTGCGCTACTTACGTAGCATCCTCTTAGTTTTAAGCTAGATATTAAGTTTGTAGGTTTAGGTTAGAGTAGGGGGTCCTTGGGAGGGACTGGGCCAGCCAACATGTAAGTGCTACCGAGACTCGACCGCAGCTTATGGCCTCGATCGACTCTCGGCGGCACGGATGAACCCTTGTTGGCGGCTGTCAGGCGCCCACGGACGCGATCATGGTGACCAATCCATAAGATTGCTCACCACCCTGATTACAGTTAATTTAGGCTAAGTAGCTTAGGTAGTTTTAAGTAGCTTTTAAATAAAAATAACATAAATAAAGAATTCAAGTTTTCTAAAGTTTCTTGAAGAATAAAAAACAAAACAAATTAAATATAGATAGATTTAAGGCCGAAAGGCAATAATTTTAAGGATATAGTTAAGTTTAGAGCGCTCGCTAAGAGCCAGTAAGCTAGAATTAAGATAAATGTTAGCTTTAAATTAGATTTAATCGTTTTTGTCTAGCATATAAGTATAAATATTAACATCAATAAAAATGAATTTAAAAGTTAAAAAAGGTCCAGGTTCGAATCCCGCAAAAACCCAAATTCCAACTCAGGGTTTTTTCAATGCGCCACCTCTCGCGAACGTCTGGCATAAAATTGTAGATCCCTTCCATTCGTTCCAAAAATTAAAAACTCACACAAAACGAATGGTTGCGAGAAGCTAGGCCCTGGGTCCCTACAGACCTGTTGCGCCAACTATTATTATTATTATCCGCTCAAAGTTCAATCAGTCTTTCCTTCAAGAAAAGGGATGAGTATCCACCTTCTCTTTCGGGTCGTTTGTTTTTACTCAAAGAAATATCAAAATCGAAGCACTTGGTATGTTTGGTATGAATAAAAACCAATTTGAGCTAGTTCCAACTTTCGACATGTTCGAAAAGCAGCAGCACTGACCTTTTACTCAGATCGGTAAGAATCAAACTTATCAGAAAAAGCAAACGCTCTGCAAATTCTGAGCCTGCTATTTAGTTGACTCAGACCTTTTGCTAAATGTTTTGTACGCACATTTTTACCATAAAACAATCTAAGAATTGTGAATTGTTAAGTTTAACCTTAGCAAAGTAGATTGTTATTCATATCGATTCAATGCAATTGCTAAGGGCTTTTACTTTGCTACAACCTTTATTCCTCAAAGCAAATGCTAGTTTTTATTCATAAGACCCATTGTTGGATTCAGATTCGCCGGGAAGTAATAAGACGATTGTATACCCAAAAGCATACTAGGGATATAATACTTTTCAGACCGAGCCGAAAACCGTGTTTTCGTCGAAAACTCGTCGATGCATTCAAACCGACCACCAACTAGTTTTCGTTTGACGTTTCAATCAAATGTGAGACACTAATCGTTAAACTTCGGTGCAAACTCTTTTGGTTACAAATTTTAATCGTAATTAGTTAATAATGTTGGTCCATCAATTATTTGTGGAAACTTATTGTAAGTTGTGACATTTTTTCGGTCAGCCAGTCTGCAGAATTTGCTGAATATTGAAAAAGGTGTGTTTTTGTCAACAACCCAACGATTGGAAGTCGTTTTCGTGGTGTTTTCGTGGAAAGCGACTCGTTTTGAAAACTGAAGTATGTATATGGGAAAATTCATGTTTTCGTAGAAGTTTTTGCGAAAGCCCGGTTTTCGCCTCTGTGTGAAAAGGCTAATCACCAACATTTAAGGTTTGAGTATAGCTGAAACTTGTTTAACGATCTTCTGAATGGATATATAAACGATTGAAACCATATTTTGGAGGGAAGTGATGAATATAATGGCAACTTAAATCAAATTCGCACACACAGGTTTTATCACAACCATAACTATCAGCGAAAAATTATTGTCGTCTACGGAAAGAATATAATTTCTTAAAGAAGTTTCTATATAATCAGTATTTATGGTCCGTGGAATCAAGGATCAAGAGTGATTCTAGATCTTTTTGGCAATTTTATAATGTAAAAAGGAAATCTGTTGGATTCCCCTCCAACATGAAAATTACAATGGTAATGTGAGTAGTAATATCACTGAAATCTGTAACATGTTTGCAACTTTTTTTCAATCCAATTTTATGGTTGATGCCTCTAATTATGATTTTTTGACACCTTCTTCTCAAATAATTGATATGGGATCAATATTTATATCTGAGGATGAGATTTATAATGAACTCTCTAGTTTAGATAGTAGTCTAAGCATTGGACCTGATAACATTCCTGCAAGGTTTTTAAAAGAATGTGCATGTAATCTGTCGAAACCTCTGTGTTACATTTTCAACCTATCTCTTCGAAGTGGTGAGTTTTTAGATGCCTGGAAATTTTCCTATATTACTCCCATTTATAAATCTGGTTCAAAGCAAGCGGTTGAAAATTATAGACCTATTGCCAAATTGCAACTGATTCCTAAGATTTTTGAATCGATTGTGAAGAAGAAAGTCTATGACCTGAATTTGAAAATAGGGAACTAAAAAAAGGTGGAGGAATTGCGATGTTTATAAAAGATTCAGTGAAGTACAAACGATTAGACATTGCAACTAAGTCCTGCGAAAATCTGACGATAAAGGTAAATGACACAGGCCAAGTAATCAGTGGTATATACCGACCACCAAAAACGAATAAAACTGAGTTTGTCGAAGATATGGCTAAAATCGCTGATACAAGGGAAGAACAAAAGGAGATGATATTGCTGGGTGATATGAACATAAACTTACTTGATTTAACCAATAATCATGTACTCAACTATCAAGAAATGCTAGCCTCAAAGGGGCTGTATAACGTGATTAAATCTCACACTCGAACAAATTTAAGCGAAGGAACGTCCACTCTTATTGACCATATAATATCATCTGTATTAGACCGTAAGATACTTTCCGCTGTAGTCGAAAATGACATCTCTGATCACTATAGCGTAGTGTTCGGAGTTTATGGTAAAGATGAGAGAGTCGAAAAAAACATCAGCACAATTACATGCGCGAATAAAGTAAACGAGCTAATTAGACTTACAGACTGGAGCATAATATCTGATGAAACAGATATTGAACTTTTTTATAATAACATAGTGGAAAAGATGAACGAAATCTATAAAATTTCAACAAAGACGATAAACAAAAAACTCTATCGTAAGATAACCCCGTGGATTTCAAGGGATATTATAGAGAGCTGTAAAGAACGTGACCGACTTTATAGAAGATGGAAAAATAATAGGAGCAACATGTCTTATCAGACCGAGTACAAAAAAATACGAAATTTGGTAAACAAGAAAATATTGACATGTAAAAATCAATATTATCAACAAAAATTCGAAAATACAAGATGCGATCCGAAAAAAACATGGTCCTTAATAAATGAAGTCCTAGGAAGAAAGAAGCCATCAATAGATGCAACAATCAAGAAAAACTTCTCACTTAACACAAATACAGTAATTTTGGCTGATGAATTTGCAAACTATTTCTCGCAGCAAGCGGCTCAGATAATCCACACGTGCAACACACCAACTAATACATATCATGGTAATTTTATACGCGATTCGATCTATGTGGGAGAAGTAGAGTGTTTAGAAGTGGAAAACATACTTCAGCGTTTAAATGCATTAAAGGGTCCAGGAGCTGATGGTATTAGACCGATTGATTTAAAGAAAAACGCACAAATATTTGCGCCTATAATCACTAAGCTTATTAATATTAGCTTTGATACTGCAGTAGTTCCGACAAAACTTAAAGAGGCCATAGTTAGACCGATATACAAAGGAGGAAAAAAGGATGAAATATCCAATTATCGACCTATAGCGATTCTATCGGTGGTTGATAAGATTATGGAGGAAATTGTTGCAGACAGAATATGGAAATTCGTTGAAAAACACAAATTATTAAGCAAATCCCAATACGGATTCCAGAAAGGCAAAAGCACAAATCGTCTTCTAGGTGATTTTGCAAATTTGATAAATACCAGCCTAAGTAAAAATTTTCATGTAATAGTGCTTTTCCTGGACTTTAGTAAGGCATTCGATACTCTTGACCACACAAAACTAATAGAAGCGTTAGAAAAAGCTGGAATTAGAGGGAAAATGTCTGAATGGATGAAGGACTATCTTAGGCGGCGAATATTCAGAGTAAAAATAAATGATTGCTGTAGCAACAAAAAAACCGTACATTATGGGGTACCCCAGGGTTCAAAACTCGGTCCGTTGCTGTATTTGCTATACACAAATGACATGCTGAATTGCCTTGGGGAAAGCATTCCTTTCGCTTTTGCAGATGACACAGCAATTGTGGTTTACCACCGGTCACTAGATGAGGCAACCAAAAGGATGCAAGCGGAGTTCGACAAAATTGGCAGATGGTGTCATGACAACGGCCTAGTCATTAATGCATCTAAGTCAAAACTAATGCATATTCGCAGCCCGCAATACCGAAGTGAGCAGATTACAATTGCAACATTTAACTGTGACAACCAACAAAATGTTGATACTTTAGAAGTAGTCAACACGTATAAATATCTAGGGATTACGATTGATAACCATTTCATCTGGGAGAGCCATATCAATGATACAAGGAGCAAACTGAGAGGGTCACTCTTTGCTTTGGCTTGCATGCAATATAAAGCGACTACCAGAGTGCAAAAACAAATCTATTATGCTCTTGTTGAATCGAGATTGAGATATGGTATACTTGCATGGGGAGGAGCTTCAGCAACTCATATAAACAAACTTCAAAAAGTTCAAGACAGAGCGGTAAAATTATTAAGGAGAAGAAATAGCACATCAAACGGAGAGACGCTGATAAAAGTTAAAAATATTTTCGAGATGACAGCAGCGGTGGAATATTATGATGACTTACGCTTTAGAACACCAATCAACCACAAATACAGAACAAGAAGACGAGCAGAGGGTTTTTATGAGCTTCCATCTATCTCAAACGTTTATGGCAAGAGGCAACTTAATTACACAATACCCAACATCCTAAACAAACTCCCGCAGTTTTTAAGACATATTAACAATACAACTTGTAGAAAAAAAAGACTAAAACAATTTTTCCTTGAAGCAATAACTTAGATAATCCTTTTCCTGCAATTACGCAACTAAAAAATAAATAGAAATAAAAATAAAATATATATAAAATTTAGTAATATAATAGAATAAATATCTAAGTTCAAAAATTCAAAACCTGTTCACATCAATGTTAAAATTTTTTTGTAAACAACCTTCTGCAGATAAGCTTTTTTACAGCTTCGCAGATATTTAAACAACTATGTATTGTAAATCTGAACTCATTACAATAAACTTGAAACTTGAAACTTGAAAAAAAAAAAAAAAAAAAAAAAATGAAGCGGTAAAAAATCATATTTCGGTCTACCAGCATGGATTTGTCCAAGGGCGATCGACTGCGACAAATTTGACTCTCTTTCTGAATTTTTGCTTAAACAACATGGAAAGCAAATGTCAAACCGATGTTGTTTTCACAGATTTCTCAAAGGCGTTCGATAGGGTTAGCCACCGAATTTTATTGAAAAAACTTTCCTTTCTAGGATTTCACTCAACACTCCTTAAATGGATAAGCAATTACTTAACTGATCGTTCTCAGTTTGTTAAAATTGGGTCTAAATTATCTTTCAAAATTAGAAACTACTCTGGTGTGCCACAGGGCAGTCATCTTGGACCCTTGCTGTTTCTACTTTTCATTAATGATTTACCCACAGTGATTAATTTTTCAAAATGTTTGATGTTTGCGGATGATGTAAAAATATTCATGTCCATAAAGTCAGTTGCCGACAGTGTTCTCTTACAAAAAGATATTGATGCTTTGAACGAATGGTGCTGTATGAACGCCTTAAGCCTGAACACAAATAAATGCTCAATTATGTCCTTTTCAAGGTCCGCTATGCCGATATTGTTTGAATATAAAATGGCTGATGTTGTATTAAATAAAGTCGTAAGCCAAAAAGATTTGGGAGTCATTTTTGATTCCCATCTTTCTTTCAACATACATATTGATTATGTTATTTCGAGAGCCAACGCTATGTCTGGCTTTGTATTTAGAAACTCTCGTGAATTTCGAGATCCTTATACATTAAAATCCCTATTCGTAGCTTTAGTTCGTCCAATTTTGGAATATTGTTGTGTCGTATGGTCTCCTCTTTTCAAAAAAGATTTGATACGTATCGAAAAAATTCAATAACGGTTTACCAAGTATGCGCTTCGAAATTTGAATTGGTCTGATTCCATGCCATCTTATAATAGTAGATGCTTATTGATTGGTTTAAAGACTCTATGTTGTAGAAGAACTTACTACTCTATAACATTCGCAAGAGATGTCATAACGGGACATATTGACTGTCCCCCTCTTCTAGCTTTATTTGGTATTTATGCACCTTCTAGAACCTTAAGACCTAAGTAATGGTTTTTTCTATGTTTCTCGACATGCAACAAACTATGGTCGAAATGAGCCTATTACTAATGCATGTGTCAATTTTAATAAATATGCAAATGTTATCGATCTTGATCAAAATAGGTCTGCTTTTAAATCCACTGTTATGGAAAATATAATCTAAAGCTATGTATGTATGTATTGTTATTATTTTATTTTATGTCGTAAATTATTATATGTATTAGTTTATAAGGAATATGTACCTAATTAGTCTAAGAAAGTTGTAATACTTATAGACCCAAACAAATAAATAAATAAATAAATAAATAAAAGAAATCAATCGTTTTTTTTTCGTAGGTATTGTGAAGCTTTAGCTTAGTAGACTACTCAAACTAAACTAAATTTTAGCTGAACTCCAACTTTTCTCTCCCATTAGCAGCTAAAATCCTAGCTAAAAGTTAACATAGAGTACTATGCGTTTTTTTTTCAAAAAAAAAAATCTTTCGATACATTTTATTTTCTCTTATTTGCGCCATTTCAGATTCTATACTCCTCATCTTCCTCGTTATGTAAAGAGCTCATCCTTGCTTACTTTCAGCAACTTGAGAAAATGTGCCGATCCATTAAATGGACACCTTCAATTTTGACAAACACGTGAAGTACATTCTGAAACAAAAGTTTGATTATTTAGCTCGAGTTGCGTACTACCACTTGGCTAAAACGATTAGCTTAAATTTAGCTCAGCAACATTTTGGAAAGCATTTTGCATGGGAACCAAAAATAAGCTTGAGCAGAGTACTATAAGCTTAAGGCACAACAGAGGAATGCGCAATATAATTGCCGTTATGTTAATATTAAAAACTGTAGGAAGCTTATTATAGCCACATTTTACGGTGGGTGTCTATACCGTTTATTGTTTGCATTGCAAGTTTGCCAATTTTTTTTCTTATTTCAAATTCAAAGATCGCTAAGTTGTTTTATGTTCTCAAGGGGATCTTTATTCTGAAAAGATTGAAAAACACTGTTTTACATAAACTAGGTACCTATAACTGAACATATGACTGAGTACTAATGTCAACTTCGTCAACCGTCAACCGGAAAATGTTTTTACCTGATCAGTAGAGGTCATTAAAAATTCAGAGATACGACGATTGCCTGCTGTTAGACTTATGTACATATTAAACCAGAGTGTTGAACGTCCCAACACGAAATAGATCAGCTACAAAGCATCGGGGGCGGGGCTCAGTGTAGTGTTTTCAACATTAAATATACCAATTTGTGAATGAATTATATTATTGACATAGTTCAAGCCACCTGTCAAAACAGTTAGTTGCATTACAAATTGTTATGTTTCTTCAACAAGCAATAGTTTACCATTGCCGTAGCACTTTTCTGGTATAGTATACCAACTACCAGTTAACTACCCAGTTTTATTCACTCGTGCAATTCTTCGACTCATAAAAATTGTTCACTTCATTGTTGTTTAAAGTCCCCACAAAGATGACTAATATTCCTCCGAACCAATACTTTACCAAATCCGCCCACCATTGTATTACTTTCTTATGGCTCTGAGCTAAATGCAAAAATGGTAACCTGATGGTAACTGTTAGCCCAAGCTAAGCTTAAATCTGCATTCGATCGCATTATGCTACGAAGCGGATTTTTATTCCGCTATCTGCACACAAACTTCAAAGTGTGCAGACAAGAACGGACAGAAAACAAGTTTGGGAATTTACCGCAAACCTGCTTCGCAACCACATCATTGAACCCTCTCCCTGTCCCGCACTACAGTGCGCAAGAAAGCGTAAATGCTAAACATAGATATTCTTTTTACAAGTCTACTGGTGTGAGAAACCAACAGAGAGAAATTAAAATGCTTACCGGAATGAGATGTGTTGTCGTTGCTGTTGGCCCTAATGGTATAATCGCTACCACGACTATTCCGCAGTGCACTGATACTGCCGATGGTCTTCCTCAGCAGTTGACCCCGATTGAGTGAGCCATTTTCAAAGCCGGCTTTGAGAGCGCTTGCAAAGTTGAAACTACCTTTACAGTTCTTTGGAAGGGTCTTAGGGCGTCGCTTGTCATTCGTTTTTAGCTCCTCAACATTATCATAGTCGAAGGAACTGTTACAGCTTTTGTCGTCCAGACCGTCCAAATAGGTGTCCAGTTCGAAAAGGCAGTCTTCCACCTTTTGCGTTTGCTCAGCTGATGAATTCAGCTCGACACTAGAGCACGAAGCATGGTTGTCTAAGATGGCATCGAGCTCGTTCAGCACATTCAATGCCTCTTGATGGTTCAGTGTCAGCGAACTGTGATTGATGTCGCGATCTTGTTGCTGACCATCGAAAAGAGTTGCTGGCAAACTCGTCACTTCCCTCCTGAGCGTGCAAAATGGATTTTCAGCCTTTTTTCTTTTGTTGCGCTTTTTCGTGGCGGGTGACCTTAACGACCTGCGTTCGCTTGTCAATCGATCATGGAACACCGGTGCCCTTTCTGGAGTATCATCATCACTCAATTCGATGTACTCACAAGCATTACGTATCGACTCTGTGGATAGATCGTTCGATAGTCCAAACGAACTGCTATCTTCTGAGTCGGCTTTAAGTTTCTTATACGGAGGCAGTGCTTCATCTTGTGCCTTGATCGCTCGTCGCAACTTTCTACCAACAGTCGCGTACGATGATGTTAACGTGATGTCATCGTTCAGTTTTGATAGTCGTTTACAATCACTAAAAGCAGAGTCTGTTGACGTTTCACCTTTCGATTTGAGAGTAGACGGCAGTGTGCAGTAAGCAGATGCGCCTTGTGATGTATTGGAGAACATTGCCCTCTGTCCGGTGTACTTGGTCAATAGTATGCTAGGTTCGCTTGGTGAACATCCATTATTTTCAACGCTGCGCTGGAAAATAAATCAGAAAGCAGATTAAACGAGAGTTTGGATTGTTTTCCAAATAAAAATAAATCTGTTACTAGAACTACTCGGTCACCTTCTGACGCCATGTCAAGCATTCATTTACATGGACGTAGAATAATGAGTAGGTACCCTATGCAGAAGTGGATCTATAGATAAGTAGGTCGAAAGATGTGGTTGTAACTCAAACGCGAGGCACGAATCTGTGTCAGAAAATGTTATGTTGCCATCAATTAAAATCGTGAAGCAATTCAAGAGTGACTATAGCACCATTTGGTGCTACCAGTTGCCCCTCAAGGAGAGGTGGCCGTGACGGTAGTCAAATTTTAGAACAAAAAAATAAACCGGTCCCAAAGTAGCAAAATAAAAAAATAGAAACTTAAGTAGCCTTACACTTGGATTAGGTATAATAATGAGACGCAACCTTGAGCTTGACTGATTGATTAAGCTATACTAGACTTAGGTTATTGCTGAACAAGTGCGAATTTGTAGGATGGCCAGTTTCAGCAGAACTTTCGCAATAATCAGGGTTTGGTAAGACTCAACAATGTTCTGACAAAATTACTCATCGATCTTCTGTTGGAAACGAAGTTTCAGAAGACTCAGAGGAATCTTCGGAGTGCCAGTGTAGATGAATTTCCGTCCACTCAATCAACACAAAGCAAATTTCAAAGTTAAATACCATCAAGTGTGTTTGTTCTGAATACTAACCCGCGAAGCCTTTTAAACCAGGTGCGGATTTAACCTCCATCTTGAGTAACAACGAAATCGTTTTGAAAAACATGGACTGCACTACCGCCAAGTTAAGCCTTGGCAAAAACTTCCAAAGTCGTTTTGAGAGGGTGAAGGTTTTCTGACATGTCGATTCACTTTTTTACTGACGAATCAAAAACAGAGGATAGGATATGGGTAGAGAGATGTTGTCTATGACTATGATAGCTTCTATCATCTACTTCCGTCTTCCAAGAAAATGAAGCGTGTTACAGGCATAGCTTTAATGACTATTAAATATCATATCTCATAGTGAATCTAGAAACATTTCAAATAGCCAAGTCCTTGGAAATCTTTTCTATAATAATTGGAAAGCAGCTCCGAATTGACGTTTATCTCCCATAGAGATGGGAGAACTGTTTAACATTCACCCTTATTGGGTGGAAGGGCGTAGGGAACTGCTTAGACTTTAGGTACCTAAGTTACTAACCAAAGGTACATGGTACACCAATCGCTTTACCCAAAATTAGATTGATGCTAGATGTGATTTCGAGAAAGAAGATCTTCTATAGGCAAGTTGCATAAACACTTAAAGATTTTGATATCTCTTAACTTCATTTTCATAACAAGGCTTCATGTAGCCGCACCTTCAAGCGATTATTTTAGAGGCAGGAGTGATAAGACTTCTCTGTAACTGTTCTCTCTTCGGACAAGAAAATCCCAGTACTTCAGTCATCCCAGCAATCTAGATTCTAGATAATAAAGTCTACTTCGCGTCCTAAGAAGCTTAAATTGGTTTCGCGAGTAGGAATGGAGATGGAGGATTGTTAGCTGGCAGCCACTTTAACCTTACTTATACAAGTATATCCTAGAGAGCATCCAAAAAATATTTTGTAAAGTTTGATCATAACTTAAGGTGGAACTGCCTATAGGTAAGTAGTGAACGGCTGGTGCAATTAGTCAACATCTTGATTGAACCCTACCAGTGTGGTTGTAGAATACGAAAGTCCATAGGTACATGGATTAAATGTTCCAACTTTCGCAAAAGTTTAGCATCTATCATTGATTTCAGCCTATGCCAGCGACTAGCCAGACAAACCTATTTGTTCTGACATGCCAAGCGCGTTCATCATGAGTAGAAGATGCAGATGGCGAAAGTTCGCTGCTGCATCAAAGCCTCTAACCAGTGTACAACCACTTTTTTGTTATAAACTTCGTTAAAAAATATTATTTTTTTAACAGCAGATTTGTTGTTTTTGTCTTCGTTTGCATAAGATATTTTTTTCATCAAAATCGGTTTCCTTGGGCATTTAAGGGTTAAAGAAAGATGAGTCACTTCGGGTAGGTGCCTCTTCGAATATAATAAATAGATATTTCGATAGACTCTCACAATCATTCACTCTGTGTGAGTTTTTATTTTTGGTACCTACAATTTTATACCGAGTCCGAATGGCTCGGGAATCAAACTAGACCGATCGCACAGTAATCCAGCAAACTAGCCACTGAAAATTATTATACGAAGTAACTATAGTAATGGACATTTGTATAGGTATACCCTGTCTGAAAGAGGGAATTAGTTTATGACCTGCATAATTTGGAATATTTTTGTCACTCGTTCGGACAACCTTAAAAGTTATGGATGTTGGTGTTACTTAAGTTTCAAACCCGATCCTTCAACTAATGTCGTTTTCCATTGGGACCACAAATCAATCCTTTTTTTGATCTAAATCACTTTTCATGTTCCATTGGGACCAAAAATCAATCTTTTTTTTTCGATTCGGAGCACTTTTTGCAGATCTCGATATTTTTTCAGAGCTACACACACTCTCTCACAATACCAATATACTTCGCGCAGCTGTTTTAAGTCATTTTAAGAAGTTTGCTTTCAAGACAAATAGGGGAAGTTTCGTGGAAACCAAAATAACGAAACAACATTAATAGCCATGGATATAATTTATTAGGAACTATTACATATCTTCATAGTTTTCCTCGTCATCTGAAATCTACGAATCACAAAAAATACTCCATTTGTAGGTGCAATAGGGGAAACATTTTTCAAGGCAATAGGTATCCATTTGTGATTTTTGCAAAAACAAATGCAATTTGAACAGCTGATATTGCTGTCAAATAACGCACTAATCCATTTGCAAAAGCAGATCAATTTCGTTGCATGTTCCATTTGCCGCGTAAAATCTGAGATCTGAAAAAGATTTCTGGTGTTCCCAATGGAAAACGACACAAGTGTTCAAATGGCCAAAATACCGTATGCGATTGCAAACATTATGAACGCCACTTTTACTAGTGCTTTCAATGCGGCAATTGCCTCAACACAAATATATACTTTGCGACTGTATTTCAACAGTCTTCTTGACGCTTTCTGTTTTTAACAGTAAAGTTTCTGCTTTCAAAGTACAAAGCTAGCTACACGAAGCAACGATCCCATCCCCATTGTTCTTCTCATCAAGTACATAGTAGATAATACGCGATTGCAGCTCTCGCCCCAGCTGTCCAAACAAAAGTGTTTTTTCTCATAGCGAAAACTTCATGACATCTCCGAGTATATGCAACTTATTTTATCAGAGAAAACTGCGCTTCAACTCAGCCATTGTGAGCCTCGGATTCAGGGCGTCAGCCGATACGAATTTACATTTTTGTTTTGTGTCACCGCACATTTGCCTTTGAAATGCTTTCGCTATAAACTACCGTTTTATAGCTATCGACGTCATTGCTGGATGGTCTTTTTTACCATTAAGCTTGTTGGTCTTGACACGGAACAAGATGTGGCGAGTATGATAGGATCTTTTCCCACAGATTGATTATTTTTTTTGCTGTCTTGATGGAAGACAATCAACAAGAATGCCAGATAGCTTATAGGTATGTGAAGTTTGCTTTTTCGTTTGTTTTACCAGTGAATGGGTAACTGGGTCTTATTTGTTTGTTATAGCAGATAGCAGTTCTTTCTTCCGCGTGATAATTACTATATAATTAGAAAGGTAACAGAAAATATTAAAATTTCACGCATTTGTGACTTGCCGTTGGCACTTGTTCATAATCAGAGACCTCTGGCATAGAGTAGGAGAGAAATTCACACAAATTGTTGTTAAATCGGTCGACGATGCATTATGGTGTTGTCATGGCGTTTAGCATTGTTGGCACAAGTAATAATAGTAAAGTGGCAATGGCAATAGTGCGAGTTGTGGCATTTGGCTATGTAATTATTATCGCGGTTGCAATCTTAATTCCATGTCATAGGACATCTGCCGTAGTTGTTGAGAATCTTAACTCGGTTTAACAAAAAAAACGTACCTTAATGCGATCATAATATTTCGAAGTGGGCATAGGCATGCAAAACAATAACAAATTCCGACAAGAAATGCTCTTTCACGGATGCGGGAATTCGTTCTAGAGGTTACGCAACTCCAATCACCTTAGGTTAGAACTTCATTTCAATTGAAGCATGACCACAATGGGTCCATTATTATGATGGCTTGATGAACGCACCATCCAAGAGAGCAAATATCTTCATTAACCCAACCTAACCTAACTTAATTTTATTTGTGATCAAAAATAAGAAATACAATCGACTACCCAGTTCTATGCGAAGAAATCAACCAAAGAAACGAATCAAGTTGAGGTCAAGTGTTATTTTAATTTAATTCCCACTTAACAAATGCGCATACAGCAGACATCTGCGACTGGGAAACGCAGCTAGTCAGCTCCAAGTCAGAAAGATCAAACTGTAAGCTACTACCTAAACATGCAATATACATACATGTGCATATAAAAAAAAAAAACACAGCGCCATTGAAACGCACCTTCAAGTCTTCTAACGCGCGCTCGAATTACAAGGCTGTATACTTTAATTCATATTCAATAATAAAACACGTTACTCTTGCATTTCGCGCTTCTAAATGGCCTTCACAATGATCAGATCTCCGTTGGGGGCTAACTAAGAAAATACAATATACAAGCCAAAATCCCACTTGAAAATATTCGTTACGTTTGCTGTTAACTGACATGCTCTTGTGATCGTTACTTAATATGAATATAATGCAAAGGGGCGTTTTTCTAAACCTACATAATATAGTACAAGACAATATTATATCACTACATGCTGGCAGAACACTGCTACGTGATATTTGAGTATAAACAAAAACAAATTTCAATTAAAACAAATTGCTCGGGTCAGTTTTTGGGAACACAAAAATGAGCGATCGAACGAGTGCATTTCACGTAAATGATTACACACGACACTTTCAAGTGTTTTGCATATCACTGTCAGTAGTATAGTGTCTCAGGTATTTGTAGCGTGCAATGTGCATGGTTGCCCAAGCTATGCGTACTTTCATATTATCATGATTTGATTTGAAAAACAAGTTTATAGGCTAGAGGCATGTATGACTCATCGCTTCAGATGGCATGGAACGCTTTATAATTATGCATACTCATAGCCTCCTACATGTTTCATACAGATCATTCTTTAAATCGATGACTATGCATTCTCTTAAGGTAAGATTATAGAAAGCACATCCCAAGTGATCGAGGGATGTCCATTTATGGCAGTTCTCGAAGATCGTGGGTAGATATTTAGCTGCAACTAAAAACTTATCAAACTCTTTAAAATAGGATTTTGTTTGCCGAGAATGAAAAACTTTAATGAAACAATGGAAGTGAAAGGATGACCACGCGGAAAATGAAAATGGTACAAGAGTTGTCAGCATTCAACAAAATAGATGTGAAATAACAAATTATTGAATTTCTGGAAGAATAACAGGTTGTACCTACCCTACATAGAATTCATAGACGAGAAAGCCTGCCAGCGTTCTTGTAGAAACATTTTATGTAACAGCAATAAGATCCGATTTCCATCATCATGCTAGTGGGCATTTTGTATGTGACTTTTATCTTTGTCTGTCCTCCCACGTCTCGTAAAGAGAATCTGGGCAGTTTATCCTCAGATAAGGGTTGGGTGACCGAAGCAGTCTTCCCTTCACCTGTTATCCTCAGACAACTCCTTGAAGAAGTGAGACTGAGGATGGCTGTGGGACGATATGTCTTCGGATGTGCAACGGGTGACCAAAACAGTAAGTCCCTCGCTTATAATCCTCCGACATCTCGTCGAAATGATGTGAACCGATATACGACATCGGTGATGGTTATAGATCGGCCCTTCCGTTATGTGCCTTACTAAAGTCTTAATTAGGTTGGTCAAGGATGACGCGGTGGACAGTTTACCCTCGGATATGCGGGTGGTGACCGTATCGGTTAGACCCTCGCTTTGTCCTATGGCAACTTATCAATAAAGGGCGGATGTTGCAAAGAAGAAGCATCGTAGTAGTGGTGATTGTAACAATCAACCTATTTACTACGCATGATTGCAGGGTATTTCAGCTTGGTCGAAAAGGTGAATTTGACCGAGTGACGGTTTGTTTTGGATATAAGGAAGGATGACCGAAACAGTCTACCCTTCTATTATGAAAAACAGCCCGTCTAAGAGATGGTGGTGCGGCCAGTGGTTAGCTGACACTGAGTACTTGTTAAAGATTATTCAAGTTACTTTTTCATAACTTTGCAAGAGCTCTTCTTCCTCCTCATCCATGCAGCTCCTGCAAAAATCATTGTTGGGTGCTCCCAATCTGCGAGCCTACCTATCAAACAGTGTCCTGTTAATGCACCAACTACGGAGCTGATTCTGTTTCTACTTATAGAGAGGAGTCTCTTAGTCCTTTTAGCATCTAATTTCGGCCAAATTTGTTTGGATGTGACGCAGATATCTATGCTGTTCCACCTATTATTTGCGACCATTATTGCCTGAACATCTGTCCGCAATCTCGTTAAGAGATTCCCGGCATTGTTTTACCAACTTTGATCAGGTTGTTGCGATAGCTTTCCCGTCTATCGCAGACAAGGCAAGTCTACAGGCTGCCTCTTTTATAGCCATTATTTCAGCCTGAAAAACGCTACAGTGGTCTGGGAGGCGTAAGGCAACATTGACTTCGGGTGATTGAGAGTATACTCCCGCTCCCGTTTTTAACTTTCTCCATTACGTAGTAAGAGAAAGATATTGGTTTCGTACAAAATTTCGAACTCGAGATTTTAATCAATTCTGATATTACGATGATAGAGGAACTCAAAAAAGTGGGTCGCAAAATTCTGTCCGGTCTGTCCGTCTGTCCGTCCTTCCACGGGCCTACAGCCTAAACGGCTACCCGGATTACGTTCAAACCTCGGATTTAGAGTTTTTGGGCTTACAGTTCGGGAGGTGTTTTTTTTTGCAGGGTAACCTCAATATTAATGGTACTTCCCATACAAAATTTTTGTACCAGTTTGATTTGATCGAAAACGGCTCTAACGATTTCAACCAAAATTGATATTTAAGCTTAAGTAGGTGAGGTTACCATGACTGCGTACCCAGTTTTTGGCTAAAAATTCGAGCAACGGTACTTTTGAAATTTCGACATATCTCGAAAACGGTCTATACGATTGTAAAAAAAATTAATTTCTAAGGTAATGTGTTCATTTATAACTTAATAGTAACCTCAGTTTTTCTCTTTATTATCGTACAATGGATTTTTGAAAGAAGGAATTTTTTAAAATTTAGTTTTCTTCAGTTTACCGGAAAACGGCGTTAACGATTTTGACCAAAATGCAAACTTAGAGTCAAATGGATGTTTTCAAAACAATTGTGTCCTCAATTTTCAATTCAAAGCACCGAAAACAATAATTTTAAAAAATGCTCATATCTCGAAAACCCCATCATTGATTTCGATAAAACTTTAAAAACGAAGCAATGCTTACATCCCTTATAAGCTTTATAATAGTTACGCATTACGCAATAGTATTTTTCTAATTAAACATTCCAATATTTGGTACTGTTTCGTCAGCACAATCTTACAAAAAGCGCTCTAACGACTTTGACCAAAATACACACTGAAGATAACATAAGTATTCTAAATAAGATGCCGTACTTAGTTTTCCTCAAAAAATTCGAAGACGTCAGATTTGAATTATTTCTCAAAAAATACTACAGAAATCGCGATCTATATATTTTTAGCAAATACAACCCACTTCTTCTTTTTTCAACAATATGCCAACCATTTGGGGCTTACACAATCAGAAAATCAAACTTCATTTGCTTTTTGTTTTCTATCTATAGTATCGAGAAAGTTTCGTTCGACCCAGTCGTGCCCTTTATTTTTTAATAAATCTAAACGAACGAATGACAAGCAAAAATATTTATTTTCAATAATCAATATTTGATTAATTAAAACATCTGCTCGGGGATGCAAAATAGTACAAAAAAATTTAAAATCATTCTGTCAGTTGTCAGGCGACAACTTTACTTACCTACTACAAGAGAATTGTATGGCCAATCTGGTTCAATAAAAACACCGACAAATCCATCAGGCTAATTAATCTATTCAGTTTTTAACGTCCCGAACGTGGAATATTACTAAACACAAATAACAAAACAGTTGCTATTGACCATTTGTTAAAAAACAGCTGTCTCCATTGAAGTTTCTATTAGTCTAAAGAAATCACGGTTTTATATAAATGTTTACTCATAATCCATCGAAAGTTAGGAATTTCATTCGTTTCCCATTATTTCCGAGCATAATAAAGTGTTTATTGTTTCACTCAATTTGCACACACCGCATGATTAATAAATGAACCTTCATTTGTCACCCATTGAGAGCCTTTCACTTTAAATTATTAGAGTTAGCGGAAATCCAAGCATATTGTTCCGTTTATAATATGTTTCTATTACGATATTTATTAATTTTTTTAGTAAGTAATAAAAGTAATAGTAATAATTTTATTTCATATAGTATAACAAGATAATTCAAGTACAATTCATTAAGATGATTTACAAAAAAATTATATGAAAAGTTGGGACATTCTGTACTTTACTACAAAAGTAGTGAAAATAGTTTTGAATGCCACTTCAAACAATTATTTTAATTTAATTAAGGTTTATGATGGGGTGGCCGTAAACACCAAAGGTAATGAAAAGTTGAAATCAATTAACAAAAAAAACAGGATGAAGAAAAAAAAAAGAAAAGAAAAACACAAAAAACTCAATTGAATTCAAAAATAGAGATCAAAGAAAACAAGAAATTTAATTTAATTAAGAGTTAAATCAGAATGTCGAAAGTAACAGATTCTAAACTGGCGTAGTTGTGGTTGAAAAGCCAATTTTTTACACATTTGAAAAACATTCCAGGTGTTGTCATTGCTCTGATAGACAGAGGAAGTTTATTGAATAGGCGAAATGACAAAACGGAATAAAAATTACGGTATGCAGTAGTGCGAGCATATGGAACAGAAACGAGGTTAGAAAAGTTTCCTCGCAAATTGTAATTTGAAAATACTCGAAAATTTCGATTACCGGATTTCATAAAGAATAACTTCAATACTTTAAAACAATACAGATGACGAACAGATAGGATTTTTAGGTCACAAAACAAAGGAAAACTGGGATATCTAACAGGTTTATGACATACATTTCTTAATACATGCTTCTGCAAAACTAAAAGAGGTTGTATTTTGTTAAGATAAGAACCTCCCCAACAAGAGATTCCATATTGCAGCTTGGAGTGACAAATACCATAGTATATTTTCTTTAGAAGCATTGTAGAGCAAACATTTCGTAAATAATAGAAGTATCTCAGAGTGGAACGTAAATACTTCTTCAAAGATTCCGTGTGGTTCGAAAAGCTCATATTGGAATCGATCGTAAGCCCTAGATATTTATATTCATCTACTTCCTCGATAAGAAAACAGTTATCATTACAACTAAGAGCATTACAAAAAATGGGAGTACTAAGTTTACGCGCACAATTGCAATAGGTAAATCTGAATTTTTGGCACTCAGGAGCATGAAAGTGAATATTTGCTCCTAAGCTATGTGCCGAAGACAGGGCAAAATACATTATTTTTGTCTTGGAGCTAATTAACAACTTATGGTTCGCAAACCAGATTCTCAACAAATTCAAATCCCAATTTATGTCAGCAACAAGTTCCAAAGGACTATTCTGTCCATATGAAAAACCTATGTCATCCGCGAAAGCGGTTGGAGTGCCTTTAAAGTTAAGTGCAAAGAATGAGTTAATGTAGATGAGAAATAAAATTGGACCCAAGACAGAGCCTTGGGGTACACCCAGGTTAAATAATTTCATTTCGCTTCTAATATCATCAATTTTCACACTTTGTGACCTATTTTTTAAGTAAGACTTGAACCAATCAAGCATGAACCCACGAAATCCAGCTTTTTCCAATTTTTCAACCAAAATATTGTGATTTACCATGTCAAAGGCTTTTGTTATATCAATGAACAAGCCAGCTGTATACTTTTTACCATCAAGATTAGACATTATTTGGGTACAGAACCGCAGTAGAGCATCTTCAGTTGATTTGCCTTTCCGAAAGCCAAACTGTTTAGGACTAAAGTAATTGTTGATGTCTAGAAAATGTACTATTCTGTCTTTCATGAGTTTTTCAAAAATCTTACCTAACACAGGAAGGAGAGAAATAGGCCTGTAGTTACACAGTTCTACAGCAGAACCTTTTTTGAATAAAGGTATTACATCAGCACACTTGAGTTCATCAGGGAAAACGCCTGCAAAAATGCAGCCATTAAAGATGTCAGTTAAGACATCCACTATGAACCAAGCAATATTTTTTAGAATCAAACTAGAGATACCATCAGCGCCACATGAATTAGTATTTTTTAATCTGCGAATAGCTTTAAACATTTCGAGAGATGATATCGGCTTATAGACAAAACTGTTATTTAGGGATGGTTCAGTACACATACAGAGAGCACAAGATGAATTCACTGGACAGGGTTGTAGACTACTTGCAATATTTGTGTAATAGTCATTAAAAGCTTCAGCGATTACGTATTTGTCTGAGACTAAGCAATTATTTAAACGCAAAGAGGAAGGTTTCTTAGAGGAATAGGATTTATTAAGTAAGCTGTTCACTATTTTCCATTCGTTTCTAAGGTTACCTCTGGCACAATTAAAAGAATTGCGGTAAAAATTATCACGACAGATTGGAATTTTCTTTCTTAGCTCAGCGCACAATTTAGTGTATTTACTTTTCAATATCATATTACTGGGGTCACGATAGTATTTCAATCTAAGTTTATTTTTAGCATTAACTTTTTTTACTAACTCACTAGAGATTTTTAAATATGTACGTATGTAGTTAACGATTGAAAGAGATAAGGAATACTGCATATTTTACTAAGAATTCGCATATGTATACTCTTTATATTTAAAATGTGGACCATTTTCACTTAATAGGCTGTAAAAGATGAAAATTATCTCAAACGGGCTTTGCTGTTGTAATTCAAAACGGTCTGGTGTGTGCAGCAATTAGTTTTGTGTTTCTATTTCTATGTAAACAAGTCGGGGAGATCGTTAACCCCATTCGAAAATAGATTTATTTTTATTGTCTTAGAATCTTTTCTTAGACAATAGCGATGTTATTTAAGGTAATTACATTCTTACGGACAATTTGTTTTAAAACCCTCATGCATATGTTTTACGACAAGTGCGTGATGTGAATTTATGGATACAAATGCATTTCCATATCCGCCAAACAAATGCAAGTGGGACCTATTTTTTAAGTTAGGTATATTCATTAAAATAGTAAAGAAATTCTTGAGTTGGGAGTGGGGGAAAAACCGTATACTTTACCTACTCGGGAAAGGAATGTAATTTAACCGTACCTTATTATACTTCCTTCATTTGCATCGTTCTGGACTTAAGGGAGATTTTCGAAGTTATTAAGTAGTAATTTCCATTTTTTTTGTCGTTCACCATGATCCAGAGACTTTCTAAACAGACTACAAACTTTCCTCTGTTATTGCACATTATTTCCTTCGAAGTGAAGAACTCCTTTGATTTGAAAAACATTCGTTGGAAAACTTTTGTTCAAGCAAGCACCATGCAAGCACCATGCTGTGCCAGAGCGATTGATAAGGCTTCTAAACTGAATACAGTCCACGACGGATGAAAGGAACACCCATATAAAATCAAATAGCTTATAAAAAACGCATGTGGAAAAACCGTGAAACTTTTTTTTTTAGAAATACAAATGTGTTCCTATAGTAAAACAAAGAAAGATTTAAAAAAACTTTTTTTTTTCTATTTTTGCGGTCGTGGACTGTATAAACGTTTTTTGAAAAAAATATCAAATTTTTAGACATAGTTATCTGTTAACAGAAGGACCGAATACCTAACTTGATGCACAACCTTAGTTTAGCACCACCACTTTCACAGCCTTAAATATTCGCTTGATTTGTTTGTTGGGAAGATTATGCAGAGATGCAATGCTGTATGTAATTTGATTTGCAAATGTAGTGTATAAGACTCTAGTCAATATTAAATGCCGCAATTGTTCTTCCTCTTATCGAGACAAAGTGTACAAAAGTGTAGATTCTTCCTTTGTTAACGTTAGCTGGTTCCCCAAAGGTCCCATAGTTATGATTCGGGTCGTAAGAATTGTGTACTGGCCAAAATATTCTATCAAGATCAAAACCAAGAAATATATTTGTAATGAAGCAGACGTCTCTTCTCTGTAGGCCCGGAGGTGATGGTTAGAATAAGTCGAAGGATTTTCCCTAATAGTTTAGTTTAGAAGGTGGCGGAATATTATCATTTGTGAATCTAGTTATGAATTGGCTTTTCTTTTAGAATACCACAGAGAGAGACACTTACGAAAAAAGTTAGGGAACGATTTTGTAGTAATCTATGAAAAATGTCAGATACACTACTAAAAAAATTCAAAAAAGTGGTACGAAAAGTCATTAAGATATTTGTTAAACTCGAAGAATTTGATAATTTACTATCAAAATTAGTCGATTCATCTACCAAATGATGAAAGTGATTCGGAATTAATCGAACTTCTTTTTGGTGAATCCGAAAGAGTGAAAGAGTTTGTAATGGTTAAACTACAAGCATTCAAGAAGACGAGCTGCAATAAAAATTACATGGATCAGATTTTCTCTTTTCACAGCATGGACGAATTTCGCCGCTACTGTCGAAAAAATTCTTGAGGCCGCCTCTTGATACCATTTGAATACATAAATGCAACACATTTCAAATAAGCTGTTAGTTGTAAGGGCAGGCGCAGTGGCTTAGTGGTTAGTGTGTTGGACTACTAAGCGAGGGGTCCCAGTTTCGAATCCCGCAAAAATCCAAATTCCAACTCTGGGTTTGTTCACTGCACCACCTCTCGCGAACGTCTGACAAACATCCGAGAGTAGTTAAACTGCTTCTCAATTAGCTGTTTGGAATTGGCATAAAATTTTAGATCACTTCCATTCGTTCCAAAAATTTTTTTTTTTTTTTTTTTTTTTTTTCTCCGAGGGTAGGTGAAAATCTTCCAAAGACACTATGAGAATAGCAAGCGCGTTCTCATAGTAGTGTCAGATTTTTACTGACTAAAAACACCACCCTTCTAAAGATTGTTAGATACTGCAACTAAGATATAACTTATCAAGCAATTTTTCTATCATTAAATAAAAACTTTTGACAGGTTACTTTCCAATGAAAGATCCTGCGTGTTCCGCAAATTAAACGCGGTTAATCTTATCTTGCCAAGTCGAACGGTTTCGTTCTTTGTAGTCGGCGCAATAAATTGCTCTCGTCCAAGATTTGTCGGACTGTATTGTTGGTATGTCCGATTAGTCGGTTTCTATGCTTTCTCGCGAAGCTTCTAGTTTCAGCTTCGATTGTTGGAATTCCGAGATCCCTATGGATATCGTCGTTTCTAATATACCATGGTGCTTGTACAATTTCTCTAAGAACTTTATTTTGAAAAGTTTGTAGAATATTGACATTTGTTTTCTTGGTACAACCCCAAAGTTGTATACCGTAGGTCCACACCGGCTTTAGCACTTGCTTGTATAAAAGCAGTTTGTTCTCAGTACTGAGCTGGGAATGTTTTCCGAGTAACCAGTACATTTCTCTATATTTGATATCGAGTTCTTTACGTTTCATTTTCACGTGCGAACTCCATTTCAACTTTGCGTCGAGTGTCATTCCCAGGTATTTGGCCTCGTTTGCAAAGGGTATTCGGGCCAAGTTTAGAAAAATTGGCAAGTCATTAGTTTTCTTATAAGTGAAATTCACGTGAACAGATTTAGTTTCGTTGAGGGCGATCCGCCAGTTCCTTGTCCATTCATTTACCTTATTCACTGCGGCTTGCAGTTTTGTAGTCGCTTCTTCGATTGTATTGCCTACAGCTAGGATAGCTGTGTCGTCGGCGAACGTAGCAAGGGTAGTGCCATCTTCCCTTGGTATATCGCGAGTATATAACACATAGAGAAGCGGACCAAGGACGCTTCCTTGCGGTACCCCGGCCGAAATTTCTTTTAGCTCCGAGTATTCATTTCCATTTCTAACCCGGAAGAGTCTATTCCCGAGATATGATTCTAGAATATCATATAGGCTTGCGGGGAGAACTTGTCGTAATTTAAATTTCAAGCCGTCGTGCCACACCTTATCAAAGGCTTGTGAGACGTCAAGGAATACACTTGAGCAAATCTTTTTTTCTTCAAATGCTTTCTCGATTACGTCAGTAGTTTTATGTACTTGGTCAATCGTCGAATGCTTGGTTCTGAACCCAAACTGGTGGTCAGGGATAAGATTATTGTCTTCAATAACCGGCTGTAGGCGCCTAAGCAATATTCTTTCGAAGACTTTGGAAATGACCGGAAGCAGGGAAATCGGTCTATACGATTTTACTTCATTTGGCGGTTTTCCTGGTTTTAAAACCATTATGACCTCCGCGACTTTCCATTGACTCGGCACGTGCTTTAGTCTGAGGGCGGCATTTATAATATGAAGAAGCTTAATTAATGCTTTCCTTGGTAGAACTTTCAGAACTTCTCCGGTGATCAAATCATAACCAGGAGCTTTCTTAGGTTTTAGGGATTCGATTTCACGTTTTAGTTCACTTAGCGTTGCACTAGTGAGTGTTGAATCGTCAGATTGTGATTCCGCCCTATTAGTATTGTCGTGGATCACTTGGCCATCGTACGGTTTAAAAGTTTCTTCTAGATGAGCGGCAAAAACGTCCGCTTTTTCCTTATCTTCCCTTGCCCATTCATTTTGATTAATTCTAATTGGCGGCGCGGGGATTTTGGGCCTTTTGGTGCCTTTTACAGCTTTCCAAAGTGAATAATTGGAATCTTTTTTCGCTGTTAAACTTTCAAGGTAAGAACCTATCGCACGATTTTTAAAATCCTTAATAACTGTCTTCAACAAATTGCACAAATAATTCAAATGTGCTTTATGTTGCGGAGCGCGACTCTGTTGCCATTTCTTACGCGCCTTCCTTTTTTCGTTGACCAATTCTTTTATTTCGGGAGGATATCCAAAAATGAAATCTCACACCAAACGAATGGTTGTGAGAAGCTAATATTGTTACGACTGCATGACGTCTCGTATTATCCTCAATCTTTTTTCAGCCTAAAGAATTCGCTGCGAACCAACATCTCAAACAATTTCCTATCGTTTTTCGGTTTTACTACCTATTGTTTGTCAGATTTTAATAATTTTTATTTAACCTGGAAGTTGGAACGAAGTATCGGGCAGGATTCTCTAGACTAGATGACCATCTAGAGAGAGGGAAATGTTAGAAGTCTCCTGTCAGATTTACTGAAAATGTTATATTCCGGGGTTTTGTTGTTTGGTTAAATCGGACTGTTGTGTTCGCATTTCCGGGCCTCTTACAATCTGATCTGAGTTAGACATTCCCAGTTAATTGTATGATTCCGATTTTGGCCTCCATGATAAACGAATTTCTCACGCAATTTGTTTTAAAGTTATTTGAAAATTTTGAACTGACTGTCTAACAGAATCAAAGTCTGTGCTGAAAGAAAATACTTTCTTGTAACGAAATAAAAAGGAAATAGTGCAAAAAGATTTGCTTCCAATTTGTTGGTTCCAAAAGGACCCGAAATAATCAAGGCACATTAATTATAGACACGTTCAACAAAAATACAAAATATTGACAAGAAAAAGCTAATGTGAGATTGATAGCATCAAAATTGCCCGATTCATAAAACGACTTTGATTTCTGCTGTTTACAAAAGATTTAAATGATGACTGGCGAATTGATACCAGATAAAACCGTGTATTAAAACATTCATTACTTGGAAAAGTCATTTGCGGTTAGTTTGTTCGTTAATCGTTTAAAGGTGTAAATGTGAATGCATTTAAAAACTATGTGGCCTCCACTGTTGCTCTTACAAGCGATTTTTTTTTTTAACATAAGGCTTTTATCCACTTTGACGGCGATGTAGAATATTGTTCTCGCTGATTTGTTGCCAAAACGAGATACGAAAATTACAAGTTCTAAACAGGTTAAAAGGTCGACAAGGTCATCGAATGTTGAGGGGTTGCGTACGTCTCGGAGTTACTTTTACTAAAAACATGTCATTGTTGTTTAATTGTTTTGCATGGAATTCCGGTAGTAGGTGTAGGGTAGTTATAAACACGGTTGGGTTTGTCCGCATAAAAAAAAAAAACAAATCGGTAAATTAAAAAAAATTGCTCGGAACAGATATTACCTGTGGACTTTCCCGAAAAGGATTAAATTAAATGCGGTATTTTCCATCAACTCTATATTTACATGTACAAGCATCAAAGTCTGTTGCACATGCAACAGTAACTGCATTGAAATTTCTTGAAACTCTAGAATTAGTGGAGGTCTGCCAAACGGAAAACAATAATTTTACATATACTCCGCAAGAGTAGTAAACAAACGACAGATTCGCACCCAAATGTTAATTACAACGACCAGGTGTTGCCGTCCAAATGACCTTAATCATGTTTAAGGTCAGCGCAACAAAGTCTACCTGCATGCACTGTCATAGTATCGCATTCGTCGCATTCGAAGAAAATGTTTTATTGTTTCCCATGGTTTGATGTGCACAGGTGCATGTGGATATTTCCCCACGATTCATAGAACCTGTGTACGTAGGTAGGTGCACAATTCAAAGCCGCAGCCATACATACTATTACTTACTTAAGTTAAATAATATTTTTATGGAACATACACCTGAAATGACATTAAGTGCACTTTCGTGATCATCGTTTTCGTTGCTGAAAGTATACGCATCCGATTCAGACGGGATACAGAATGCGAGAACGAGAAAATCCGGTAAAACCACTATTTGATCCGGACAGGTAATAAACAATGAAAAGGTGCAGACCACCACA
Organism: Cheilosia vernalis; assembly: GCA_949126925.1. Classification (NCBI taxonomy): domain Eukaryota; kingdom Metazoa; phylum Arthropoda; class Insecta; order Diptera; family Syrphidae; genus Cheilosia; species Cheilosia vernalis. The sequence goes on along the minus strand of OX421362.1, from coordinate 55,216,313 downwards.
CGTCCTCCATGTACTTATAAAAGCGGACGCAGAAACCACCTTAGCTCGTTGATCTTTCATGCAGTCTTTTTCGAGTGTAATTTAATCTCCCCAAAGATGGGGAAAGATTCTCTGGAGCAACCGCCGCGTAGACGGACAATAAACTATCCGAGCAACTGTTTGTAGTTCTTTTTTTAGACCAGCGAGCAGCGACAATGAGCTGAGCGGCGAGCAGCGATATTGCTCAACTCCACCGCGCTCGTAATCGAATCGTTCGTTCCCCGGTTCCCGTAGTTTTTCTCTTTTTGCTCGACGAACCATACCACGTTGTGGATTGTGGTGATGCAGGCGGGCAGCGGGCACACCACCGCACACACTATATCAATAGAGTAGCGCTCGGTTGTCGGATCTGTGTAGCGTTGCAAAAAGAATCACTCAAGGGGATAGATATTTTGTTGTAAAATTAGAGAACGTGTTGCGTGGATAAGCGCCCAGCCAAGTAGGCAACAGACTGTAGAAAGGCCCTCTGTCAAAAAACAAATCCGGGGAAATCGCGCAATACAGTTGGAAACTTCAAACACATCCAGTCGCAGTCAGTCGGAGGTGAGGGCGGTTCCTTCGCCTTCACATCACAAGTCCCCAGTGTATCTATGTATGCGCTCTGGTATTATTTGAAAGGAACTCATGTGTGTGCGAAGGAAAAAAAAGGTTAACGACCACTTTATGCGCGCGATTATCCCCAAGTGCAGCAACTATTTATTTATTCAATAAAAACAAACTGAATCACTCAACCATGCTAGTATATCGTATATTGTATAGGAAGGAAAGTGGGCGACGCTTTCCTGTATGGCATGAGCAGACATATTGGCTTACCTCACGAATATCCAATAGATTCAGATTGTGATTAGTCCATTCGGTATCCGCTTTTAGATGTAAGTATCGATTTGGTATGATCGCGCTTGCAAGAAGACCTATAAACTTTTTAGATCACTGCGATCATGTAGTGGTAGGGGTTCACTTGGATACGCGATACACCACACTAAGCTTGCACAAAAACTCTATACACACGCGCACGCACTTGCAAATTATGATTCTATTGCTTATAACTTTATATAATTTCTACTTCACTTGAGCATATTTGATGAAATTAGGTTAAAGATCACCTACTACTAAAGCATATGCTAAGCGCTGCACTATGGAGTGAAACGGAACACTCGCGCAACCAAACTATAGAAACGTCTACCATGGACAACGAATTGACTCAAACTGAATACAGCGAATATTGCAGAAGAAGTGGCATAGCGTAGCGATAGCATAGCAGCAGAGCAGTCAGCCAGCAGAGGCTGGCAGCAAGCAAACGCCAAAGTATCTCTATTTAGCTCAAGAAATCTACGGAACAGACCGGAGTCGAAGTGAGCAAACGGCAAACAGAGAACCAGTAGTAACGTCGAATAAAATTAAAACTGGTTTCCATTTGCTTTCTTTCCAAATTAAACTTCAATACTAAACAGAGGAACAACAACAAAATGTTTAATATAGCAACCGTATCGGTATCATATCGTACTCGTATATAGGGCTGTGTGCTGTGCAAAGATAGATAGATGTTTCTTTGTATAGAATGTTGTACATGTTGTATAGTTAGTGATAAATGTATGCTAGGCCTACATTGTTTATTATGAATCAGGCTATTTGATGGTTAAGCGAATTCTTCTTATCAAAATAAGGGTTTCTCAACCGACATTCAGATTATGTTGTATGGGAGACCTATTGAGGGCGATGTTGGTGTTGGTTGTTGGCCTTTTGGGACTTCAGGCTTTGCTATCAGCTATACCTACAGGTTTTGGGTCATTATTATTGTAGAAATTAATTTACAGCGGGAACATCTATTACCCATAATAGTTATTAGTACCTATAAAGTGTTACACCGAACTGTCGTGTCATATACTCCTAAGAATATGCAAGTAGTTATTATGTCGTTTTCCATTGGGCAAAAAGAAGTGTCCGGGAGAGTACGGACTCCGGACTCCGGAATCAAAAAAATCACTTCTGAAACCGTTCCATTGGCCGCGTTCCACTGCCCGCTAGATGAGCAGCGGCATGTCAAACTCCATATAAAAAAAATTGACATTTTACCATTTGCGCTAGTCGTCTAGCACTTTTTGTGAAATATCCCTTTCAGGGAAATTTCTCAATCTAGCGCAAAACTACCCGCTGCTTTGAGAGAAAAAAAACAAAAAAACAGCTGTCAATGGAAATCGTTCGAACGTCTACAAAATAAAAACAAAAATACGAAGCCGAGCTGCAATTGTGATGAAATTAGTAATAAGGTAAGTAAAATAGCAATTCCGATATTATTATGGTTTCTATAACATGTACCATTTCTTTTTAAATGCAGTTTGGAAATAATTATGCGACACGAAATTATTTATGAAGGAAAGCCATATGTTTTTGATGCCAACAAGTCAAATGTCATTTTGCCGCTGCCGCTGCCGCTGCCCGAGCGTTCCTTCATCAGGGATATTTTGTGCTAGAAGACTAGCGGGCAGAGGAACGCGGCCATTGGCACTAAAAATACTCTTCTGGTGATTCTGAGGAGAGAATTTCGCTTCTGGATTTGAAGTCAGAATCCACTCAAGAAGCACTCACACCAGTGTAGTTTGTGTATTTTATACAAGTCAACTGACAGCTGTCGTAGAATATTTTTTGGCATTTCACCAATACTCTTGTGGATTCAATCAGAAGCAGTTTTCTTGTTCCATTGGACTGCAGAATGAGTGGATCCCCGAGTGAAACCAATGGAAAACGACATAAGACGGTAGGTAGACAGGGTTGTCAGATGTGGCGATTTATCGCCAAATGGGCTTCAAGTCTCAAGGGCCCAACCCATAGAATCCGTCGCGTCCGTTGCCGCAACGTTTTCGACTGACAAGTTGATAGAATACACACTCTCTAATGGAAGGTGACCCATAAGCAGCCCATGTGCCGGACGCCACCGGGACCGGACGCGACGGATAAAGTAAGTTTACTTTCTACTTTTTTGTCCGTCTCCTCCGTTGACAGTTGGAACAGCGTGAGAGGATTCCTTTTTATTGGTGGAAATATTGAGCGCGAGAGAGACTCTGTCATCGGCTGTCACCAGTGCTCTTATATTGTGCGATTTCTTCCTTTTTTGGGAATTTCGATGTCCGAAAAGCCTTCCGTGGGAAAAAGAAAAATCTAAAAACTAAACATTGAAAAAAAAATTTCTTTTCTAATTTCATAAAAATAAGTATCTAGATTTCACCATGATAATCACCACATGGACGTACAAAAAAAAGAGCTTTTTCAAATCACCTTTTAGCAAGATTTTTGAATATCAAAATTTTCTAGTACCAAAAAGTAATCATTATAACATTAACAAAATGCGATTTTTATATGAAAGGTTATTTAATGTGATTATTTTTCTGCACAACATAAATTTTACTTTAAAAGTTATTTTTTTCACAAAAAAATGCCTATCCAAATAATTATTTAAAAGAGAATTTGCGTACGTTAGAAAGGGATAAATTACCACGTTTCTTGGGACAAATAAGTATAGAGTACCCAAACACTCTGCCTGCCACCGTATGCGACGGACTCTATGGGACAGTTCGTTCCGTCAAATACGGCAATTCGTCTGAATTCGTCGACGCGACGGACGCAACGGATTCTATGGGCTGGGCCCTTCATTTGGCGATACGAAAATCAGTTTGGCGACATACCCGAAAAACAAGCGATTTTTGGCGATTTTTCATTTTCGAATTAAAATCTTAATGTATTTCTATTTCCCACTAGATTCCAAGAAAAAAAAACCGATTTTCAAATGAATTTTTGAATTATTAGAAGTAAATGATGCCATTATGTGTCAAACTAAAAGATTCTGTCACAAAAAATTTCACAAACTTGGCCATTTGATTGTGTAAAAGTATAAAATCAAACAATAAAACAAGTACAAAAGCAAAAAAAAAAACAGCGCATTTTTAACCAACGAGAGTGGGAACAATTTCTAGATAGAATAATTTATCTATCAATAATGAGTAGGTACGCATTCATTCGATTTGCTGCAATAGCCTTCTGTTGAAATGCTTTTGGCATTTAATGTTAATAATAAGGAAGATGGTTTTCAGGATGAAATAGATGAGTAATACTAGACTGATCTTTTGGTTTTTGTGTTGTTTTTGTTTTATTAACAATAATTATTAGCTGAAGTTTGTATCAAATAAATAGTTTTCCTTTTCTTTTTTAATAAATGTGTAATTTTTTGTGTTTTAAATAATTAACTGCTTAGTTTTATTACATTTCACAATACTTTTAATTTGGCTATTTATGGCAACGGAGATTTATTAATTTGGCGATTTTTGGCGATTTTAAATTTAAGATTGGCGATTTCTATTTTAAAAACCTGACAACCCTGTAGGTAGATAATCCAAACAAATGTTTGCCGCATGCCGTTTTTTCTTTGGGAGTTTCGGATTTTGCTCTCAGATTTCCGATTTTTCGTGCCCAATTGAACGAGATGTTTCTTCCTTCGCATTTTTTGTAGTGGGTGTTTGAGGAGTTTGAGGAGGAGTGGTTGGGTGTTGTATGAATAGGGTAGACTCTGATTGGCATCAACTTGGCGATGCCCAGTTGTTGCAACTGTATCATACACATCAATTGTGCTTATTTTACCTCCGCGTGGTAACCACCGGGTACTGGTCTTGTCCGTCCGGGCATGACTTGCTAAACTTATAAGCGCGAGTGTTGAACACGAAGAAAATAGCAACACTATAATGCTCTGTCGGAAAGACTGCCTGATCGAGACTCAGAGGTCTTACATGAGCTCCTCAGAAAGAGGACATACAGCGAATGAATCCGCGAGTTTGGATCAACGGTGGTGTCAACAGTCAAGATGGCAGATACCTTGCATGAGCTACTCTGACATATTTGGAGCTAAGGTCAGTAAGGATTTTCAGCACTAGTCAGGGTGCTGAAATAGAGATGGTGGCGGATGAACCCTTTATGGGCCAACGGCAGCACTCATATCCCCGAAGTGGGTTACTGACAACGGAATTTCCGACCCGATGTCCTAGGGTGAATTTAGGGCCTGGTCCTCCAGGTTGGGGGTTGTGCGTGGGGTTAACTACCCAACCACGGAAAAAACAAATGGTTACGAAGCAACCAAGAGCCTCGGATAAGGATGGAATCACTGTTGACGACCCTGCAAAACGGAAAAAGGACAATGACTTTCGGATTTGCACGTGGAATGTTCGAACCCTGAACAGACCGCGTGCAGCCGAACAATTAGCGGAGGCCCTAGACTGCTACAATGCAGACATCACCGCCATCCAGGAAGTGCGGTGGGATGGGCCGGGCAAAAGAAGGATGAAAAACTGTGACATCTACTACGGTGATTGCTACAGGGAACAGAAACAGCGTCTATTTGGATGCGGATTCGTTGTAAGCGGCAGACTTAGGCAAGAAGTCTTGAGCTTTCGACACGTCAGTAAACGTCTTACAACTATCCGCATCAAGGCTAAATTCGCTAACATCAGCCTAATATGCGCTCACGCCCCCACAGAAGATAAAGACGATGCTACCAAAGAATGTTTCTACGAGCTCCTCGACAAAACATACGAGCAATGTCCTAGGTATGACGTTAAAATTATCTTAGGTGATTTTAATGGCAAAATAGGAAAGGAAGACATCTATGGTAGCACAATTGGAAAGCACAGCCTACACGACACCACGAGGCTAATTGACTTTGCTGCGGGGCATAATGTTTCTATAGCTAGCACACGGTTTCCACACCTCAACATTCACAAAGGAACATGGCGGTCACCGGATCATCAAACCGTCAATCAAATTGACCATGTTGCGATCGACGCAAGGCACTCCTCCAGTATTCTAGATGTCCGAACTTTCCGAGCGGCCAACATAGACTCGGACCACTACCTTGTTGTAGCCAAGGTACGAATGCGGATATCCCAGACGCCACAACAACGGGGAAATGCTGTGAGGAGATTCAACGTTGAACGGCTACAAACGCAACAAACCGCCAGAACCTTTGCCGATCGTGTATCCCTCAACCTCTCGAGAAGTCCTGTACGGCCAGCATCAAGTGCTGAAGACCAGTGGCATCGCTGCCAAGAAGCCATCAGGAACGCCGCAACTGATGTGCTTGGTTTCACCAAACCACCCCCACGAAACCAATGGTTCGATGAAGAATGCCGGCAAGCACATGCAGCAAAACAGCATGCCTACGAAGCGGCGCTGCACAGAAGGACGAGGGCGGCTCGTCAGCTCTACGAGCAAAAGAGGAGGGAAGAACACCGGCTTCTCCGGAAGAAAAAGAAAGAGCATGAGAAGCGCGCGATCGAGGAAATAGAGAGGTGTTACTCCAGGAACAATGTTCGGAAGTTTTACCAAAGGGTAAAAAGGACGTGTCATGGCAACAAAACCCGAGCAGAAACCTGTCGAGACGAACAAGGAAACCTTGTAGTGGAATCACAGTCGGTGCTGAGGACATGGAAAAACCATTTCTGCAGACTGTTAAACGGCGAAGACGACATCAATTCCGCTGTCAGGCAGATTGAACCATTCAACCTGGACGATGAAAGCCAAGACTTCCGTCCACCTGACCTAAATGAAGTGAGGATAGCAATATCCAAGCTGAAATCCAACAAAGCTGCCGGACCAGACGGCTTACCTGCCGAGCTTTTCAAGGCAGCGGGAGATGATTTGGTAGAGTGCATACACCAACTCGTCTCCAAGATTTGGTTAGAGGAAAGTATGCCTGATGAATGGAACCTCAGCATTGTCTGCCCGATCCACAAGAAAGGAGACCCTCTAAACTGCGCCAACTATAGAGGCATCAGTCTCCTTAACATCGCGTATAAGATCCTTTCTGCCGTACTGTGTGATCGCCTGAAACCATATGTCAACGAACTGATTGGACCCTATCAGTGCGGTTTTAGGCCCGGTAAGTCCACAACAGACCAAATATTCACACTACGGCAGATCCTGGAGAAAACCCAAGAAGTCCAAGTCGATACCCACCACCTGTTTATCGATTTTAAGGCCGCATATGACAGCATTTATAGAGACGAGCTATACAGAGCCATGTCTAGTTTTGACATCCCTGCCAAACTTGTCAGATTGTGCAGAATGACGATGGAGAACGCTCGCTGCTCCATAAAGGTCGGAAACAATCTCACCGAGACCTTTGGTGTCAAAAAAGGATTTAGACAAGGTGACGCGCTGTCATGTGACTTTTTTAATATAATTCTTGAGAAGATTGTGCGAAACTCACAAGCCAACACCAGAGGCACAATCTTCCAGAAGTCTGTGCAACTACTTGCATACGCTGACGACATCGACATCATTGGCAGAACACAGCGAGCTGTCACTGGTGCGTTTGCAAGTATCAGTACAGAAGCGGCTAAAATGGGTTTAGTGGTGAATGAGGGCAAAACAAAATATATGCTGTCCACAAGAAGGGACACACAACACCGACGAATCGGACAGAACGTCACGATAGACAGCTATAACTTTGAGGTAGTTCGGGACTTTGTCTACCTCGGCTCCGCTATTAATTCTGAAAATGATATCACCTCAGAAATCAAGCGAAGAATCACACTTGCCAACCGCTGTTACTTTGGTCTAAGAAGGCAATTGATTAGTAAGACCTTGTCGAGAAATACTAAGGAGACCCTATATAAGACCCTCATCATCCCAGTCCTACTTTATGGTGCAGAAGCATGGACGTTATCAAAGGCGGATGAAGATCTCCTTGGTCGTTTCGAACGCAAAATTCTTCGAGTGATCTTTGGTCCCGTTTGCGTTGACGGGCTCTGGAGGAGGAGATTTAACAACGAACTCTACGAGCTGTACAGCGACATCGACCTGGTCAGAAAAGTGCGCATCAGTCGACTAAGATGGCTAGGACATGTAGAGCGAATGGACACCAACGCTCCGGCCCGAAGAGTCTTCGACTCCAACCCGGAGGGACAACGCAGTAGAGGAAGACCTCGCCTTAGGTGGCGCGCGCAAGTGGAAGGGGACCTCAACCAACTTGGAGTGCGCAACTGGAGGCAGTTAGCCAAAGATCGCGCTAACTGGAGAGGCGTATTGGTTGAGGCCCAGGTCCACCCCGGACTGTAGCGCCACCTAAGTAAGTAAGTAAGTTTGAGGAGTCAGCTGTTAAATTGTAATTTATGCTTATGAAAATCTACTCAATTTATGTTGATATCCATTGCGGCAGCGAAATGTAATTTTGTCTCTATATTTCTAGTCTTCAAATACGTAATTAATAACACATTTTAAAGTTTGACACAAGACAAATGTTTTGTTGTTAGTGTAAGTAGGTGTGAATCTCGATCAGATATCGAGATTCGCAAAACTGCTCTGACTCTGACGCTTTTTTTGCGGCCAAAGGAACATGAAATCTGACAGCCAGCTGATTTCGAGAGCAGAAGAACTGCTCTGACATCTGACTCTCAAAAAATGTGCTTTTCCTGTCCCAATGAAAAACGACATCAGATAAAAAAGACGGGTACACGATCATGGGTATGCAATAAGTGATACCAAGCAACCACTGCATAATGCCCAAAACACATGTGCAGAATTCACTGCACAGCAAGATTAGAATACACATATATTATATGCATTCACTGCAGCACTGCCACATGTGTCTATTTCTAGATTTTCTTCAAAATTCCAGCGTACCAGAACACAAAAGAAAAAAAAATTGCAATTTCAAGAATTTGGCATCACTGGCTTTTGACATTTCGAGGGTTAAGCCTAGTATGCTGCTCGCGCTTAAATTAAGCTCCCATACAAAAATGTCTCCAAAGATAAAATTAAGCAAAGCAGTTAAGCCAAGCAGTACGCAGTTCAAGCTAAATATCTGAGCCGCTGTACGAAAACTCTCTACAGAATTTAAGCAAGCAAATTAATGCAAAATACATTTTTCCACAGCGAAATTTTGACAGATCAGAGAAAATATCGGCATTCGCAATAAATTTTCAAACGAAACAGTACCAATGGAGAATGGTTAGTTCAACACAAAGAAATTCGTTTCTTTTAAAAAGTAGAAATTTCTGTAGAAAGTTGACGGAACTTACACTGTCAAAATTAAGCGAGCATTAAGCGAAGTGGTGGAGAGAAACATTGGAGAGGCGCTTAATTTTAGCTTTCCTGGAACAGCATACTAGGCTTTAAACGGCAGGACCTCGTACGTTGTTTTTATACGAGTATGTTCTTCAGAAATAACAAAAAAAAACGTTTAAAAATAATATTCTAACGGCAAATAATAATTAATTAATTGATTTCAGCTACTTGATAATCAATTAATACGATGCCACAGTGCCGTAGCTAGGATTTTGTTTCGGGGGGGTGGGCTTGCTTCCAAATCTTATGAGGAATTCTTTAAACAAAAAACTATATAGGTACCTACATTCCAATCCATTGATTTTTATTAGTTTTTTAATCGTATGTACTCAAACGAACAAACTTAAATTATTTTTTTTACATGCATTTTTTTTAAAGCAGAAGAAGTCTTAATTTTTTTTTGACAAGAGATCAAGCACCTTATCTGGATCGATCCACATTAACATCCAAATGAACAGATAGCAAGTGAGCTTAATCTGGCATTCCCCATAACGCTTCGGAACACTGTTTTAATCCTTTTCATAGTTGAAAATCTTCTTTCAACACTAGCCGTGGTAGCTGGAAACGTGGCCAAAACCGACAGCAAAAAGTTTATACCTCTAAAGTTCACCTATTTTCACATTATATCAAGCAATTTCAAAACTTCGGTAGAAGGATCACTCGACGATATTTCTTCGCACCAAAGAATGTAGGTATACTCAGCTTTTACTACAGCTGACAACGAAATAGCATTATCAAAGTAACATGTTAGCGTTTCCATTTCCTTCACTCGCCCAACTACAGCAAAACCTGGGAGCAGAGCTTGAAACGATGGTAGAACGTTTTCGTTGACCATGAACCTGTCGATCCGTAAGATTTCGTATTAACGAATCTATGCAATGAATCAGTATAGACACTCTAAAATAGGCTTCAGCAGAAGACGTTTCTGAATTGGAACGTATTGTCTGTTTCAATTAAGTTCTTGGAGCTCTTAAGTGAACTTCAATAAGGTCCTCGGCAAGTTGGAAAGCGGATTAAAAAGCATCTCTGAAGAAATCGTCTGCATTTTCTCTCATGTTCTTAAGAGAATTCAGAACTGCTTTTGTGCGGTCGACTGCAGAAACGAAATCTAAGGATTTGTTCTGCAGGAAAACTGATAAGGCCAGCGTTAACTGAATAGTTTTGTAGACAATCAGGCTTACTAGGAATGTACCTATATAGTTACAAAGGTAAAACAAAACCTTATTTTTTTTTTCTTTTTGATGTGTAAACATTTATGCGCGCGTTATTGGAATCTGGTAGAGTAATTCCAAACATAGGACTTGATGCAACGGATATGCGTCACGGATATACTTATACATATATATATTGTGCGCTGTTGGAATCTGTTGGAGTAATTCCAAACATTTAACTTGCCGTTACGGAAATGCGCCATTGCATATATTTTATCATTGCATATGTTTTTATCATTGCATACGTTTTTATCATTGCATACATTTATGAGCTGAAATAAAGCATGTTTTTGAAGTTATTACTTCTTTAGGCGCGGCGCGTTGGGCACTTTGGATGAAAAGAAACCAATAAACTCGCGTCACTATTACCATCGCCGTCACTGTTACCGTTACCTTCACCGTCACCGATCCCAATGAAACGTTGTATGTGTGCATGGTTGTATGCAGCTAGAAAGATAGGATAGTTTTGGACCTGATAGGTGGCGCTGTTGTCGATTTTTCTGAGAAACTCAACCGATCTCAATGAAACTTTGTATGTGTGCATGGTTGTATGCAGCTAGAAAGATAGGATAGTTTTGGACCCGATAGGTGGCGCTGTCGTCCGTTTTCTGAGAAACTCAACCGATCTCAATGAAACTTTGTATGTGTGCATGGTTATATGCAGCTAGAAAGATAGGATAGTTTTGGACCCGATAGGTGGCGCTGTTGTCCGTTTTCTGAGAAACTCAACCGATCTCAATGAAACTTTGTATGTGTGCATGGTTGTATGCAGCTAGAATGATAGGATAGTTTTGGACCCGATAGGTGGCGCTGTTGTCGATTTTTCTGAGAAACTCAACCGATCTCAATGAAACTTTGTATGTGTGCATGGTTGTATGCAGCTAGAAAGACAGGATAGTTTTGGACCCGATAGGTGGCGCTGTTGTCCGTTTTCTGAGAAACTCAACCGATCTCAATGAAACTTTGTATATGTGTGCATGGTTGTATGCAGCTAGAAAGACAGGATAGTTTTGGACCCGATAGGTGGCGCTGTTGTCCGTTTTCTGAGAAACTCAACCGATCTCAATAAAACTTTGTATGTGCATGGTCCCAAGTAACAATTTTACTTCGGTAAGGCGCTATCGAAGCTATTTCCCCTCCCGCAATTTTAACTGCATAAGACCTATAAGAAACAGATTTGGCGCACTTTATACAGGTAGGTCACTACCGAAACCTTATAGAGGCCTTATAGAAACCTTATAGAAGCTTTACAAAAGCACAAAATATGAAAAGAAAAATAATTTTTTTTTTTATTCTTCAACTTCTTCAATTTCTTATTTTGTTTTTCGTATTTAATAAACATCATCTATCATCTATCTATCTACTATAATTGACTCTTTGCAATTTTCGTTCAGTGCTCCCCCGTATATAATTTATATTTTACTTACAACGGGTCGCACTGAGAATCGAACATGAGTCCTGCTGCGTAGTACTCCAATACACTACCCCTAGGCTAAGTCGTCATAATAATGTTGTGGTGGTAAATCTCAACTACTTGATACATTTCAGAATTTCGTTAAGACTTCCAATCGCAAGTCGTTAATTGCATGACATTTCATTGCTTCTATAATGTCTTCTGTGAGAAGCTCTAACGAAGCTTCTACTTCCAACCACAAGCTTTACCGAAGCAATACACTTTCCATCATCTCCTCACTTCTTTTTAGAGGTCTTATAGAGATCTTAACGAAACTTAATTTCATATCCCTCTATAAAGCCTGCGTGTATGCTTCGCAAAGGACGTACAGAAGTTATTTTGGAAACAATTGCTTCGAAATCGGTCTACTTCGGTAAACAAATCCTATAGAGACCCTATCGAAATGGTTGCCTACAGAAATTACCAAATTGAACCTTACCGAAGTCAAATTGTTACTTGGGGTTGTATGCAGCTAGAAAGATAGGATAGTTTTGGACCCGATAGGTGGCGCTGTTGTTGATTTTTTTGAGAAACTCAACCGATCTCAATGAAACTTTGTATGTGTGCATGGTTGTATGCAGCTAGAAAGACAGGATAGTTTTGGACCCGATAGGTGGCGCTGTTGTCCGTTTTCTGAGAAACTCAACCGATCTCAATAAAACTTTGTATGTGCATGGTTGTATGCAGCTAGAAAGATAGGATAGTTTTGGACCCGATAGGTGGCGCTGATGTTGATTTTTTTGAGATACTCAACCGATCTCAATGAAACTTTGTATGTGTGCATGGTTGTATGCAGCTAGAAAGACAGGATAGTTTTGGACCCGATAGGTGGCGCTGTTGTCGATTTTTCTGAGAAACTCTACCGATCTCAATGAAACTTTGTATATGTGTGCATGGTTGTATGCAGCTAGAAAGACAGGATAGTTTTCGACCCGATAGGTGGCGCTGGTGTCGATTTTTTGTTCATAATATATTAGGAATACGGTTATTACAATTTCCTCTTTTCTCAATGACGTGTATCAAGCCACACACATACCGCACGCACGGTTACATATTTCGGGACTGTTGGATACAGTCGCACAGTTTTTTTTTGACCACTTGATGGTTGAACTCAATCTTGGTCTTAAAACGTTGCTTATGAATTTTAAAGTTAGTTTACAAAAAAAAAATAAGTAAATTAGGGGTTCCTTAAAATTTTCTAGAGAAATAATTTACATACCTAGGTATTAATTTTTCCGTAATCGGAAAAATTTAAAAATTGTTATTTTAGAAAACTATGCCCAAAATACATACCTATGCAGAAATTCTGCACGCAGCGCAGAGTGCAGTGCTGCAAGTACAACAGATGTGCAGACAAATGACATGCCATTTTATAGGGCAACTGTCACTCGCCGACTAATGTCGTTTTCCATTGGGACTACCAGAATTTTTTTTCAGGATTTCACGTGGCGAATGGAACATGCAACGAAATTGATCTGCTTTTGTAAATGTACCTATTAGTGCGTTGTTTGGCAGCTATAGCTGCTCAAATTGCATTTGTTTTTGCGAAAATCACGAATGTATATGGACTTGAAAATGGAGTATTTTTGGTGATTCGTAGTCTTCAGATGACGAGGAAAACTATGAAGATAATAGTCTAATAAATTATATCCATGGCTATTAATGTTATTTCGTTACTTTGGTTTTCACGAAACTTCGCCCATTTGTCTTAAAGGAAACTTTCTTAAATGACGTGAAACTGTGCTGTGCGAAGTATATTGGTATTGTGAGAGTGTGTGTAGATCTGAAAAATTTTGAGATCTGCAAAAAGTGCTCCGAATCGAAAAAAAAAATTGATTTTTGGTCCCAATGGAAATCGACATAAGTGACCAGTTTCTCAGCCTACTCAAGGCGTGGGAGCACGAGTTTTCTCAATAGAATGAGACTTCTAAAGCTGTTCGTCTTCACCAACGCAGTCAGTGTATTTCAAGTTGGTTTTGCTGACAGACGGTTGTCAAATCGTTCAAATGCTAATTTGTAACTGACTTTTTTTATGATTTCATTTATATTTTGTGCCTGTAATGGATTAAAACAGATTTAAGAAACAAAGAATTGGAAGTTTTTTATTTCTACAGTAGCAGCAATTAAACTCTTGGTCATTGCATAAATTTCGCACTCTCAATTTGGTTTAAAAGACCTACCTCTCTTGAGAGAGACAAACCTTTAAGCTATATAGAGCTTCAAGTGTCCCGATCACTGTTGCCACTTTTGTCGCTATTTCTAGCGTATTTTTAAAGCCCTCGGCGATTTTTAATAAAATGTTGTCGCTAAAAAAAAAAATTGGCGATTTCTAGCTTCTTTTCATTACTACACCACCACGTACACCAATCCGCTAAAAGTGGAATCTCCGACCCATTCGAATATAATTTTTCACATCGCGACCTACGCGTGGTTGGTTGGTGGTTGCACATGCAAAAGGCAGATGTTTGTTTAGTAGGTGACGAGACAGAGATTTTTTTTGGTTCTTTTTTAATGTAGTATTTAATTTGATTAATAATTTAATAATTAACAATTCATTTTAAAAATAAATACATATTTTTATGAACTTACATTAAAATTGATATTTTAGGGATTTCTAGCGGATTTTCGCAATTCAAAAACTAACGTTTCTAGCGGATTTTAGGTTATGGTCTAGCGACAAATTTTTTTCCTCAGCGGCAACACTGGTCCCGATCCCGATGTGCATACGCCATATACCATCACATAGGAGTTAAGGGAGAGAAATAAAGGTTCCTTTTGCGTTGATTGGGTGTAATTCAGCAGTTGATGATTTTTTATTTGTGTATGCTATGCAGGCTGGCGTAGAATACTCCGTGCCACACTCAGGCCAACATTGACCCATTGTAATGCCCATTAGGGAAAGGTTGTCCTCTATCCATTATAACCTTGTCTATAAGAAATTGCAGTTAATTACTCACTGTGCTGTTGTATACAAACCATCCTGTGGATTTGACAAAACACGTTTTCTTGTCAACTGGTGTGCTGGAAAGCTCATCTAGATCACAGAAGAAGTGTCTACCTAGGAATCTGTGTCAATTGTGTTGGAGACTTGGGCAGTGGCTTAGGAAGTGGGTTTTCCTCAAGAGCTTCCTCATCGCCTCTACAAAGTTTTTCTTTCGTCCAGCGTAATTTTTTCATGTGAATATAGCTTTAAAATGCGTTAAAAAAAAAGTTTACACTTCATATTACGCGTTAGTGCTTCAAAGGGAACAACTTTATTAGGTCACATAGAGGCTAGTACAACATTTACAAACAGAATCAACAAAGTATATTATATGTTTTTATTTACAACATTTAATTGGAATATCTACTTGCAGAAGAAACAAACAGTGCGAAATAACCATTGAAATATATTTCGAGGAGCGAAAGGTAGGAACATTATGGTATGAATTTCTAGATTCCTTATTTGGTACAAGTAGGTACCTATCTATTTTTGTTTATGCAATAACATGTAAGCAGTTAAATCCAATATATAAATGTATATATATTCGAGTTACAATACAAAATCAAAATTGTATTTGAATGTTTAAATGATGTTATGGGTGCGCCGGTTTTTATGACAAGAAGGTTCGTACGAACCCCTTAATAGCTGTCCTGCAGAGAGGGCACTGTGTTACACCTGGTGCACACTGGACACAAGTGACTGTAAAAAAAGTTAGTTAGTTACAAGCGAGGGAAATAAAATAAAAAGGTTTACCCAGGTGACCACATGGTAAAAATACAACGCCAACCTCTTCGTCCATGCAAACCTTACAAAGTCTGGCGTCCTTGAGCTTACGATTTTCCTCCTCAAGCGAGAGGTTCTTCTCGTTATTCGGTTCAGCTTCTGCTGTATTGGGAATAGGGTTTTCAACCCATTTACTTGGACCAGGAATAGATGCCGATGTACAGTGGATATCTTGAACTGGATGAACAGTAGCCTGCTGCGAAGATGCTACAGTACTTTCGGGTATATTTGAAGAACTTATGGGAGGAAGAGTGTAGTTACACGCGTCACCATTTGAAGACGCTGTTGGTTCGTCGTCACGCATAACTAGGTTAACTTCGCCGATAAAACTGTTAATTATTTGAGACAATCGCTGAGTCATATTTTGCTCCTGTTCTTCTTCGTCCTCATCGACGACTACGTCACCAAGAACAGCTTTTACTAAATCCTCGCTCGTCTCGTATGGTCGGCCGGACCTCTCGAGTCTTCTTTGTGTTGTGCTTCGCACCGCTCCAGCGTCTAAGCCCATTTTCAAAGCCTGAAGAACGGGCGGCGTACACAATGCTTCATCCAAAGTTATCGGCCGGTCGATAATCGATTCCTGCACTGCTTCACATACGTTATTGTTTATCATTTGTCGCGCCACATTTTGCACATGTTTAACATATTCTGGGCTCATTACCAGCTTCACAAATAGACAGTGAGGAAACCATTTAGCGTGATCGAACCAGGGATCGTCTTCTTTTTGCCATGATCGCAGACCTCCGTTGCAATGGAAACAACGAACTTGATCATCGATATCTTGGTAATAGAAACCAGCCTGAGCCAGCGCTTCGGGCTTTTGAATGTCAGTTATTGGCCAATTAGCATATGTGCGCATTCGTGCGTCTAAACTTGAGTATTTTGGTTTCTTCGGCGGAGAAATTTGCTGTATACCCAAGTCGCGAATACCGTCACTTGCAATTTCTATCAATGGACCCAGCTGAACTCGAGGACAATCGGGAAAAAAACGTTGGTGTTCTTCAAACGCGTTATCATTCTTCTCCCATTTGGCTATGACACCATTACACCAGGCACATTTCACTTGGTCCGACTGATTAAGGTAATAAAATCCAGCTTTTGCCAGCGATTGTGGTGAAATGTTTGGATTCTAAAATGGAAACAAAGTTTTCGCATCGTAGCTATAACAAAAATAAAAGCGTTTAACTCACGGGCCAGTTTTTAAAGGTTGCCAAGCGGTGCACTTCGTTTTTCAAGTCAATTTGCCCAATGTTGGCTTCTCCGGTGCTTGTAATGCTGCCCGATTCGTTGGAGGTCCCCATTGAAGTACTGATCAAGGGAACATTACCCGAGTCTATGGGATTGATGATGAACATGCAAAGTGGATAAAGGCGGCGATGCCTTGCCATTATCTACACGGAGTCAAGAATTAATACATAATAATAGGTACTTATGTTGACAATTTCGTTTGCACAAACCTGATCTCCATATTCCCAATCAGAGATCTTTTTATGACACCAATGACACTCGGTCTCAAACAAATTGCCCGTTGAATAAAATCCTGCCCTGGCCAGCCTCTCAGGGTCAATGGGAGCATTTGTAGGCCAAGAGTTAAAACTTCGTAAGCGGTTTTCTTCAATATTCATTCTGATCCGATATTGCTTTTTGCTTCACCTAAATTATACAATTTTTTAGCTGAATTTTCACTTCTACGACGCAGTATTTGTGTGATCTTCCGTTGTGGTGATTGCTTTCGCAACAGCTCTTAGTGCATTTTCTATCAAGATACAGAAATAAAGCAATAGTTATTTGCTCAGTTAATTTTCCGAAAGATAATCAGAAATACGGTAGCGACAGCCTGATTGACGTCTTCCATTCCGTTTTCTCGATTTGCTAAGCAGGAGTTGTATTATAAAATTGATTTACATTTCTCTATAAAAATGTGATGAATTTGAAGAAATACTTTATAAATCTACTTTTATCCACTGCCACACCAAAAAACAGGCCAAAACTTTCCCCTTCCCGATTTTAGTGTCAAATTTGTTGAGGAAAATATTCCCACAAATGACAGCTGATGACGAACAAAATGGAAGTGGTGGCTGGTGGAAAACAAAGATAATAGAATACAGAGATATATAGCTTTCCAGTAGAAAGGCGGCTGCCTACAAGCTGTTTTCCAGAAAAATTCATGTCATTCATTCACACCACTTGCTCATTTCTATTCTAGTTTATGTGAGTTCGTCAATTATTAGACTTTAGTGATTTTTGTTCAAAGTGATTTTTGTTCAAACATGGGGTCAATGCTTGAAATAGTGTATATTAGCCGAGTTTTTTGAGCTTCGATCTCAGCAAAGCAAAGTATGATTTTCAGCACGCAATTACAACAACTACATTCCAATTGACACTTCGGGACTCGCAATAGTTGTTGTAATTAACGTGCTGAAAAGCCTACTTTACTTTGCTTCGCTGAGATCGAAGCTCAAAAAATTCGGCTATTGGTGATTGACTGCATAGACAAACAATACTAATTTTATTTTACGAATTATTACTCAATGCCGTTCCTTAACTCGAAAAATTCGTAAAAGAGAGCGTCGTCGAAAGAAGAACCTATTGAGAAATGGAGGGTGTACCCTAGCGGCTTTAATTTGAACCCTACTAGACATACAAGTTTGACAGATCAGCGAAAAAATATACGTAAAAGAAGCTAAGCGAGATTAAATATTTAAATATTGTGGCAAATAAATACATTTGTTAATTAAAAACATACAAATAAATTTCTAAATAGTTAACAGTGTTGGAAAATAAAGAAAAAGTGTTGGATCGAGTGTCTCATTGTGGTGTTCCCCAGTGCAACTCATATAGAGAACATGGTATAACCATTGTACAAAAATCCAAAAGAAGTTTAAAACTCGATTCCTTGTAAAAAAAAAAAAGTGGTAAATTGTTCTTCGCATGGGAAAATAATTTCCTAAGTTCTTTAAAATATGTAGTTTACATTTTAAAGAAGGCGATATATTAAAGCCAATTGCAAGAGATAATAAATCATACTGCATTGCGTTTGCGAAGTAGCATTTCCCAGCAGAAACCTTCCAAAATTACCATATCGAGAAAGACTGATGTCGCGGAGCGGAGCTGGATACAGCCTTTGCTTGAAACAACAATAAGAACCTGAAGAGTCGCTGAATGCTGCCGTAGTTTCTTCTGTCAAAATGGTTGCCGTTTCGCTTGAAATGATTTTAAGTTGAACAGAAGCCGAGCGACAGGGAAAACTGCGGTAAGCAAACAATTTAACAAAATGATATATAAATGTATTGATTCTTTGGTTTATATGTTTTCAGAAATAAATATACCAAGATATTTGATTTTAAGGAATTTTGCTCGGCGACAACTGAGATAAATCTCGGCTAGTTGCGTCAGCTGCACAATAATAGATACCTAATGCTGCACAATAAATAGAATATTAACAAAAATTTAAAGAACTTTAAACAGTTAAAAAAGAGTATAATCCAAAAATAAACAATTTGTTTACACGAAACCAACACAAATTTTTCATTCCACTTTTAAACGATTCAAACATAATTTATTGACCCGGGGTTATTTTATTTTCCATAAACAATACTTGGGTTTTAGACTGACAAGGCATTTATATCAATTAAAATAGTTTTTCATTTATAAAATAATTAAATTACTTTTGCAAAAATACACGTACCGCTTACCGATGACAGATTCCTGTATGTCTGATAGGGTTCTTTTCTTTGCCACCAGATATCGCAGGCCAACTTGTACATTTGTCAATTAGGCGTTTTTATTTTTTAGTTCAGAGCTGAGCACTGAACAGAGTTCGAGCATTATGAGCGCGCTCTGAACCACTCTGAACCATACGTGCTCAGAGCGTTCAGAGATCAGAGGATGTTTTGTTTTTCCTGTTTTTTTTGTCCTTCAAATGTGACTGGAAGTGTGCATGTACATGTGTACTCAGCTTTTTACTCAGGATGCTCAGTCAATTTATTCTGAGCTCATAGAGCGCGCTCTGATCATGCTCTGAGCGAAAAAAGAAACACAAATTCGAGCTCTGAAGTGTCTGAGCTAAAAAAGAAACACGAACTTTTTGTATAACAGTTCAGGTTGTGCTCTGAACTAAAAAAGAAAAACGCCTTTTAAGAGTGTTTGCTCACTTTCATTGGGAAATAATTTCACATAAAATAAGTGAATTTATTTTCCACTCAAGGTGAAGTTATTTCCCATGTGAAGTTAATTACCTGCACCTTCGTAATTGTATCACTTTTAAAAATTCACTTCCAGGAAATTCGTTGGAGCACTTTTGCAATAGTGGTAGACAATATAATTGTGTGCGATATTTGTTTTTTTGGTGCTAACTAGGTAGGCACCCACATCTACACAAATTTGTTATTTGGGTTATGGCTTATGGTGGAGCACACAGTCAATAATCACCCCTATCGGGAATAATATTTCCCCCGGAATGTTTCCTATTCAGCAATCTTATTTACATTGCGGACAAGGGAAACATTTCCATCGGAACTTATTTGCGATAGCCCTAAATAACAATTTAAGTTGCAGTTTTGGTTTTGGTCAACCTACGAAAATTGTTATTATTTTTTAAGTTTTTTATCATCAATCTTCCTTTTCCTTTTGCGATTTTAAAATGTTATGGCTACTATGAATATGAAATATGTAGGTGCAATTTGAACTGTTTTCCTTGGCATGTTGTATCGTATCTTTAGTACAATTTAAGGGCCTATATATCTAAATTGTATTTTAAATTGAATATAAGCCTATAAAAGGTCGAAAATAGAAGTGGTCGATGTTTATATGCTTGTTTTTGACCGCCGCGCCGGGTCAAAGTTTGAATGCCCTCGGGCCCATAATTTTAGACAGAGTTTTCAAATTGATTGCTAAAACATTATTCAAATTGAAATGTATGTTAAAAAAAACATCCTAAACTACCTATATGACCCAACATTTTAACGAAAAATTGATTAAACAACTCCGACATACTTATAAAGTTTGAAGCACACAAAAAGTATAGGTAACTAAAGGTAAATACATCCACTGCATTAGCCGAAATCTTTTTTAATCTTTTTTTTTCCAGGTTTCAGTATTCATAGGTGGCTATGTGGTCAATAAGCTAAGTATTAATTATTAAATCAATACATAATTTATGGTGTGGTCACTAAGAGGAACGCATGTAATGCGGGCGTGGGAAATTTTTATCCAAGGAATTTTGTCAAGTTTCCGGACTAAGTTTTTATTAAAGGCGAATTAAGACTAGATTAAAAATATTCGAAGCAATTTTGTGGAAAACCATACTACTCGCAGTTTTTCCATCTACTGTCTACTACATCTACATTCAGTGTAGTACTCAAAGCTTACAAATGGAATAACATTATATGCTGTATCCTCGCCATCCAGTTATATTCGTTTAGAGCATAAGTGCTATTATTTTTGGCTTTGTCAACAATTATGAACTCACAAGAAACGAGTATAAATACGCATCGTTTTTATTACACAGAATATTTTCCAAACACCCCAGGCTCTGAATAGACGAGAGTTCAACATCTAACAGCAATAGCCTGAATAGCCGTCTTAGATCAACACCAATCACTTCGTAAATCCCGTCTGGCGTCTAGAAATATTCATCTACTTACCGCTCTGAAAACTGATCCAATACCTTCCAAATTAAACTCGACAATTTGGGAAAATTCAGTTTATTTTCCAAGTTTATCTTCAGTTATCATCAAAAATTCTCTCATAAAAAACAAAACTCCATTGTTTGAAGGATATTTACAAGAAGTAAGTCCTAGGCTTCCTAAATGAGAAGAGTTTTCTATTGCCCTTATGATGCACCCTTTGCACAAGTGGGAACTTGATCTTTGAGTCGTGGAACTGTTTAACATGTACACGACGTGTCTTGCTTGCAGCTATCGACTCGACCTTGATTATCTGAATCGAATGGGCACGAGCGCGATGACGAGCACCCATATCGCGGTAGCATTGAGTGACTGCTCCGCCGACAGTCAAGTCGCGATACTCACGGTACATGTTATGTGTACCTGACCGAGAGTCATAACGCAGCCAAATGCCGAAGTTCTTGATTTTGATTGGTGAGGTCTCGTACACCTGCTTGAGTGATACAATTTCGCCGGTGGTCTTCTTGAACTTTTTGAGTTGACGTAAGAAATACCAGAATCGTGACTTGGCCACAATGTTGTCCGGTGCAAAGATTCTCATTTTGTAGAGAGGAGTTTGTGGCTCCTTCTCTGTGGGCAATTTGCGCCCGATAACTTCGTATTCCTTCAACTGAAAGTAGAGAAAGATGTTTGTTAGTCTTTTTAATGTACGATTTGTAGTGTTAGGTTATACAGAAAGCAAACACTTTTCTTGATAAACCACACAAGAACAAACAAAGTATAAACTGCAAATAAAGTAATTTCACGTTTCTTCACTGCTTGAAGAAAATATCCAACACGTATTTATAAGCGAGAAGAACAACAATTTTGACAGCTACCACAACACATGGAGCTTGCTCACGTATTTCGAACAAACTCAAGTGAAACTACATTATTTAGTCAATAAATTGAAGTGCAACTAGAACCAAACACTTTGTACTTTGTTTATTCGATGAAATTATTCATTTTTCATGAAAATATCGTATTTATTTCGGGAAAATTACCTGTCCCTTAGCTTTCATTTTGGCAGCGTTCTCGAAAAAGGAAACGGAAAGAGCAAATAGGCCATGTTGTAGATTTTAGTACACCTCGGTTCGGTGTACTAAATAGCACACTATAGTTTTTCGAACTTCAGTGGTGAGTGAGTTCAACCGAAAAGAAGTCAACACTGCTGTGTTTTTAGTAATAATAATGTTTTCTTGAGCCTAGCAAATCATTGTTAGGTAGGTACCTATAGCCGAGTTTTTATAGAGAAATTTTTTTTGACAAATCGAACATGAAGAGTAATCTTGATCATTCAAATCGAAAACGACATAATTAACATATTTTTCTTTAACACATAACCTTCCTTTGTTTCAAATCAACTTAGCATTTTTCAAATACAAAATTTGCCCGCTGATTGACCCCCATAATAATAAATAAGTGTGCACAAGTTAGTTACCTAGCAGAATTCCAACAATTTTACATTACTGCTGTGTAGTTATTTGATAATTTTTAAGCAGATTTTATTAAAACGGTTCTAATGTAGTTTATCACCGTTTGCAACCTCTAGCTATCAATAGGCTAGTTTTTTTGAGCATAACTCAGCAAAGGAAAGTAAAGTAGGATTTTTAGCACGCAAATTACAACAACTACGATAGACTTGACACTTCGAGAGTCGAAATAGTTGTTGTAATTACGTGCTGAAAATCCTACTTTACTTTGCTTTGCTGAGATCGAAGCTCAAAAAAACACGGCTAATAATAATACTGTCGTTCCTTTTTGGAAACTATTTATAAAGTGTGACGTCGACCTTATACATTCGTCGAAAATTGTGTTCTAAAACAGTTGAGTTCTAAATACATCTTTCGAACATCCTTGAAAATTGTATTAAATTATTTCTTCGTAAATTACATAATATTCCATAGAATGATAAGGAAATTAAAAATACAAAAATAATTTCTGTCTCTTTATTGGATTCTTGAAATCTGCTTGAAATGATTGAAAGTAGAAGTATGCAATAGATTCGAATTCGAAAAGCCTAGCTGACACTTGACGTTTGTGTTCTCGAAAATTCGCGACTCGAATTTTTAGAACTGTCTGTTAGGAGTTTTTTTTTTTGCTGTCAATTTTGCAATTTTTACGGATCTTCCAGTCTTCCACAAGAACGTGATTTTCAAAGATTGAAAAAGGCAAAGCTTTCTTATTGGCAGAAGGAATAACCAATAATATTTTTCAAAGAACAAGACAGAAATCACATTTAAATAATTTTCCAAGAAGACTCTAATTAAAAAGGAATTTATTTGCGGAAGACCTTGAGCAAATTATTTATCATGGCCAAATGGGGAGAAGGCGATCCACGCTGGATTGTTGAGGAACGTCCCGACGCAACAAACGTTAACAATTGGCATTGGACTGAAAAAAATGCCACCCTCTGGTCGAAAGACAGGCTTAAGGAACTCTTCACTGATCTTAAAATAGGTATGAATCATGAGTTGATTCTATGCACCACAGTGATTTAAACTTCTCATCTCATTCCTTATGCAGAACAAAACGGTGTCAAGTGTGCAATCGACAAAATTGACGATTGCACTGGAGAAGCCACCGCAAACAATCGTAAGGGCAAACTGATATTCTTCTACGAGTGGAACATTGTTTTAAAGTGGACAGGACAACTTCCTGGGGGAAAGGACGAACATAAGGGCAAGGCGACTATTCCAAATCTCTCCGAAGAGTACAATATCAATGAAATCGAGATAACAATTACAATAGATGAGTCCAACAATGAGGAAGCTGATCGCTTGAAGCAATTTATGTACAATGTGGGAAGAGATGTTATCAGAAAGCAGCTGGGAACATACATAAAGGAATTGAAGGAGGAATACTCCAAGGGACTTATATTGCCACGCAAAGGATGTGATGATGTCACCTCTCCCAAGAGTGAAGGTCAGACTAAACGCAGCGCCTTCAATACTAACAATCCCAAAAGTGTTTCTAATAAGAATGGCGAGCGTGAAAGCAGCTCTGTCGGATACAAATTGGACGTAAAAACATTAACCATGAGTGAAAGCTTTCAGTGCAGCGCTTTCGACTTGTATAACGCACTCACCAAACAGGAACTGGTCACTGCCTTTACCCGCGGCCAAGTCAAGATTGAACCCGTCCGCGGTGGAGAGTAAGCTGGATAGTCTACCAATAGTTACATTTATTAACGCTTGTCTTGTTTTAGGTTCGCATTCTTTGGCGGAA
Source organism: Cheilosia vernalis (assembly GCA_949126925.1). Classification (NCBI taxonomy): domain Eukaryota; kingdom Metazoa; phylum Arthropoda; class Insecta; order Diptera; family Syrphidae; genus Cheilosia; species Cheilosia vernalis. The sequence goes on along the minus strand of OX421362.1, from coordinate 55,191,842 downwards.
ACATTCAAGGAAAATTCGAGGAGTTGGTCCCAGAAAAAAAGATTACCCAGTCATGGAGGCTGAAATCGTGGCCATCCGGACACTATTCCAGCGTTTCTATAGAACTTGAACAACTGGTAAGAACATTGAATTGATTTTTAAAACAGATTTCGAGACAAAAGACAAAGGAGGGCTTTGCGTTGAAATTTTATCATGAGTAAGATGGATTGTAGAGTGCGCCGTACATAAAATATAAATACTGCACACGGCTGTGCTTTCACGCTAAGGTCAACAGAAACCTTTTACTTTTTCTGTTCAACTATAGTTTTTTGTAAAAAGCTACAAACTCATTTACGTTAAATAATTACTGTTCCATATATTTATTTACAGAAAGATCACACCCAACTTACACTTAAACAATCGGGGATCCCATCTGCAGAATACGAGACAACCGAAACGAATTGGAAACGATATTATTGGCACAGTATTAGGCAGACATTTGGATTTGGACCAATCCTGCGGGACGGATTATAAAAAAATCAACTAGCCACTACCCAGTCAGACCCACAACTTGCTGTTGCGAATACTTCTTAATACCTAAGTTTCTTTCATAATTTATTTTGTAAGAATACGAAATAGGTGCACAAAAATTATATCTGAAAGCATCCGAGGCAAAATATCACACAACGCATAACACACATGGAAGTAAATGTTTGTTTAAATGAAATAGCTACTGCAGAAAATATTTCCCTATATTTGTTTAGCTCAGCACCTCAGCGTCAAAGATTTAATGTAATTGGCTTCTTAACAAATGAACTTTTGGCGAATTTGACTATAAATTATATTGAAATACAGCGGCAACGCATCAAAAGCAAACAAACATTACCCTGCATTGTATAATTTTAAAAAGTTCCAATAAAAAAAAAAAAAACATTAAACGTGTTCTATTACGTTTATATGTACATATATCGATGCGGTCTTTAATTCTCTTGGGGTCAAATCGCGTCATCCGTGAACGACCAATAGATGACTGAATTTGTTTGTTTCTCATGTGAAGTCGACTTATTTCCGTGAATTTATAGCTTGTTCACGGATCTTGGGATTCGACCCCTGTTTTTTTTTTTTCAGAAGGTGGTACTGTAGAAGAGTACGCTCCAATTTCAGTACCTACCTAGACCTACAGACTAAATTTTTCAAACAATAATTGTCAGCCATAACTGCCTTATGAATTCGAATATTCTTGTATTTTTATTTGCAATTTAATCTCTTCTCTTATTCTCTATTTCATCAATGCCCTCAAATTCGTTTCGGAGTTATAAATAATAGTTCATAATATGCAATTGCACGAAGCACTCGAATTCGACAACAAATCATTGCATAACCAAAAAAGCGCAGTGAAAATCCGCGATTATTTTTTGTCTCTTTATTTCGATTTTGAACAATATAATTCAAAAACAGTTTCGTCAATTTTTATTCCACCTTATGTATTTTGTAGGTCACAATATCCAATTTTGTACGGAAAATTTAGCCATTGAGAGCTCGAAAAATTTAGCCTGGACACAAAAAATGGTAATTAGTATCGCGGATTATCTTTGAAGGTGTCTCAGCATGAGTGATTGAGTTAAAAACTTGGTAGCCCATGGAGAATCGTTTAACTTTAAAGAAGAGAGACATACTTTTGGTTTCTGAAATTGGTTGCGTTTAATTAACTCACATCACATTACCATTTCATACCAAAGGGTCGTTTACATGTTTTCCATTTTTCTTATCCTAATCCATAAAAGGATTTATTTACTTTTAAAAAGTTTAATTCACGTTTTCCACTATGTACAATTACGACATCAATAGCATTGCAATCAATTGCTGTTTATTAAAATGTATTTTTATCTATTCAACACTTGTGTTATCAAACTGATGTCAAATTGAAAAACAAAAAAGGTTTGTAATACTTGGGGACTCACCAATAAACGTTTTTAATTTCGACTCCAAATTTTAGAAGTTCACATTGGCCTTATTATCCGCACAAATTTCCCAGTTGAGAGTTTTCGTAAATTTAAAGTTGAGACAAAATTTGTTATTAGTACGGCGCAGTGCATTTATTAGGTCTGTTTTCTTACAATAATGCATTCGAATACATTCGAATACATTCACTTCTAACCAACTTTTGCGTAAGGGAACGAAGTTTGACTGATGTATTCGAATGCATTATCGTAATGGAACAGACCTATTGCTATATGCACCTTATTCAATCACATCCCTGTATAAAATTGTCCACCTGATATTTACGTTTAATTTTATGAAAATCCTTTTACCTAATTCGCATCAAAATGACATTAAATTCATCATTTAGGTGGTCAATAATTTGTGTGGTAAATAAATCCTCCTAAAATGCCTTCGAGGGGCTTTGGCACTGCGCTTCTTAAAGGAGCCTATTGTGCCTTCCCGTTTAGTTCCTAGAGCCATCTTTTTACTCCATAGAGGCAGTCAGGGAGACAAATAGCTTCTCTGGGTGTATGTCAGCAAGGGATGCTGGATTAACGAATTCATCCCCTAGGATGTCTTTCCTAAGACTATGAAGAGCCGGACAGTCAGTGAGTATGCGAAAGTCTGCAGATTGGATCCGGTGACGTAGTTATGTAAGCCCACAATGAATAAACACTGGGATAACTATTAATTAGATTTTATTTCAAATTAAATGTAAATGGTTTACAAATTTGTGTACAAAAAATCGAAAACCAAGCCTATAGAAAAATACATACAGTTTTATTCCTCCGAAGAAATGACTCCGCAATGCTCCTTAACACGAGTAGGTACGTACGTGATCCAATGTTGAATAACCGGATCTAAACCCTGCCTGATTTTCAGATAATAGCTTGTTTCTAGCAAACCACGATACTAGATGGTCGGATGTGCATCCTTTTAAATTGCTGAGGGATTACCCCATCACCCAGAATGGTATTAAAAACAATGCCAAGTTTAATTATTAATTGCTGTGTGCCATACTTAAAGAGCTCTACAGGCATTCGATCGGAACCTGCAGCTTTACCATCGGCTTAGAGCTTCAAGTCAAGTATTTCGTTCGTAAGATTTTGTTCTTGTAGGAAATACTGAAAGGAACATACATAAGCTGTTGGGCTCAGCAGCTCTCCAAAGTACGTTGCGAGATCGTCCGAACTGAGCTTTCGACTTAAGATGAATGTTTCCCCATTTAGCTTTGCTACCATTTTCCAAAACTCCTTTGAGCTTGTACATCGTGCCACTCGTCTCGCTTCCGCCTCAAAGTATTTTCTTTTTTTAAGTTTACATAGCGCTTTATACTTCGCATTCGCTTTCAGATAAAAATTCATTGGAAAATCATCAGTGGAATCACGGAACGCTCGTAGCCAGAAGATATAATCTCCTCGCCCTTCTACAATCCGCAGTAGCTGGTGGAATGATATGATTCATTTATGATTTCTTCTATTCAATAGAGATCAGTAACGTTTTGCCCCTGAAGAAATATATCCAGTTGTCTTTGATAGCTATACGCTTTTGAATACTTCCATTGTAGCTTTGGGAGAAGCGTTATCGTTCTGTTCCCTTCGTCCTCGTTTATATCCAGTTCGAATGAAACCACAACTGGTAAATGATCGGAGTATGGTACCTGGAACACCTCGCTGACCCACAAGGACACGAAGTCCGTAAGAATCGCATAACTCCAACAGATTAATGCCTATGCGATTGCGGACCTCATCCTTAGACCGGCGATCAACTCCTGACTGACTGTTATCGGTTGGGTGTATAAAGTTGTTTATATTCATATTTCGCATGCGTTTAATGAAGCTTCGCAGCCCAACCCAACCCAACCTCCAAAGTGACCTCTGCAAATGGTTATAAAGGGGTAGCAAGGCCGCCATTCATATTTGATTAAAATTTGTGTTATTAATAATACTATAAATACGTTAATCCATTTTGTTGTTGTTTTCAAGTTAGAATAGAAAAATTCTAAAATTATAGTTGGGAAATAATTTTTTCAAATCAGTAGACATATTATAATATTTCCCACTCGAGGTGAAGTTATTTCCCATGAAAAGTTATTTCCCTGCAACGTTTTATTGATCTACGTGTATATTCGGGATCCCGATACCTGATATGATAACTATTCATGGCTCACATCATTATTACAACATCCTGTGAAAAAATTCACTAAAGTAAGGCTAAATGTCCCATCTACAAAAAAGGCGATCCTATGTCTTGCAAGAATTACCGAGGCATATCCCTGCTTAATGTCGCATACAAGATCCTATCCAACGTACTGTGCGAACGTCTTAAACCGTTCTGCAACACACTAATCGGCACATACCAGTGTGGCTTCCGGCCCGGCAGATCGACCATAAACCAAATTTTCACACTGAGGCAAATCCTGGAAAAGACCAATGAATTTCAAGTCGAGACTCACCACCTATTTATCGACTTCAAAGCCGCATATGGTAGCATTCATCGTCAGGAGCTCTATATGGCGATGGCCGAATTCGGGATCCCGGCAAAACTGATCCAGCTGTGTCGCGTGACGCTGGAGAACACGCGCTGCTACGTGCAATTTGGAAGTAGCTCCTCCGAACTATTCCAAACATGCACCGGATTTCGGCAAGGAGATTCGCTATCATGTGACTTCTTCAATCTCGTGCTGGAGCAGATAGTGCGCAGGGCAGGTGTCAACAAGGAAGGCACTATCTTCAACAGATCCGTTCAGCTACTGGGGTATGCGGACGATATCGACATCATCGGTCGCTCCCAGCGTGCCGTGACTGAGGCTTATACGGCAATTGAGGAACAGGCGAAATTTGTTGGCCTTGAAGTAAACGAGGACAAGACCAAGTATATGCTATCAACAAACAAAAACGCATCTGTCCACCGCCTAGGCCAAAACGTCACTATTGATAGCAAGAATTTCGAGGTAGTTAAGGAGTTCATCTACCTCGGTGTAAGTATGAACTCAACGAATGACACCCTAATAGTGGAGATCAGGCGAAGAATTACCCTAGGAAACCGCTGCTACTTCGGTTTGGCAAAACAATTGGGTTATATTATGGAGGAGAAGATACAACCGCGAACTCTATGAGCTGTACCAAGATGTGGATGTAGTCCAAAAAGCCAAAACACGTCGACTACATTGGCTCGGCCACATCGAGCGAATGGACGACAATGCTCCAGCTAAGAGGATCTTTGAATCCCAGCCCCCAGGTTCGAGGCGACAAGGAAGACCGAACCTCCGTTTTAAAGACCAAGCCATCGCGGATGCCAGAGGGCTTGGTCTGGTAAACCGGAAGCAACGTGCCCAGGATCGCAGAGGATGGAAGGCTGCAGTGTCTCAGGCAGAGACTCTTCACGGGTCGGGAGCCCGTTAAGTAAGTAAGTAAGGCTAAATTATTATTTTGGAAAAATAAGACAATTCCATTAGGGTTTAATCTCTTATTGGTTCATTGTTTCAATTAAGAATGTAAACTTATGAGTACCTACTGCTTCCTTTAAGCAAGGGCCCTATTATTTAGGTCTGTTCCCAAACGATAATGCATTCGAACACATTAGTCAAATTTAGTCAAATTTCGTTGCCTTCTACTCAACTTTTGTGTAAGAAAACGAAATTTGAATAATGTGTTCGAATACATTATCGTTAGGCAAATTTCTGTCATCGCTATTAGACGATATGTTGTGATTGGGACACATTTTTCAGCATACGTATGCTGGGGTGGAATCCCGTAAGGCGATAGTTGATAGTCGCTTTTGTGATAGTCAAATACGACAGTCACATCATTCTTCTTCTACGTAAGGTGATCGCAAAATAACTATAAAAATTTGGCATCACTTCATCATTGTGAAACAAACTATTTGCTGTCAGTTATTATTTGAATGATAACTGACAATTTCCTGGGAAAATATTATTATTTATTTTGAAAAAAAACCTACAACCATACAGTGTATGCTATGCCTGCCTTTTAGGACTACACAAATATTGTATCTACAAGTATAAACACATTACCTATAATGTTCATAATATTACCTCAAGGTATTTTGTACTCTAGGAAGAAAAATTCTTTGGTTGATTCCAAAGGTAAAAATTTTATCGTAGTTGGGCCTAGTTGCAATCGCATTTTTCTAATGACTCGGGCTGTTATTTCAGCTACAGTACTTTGACCCATTGGTGCAGCCCAGTCAGCTGGCTACTTGCTTTTGGTAACCGCCGCCCCCGAGAAGGTTTAACGTTACAGCTAGTTGCAGAATTTGCGATAGGTATATGCGTTGGTTAAGACCATCTGGCAAGTCAAGCAATCTCACTACATTTAGAAAACCGTAACGAAAATATGATGAAACTCATATTTTCTTAGGAGGCGCAGATTGGAATAATTTCTATCTTCTTCATTATCTCTCGAATGAATAAATAATTGTAACGAAGTAAACATTTTCACTATTCGTGAAACCGAAATCAACAAAAATGTGTGTAATTTATCTGAAAATGATACATAAATAGGTGTCACACGAAAACGATCGCAAAAAAACGATAGTCACAGTGATAATCACCTTACGTAGAGCAAAAAATGTGATTGCGACTATCAACTATCGCAAATCGCCTTACAGAATTCCACCCCTGATTCAGCATATCGTCTAATAGTAGCTTTAGTAAACAGACCTATTTTTGTGAGTCGAATAAACAAACGGGCGATTATGACTGTTTTGTATTATACACCCCGATTCAGTGAGTTTTGTTGTGAAGATTATTGTAGAATTCGGAAAAAAAAACTTTTCCAATCGGGGTGATAGTTTGCGAACGTGAAAAATATTTTTCCCCCGATTTATCAAAATTTGGCTTCGAAGCGAATATAGTCGCTGGGCCTTACCAATAATCATTTTTAACCTTTACACTAAATATTTCCTAGGTCACAATATGCAATTTTGTATGCAAAATTTCGCCATTGTGAGTTCGAAAAACTTAGCCTGGACACTAAAAATGATTATTGGTATCGCCGGCTAACTATAATAGTTAAATGTAGGCGATAAAACTATTCTTGGCCTGGTGCAGAAAGTAAAAAAAAAAGTTTTATAATTATTATTAAGTTCGCATTAGTACACCTTGTCATAATATAAATACCATCGTTTCAAGCTCTTCTCCCAGGTTTTGCTGCAGTTGAGCGAGCGAACGAATTTTAAAAGCTAATCACATTACTTTGATAATGCAATTTCGTTGTCAGATGTGATAGATGAGTACATTATTTGGTGTGAACAAATATCGTTGAGTGATCCGTTTACCGAAGTTTTGAAATTGCTTGATATATCTGACAAAACTCACTTTATAGGTAAAAACTTCTTGCTTACGGTTTTGCCCAAGCTTCCAGTGACCGCAGCTAGAATTGAAAGAAGTCTTTCAACTACCCGAAGCGTTATGGGGAATGCAAGATTAAGCTCACTCGCTATGATATATTTGTTCACTCGGATATTAATGTGGGTCCAGATAAGCGTTGTCGTTGACTTTTTGAAAAATGTATCTATTTTTTTAAAAAAATGTATCAAAATTATCTAAATTCGAGACTCAAAAATGTATCAAATGTATCACAAGAGAATATCGTTTTCTAAATCACTTTTCATGTTACATTGGGACCAAAAATCAATATTTTGATGTATATTGATATTGATATTGCTAGATTCAAAATAAGTCTAAAAAAAAATTAAAACATATGAAAAAGGGAGATTTTGCAGACTTATTTCAAAATTGAAAAATGTATCTAATTGAATATCTGAGTATCAAATTCTTTGCAAAGAAGCAAAAATGTATCTTTTTGATACAATTGTATCTTTGTGGCAACGCTGATCCAGATAAGACGTCTTCTGCTTTGACAAAATATGTGTAAAAAAGTAATTTAATTATGTTCGTTTGAGTCAAGGGCGGATCCAGGGGGGGGGGGGGCACAGGGGCACGCGCCCCCCCCCCCCCCCAGAGCACTGCATTTTTACTGCTTGCTCATTCCAAATTCAAAACAGGCGAAGTGTGCCTATGTGCGAAATTAAAAATCACTTTTCCATGGAAATTAAGACGAAAAATTACCCAAATCTGTCTGCATATGCTACCTAGAAACACATGTGAATCTTGGGGCACAAGCGTGAAAGTGTATATACCTTTTCTAGATTATTTATTAAATGAAATGTCGTCTAGGTTTCCTAGAGCTCAGATGCAAAAGTTACTATCTCAGTATTGCCAGGCGGTGAAGTATATAAAGAGGATCTACCTTGTATTTTAGTTTTGAAGGGAGAGTTACAAATTTGGTAACAGATGAAAGAAAATATTCCTAAGTCACCAGCAGAAGCTTATAAAAAAGCAACGGCTCTGCGAAACATAAGAACCCTTTGTCAATTATTGTGCACATTTCCTATGACAACCAGCACTGCCGAAAGATTTTTCTCCACCTTACGCCGGTTAAAGACATATCTTCGCAGCAATATGAGAGTAGATCGCCTAAATGGACTAGCCTTAGCACCGCGTCTCCACGATACGTAATTTCAGTCAAGACTTCAGTCACGACAACAATGTGTCTCGTGTAGACCGCGATTTTGTGGACACGACAGAAATCTAGACTTTTCAGCGTGACTTTTTTCCTGCCATCTCTGCAGACAGATCTTCTGACTGAAACTTGGCATTTGAAGTCTAGACCAGCGTTTGACAGCAAAAAATCATTTTGTTTTGGTAATTCTCGGGAATACATGTGCGCGGATGCAATTATGGCTGATTTTAGATTTTCGCAAAGTGAAGAAATATGGCGTCAAAGTAACTTGGCCCTTTAAGGATATGTTTTGCGTCTATCCCAGTGTATTAGCAAAGTCCCAGAATTTGTCAAAATTCTTGGCAATTTTGAACCAATCGCTTTCTATCCCAGTGTATTAGCAAAGTCCCAGAATTTGTCAAAATTCTTGGCAATTTTGAACCAATCGCTTTCTATGACGGCATCTATAATTTAAAATTGTTATTTCCATACCTAAATATCCTACGCATTGTTCCATAAAACATCTTTTAACAAATGCGCTTCCAAATCGTGTAGCTCTCTCTTCTGAAGAAACGGATATACCCACAATCTGTGCTTTTGTTTTACGCTGGTCTGGTTTTCCAATTTTTTAGGTCGATTAATGCTTTCAAAGCAAGAGCCACCTTCACTTGTTTCTTCGTTGTTGGCATCGTTGGCATCTTGTGAAATGAAATGTCGTAACACAATTTGCCCAACCAAAGCAATGCAAATATGGCGGACAAGACTTCTGACTTAAAATTCTGACATAATTCAGACTCGTAGAGACGCGATGTAATGCATATCCATCAAGACACTGCTTCATAGAACCCTGAAGAAGTTCTGGATATCTTCAGCAGAAAACATAAAAAAAAAACTGTCATTATTAACCATATAATTTTTCATTATTAAAGTGTTTTTTATTCTTTGTTATTTTTGTACGCCATTGATAAAGAATGAATCCCAAAGACAAATTCAAATGCAATACTATGGGGTACACTCATCACCTATCTGGCCTTTGTGCCCCTCCCAGAAATAAATCCTGGATCCGCCCTTGGTTTGAGTACATGCGATTTAAAAACTAATAAAAATCAATGAATTGGAATATGTAGGTATAGTTTTTTGTTTAAAGAATTCCTCTTAAGATTTGGAAGCGAGCCCCTCTGGAAACAAAATTCTGGCTACGTCATTGGTTGGGCTCATTTAATTCTCAATGGTTTTTGGATAATGAGTGATACCGATACATTTATCGGATTGATCTCTCAAATCTTTTAAGAATGTTAGTCCCATAATTTATCAGGAAAATTTCCTAAAACAATTTGAAAGAAAAACTTGCTGTAGTTAGAAATGAATGGAAACAGAATGTATTTGAACAAATCCCATTCAAAACTGATGAGTGAGTGGAAATGCGCGAGCATAAATAATTCCCCACGCATATAGTAAATCATTTCTATGAATGGACCTTAGAGTACCAACAAACAACACAGCCACGGCACGGGAGGGAGCTGCATGTACCTCGCATCCTATATGCGACATCAATGTACTAAGGCCCATTTTATTCACTCGAAGTTGAACACAACTTGGGGATTTTTATATGGGAAACTTCCCAAGTTGTGTTCAACTTCGAGTGAATAAAATGGGCCTAAATCAGCCCAAATTTTGTGCAATTATTGTGATGCGAAGGCTACATATACCTACTGGCATGATGAATGTTACTATTCCTGTATCCTGTTGCCGTTTTCAGTTGTTATAATTGAAAACAACTGATAACATTCCAAGCCATCGACGTGTACCTACTACTTCCAAATTCCACATCACAGCTTTCCAGATGCCTTTGGTTTGGTACTCACCTATCCCCTGCAAGAAAATAGTGATGTGGGCCGTATACGTGTGTGCAGGAATCAACCTAGTTAGACATTGCGCACGCCTGACGCGCCCGAAAACAATCTTCAAGTAGATTGTAGATTGGATTACTGCTACGAACATCATCAAATTGCTTTGGAGAATCTTTGAGAAAAGTATGCTGGCGGGACATTGTAGCAATATCTGCCTGAATTTATCATCTCTCGCTCTCTTCTAAAATCTGCGAACTGATAATGATAACACTATACTAGGAGAAAAGCCGTACACAAATTCGCTCACTCTACGAGTTAGTTAGTAGGTCAACATACCACACACGAGCAAGCCCATTGTGCGAAAGGAATATCTGTGTCAGTGTCCTTCATTCCCTTGCTGAGCTGTCCTCTTTTTTGTTACGGATAAATATGCTGAGCGATACTTACCTATATTCACAGTGGAATGTTAACCGTGTACAAATATATAGGGTGGACTATGCTGGTTCCCAGCCACTTACTCACATAAGGAAGCTTAGTTCAATTCCCGAGGAAAACTAGTAACCAGTAACCACCCCCAGCCCCAGCCACCCACAACAAGAGCGAGAGAGAGTGGCATCTTTCCAATCTTTCCCATGAATGTGTAGTGTGTTGTGTAGCTTGTAGCTGTAGGTATTTGCTGATGCTCCAAGAGCAAGGATCTCTGTTATCCTTGTCGTTTGTATTCAGTCCCGGACGAGAATTTGCATCGAAAGCTTCTTACTCGACGGATAGTATAGTCGCGATATTGGAATATATTTTTTTTATTTTCTAAATTAAAGGCAAACACTTTTGCAAGGAGCAGTTTGGTACAGAGCCCAGCAGCGTAATCGACCATAATGGTTATATAAAATTTTGTTTGATATCAAAAAGTATATAGTACATAATTGCAATTCGGTTTTTTACATAAATAGTTAAATTGTGTGTGTATTTCGCAAAAGAATAACTCGGTACAAGTACAAAGTGAAGTGTACGGAAAAACTGCTTCTCGATTTGATTGATGCAAAGTGAATTATGTGAAGTGGGCGTGCTTATATATGTGTGTATGTAGATACCCAGTTGAATATTATATCAGAGGACTAGAAGATATATATTTAATTTATTTTTTATAAAGAAAAGCAATATTAGTTGTGAATATGTAAATTTAAGTGTTTAACCCCAGTTATCTGTGGCCGAAGGATAAGTAGTTCGGTATCTGATCGCGAGTGTTTCCTTTTGCGGGATTCGAAAAGCTTTCGGTTTAGTTTGCATCACACATCCTTTTAGTGGTGTCAAAATTATCAAAATTATGGATAGAAAAAAAGAAATTATAAAACATTAAAACAGTTTATGATAAAACGTCTCTCTCTTAAGCAATAGACATACTCGCATCTCGTACTCGTATACGCGAAGGGGAAAAGGATATCGCCAGCAGCAGCAATACACACCATTATCATTCCTATTATTCGCGGAGAAAAAGTAAGTGGCCAAACGCCAAAAGGATACCTACCACATTCCTGGAATCCTTTGTAGCATCTCTCGCTTCTCATTTGTTTATTGGCATGACTGTGTGTGCGAACCTGGAATGCACGCTGTGAGTGCTGTGTGTGTGTGCTAACTCTCCTCTAATCTTTATTTCGTAGATACATTTTAGCTTGGTGACAAGAGTGTTTACAGCATATTTACCAAATACTCATAGGATTTTTTTCCTTTTTCCATTTGTACGAATTTTCTTTTTCTGTTGTTATTCTCCTTCGTTTTTTTCGGGTTTTTGTTTAAAAGTTGGCGAACGATGTAGCGGCTGATTTGATTACATTTTTGGAAATCAAGGGCGACGCGGATATTCCGCTCGCGTGGTATTCTATTTTCAAATAAAGGGTTTCTATTGAAATCCGCTTGCGATTTGAGAAAAGGTCGGCCAATATTAAGTGTATGCCTGAGCAAAGGGGTTGTATTGAATTGTATGTTGTTTAATTTTGGATCGATAGACTGTGTTTAAGTGGGGGCTTAAACAGCAAGAGATTGCTCCTTGTTATTATTTTTAAGTAGATAATCAAGTTGGGTTAATGTGGCTGTGTTTTTTTTTTCGGTATAAAGGTGTGAAACGTGATGAATTTCGTTTTGCGGGCTAGGTTCAAATAATATGGTAATTCAAGTCGGCTTGATTTTTCTTGGGTATGGAATACTACCGGCAACAAGTCCATGTATAGTGGATGGGCGATTGAAGCTCATAAATTCACAAAAAAATGCATCTTTGGGCGCCTATGGGTGATTGTTTCTATAGTTCTCTTTTGACAGTCGTTTGACATTTGGCATTCTTGGAATAGGTAGGTAGAGGGTAGAGCAGTTTCTTCCTCTGTCAGAAGGCGAAACTTGCCTTGTAGTTGTTTCGAAGTCAGTGGACCAAGCGCCTACGGCTTGCACCACTTGAGCCACACAAAAATTTAACATAACTTTCTTTTAGAAGTCTGAAATTAAGACCAGTAGATGAAATTCATTGAATATTGGTATCTTTTTTAGGCTTAGTGTAAGTTAAGCTACTATTAGACGATATGATGAATCAGCATACGTATGCTGATTATACTGTATTAAAAAGCAAGTGGAAAGTTAAGAAAAACAACGAAAACGAGTGGAAGTGACTCTCAGATAGATTTTTCTGCATCGGGTTCTGAATATGTGGCCGAAATTTCCAGCGGAAATGAAGACACTACAAGTAGCGATACATTACCTGTTCAAAAAGGTAAAACAATATGAACTTTGGAAAAGTAACGGTGAGTCATTTTTATTTCTTGCGTTTTTAGGAAAGAAACGTGTCCGAAATGAGAGCCATTGGAAAAGAAATAAAGCTAAAAAGAAGAGGGCAGAAGGCAAAAAGTATAGGTACAGATTGTAGAGGAAATATCGTTGCCGCGATAACAATGGGGCAGCCCTGTTGTTGCAGGAAGAAATGTTTTAAGGCTGGACTTAGTACAATAATGGAATGGAATGAACATTGGAACATTAGTGTTGTGACTTTATTAAGAATATCGATTAATTTTATTTTACAATCTATGACCGCACAATATGTATAGTAATATTTTTATTACTAAAAATAATTATATTATATGCAGTTTATTTATTTTTCCAAGATAGGTAATCTTAAGCTTAATAAAACAAAACAAAAAACAAACAATACATTAAAATGCCTTTTGCAGAAAAATTAACGTCCAATCTAATTCAGTCTTCCAAAATATTGCTAAATATTTATTATTGGAATAAAATGTCATTTATATATAAATTAAGGAATTCGTCAGCTATCGAAATCGCTTGAATTACAATTTTTATATACCTCGTTTGTCAATATTATTCTTATAATTTCATCAGGGAGAAGGCTGAGTTGCAGCAAAGCAAAGCAATGTACCTGTAATAATTATTTATTTTTGTTTTCAACGCGTTTATTTTCGTCATCTCATCTCTCTACAAACATCGAATTTCACAGCACATATGCAATATAGTGACAAAAACCAAACTTCAAAGAAATAATTTTGCAAAAACTTTGCGGTTCATATTCAGATTAACTTTCTATAAATCTTGCATGGTATACTCACTTCATTTCAGTCTTGTTTCAATGCACATTGCACACCCCCAGTCACAGCTTTGGTGGGAGCATTCAAATAATATATGAGACTGGCGTGTGGTCGTGGAGCTCCTGTATATAGAATTTTATCCGTTAAATTTGAAATTATTCCTTACTTGTGGATATTTTTGTTTTAGGAATAAGTGTACTTTTTCTTAAAAATTAAAAATGTAAATCGGTTAAGAGAAAATAAAAATATTTTGACCAATTTTTCTTCACTTATAAGAAAAATTTAGTCATGAAAGCGAAGTTAATGATATTCAAAAGCGGAAAATACATAACCATGTTTATCCTAATATGTTTCTAGTACCTACCTAAATAAAATATCTCTTTAGGTAGTTTTATTAACAAAACACATTTAAAAATATTTAGTAACTAACCAATAGCATTCAGTACCTAATGTTAAATGTGATATTCCCGAACTCTATCACATCCCACCGTTTTTATTTATTTCTTTATTTATTTATTTATTAAACTATTATAGGTACATAATGTCACAGTTAATCAATAATGAAAAGATTTACAAAGCTTATTATTGTTGGCATTTCTTTCAATATTTTTTTTTAAATTGAATTTTGATGGATTGAAATCAATCACATGATTGTGCTTATTAAAATCCCTCGTCCGGTTATTGATGGTGCCATAGTTACATCGAGATGTTCTTTGGTATAAACAAATTTGGTTCCTTGTTGTCCTCGGACGGGTATTGATGTTTATAGAATTGAGAAAATATGTGGAGTTGACATTACCAGTCAGAACGCAAAACAGGAATATAACATTGGATGTCTCTCGTCATTTTTCCAAAGTCTGAAGATTCAGCAACTTTAATCGACTTATGTCGGGTGAAAGACGACTTTCGGCTTTCTAGGGCAAACCACGCAAAGCGAAAAGAAGAAACTGCTTTTGAATACTTTTAATTCTTGAGATTCTAGATTCATACAAAACAGGTCGGACGAGTGACAAGAGAATAGAACTTTGGTTACATAGGAATCCTTAAATTTTTTTGAGAAACGTTTTATAAGTCCCAATCCGCTTCTTGACTTGTTAACAATGGAATTCAAATGGAGATTGATGGTGAGCTTTCTGTCAAAGACCACACCAAGATCATTAAAACAATCAACACTCGCAACAGCTTCCTCATTGATAAAATAAATTGGCGCAGTTGAATTTTGACGTCTCGTGAAGGTCATGCTTTTACACTTCTTAAGATTAAGATTAGTTTCTTCTTCGTCTTAAGATTCGTCGTATTTTCGTAGGGAATTATTAAGGCAAAATACCGACGGTCGACAGATTCTTTATTACGTTTCAGTTCCGCATAAATTTGCTACGCCCATGCCATCAGTTCATCAATATACTACGACGTATTTAAGAATAATATTCATATATTATGTACTAAACATTTTCTGATCTGATAACTAACAGCCAAACTTACTCCTAACCGCACCCAACTTCTAAAAGCACACCATCTATTGAAAAGACATGAACTACTTGTATGTACTATGTTTTCATTTAAAACATAGAAAGACACCTGTGACGCTGTGACCTGTAGTCTCCTATCCAAATTTGCATTGTTACTGCCGAAATGCCCAAGGAATAGCCTTACCTCCTTAGCAAGGAATTTCGAACTTTCATCGTATTCACCACCTACGATGTTTACACAATTCTAAATTGACGTCCAAAGATAAAGGATGGTTCTAAAAAACATTGTTACCCAGCTCTGAATTATACATAATTTTACATTTAAAGTATTTTCCTATACGCTTCCTTCCGAGGACCTTTCGGCCCGAACCATTGGGTTACATGTTTCTATTGATAAAAAATGTATTCAAGCACAGAATTCATATTATACATGCCATTGGATATTTGTTTTTACTTTCGTGATTTCCCTTTTTTTGTTTTCTCTTGGTTTTCTTTTTATGTGGGTATCCTATGCTGTATATCCTTATTAATGCCACTCTCGATTTGAATTTATACATTTTAGTAGAAGAATTTGTTTCGCCGTTTTTGTTGTTGGTGCAGTATTGTTAGGAGAAATGTTTTTAATTTAATTGACTAGTTGATAGAATAAATTACTTACTACATATGAGTACATAGTGGTTAAACGTTTGAGATTAAATATTATTGATCCTTGGGAATGCATAGTGCAAAAGTTGCTATACTGAGTTTTAGACTGAGAAGAAGAAAGAGAACTTTGTTATTTAACTCACTGATTCTAAAAAGGAGTTGTGCCAAGATCGTGTAATCGCGATCCTTTGACGATCCACAATTAAGTAGGTTAAAGAAACCTAATCAAACTGCCATTTTTCATGACTTTACTCTATCGAATTTTTTGAGATTTTATTTGATGAATAAGCCCTATCCTTACCAGACTTTTAAAGTACTAGTTTCCTATAGAAATAACATCCTACATTTTTCTTTCTTTGTTGGTTAAAATACTTTCCATCTGGTCGAGGTAAGGTTGTCCTCGACATTTTTCACGTTATTCTTCTGGGCTGTAACTTCTGTTACTTCGTTGTTACAGCTATTAAATATGTAACCCATGCGACATTTAGCTACAAGTGCCGCCTGGCTTGGCGATCTTAACATTAGGGTCCTATATTGCAGGTATTCTCTGCGTTGCTTTCCACCATTCTACAAACGACGCGTGTAGAATTTCTGCCTACAACATAGTGCCCTTCCATTCCCTCCGATCTACAGTCGCAGTGACTACCTAAGAGGAAAATGTGTCGCCCTCCTAAACAAGGATCGATCCCAGAAAAAAAAAATCTTAAGGTTTTCTTCGCTGCGCCATCTCTTGTGAACGTCTAACATACATCTGGATGTAAATCTGTCCTGGAAAAGCTTCTTAATTGAGCCATTATGACTTGGATAAAACTGTAGGCTTGTTACAAGCACAAGCCGTTTGTAGCATTTGAAAGGAAGGTTTGACAACCATTTAATCCCAGCGGGAAGACTAGTATCTAAGAATGCAGTATAGTGCAGCGTTAACAAAATGTACAAAAATATTGTCGGAGACGTGATATATTTATATGGATACATTTCATAGAGTTCTTGGTTATTTCTTCTTCTGTAACGCCCTATACTCGCACCACAAAACCCAAAAACCGAAGAAGAACGTTTCTTTCAAAAGGCACAGTATCAGCTCGCCCTTCTTGCAAATCGTTCAGAGAGTTGGCAGAATAAGGATTCAACAAGGCGTACCTTGTAATTTGAGTCCGGGGTCATATAAACTAATTTGTTTCGACAATCCGAAGATGTAGCGGATTTGTAAAGAATGTTTTTCTATTTCGTATGCAAAATCAGAGTTGATTTAGCTCGGACGTTTTCTTAGCAATTTCTGCCTATAAACATTCAGTTGCAAAAAAATAGAACACAAGAAGTTTAGAATAATATCTAGCAAATAACAACGCTTTTATATAAAGTCGTGCGACGAAAAGCGGATATGTGCTCCTGCCTCCTGGCCTAGGAGCTGTTTCGCAATAAGCAGACCACCAGTTCGAGTAGTAATAAATTCGCAAATATAATCGTACTTCACAGTGGGTACCGATGTAATGCCTCAGATATTTTTATTTCCATTTTATACCTACTCGTTCCGAACCACATCACTGTCCAATCAGACGATAAATCGTCTATCGAGCTTCACCTTGATTAAAGTTAGTTCGTAGTTAAGTCAAATGCTAGTACATATTACAACTATGCAAACAAACTCTCAAACATTTTTTAAGGCTTTCTGTAACTGGTGCCTGCTAGCTTAGTAACTTCTGAAAATGTTTTTCTGAGACGTTAATACAGATTAGGTGAAATGTGTCAACGTGATGCGCATAAATAAATTAACAAATTATTTTTGTGTTCTGCAATGTGTTAACTTATAAAAATCCGCTTCCAAACACTTCTTACAACAGGCGTGTTTTTTTAGCTTCGATCTCAGCAAAGCAAAATAAAGAAGTCTTTTCAGCACGCAATTAAAACAACTACTTACTCTGAGTCTCCGAGGTGTCAAGTAGAGCGTAGTTCCTGTAATTGTGTGCTGAAAATCCTACTTTGCTTTGCTTTGCTGACGAAGCTAAAAAAACAGGTTGCCTTTGATGAGTCTATAAGTTGCTCAATAATTTTTTAAAGTCTTAACCAATTCTTCTTATTTCTGTGGCAACAAGGAAAAACAGCATAAGCCATTTTCAGCCACAGGTAGGGTACGGTGCATCCGATAGTAATATGAACTCAATTTTGGCATAAGTCGACTTATGCTGTTTCTCCTTGTTGCCATACACATTTATACAGTCAGCACACTTAAAATAGGTTATCAAAACATTGCATCGACGGCGATGAATACGGTATTCACATTAAAATTATTATATTAATACGTGAACATCCGAGCTTTCCGTACGCTTGTTTGGTATTTAATATGAAATGAGGAGAATGAAACTTATGTTATTCGAAAGGTGCTGAGCCATAGATGTGCACAAACACAAAATCGTGGTTATATGTCACCATTAAGACTGGTAAACTTAAGTTATGACTTCCCCATACAAAACAGGTAATAAAAGGATTTTGGTGACAATCAATATTTGTCGCTGTCATGTTTCCATAGTAACGTATTTAATCATCTAAGATTAGAACCTGTCGGAGAGAATGATTAACCCATAAAGGTATGCAATTTACCTGCCCCTAAAATTAAGCAATAATTGTAAGAAATTTATTTAGGGGAATTATTTATTATTTGTCGCCACCATATTACCATAGTAACGTACCTATTTAAATATAAATCATCTTAGATTAGAGTCTGTTTCCGATGGAGCAGCTCATTTACGTATTATTTTCGATATACTATAGATGTCGCCCTGTTCGTTTCGTTTATAAAAAAAAAAACATTAATAAATAACGAGAATAATTGTAGTACGTTAGTACAGGTACATATTTATAAAAGGTACGGTCGATTTTCGACCACAAGCGATACTAGTACTAATAAATTCATGAAAACATCTGCCAGCCAGCTACTTTTATGCAGGTATGGTATTCTCTATCATATATATCTGGAAAACGTTGATAACACTTAGATGTTTTTTGGGCCATGGAAACCGCACTTGACAGGTGTAGTGTAATATAAGAAACATCCAGCTAGACCAAATATAGTTGGAAACGGTTGCATGACTTCTTGGTCGGTCACAATAAACCGAAATGAGTTACAACATTTGTGGTTCTTTTACAAGTTTTTGTAAACCGAAATAGTTTTTTTTTATTGAATTACAGTTGCTTGCAGATAGTAAACATGAACTGTGTTCAACCCTTAAGGAGAGAATTTATATACCAAAAGACTGACAGCTTTGCTTTTGTTTTGCTTCCGACTTGGATATTCAACATCTATGAATTTTCGCACACTGCCAATCAAAGCTTACGGCCGAATAGAACTACTCAATTTTAATGTCTACTTATTCTTTCATAGAGAACTGTCCCATTCTAAAGAAAGACTTTTTGCACAGAAGGATATGTCGGCCGTTGGCGATAGGTAATACAAGTGTTTTCTTTCCGATAGTGCGCAATAGCTATAACTTGTTCCCAGTCTAGAGAGATAAACAAAACACCTGTACTTGGCTGGTAAACTTTGGTTAGTTCACGTCATTTGTGTACTTCACTTCGGTAGGTAGCTTTGACTGTACATAAGTTAAACTATACTATTATTTGTTTGCAGTTTTAGTTGTGACGTGTAAGTAAATTAAGTGATGGGTGGAGAAGTGTAATTGTGAAATTTGTGAAGGAACGGGTTGCTTTCAACAGAGGGGCAGGCTCATAAACCATAAACTAAGTATTACAATTACAGCTTGTAGGCAAACTCTCTTAAATTGACTGAGCTAACGGTCTATTTAATACTTTGTAAATGGATAGGTTGTAAGAATCTAAAAGACAAAAATGTTTGCTTCTTTGACAATACCGTTGCTATTGCAATTTGCAAGTACTTTTCTCTTTGGTTGTTGTTTGAGAATGTTGTAAGTGTGCGTGCTAAAATTACTGGCTTGTTATACAAGTAATTTGACTTGTTGACATTATGCATTAGGAATGGGTAGGGGTACCTACATTGGTGTTGGCAAAGCCCCAGTTAAATTTGATTTGCCGTGGCTAAGAGAGGAAGGCTAATGTATAAGTTAAATTACATCTAATATTGAACAATTGAAAGGAAGTTCAATATCGATAGATAGATAGATATTTTTATTTCGTATAAAAATAATGTTACAGGACTATTGTTATTGCACATTTTACAGAGATTTGATAGATTGGATTTTATCTTTCTACTGAAATATTATTTTTTATGTAAGATACTCGTTAGGTAAGGAAGAAAAAGAGAGAGAACTCGAAGGAAAATACGAAAAAAAACCTTCAATATGTATGAAAAAAAAAGAAAGAAAAGAAGAACAAAAATGAAAAAAAAGTATTAAATGTATATACACCAAACGGGTTTGTATTTACAGGTTAATGAAAAGGTATTTGATAAGTATATAGATAAGGACAAATAATTAAGTAAATAAATAAACAAGTAAGTAAGTGAATATGTAAATAAATAATTATATCAATAAATAAATAAATAAGTACATAAATAAATAAACAAATAAAAAAATAAAATAATAAATAAATAAATAAATAAATAAATAAATAAATATATAAATAAATAAATAAATAGAAAAAAATACATATATTAAGACTAGATAAATATATGTTAAGTAACTATTCAACAAATAAATAAATAAATAGACGAAACAAAATAAATAAGTGACTATAACAGTGCAAAGAAAGAGAAAGAAACGACTAGGAAAAATTGTTTAAGTATGTTAGGTTAATACGAATAAAGATGATGGATAATTTAATTACAATTATTTTTTATGATTGCAGAAATTTAGGTATTTAATTCGCTTACAAGTGGATTATCAGTAAAACCACATCTTGAATTAAACGTATTCTTAAGCTTAACAATTTTATTTGCTATCAATTCAACATTCGCTCTTTTGTGCATATCAAGGGTTGAGTGGTGCCAAGGTAAGTCTAGCATCATTTTGAGAAGCTTATTTTGTGAAACTTGTAATTTTTTTATATGGCAGGTTGCCGAATCGCCCCAAACCTGGCATTTCTATTTCTATTTGAACAATTTGCAATTGAAAAGTATAGGAAGCAATTTTCTGATACGGTTACAACCAACTCCAGTCTCCCCTACTCGTATTCGTACAAATTGTGGCTTGCAGCTGACTTTATTTGAAATAGTATGCCATAGTTATGATTTCGGACATGTAAGCTTTAGAGTTGAAATGAAAACAAAAAAAGCGGAGTCTTTAATTTGTTTTTGTTTGACTAATATTTCGGGCTGGGGCTTTGTCTGTATATAGTGAAATGCCTAATCCTAATGTGGAAAAATCAGCTCGCAGCTCTCAAATTGTTGATTGCTTGAAAAAGTGTTGTCAATTCAGGTTACAAACCTCTAAAAGCAATACTCTGCAACAACACTACTACTGCTACGTCCTAACTAAAAATATCTTAACGCGGCATTTTAAAACTCTTAAAAAAAAAATAAATAAAAGGAAAACAAAAAACCATCGCATAAGAGCTGAATGAATATTATTAATATGTGAACAGAGCCCTTTTCTATTATTATTGTGTTGTAGATGATGTGTCTGTCATATTTACACTGACACTCTGATTAGCAATATAGAAATAGGAGCTTGACTTATTAATAAACTCAAACGCGACGAGCTTTTTATTTATTTTTGAGGAGGTGACTGCGTTTGGTCCCATTTTTAGATGTGAGTTTGCATACTGGTTATACACTTAAGGCATAGCTGCTGCCAAAGGAGACTGCTTTATGAGAGAAAGAGATTGCATAATGAAAGAAACATCGACTTTGAAGTTAGATTTAAATTGTTGCTGTGCAAATGAGCACATTAAAATAACTTAGTTATGTTAACTTTAAGTCTTCTTGAGTTCGTCTTGAGTATCCTGAACTCAAAAACTGAATTGGTCGATAATGCCAGTTTTCCTACGTCAGTTACTTAGTATTCAGTCACGAAAATCTTGACTAGGTTCGGCGGCTATCCGTCTATAAGCCTCCACTGATGGACAAAACTATTCACGTGACCAATAAAACCGAAACAGTCAATTCTGACCGCAAACGCTAAGGCGAGCTTTTTTAAGTTTTTCAACTATCAATATATTGTTGACATTTTTAGTCTCGACTTAAACAATTAAGAAATTTATTTATGCAAAATATAGCTACTGGGAACTAAGTAGTTAAACTTAAAGTCCAAACTAAAACAATTTATTGGTAAGACCCAATGTATTTAATGCGACTTCTGCTGAATGACTTCTTAAGTTGTCAAAGGCCTATGTGCTGTAGGTATTCATCTGTTTTCGAGATTAAACTAAACCCACATTATAATATAATATTTTGTGTCTGACAAATTTAAATTGTGTTCATTAAATTAAAGCTGGCTATTACGGTTCTTCTTATGGTCGCTTGTCTATAATAATAAAAATTTTGATTTAATGTTTTTTTTTTTTTTGTAATCCTATGTAAACAATGAGTTTTTGTCAAACTTCATTCAATACTATTTAATAAAAATTCACATGAATGAATTATATGATAGCAACACTCAATACTTTGTCAATAAGAATTCAATACAAAATAAATCTTGCTCAAATTACGAAACAGATAATAGAGTAGTGGCAGGATATAACAGTACAAAACACTACAAACACCAAACTAAAAGTCAAAATACTTGGCAGACTTAATACTACCCATTTCTTAGTAGGTATATGCACTTCGAAAATACAAAATTTGGATGATTACTAGTTAAATTATACTGTGGGATAGTCAACATCTATATATACAGTACTGTCTGGGTAGCGTGAACTACTTATTGCACAGGCTGTCCGTGTCCATGCTAACCAGCTTGTTCACACTATCCAATATTTTACGCACCAAGAAAAATACACTTCGACAACAGCTTCCGTACTTTAATTAAAGTTTTATTTTACTTTTTTTTTATTTAAAATAATGTTATACATGTCTGTAGTTTTTATCTGCCAGCACCTTTTGCACAGCTTTTTCACGCATTTTTTTTAAACAAGAATATCTGAATAGTCAGATGCATTTTCTTCAGCCCACTGTATCCCCTTATCAAAAATCTGAATAGCTTCTGACGCAGAGCTTATCCTTATTTTTTCTTATGGCCGAAATTGCAGATTTAGCAACACTGTATTCCCGGAAAAAATTGATAGGGCTACTCCCCTTTCTAGTTTCTCGATAACATCACCTTTTTCTTTCAACGATAAGAACTTCGGTTTTTTGGTTAACATTTTTGCACAGATAAAAAATAAATTAGATAATGCCGAAAAACGAGTTGCACTGAAAAAAAGCATACAAACAGGAGCTAGTTTCACGTTTTTGAATGTGAATCGTTATTTTCTTTCTTCATTGCAATCAGTACAAACTATAATATGAACAAAAACGGAGTATGCGATGTAAAAATGTATTTGTACGTGTATGTTAAACTACGATGGCTAAAATAAAGGGAAATCCTCGAAATGTTAGCATAAATTTGTTGTTCATGCTATCGATGTTTTTGATGTTCACGCTTCAGAGTGCTGTGTATAAAACAATTGGTGTTCATGCGAACCAGGTGTTCACTCAGCCCAGTGTTCATGCTACCCAGACAGCACTGTATATAATATTTATATAAAAGACACAGACATCCGTGTGTGTCAACTTAACTCAAGAACGGATCCTTTGATTTTGGGCTTGATGGATATATGTAATGGCCCAAGGAAGGATAAAGGCTACTTTTTGTCGCGATAGTAAAACTTGAAGTTGATGAAATAGCGGATGAAAATTTGTATGGGGAACCGCACACTTTGAGATAAATAAACTTAATATAGGAAAACGGGAGTGTCACTTCCAATACAAGAAAAATTTAAAAAAAATTAAATTACCTACATATATTATTGAACGAATTTGGGTCATCTAGTAACTAATAAAAAGCGATTACGGGAACGGTTTAGAAATGCATTTGCGAAATGTATTTTTCAAGCTTAGAACACTTCACGGGTTTTGAAACCAAATAAGTTTGTTCGACGTGGTCAGCCTTAGTGCAAGACGTGTATTTTCGTGGCTGTAAAAATTCAGAGTTCGGTTTGTGATAAAAAAAGGTAACTCTGAGATCTGCCACTTTAAAAATAAAGTACTAGCTAATTAGTGCCAGTGAGGAATAGTGCGCTCTAGGACCGACCTCACTGGCGCTACAGGTCCATATAGAAACGGCATCGCTTCTCGTTTAGGTATGTTTTATACTGGAGTATAAGCTTTTTTTTGTGGTCGCAGTGGCTTAGTGGTTAGTGTGTTGGACTAATAAGCGAGGGGTCCAGGTTCGAATCCCGCAAAAACCCAAATTCCAACTCAGGGTTGTCCGAGAGTATAACTGTCATGAAAGAGCTTCTCAATCGGCCCGTTTGGAACCGGCATAAAATTGTAGATCCCTTCCATTGGTTCCAAAAATTAAAAACTCACACAAAACGAATGGTTGCGAGAAGCTAGGCCCTGGGTCCCAACAGACCTGTTGCGCCAACTATTATTATTATTATAAGCTTTTTTTTAGGATAGTAGACTCTTTAATTTATGTCAAACCTTTGGGAGCGGCAACGAGGCGATGGGAGTGTCGGGTAAGGTGTAATTCGTTTTTTTTTCAATGTTGAACCTGAAACCCCTAGCTCAGTTATAGAGCACCTACGTTAGCTACAGGGCTAAAGCAAACTGCTACCAAACAAAATTGTTGATAACGTTCTTCCAAGGTTTTACTTAAAGCTTTTAAGAATCTAGTCTGTTTGATTTAAGTATAGTTTTCTGAATGAACGTTTTAACGTTTTCATGTTTAGAAATGACTCTCACGTCTGGGCCTATTTAGTGTGAGGGCAAATTAGATCGGCTTTTAAAGCTTTGTTAAATTTGCTTCTTGACCTTGTGGTGGTGGTGTGTTAATGGTTTTGAATGAACACATATGAAACTCACAGCATTCCATTTTTACGAAATTTCTATATCTAACAATTTGAAGTAGGTATTGTGTTGAACTAACCACCGCAGTCTCTCGTATTTATGAAGAACAAGAACATTCATTCCTACTATCCAAACAAGAAAAAGCTTCTCAATTTAGCGTTTGGGACAATATATACATACACCGGTATACATTTTATACATTTTTAGGTCTATTCCATTCTGTCCAAAATAAAAACTGACAATCAACCAATAGTTGCGAGAATCTATGTAGGGCCTAGGGACCTAGGGTACCACTCATTATTTATTTATATTTACAATTAGCCTCCAAATCGAAACTGACCCTTGCAACTAAATACTAAAGGCTGAAATTCCCAAATTTCCCATATGCCGTGACCAAAAAGTGGTATTTTGGATGAAATTTAAATTTTGTTTGCAAATTTCAGCTCGACCCAATTTACTGTATTTTTATTTTATCGCCGTTCGTCTAGTGGCAACACGATATTGATGACCTAAACATTATTTGTATTTCTACTGCTGCCATTCCGTTGTGGTAATCTGTTTTCATTCCATTGGTTCAGCTCCGAAATTTTCACCCAAAATAGATACTACCAGTACCAGATGACAGCTTTCGCATTTCCCTTTTAGTTCCACATTTTGCCGATATTTTCCAACCTCGTGAACTAATCCCCCAAACCGGCAGATGTATATTGTATATTTCCACACAATTAAAGTTGGCAGTACATACATATATGTATATATATATATATGGTGACAATGCGAATACTGTCACTCTGTCCTATTTATTGACTGTGCAAACAGTAATTGTTATCTATCCATCCGAACTTTAATTAAATTGGCAATTGGCATCATTGCTCGAGCGTTCAATTTTAAATTTAATCAAAGTCTAAAGTTTCATTCACTTAATTACAGGATATCCATCCACCACGATCATATTTATACACCATAGTTAATTAAAATCATTATTTATGCCTCATATAATTACGGGCGAGTTTCCATAATTATATCCTCCGTTTTTATTTGGCTAATTTGGTCGAAAAAATTCGATACTCATGGAAATTGGTTCACGCTGTGATGAATTGTCTGGCACTCACCCGCTTTGTTTATATGTTTGTATCCTTGCAGCTTAAAAATCCCACTGGAATATGTTGACTTTTACTAATGGGGAATTTCCGGAAATAGTATCGAACATCTGTGCAAACCGTTGAAATGCTTTTATTTCATTGGCTAAATAAACACTTCAACAGTGAAGGAGAGCGGCGTACAATATACAATCCTGATACCCGTGTACATTACGATGCTGCATAAAAATTTAAGAAAATGGAACAGTCGGAAAGGAAGGCATCATTTGGATACATGATAAGGTGAGTTTGCTTTCGCTTTCGGATGGGAAATTCTTAGAAAATCAAAATTCGTTCTACCCACTCTTTTGGATTTTGATTCATGCATATCACGTTTGTAGCTTTACTTATATGGTTTTTTTGTTGTTAACGAGGGTTATTATTATATCGATGAGGACATGAGTTCGTCGGATCCGAAAAGGATCTACGAAAATAATGAAATTTGGGCATGTGGAGCTAAATAAAAAAGCAAATGGAACAAAGTTATTCTATCGACTTGAACTGAACGCATTCGAATTTGGAGACGCGATTTATGAGGGGATATTGTTAGGCAGGATTGCATCTTTGAAGACCTCATTGAATGAGAAATTCTTTTTCTTATACAGCCGAGTTTAATGATCCATTTATCGTTCTCAGCTATTGCATGAGAAATATATAAATTATCAGAGCAGGCTAATCAAATAAGGATGAAAAAGAAGATGAAATACTATACTAAGTCTGCAAATAATGTCCTTGCGTACCACTCGATTAATTGTGTGGGCTGTGGTTAAGTGAACTAGACATACGACATACGAGTGTTCCAGGATCAACCCCCAAAAACCATAAATTTTAGGTTGAATTTCCCCATCTTTCGGCCACGTCTGACAAAGATTCGAGAGTATAGCCGCCCTGAAGAAGTTTCTCAACTCAGCCGTTTGGAACCAGTATGGAACTCTAGGTCCCTTGATATTCGCGCCAAAGATAGTGAACTCATGCAGAGGAATGGCTTTATGGCGAAATATTTATTTGTCTTTAAATAAGTCCATCCTGTTCATTACTATAGGGCCGCAAGTGTATTGGATGCTAAGTAGAGGCCCCAAAGCTCTCGATCTTCCTCCAGCGGCTCTATATCATCAAGTCCAATCCCCACTCCAGCCTTAAAAAGACACTGAAATAGAAATTGCTGCTAATCTTCCGCAGAGCTCATACCTTGTAATTCAAAAACGGAGATACAAAATGTATATTTTGATAACCCCTTCAGCAGGTCTTTTTCTGTAAGCGAGTTGTCGAAAAATCTTAAAGACAGCCTATGTCCAATTGGTACATACCGGTGACCATATTTTACATTTCAAAATAATAACAATAAGCAACACTTATTTTCAAGAAAAATTGCAAATATTCAATTCTTTATTTTGTTTACTAAAAAAATGCACCTACTTTTATAAAAACTTTGAAAAATAACTCATATAAAACAAATTTTTGTAGCTTACTTGTTACTCGTTTGCTCGTTCAGCAAGTCAATCCAAGTTAGTATTATTATTTTGTTAATTTCTTTTCATTTTATTCATGTTTGAATGAAGAATATTTTTATATTTTTCCATACAAAATATGTAATTCGTAATGAATATCGTCTTAGGACTGTTCATTTTTGTAATGAACGAAAGATCACTGTAGGTATGCACAGCGTATTCATCCTCTGACCACCTAAACGTTTCGCATCTGCCACCCTTCAGAGCTTCAGACCAGTCTTCAAAAGTCGCCCTCATTTAATAGGCCTAGCAATATCTGGAAGCTGAGACTCGCTTATTTCGTCTTGTCATATTGAGTTTTGAGTGTACGTACTTTGTAACACTATAAATAAACCTGGGAAAGTGACCTACTTTCCGCTACGATGAGGGACAGATAAATAATAAAAATACAAAGCACAATGGAAATGACACAGAATATATCCATATTCTTAAATTCTTTTATTTCTGTGCGATAGTAAAACTATCCTGAAAGAGTTTCGAGAGCAATTCAGACGTTTGGACTAAAATAAATAATATATGCAAAAAAAAAATATTATTTTGCCCTTCCATTCGTCTTATATATTTATTATCTTTGTATAGCTAGTTGTTAATACTTTTTTATTTAAATAAAAAAAAAACGCTTAGATCATGCAGCTGGTACCTACTCCCAAACTGAAGTGACTTGACTAAAAAGCATAAACTAACTATTAAATAGACAGACAGCTTCAGCCAAAAAAGAGGGATTGCCTACAAGCTGGATTTGTCCTTGAGTGTAGCCCAGTTTGAATTCATGTGTTTGTGCCATGTAATCAAAGGGGGCACACACATGCTTGAAAAATACAAGCCTACACGTCTGGCTTTAACCAGATGTCAGGTAGCCTAAGGTGGATTCTAATTTTCATGTCGAGTGCGGGGCTGTGTTTGTAAATAATGGGTTTTCTTAGTTCCAGGTTGTAATTTATTCGCTACATTTTTATATGAAAAGTTGTTCGATTTTCTTATTTCTTGGTATCAAGTGAAATTTGTAATGTAATTGAAGTGCAATGAATGTTTAAAATGTACGATATAAAGAACAGCAATACTTTTATGACATCGATATCAAAAAATTTTTGGCATGTTCGCGATAGAATTTCAATTATGTTTCGCAACCTATTTCTCTCCTCCTAGCAAAAACCGACAAGCTAATTAAGGCTCTAGTTATAGCCATACGTAAAATGCAAAATGTCAGCAAAATTTGTTCCTACGAAAACAATTACAACAAATCAACCACCCCTGATTGAATTCCATCTGAAAAAAATTCCTGCCAGATGGAACAGTAAAGAAATGAAATATTTCAGTGGAATGATTTGGCTTTTTGTTGTAGAATTGACTGAGAAGTAGATGAATGAATGAATAAATTATTATTCTAGAAAATTTAAAGGATATTTGTTTATATTTTTTTTTGTTGATAATCTAGCTTTATAATTCATAAGCAACATTTAACGACCAAGATTTAATTCAACTGTTAGGTTTAAGTCTTCAAAACAAGCAAAAGAACTGAGCCTAATACAAAAATGTAAGAGCAATTATATGCGAATTTAGTTTTTTTCGGGTATATTCCATAATAAAAAAAATCCTATGTATGTAGATCGCCTTTTATTTATGTGAAGTAAGGCGTGTTTTTTTAGCTTCCAACTTAGCAAAGAAAAGTAAAGTAAGATTTTCAGTACGCAATTACAATAACTACGCTCTACTTGACACTTCGAGGACTCGCAGTAGTTGTTCTAATAAGGTTGTAATTTCGAACTGAACAACCTACTTTGCTGAGTTCGAAGCTCAAAAAAACACGAATATACTTAGGACAACATAAAGTGCACTTTTTTTTGTTAATTAATAAATTAGAGATGCTTACAAAAACATCAGTGGACATTTTAAAATACAACGTTATAAAACTAAAAATTAACAAAACAACTTGGATTCTTACGTTCGATTGAATACGCAAAATCTGAAATCGGGTCGAATCGCAGAATCCAATTAAATGCAACATTATATTGTCTTTTTGTTAGGAGTTCAATCTATCATAATTATATCCGAGAATAATATATATTTTTTTATAAATATATATATTTTTACTGTTCCTAAATAACAACAACACATTTCAGTGTTCACTCTTACTAAACTACAGAATTCCAAATCGTATTTTGATTTTGTACAAATATGGTGCTTTAAAAAGAAATAAGTTGAAAACACTCACCAAGTAAAAGAAATTTATGCAATGTTCAGGTATATTTAAAAATAAATGACTTTAGCCCTAGTGAAAACTTGGGCTTAACTTGCATGGTAATAACCTATTTTTGGAACAACCCCCAAAGGTAGCTGAATGAATTTTTTGGCATCTAAAATGGATAGAGCACAAGTAATGCTGCATTTACATGGTCACACATTCCTATCACGCAAAATTAAAGGGATGCTAAATACTAAATAGCCGTGTGACCGAAAGGGACAGCATTACCTAACACGCAAAAAAACGTGACACGTATTTAGGTCGGCCATCTTGTTTGCGTGATAGGAATTATAGGAAAGCTCTGCATGTTGATATTTTTATAGCGATGACTAAAGAAATTCCGCATTCCTATAAAACAATATGGCTTCCGGAAATGATGAACGGACAATTATTTATTTTTTTCGTGTAACTGATTGATGAATTGTTGGTTTATTTTACTGAAACTAATAACCAATCTCATTTCACATGTTCTAAATCAGAAATATTAATGTTTTTAGGCAATTGCAGAAATGTTGGTGAGCGGAACCTGTGTCTATTTCCGTTTTACGTATCTATAATTATAGGTAGAGCATCCATGACACCGTAGGCGTCTGATTTGTGATCTCACTCTTACGCCTTTAATAGTATTGACTGCGGATAAACGGATCTCTCTTTTTGGTTTTGTTGCAAAATTGCGCGTGCGTGATGATGTAAATGCGGTTTAAAGCTATCTAAAAAACCATACTCAACATGTAGGTATTGCTTTTACAAATTGTTTGTTATTGAAAAAGTGCCACCCGGCGGCCATTAATTACACGTATTCACAGACAGGGAAAATAAGAGCGCGCGAGAGAGGGCTGTCATTCAAAAATTGAGGGGATAATCGGTTAGGGGCAAGTGAAGTTGGCTCTCTAGTTATAGATCCTCTTTGGTTTATGCTAAAAAGTCATTGGATGTAGGAGGTATTAGATCTTAAAACTACATCGCTAGAAAGAAAAAAATAAGGAATTAGTCGCATATCTCATGATGAAAAAAATGGATATAAGGAAACAAATTCAGTGGGGTGAAGTTAAAAAGAAATACGTCGGTATGATTGACAACGGTTGTTTTGTCCAAAAACTGTATTATGTATTGCACAAACGAAAAACTGTGCATATACGGAAAGCTTTTGAGAACGGACAAAAGTAAAAGAAAAACGCACGGTAATTTCTTACAACGTTATAAATGATCGGGTTTAATGCGAATGATTGATGTATAGAAATGTTTTTGCGCCATTTAAACTTCTGTTTATGTACAATGATGTTTAGACATTTAATGATAAATGTCGATTGTAGCTTAAAGCTTAGTATCCTGCTCGCGCTAAATTTTTAGCGTCCCTAGCCTCCACTCCGTTGCTCCACAGCAAAGACAAATGGTTACTAAATTTTTAAATATGATATAGATGAGACAAAAACCATTGTAAACGTGATGCACATCATTTGAAATTCAAACTTCAAACCCATCGCAATATTTAAATAGACAAGAAAAATTTAAGAAAATGTTATCATTGCTGTAGCAGCTGAAACAATTTCTATAGTAGCAAGTAGAAGACAAAACTTTACTCAATCCATATTTGGAAAAATGAAAAACATAAAGACGCCGTAACATTATTTTAAGCTAAACAAAAAATTTGGAAGCCAACCCTAGAAATTATAAGGAGAACTTCCATATGTGTCCTGAATCTTTCCAAAATCTCTTTACCATTTATTATTACCCGAAATACATTCGAGGCCAAATAATGAAAGCAGCAATCCTATGGAAAAATTCGCTATTCTGATAGAGTATGTAACGGGTGATTTTTTAGCTGGTTTGGTTTTGGCAACACTGGTTTTGACAGCTGACGTGTGTTTGATACCTTGTGTCACTGTCAAACAGCTTCAGCTTGGTTTGCAATTTAACCATGGATCTTACAAATGAACAACGCTTGCAAATTATTGAATTTTACTATCAAAATTCGTGCTCGGTTCGAAATGTTCATCGCGCGCTGCTTCCGCTTTTTTATCGAAAAATTGTGTTCAGCGATGAGGCTCATTTTTGGTTGAATGGGTACGTAAATAAGCAAAATTGCCGCGTTTGGAGTGAAGATCAGCCAGAAGCATTGCAACAGCTACCAATGCATCCCGAAAAAGCCACTGTTTGGTGCGGTTTATGGGCCGGCGGCATTATTGGGCCATATTTCTTCAAAGATGATGCGAATCGCAGCGTTACTGTCAATGGTGAACGCTACCGAGCGATGATAACAAACTTTTTTTTGCCCGAAATGGAAGTTCTTGACTTGCATGATATGTGGTTTCAACAAGACGGTGCCACATGCCACACAGCACGCGAAACAATGGCGCAATTGCGAGGCGAGTTTGGTGAACAGTTAATTTCACGTTTCGGGCCGGTCAATTGGCCGCCTAGATCGTGCGATTTGACACCATTAGATTATTTTTTGTGGGGGTATGTCAAGGCTAATGTGTATAGGGACAATCCCGCTTCGATTGACGCACTGGAAGCCAACATCCATGCATTCATTCGTGAGATACCGGCCGATATGTGTGAAAGATTATGCCAAAATTGGACTCAGCGGATGGGCTACCTGAGACGCAGCCGCGGTCAACATTTGCATGAAATTATCTTTAAACATTAAATTGCAAGGTTCAAACTATCGATTCAAATAAATATTTCATTCATTTTTTCGAATTTTTTGTGTTTTTTTTTTTAAAAAAAGTTCTAAACCTCTTAAAAAATCACCCGTTATAAATAAATAAATATCTCGCAAAACAATATCTCTGTTTTGTTTTTGCGTTTTCTTTTATTTCTCACGCAAATATTCTATCCGTTTCTTAGTCAAAACTTATCTTCGATTAAATGTACCGGACATCTTTTACGGCGCTAAATGAGTGGAGACTTTTCATCGGCCCATTTATATGAAGTTAAGAATTTAGCGTGCGAACAGGATACTTACTTACTTACTTAACGGGCTCCCGACCCGTGAAGAGTCTCTGCCTGAGACACTGCAGCCTTCCATCCTCTGCGATCCCGGGCACGCTGCTTCCAGTTTGCCAGACCAAGCGCTCTGGCATCCGCGATGGCTTGGTCTTTAAAACGGAGGTTCGGTCTTCCTTGTCGCCTCGAACCTGGGGGCTGGGATTCAAAGATCCTCTTAGCTGGAGCATTGTCGTCCATTCGCTCGATGTGGCCGAGCCAATGTAGTCGACGTGTTTTGGCTTTTTGGACTACATCCACATCTTGGTACAGCTCATAGAGTTCGCGGTTGTATCTTCTCCTCCATTCGCCCTCCTCGCACACAGGACCAAAAATCCGACGAAGAATTTTTCTTTCAAAGGAGCCCAATATCAGCTCTCCCTTCCTGCTTATCGTCCAGCACTCGGCGCTCCTTAACTACCTCGAAATTGTTGCTATCAATAGTGACGTTTTGTCCTAGGCGGTGGACAGATGCGTTTTTGTTTGTTGATAGCATATACTTGGTCTTGTCCTCGTTTACTTCAAGGCCAACAAACTTCGCCTGTTCCTCAATCGCCGTAAAAGCCTCAGTCACGGCACGCTGGGAGCGACCGATGATGTCGATATCGTCCGCATACCCCAGTAGCTGAACGGATCTGTTGAAGATAGTGCCTTCCGTGTTGACACCTGCCCTGCGCACTATCTGCTCCAGCACGAGATTGAAGAAGTCACATGATAGCGGATCTCCTTGCCGAAATCCGGTGCATGTTTGGAATAGTTCGGAGGAGCTACTTCCAAATTGCACGTAGCAGCGCGTGTTCTCCAGCGTTACGCGACACAGCTGGATCAGTTTTGCCGGGATTCCGAATTCGGCCATCGCCATATAGAGCTCCTGACGATGAATGCTATCATATGCGGCTTTGAAGTCGATAAATAGGTGGTGAGTCTCGACTTGAAATTCATTGGTCTTTTCCAGGATTTGCCTCAGTGTGAAAATTTGGTCTATGGTCGATCTGCCGGGCCGGAAGCCACACTGGTATGTGCCGATTAGTGTGTTGCAGAACGGTTTAAGACGTTCACACAGTACGTTGGATAGGATCTTGTATGCGACATTAAGCAGGGATATGCCTCGGTAATTCTTGCAAGACATATGATCGCCTTTTTTGTAGATGGGACATATGGAGCTGATAGCCCAGTCATCGGGCATGCTTTCTTCCATCCATACCTGGTTGATGATTTGGTGCATGCGCCCTACCAAAACATCACCACCGTATTTGAAGAGCTCCGCTGGTAAACCATCAGAGCCTGCGGCCTTGTTGTTCTTAAGCTTTTTTATAGCTAAGCCAACTTCTTCTATACTGGGTGGTGGAACTGGTTCTTCATTGACTGGACGTGGGTTCTCTTCCTGCCCTATCACTCTCTCTACATGATGCCCATTTAGCAGCTGCTGGAAGTGCTGCTTAAACACATCTACTATTCCCTACGCTTCGGTGACTAGGTTTCCTTCGCTGTTTCGAAGAGCCTGCGTTCCGGTCTTGAAGCCAGCAGCCAGTTGCTTGGCTTTCTTGTAAAATCTCCGGATGTTGTTTCGATCGCGAGACTCTTCGATCTCCTTGAGCTGGGAGGCTGCGTAAGCCCTCTTCTTTCGACGCAGTATCTTCTTCTCCTCCCTCCTCCTGGCTCGATACTCTTCCCTCGCTGCCCTTGTTTTGCGCTGCAGCATCTTCATATGTGCATCTTCTGTCACCTTTTTCCTGTACACGAATTCATCATCATACCACGGGCTCTTTCTCTGGGGTGGCTGGTACCCTACAGTGGTTTCGGCTACCTCCTTGATGATGTCGCGAGACTGGCACCACTGATTGTTGGCGTCTGTGGAAGGCGAGTGCATAGTGGAGAGTTTCATGCTCAGGCGCTCACTGTAGGCTCTGGCTACTCCAGGTGTGCTAAGGCGTCCAACGTCAAATTTCTTCTTCTGGGCGGCCCGCAGCTTCTTCTCGTTGGACAGTCGAGCTCTGAATCTAGCTGCAACAAGGAAATGGTCAGAGTCGACGTTTGCCCCTCGGAATGTGTGCACGCCGAGGATGTTGGATGCGTGCCTCGCATCGATTAGCACATGGTCGATTTGGTTGGCGGTTCGACCGTCTGGAGAGCGCCAGGTTGCTGTGTGGATCCTTAGCCTTGGAAACCTAGTGCTACTTATCACCGTATTACGAGCTGCTGCAAAGTCAATTAGTCGGTAGCCGTTGTCTGTTGTCGTTTCGTGGATTCCGTGCTTACCAACTAACCCGCCAAAGATGTTTTCCTGACCGATTTTGGCATTGAAGTGCACATATTAGGCTAATGTTTTGGAAAGTAGCTTTGATGCGGATCACAGCCAGGCGATCACTTATCGGCTTAAAGTCAATAACTTTTGACCTAAGCCGATTTCCCACGACGAATCCGCATCCTAATACATGCAATCTTTTATGGCAGCTGTAATAAATGTCGCAATTTTTCCTTTTCATCATACCTGATCCTATCCATCGTATCTCCTGGACCGCGGTAATGTCTGCCTTGTACCGCGCGAGGACAGACTCAAGTTTTTGAGTAGCACCTGGAGTGTAAAGCGTCCGCACGTTCCAGGTGCATACTCTTAGATCATTGTCCGTTGACGTTCCGGGTCTGGTTGCCGTTTGAGGGAATTCGTTATCCGAGGCTCCTCGTGTCTCTCCCATAACTAATTCTTTTTTCCATGGTCGGGAAGTTACCCCGACGGCACAACCCCCAACCTGGAGGGCCAGGTCCTTGTTTTCACCCTATTACAGCGGGCCGGATAATCCGAGGCCAGTAACCCACTTCGGGATATGAGCGCTGCCGTTGACCCATTAAGGGTTCATCCGCCACCAACTCTTTTCCAATAACCTGGCGTGTTATTGGAGATCCCTATAGACCTGGGGTCCGAGTACGTCGAAGCAGCTCTTATAGGGATATCACTATGTAATTCGGCCTAACTGGAATTGTAGACGCCACCGTTGACTCCATCTAGGGAATTCGTCCGCTGCCGTCTGGAACAGGAGGAAGTGTCTTAGTGAGGAGACACTCCACCCCCTCTCTCGTCCGCTGCCTCCAACGACCTTCCAAAGGGGTTGGTTACCCAATCTCCAGTCGAGGTACTAGGCACCCACCGGTCACCAACGTGGAGGTGAGAGTAGGAGTTGATTGTGAGAGGCTAAGTGAGAACGCTTGTGTTCTCATAAAACGCATCACAACCCTTCAACCAGCGAACAGGATACTGCTTCGCTAAATTTTATCTTTGTAGACATTTTTGAATGGGAAAAAAATAAAAATGTAAGAATGGAATGAACAGTTTTTTGTATTGAATCTGTAGCGAGTATGCAATCTTTCTAATCAAAATCTTAAAAAGGATTTGCTCGGGTTTTATTTTGTTTTTCTTAGAAGCTCAACATATTTAAACATTTTCGAGATATTAAAAAATATAAATATCCTGGGAAGATTTCTTTAAATATTTAAAAAAAAAAAAAAATAGAAATTAAAATTTTTCAATAAAAATGACAGATGGGAAAGTATTGAGACTAGCGATAAAATGTACTTGTGATGGTTTTAAATTTACAACCAGGCTATAACGATGAAGTGGGTTTTATGTTGACTATAATTAGAAAAATATAATTAGAAAAATGCTAATACGGACATTGTCACGTACTAAAATAATTTTAAAGTGGGCTTTATCCAACTATAATCTTGCGCCAATATTATTATTTACTTTTATACGACACAATTTCACTTTACATTTAAAAATAACTATATTATTTTAAGTTTATTTCTGGAACAACGGCACTAATTTAATTTTCACTCCCGTCCCGCGATATAGGTATACATCAGTATTAGTTTGAATAAACAATACATGGAGGATACCTGTAAGCTTTTTTGTTTTTAGTTTATTAGTTATTTAGTAAATAAATTGTTATTTTCGTTTCCTTTTTCAAAATGATAAACATTCCAAATTAAAATTAAATCACTCTTTGTAGCTTTGCATCTTTTGCATATTATGACGGTCGTTACTATATGGAAATGAATCTCTCCGCACAAGATGTCGCTCTTTTGTTTACCTACATATTTCTATGGAAACGAACTTTTTTTTTAAATGTCGTGTTTTTGTTGCTTAGAGTTAGTGTGTTGGACTACTAAGCGAGGGGTCCCAAGTTCGAATGCCGCAAAAATCTAAATTCCAACTCAGGGGTTTTTTCACTGCGCCACCTCTCGCGAACGTCTGACAAACATCCGAGAGTAGGTATTATAACTGTCTTGAAAGAGCTTCTCAATCAGCTGTTTGGAATCGGCATACAATTGTAGATCCTTTCCATTTGTTCCAAATACTAAAAACTCACACAAAACGAATGGTTGTGCGAAGCTAGGCCCAGGGTCGCTACAGAACTGTTGCGCCAACTATTTTTTATTGTTTAGGTTACCTACTATGAAAATTTTAACATAACATAAATATTTAGAAAATGCATTTTGTTTGAAATAAGCTCACATGCATTTTTTTTTAAAGAGCTTCCTTGGACGGACAACGGGGCAACTCGATTTAGACGGACAAGGTCACTTTATCTTAAGAGGGGTTCGACATTTGACTCTGAATACTCGTAGGTGTATATACTTGGTGCGGGATCATGACGTTAACTAGAATGACTAAAATCTAGAATGGTTAAAATCTCGAAAATGAATTTGATAAATCTCGAATGGGTCAAAATCTAGAAAGTACAATAATCTCGAAAGACTTTATCTCGAAAAAAATCTAGAAAATAAAACTGCTTTCGAGATTTTTATAATTTCTTAAATTTAGTCCGAAAGTAATGAAAACAAGTCTAGAATGAATATCATACAAAATATACAAAAAAGTTCTTACTGATATATTTACAAAATGCCTCTTAAATATCCCATAAAGCTTCTTTCTTCTTTTTCGTTCTAAATTTTTAATATATTTTTCTCCTTTGAATAGTGCTCTCGTCTTGTTTTCTTCACTTGTTGACCACTCTCTATCAATTGAAGTATGCAAGATACATTAACAGTCTCCTTACCTTAAACTTCAATTAATTTATATAGACCAATATGTGGCCTTCCACTAAAACTTTTAGTCGTCTTTGCCAAGACTCAACTCTATTTTGCGTTCTTGGTCAATAAGTTTTAAGAAGACTTGTTGTTTTCTAGCTGACTCATTTGTTTGCATGAACAGTGAATCAAATTGTTGTTGCAATTCAAAGAGTTTTCCATATGAGTGAATCTTGAACTAATATTAATTCGCATGCGCGAATTTTTACCATTGTCTCAAAAATTAATATTAATTCTAGATTTTTGCTTTCGAGATTTGTTTTTCTAGATTTTTGCTATTCGAGATTTTTTCATAAAAAAAAATTTTTTTCGAGATTTTATTTTCTAAATTATGGCTTTTTGAATTATATTTTTCTATATATCAGGGTAAACCCACTTGATGCATAAATAAAACCTTAATTATTCACGCAGCGATTTGCCTCTCTGGTCTAAACCATTTTCTAAAACTATATCTATTCTATATCGTAGCCTTAAACCAGTTGAAAACTTAATAGTCAATTATTTACCATACCAAAATATGGTCAAGTGTAAAACCTAATTAAAACATTTCGTGAGTTAAAATAACATATTCCCGTCTGAATTCGGTCACTCTTAACCTTTTGCCAATATGGGTTGGATATGGATGGGTAATGGGTATCCCTTCTTCCTTGAAGTCATTAAAAATGTACACTTTTCCATATCCACCCCATTATTGGTCTTGTTGACAAACGTATAGTTCCTTGAAAGACTCTTCATTTGCCCTTACTCAAGCTCAAGTCTAAACACAGAGTACACAGACACACCCGAGATTCGAACAAATGGTATATAGCCGCTCTTTCCGATTAACCAATTCCGCACCAGAAAATGCTTGATAAATGGAATGTGATAAAAGAGATTGCCTCTAATATGTGCGCGTATGTGTGTAGAAATTGTTTGTCTTCGCTTTTAAGCAACCTTCAAGGATATGTAGCATTTTGTACATATTTACGAATTTGTTATTTAATACTTTGGCAGATCCTTGACCCACGTCTAATGTTTCCTCTTTAGAGAGCAGTCAAAGTGTTGGTATTGGTATAGTAAATGTTTCAATCTTTTTGTTTTGTTGTTTCTTTTACGGCTTGCGACTGTTTTATTGCGTCTTCTGGAGTGTATTTTTTAATGCACACTTCATCATCAAATAATGGTCTCCGCACTGTTAGTGGGAACTGTGATGAATTTTGATCTTTCTATCGCCTGACGGTATAAATCCCATTTCCTTGCGCTGCAGTCCAGGTTGGACCTGGGCCCCAACCAACAAGAGTCTCCAGCCAGCACGATCTTTAGCCAGCTGTCTCCAGTTTCGCATGCTAAGTTGGTTAAGGTCCCCTTAAACTTGCGTGCGCCAACTGAGTCGCGGTCTTCCTCTACTCGGGTGTGGATTCGAAAATTTTCCGGGGCGGGGCATTGGTGTCCATTTGTTCAACATGACCCAGCTGCCTCAGTCGTTGGACCTGTACTCTTCTGACTAGTCCCGATGTCGCTGTACGGCCCGTACAGATCGTCGTTGTATATATCCTCCTCCATTCACCGTCTATGCAGAGGGGAGTAAAAATCACTCGAAGAATTTTCCTCTCGAAACAACCAAGAGTAACCTCATCCCCTTTTGAAATGGTCCATGCCTTTGCGCCATAGAGCAGGACTGAGATGATTAGGGTCTTATAAAGGGTCATTTCAGTTGTTCAAGAGCGGGCTTTACTACTCAATTGCCTTCTTAGACCAAAGAAACAGCGATTGGCAAACGTTATTCTTTGTTTAATCTCAGCGCTGGTGTCATTGTCTGAGTTCATAACGGAGCCTAGGTAAACAAAGTTCTTTAAGACCTCAAAGTTATATCTGTCTATAGAGACATTCTGAACAAGACGTCGGTGTTGGATGTCCTTTTTTGATGACAGCATATACTTTGTCTTGCCCCCATTGATCGCCAAACCCATTTTTGCAGCTTCCGACTCAATGCTCACGAACGTGTCAGTGACACTAGGCGAGTAGGTGGACGGACTTTTGGAAGATAGTGCCTCTGGTTTTAGCGTTTGAGTTTTGCACTATTCTTTCAAGAATGGTGTTGAAAAAGTCACATGACAGCGCATCGCCTTGTCTAAATCCTTTTTTGACATCGAAGGTTTCGGTGAGTTTTTAACAGAACTTGATGGAGCAGCGTGCATTCTCCATAGTCATCCTGTACAAACGGACGAGTTTGGCATTGAAGCCAAAACTAGACATTGCTCTGTACAAAGCTCGTCTCTATAAATGCTATCGTAGGTGGCCTAAAAAACGATAGAAAGGTGGTGGGTATCGATTTGGACTTCCTGGGCTTTCTCCAAGATCTGCCGCAGCATGAATAGTTGGTCTATGGTGGACTTTCCTGGCCTGAAGCCACACTGATATGGACCAATCAGGTTGTTTATGAAAAACTTTTTACACAGCACGGCAGATAAAATCTTGTATAGGCAATGTTAAGATACCTCTGTAGTTGGCGCAGTTCAGAGGGTCTCCTTTCTTGAGGACCCGGCAATCAATGCCGAGGTTCCATTCATCGGACATACATTCCTCCGACCATATTTTACAAATGAGTTGGTGCCTGCTCCTAACCATGTCACCGGCTGCTGCTTTGAACAGTTCGGCGGCAAGGCCATCTGCTCCAGCAGCTTTGTTGGACTTACGATTGGATATAGCTATCTTCACTTGGTCTCTGTCGGGTACGGCTTTGTTGATCTTCATCGTCTAGGTTGAATGGTTCTTTTTACCGGACAGCGGAATTTTGTTCGTCATCGCCTTCAAACAGTCTGCAGAAGTTGTTCTTCCATTTCCTCAGTATCGACTGCGATTCCCTATTTCGTCCTTGCAGGCTTCGGTTCGGGCTCTGTAGCCTTGGGCGGTTCTGTTTACCCTCTTTCTTTATCCTCCTCAGAAGCCGGTGTTCGTTTCTTCTCTTCTGCACGTAGACTTCACGAGTAGCTCCTGTCCTCCTTCGCAGCGCCGCTTTGTAGGCCTCTTGCTTCGCTGCATGTGCTTGCCGGCATTCGTCGTCGAACCAGGTTTTTCTTTGCTGTGGTCGGGTGAAACGCAACACATCTGAGGCGGTGTTTTAATGGCTTTTTGGCAATGTTGTCACTGGTCTTCAATACTT
Organism: Cheilosia vernalis; assembly: GCA_949126925.1. Classification (NCBI taxonomy): domain Eukaryota; kingdom Metazoa; phylum Arthropoda; class Insecta; order Diptera; family Syrphidae; genus Cheilosia; species Cheilosia vernalis. The sequence goes on along the minus strand of OX421362.1, from coordinate 55,150,742 downwards.
GATGTTTGATGCTTGCTGAATAGAACATCTACCTAGAGTGATTTAGAGAGACTCGATCGGAAAAGGACCTGGAGATCTCTTGCGATTGCAGCCGCCAGACGTTGAATTTCCTCAGAGTATTTACTTGTGTTGGCGGTGTTCGGGAAATCCGCAGTTGTACCTTGGCTACAACAAGGTAGTGGTCCGAGTCAGTGTTGGCCCCTCGGAACGTTCGGACATCTATATAAAGGGTTCACCCGCCATCATCTCTGTTTCAGCACCCTGGATAGTACAGCTCCAAATATGTCGGAGTAGATCAAGTAGATATTTGCCAAGTTATTGACTATTGCCGGTACCGTTGATTGAATTCTAGTGAATTTATCCGCATTGCGTCCTCTTTCTGAGGGTCTCATGTGAGACTTCTGAGACTCGTTCAGTGAGTCATTCCGACAGAGCATTATAGTGTTGCTATTTCCTTCGTGTTCAACACTCGTGTTTACAAGTTTAGCAAGTCAAGTCCGGATGGACGAGACCAGTACCCGGTGGTTACTATGGGGAGGTAAAATAAGCACAATTGATGTGTATTAAACAGTTGCAACAAACTGGCATCGTCAAGTTGATACCAATCAGTGCCTACCCTTTTCATACATCACCCAAACCGTCTAGAAATCACAATCTAGAGAACCGAGATACACATTCAATATTCGAATTGGATTTTCAGGTTTTTTAGCTCTCCGTTGGGAGGAAATTCCAAACCGCCCTCCTGCTTTACTCGTAGATATGGGGGCTTTCATTCCGCATCGCCAGAAATGAGAACCATATTAAAGTGCGAATGGAAAACCTTTTCCGTATTCCCCGAACATAAAACCAAAAGACATGTGATATCATCCCCTACCTACACGACACCAAAACCAGTATAAACATCACGGGAAAAATAAAAGTAGAACGCACATTACACAAGTGTGTGTAACAAGCAATCGCTCGTTGTGCCTGATGTCTCTTTCTGTGCAAATTGAAAATATTGACGGCTCGCAAGGTAATTCCTCAAACCCATCTGAAGAAGGCGTCACACTTAATAAGCAAAGTTTGTGCAAATCCAATCATTGTGAATGCAGCTCTTATCCTGTGGCTTAATTGTTTTAGTGAAAGTTAGTAGAGTAGGGCTGGTGGGCAAATAGCACCCTCCACTTTAACTGTTATTGTCTTCAAGTTGAGTTTTTGTGTAGCCGTACTCACAATTGTGCGCGCATCTGGGACGGAGTTCGTCTTTTATACAATCATAAGTACAAATGAGGCGCCCAACAATGGCAGACATGCTGCAATAGCCCTCGGGGCCATAAGAAAGAACGAGGCAAAGCTTTTATCATTTCGTTTTACCCTAGCTGCCATTATTGCAAGACAGTAGCATTACTTGTGTGTGTGTGTGTTTTTTTTTACAAGTTTTTCTCTTTTTTGCACGGCTTCTTGTTTATTTTCTTGTGTACCTAGTTTCCTAAGGAAATGAAGTGTTCTTGTGTTTTATATACAGATTCTCATATCCTTCGAGTGAGATACATAAACATTTGCACAAGCACTTGCACTGATAACCATGTAGCCGAGAGGATGACAGGCTCTATGGGTTATCCTTTCAGTACATATGCTATAAACGAATCACACATTTTGCAGAATGACTCAAGAGTATTGTTATCGGGGGTGTGGGAGGTGCTCCTTTTTTTTTTTTTTCTATTTTGCATTTACATACTGCAAAGCATTTGGGCTTTGTTCTTAATCGGCCAACAAAGAGAGGAACTTAGAACAAATTAGTATTTAAAGAGCTTTTTAGTACAGCATAGTCAACGACTATAGGTAAAGGTATACCAATCAGACAGTTTTGTAGAAGACTTGATGTTAACTTCGCTCCAGCTTTGCATTCGAGTGCATTCATATTCAAAAATAAAATAAATAGTTGGAGCGTGCCGGTGCATACAGGATCGTACGAATAGCTTCTCACATCCGTTTGTTTGGATGAGTTTCTCTTGGACGAATGTAAGGGATCCACAGTCTGCAAGCTTTATGAAGACATTTGTGCTGTCTGATAGTTAACAGACATTCGTCAGATGTGGGGTTATATATATAGATATAGTTTCGAGAGATATTCGAATCAGACCACCATTGACGGGTTCTTCAGAGTTCTTCACTGGGCTCTGTTCCTAGTGTTACCGCTAGCATCTGTTTTTTATCTGAAATCTGAAAATCTATTTCATCAACGGGGCCTCAACTCAGTGATGTCCCAAGATCTTCATTCTTCTGCCAGCAAATCCCAGTGCCAATGATGTTGTAATGTTTTTTTGCGGTGTTCCCAAGCGGTCCTTCATCTAAGTACTAACCGCACCCAATTCTGCTTGATTTCGGTGATCTGACGAGAATCGATGTGGGGATAGTGATAAACACCTTTCTATTCAGAGTGTCAGTAGTTCAGTATATTATCCACTAAGCCAAAGTGGCCACATTTTAAATTTATTTAAAAATATTTATAGCTCCTCAGTTAAAGTCCACCAACTGGTACTCCTTCTTTTAAGATCTGCCCCGCCTGTTCATGATCGCAATGCAAGTAAAAAAATCATCTCTGCAACGTTGACACGGAACTATTTCTGCTCAACATACGAGTATATAGATAGATTCCGTCTTTTGAGGTTATGAGCTTAGCCAATCCGAGGAAGCAGACTTCATGGCATAAGGAATGTTTTCGTGGCCACATCGGTGCAGTTAAACCATATATAGAATTTGTCAAATAAAAATTCAACTATCCGTTATTCATTGATCCCGCATCACTGTTTAAGAATAACCCTGTGCGTTCATCTTCCCTTGACAGAATGATCCAATCTCTGTTGACATTCGTCTAAGCTTACTACGCGTTTTAAAATCCTGACGTTAAATTTAATATTAAAAATATAATATTTCACCAACATATACCTATATTCAAATTAAAATACATACCAATTGATGATTTATTGAACTAACTGTGTAATTATGAAGTAGGTATGTCCGAAATATTAAATTTTAATAAGGGGACTTCATAAAGGACTTGACAACTTCTTTTTTATATAAAATGCAAACTACTTGAGGTATCTGAAAAATTTTGTTATTGGCTTGAATTACTATCAAAACATTTATGAATGGAATTCGACTTCGTTCGAACGGGAACGTATGCAGCGGTCAATACGTTGAAAACAATTTTCCATGACTCGGCCGCACATTTGGACCGATACGGCCGCTAATTCTCGTTCAATATTGGCTCTGAGCTCCTCTAACGTCGCCGGCTTGTTGTCATAGATAATTTAATGTAGCCCCATAAAAAAAAGTCTAGAAGCGTTAAATCACACGATCTCGACGGCCAATAGATGGGTCCGTTTCTCGAGATAACACGTTCACATAACTGACGTCCAACTCATGCAATCGCTCAAAGAAATAACGTTCCAACATGTCTCTGGGCGAATACCATAACGTGACGGGCATTTTCATCGACGGAAAAAAACGGGCCAATGACACCACCAAACAGTGACTTTTGCAGATGAAGATCTGTTCCATAAAGCACATTAGGACTCTCACGTGTCATCTGTCGAGCAACGCATATTTTGCTTACATTTCACGCTGAAAGTTTGAAGTTTTCAAGTCGCTACTTAAAGACAGTTTATATCGTGTTCAACTTTTTTAGCAGTCGGGCCAAACTGACGATTCAGATATTTTCAGTGGGCCACTGATGGTTCCTATTTTAATTACTTAAAATTCAATATTGTCAAGTGTATTAGTTCTTTATTAATATAAGAAAAAAAATACTTTGTATGCCAAATAACGAAGTAAAATTGTACATGTATATGTGTAGGTATCTCAACTGAAAATCTTTATAAAATGTGATTTCTGGTAATGTTTCTGTTGTAATAATTTACTTTTATGTTAGGCATAAAATCGGATCACGATGGTAACAACAAGTCAGAAACGTGTTGCTCAGTTAGTGATGTGCGCTGTTTATTCTTTATAACGGGTGATTTTTTAAGTGGTTTAGAACTTTAAAAAAAAAAAAAACACAAAAAATTCGAAAAAATGAATGAAATATTTATTTGAATCGATAGTTTGAACCTTGCAATTTAATGTTTAAAGATAATTTCATGCAAATGTTGACCGCGGCTGCGTCTCAGGTAGCCCATCCGCTGAGTCCAATTTTGGCATACTCTTTCACACATATCGGCCGGTATCTCACGAATGAATGCATGGATGTTGGCTTCCAGTGCGTCAATCGAAGCGGGCTTGTCCCTATACACATTAGCCTTGACATACCCCCACAAAAAATAATCTAATGGTGTCAAATCGCACGATATAGGCGGCCAATTGACCGGCCCGAAACGTGAAATTAACTGTTCACCAAACTCGCCTCGCAATTGCGCCATTGTTTCGCGTGCTGTGTGGCATGTGGCACCGTCTTGTTGAAACCACATATCATGCAAGTCAAGAACTTCCATTTCGGGCAAAAAAAAGTTTGTTATCATCGCTCGGTAGCGTTCACCATTGACAGTAACGCTGCGATTCGCATCATCTTTGAAGAAATATGGCCCAATAATGCCGCCGGCCCATAAACCGCACCAAACAGTGGCTTTTTCGGGATGCATTGGTAGCTGTTGCAATGCTTCTGGCTGATCTTCACTCCAAATGCGGCAATTTTGCTTATTTACGTACCCATTCAACCAAAAATGAGCCTCATCGCTGAACACAATTTTTCGATAAAAAAATGGAAGCAGCGCGCGATGAACATTTCGAACCGAGCACTAATTTTGATAGTAAAATTCAATAATTTGCAAGCGTTGTTCATTTGTAAGACGATCCATGGTTAAATTGCAAACCAAACTGAAGCTGTTTGACAGTGACACAAGGTACTAAACACACCACAGCTGTCAAAACCAGTGTTGCCAAAACCAAGCCAGCTAAAAAATCACCCGTTATAATAATTAAGATTTGAAAAAAAAAATAGATCTGTTATTGCAGGAAAGTCTTACTGTGGTACTAAATTCCAAAAATCAGCAAAATCTTCTGAAGAATTTATTGGTTTGGAAAATACTTTCTCCGTAAAAAGTTTTTCGAAAAATGATTTTGTTTGTTAAACGAGTTCCAACTACATATCGGCAGGATAAGCAATTATTTCACTCAAATTGATTATAATCTATCTTCTATCTTATCTTATCTTATCTATATATATAAAAAAAAAACCGGTCAAGTGCGAGTGTCACTCGCGCACCGAAGGTTCCGTATTTGGCTAAAGTCCAACACATCAGATATTATTTGAAATCTATATCATTCAATCTTTCCCCTCTTCATGAATTCATCATAATTTAGTTTAATTTAATTACTTAATATTTTCACTCTCAAAAATTACTCGCACATGAATCTCATTTTCTAATAATTATTACCTATAGTACCCAACCCACGCCAATTTTCCATTCTGTATGCGACCTGTCCCAATTAAATCCTATTGACTAAAAATATATTACTTTTATTTTGTTCTGTACTCCCCAAAAAAATGTATTATATTCCCCAACGAAATTAGCAGGCGGGAACCCTGGTGGGGTTCTGTCGTTGATGGGGTAAATTGTGCACAACTGCGTAGTAGAGATTAAAACTTATGAGAGAAACGTATTTTACATGGTAAAATTATCTTTTTTGAAAATATCTTGTAAACTATTAACTTTTCGGCAAAACAGTATTCAGCACATATATAGATAAGAACATGATCTACAAAAAAGGAATTTATGTATTTTTTTGTGAATCGAGAAATAAATCGTTTTTTGGGCGAATGAAAATATTTTTTTTACCAGATTACTAGTTAATCGAAAACCAATCGATGTATTCCTTCCATTAGTATTTGTCGTTTAACTAGAGGTTATACCGGATGTTGTGTGTAAATTTTAGCCCCCTATGTCAATCGGTTCTTGAGATAGACCTGGTAACAAAATTGGCTTAGTGGGTTCGGACAGACAGACAGACAGACAGACAGACAGACAGACAGACGGAGAGACATCCGAGCGAAACTAATAAGGTTACGTTTTTTCCCTTTGGGTACGGAACCTTAAAAATGGTGCAAAAAATGTATGATAATTCATCAATTAAGAACGGCTGGGCCGATTTGGCTCAATTCTTTTTTCAGCGGTTCGTAATTATAAGGAGAAGGTTTTTACGAAATAAAATTTTGGAAAAACCATCTGGAAAATTGGAAAAAGGCCCAAATTTCGTTTTTCATGGGGAAATGCACTCAAAAATAAATAAAACTGAATAGAAATCGGGTAGTGACACTTCAAATACAATTTTATTTTAAAGGCAATTGTTGTTGTCAATTATTTCAATTATTTTCCAAGCAAATATTTGTTGTCGACAATTTAAATTTTTTTTTAAATATACGATAGATATACCTAAGTTTGTTTATGTTTACTATGTTACATTAAGTAACTTTTTGAAATGGAGTAGATACTTTGATTTATTTGATGGTGTTTGAACCAATGATTTTTGTTTGACATGAATTTTCAGGATCCTTGCATTAGTATGTCTGACAAAGTTGAAATGTAGTGCTGTTTGAGATGAAGTGGACAATGATGACAGGCAACAGGAGTTGTTGAGCGTCTTGAGGTGTCACGTAGGGAGGGGTTATTACGAAAAATGAGTGAGTAACAATCATGGTGCTCTGCTCATTCGTGAGTAGGGTTATGGGGAGGCCAGCTCAAAGGTACCATAACGCCTTGATACCGGTGTGCAGAGAGAAGGCTTACCAATCAAGATGATAATTAGGTTCGTTCGGGTACTTTTTTGCAAACGTAAAATTATTTAAAATTTGCTAAGAAACTGTGCAAATGCGATCACGTACTGAGAAAATGTAAAAAAATGAGAGAGAAATCCATTTCCCCTCTTTTCATTTTTTCGTAATTTTCTACTCGCCGAATTTCGACTTACTGAAAAATGAAAACTGCCAACTAAGTGACAGCTCAAGAGTTTGACAAGTAAAACTATTTATTTTCGTTTTCAACGACGTCAGAGGAACAAGTTATAACTGAATGTTCTCCTAGAATATATCAGCGCATTCAAATGGAAAGTTTAATAGGTATTTAGTTTGAAAAAAATTCAATTCCAAATTATTTTGTAGATGCTGCATTTTACAATTATGCCAAACATGACATTTCATAAACTTTTTGTAAGAAAACCGATCAGGTACTTCTCTTGAAATTGAGAGAATTCTCTCTCGATTTTAGATATTTGACATTTTTCATTTTTCTATGCTTAAAGTACACGAACGGACCTATTGTGGTTAGTTTTCTTCTTGGCTGTTAAAGTTACAAATATTTCATTTAGAGTTAATCCTTTCCTTATTTTCTTGCAGTTTTAAAAGCTTTCCATCAAAATTTCAGGCATGTAAAAGTATCCGACAGCCCTTCCAAAGTCAAAATTTAGATGCCTGTGGTTCTCTCTCTATACATGTCGAAAGAAATATCACTGTGCGTTAGTCGGGTGAAAACTCGATAACGGCTCCACCGATTTGGATGATTTTTGTTTTGTGTTGTTCGTCTTGATTCAGGGATGGTTTAGGAAAAAAGAAAAGTCGGAAAATTCTCAACAGCTGGCGTTGTAGGTACACATTTCGTTTTTCAGTTAAATTCAATTATCTTCTATAACATACAATAACAATGAACTCCATGATGATATAACCCGATAATCACCGGGCCAATTCTTAAAATTCTTCTTTTGTTTTGTTCGTATTGCTGTATATTAGGTTTAGGTTGTCTTAAAATATACTACTTTTGGGAACGATAGGTCTCCGAAACAGCTCAACCGCCTTTGAATATCTATATATATAAAAATGGTGTAAAAAATGTATGATAATTCATAAATTTAGAACGGCTGGGCTGATTTGGTACAATTTTTTTTTCACCGGTTTGTACTTATAAGTAGAAGGTCTTACGAAAGAAAATTTTAGTAAAACCTTCCGAAAAGTCGGGAAATTGGAAAAAAAAACGAAAATTGATTTTTTGTATTGAATTTTGTGTGCAATTGTTACGGAATGGTTTTTCGAATGGAAAAATAGAAAAATCTTAGTGGAAAACTCGAAAAATTCCGTAAAAACCCAGAAAAATTGAATTTTTTTTTTCATCGAAATTTTGCATTTTATCGTAATGATTTAGATTTTTTTTAATTATTTAGGTCAAGGTGGAAAATTCGTTTTGAAGATTGGGGAATTTCGGATAATTCTGAAATCATCTGAATCATCCGAAATTGTGCAACGGTACGCGGTACAATGTGATTCAAGCGACGATCACCAAGGGCAAATTCAAAGGAGAGGAAGCCGATTATTCCATTTGATATTCCATTCCAATTCAAGCAGATTCAGCTCTCCGTTCCATTTTGCAATGACAATCAATAAAGTTTCCTGTTTTTCGCACGGTCAGCTGTACGTTGCCGTTGTTTGTTTTTGCGATGGAAAACAAATCGAAAAACATTGTTTATCATATCGCTCTCTACTGATTTCAATTCCCTTAAAATTGATCACATTGAAATTTGAACTATCTGTGTTTTATTATCACTCTGTGGAGCTTATCTGAAGGCGTTAAATTGGGGCGAGACGAAGTTCGCCGGGTCCGCTAGTTTGATATATATACTTTGATTTTTATCGTCAAAGTCCTTAAATCTGCTCTCAAACGACTGCAACAAACATCTACTTTTGAATTTGCACTTAGAACAGATGATAGTGGCTATAGCTTCCTTTTCAAACCTTTGAGTGTGAGAAAAAGGTCAATACTTTCTGTAGCTAAATTATCTAAAAACAAGTTTTTATTTAGCTTTGAATATGCTTATAAAATTGAACATTATCGGAAGAAAAATCTTTGCCTTGTAATTTGAGATAAATTTGAGGAAATTTTAAAATTTCTTACGCGGGCCATCTAAAATTCGCCCGCGGGCCTGTGGTTGAGCAGCCTTGGTTTAGATAGAAGATGGAGGTGGGTCAGGTTTTTATAAACACATTGAATATTCAAAGATAATACAGTCTTATTATATTTCAATAATTATTTATAATTGATTTAAATATCTATGAAAAAATTTTAACACAAAAAATATTTTATTTCAATACTAATTTTGATTGGTTTTAAATAATAAGACAATTGTCAAGTGTAGGTAAATTCAGTTTAGCACTAGCTAAATTTTACTTTTTGGGATGATATTTTCGGAATTTTTTGTGTTTGTAAACCATTCCCGTGGTCACTTGAAAATAGTCCTACATTATGTAGAGTACCAATTATTCAGCCAGTTACTTACTAACTTTTTAGTTTATAAAACTATATTTCTAGGGAAATAAACTGGACTTTTTAGAGCGTCTTGATCTTCTAAAGCAAATAAATGTTACCTCTTAAAAGAATAATTTACTTGTTAGAAGAATATCAGTGCTACAACGTTTTAAACATAAGTTTTAAATTGTTTGTATTTCTTCAAAGTTTCTGCTTCGAAAAAAAAAACGTCTCCAATTTATCCACTTACTCTATTCCAATAATTTGTACTAAGTAAGTAACTCGAGCTCGCAAAATAACTCCAACCACTTAGTGGCTTACACAATCAGAAATTCCCACTACATTTCCATCGATATATAACAACTGCTAATGCAAATTAAGAAAAGGCTTCTTAAATCTTACATGTATATCTATGTAGACATATCGGATTAATACGAACCCTACTTCCAATCATAGTTACCTCTAACCAACCTTCCAGTCAAAAATAAAAGCATGCCCTTGCAGATCAGAAAACCTTGTACTTAAAAATGTTATAATCTGTAAGAGCATTAAATATGTAGTAAAGTAGGCACTTATAACTCTCTAACCAGAACATGCGACACTTGCCTCTTACTGCGAACTTCAACTTTTAAACACTCATATCGTTATTTGCTAAAATATACTGCTATATCAGATGAATAACACAAACGTTAATTTTATTTACTGCTATTCTCTTTCTGTATTTTATGAACAGTTACTTTTATGTAGCATTGCTTTTAGATTCTTACCTACCCATCAGCAGGGTTCTCCCTGCTCTTCCTACCCGTTTACCTAACCTACCTACCTAGTAAAATAAGAAAAGAACCAATCAAACTTTAGATCAACGAGAAAGATCCGTTCGACCCAGTCGTGCACTTTATTTATTAATTTCTTCAACTGTTCGATTCCTAAACTGTTGCTTTTTGAGCTTTTTTTTGTAGTAAATGTTTTTAGGGTTCCACATGTAGGTATTGCATTGTGCACTTTTTCAATTATAAGATAATAATCCTCCCAAATGAATTTTGACATTTTGTGGTCTAAGTTTTTGAAAATAAATTCGTTTGAAAATATATGGTTGATTTGCAAACAATTGCAACCCCTTCCTTAATACACATTTTGTCGCTTTCACACGAAGCTGATATTTCAACATTATTTAATATGATAAAAATGAGAGAAAAATGTAGTGTCATACGTTCAAGTTATCCATTATCGTATGGCAAAAGTTCTACTAATATTATGACAATTCAAATGACAGCAGAGTTTCGCAGGTGTAAATGCCAGAGCTACCAACTTGAAACTACGAAATGAGTTACCCTGTACATGCAGTACCTACCTATTTCCAACCAGTGCTGTCAATTCGATTCAATCACAAAAAGCGCTAGATTCCGCTAGATTTTTTCTTCACACCCGAGCTGAGAAAAAAGCCTCGATAAAAATTCATAATTGATCCGCGTCGCTTGCAGTGTACGACCGGCCTCAACAAATGTCTCATTTAGGTTATTGATATAAGCACTCATATTTTGGACTACCCGTTTTCATAGCCTCGTGACTTCCTTCTAAAGAGCAGCCTTCTGGCACAATTCGCCCATAAAACGAATACAGATCCGAATCTTCTAGCATAAAATGCGCAAAACACCTTTAGATCCATTTCGTAATATTCTTATAGCGTTTTAGACGCTTCTTAACAAAAGTACACACCGTAAAGATATAAAAACGCAACGACTGCTGTTATAAACTTGTATTTGTCCTCGTATCCCATTTTATGATGATATATGTATTCCCTTCAGTCCCATTGTGTAAGCTACGACCGATTCAAATAAAACTTTGCCATCGACAAAAAAAAAATAATAGGAAATAATAATCCTTATCCAATTTTCGCATGACTTGCACTAGTAGACGCAAGGAAGAGAAATGCTTTTGGCAACAAAATCAAAATGATTTAAAACATTTTCTATTTTCAGACACAAACGTGTATTTATGTGTCTGTGTGCCTGATGTGCACATAACATCCGTCCGTAATCCGGCAATTAATCCAAGGCAAACAGACTCGGGAAACTTTTCAAATCTCCTCATCTTCACCCTCCTGCTTCTTCTATTCCAAAAAATATGTACGTATACGACGACGACGACGACGACGAGGAGTGTGTGTCAGTCAGTCGTGAAAAAGCATTTTAATTCGTATATAGGAGCTCTGCTCATGTGTTGCTTAGTTCATCGAGCTTTCAGTTTTGCCTGTTCTTTTGCTCTCGAGCTGAAAATTAAATTCCTTAATCGTTTTTAGAATCCCTCTTAAGCTTGAACGGATATGGGGTGTGCTCACCTATAAAATAAATCCATTTTTACGGAGTTCATGCATACGCACACACAATTTATCCATCAGGAAATAGTTTGGATGTCTTTTCGGATCCAACAGGATGTGTTTACTTTCTCATTTATTTGGTTTAATCTCTGATAGGGAGATTCTATCACACCAAGTTGGATATTCCATCGTCGGCATCATGCTGAAAGACTATTGCAATGTCGATTTTAAAGGAGCTTTACAAAATAGCCTTGGATATGGGTGTGACTCTGAGTATCTGCAGTTCGCTTTTAAATAATCACCCCTATTTGTACAGGCATTAAAGATTCATTCGTTTAATGTTTACCTGGAGCACTTAATCTGCTAAGCGGCAAAGCCAAATGGATAAGCAAATGTACCCAGCGGAAAGGCGGAAAATTGTTTTTGTTCATTTTGTCACTGTGGGGATGGTGCTTTTCAAGACGCTCTCGTTTTATAGGATTAAAATGTGCACTGGTGTTGGCCGACGATTTGAAACCGACTTTTCTACGGCCTATCGCTTTCAGCGAGCAAACACTCAACAGAAGAGCATTCAAAGCCGATGACCTAGACACGATGCGGCAATTGTTTTTCGCCCGCTTTTTATACACGAAGATACAGCTTAATGTCGTACAAGGTAAATAAGAGACTCGTGCGTTCCATTTCACAGGAATAAATAAAAAATAAATCCCCACCCACCCGTTTAAGAACCCCATCTCATCGGGTTAATTGTTGACGTTGCATGTCTAACTTGAACAGCCATCAGCTGCCACTGTGAACACTCGACTGTTTGTTTTTTTTAGCAATAGCAATGCCCATGCCCAAGTGCTGTTTATTTGTAGTTTGCACTATGCTTTCTCTGGCGCTCTTCGGCAAACAATAAGGCGGAACGAAAAGTGTTGCAGAATTAATAGAGCCCAGCAGTAGTTGTAGATTGTAGTTATAGTTTGGATTATTGTTGTTGGCTTTCACATGTCTTGTTCTCTTATCGTTGCAGCATCGTTACACACAGCATCATCGCAGTCATCCACACAGTGTCATCATTAGGGTTACTCCGTTCATCGAAGTGGCTTAGAGGTTACTTGTCACGCATCTTATCACCAGCACTGTCATCGTTCATTCGACTGCGGAGCAACTGTCAGTATGCTCACCTACAATGGCTACGGGTTTGGAGGGCAGGCACCGCCATCGATTTTGGCCCCACTTTCACCGACTCTTATGAAAACCACCTCGACGACGACGACGACGACAACAACAACAACAACCACAACAGCGGCCACGACGCAGGCGGGGCTCGCCCTGCTCGAGAACATCACAGCGCTTGTCTTCGAAGATCACAACAATCATACAAATGCTACGTACGTCGAAGAGCGAGTTCTGCGATACACTATACCGCAGATGGTGGTACTCGCCATCGTAGCCACCGTATTGAGTATTTTGACAGTGGCGGGCAACTTTATGGTCATGATTTCGTTCAAAATCGATAAGCAACTGCAGACGATCAGTAACTATTTTCTATTTTCATTGGCGATCGCGGATTTTGCGATCGGTCTCATCTCGATGCCGTTGTTCTCTGTATCGACCATACTTGGATATTGGCCACTTGGGTCGCATATCTGTGACACTTGGCTGGCGCTGGATTATTTGGCGTCCAATGCGTCTGTGCTGAACTTGCTAATTATAAGTTTTGATAGATACTTTAGTGTAACCAGACCATTAACATATCGCGCTAAGCGTACCACTAGTCGGGCGGCTGTAATGATCGGCGCCGCATGGGGCATCAGTTTGTTGCTGTGGCCGCCATGGATTTATAGTTGGCCCTATATTGAGGGCAAACGCACGGTGCCGCAGGATGAGTGCTATATTCAGTTCATTGAAACGAATCAGTATATTACATTTGGAACGGCGCTGGCCGCGTTCTATTTTCCCGTGACGATAATGTGCTTTTTGTACTATCGGATATGGCGGGAGACAAAGAAGCGACAGAAGGATCTGCCCAACTTGCAGGCCGGCAAGAAGGACTCGTCGAAGCGCTCAAATTCGAGGTGAGTTATTGTATGGGTTATTTAAGTGCGTCGTTTTTTTTTTTTAATCCGGTTGACACGAGTGATTGCTGCGGTAGTTCGCATCTCGCATGGAAGTTCGTATAGTGCTGTCACTGCTCACTCGTAGAAGTAATTTGCTTCTTCGTGGAATGTCATGCGAGATGGCCGTACCTCTCGTATAGTTTGCATTCCGTTTGTACGTCGGAATGAACTCAAACAATTTTAAAAAGAAAACAGAATATGTTCCAGGCAGCAGACTCTCACTGGGTTATTAATTTATTCAGGAATAAGTCAGTAAATTTATTTCTCAACACCCAGAGAAATATTGCATAGTTCATAGTGACATATTGGGCCTCGATTACACGCCGAGCATCAAAGCGTAGCATTATGCCCGTGGTCCACTTCTCCACTAGGTGCGCAACAATTTTGAATTCAGCACATTCAACTCTAATGTTCGACGATCTTTCTTCTGTTTAAGATGCAACCATCGCCTTTGATTCCATTGTTGTTGCTGAACAAATTTACGGAAAATGAGCGAGTTGTTGTTGTTCGTTGGACATTGTTGTGCATCGCGTTGAGCAACAATTTCTTCACTCTAATGAACTTGCACATTCTGATACTCAACTTGTAGAATCTTTTGTTTAGTCGAGTTGTGTTGCTTTTTGGGTACCACAAAACCTATGTGTTTCTCCCAGTTGAGCCATTATAATAATAATAATAGTTGGCGCAACAGGTCTGTAGGGACCCTGGGCCTAGCTTCTCGCAACAATTCGTTTTGTTTAATTTTTGGAACGAATGGAAAGGAATCTACAATTTTATGCCTATTCCAAATGGCCGATTCCAAACGGCCGATTGAGAAGCTCTTTCAAGACAGTTATACTCTCGGATGTTTGTCAGACGTTCGCGAGAGGTGGCGCAGTGAAAAAAAACACTGAGTTGGAATTTGGGTTTTTGCGGGATTGTTGAGCCATTGAAATCATAAAATCCACAGCTGTTGATGCATTGTACCTTCAAATATTTTGCAGATCTGTGTACAATAATTATTTTCCTCATTTCATGAAGGTCTCTAAACTTTGTCTTGTGTGTTCAACAATAAAGCTTGGTTAAATGCACAAGAGTTTTAACGTGTCCGTCAACTCCATAAGAAAGGAAAACTCAATTCACAAATTCGCGGAACCTTTTTGTTAGTCACTATCATTCAACTATACTGAACGAGATAGTTAACTAGTGTCGTCAAAACTAAAGTAATAAATTTTATTTGGTTTGCTAATGGCGTTTTCCATTGGGACAGAAAAATCACTTTTATTCAGATTCAGGGCTGTCAGATTTTAATTGTTCCATCGGCCGCAAAAAAAAAAAAAACGCTTTTATTGAGTGTCAGATCGATTTTGCGAATCTCGATATCTGAGCGACATTCACACCTTCTTACACTATCAAAATCAAAATCAAAAATCAACATTTGTCATTTGTCAAATTTTAAAGCGTGCTATTTTCCGTTTTAAGACTCGACAAGTCTGTGAAAAAAAGAGACCAATTTGCATTTGGCCGCTACAATGGATATTAACATAAATTGGATAGATTCTTTTAAACACAAATTACAATTTAAGAACAGCGACTTTAAGATTCCTTATCCCTATAAAATAACTCGCATTTCACTAAAACTCTGGAACACAATATAACGCCAGATGAAGTGAGAAAACGAGCTGTCAATAGAAATCAAGCGAATTTTTAAAAATGACATAAAAACATTTTATTGGCGTTCGTTAGAGTGAAAAAAAAATCATAATGGGAACAGAAATGGGAATAGTGAAGTAAAGGTTTTAATAATAAAAAAAAATAAGGAAAAAACAACTAATTTTTATTTCACTTATTCCATCTAGCTATAAATGGAACTCGTCAAATATTAATTTCGTTTAAACTGAAACTTCTGTCAGCTTTAAAGTTTCCTTCACTAATATCAAACATTTTTTTCTTACGATCAACCTAACGTCAATAATTATTGTGACAAATTCACTCCGCTAGATTATTGCTTCTATTCGTTAAGTCAAGATCGTTGTTTACGGTTGCGTACTTTTTTTTCGGGATAAATGGCTTGGTCTGTTCGCGTATTCTCCTGAGCCACTAAAAATCTGTCAAAATCTAAAAAAATAGCGAAACTGTCTTTAGAGCAGCGGAAAATGTGTACGTGTATAGACTTCTAGTTACTATGAGCAACATACATCTATGATGTTTCAGTTATGTCTTAGAAAAAATTTCATTATTTTCAATCATTATATTTTGTGTGTACCAATTGACTCTTACGACAGATTTTGAATTGGTTTCTTGTCAACTTTGTGCATTTGACATATTTATTTGTGTCGATTGAAATTCTCTGAAGTGTTTCGGATCAAGAGGGGAACTGTAACTGTTGCTGGTTGCTGTTGGTTACTCGTAATTGTGCTAATTTTCTCTTTTTCTGTCATTTTTCATGAGAACATGTATATAGACTTTTGCACGATTGTAATCCATTTATACCGATTTAAACCGCGTACGTGAATTAACCAATTCTTTTAGCTGTCAAAATTTTAAAATGACCGAATTAAAAAAAAAATGAGGTGGCCAGCGGCAAGAGGATTGCGAGTTAGTTGGGGTTAGTGTTGTGTGTCATTGAGATGGGTTTTCTCTCGGACAGCTAATTTTTTCCCATTTTTTCTTTTGGACGTAATAAAAAATTCACACAAATTTCTCATATGGTTAATTAAAAAAAAATAAAAAAACTTTCATTACTTTTATCAATAAATATCAAATATCAATAAATATCAAATATCACTATAATAGCACACTGTTTGTATATTTTATTTGTCCTTACCAATAATCAACTTTAGTCTGGCAGTTGACGAAAAGTCTCCACACTTTCCGAAATCCCTTTACCAATAAACAAATATAGTTGCTAGAATATCGCTAACTGTAAGGTTAAATGTTAATCTTGAGAAGGCATGTTTATCTCGGGAATCAGCTAAATGAATACTCCCTTAATGTCATTTTGTCGTTTTGAAGAAAGGCGTTACCCAAGCGTTCAAAAACACGGTATTAAATTTCGTAATAGGAAAGAATTTAATACGCTGTTGTTCAGCCTGAGCGTCTACAATAATTATGTATTCATTTTAGTTACCTAATTGAAAATGTTTTCTAATTTATTCGTTGTAAAACAACAATGCAAATGGTTCTTAAGTCTAACAAACACAAATTTGTACAAAATGTATGCAGACATTTTTAAAATATTGCAATTTTGTTCAATCTATAAACAGCATATATTTCTGTGTTTTTCGCTAGTTCTAGCTTTTTGATTGGTTTTCCTTTATAAATAGTTTGCAAGCAACGAATGAATGCTTACTAAAAAAATAATTTTATATAAGTTTCTGATATTTCCAAGACTTTCTTGACTATCGTTTACTTAAGTTTGAACGACTCATACATTTTTTCAACAATTCTCAGTACCTAGGGCGACTCCGGGTAGATATTTGGCGCTGCAACCTTTATCAAGCTCTTTGCAAAAAGAGTTTGTTTACCGAGAATGAGGATCTCTAATAAAACAATGGTTGGTGTGAAAAGGTTAACTTCGCGGAAAATAGAGTTATAAGAAATAGAAGGCGCAGGGACATAAATCCACGAGACATAAGTTCATAACGGACTTGTGTCCCACTTCAATACACATTTCATAATACAATGGTAGCAACTCGCGTGCGCCTAATTTTAAGTATTCGATGCCTATTGGAGATCCACGACGTTTTGCTAAATATTATCTAATCTATGGTAAAATTTGGGACTAATGTCCCATCTTCGGCAAAACAATTTCGGAACTTATGTCCCGCTTCGATGAGACATAAATCCACAATGAAAAAGTGGACTTATGTCCCACCGAAGTGGGGACACATATGCACTCATAAAACAATCGTGAAGTATTATTAAAAAAAGAATTGAAAGCGTACTATAAAAAGTACTGAAAATAGTGTCTTATCGAACGGTAGGGCATTACTGATTTGCATATGATATTTGACAGATCAGCAGATATTTTGTGCATTTCCTATTTTGTATTTTATTTTTTGCTTATAATAAGCCTCGCAAAAAGCTTTTGAAAGATATCTATTGGGCAATTTCAATTGCAATTTCTGTATTCCTTTTTTTAGAATAAAATCCCCGTTGTTAAAGATACCATTGACCTTGTTTTTGACGAAAACGAATTTTAAAATTTGAATTCTGCAATGACTACAAATGTAATGGATTCTAAGAAAGTTGTCGGTCTAATTTTTTGTGGGTACCGTTTTACAAATGCTGTACATTTTTACTAAAGCTAACATCCAACTAATTGTCGACATAAGTGGTTGATTATTAGTACGGCCGAGTATCTCTAAAATAACAGGCGTATTTATTAGATTCCCTTACGACGCCTGTAAGATGTTGTTTAATTAACACTGGTTGGGGGTCTCAGTATTGTATCTGGCCATAACGGTAGGTACAGCATAAATTAATACGATTAGCTGGTGCAAATTTCCATTTAAATTTTTCAAAAATAATGATTGTTTTGCGTTTCCGGGCTCGTTATCTCGAAATGGTCACCAAGTTATTTTTGTCTACAAGAAGTTGCGACATGTCATAAACATATTCAATTAAGAGACAATTCCTCTACTACTTGCCGCTAACCAAATTCTAGTTAATTTTTGTGTTTTTTTTTTATTTGAGTCCATTTTCCTTGCCAAATAGAGTTTTTCTTTGCAGACAATTGTATTAAAATAAGTATATGTTTTTTGGACATGTCAGTATTATAGCAAACATCAACAGCGGAATGGGCAGCCCCTGTTGCAATTTTCAATAGCTTGAACTGTCCTGAATTCCTAAAGCACTGAAGAACTAAGGACTTAATAAAAAGAATCCCACGATCAAAATACAATCTTAAGGAGCAAAATCGGAGAGCGGACATCGCCGAGAACAACGAATGAGACCATTCCCACTTAGCTACGAAGTCCTTTTTTTTTACATCAAAGGTTCTTAATTCAACGTTTCGAATATGTATACCAATATCCATTGGTCACAAAGTAAAAAATAAATAAAAAAAATAGTTGGCGAAACAGGGATGTAATGACCATAACCTATCTTATCAAAACCATTATTTTTTGGCGGGGTCTTAATTTTTGGAACGAATGGAAGAGATCTACAATTTTATGCCGAGTCTAAACGGATAATTAAGAATTTTCGTTTTTTCCTGATTCGAACCTGGACCCCTCGCTTAGTAACACACACTAACCACTAAGCCACCCAACAGTACAACCAACACGAAACAACACTGGTTGCGAGTGTAGCTTGGGCTAGGCTCTCATAAGGACATGTTGCGCTTAATATTTATTTATTTAAACTTGAGAGAAATACAAAAGAAATATAATTAAACCTCTACACCTTTTCGCATATAGACACCCATGCATATTTCACATCACTCTATCCAACCAACGCCATTTCGCCAATTATGTAAATAATTAGCTTGATGAAAAGACTCGACTTGTTATTGCCCTCGATGACTTTCACACCACAGTATTAATCATTTTTTCAGTTCATTCTAAATGTGGTCAAAAAGAAAACTTTTCAGCGGATTACCTTGCGCGTATTAACTTAATTAAGCCCCGGAATAAGGTCTCTTAACAAATTGCAGACATTTATTTATCCCATAACTTTGGTGTTTGGCAACAACTGCCTCTAATGGCCGTCACCCAAACGGCTTGGCCCCATTCTTCGCTCAATAATTCAGAAGGCATAAACACACACCGAAAGGAGTTCGCTTATCGTATTCATTAGCCTGCTGTATACTCATTAGCGATTGTGCTGAACGAACTTCAATTGAATATAAATAACTGTTCATTATTTTCGGGAAATTCTCCCCCACCCTTGCAGCAATCAATAGCAAGCACAGAATTAACTGCCGAAGGATGACCTTCATTTCACACTGGATAATGGGATTAGGATAACTAAACTAGTTGCGAGACACTTTAAGTGGGGCTCCGATCGTCTTATGGCTATAAAGATGGCTGTATAAGTGCCGCTCATAAAAGTGAGACATCGAACGAGCGAGCGCATCTTTAGACAAGCGCCAAGCACATTTTAATCACGCTCTCCTATCGGAGAGTTTTTCCATTTTCTCGTCGGTTTTTATTCGGTTCCTCGAGATTAGCATCGAGGTAAATGGCGCGGTCCTTTATATAATAAAAATGAAAGAGCAATCAAGAAAAGCGCTCCAAGGCGAAGAAAAAAAAGTTGAACCATCAAATTACAATGCTCGCAACTTTTTCGAACAGACCTTGACGTACATGTGCAACTGTTCAAGTGAAGTGACGGAAAATGGAAAACAATGGAAATGAGAAGGAAAAAGGACGTTGCTACAAACATCAAACAACCCCGGAGAAAATGAAGAGGAACGAACACTGACGGCATCCTTGTCAAGTTATGTATTCCAGCACACAGCTCCCAGTTTCTATAGTCTGTGATGCTGCTTGGCGAAGTTAATAATACAAACAGTATTTACCTGTTTATGTCGAGAGCGCGTGTTTCCACCTCCGCTGGTATAATAGGATAGGTCTCCTCATGTGCTCGTGTACAATGCAACAGGATACGTCCCTTTTAACAGGCAGCAGGATGATACTGTTTCCGCTGGTATCAGATTTCAAGCTTGTGCCATTGTGACCTACATAGGTTTTAAGTTGGCCACAGTTGTTGCCTCCAGGTAGAAACAAAATTCATACATTCATACACACAATCGATGTCGGGGAGCACTACAGCGAGCAAGGAGATGATAAAAACACAAAAAGAACCAACAGGAGCGTGGGGGTTGTAGAACTCATTACGCCAGTCCGAGAGGAGTGCTTTATATTTTTTCGGTCATTGTTTTTGTGATGCTGCGCCCTCGCCTGTGTCTCACTGTGCCGAAGGGTGAATCATGAGTTATAGTGTTCGTATAGCAGAATTTCTACAGTTAAGTATCTCTTTTGGATTAAGTAATAACCCTTAGGTGAGAAAGAACTTTTAGCAAAATGATTAAGGGTCTTATGGAAGCACTCTACGAAAATGGGGCGCAGTATGACGAAGGACTGAAGTTGTGAATTTTTAAATGCGAGTACATGTGTACGTTTGTTTTTAATTTATTAATACAAACTTGTTGGAAACTTAAAAGCGACGTAGATTTATCTATTAATTCTGTATAATGTAATCAGCGACAGCACTAAAATGAAGACAGCGCTGTGATGCTCTAATGCAGTATTTTAAAATTAAGCTGAGAGCAAATGAATTAAAGGAAAGGACAAAGAAGAGTCCTGTGCAAGCTTTATAGTAACTCAGGTGGTGGAACGATACAATTTGGCGTTGTTAACAGACAGCATACGAGATGGCGGATATCGTATGTGGTCTGATGGGGGTTGAAGGAGCAGCACTCTGAGCTATATTAAGACATCAATTGTTGTAGGTACCCAGCTTTAATTTTTGTCAAAAATTCGAATGCTGATATATTCACTGACAAGCTGGTAGTAATTGGTTTCTTGCAAGATCCATCTGCTGTCTTGAGTGACTTCCTGTCGATCGGCTGTTCATCTCTATGCGGCGATTTGGCCAATAAACTTTTGCCGTTCGTTTCCTGTTCCCGAAATGATGTCCTGCTAGAAATTGGTTTCAGTTTTTACCTTCCTAGAAAGATTTTTATCTTGACCTCCTATTTCATTCAACCAGAAGATGGAAGAAGAAGAAGAATTCGAAGATACATCGCTTTACACGTTTTCTCTCACCCGCCGATGTTAAGAGTCCGTTTTCGATGACTTTGGTTTTTTCCTATTAACTGTATATCTGACACAGACTCATACGAGGGGAGTTCAATATATTCGCGGTATCGATATGATGGAAAACACGAATTAAATTAAAAATATTTTTATTTTTCAATGTAATCTCCTCATACATTAATGCATTTATTACATCTTGAAATTAACTTTTCTATACCTTCAAAAAAATAGTTTTCATCCTTCTCTCCAAAATGTTCATTTATTGCAGTTTTGAGCTCCTCATCATCGGTAAATCGCTTACCACGAAGGTTTTTTTTTAAATCTGGAGACAAAAAATAATCACTAGGGGCAAGGTCCGGACTATAGGGTGGATGTTGAATCTCTTCGAAACCACAATCCCGTACAGTAGCCTTAGAAATCCGTGATGTATGCACCGGAGCATTGTGAGCGAAGTGAGCATTCGAGGCACACATCTTGCACTGACTTTTGAAAGATTTAGACGGTCATAAAGAATTGTGTGTATGGTACCAATAGAAAGGTTAATCTTCGCAGCTATCGTTTTAACCTTTACGCGGGCATCCTCAAGTACAAGTTTCTCGACTAGTGTAATGTTTTCTCCGGTGCAGTCAGTTAGTGGGCAGCCTGAGGGAGGGTCGTCTTCAATGCTCTCCCTGCCCCTTTGAAATAAACTTGATCACTTTTGAACAGTTGACGACGAAGGCACAGAATCTCGAAAAACAGCCACGATCTCTTCGTGAATAATTTTTTGACTTTTTCCTTGTTTAGTAAGAAATTTTATCACAGCGCGGTTCTCAATTTTAGTGATCATCGCGACACCAGCCATTTCACCTTCGTTCAACACAAAATACAAAGCAAACTTATAATCACAGCCAAATGAAATTTTACAGTAAAACACTTGAATAACGGGCCTACTAAAATCACGAAATATTTTTTTCACATCTTTGGAGTATCCCCCCCATACCGCGAATATATTGAACTCCCCTCGTACGTGGCTTTAAAGGAGATTTATTCCTCTGTATAGATGGCGCAGTTCAGAGTATCCCCTTTCTTGTGCGGAGGAGGGACATGATGCTGTAAATCCCCTCGTCGGACATATGTTTAGCCGACTAAATTTTGCAGATAAGTTGTTGTGTGCTGCTTACCATCATCTCCAGCTGCATTGAAAAATCGTTAAGCTGCAGATCTTTTTATTTATAGCATCCCTCAAATTATTCGGCCGCGGGCAGCTCTCCAAGTATAGCTCTAGTTTTGATTTGGTGCATCTATTAATAGGCTGCGTTCTTGACTGCATATATACCACAGTTACTACCTTACAAGATTCCCGTAGTTTTATTTGTGTTGCAAAAGTAAGTTCTTCTATTTGATGAGATTCACGAAGTTCTTCATTCCGTCTGCATTTACTACCAACACTAAGATCATCAAACGATTTAGAGGGCCGAATATGCCTGGATTTATTGAGAATTTCTAAGATTCCGTTTATCCATGTTTAATTTGTTCTTAAAAAATCCTTTTCAACTCTATTCGACCTAAACCATCCACTCCTTAGAAGCAAATCTATAAAAAGAGCCTATCAATAAATCGAAGTACATTTTATTATTTCAAATTCAAACCTTAAACGTCAAAAAATATTAGATTTAAATTCATCGAGCTTTCCTTCCTCACAGCAAACCTTATCGAGCAAATAATCCAATTTAGCTTTAAATCCAACTTCAGAACCCGTTTTTATCACATTATATAAAGTTTTTTTTGGTCATAGCTATTAAGTTGGATGATCCTTCAAACACAACAAAATTCGAGTTTTCTTTAAAAAAAAATGCAACATACATACAACATGACATTTATTAACATTAATAACAACTAAACCTGCAACCAGTTTTTTTTCTAACTCCGTCTTTATGATTCACTTTATCATTCTACATAAACAACGCAACACAATTCCACTAAATACAACAAGAAAGTGATTAAAGAAGAAAGCACAAAATTACATTTTAATGGAGTTTTTAATTAAATCACCAAAAATATTAAAACGCAACATTTTAACATGAAATTAAATGCATAGTACTTACAACAAATTTTAGAGTCGAATTAGAATTGTTGAAGCTCACAATTGCAAAAAATTGTATTGAAAACATTGAAAATGTTTATTAGTAAGGCCCAATGAATATATGAAAACACACCTGCAATTGAATTATACAAGTTAAAAGTTGAATCAAATGTTCCTAAATATTAAAAAAATATTTAATTGAAACTAAGATTTTTTTTTCTTTAATGACGTAAAAAAATAATGCTCCCGTTTTCACTGACTTTGAACTAATGCGGCCAGACAAAACAGTTTCTTATTCTATGGCAATTAAATTACCGTTTGGTAGAAACTTTACCTCTTAACTTTGCAGTTTAAAAATCGACTTTTAGCTCGTTTTTGCTGCATTTACTCCATAGTGCGACGGGTGGCTCTCACTACACGATTTTCCTCCGTATGACCGGCTCATTTTTTTTTTTGCGAAAGGGCAAAATTAATTTTCTTCTCAATCGGATTGATACGAACCCTAATTAAAATTATCAAATAACAGAAAAACAGTTAATGATTAAAGTGAATTTGTGTTGATGCGATAAACTATATTTTCTCTCTATAGATCCAGAGCTGATTTTGATTTGAAAATATATTTTTTTATGTTAAGTTAGTGATTAGGGAAAGAGGCCCTTAGACCCATTGTGATTCCCTTCATATAGGTAATGCAACAAACCCCAAATTAATGGAAATGAAAGTTGAAGTAATTTTTATGATCATGAAATAAAGTAAAGCCTAGTATCCTGCTCGCGCTAAATTTTATCTCCCATACAAAAATGTATACAAAGATAAAATTTAGCGAGAGAGTTTAGAAAAGCTATCCTGTTCGCACGCTAAATTCTGAACTTCATATAAATGGACCAACGAAAAGTCTCCACTCATTTAGCTCGCGAAATAAATGTCCGGTACATTAAATCGAAGATAAGTTTTGACTTAAGAAACTCAGGAAAAAGTTTGTTTGCTATGAATATTTTGGGGGAAAACAGAGAATATTTGCGTGAGAAATAAAAGAAAACGCAAATCCAAAACAGAGATATTGTTTTGCGAGATATTTATTTATTTATACGTAGTCTATCAGAATAGCGAATTTTTCAGAAGGACTGCTGCTTTCATTTGGCCTCGAATGTCTTTCGGGTAATAATAAAGGTTCCACCATGGTAAAGAGATTTTGGAAAGATTCAGGACGCATATGAAAGTTCTCCTTATAAATTCTATTGTTGGCTACCTAAGAATTAAAAATACATTAATGTTAATGTTAAAATAAATTATTTTAGCTTCAAATACTCTTACGTGTTTTGCTTTTTTTTTTTTTTTTTTTTGCAAATATGGGTTTACGCGATAAGTAGGAAAGTTTTGTCTTCTACTTGCTACTATAGAAATTGAGATGCTTTTGAAGTTTAAATTTCAAATGACGTGTATAATAAAAACCACATTTACCATGGTTTTTGTCCCATCTATATCATATTTAAAAATTTAGCAACCATTTATCTTTCCTGTGGAGAAACGGAGTGGAGACGCTAAACTTAGCGCGAGTAGGATACTAAGTTAATAAATAGTATACAAATTACATTGTCATAGATTCAAATTATCTCCATCCCAAACAAAATTAAATTTTCAGAAATCCCCACTATCCACATCTGAAAGTATGCAATTTCTGGTTTCACGGTTTTGCAACTTTTCGAATTTCGAAAATTCACGTCAAAGAGGAGGGTGAGAATTCGGGGTTACATGTATTTTTTTAAGCCAATCTAAAATAAAATAAAATATATTTCGTAAAAAAAATTAAAAAAAAATTTCTCTATAGGGACACCCTAATCAGTAATCACCTATAGCGGTTTAAAATATAGGCACCTTACAACCTATTCTCATATCTACCAAACACACAGAAAATATTTCCTAACAATCGATCTAACCGTTTCGGAGGAGTGCGACCAAACACGCTGAGACACAAAACACAAAAAAATCGAAAAAATGAATGAAATATTTATTTGAATCGATAGTTTGAACCTTGCAATTTAATGTTTAAAGATAATTTCATGCAAATGTTGACCGCGGCTGCGTCTCAGGTAGCCCATCCGCTGAGTCCAATTTTGGCATACTCTTTCACACATATCGGCCGGTATCTCACGAATGAATGCATGGATGTTGGCTTCCAGTGCGTCAATCGAAGCGGGCTTGTCCCTATACACATTAGCCTTGACATACCCCCACAAAAAATAATCTAATGGTGTCAAATCGCACGATCTAGGCGGCCAATTGACCGGCCCGAAACGTGAAATTAACTGTTCACCAAATTGCGCCATTGTTTCGCGTGCTGTGTGGCATGTGGCACCGTCTTGTTGAAACCACATATCATGCAAGTCAAGAACTTCCATTTCGGGCAAAAAAAAGTTTGTTTTTTTTTTCCACGTAGTGCTGTAACAAAGGCCTAACTGCTGGGAACGGCGCCGAATCGACATTTCGCGGTCTTCTGTCACACTAGCTGATACGGCCGCAATATTTTCTTCACTACGCACAGTACGTAAACGTGTTGGTGGTTTAATGTCCAACAAAGTAAATTTGGTGCGAAATTTGGTCACAATCTTCCGAATGTATTTTTTATTAGGGTTGATACGGAGCTTCGACTCCGAATCCGATATGTCGGAACCTCCGGTTTAAATTACACCTCCGAATTGGTTCCGATATAATCACATCGGAGGTTTTTCGTTCGGAATCGGTGACGACCGATAAACATGAACGACAAAGAATTATCGAGTTGCGACATGTTACACTTACAATACAATACGGTTGTCTTTTCACTCTTTTATTTACTTTAAATGAGTAGGCGAGATTTATAATAAAAATTGATTTTTCAAATTTTTTATTTTAATAATTAATTTGTGTCTGCGTGCGACCTCCGCCTCCGACTCCGATTCAACTCCGACTCCGCGGAGGTCGGTATGAGGCTTCTGACTCCGACTCCGCGGAGGTCGGTATGAGGCTTCCGAGTTCCGACTCCGTCTCCGACTCCGGTAAAACCACCTCCGTAACATCCCTGTTTTTAATTATGGTCTCATAATATTATGTCACCAATAATGTTTTCGAAATATCGACTTATTTTATTTAAAGGCCAAGGAGGGAACGTATTTGTTTTTTTAAATCATGAGCTTAGTAAATATGTAGTAAACTCAACCAGGTGAAAATCGTAGAAATGTCTCAAATTTCGCCTAGTATTTATTTAAAATTCCATTTAAGTTATCGAGTTATTAAATATCCTATTTTGTACCTGCAGATGTCCTCTATAACGTGGCATTTAGTATATTTATTTTCGAACGCAAAGAGTGACAAAGGAAAAAGCGAAACGAAACGAAAAAATAAATTACTCTTGTCCATTTTTTCCGGAATTTATTTAGTTATATATGTTGAAACAAATTGGAGATTGTGGGCCTAGGTATCCTTTATAGGCCTGTGCCCTATGAAAAATGCACCAAAATATATTAAGAAGTTTCTAAAATTTTTGCATTTAAAGGCAGGCAGTCAAATGCATTCTAAGTCGAACAAAACTACACCAATTTCTTTATAAGATTATCAATTTTAACTTATAAAAACTCACAAAATCGCATTGAAGAAATCCGAATCTGTAATGCGCAATGGCCGGCAAACGTTATTCGAACGAACAAAACACGAATTCGCAAAGTGCAATATGGACGCTGAAACAGCAACGAATGAAAAAACTGCGCAACTGAATCAAATGGCACAGTCAACGTGGACAGCGCCACCACACATGAAACAAAATTGGCTTCTCGATTGATCGATAATAGATGGCGTTACGTTACGTGTCTATCTGGCAGTTCAATTGTTCAGTTCAATGTTACCTACATTAAAAATTTGATTCTATTTCTGGTTGTTGCCAAAATAAATAAATACAAAATGAAAAAAAAATTGATAAAAATAAAAAAAAAAAAACCTGTCGTTACACGCTGGGTGGTTAAAATAAGACATTTTGGAATTTTAAAATTTTTTTCTTTTAAAACCCGTGCTGAGAAAATACCTTTCCAACAAAGTATTTATCATCAAAATCGGTTCGGCCAAACTCGAGTTATGGGATAACATCGCTTCGGACACTTTCTTTTATATATATAGATGTATATATATATGTTTTGTATATAATTGAAAATATGAACAATTCCAACGGTAGGTACCTGTTTTATATCTGTTCATCTTTTTGATATCACTATAATGACATAGTGAATCATTCATAAGGCTAACGACACTAATTTGAAATGCTTTACCTTGCTCTGATTTCCCTCCTTGTTATGCAATCTACAGACATTTAAAACCAATGCGGATTGTCATCTCCTGTCTTATCTATCCTTATTTCCTTACTGCCGAGACCATCCAAAAAATAAGAACATGGCTCCCATACCAAACCGATATTATATCAGGAACCGCATGTGTGCCTATTCGCCCACCCTTACATTGCTTTAAATGATTGTGCGAATAAAACATGTCACTTCCACAACGTCGACTTTCGAGGTGACACGACTCTAAAAATATGGGCAAAGCAGCTGCCAGTCTCATGAAATGCTTACATTTCAAGTTTATACTCATCCATAACAGAATACCTAACTCATTTCGTTTCCTGAATATTGAAAGTCAAGCGTACATTTTGTTCGCATTTGTGACACCATAATGGCTTTCTTAGATTCTGAATGCTGCCAAAGAGTTGGGCATATACACTTCATCATAAAGAGGGGAAACTACTTTGACAGCCGTTCTCTCTAAGATTTCTGCAAAGCTTTGTTATTCATACATACAAAATTTAATCAACGTACAAATCGCAAACACAACACCAGAGACCACTTGTTGTTCCAAGAAACATTAGCACAATGCTCCCTCTTCCACCCATGCCATCGAAAGGATCGTTTACAATACTTCACTTATAATATATGTGTTGGAAATTTAAGTGCACATGTGGTTGTTAGATGACGGGTGACCCTCACTTTTACTAGAGCTCTAATGCAAATTAAGTATGATAAAATTAATTTCATATCGCCCAAACGGAAAGTACTAACTACGTCCTTGGACGGAACTACCTACGTATATTTCTGATGATGGCACACAAACGCCGAGTGTATAATGTGACCACGTTCATCTTGATAAATAAAATACTTATGTCTACATTTTACAGAGGGGGAGCTGTGGAGTGCTATCCGTAGAAGAAGGTCACTTCTATCACTCGACGAGCCGTTATTGCGATAGAACATGTAAAGAAAGGATTTAGTTTTTAACTGCACGCATCGTAGTAGGCAAATCAGATTAAGCCGTTCCCTCGTTAATAAATTTTCTCACACACACTATACCTACTCCCGGTGTGGCACTCCTCGGATCACGAATTTTCCAAATGATTCTTTATAATGAAATTAATGGTTTAAACCACCTTAATTCCACTTGCTTTAATAGTGGGATGTGGCAGCAACGTTAAAGGCCGACCACATTGGCACGTTTCCAATGCCGGTCGAGGCATACCTTCGCATGGGAAGGACAAAAGACCAAGGCATGGCAATGTGGGACCTCTGTTCAGTGCACATAATCATAATCGTAGACTTTTCAATGAGGACAATTCCTCACATTTTTATATTCTTCGACGTCTTACATTAACATTCTTCAATCTTCCTTGACGGCACAATAGATGCGACAATGAGAAATTAATCCCCGGCTGTGCTATATGTACAATGTACAATGTCAGGTGGAGAATGTACCCCCTTTTGCTCACAATCCGGGTGTCGGGCAACTGAATACGATCCTTCCGTTATGGGGGGAGAATAAAAAATATCTCTCGCATAAGTCGATGCCATGGCGTTGGCATTTTACTGTATGTGGGTGGGACTGGGAATTGAAAGGGCGGCTCATAAATTATTGCTACGCTACACAAATCTGATGCAAAAGGGTTTTGAACTGATAGTTTGAATTATTGTTTATTTTTGAAATTTATTAAATTTGTGAAATTTCAAAATTGAATCTCTCTTTTTTTTGTATCATTTCAGCGATGAGAATACTGCAGTTAATCACGGCATGATGTCCATTTCGCATGTCGGCGGAAACGACCACGACAATTGGCGACGCCCTCGCTCTGAGTCATCAGCTGATGCCGAAAGCATTTACATGACAAACGCTGTACTCTCCGACGCAGGCTACCACGGCATGCATTCGCGGAGATCAAGTGTAAGTAGCCTCATTTGAACTCGCTCAAATTTGCCCCTTCCCCATTTGCCAGCAGTTTTTTCCCCAGACATTTTGGGCTGTTGCCAAATGGAATAATGACAATCGGCAACTGATTGTCCTTAATGTTTGGGCCCCCGGTGATGTAGCATATAGACTTTGTTTCCTTTTAGTGTTAAGCGCGCCATTTGCTGGCGAGAGTGTAACTGACGTTTTAAATGGCTCGACACCAATGAATGTCGTTTTGCATTATTTTTTTTTTATTTCACAATTCAAATAGAAATATAACATCCTTTTGGTTTCCATTTGCAGATAAAAAGCGGCAGCAATGTGAAGAAGACAAATAATTGTTTTGGCGGCATCAAGGAATGGTGCATAGCGTGGTGGCATTCGGGCCGTGAGGACTCCGATGATTTTGTCTACGAACCAGAGGATCCCTCGGATTTAGGGTATGCAACACCTGTAACCATAGAAACTCCTTTACAAAGCTCCGTATCCAGGTAGTAAAAGCCAAAATAAACAAGTATTTGTTTTATAATATTAACCAACAAAAAAAAAAAATAAAAAATTAAAGTGAACGTAAACGTAAACTGTAGCGCGATCGCATAATCGTTTTGTCGTCGTAACACGATTTATTTACTGATATAAATTTCTGTTTTTCTGTTTATTGATTTACCTATGAATGAATTTGAATTTAAAGTTTGTTTTATGTTATTTCAATCTGTTCACACATGCACATTGCACTGAATTAATCGCACAATGCACACAGAACTATGTATATGGAATTTTGTACAACAATTGTTTGTATAGATATACCAGCAAAATTTGAAACTGCCTCATAGAACATTAGGCGCACAGTGGAACCTGGAACCTGCTATTCAGACACTCAGGCATCGAATCAACTAATTGATGCAGGCTCTCTTATTTTCCAGTTATATAGCCACGCTCCCGAATAAAGTTGGAACGATACAGAAATACTATTTTGTTTCAATATGACGTTCCAGTCCTGCCAATCAGATGGGAGTTAATTCTCAAGGATGGAATGTGTTAAATAATGGAACAGTTCAATTGAACGATATCTTTCATTAAACAAAAAAACAATTGCCCGACAAGTTCATCCGAAAAAGTTTTGCTCCGTTCATAGTTTACAAAATTGCTAATTTTTTTATGTTGATAAAAAAAAAACAATATTTTTGGTTTCCATATTCCTATAACCGGGGCCTAAATGTTTTAAAAAAAAAATCGTAACTTTATATAGATGGTCCCATGACAAGTCTCCATAACTCATTTAAATAAATGCCCGGTACAGTGTTGTGTTTACTGGAGTCCGCAAAGAATATTTGCGTGATAAATAAAAGAAAAAACAAAACCAAAAAAACTCTTTAAAAAAACTAAAAATTGCGGGGCTTGAGGACGAACGACCATTAAAATGGAACTTGCATGACATATCCCACAGCAAATAGTGATTTACCTACGCTACACCTAGGAAAGTGTCGTCTTCTACTTGATACTTAGGTATACAGAAATTATTTGAATTGATGAGGAATGATGATATCTTCTTCAACTTTTCTTGTACCTGTCCATTGTTTTGGCCACGTTCAAATACTGCTGTGTCTTCGAAGTCTTAAATTCGAAATTCATAACGTTTACTGTCATCTGCCATGAACAAATGGTCTTTGTCCCATCTATATATCATGTTTAATAACTAAGCGACCATTTATCTTTGGTGTGGAGAAACGAAGGAGAGTCTAAGGGCGGTTAAAATTAGTGCATTTAGATCTTATACTGACGCATAAGGTTTGAGGCTTTCAAGTTGGATGAACACAGACTTCCTGTTGTTTGTTTTACTGATTGTAGGTTTCATTTAATTTCAGGTAAATTACCTGGGCATGGACAACAATCGCAGCTCGCACGTTGTAATTCTTGTAGTTTGTTTTAAATTTACTGCCGCAGTTAATTACACGTATTCACTGGTAAACGAATCTAGAGTTTTCGAGGGAGAAAATTTAAAATTTGTTTTGCGAAATCTTGCGGTCTATTTGGAACTTGTTTATTGTGTTTGTTTGAGGTGCGCTTGAAGTTGTAACATAGGTATATAAAAATAAATTATTCTTTTATTTTGGAGATGAATGAAAGGAATTTGTGCGTCATATTTGAAGTCTATTTTGAGAAGTTTTTATCGAACCAGGTAGTATTGGAATGGGATACGAAAAGCCCCGACGACGACCATTTTGCGAGGCAGAATACATTTTGCAATTTAAAAAGGAATTCGCTAGAGGGACAATTTTTTTTAGTCCTTTTGCCTACTTCTTGGGTGGCCCTTATATTGGCTTCTTTTTAAGAAAAGAATACCATAATCAGTTTGTTTATATGTTTTTTGCTTCTAAAATCAAAGTACAACATTATTTTCTAAATTTGTTAGAATTTAGTGAAATTATGTTTGCAAAATTATAAACCAATTTAAGAACAACTTTTGTTGTACTTAACTTTATGATTTTTAAAAACGAGTTGTTTTTAATTGGTCTGATATAAATTGGCTTAAAATAGACATTTTTTTTCCTCAGTTGGGCATATTCTTATCGAACATACTTTCAGCAATGCGTGCAAAGATGATGCATAGTTGCAAACGTATAACAAGTTCGATTAAAATAGATAAAATTAATCGCTGTAAATTTTAAAGTCTGGATGTGAAGACACTTTAATGAATATATTCGTTTGTCAAATGCTTAAAAAATTAGGTGGTCTCTGTTCCAAAAATGTTGTACTCATCCATCAATAGACGATATCTGCTTAAACATTTTTTTTGTGGGGTAAAGACAACCTAGTTCCAAATGATTGATGACTTACATTCACCTTAGAAATTTCTTGTTTTTTTAATGGTTTTATATGCAAAGTAAAAGAATTTGAAAGAAACAGTCTGCCAACCATATACTATCATTTGGCAGCAAAGCTCTAAAAAACAAACGAAACAATTAAAAAGTGTGTAGAAATATGTCATCAGTATATTTATTCCCGTCTTTGACAGTAAACAAAATTCCATATTCCGCACTATTAATTTTTATTTTCATTTAGTTACTTATATGTTGCGAGAAATTATACGAAAAAAAAAAGAAACATTATGTTGTGTTTTGGCTTGAAACTGCTGTTTAGTGTTACAGTTAATAAGCGTACCATAAAGTACTGGCATCCATCCCAGTACAGCTATACTTCCTTTCATCATTTCAATTGTTCTTCTTTCTTCCATTTATATATTTTTTCAAACAGATGCACATCAATGAATGTCATTCGTGACCCTTACGGCGCCGTGCGCCCTCCCAGCATGATGTTACCCGATGTATCACCAACCCCATTACGACCACCGCTAACGCCTCTCTCGCAACTGCAAGAAATCTCGGGACCACGCGACTCACGCTCACTACCAAATAGCAATCGTCTTGGCTCGCGATCCGTCAGCCAAGACTCTGTCTACACAATTCTAATACGCTTACCGTCGGATGGCGGAAAAGCGGGAGAAGAGCATGCCCCATCTATAAAAATGATCCAGGATGATGTTCCTCTGCCCGTAATGTCGGCACCACCGAGACGGCAATTGCCGTCACGCGACTCCGAGTATAGTCTGCCTGTGCGACGGATGTCACACGCCGCTCCCGATATCCGGATACCGCTGAATGCGAAAATCATTCCGAAACCATTGGGCAAAACAACGCAACCACTAACAGCTCGTCAGGCGAAAAAGAAGAAAAAGTCCCAAGAGAAGCGTCAGGAGTCCAAAGCAGCGAAAACACTTTCCGCCATCCTGTTGAGTTTCATCATCACCTGGACCCCTTACAACATCCTGGTGCTGATCAAGCCGCTGACCACCTGTTCTGACTGCATTCCCGATGAGTTGTGGGAATTTTTCTACGCCCTGTGTTACATCAACTCGACCATTAATCCAGTATGCTATGCTCTCTGCAACGCGTCGTTCCGGCGGACCTATATCCGGATTTTGACATGCAAATGGCATACGAGAAACCGTGAAGCAATGGTACGAGGTGTGTACAACTGAAGGGATTATCTTGAGATATTGTTGTTTTGGTTGTGTTCCTTTTTTGTTTGTGTAACTTATGTATCAATGTGGGAGCAATTTCATTTTGAATTCAAAGGATATCACATGTTCCAGTTTGTTCACCGCACGGAGTCTCTTGGGGGTATGGTGCTTTTATTCCTAAACTGACTGGTGCCGGTCAGTTTCAGTCGTGAATTGATTTCATGTGATTTATTATCATCCATTTTCATCATCCATTACTATGCTGAGTAGGAGTAATTTGTTTAAATTTCCGCACAGCTTGTTCGGTTGGTTAAGGTTTCTAGAACAAAAAAAAAAAAGCATTCATTCTTGGAATGAGCGAATGGTTTGCTTTGTTAAATGACATAATATTGTTCATCAGTTCAGTAGTTAAGCAATGATCGGGAGATGGCTAAGAGATAACCATTTTAATTCCGCACTATGCGTTTGTGTAAATGGCGAAAGTCATTATTCTCAGAAGTGTGAGAAACTTAGTAGGAGGCATTACAGTAGAAGGATACGTTCTTGGCATGTTATGAACTTGATTCCGAAGGCAGCACATAACCAGGCTTTTTAATGTTGAAAACCCTTCGATTTTAGAGGAATTTGAGGATGTTGACGATGAAATGGTCACAAAAGAGTTCTTCGTTCTTTCAAGCGGAGTATGGTCTGAACAGACTCTATGAGCTCAGAAGTAATTGAACAACAATATATACATGAACGTGAACATTCTATACATGAAGTAGAAAAACAATTTCAAGTGAAGTGCCAAAGCGCTGTCCATCCCTCGGTTCTAAACTATAAAGCTATCAATTTTAATTCCCCGGTATTTTTCCGGCTTTTTTCAAAAAGTAAACTCTCATTCTTTGACATGTGTGAAGTAAAGACTGTACGGTTCCAAATAAAAAGTTTTGTAAGTCAATATAATTATGTACTTTCGTTTAGTCTGTGCTTTCGTTGAGTTCGTATCAGAATCAACAGAGAGGCGACCAACTTAGCGACATGAGGGCGACCAACTTAGCAAAAAGGTATCCTGTTCTACTTTTAGTAGTGAATGATCTTCAAAATTAAATAAAGTTATCCGCATTTTTCCGCAGAAGAAAAACTGATACAATTGCTTGAAAATTAAAGCTCTTCACTGCTGCTGCTACTGACAGTGGTGTTGTGTCTAAGACTCACTCTCTAATTCTTTGTGGCTGCATTTCATGGTCCACATTGGTCAACTAAATAATTGATAGTTCTGACAATTCATAGAGAGAAAACCCAATTAAAAAAACAACTGACAAACGTGCGGTTGGTTTTGCCAACAGCCGATAGCAAACATAACCTGTCTAGCATTTGCCTTCATTGCACAAACTGTTGCTGTTAAACTGACATTATTAACAAAAGCTGCCCTAGTCCCAGGTTCTAAATGGCTTTTAAAAGAAAAACAATCTTTCAAGACTACAGCTGGAAACTGGAATATACTTATCAAAATGAAAATGCATAACAGGTATGTAAGATTATTCCAAACATTTGTTTTCGTTTCGATCTACACGTCTGTTAAAAAGACATGACCTCCCTTGGAAAAAGCTTTAGGTACTAGGTACTGGCGCATAGGTTATGCGAATTTTTTAGACGTTTCGGAATTCAGTCACTATTTCCATTAGTATTTTGCAAGAGTCAGAACGGGCCGCCATGACCATAAACTTAAGAGAAATTGCCTACAAACTTTGTCCCGGGTCACTATATATGGGAAAGTATGTGTGCCATGTTAAAGTAAATTAGCCGCAAAAATACACTTGCACATATTAACCTGACAGTTCATTCTGTTTATTTTTTCTTTTGTCCTACACCTCCCGCCATTAATTTAAAAGACAATTTCATTATCGAAATTTGCGTGGGAATCGGGAAGGTGCAAGTGAGCTGAGGGTCTTTTTAATATCTACTTAGTTCATGAACATGACAGATTCGCAATATCATTCACGATTCACCCCTTCTTGTCATTTTAATGTATATTTCTGTGTTAGTCACTTTCCTCAGAAAGTCAGTCAAGAAACAGTTTCGAAAATACCTAAAATTTCGTTTATAAAACGCAACTCACTTGAGTTGTTTAAGGACAAATGGCAACTAGAAAAGGAGGGATTCCGTTATGCATTGATGAAATATAGCATTTGTAATGATTCCTTTTTTTTGGTTGTGAAATTTGACAGCTTATTATTATTGTGATGAAGCTATTTCTTACGTAGTGACATATCTGCGCAGGGTGAAAGTAACTGATTCTGTGTCTGTTTTCAATAGTAAAAGTAACGATAACGCCAAAACTAAAACC